>OY720677.1:114162733-115596560 GCA_963170755.1 Amphimallon solstitiale
AAAACTGGACGAACGTTATCAGAGTAAGAAATACAAATACACGTACTGTTATAATTTTTAACACTAGAAAACAAGTACATATAAAATAACATACACATTTTTTATACATGAAGGATAAAGGTAGGCGTCCACATTTTCGTATCGTAAGTATCGGACGCATCGCATCGAACGGATTATTTTTCTACAATGCGTCCACAGTATCAGCAGCGATCGGATTTGCCGACGCAACTACCAACAATCGCATTGCCGACGCCACTTTCATTCGGATTTTCGTAGTGAGAGGTAGCGTAGTGTTCGGTGGAATGTGCAAGATAATGGAGGAAAACGATGCTGAGCGAGCGAGCAGACGGACTCCGCGCCGGAGTCCGTCCACTGATCGGCATTCCGTTTGACGTCACCGGCACGCATCGTAAAAGTTGCCCCTCGGAGCATCGGCATCGGCATTGCCGACGGGTAGATTTTGTGCGATCCGTACGATGCGGATCAGAGGACGCACTTGTATGACTTTCTATACTAAGAATACTACGATCCGTTCGATGCGATGCGTCCGATACTTACGATACGAATATGTGGACGCCTACCTTAAAACAGAAATAGTTTTGTAAATTTCATTACTAGTGCGGGGCCCTGAATTTTTGGGCCCCCCCCCCCGCATTGCGGGCTCTGCGGGCGCCTTATCTACGCCACTGGCTTCCACGTTGCAAGCGTTTGGAAGAATACTAACTGTGCATTCAAATTTGTGAATTTTTGTTTCCAGTTGGTTTTAATATATTGTTTATCGACGACTAAACAATAAAGTATGTATTATATTAATCAATATTGGCTAATAATAACACTCATAATACCCGTAGGGAATAATGAAATGCGACCAGTGAATAATGGGCCATAACGTTACCATTATTCACTGCATTCCGCCAATAAGAACATATAATGGGCCATAACGTTACCATTATTCACTGCATTTCGCCAATAAGAACATAACGTTCCTAACGTTGTCATAGTAACGATAGACAAGTCCGGCCATTTTACTGACTGCCTAACCATCAAACGTCATATTGATATAGTAATCTGACATTTTCGTTTACTTATTTTGATTTTTTTTAGTAATTTTCAGTTAGTCGTCGATAAAGTAGTGTATACTAACTCGCAATAATGACTATTATTCCCTCGAGCTGAGTTACTCCCTCGCCGCTTACGCGGCTCGGGAGTAAATTCAGCTCTCGGGAATAATAACTGTCATTATTGACTCGTTGTATAAACTACTATTAAAGATCAATAGATGATTGTATAGCGATAGATTTTAAATATTAATAACTGAATTAATGCAATATTCAACCGGAAATCACGTTTTTTCGTGTAATTAAAAAAGGCAGTTTTAAATATATTTGAAAAAAAGTAAAACTATACAATCATGCTTTCATATTTGCTGCTTAAGAATCCAAAATAAAAATTGAAAAAACTGCAAAAATAAGCCAGTAATCAATTTTCCACGAATCCGTTGCGAGGCAGTATTTAGGCGTTGGGAAGTGGCGCCCCCTGCATTCAAAGCAGAGTTCGCAAGAAATTACTTTTGCAAGTATTAAAAGGAATTGTAGGGGCCCAAAAGATAAACTTTCGTGTTATTCATAATTTATGCCGCTAGTTTTACATATGAAACTAGTAAAGTTCACGCAAACGGGAATACAAAATTCTTTATATCTTACAGTAGCGGCTGTTGATGTATGCATGTATGTTCCTTTTGTAAATAGGTATCTAATCGTTTTGATAGCTGTTTTTCACAAGTACTTAGTGACAATATTAATTTGGTATGTAATATGTAAGGAATCGCTTAATTGATATTGTCATTTCACGAGATCATGCATGTATCAGCCCGGCATTTATTTAATACCTAAAAGAAACTTCGACCATATGTATGAATGATTATTCGTGTGCGCTCAGTTTTTGATAGCAGTTCCGATCAAATCGGAAGTGACATTAATTTTGAATTTTCAAATACAACATTCATTCTTTTTCAGTTCATATTCGGTTTCAGCTGAAAATTGGCTAACCATTACAGGTTAAATTTTGACATTTCTGTCAAATTTATCCATTAAAGTGAAACCGCTTCCTAACAATTGCCGAACCAGAAAAACCACCAAATAACCTATTTCTCACATTTACGCGCATTGGCGAAGGAAACATTTATTTCACAATAGAATTACTATACAACAAAAAAATTTATTGTTATGTTGGTTTGGATTTAGACTACTTTTAGAAAATTTTAGATTTTCTTCTATACCTACCTACCACTAAACCACAGCATATTTTATATCACTTGGAAGCTAAAAATTATTCCAATTTTGGCAGTGCAATAAAAAAATAGGTGTTACAATTAAAATAAAACAAGTAAATTTAAAAAAATACAAAAAAAATTGTATAGTTTAGATTGTACTGGGGATGCATGAATTCGTCATTCGTTGCTAGGAAAGAACGCAAAACATGTAGAGTAGAGGTACAGTCTAGTTATTTTAATTCTCCTATCCTCCCTTATAACAAAACGGCGTCCACATTTGTATAATATGTCTATATAAATTTTGCATTTTTAAATAAAGTTTTATAGTCACAAATATTTTACCCATTTTAAAAATTTGGTTTATATAACACTACAGTGGTCATGATGATGTTTCGAAAAGTTTCACAGCACTACTACCTCAATCTCTTGTATGGTAATTTGATAAGCTTAATATAAATATATTAAATACTTTATTTTTTAAAAATATTTGTTGAAAGGTCATCGTTGGCAAAGAGCGATACAGTTCAGGGAGACTAAGTAGACCAATAAACTTCCTTTAAAAAAAGTAAGTAACTTCATTCTGCATTAGGCCGCAAATTTTTCTAATTGCTCTCGTACCTTGGCTAATACATATAGATCCATACCCAGGATAATTTCTACCATTAATCAAAAAACCACAAATGCTTACCGTATGAGATTTTGATTCGACAGTGCGTGATTTTTCACCTCCATCCAAAGACAACACCTGTTGTTCGATTTCGCCAATATCTCCGTCAACGTCCTAACCCAAAATTAGTTTAAAAATAGGAAAAGGTAATTCAGAACGAAAGCTTATAACAAACCTTTCTTTTTAATGGAAAAGTTTTACGCTTTGTTCTTGGCGCATTTAGTCGCAGACGAGTTTTGTTATCCTTGCGGTAGTTAGAATCGTTTTTTCCCATAATCTTACGAATTAAAACACTCTCTCTGCTAAGAATAAGAAATAGCCCTCAGTCGGTCCGGATCTGTCTAGCACTCTCATAAACTACAGTGCGCAGGTATTGGGCGCAGATTCATCCCACTCTCCCCCACATCGAACTATCTCTGTCTCAAGTTAAAAGGGGTTCAAACGCTAACGTAACGACACTTCGCATGGGACAACGATTGCTGTTCCCCGCACACTTGCCCCGCCAACCAATGCAAGTGATTGTGAGAGAACAGCCTTAATCAATCAACACAAAATCGGTATAAAAACTTTCCTAAAACATGCATTTTTGTTTAATAAGTAAACGCCAAAGTGTACTGTTTCAAAAGACCTTTAAAATGATGTATTACCCGATACCCCTTCCTATTTAATTTTTTTAAGGGGGTAGCTCCCGGGGGCAGGGGGTTAAAGTGGGTGAGTCAATCTTTGCATCAAGAAATGACCCCCGCAATAATACTTATTACGTGTTCCAGGAAATTTTTCATAGATTTCCAGTTTTCCAAAAATTTAGGGTGGGAAGGTTTGAAATGAACAGTCTGTATGTTATGCAGTGTAAATAATAAATATATTTGAAATTTAAATTCAATGGTATCTCCTCATTCACTAATATTCATTATAAATTGGGGAGCAATTTTCCTAAATACGTAATTGATTTTATGTTTATACAAACTCTTGATATTGCTGCCTATTAACAAATCGTCTTTTCAACATTTTCGAAATAACCTTTCTAACGTCCTCATTAAAACAAAATAATTAGACCCATCATAAAGGAGATACCCAATTTGGTTTATTAGTTATAATGCAACGGATATTCAAAAGGAGATATTTAATTTGTATGAGAAATACCGTTGTGAGGTATTAATTTCATTTAAACAAGCAAATAATATAAATTATATATTGCAGTGCTTGTGTCCATTACTTCCTGTATAACAGTTGGTTTATGTTCGACTAGGAAGTGTACCGGAGTCTATTTTACAGTTCAGTAAATCACCTAGCGCAACATTCACCCGATATAACAATGAAAAATACGAAAGAAATAGAAAGGTGCACTCAAACAAATTTATTTAAGTCGGTCAAAGTCCGAAGACGTTGGGCAATTAAATTCTGATATTTAAGAAAATTGCTAATTAAAAGTTATTTCAATAAATAAATTGCTTCTGTTCATATAGTTCAAACAAAAATGAACACTTTATATGTTAATTACTTTTGGATTTTGGATATCTTCTCATCAGATATTCATATATTGGTTTCTAACTGCATAGTTAAAAAAAATAAAAGAATGAAGTGCTTTTCATTTCCATATTAAGTGAAGTAATAATTATAAAAACAGTGAGAGGTATTGTAGTATTGCAAAAAGGTGAGGTATCTGACATGACATAATAACATTAATTAATGTGTATATTTTGCGGAGGATGCTGATATCTTTCAATAATAATCACAAAGGCAATTGCAAAATAATATACCCGATATTTCATGGGAAGAGAATTCGTAGACAACTATAGTAAATTATGACAAGGAGAAGAAGAAAACTTGTACAAATAGTGTAGGGCTATAATCTGTTTATACCCAACAGAACTAACCAATTTTTTTCTTTATATACCGTGCCTTCAAAAACTTTCCTCATTAGAGACGGCCATGCTTCTTTTAGTGGTTGATGAGAGTGCATAATTTTGATAGTTTGGTTATGTCATGTACCTAAATAATAATATAGACGCTTCGGGGAATCAGTTAATGCACGTCATACCCAATGTATGACGTTATTTTTTGCAATGTTGTCAATTGTAGGCCGCCTTAATTTGAATTGTACTGCTGCAGGTTATGTTCATGTATGTTTCAAATGTTAAACTGAAAATTTAAGGCTAGAAGGAAGGTAATGTATATGTCTATAGTGATTATGTTGATCGTTAGGTTATTAATAGTTATATTATACATATAAATTTTATGTTGTGAGGTTATCATGGATTGTCAAAATACGAAATTGCTTACGTGTATTAACTGATTCCCCGATACTACTATAGGCGTCTATATTTGTATTTAAGTAGTACGACAATTGTCAGAATTTGAAGTTTTCAAAAGCTTAGCATGTAGACCAACATTGATTACTTAAAAAACTTAAAAAACGGCCTACTCTAATGAGGAAAGTATTAGAAGGCACGGTAATATTCCACAAATAACTAATTAAGTAAAACAACCTTATTTTACCAACAGTAAATAAAAGTCCCGAAATTACCATTCACTGAGTCCTAATATTGTACCTGTAGAGGAAACGCGTTACATTTAATTGTACGTCATACTAAACCCATGACGACTCGTCTTGTTTATGTTGCCGGATATATTTCTATTTCTGTATTTATAACGTAATATATTTAGAAATTGAAATGCTCTAAGACATCAGTCTTTCTCAACTGCCGTCTTTCATAACGTAATAAAAGCAAAATTAAACACCAAAATTTAAAAGAAAAAATATACATAACAAACGACTTTTTGACAGATATGATTTGTCTGCCAACAATATACAATTGAATATAACCCGTCTTCTCTTATAGTTAAAATAATAGAAGTATACATGAGAACTGCTTCTAGATTCAGCAAAAACGAAAAGACAAAACAATTTTGAAAATAATAGACTGCCAAGAAATTCAGAAGCATAGAAAGAAAATTATGCTCCCAACTGTAAACAGTGAAAACAATCAGTTACAAAAGAGATGATTAACAATGAACAAGTAGAGTGTTTCCTTTTGATCCTAACACTGTCAACCATAACAAATATTTTACAACGCTGTAACGCTTAATAGATCTGTATATGATACAAAATAGCGAAATATTTGCAAAAAACTGCTTTTCAACAAGAGTAGGTACTGTCGATACTAATTTTGAAATTTCGTTTTACAAAAATTATTTCAAATGCAGCTCTAAATATTTTCGTGTTCTTAATAGATCTGTATATGATACAAAATTGCGAAATATTTGCAAAAAACTGCTATTCAACAAGAGTACTGTCGATACTAACTTTGAAATTTCGTTTTACAAAAATTATTCCAAATGCAGCTCTAAATGTTTTCGTGTTCTTAGTAGATCTGTATATGATACAAAATTGCGAAATATTTGCAAAAAACTGCTATTCAACAAGAGTACTGTTGATACTAATTTTGAAATTTCGTTTTACAAAAATTAATCCAAATACAGCTCTAAATATCTTTGTGTTCTTAATAGATAGATACAAAATTGCGAAATATTTGCAAAAAACTGCTATTCAACAAGAGTACTGTCGATACTAATTTTGAAATTTCGTTTTACAAAAATTATTCCAAATGCAGCTCTAAATATTGTTGTGTTCTTAATAGATATGTGTATGATACAAAATTGCGAAATATTAGCAAAAAAAAACTGCTATTCAACAAGAGTACTGTCGATCCTAATTCTGAAATTTCGTTTTACAAAAATTATGCCAAATGCAACTCTAAATATTTTTGTGTTGTTAGTAGATATGTGTATGATACAAAATTGTGAAATATTTGCAAAAAACTGCTATTCAACAAGAGTACTGTCGATACTAATTTTGAAATTTCGTTTTACAAAAATTAATCTAAATACAGCTATAAATATTTTTGTGTTCTTAATAGATATGTGTACGATACAAAATTGCGAAATATTAGCAAAAAACTGCTATTCAACAAGAGTACTGTCGATACTAATTTTGAAATTTTGTTTTACAAAAATTATGCCAAATGCAGCTCTAAATATTTTTGTGTTCTTAGTAGATATGTGTATGATACAAAATTGCGAAATATTTGCAAAAAACTGCTATTCAACAAGAGTATTGTCGATACTAATTTTGAAATTTCGTTTTACAAAAATTATTCCATACGCAGCTCTAAATATTTTCGTGTTCTTAACAGATCTGTATATGATACAAAATTGCGAAATATTTGCAAAAAACTGCTATTCAACAAGAGTAGGTACTGTCGATATTAATTTTGAAATTTCGTTTTACAAAAATTATTCCAAATGCAGCTCTAAATATTTTTGTGTTCTTAATAGATCTGTATATAATACAAAATTGCGAAATATTCGCAAAAAACTGCTATTCAACAAGAGTACTGTCGATACTAATTTTGAAATTTCGTTTTACAATAATTATTCCAAATGCAGCTCTAAATATTTTTGTGTTCTTAATAGATCTGTATATGATGAAAAATTGCGAAATATTAGCAAAAAACTGCTATTCAACAAGAGTACTGTCGATACTAATTTTGAGATTTAGTTTTACAAAAATTATTCCAAATGCAGCTCTAAATATTTTTGTGTTCTTAATAGATCTGTATATGATGAAAAATTGCGAAATATTTGCAAAAAACTGCTATTCAACAAGAGTACTGTCGATACTAATTTTGAAATTTCGTTTTACAAAAATTGTTCCAAATGCAGCTCTAAATATTTTCGTGTTCTTAATAGATCTGTATATGATACAAAATTGCGAAATATTTGCAAAAAACTGCTATTCAACAAGAGTAGGTACTGTCGATACTAATTTTGAAATTTCGTTTTACAAAAATTATTCAAAATGCAGCTCTAAATATTTTTGTGTTCTTAATAAATCTGTATATGATGCAAAATTGCGAAATTTTAGCAAAAAGCTGCTATTCAACAAAAGTACTGTCGATCCTAATTTTGTAATTTCGTTTTACAAAAATTATTCCAAATGCAGCTCTAAATATTTTTGTGTTCTTAATAGATATGTATATGATACAAAATTGCGAAATATTAGCAAAAAACTGCTATTCAACAAGAGTACTGTCGATACTAATTTTGAAATTTCGTTTTACAAAAATTATGCCAAATGCAGCTCTAAATATTTTTGTGTTCTTAATAGATATGTGTATGATACAAAATTGCGAAATATTTGCAAAAAACTGCTATTCAACAAGAGTACTGTCGATACCATTTTTGAAATTTTGTTTTACAAAAATTGTTCCAAATGCAGCTCTAAATATTTTCGTGTTCTTAATAGATCTGTATATGATACAAAATTGCGAAATATTTGCAAAAAACTGCTATTCAACAAGAGTAGGTACTGTCGATATTAATTTTGAAATTTCGTTTTACAAAAATTATTCCAAATGCAGCTCTAAATATTTTCGGATTCTTAATAGATCTGTATATAATACAAAATTGCGAAATTTGCAAAAAACTGCTATTCAACAAGAGTACCTACTGTCGATACTAATTTTGAAATGTCAGTAGGAACTTTGGAAAACTAAAACTCACTTTTTAGAACTATTGTATTATTTAGAAATATGTCTAAAGTTAGTAATTGATGAGATATTAGTGAATTTTGATTTCTTTACTACTTCCGTTTTACTGATTTTACTGTAAATCTAATCAGACCTCAAGAGCAAGATAATACTCGTAAATATAATATGCAATTGGTAATTATAGCTGTATCCGTTTGGCCGCTATCGTGGTTATAGGTAGACAGACACACACAGACATGTTTGGAAAACCCGCTTTTTCGGTATCAGGGGATTTCAAAACGTGGACACCTGCAAAAATCCCGAGGTCGAAAATTTTCCTCAACACACTACTTCCTTAGACTACATACCGTTTGACTGAAATAAAAGTAGATATAGGGAAACACAAACACGCACACAAGTGCATGCAAACATGAAATGGAGGGGTACGATAGTAGGGGAGTACAGGTTCATATCGGGCGTGATATCGGGACACCGGGGTACCGAGGCTTTAGTGCACAACGTGTCTTTTAGTATGCAGTGAATTAACACAACCTTATGTACGAAATTGTTTCACAATCTTATGGATAGCTGGCACAGAGGGAGGTGGACGATTTTCATACGCCGCAACAAATAAATTTTGCACGTCTTTGTACGAATTATCCTTGGCATACCATAACACAATCTGTATTTTTTCCTCGACAGTTAAGGGCATTTTATTTTAATATTTGCGAGTCTGCTCAGATACAATGTACTTATGTACGTTCACGCTCTAAAGTTACGGAAAGAATGCCATGTCTGCGCGCGCTCTCGATCTCCCACTATCTCCCCACACCACCGGTGTTGTATACATACATACATAGGTACATGTTTATGTGTGTGTATTTGAAGATGCATATTAACTTTTAACTACGACAATCTGTATAAGAAAATAAAACTATAAGTAAATGGCTATTATTTTAAAAAGAAAACACATAACACGTAATTATTTCTTCCATTATTTTTTTTCTTGCACCATTAAAATTACAATAGGTATGTGCTTAGTACTAAACTAATTGCCTTTCCTTTCCTCATGAGTACTCATGACGCTAAGATGCACAAAAACATATGTCAACACATTCTTCATTTTAATGCTTAATTACGTTAACGCTAATTACATACCTATGTTATAATTTAATCTTCTAGTTTTTATGAAACTATATACAATACTAGCACCTATAACTCATCTGAAAAAAATAACATGTTCATTAATTTTATTAGCTGTGAAATTCTCAATGCAATTTTATAGTACCTAATTGCTAATCTTTCGTTATTTATTGCTAATATGCAATATTTCAATTTACACTTCCACCTAATAGAATGTTTGTTAGTTTAATATTTTATGCTCGAGAGTAGGTTATGTCAAATATAGTATTTAATCCTAATTTTAAGTAGATTTCACATATTAATCCAGAAAGTCACATTTATATTATTATTACTATTATTTTATTAATATAAATTCGTTACACGTACGTATTAGAAAAAACAATCAAATTTAAAATTGTTCACAAATTACTACATTTTAAACTGTTTACAACATCTTTAAGCAATGTGTTCCAGGTTTTCCTGGGATATTTAAATCACTCGTTCTTATTCTGAGATATTTTATAGTAGTTTACTTCAGTGAAAAGATCAAATTTTACCTACTAATATCTCTACAATTGTTAAGTGTAGACAAATTTCTAAGGATTACAAAAGTAATAAAAAACGTCTTTATAAATTTTTTTATGAAGAAAGTTTTGAAAATCCTACCGGAAGTAGGTTGTTACTCAACAAAAAAAAATGTTTTGCGAATACTTTCAAGTTATGCTTTCTAATAAAAGTATTTAAAGCCCGATTTTGAATAATTTATGCTTAAAAAACTTAAAGTTTGAACCGGAAGTAGCACCTTTGTCCGATAGCGATCCCGAAAATTATGCACTCTATACAGTTTTATTAGAAGAGAAATGTATTTGGAGCTGCATTTGAAAACATTTTTGCACAAACGAAATTTCAAATTACGAACCGAAAGTAACACTTTATTGAATATTGTTTCGCGAATATTTGGCAAATTATTGATTCTATTGTTTTATTAATAGATAAAAGCATGTAGAGCTTGATTTGGAACAATTTTTGTACAAAGGAAATATAAGAGTTTGGACCGGAGTAACATTTTTTTAGTCATCCAACATTTTTCTTGCAAATATATCACGAATTATGCATTCCGTAAAGATTATTTAAGAGCCTAAAAGTATTTATACCTATTTTGGAACAACTCTTGTATAAAAAAACATGGAACGCACATACCTCTAAGAAAGTCGTATGGTGTCATTTGATTCGTTGTTTCTACTAATTTGCTAAACACATGCCTGAAGAAGATTTATATTAAAATCGAAACGTTACATTCCATCCAAACAAAGTGCACATATACTATTATCAAGAAGTGAACTTTGCAGTGGTTTTCAGTGAATATTTATCTGCATTTGTATATTAATCATGATGACCAAACGTTATTTTAAAAATTAGTAACATTTATGATAAATTTATAATTTTTCAACCCCTTTAATGAGAGACCGTGAAATTAATTAAGTCAAAGCAAGATGTGTACTATTCATTAATCACGCGCCTTGTTTAAAATAAAAATATATTATTATTATAAACATACCTTTGCTGATGAATTGTACACAAAATTGGATGTTAAGAACACTAAATAACAAAATTTATACAACATTATATATTGTCACCTTCAATTTTTACTAATACGAAGACTGACATGAACTCTTCCTAAGAGTAGGTACCCGAATAAATGTTCTAGACTGGTTACATCGGATGTACCAATTACAAGATTAGTATTCGCTGTACTGTTACTTGCGTTTACTTTCAAAGAAATACACTTACCGATAACTAATTCCCGATAATGGGAGACGCGCTGATCCTCAACATCTCTCACAGTCACTTTCATTTAGGTGTAGGTAATATGTATACAACAATACGCCTCTTCTATATTCTACCGAACTCATCATTCACGCAAAATTGAATTGCTGATATCCGTTTAATTATTTTGCGCTCTACATGTATATCATTTAATTGTGTTCTGCGACGGAGAAAAACGCAGATTATTTTGCGGAAGGATGCATTTTATTGCTATTTTCATTGTTAACAATTAGAGGAAAGTAAAATGTAAACAATAGAAATATATTGAGTTAAAAACAATTACAAAGATATACTAGAAACGTGAATGCGTCATCTGGTGCATGAAGAATTATTATTTCAGCGATGTACCAAAATGTTAAAATGTACAGCACCTAGTCAAATAATTTATTTTCAATCATAATAAGGGATAATAATAATAATATTTATTAAATTGCTAATAAATACATATGTGAAAAATTAATAACAACAAACAACCCAGAACCCAGAAAATAAGTGAAAAATATGAAAAACATTAAAATATAAACAACTAATGAAAAACTTCAACAGCAAGGTTATTAAAATTTCTGGCAGAATGCACCATAGGAGCCCTCAGCAAAATAGGGATGTTTTTAGGGTCGATTTTTCCAATTTCCGATTAAAATACCGGTTAGTACAAATTTGAATTTTTCCTACATAGGTTAGCCCTAATCACTTATTAAGAATGGCGGAGAAATTTTAACCGGTGTTTTGGATACCTGATAAAATTGATTACGATTACGTGTACGTTAATTTGAACTTAGAATCTCTGAGTTTAGAATTTATAATTATGGTGGAAACGCGTTACATTCAGTTGCACGTCATACTAGATCCATGACGACTCGCCTTGTATTGCCGGATCTATTTTTATTTCTGTCAGTGACATTTGATATAACCAAAGCAAAAAATTATTCACTATACAATAACTATAATGTACTATATTTAGTAATTGAAATGCTCTAAGACTTCAGTCTTTCTCAACTTATTTATTATATTGATTTAGATTGTCGATAAACCTTAGCTTAAATGTTTCATTACGTATCCATAATATAATTTAAAATAAGCAATACTTACGCTATTCACTATAGAGAAGTTTGTAAAAAGCCTCGACTGTTTAGAGAAACCTTTCGGCATTATATTCAATGGACGCAAATAAATAATAAATACACTTCTAAGAAGCATTGTTTTTAGACAATTTATATCAAAGCAAAAATGAACATGAAAAATTTGACAGGAAGAATATACACAACGCACGTCTTTTTGACAGATATGATTTATCTGTCAACACTGAATTGAACTATTAGTCTATTAAAAATATGTAATAAAGAAATTTAATATTGAAACGGAAATTATGTGTTTATTTGCCATGAATGCGTATATTACGATCAATTTGTAAATCTTCTATTTAAGCTAATGAAATAAATGCCCTCAAGTATAATTTAATAAAATAATTTTTTTAGTTTCTCTAATACAGTTATGACAACATGTAAACGTCATCGATGACGTGCAACTGAACTTAACGCGTCTCCAGTCTGGACTTAACGCGCCACTTTCTGGTGACACCCTTAGTTGTTATTCTCAGTTATCGGTACATGAAAGATGTCTGTATTACCCCCAGTATTTGTCTTATTGCTCACCTTTCGTTTCTAAATTTGTTTGACTGATTTTTAACTGTTGTACGTTAGTTAGTCGTCATTTCTTTTGCTGTCTTTTGTTTTAACGATTGCATTTAGACCGTTAAGATTATTTGTTGTCTTAAGTTGCTATCATAGAGACACTGATTTCACTTACCGTTAACCCTTTTAACTACTCGCATACACAAACTTCAGAGAAAAGAAATCAGAAACATTCAATTCTGCCTCCAAACTCTCCTAATGAACTTTTCAACCATCTTTAAAAACACATTGTATCTCTTAAATTAGGAATAATAATCAATATACCTCTCTTCAAAATTCAAATCTAGAATGGTAGGGCAGTTTATG
The DNA here is from genome assembly GCA_963170755.1 of Amphimallon solstitiale. NCBI lineage: Eukaryota > Metazoa > Arthropoda > Insecta > Coleoptera > Scarabaeidae > Amphimallon > Amphimallon solstitiale. Next base: position 114,176,150 of record OY720677.1, read on the forward strand.
TTTCATCTTACTTTCTGCAGAGCAACGAAAATAGAAGAAGGGGAAAAGCATTCTTGACAAAAACTTGAAGTCACGATGGGCATGTTTACATCCACCATTATTTGGTCAGATGCTCACATGTTGACGTAACATTTAAACTATGTAATGTAGATGATGTAGATGTGTAGGTGATATAGATATTTTTTGAAATTTTATTAACGTAATAAAAAAAAAGATGAATATTATTCTTCTTGCCGTTCCTTTCACAATAACCTTTGAATAAAAATGTATAGTTATATACTTCACAAAATAAATATAATAAAACCCAATTGTTTAGTTTCAAAAAATTATAATGATTACACACCACATGGCTTCATCAGGTGGATGAAAACATATTATTTTTAGTATGTATTTTCATCCACCTGATGAAGCCACAGTGTGGCGAAACATGTCGTATGTGAACATTATAATTTTTATAATAACTAAGCAATTGTGTTTTATTATACAGGGAGTCCAGAAACTCTCATGACAAACAAAGACCGGAGATTCCTCAGATAATTTTAAGACAATTTAACTCAATTCACCCTAGTCCAAAAATGCTTCCTAAGGGAGCTAGAGCTCTTTGAAGATGGCGCCTTGTAATTAGTTTTTTTTAATATCTCCCGAACGCTTCTATTTAGAAAAACAAAAACTGGTATGCTTATTTATCCTCCAGAGATGAATCGATTCCATCAATTGCGAATTTCTAGTACCGGTCATAGGCGTCCGTTTTGGGTAGGTAAACGGTTATTTTAACGCATAACTTTTTTGTCTTTAACTTTTAAGCATTTGTGACACTAGATTATTACATTTTCAGGTATTCTAGTACTAAAAGGTACTCTTACTTTAAGTCGGTAGGATACACCGTTTTCTAGAAAAATCGATTTGAAAATTTTTCGTTTTTTCGTCATTAAAATTCAATTTATTATGTACCTACTTATTTTTAGCGACGAAGTTGGCTAGGACTATTAAGGCCTGGATGAAAATTAATTTAATAAATCATCTTTTGTTTCAATAAATGCAGCACACAATTCGTAAAAAAAAGTTTGGGAAAAGAAGCAAAAATCAATTTGAAACAAAATTTTAGCTGAAGGTTTTTAAAAACAAAGTATTTATTACAATGGAACGAAACTAACAAAAAAAGAACAAGTATCAAAGGTAGATAGTTACAAAAGATGCTTGATGTGATGACCATTAGTCTCTATGCATAAATTTACCCTTTTGCTTAGAGAACGCCGAATTCTGGCAAAAATTCCAAAGTTATTTCTAAATTCGTTGCAAGCATCTTGTATCCTTAGCCAGAGTTGTGCACGATTTTGTATCGGAACGGATAAAACAAATGCTTTTATGTATCCCCAAACACAATAATCGCAAGGATTCAAATCATAATCGCAAGGATTCAAATCCGGCGACCTTGCTGGCCAAGCAACTGTACCGCCTCTTCCAATCCAATGGTCTTCGTAGTTATTATCTAGAAAGTCTCGTACATTCCTGCTAAAGTGGGCCGGACAGCCGTCCTGTAGGAACCATAAGTTTTGCCGAATATTTAAACGCACCTCATCTAACAAATCAGGTAAAATATTTTGCAGGAAATGTAAGTAATCAACACCATTTAAACGAGCAGGTAATTCCACAGGTCCAAGTAGATAATCGTCAACTACTCCAATTCAGACGTTTATGCTAAACCTATGCTGATGCTTCAATTCTTGAACAACGTGGGGATTGTCACCAACGTACGAATAATAGTGTGCATTATGTACATTAAAAATTCCATTTTTTGAGAATGAAGCTTCGTCACCAAACAAAATGTACCTGAAAAAATCTTCATCTTGATTTATCTGATTTTGTAACCATCTAGCGAATTCTACACGAGCAGGAAAATCTCCTTCTAGCAGTGCTTGCACCTTTGTAAAATGAAAAGGATATAAATTTTCTTTGTGTAAGATATTTCCTACGGAAGATTTTGAAATTGTGGGGTACATGGCAGATAGTCTTCGAACGCTAATTTCTGGATTTTCCTCAACTTCCATTAAAATAACATCTTCATGTTCTGCTGTTACATCATTATGTCTCCCTGTTTCATTTTTTTTTGGGACCACTGAATCTGTTTCTCTTAATCGTTGATGAAGAGCTGTAAATGTTGAGTGAGTGGGATGCTGACGATTGGGAAATTTTTCAGCGTATCTACGTTGCGCTGCTCGAGCGTTACACCTCATTTCGCCATAAACTAAATGCATATCAGCGTATTCTTCATTCGTAAAAACCATTTTTTTTTAAATTGAAATCGTTGTGTTTGAATGCTACAAAGTAAAAAATTAAAAGATAAACTTCGCGAACTGACAACAATTTGACAATTAAAAACGTAGGTTTTATTTCTGTTGGCAGTTCAGAGCGAACTAGTGCAAAAAATAATAAATTGAATTTTAATGACGAAAAAACGAAAAATTTTCAAATCGATTTTTCTAGAAAACGGTGTATCCTACCGACTTAAAGTAAGAGCACCTTTTAGTACTAGAATACCTGAAAATTTAATAATCTAGTGTCACAAATGCTTAAAAGTAAAGACAAAAAAGTTATGCGTTAAAATAACCGTTTACCTACCCAAAACGGACGCCTGTGACCGGTACTAGAAATTCGCAATTGATGGAATCGATTCATCTCTGGAGGATAAATAAGCATACCAGTTTTTGTTTTTCTAAATAGAAGCGTTCGGGAGATATTAAAAAAAAACTAATTACAAGGCACCATCTTCAAAGAGCTCTAGCTCCCCTAGGAAGCATTTTCGGACTAGGGTGAATTGGATTAAATTGTCTTAAAATTATCTGAGGAATCTCCGGTCTTCGTTTGTCAGGAGAGTTTCTGGACACCTGTATACAGGTTTTTTTTTTAAATCTTAACATCGGCTAATTTTTTTATTTGAAAGGATGGACCTATGGTCCCTGAAGCAAAGTTTTAGTAATTAGTCCAAATAAGAAAAATGCGTGGAAAAAATAAACGCGTTGTTGCCAGATTGGGCGCTATTTCAGAAAAACATCTTTTCTTAAATGGCAACACTGCATTTTTTTTAACAATTTCTAATACATCTTGGGATACTAGACAAAACAAGGAGGATGCAAATTTTTGATTAGAGTGGCGGTTTACGAGCTAATGGTGTCTATATTTAACTTATTTTCCAGCATTAAAAAAATAGCAATAGTAACAAAAATTAATTACCTAACATTTATTTTTTAACTGATTTACTTGTTGGGTTCTGCAGCAACAAATACGTTCAACAAAATTTCTATTAACGTTATGTAACATTTGAGGGGAAAATGTATTAAAGTTTAGGCACTATTAGCTCGTAAACCGCCACTCTAATCAAAAATTTGCATCCTCTTTGTTTTGTCTAGAATCTCAAGATGTATTAGAAATTGTTAAAAAAAAAGGCAGTGTTGCGCCCAATCTGGCAACAACGCGTTTATTTTTTCCAGGCATTTTTCTTATTTAGACTAATTCCTAAAACTTTGCTTCAGGGACCATAGGTTTATCTTTTCAAATAAAAAAGTTAACCTATGTCAAGATTTAAAAAACTAACCTGTATATAATGGAGTTTCAACATGTAGCTCCTTCGTCGTTTATTAATTTACAAAATAACGTTAAGTAACTGAAAGATATTTATATTGATATCCACTTACAAATTACTATGAAATATTATGAGATAAGAGTTAATAAACAACTATAATGTAAAAAATGCTCGGCAGTCGCATTGCGCTAAGAATATATGATTTTAATATCTATATTCAAAATATAATTAATTTACATATTTCTGAAAATGCGTCCAAGTTTTCTCCCGCATTATGTTTTTGCGTTTCAAATTGTCCGCGTTGTTCGGTCTACAGATACCTACAATTCTCGTCAAGGAAATTGTCAAACTAGTTCTACCAAATTAATATTTGGTAGAACTAGGTTAGAATTATAATACGTAGTGAAATAATCGAGAAAAAGTAATTTATGGCGAAGTACATAGCGCAGATAATAGTGGCGGGCAGTCAAGTAATAGCAAGAGCTTTTGCCAGAGCCGTAAGAGAGGAAATAGCCGCTTCTCAAGATGCAGCAAATAGGTTAGGAGCTAATAAAACTAGAGCAGAAAGACTATCAAATGTAAAAGCCGGCATATCTTTAGAAGAAGCGAAGCAAATATTAAATGTCGCCAAATTAGATAAGGATGAAATCAATAGAAAATATGAATTCCTATTTAAAGCAAATGAAAAATCTAATGGTGGCTCGTTTTATATACAATCAAAAGTGTTTAGAGCAAAAGAACGACTTGATATGGAACTAGCCAGTACTGAAAATAAACAAACAAGCAAGGAACAAACACGAAATGAAACATAATGTAATAGTAAATTAGGTAGTTTTTAATAAATTTTATTAGGTATTTTGTTATTATTTATTTGTAAGGATTCTTTTATGCTGTAAATAATTCTCATGTATATAAATAAATAGTTAAATAACAAAATACACTTAACATATATCTATGTACAATAAAAATTATTGACGTACAATTGAAGTAGCATCTTGAACATGTTTTTGTTTGTGTGTTCCATCACAAAATGGTCTATTATTTGTTTGCTTGCAATTACATAGCCAATATGCTTTTGATTTAGTTACTTCAAATCGTATTGGTCTAAAATGAAAAAGACAGATTATGTTTTGATAATATATTTTACCATGAATATTACTTCTGCTCAATTCTTAGCTGCTGATTCTTGTGAGTTCCATCACATAACGGTTGATTTTTGGACCTCCCACATAAGCACCATGAATATTTCTTACCTTTCATCAAAATATTATTTGTGGTTGTATTAAAAATATGAAATTAACTTACCTGCTTCCAAATCCATTCTAAATGGTCTTTTATCATATACAATACCATTTTTTGTCTGAGCATCCGCTGATATTACGTTTTCTAAAGCATTTTTGGGTATCTCGCTTGATTGACTACAGTATTTTAGCTGAAATGTAGGTTATATTATTAATTTATTTTGGATTTTTAAATTCTACCAACTTTTCCGTATGTGTAAGTATTAAATAGAGGCCTAAAATGTATTTTCCTTAAGTAAAGATTGACTGCCATGGTATATTATTTACTTATGAATTAAATTGTGAATTAAATGTTAGTTGAAAGTCCACAACAAACTCAAGGACATCTTTTTCAATTCACCAGAATTCACTAACTTTCTATTTTTCTATTTTCATAATTCGTATTTCTAAATATAATCAAGTGTGATAATAATCGCAATTTAAAGTGCTTACATTTCAAAACTTGAAAATATAGATATTAGATATAAGTTCCAAATAAATAAATATATTATAATTTCATATTGAGGATTTTACTTTGACTTTATAATCTATTGATTGGTAGCTACAACAATTGACAACAGACTAAAATATTGCCATCTATTGTTTGGACCCAAAACGACTATTGGAGAGATGCGCGTGTAGAGAAATAAAATTCTGCAAAGAACATTGGTAATTTTTGTGCTTTATTGAAAAAATTGACGTTTAGCAAGCTAATCATTCACCTATAAATCAGAAAGTACTAAAGTACATTCTAATAAATAAATAAACCCAATAAAATATAACTAGAACAAAACACATTTACATTTGGCATCATTTAAGGGAAAATTTACAACGCGAGAAATTCAAATATATTATGTGAGAAATATCATTATTAATTTCAGGGTACTTTATATTACCGATATTATTGAAAAGCTAATAGTGAGTCATCTGTTGTTTGCAACGACAATTACATACATGTGCTCGTTGGGTTGCATTTAAAATAAGAGATGGTAGACGAAATTACCGACTTTCAATTCAAATTTTGACATATACTTTTGCATCCGAACACATTTTATACAATTTTTTCAAAGTTTTTAATCATAGCCTAGTACAGACGATGACTACTCGTTCGATTTTACAAGTATTCGATAGATATCAAAAGGAGCGAGTCTCTTTCGTGCAAAATATAGCCGAGTTATCAACTAGGCCGCAGAATGTGGATATTTTAAATCAAGGTCACGTTTTAGGTATATTTTCTAATTACTATGAAATTACATTCTAATTTATTACATATAAAAGTCAATAATTTCGAAGTTTAGATTTTGATTCGCAGGTGCCACAATAATTATGGGTGAACATTTTCTTTCAGAGTTATTGAAGCCCCTTTTGACTGACATATGTATTCAAGTACAGCAATGTGCTATCATAGCCTTGGGCAGATTAATTAATAATGATGTAAAAATAGCCACGCAAATTTTGACTGAAGATTATATTCCTTTGCTTATACATAATATTGATAAGAAAACTGTAAGTATCAATTAATGAAGGAGCTACTACTGCACTTTTCGACCCATCTCAATATTTTTTTTGAGAGTCGTGTTTGCGTACATTGCACACTGTAGTCATAATATGATAACAGAATTTCGCCATACTATTCGCTATCAGCACCAACAAACGATCTTCGTTGTTAACCCAATAAATGTAGGCGTAAGTCGCTATACATATCTTTATGAATTACAAGTAAACTCTTATGATTTTTCTATTTGTTCATGTGTTTATGCACATTCAAACGTCTTGGAAAACATATATAAGTACATATAACCTTTTATCCCTAATTATTAATCAAAATACAAACAAATAATAAACAAACATTTAAAAAATCAGATCCTTCAGAAATTAATACAATAATCTCTAACTCTATTTGTGATGTTTTGATATAAATAAAAATGCCCTGTGTTTGTTTTATTTCTATTTATAACACTTTAATTAATATAACTTTAATATACATTATATTGCGTTTGTTTTGTTCTGTTACAACTTTTAACTAACTGTCAATCTCGTGTCTGTGTGTGTGTCAAGATGTTTTGTTTAGAGGTGTGTTTGTGTGTGTGTTGCTTTAGAGGTGTGCATGTGTTCAGATTACTACATTTCCTCCCTTGCTTTTTAAAATGTTGTGTAGTCTTCTAGATAGCCTGGTCTTCTTCTAGTTCGCTTCGGTTGGGGTGGTACATCTCTCTCTTCGTGCTCTTCTTCGTGTTCTATATCTTGTGTTGTAGTATCGTCCAGTGTTGTGGCTGGGTGTCGAAAGTCTTCATCCTGTTGTCTTTGTTGGACATTTATGCTTGGATGGTAAAGGATATCGGGTAGGGGTATTTGTGTTTGGTAGTGGTTTGATGTGTTAAATATTTTAAAGAATGAGGCATTTCTTGTTATCGTGTTAGTGTGTCTTTTAGCTGTGATTCTGGTACCTTCGATTCTTATTATCTCGTACGGCACTGGATCATATGCTGGAGTTAAGGAGTTCTTCTTCTGCTGTTTACATAGCACTAGATCTTTGATTTTAAAATTGTGTGGTTTTGTTCTGCGCTTTAGGTTTGCTTTCTCGTTCCATCTCCTTCTTTTCTCTTCATCTTTTGTGCTTTTTGAGCTTTCTGTGTCTATGCTAGGTAGATGTGTGTTAACCGTGCGACCAAACATTAAATTGAACGGGGGATGTCCTGTTGATTGGTGCGGTGCACTTCTGTAACTGAATAGAAAATCTTGTAGTTGTGAGCTGAAGTTGTTTGTCTCTAAGTGTGCACATATCAGTGATCTTTTCAGTGTTTTCACGAATCTTTCTGCTACACCGTTTGCTTCTGGCCACATTGGGGTAATCTTCATGTGTTTTATACCACGGATGTTTAGGTATTCTGAAAACTGATGGCTGTTGAAGGGTGGTCCATTATCAGTCTTTATTCTTTTTGCTAGACCAAATGTTGAAAATATCCTCGATAATACATTTTCCGTAGCTTCAAAGTTTGTAGATGGTACTACTTCTGCGAATGGAAATCTGGAATATTCGTCTATGATTAGTAAAATATACTTTCCATTGGGAAAAGGTCCTGCAAAGTCCATATCTAATTGTTCGAATGGTGTTGTTGGAAGGGTTCCTGTAGTTATAGGATCTCTGTGGTGTGTTGGTATTGTTGCTTGACATGCTGGGCAGTGTTTTATTAGTTTCTCGACTTTTTCATTCATGTTTGGGAACCATATTTTTGATCTGAGGAGTTCTTTAACTTTTGTTATTCCTAAATGTCCTTTGTGTGCAAGTTTCATCGCTCTCTCTTGGAGTGTTGATGGCATGATGATCCTGCGGCTTTTTAATAGCACTCCTTTGTGTTCTGTAATTTCATCTCTTATGTTTTTATATGAGGTTAACTTGTTTTCGTTCCACATGTTTCTGTTTCTTAGTGCTTTTCTAAGTAACTGTAACGTTTCGTCTTTTTCTGTTTCTTCTTGTACTTCTTCCAGTGTTATTGAGGCGTATGTGTTGTTGTTAACGATGAAGTTTACATACTGCTCAATTTTATCTACTTTGGGCGTTTCTGTCCAAGTCGGGTATCTCGACAGATAGTCTGAGGGGTTGGTTTCTCCTTTTTGGTGTTTTACTGTGAACGTATAAGGTTGTATTCTTAAACATAACCTCTCAATTCTTAAGCTAGGTGACGATCTTGGGTTTTGAAGGATGTGTACAAGTGGCTTGTGATCGGTAAATAGTTCGAAATTTGTTCCGTACAAATGTATGTGGAAGTGTTGTATGGCCCATGTTACTGCTAGTGTTTCTTTTTCTATCTGGCTGTATCGTTGTTCTACTTTGGTTAGTGCTCGGCTTGCATATGCAACAATTTCTGGTTCTGACGCATTTGGATTGCACTGGGACAGTATTGCTCCTAGTCCATGTGGTCCTGCATCTACATGTAGTTTCGTTTGTTTGTTTACGTCAAAGTATGCTAGCTTGGTTACATCTAGTAGATCTTGTTTTAACTGTTTGAATGCTTTTTCGTGTTTATTTTCCCATTTGAATTTGTTCTCTTTTAAGATTAATTCTCTGAGTTCCTTTGTTCTGCTTGCTGTGTTTGGAAGAAACTTTCCTACAAAGTTGATCATACCTAATAAACTTCTTACTTCTGATTGGTTTGTTGGTGTTTTCAGATTTAGGAATGTTTTCACTTTGTCTGGGTCCGGACTTACACCTTTGTTGTCAAAGACGTGTCCTAGGTATTTTATAGTTGTTTGGTTTAGGATGCATTTGTGTTTGTTGATTGTTAGACCAGCTTCTTCTAGCCTGCTCAGTAGCTGTTTCAGGGATTCGTTATGTTCGTCCTGATTTTCTCCAAATACTAGAATGTCGTCGCTGTAATTGATTGTACCTTTGATGTTCGCTATTATTCCACGTATTGTGTTTTGGAATATTTCGGCCGCTGAGTTAATTCCGAAGAATAATCTTTTGTATCTAAATAAGCCTAGGTGGGTAGAGAATGTGGTGATGTACCTGGATTCTTCATCTAGTGTTAGTTGGTGGTATCCATCTTTCAGGTCAATTTTGCTAAATATTTTTGCTCCGTTAAGTGCTGAGATTACGTCGTCGATGGTGGGTGTTAGGTGTCTTTCTCTTTTGATTGCTTTGTTTGCTGAACGCATGTCTATGCATAGGCGAAGCTGCTGGTTATCATGTTGTTTTGGTACTAGTACTATTGGTGATATCCATGGTGTTGGGCCTGTTGCTTCTTCTATGATGTCTTGTTCTTTTAATCTGTTTAGCTCTGTTTCTAATGATTTCCGTAGATGAAAAGGGATTCTTCTGTGTTTTTGTGCTATTGGTGGTATCTTTTCATCAATGTGTAGTTTAACGGTTTGTTGTCTCAGTTTTCCTACGCCTTTGATGATGTTTGGGTGTTCATGTGCAATGTATGTCATATCTATTTTGTTTGTCACGTTATATGCGATGTTAATTAATTTCAAATTCTTGCAGGTCTCGTAGCTTAAGAGTGGGTCACCCTGTCCTTCTATTACATACACATCTGCTTTTGTGTAGTTTCCTTTGTATTCAAAATTGCCAGAAAACTTACCAATTACTTCTAAATTTTGAAATGTGTTGTATGGGTATATTGCACAATTGCTTGCATACAGCTTGGTGTTAGGGATGTTTTCAAATGTTGTTTTGTTTATGATATTTACTGAAGACCCTGTATCTATGATGAAATTGAGATACTTGCTATTGAGTTTGACTTTTGTTGTAGGTATGTTTGTTCTATTTACTGTTAGACTGTATGATTGTTCTGAATCTGAGCTCACCTGCTCTATTTTATTGCTATGTTTAACATTTTGTTTTGTTTTGCTTTGTCGGTTGTTGATTACAGGATTAGGTGATTGTTTATTTGGGTTATCTTTTGAACTGAGGCAAACTTTGGCAAAATGCCCTATCTTAGAACATTTATGGCACTTGGAGTTGCTAGCTGGACATGTTTTCCTTCCCTTTTCGTGCCAATTATTTCCACAGTTTTTGCACAGCATGTTTTTGTTGTTTTGTGTTTTATGGTAGCTGCTAGTTTTGTTTGTGAATTCCTTTTTGTTTTCTATAGCCTCCATTTGTATTTGTGTTGTTTCTAAAGCCTTTCCATGCTGTAACAACTTCTCGAGACTGGGTTGTTCAGTGAGTCCGAAGTGTCTCAACTTTATGTTGTTGGTGTTTAGAATAATTTGAGATTTGATCTCATTTTCAGTGTTACTAAATTCACATGTTTTTGACAGCTTTAAGAGTCTTGCATAAAATTGATCTGTTGTTTCACCTTGCTCCTGTTTTGCCTGGCGAAATTTGTATGTTTCGAAGTCTTTGTTAATTTTTGGACTAAAGTATTTGTTTAGTTTTTCTTTCGCTACGTTATATGCTGAAGGATTGTCGGATGGGGACTCGGTTTCGGGTTTGAGGTCGGGTAAGGATTGATATAAGTCATAAATGTCCTCACCTGCATAATGCAGCATCATGGCCTTTTTTCTTTCTTCGTTTTCTATGCCAACTGCCAATAGGTAGTTTTCGAATCTGTTGATCCATCTTTCCCATCTTTGTCCTGCATTGTTTCCATTTTCTTTGATGTTGAACGGTTCTACAGGGGTTGTGTATGCTAACGCCATTTTCTCTGTGTTGATGCACTTGATTTTGTTTTCACTGATTGTTTACTTTTATCTTTGTTTCCTTTTGTCTTTTATCTTCGTCGCCAAATTGTGATGTTTTGATATAAATAAAAATGCCCTGTGTTTGTTTTATTTCTATTTATAACACTTTAATTAATATAACTTTAATATACATTATATTGCGTTTGTTTTGTTCTGTTACAACTTTTAACTAACTGTCAATCTCGTGTCTGTGTGTGTGTCAAGATGTTTTGTTTAGAGGTGTGTTTGTGTGTGTGTTGCTTTAGAGGTGTGCATGTGTTCAGATTACTACACTATTAAATCCTAATCCATAATTTCTTTTGATAAAATGTATTGGGCTCCATGTGAACATTTAGTTACAGGAATGAAATACATAAATGGAGGCTGATCATGGAGGTCGTAATATATCTAATAGACATTGAAAGAACAGATGGTTAAACTGATTTTTAATTAGAACATTTAAATATTTGAATACCTATCGGCGGTACTGCGAAGTTCATTTTAATAATACATTAGAAATTTTACCATCAAAGTCTGTTTAACGATTTATATCGTTAATCAGTATGAATAAAATTTTAGCATGTCTTTTTTTTTATTTGCAGAAATTCAATTGCACATGGTTGTCACTAAAACGTTTATTTTTATTATTTTGACGTTTAAATATGGTTTGGTTTCATTTTTATTTGTTACCAACCTCAAAAAAGTAAAATTAACTATCGATAAAGTAGACTTTTGCGACCAAAACGAGTTTTGTAAAATAAACTTTATAATAGCACCGAAATATAGAAAACTGACATCTTGCACTTATGTGTTTCACTTAAAATCGGTGACGGTGTTTTGGTCAGTAATTTGGTTGTGATAATGACTATTAGAGTAGTCCCTTGAATTAGTAATTTGAATTGAATAGGGTACCTACCAACAGGTCAGTGATAATTACTCTTTGTTTCCTATGATTATTTTATAGATTTACAATTGCAGTAGGTATTAATGCTTTCATTCAGCAGACACAACCGTTGCGCAACTGTTCAGTGATCATGGCCAGTAGACGAGCGCTCACTCTGAACATGTTCAGAAGCGGCCGCAATTTTTGTGAGCGGAAAAATTCTTCGCTCACTTAATGAGCGTATTCTGTACGCATGCGCCATTGATGCATTCCAAGACCAACCTAATACATCATTTTAAAGAAAGTTACTAGAAAAGAAATATACAACAAATTAAAGGTATTGTGCAGAAATAAATGTATTAAAATATTGGAGTTCACCTAGTCTTTTATTCGGGGTTGGAAAAACCACCCCTTCCACTAAAAACTACGCCAAAACTTAATGCAGAAAAACAATTTATTATTATTGTTTATTCGGTTTAATCTCTATAATTTTAACATATGGCAGCAATGAAAAGTACCTGATGAGAGACGATGACATAAAGGTGAGCGGTCCTGTCCAGCGAACACTCAACTGTTGTGAAGTGAACGGTTGAAGCGGCCCTGCTGAATGAAAGCATTGAGATGTACAGTTGGTACAGTCGTGGCCAGATAAATGTAGTACAAGCTTTTTTAAATAAATTGTTATAGTGTATGTTAGGACATTTGATCACATTTGATTTTACATAATGCTTTCATTCAGCAGACACAACAGTTGCGCAACTGTTCAGTGATCATGTCCAGTAGACGACCGCTCACTCTGAACATGTTCAGGAGCGGCCGCCATTTTTGTGAGCGGAAAAATTCTACGCTCACTTACTGAGCGTATTCTGTACGCATGCGCCATTGATGCATTCCAAGACCAACCTAATACATAATTTTGAAGAAAGTTACTAGAAAAGTAAGATACAACAAATTAAAGGTATTGTACAATAAATGTATTATAATATTGGAGTACACCCAGTATTTTAGTCGGGGTTGGAAAAGCCAGCCCTTACACTAAAAACTACGCCAAAATTGAATGCAGAAAAACAATTTATTATTATTGTTTATTCGGTTTAATCTCTATAATTTTAACATATGGCAGCAATGAAAAGTACCACACGACAGACGATGACATAAAGGTGAGCGGTCCTGTCCAGCGAACACTCAACTGTTGTGAAGTGAACGGTTGAAGCGGGATCGGTTCCCGATCCGCCTGCTGAATGAAAGCATTATGACAAGCAGCTTAAGTTGAAGTTCGACTCACAATAATAAAATTTCAGATTTTTGACGTATATGTATTTTAAGGTTGTACTACATTTATCTGGTCACGACTGTATAAATATTGATCTTCATTAATTATTATTATGCAAGTTATTTTCTTTTGGCACCATGTCACTTGTAATTCATAAAAGTACCTGTAAATTATATTTAAATTCAATAAATGTAGGTACTTTAATGTACGGAAATACGATCGCACTAATTTAAGTAGGTATATAAATCAAAGCAGATTGATTTGGGATGTGTTTATATCCCCCCCCCCCCCCCCGGCTCTTAAGACATTTAAGTTTTTGAAAGAATTATTTATCTTACTGAATGTCATCTTTTTGGTTTCTGGACTGGAACGTCGTTGTCATCTCTGCTTTTACTGCCAACGTTTTGTCCACATAGTGAACGAAACGAAGAAGCAAAGAAGACGGACGTGGTTTTAATCCCAAAACCAAGAAGGTATCAACGACAATTGTGGAAGCCGACGACTTAGATTAACGAAATTAATGCCTTACAGCTGAATAATTTTTTTTTAGATAATCATCCTAGTGATATGCATGCTCTTTTACAATATCTTTTTACTAACGATCTGATTTCAACTTTCCCCAACACAGCTATAGCGTTAAGAATATTACTTACTCTGACGGTTTCAGTTGCAACAAGTGAAAGATCCTTTCCAAAGTTTTAATTATAAAAACTATTTAATGCCGCCTCTACACATCGCCGAACATTCGGCAAATTACGCCGAACTGCCCCATGTGTAGACAGTTTATTCGGCAAATATTAGATATTCGCCAATATTCGCGCCGCACACAAATGCCGATCCGTTCAGAGTCGGTTTTCGTTTCACACATCAAAGAAAATTCGTATCCGAACACAAATAACCTGACTACACATCATATACTGAAGTGAGATGAATACCTATCTATATAAGTAAATAGATAAATTCGTAAACATAACCTATAATTTAAAGATTTCAAATTAAAAAAGGGATTATTCTGTATACGTTAATGAATTATGGCGGAGTGGAGTAATGACTTAATACTCGAATAATAATTGCAAGTACTCATATAGTATAATGCAGCAGCAACTTGTTTACCTTCCATCATTCTATCTTTTTTTCAACGCGAATACTGCGAATACGATGTGTGGATAGGCAATTCGTTCATATTTGCCACGAATTATTTGACGAAACATTCGTATACGAATCTTCGGCGAATACATTCGTCGATGTGTAGAGGCGGCATAAGATCAACAATGCACCAGAAATGACTAAGTAAATTACTATTATTTCAATAGAACTTGAAATTTTTGATAGTTTGGATACAAAACAATTAACAGATTTCACAAATATGAAAGCCAGAAAAGATAAGTTTGTGTAGTGTGTAGTGGAAGTGGTAGTCTATTAGCTTATCACTATAATGCTAATTAAGTCTTGTCTTCATAAACAAGTTTCATTCTGATTAATTTCTTGTGCTTAAATGAATAGAAATGCAGAAATTGATTTTTTCTTGCTTCTTGCAAACTACTTACTTTCTATTCTTTTAATTGAATATTAATTTTAAAAATTCTACAATAAAATATTTCACTTTGAGAAATATTTCTTTGTTTTTTTTTAACGCCTAAATTTAACAAAATTAAGATTACACGGTCACAGTGCAAAAAAAGACATTTATTGTTATTATTATTATTACTAAACTATTAAATTGGTGAAGTAGTTTCTTCTTTTATTCAAACAGATTACAGCTATTTTCTTCAGGTTTTATTTACTTTATCTTCCAGAAATACTACAAGAAAGCAGTTTTATTTGTATTACGATCAATTTGCAAATATAATGCCGAAATGGCCAACCTCGTCGTAACATCCGGAGCCTTGGAAGTATTAATTATGTGTTTGGAAGATTTTGAACCAATTGTAAGCTTTCCTAAATTAATTTAGCTTAGGAAGAGTGCAATGAATAATAATATTGTTCAAGGTTAAAGAAAATGCTGCATGGACCCTTGGCTATATTGCTAGGCATAGTGCAAGCCTAGCTCAAAATGTTGTTGACGCTGGTGCGTTACCTTTGCTAGTCTTATGCTTGCAGGAACCTGGTATAATTTTGAGGCAGATTGGCGCAAGCGCTCTGTGTGATATTGCTAAACACTCTGTGGAATTAGCTCAGAGTGTCGTGGACGCTGGTGCAGTGCCTCATTTGGCTAAAAATTTGAACAACCAAGATGAAAAACTTAAAAGGCAGATGTTGGCAGCTCTCAGTAAGCAAAACATACTTAATAGCGTCAAACGGGGTGAATCGGGACGATATTTAGACTTTTTTATTAATATTCTCTTGTAGGAGAATCAAAAAAAAAAAATAAAACTTAGGGGAAAGTGATCGCAGTTAATACAGCTACTGAAACATGTATTGGATGACCTTCCCATCCGCATTGATTAATTAAAAAAAATAAAATATAAGTGTCCCGATTGACCCCGCTTTGGGGCGAATCAGGACACTCGATTTAAAACCTTGCAATGTTCATGACGTCCCGCGTTTAAAAACATCAAAATACAACAGAGAAACATAAAAAATAGCGTTTATTTCAAAGTTATCACAGCATAGACATCTAAATAAAAAACATAGCTCTATAAAAATGTAGTATAAGTAGGAGACTAGAAAAAAAAAGCATGTCTTCTAGCGTCGATTGTGGTATATTATACAAGTGTTTTGCTTTTCGAAGGGATATCTGGCCCCTTTTGAGCTGCCTCAAAGCCGTTTGAAGCTGTTCTGTGCTCTAATTTTGATACACTTTACTCCCAAGCGTTTTCTTGTATTTTCGGACCATTGTCCCGATTCACCCCTGATGATTTATTCCGTAGGTAGTGTAGCGCAGCACAATACAGATCTCGCCGAAGTAGTAGTCGAAGCTGAAGTCTTTCCAAGCGTCCTCATTCATATGGCACACGCGTGCCCAGTGGTCAGAAAAAATGCCGCAGCTGTAGTCAGAGATGTTGTGAAGCATTCTTTGGAGTTAGCTCAATTAGTGGTAAATACTGGTGGTATTGGGGCGTTAATTGAATGCATGGCTCAGCCGACGGATGAATCTAAAAGGCCATGCATCATGGCCAGCGGATTTATTGCTGGTAAAACTGTTTCCTTATCAATATGTTTACTTTTTTTCTTTACCGGTTGTGTTTTATTTCGAAGGTCATTCTGATATAGTTGCCATGTCGATCATTGGTTGCGAAGGTGTTTTACAACTCCGAAATATCCTCACTACCAGTAAAGATGAAGCTACTCTCTCGGTAACGGTCTGGGCTCTGGGGCAAATAGGTAAACACAGTCCAGAACATTCTAAGGCCGTTGCTGCTGCCGGTGTTTTCCCCATATTATTGCGTTTCTATACGACCATGAACACATCGGAAGACCTGAAACACAAATGCAAGATTACTTTGAAGCAGTGCTTGCAGAAGTGTCTCATGATGTCAGCTCTGGAGCCTTTGATTAACGACTGCCCGAAGAATATTTTGAAATACGTTCTTGGACAGTTCAGTAAGGTAAGTGATTCTGTTTTATTTTATTTGACAATACGTTTGAATAGAAATGTGGTATTGTCGATTGTCAAAACTAAAGTGTTCATAATCTAGTTACCTAATATTTCTCTAGAATTCGGCTATTATTGTATGTTCATATAATTGAAGCATCATCAGAATTTGCAAAGTCTATAAATCACTGGTGTAATTCTAGACTATATAACTATTTACTATCGCCAGTACATAAAAATGAGGTGTGGCCACCACACGACTTTCTTATACGTACGAGCGTTTGAAACTATACAATTTTAAGATTTTTTTATACAAAACTTATTCAAAATCCTATTCTAAGTACTTTCATTCTCTTAATAAATCGCTATAGAATGCATACTTTGCAAGATATTATCAAGAAAGTGCTACTCGCTAAGAGTAAAAGTGCTACTTCCGGTCCGAATTTTGAAATTTCACATATACAAAAAATATTGAAAATCCAGTTCTAAATACTTTTGTACTCTTGATAAATAGACAGGGTGAGTCAACTACGCGGGTAAGGCCGATTGTGCCTTTACGAGTAAAGATATTTCGAAGCGGTTTTTTTCTTGTTGTAGCTGTTCATTAGGGGCACATTTTAAAAATATTTTGTATTATACAGAGTGTTCCATAACTTGGTGGCTGACCATAGTTATAGTTTTTTAAATGGAACACCAATATATTATTGCATTTTTGAATTCCCCGTATAATTTTTAATTAAAAAGTTATAAGATAGTATAGGCCTAAAGTGTAAAGTTTTTGACTTATTCCCATTTTTCTGAAAAATTCAATGTTTGTATAAAATTATATTTCTCGAAAACGACGTATTAGATGGACAAAATCTTTTGCAATATTGTTTACAATAAGACGTCCTAATAGACGCATGTTTTATTTTTTTACAGTTACTAACTGCATGTGCAGGAAACTGGATTAAAATTAGATGACACGTTTTTGTATAAAAGTCAATTTTTTTAAATGGAACACCTGTATGTCAGTTCATTTTTGAATTGTTTATTAAATTTCGTGTCAGAAATATGTAAGACGTTAATACAGTAAAAGTGACTATTACAGAGTTATTGTCGTTTTTTGAAATGCTTTTGTTAGTTTTTGCAAAAAAGTCAATTTTTTCAAATGGAACACCCTGTATATTATTTCATTTTTGAATTTCTTATTAAATTTCACATCAAAATCATGTCAGACGTTAATACTATAAAAGTGACTATTACTGAGCTATTGTCCCTTTTTGATATAATTTTGTCAGTACTATACTATATTAATTAAACCACAAAACTGACAAAATTATATTAAAAAGAGGCAATAGCTCAGTAATAGTCACTTTTAAAGTATTAACGTCTTAGATGTTTTTGATGTGAAATTTAATAAGAAATTCAAAAATGAAATAATATACAGGGTGTTCCATTTGAAAAAATTGACTTTTTTGCAAAAACTAACAAAAGCATATCAAAAAACGACAATAACTGTAATAGTCACTTTTACTGTATTAACGTCTTACATTATTCTGACACGAAATTTAATAAGCAATTCAAAAATGAACCGATATACAGGGTGTTCCATTTAAAAAAATTGACTTTTATACAAAAACGTGTCATCTAATTTTAATCCAGTTTCCTGCACATGCAGTTACTAACTGTAAAAAAATAAAACATGCTTCTATTAGGACCTCTTATTGTGAACAATACTGCAAAATAATTTGTCCATCTAATACGTCGTTTTCGGGAAATACAATTTTATACAAACATTGCATTTTTTAGAAAAATGGGAATAAGTCAAAAACTTTACACTTTGGGCCTATACTATCTTATAACTTTTTGACTAAAAATTATACGGGGAATTCAAAAATGCAATAATATGTAGGGTGTTCCATTTAAAAAACTATAACTATGGTTATCCACCAAGTTATGGAACACTCTGTATAATACAAAATATTTTTAAAATGTGCCTCCAATGAACAGCTACCACAAGAAAAAAACCGCTTCGAAATATCTTTACTCGTAAAGGCACAATCGGCCTTACCCGCGTAGTTGACTCACCCTGTATATAGAATGCATAATTTACGACATATTTGCAAAAAATCGCTATTCGATAAGAGTAAAAGTGGTACTTCCGGTCTGAATTTTGAAATTTTTTTTATACAAAAGATATTGAAAATTATGTTCTAAATACTTTTATACTCGGAACATACTTCTCTAAAAAGCATGACTTGCGAGATATTCTCAAAAAACTGATTTTCGATAAGAGTAAAAGACCTACTTCCGGTTGGAATTTCGAAAAACTTTTTTAAGACAATTTGTCTCAAACTTAATTTTAAGTACATATGAATTCTTTATAAATTTGTTTAAACTTAGTAGTTGACGAATAATTGGCGAAATTCGATTTTTTCACTGAAGTAAACTACTACTTCCGGTCTGCCGATTTTACTGAAAATCTAATCAGATCTCAAGAGGGAGATTATATTTGTAAATATAAAATTTGGAATTGATACCTATAGCGGTTTGAGCGCTATCGTGGTCACACACACACACACACACACAGAGAGAGAGAGAGAGAGAGACACACACACAGACACACACAGACACAGACATACACACACACAGACACACAGACATTTTTTAAAAACCACTTTTACGGTATCAGGGGACATCAAAACGTGGACATCTGCAAAAATCTCGAGGTCGAAAATTTTCATCATCACAATACTTCCTTATACTACGTATAAGAAAGTAAAAAGTGGATATTTCAAAAAAAATTGCAATATCTTGGATGTACCGTAAACCGGGGCTAGTTTGTACATGGTTTTGAACGTTTTATGATTAAATTCTTTTCAGGAATATGATATTCACAAGGATTGTTTATAGTTAAGATAATATAAGTCTTGTCAATACCTATGTATAATAAAGTGAGATAAATAGTGGCTACAACATACATATATTTAAAAACAAGACATGGCAAAGTAGCCCCAGGAAAGGGGGCTACTTTGTCAAGTAATCACTTTTTAACGAAAAGCTGATTTAGCCCCCTCGTAAGAGCTTTTTTGTCAGATTAAAGTCGAAAACCCTAGTCTTAAAGTAGGTACGCACTATTAATGAAAACATATATTTGAGATAATATTTTAAAGGTTTTTAACATAAATTATACAAATTTGTTAAGGAAAACTCTTGTAATTAGACAAAATATAATTAAACTCAATTTTAACTTGTATTAAAATAAAAATCATGAATAAATCAAAAAAAAACTCAAAAACAAAACTGTTCTGTTAAAAAGTCATAAATCAAACACTTAGAAACTCTACAAACTCTAATAATCGTCTTCACATTCTTCACACATATATTGTATGTTGATGCTGCCCTTATTACACACACCACAGACCCATTTCTTGCACAAAATAAATCTTAACCAATCTGCACCTTGATATCAAATGTTGCAAATACTGTCTTCCTGATCATGTGACGAGATTTCACTGGTTTCTAAGAGCTTTTTCTTTCTATTTAGAGCCTTAGCCTTTCCCTTCACTGATTTTTCTTTCTTAAGAGATATAAAACTCTTAGAAGTAGAGCCTAGACCTGTTTTAAAGCTGGAGAAGTCCATCTGTTGTGGTTGAAAATCAGTGGTAGAGCTTCTTGAAGAAGATGCAGGTACTACATCGCTTGTGGATTGGGTATCATCCATCATTCGCATGCCAGGTGCAATCTTCTTTTCCCGCTTTTTATTTGAGGTCTTTACACCGCTTCCTCTAGCTTCTTGAAGATATTTCAGTACATTGTCACTGAGAACACTTGGTGATGGAGCATTTGCTTCAGAAGTGTTAGTAGCTGACGTTGTGGGAAGCTTAGAAAGAACGACTTGGGGGTCGAAAGGATGTATTCCTGTCGTTCTGAATCCGGACTTCAGGTGTGTGTCAACCGAAAGGCTGATTCCAGTCCACAGTCTGTTGAGCAGCAACAAAAATTGCTCCTTGGGTATTGTACTTTTAGTTCTGCTTATCTTACGCCAGTCATCTAAAATTTGACGCCATTTCCTCACTGCATTGGTGAAAAGCCTGAAACGTCAAGTGGTTGCATGATATGAGTTGAATTGGGAGGAAGGGGTGTAATGTAGATGTTATTTTCGTGAAAAGCTTTGATAACAGCAGGTAAAAAGTGGCTGGCTAGGTTGTCTCCAACGACAATTTTTACTTTACCTGAATTCATGTTTTGGACATGAGGCAAGATAATTTTGAAAAACCATTGTTCGAAGATGTTCATGTCGAACCATCCACTAGAGCTGTGGCTATAAATGGTTCCAGCAGACCCGCCTGTGGTCCACTTTTCGTATTAGTTGAAGGCTTTATAGGTGGCAACAATATTCCGGCTGCTGATCCACACACCATTATACGCACTGCTGCTCGGGAGTGTTCCTGTACCCTCTCGATTCTTTTAGTTCCACGAGGAACCAAGACCTTCTTAGCTCTAGGATCATCTGTAATGTTGGTCTGATCATAATTGAACACGTGATGTGGATCAGCGTCTTTTAATACATCCTGGGCATTGTTAAAAAATTCTGAAATGTCTTTGTGACCGACACTCAATCTCGACTTCTTTATGTTTGCAGCTAGTCTGCTGCTTATATTATTTCTGGCAAAAAAATTTGCTACAAAGTCGGGCCCAGGATGATTGTTCTTCCATTCTTTAACTGTTCTGCTTTATTTTTAGACATATTTGGTCACTAATTGAGCAACATCATGTGAAGTTAGTGGAAATCCTCAATTTGCAACTTGAGTGAGTGCGTTAGTTATTGCTTGCTCATCTTCAGTACTTAAGGTGGTGGGATGTCCTGGATCTCCCTGATACTTGCCAAATAGCTTATTATGAAGCGTACTACGAGAATCCTAATGTCAGCAAGTGCTTTTGCCAAATTTTCCTGGCTGAAGTTGGCATACTTTCCCACCATTTCTGCAGCTACTCTTTAATCAAACTGAACAGAAAAGAAAAAAAAGCACAACCTATACAGCAAAAAAGAAAAGAAAAATATACCTGAAATATGGTCAATACTGTCAAAGTAACATGACAAAGTAGCCCCGGTTTACGGTAAGCTTTTTAATGCTCTACCAAGGGATTTGAATCTTATTTCATCACCAACAATGTTTGGGAGAAGAATTACGGAGCTTTTGCTCAAAATTAGTTTCTACCTGTTAAATGACTTGTTCTAGAGTTTCTGAAAGTAATTTTTGCAATTAGCATTTTTATTTTTTAAATATTATTTTATATTTTCATGTAAATACTCATGTGTTCATGTAAATACTACAGAAAGTAGATATTGAACACAATCAAATCTTAAAATTTATAGTTGTTGAAAGAACATCATCAAGTAATTATTGAAAAAGTTAAAATTAAGAAGGCTTCTGAAATATATTCGCTTATAATGATGATATCAGAAAGATTAATCATGTAATAATTATTGTTAATTTGTTTTAAGATTTACTGACATTTTTTTATGGACTTTGTCAGTGCAAAATTGCTCCTTGAAATTTCAGTATTGAAAAACTTTTGGAAGCATTTAACAAATGAATAATTAACTCACAGCTCTATTAGAAAATTTTGAAATTGAATATGTAATTGTACCCGCACAATAATTACATCTTAAAACCTTCAAAAAGTTTTATTTATTCGCAATTGATCAAGTAACCATCCAATAATTAATAGCAGAAAATTACTACGAAAAACGAAAATCTCTGACTCCAACCGAAATGAATTTTAAAAAATTGCAACGCGGTCTTATATACAAATTAGTTACCAGTGTTGGTAATAGTAATATTTAGGCAAATCGACAAGGATTGCCTGTAAATATGATGAAAAAGCAAGCGGTTTCTAAATAATTTATTCATGAATTTATTTGACAAGCAATTTCAAGAAAAAATTCTGTTTCAACGTTTGCACTCTCTAATAAATTCAAGGTCAAACATTTCATGAATATATTTGACAAGGTGAACGTAGCTTTACTTGTAAAATAATTAATTTGACGAAAGCCACGCAAGTACAGCGCTGATCAAAACAGTAGGATTTTTTCGCGGAAGTTTGATGTTTCAGATTATTTATATACCTTTTTAATAATGTTATATTTTTAAAAACGGTTGTTTTAAGAAGATCATCATTTTCTCTGGAGAACACATGATGGTTTAAACACATAAACTCTCGTTTAACGTATATGTATATAACTTTTTTTTTATTTATGAATATTGAATAAAATTATAGAGTAGGCAAATGCTCATAAGTTCAACCATTCCCGATAATATATCATTTTGTTAAATAAATTAGATTAGATTTGATTTTTTCCAAGCTGTAATCATTAATTAGGAAGTCGTTAATCGGAGAAATTTTATACATTATATATATATGTAATTAAACTAATCTGTCATCATGACGTAGAGGCTATATTGATTGAAATAGTAAATTAATAACAACAATGAAAGTTAGAAAGGAAAGCTGCCATTTATGCGTCATTTGACACATAAGTCAGTATTATTTGAGTGGTGAAATTAGATGATGTCCATGATAAATCAGGATCTTCTGATTAATATACATGAATGGTATACGGCTATTCTATTTCTAAATTTTTACGTTTACACTTTTAATTACAGAAGTTGCCTCGATATTATATGTGTGGTGGAATTAAATGCCGTTCATGAGAAATTAGGATCTTCTGATGAAACTACATAGATAATAGCGGCTGGTTTATGCCTAAATGTTTACATTTTCATTTTTAATTACAGAATTTACTTTTGCTTCTTGCTATGTTTTGTCACTCGTTTGTCATTAAACACATACGTAGGTCGGCAATGCTGCCTTGTAATAAAGCTGGTTGTCATTTTTGGTAAATCAGAGATCTTCCAATGAATCTACTTAAACGACTTGTTTTTCTAATTGTGATTTTTGTTATTAATTTACTATTTTAATCAATATAGCCTCTACGTCATGATGACAGATTAGTTTAATTACATTTCTTGTATATTTGGCTACGAATTTTAATATATATTCTTAATTACGCATATGTATGTGTGTATGTCCTTTTGAAAAATATTGAGGTAAAAGTGGCTGAAAAATACAAGTATTCTCCACTGACATTTTGAACTGCTCGGTGGGCCGGCTTAATATTATATAATCTTCCTCAAATTTTGCACATTTTTTAAAAATTATCTTGACATCTCAGACATGCATTTGGTGCTGGGTGAATGTGGAAACAATACTGCTGCTGCTGCTAGTCTATCGCGAAAGGTATCTTCTGAGAAGATATCCTAGTAGTAATGTCTTTAGATGTTTAGACCGATGAATAAGAGGTGTCTTTATCGGAATAGACGTCGTCCAAAAACTACAAGAACCTGAAGCAGAGGATGCCGTTTTAAATTTATTAGCAGACAATCCAACAATATCAACACGTGAACTCGGTAATATACTAGACATATCACACAGTTCAGTTGGCCGAATTATTAAGGATGAGCGGTTTTCACCTTTATACTTACAGAAAAGTTCAAGCTTTATTACCTGAAGATTCTTCACGTCGTGAGAATTTTTGTAACTGGTTTGTAGAACAACTACAAAGAAATTCTCAATTTTGCAGCAACATTTTGTGGACGGACGAAGCTAATTTTTCACGAGATAGATTTGACAGTCGAAATTCACATTTTAATGCTTTGGAAAATCCTCAGGTCTTTAGACCAGCTAACTACCATAATAGGTCTAGCGTAAATGTCTGGGCAGGTATTATCGGGAATCGGTTAATCGGTCCAGTCATTATTCCTAACACTAGGCTGGCCGGGGCAACTTTTTAGAATTTCTGTTAAATAGTTTTCAAAATTTTGTCCAACGGGGTGAGATCTCCCGATGTCACCCCGTTGGACTTTTTCTTTTGGTGTCACATTAAACAATTGGTGTACAGAACACCAGTTTTAAATAATGCAGATTATACAGGGTGTAGCACCTAAGATGCCTCGGAACGTAGCTCATCTATCATACAATATATCGAAAAAAGTCTAAGAGAAAAATCGTCCATAACTACGATCACCATTTCCCTAAAATATCTCAGAACGTGTCCAAATCCACGTGCGTTTACAAAGGTGTTGAATAGATTTACGTCTACTGGTACTGTTCAACGAGCAAAGAGAGTTAGAACGAATCCAGTTTTTACCGTAGAAAACGAGTTGAAAGTTCTGGAGACTGCTGTTGAAAATCCTCATATCAGTGTCCGCGAAATTAGTAGGAACACTGACAAGTTCCATCCATTTAAAATTCAATTGGACCAGGAATTGCAATCTCAAGATTTTGAAACCAGGCAGAATTCCTGCAATTGGGCAATCAACAAAGTCGACCAACATGAATCCTACCGTATGCGCGTGTTATTTTCGGATGAATCGACATTCCATAAAAATGAGGTAGTCAATCGTCACAACTGTCATTATTACATTTCATTACAAAAAAAAAAAGAAAAAAGAAGTTGTTAGGTCAATTTGTCGAAAATTGGTAGACATGGTGTTTACTCAGCCTAACCTAAATGTTCAAAATGACGACCTTCCCTTTGGAGGCATAATCACAACTTCGACTCACAGGCCCTAGACACCGCCCTTAGGACTTCCGGTGATACAACACGGAAAGCCGCGCTGTAGACCTCGTTTTTGATGTTTCCTCAGAGGAAGAAGTCTAGGGCAGTGAGGTCAGGTGATCTTGGCGGCCACCTTGCTGGACCCCCACGACCAATCCATGAATCTGGAAACCTTTCGTCAAGATATTCCCGAGCGGCACGACTATTATGTGCAGGAGCTCGATCGTGTTGAAAAACTATCTGTCGGCGAGCGGCTAATGGGACATTTTGCAAAAGTTCAACCAAGTCGTCACGAAGGAACCTTAAATAATTGTTGCCATTCAGGTTCCCATCGAAGAAGTAAGGACCAAGTAGGTGTTCTCCCAGTATGCCACCCCAAACATTGAGTGACAAAAGTTCAACCAAGTCGTCACGAAGGAACCTTAAATAATTGTTGCCATTCAGGTTCCCATTGAAGAAGTAAGGACCAAGTAGGTGTTCTCCCAGTATGCCACCCCAAACATTGAGTGACCATCTTTGCTGGTGGCTTCCAATTCTCATGACGTGCGGGTTTTCATCGGCGTAATAATGACAGTTGTGACGATTGACTACCCCATTTTTATGGAATGTCGATTCATCCGAAAATAACACGCGCATACGGCAGGATTCATGGTGGTCGATTTTGTTGATTGCCCAATTGCATAAATTCTGCCTGGTTTCAAAATCTTGAGATTGTAATTCCTGGTCCAATTGAATTTTAAATGGATGGAACTTGTCAGTGTTCCTACTAATTTCGCGGACACTGATATGAGGATTATCAACAGCAGTCTCCAGAACTTTCAACTCGTTTTCTACGGTAAAAACTGGCTTCGTTCTAACTCTCTTTGCTCGTTGAACAGTACCAGTAGACGTAAATCTATCCAACACCTTTGTAAACGCACGTGGATTTGGACACGTTCTGAGAGGATATCTCTCAGCGTACACCCGTGACGCCAACAAACAACTTTTGAAACATTCTCCAAGAATAAACACAATGTGAACCATTTCTTGTTGAATTCCTGGCATTTTCGCAACGTTTATCAGATAACAATAATGCTTCTGTCAGTTTATTGTTATTTTTTCCGATTGCATTGACAATTGCACTACTATTGTTTTATCATGACAGCTGACTTTGAAAAAAGACGTTTTTCGACAAATTGACCTAACAACTTCTTTTTTCTTTTTGGAATGAAATGTGTTTTTTTTTATAAATGGAAAACTTGGAATTTTGATTATCCAACGATGTAATTATTTTATATGGTTCCCATTTGATATTTTAGAAAAAAATGACTATTTGCAAAGCCCAATCAAAAGTTATCTTCTTTCCTTAAATCACTTGAAAAAAAATTAGGAGTAGTTAGAAGAGGTCTTAGTCTATCCCTAAATTCGAAACCGAAACGCCGGTACAATTTAGTTCCTGCCAAAAGAAATGTCGAAGTACGGCCTAACTACGAAGAAAAACCGTTATAACAGCGAAACCGCTGAAGTTAGGTGTATGACGTTATATAAGGAAAAAAAGTACTCTTCGGGGGCTTTCCGAATCAGTCACAAAATATACATTGTTCCATTTAAAAAAACATAGGTTTGATACGCCACTGGAATACAGCACGGCACTGATGACTAAAAATATTTTAGGGAAATGGTGATTGTAGTTATGGACAATTTTTCTCTTAGACTTTTTTCGATATATTGTATGATAGAGGGCTACGTTTCGAGGCATCTTAGGTGCTACACCCTGTATAGCAGCTCGTTCAGTACATGGAGAAATGCTAGAAAGAGTGCAGCGGAATATAATTAGAAGAACGGAAATTTGCAGAGATCATCACGGAATAATGTTAAACATTTATTATAAATTTATTATTATAATTTCATCTTGTTGACTCTTTTGACATTTATTGTATCTGTCATTGACATAAACATTTCTAATTCATTATTTTCTCTTATTCCCATGGATTGGGGCAACTCTAGTACCTTACCCATTATTGACATAAATCAAACGTGTTGCTAAATTTACCTTTACAAAATGGCCAATATCTTCTAGAATGAACAATGGGATTTTTTTTAAATATTTTTCCCGTGTTCCTTTATCGCTTCTTCAAACCGCAGTCTGGATATGTTCCGCGAATTTTGGGACTCTCTGTATATACATATACAAGTGTCTAAAGTTACGTGTTCGCCGTTGCTAACTTTCTTATTATTGAAGCTACGAAGTCGGTTAAATTAGCAAACTAGTAGGACTACACCTTTTCAAACAGTATTTGTGAAATTATCATTTTAATTTTTGAAAGCGTCAATTGTATTTTAGTCTTAGCAAATGAATTGTAGAAGATATCATTTGTATTTTGTAACAGTGCATTAGATTTGCGAACCAGTCAAATGTATTTTAGCCTAATCAAATGGATTGTGGAAAGCATCAGATGTATTTTATCCTTATCATATGGATTTTGGATAACGTCAAATGCATTTTTGAACTATCAATTGAATTTTATAAAGCATCAAATGAATTTTCGAAAGCATCATTTGCATTTTCGATGGCATTATGTTATTTCGATATTCTATGTACTTATATTCTCTTGAATGTCTTTTTTTTTTGCTCACGAATTAATTGCCGGATAAGCGTCGGGCGCGCACCAGGTATACAATATGTATGTCTGGTAGGACGCCCGACGTTCATCCGACAATTAATGTGAACGCGCTCCATGCTATAGCTATCTTAGGCAATGTAATATATATTATAATTTTCTGTACAGGGTTGTTGTGCTAATACCAGTTAGTATAGTGTTTTCTGACAAATAAATAAATAAAATACATATCACCTTTTCGAAACTACATATGATTATTTCTAAAATTAAATTTACTAATCGAAACTACTTTTGACGAAGTCTCATAATCATTTGACTATTCTCATTTACAATTGACGATATCGATAATTAAATTAATAGCTCTAAACTACATATGATATTATCTAAAATCCTTTTTTTATTTCTAAAATTGAATTGATACATTCCCAAATACTAATAACATTTCGAAACTAAATTTGACGCTTTCGAATATACTGTTGGAAAAGGTGTAGTTGCTGATTAAGTTAGTCAAAACAGAGAAACGATTGAAAAGCTAGTTTCTGAGATATTCACAAACGCAACAAATTTTTAAATGGAACATCCTGTATATTTCGACATATTCTAAACAAAAAGTAACTATCTCACTATCGTCCTAAATTTAAAAATAAGCGAATAAAATGCACTTAAAATCTTTGATTATCATTACTTTAATACTACTTATATATTACTATATGTATTTAAATTAATATAGACCATTTGCAAGAAATAATACAAAATAATATTAAAAAATGTTTATTATAAAAGTGTTTTGCGTTTTACACAAGCTTGGTGATGCCTTTTATACATTTACATAAACATTATCAATTTTTATACACAGTGTTACTTTTTTTATATTACATAATCGCACAAATTTACATATTTTTTTAAACAAAATTTTTACATTTTCTTAAAATAGTTGGTAATAAAGGTAAATATTATATGCATATATATATATATATAATATATAATGTATAAATATAAACAAAACTATAATAACATATTAGGATTCAAGTAGTGCGGAACATTGATAGAAAACAAAAAGAAATATTACAGTATAAAAATTTACGTATATCTAATTAATGGGAAATGATTCGTAGTATTTGCCTAAAAATACAGACTGTTCCCAATATTACGTAACAACAAAAAACATAGTTATAATTATTATCATATATATTAATATCACATAAAAATGCATGTATTACATAATTGATTTTTTTATAGAAATAATTTAAATATTCATTGATTTCTTTCTTTTTTAATTACATTAAATAAAGATTAAATGTTTGTATAAAATCTCCCGGAAACAACCTGTATATGCGTCAAAAATATTTTTGGAGAATGCTTTCTGGAAGTTTTCATGTTCTTCAGTTGATGCTTCCTGAATCGTCTCTTTGATCTTTCATCCACACGACTTGTTTTTTCAAACGTTACTTTCTTCATTTAAAATTGCCTTGGGTTAGTTATTTTAAGAATGTAGAATTTACGGGATTGCAGTGATCTGTAGGAAGTTAGGTATGTTAAAAGCGATTTATATTCTCGAAGGAAATCGAAAAGAGAAGGCGGACGTGATTGAGAATAGATTAAAAAGATTCTTGTAAGTTGCCTTGAATTGTTCCTGATGTGCTTAAAGAAGGTTGGTATCTGGAAAGAAATAAATGCAAAATTAGTAAAGGTATTTTTCTATGAATAGGTGTATAAAATTACAACATCGGTAGTATTAGATTATTCATATTAACAGGGAACAGTTCAGGAACTTTTATTCACGGCTGTATCTAACATTCGAAAAATATATCATATTTGGAAATTGTTCATTTTTATTTAAGTCGGTAGACATTTATTCTTAAAACATATACACTTACGAATATATTATATGAGAAAATATTTTTTAAAAGAGAAGATAAAATTTCATAGGATAATAAATTGGCTAATTTATTAACTGGAAGCAAACCTAGAGAAAAAAATGAGGTGTTGTCACCACACGACTTTCTTATAGGTATGTGTTCTCCGATTTCTTTATAGGTATAAAGTTTCAAGTAGTTTTATCTTCGTAATAAACCTGTGAATAAAACTGAAAACTGTTACATCCGGTCCGCATTTTGAAATTATGTGTATAGAAAATTTTCTTCAAATTCAACTCTAAATACTTTTATACCCTTAATAAATATGTACGAAATGCATACGCTGTCAGATATTTGCGAAAAACTTCTATTGGATTACAGTAAGAGTGTTACTTCCGGTCCGAATTTTGAATTTTTTTCTACGAAAATTGTTTCAAGTCGAGCTATAAATACTTTTGCACTTTTGATAAATCTCTGAAGAACCGTTTGCGAGATTTTCGCAAAAAGCTATTTTTCGGTAAGAGTAAAAGAAAAAAATTTTTTTGCAAAAATGTTTGAAATTTACTTTTGGGTACTTTTTATTCTATAGAAGTTTAAACTTTGTAGTTTATGTAATATGAATGAAATGTTAGTTTTTTACCGAACTAAAGTAGGGGGGGGGGAGAGAGGGAGAGAGAGATTTGTCAAAAACCAATTTTTCGGTATCTGGAGACTTCAAAACGTAGACATTTGCAAAAATCTGGAGGTCAAAACTGTTCGTCATCACAATAGTTTCTTATACTAAAAAATGAGGTGTGGCTACCACACGACTTTCTTATACGTATAAGCGTTTCAAATTATAGAATTTTAAGAATTTTTTATACAAAAATTATTCAAAATCCTATTCTAAGTACTTCTATTCTCTTAATAAATCTCTATAGAATGCAAAAAATCGCTATTCGATAAGAGTAAAAGTGGTACTTCCGGTCTGAATTTTGAAATTTTTTTTATACAAAAGATATTGAAAATTATGTTTTAAATACTTTTATACCCGTAACGTACTTGTCTAAAAAGGATGACTTGCGAAATATTCGCAAAAAACTGATTTTCTATAAGAGTAAAAGACCTACTTCCGGTAGGAATTTCGAAAAACTTCTTAAATAAAATTATTCTCAATTTTAATTTTAAGTATATATGAATTCTTTATAAATTTGTATAAACTTAGTAGTTGACGAAATATTGGCAAAATTCAATTTTTGCGCTGAAGTAATCTGTTACTTCCGGTTTACCGAGTTTACTGAAGAACTAATCAGATCTCAAGAGGGAGATTATACACGTAAATACAAAATTTGGAATTGATATTTACAGCGGTTTGACCGCTATCGTGGTCACACACACAGAGAGAGAGACACACACATAGACATTTTTTAAAAACCACTTTTTCGGTATCAGGAGGCTTCAAAACGTGGACATCTGCAAAAATCTCGAGGTCGAAAATTTTCATCATCACAATACTACGTATAAGAAAGTAAAAGAAAAGAACCCGAAATGTGGATGGCACATCTCATATGTTTTCTGTGGCGTACTACTTATGGTAAATTTTAGAACCCACCTACCTTAATTTTTCTTGATATTTTAGATAATTGTTAAAGGCATTAAATACCAAATATGTCAAAAATTATTTATGGCAATTTATATTGTAACGTTTTCGGGTTCGCAATAAACAACTCGTGCAATTTATTTATTTAAAACAGTCTGTATATTCATACACGTAAAATTAATTACAATATAAAAATATAAAACTAATGTATTACACTTAAAACTACTATAATTTAAATTAACACATGTATTTATTTTTTATTACTAATATTTATGTCCGTATATTTAAATCACTTCTATTTATATAACACTCACAATATTTATGTATTTTCTTCGGCTACCACTTAAAGAACTATTTATTTATTTCTTATATTTATTACTACTTTGGTCTGCGCGTCGACTACTTAAGGAACTTCTTATTCCGGAATTATTCATCCATCGGTGACCCGGCCGCCTTATATACACATACGAAACATCTCGAAGCATTCGCGTAAACTCCATCTCCCTCTCGATGTTTGTAGAACATTCGATAGACATTCTGTCTCGTTACGAAATACAACGCAAATGGATGATTTATTGCTTTATGATGTTTACCAGTCGCGCCGAGATGATTTACAACCTCTTTTTATTGTCGCTCGGAAGTGTGCCTTTCTTTTGTTGTCGCCCGGATGTCTACTGGTTTCGTTACAATATTATTGGCCCGTCCAGACTTCGCAGAATTTGTACAACATTGACGAATGGGGAAGCAATTATAGAAAAAAGAGGAGTTGATAAATGTTCTTTTACATTTAAAAATAAACTAGGAGAAGGTAAAAAGCTTCGTTAGCACTTTAAATGAAAAAGATGCAACATTCGGGGCTTGGAATAGGATATTAAGATAATTTGGTGGTGTTACAAAAAGAAGGTTGAAGTACGTTTAAAAGTGAACTACTTTTTTTTCCAAGAGTATTTAGTGGTAATTTTAATATTAGTTTTGGGAGCCCCGCTACTGATGTGCTCTTTTTGCGTAAGGCCACTAAGCGAATAAGGTAGAACTCGAAACAAAACTAAAACTTTTGCAGCTTAATTCCACAGGCTAATGAAAGAAACACCTCCAAAAACTGCACCACTCTGTTTTTAGCTGCAACAGATGCAGGTACTTTCCAAAGTCCCAATTCAGGAAGTTCTCTATGCTCAACAATTTCCCTTTTATTTGTTTATTTGCCTAACAAGCATTGGCCGTCAGCCGTCATGGATAGAGCACCAGGCGGGAAGAGACGCTGTTGAAACATGCTCTGATCTTTTAAATTTTCTACATTCGACGTAATTTCCAGCGCAGATAGAAATATTTACTTTTTTCCGATGGATGCGCCGTTCAAAACAAACACAATTTTGTTGTGCATCTATTAATGCATTGGCTTCATGAGTGCGTTCCGAAAATAATAAAATCTATAGATATGGTGTTTCCTATTAGGGGACATTCGTTTCTCCCCGCGGACATAATTGTTGGTCAAGTAGAGAAGGTAATAAGACGGCATAGCGTTATCAAAACTCCTGAAAAATATTGGGACTTGTATTCTAAACACGGAAAAGTCCGAGTATTTAGCAAATACTGGCATTTGATGAACGGCCAAAATTCTGTAACTGGCTTGAAGAAAATATTTGGAATTTGTTTAAGTAAATGGATAAAGATCAAAAGAGAACCAGGTTCTATAAGATCGTTATGAAAACTCAAGTCCGCAATGATGACATAACGAAAAAATTCGAGACTTTATTAAAATTTGATAAACGCACAGAACAGATTGTTCAACCCATAATGCCATTAGGACATACAATTAAAAACAAAAATATGTATAGGGTGCCCCAACGGGAACTTAGGGATTTCAAGTCCAAATAACATGTGTAGTGTTTAGAAATTCAACGATTTATTAACATAAACATAAAGTGGAAACCTTAAAATTAATGTGGAACAAGATATCGGATAAATGTCCACCGCGACTCCGTCTGCACATAGTGATTCTTTTCTTAAAATTTTCGATGACTTTATCACACATATGTAAGTTAATTTCGGCAATAGCCGCACGAATGTTATTTTTTAATTCATCAATTGTCTGTGGATTATTTGTGTATACTTGATCCTTAAGGAAACCCCAAAGGAAAAAGTCCAGCGGTGTTAAGTCGCAGAATCTTGCAGGCCAATCCACGTCACCATTACGAGAAATCACACGCCCAGGGAATTTCTCCTGCAGTATATTTAGAGTTTCCCTGGCAGTATGGCAAGTGGCCCCATCTTGTTGAAAAAAAAGATTGTTGAGGTCCATATCTTCCAAACGAGGCCATAGAAAGTTATTAAACATCTGTCGATACCGCTCCCCGTTGACAGTTACTGCTTCTCCATTCTCATCTTCAAAAAAGTGAGGTCCAAGAACACCGTTGGTCGAGAAACCACACCATACGGTGACACGTAGTGGGTGCATTGGTTTTTCAATAATCTCTCGAGGATTTTGGAGCCCCCAAATGCGGCAGTTTTGTTTATTTACGTAACCCCCTAGGTGAAAATGGGCTTCGTCACTGAATATGATTTGCTTTTCAAATTCGTTATCAAGTTCCGTTTGCTCCAAAATCCAATTTGCAAAGATACGGCGGTGTTGATGGTCCCTGGGCTTCAATTCTTGTGTTAACTGCATCTTGTATGCTTGTAGCCGTAGGACTTTGGTTAAAATTCGTTGCAGAGATGATCTTGAGATGGCCAATTGCTGTGACCGGCGACGAATTCAAGTTTTTGGACTTTCTGTTACACTTTGGTTCACCCTAACGATATTTTCAAATGACCGAACATTACGATGTCGTAGCGGCGTCTTTACATCGAGATCATAACCAGTTATTTCAAATTTTGCAATTAAATTCCTAATTGCTGTATCGCTGGGAGCATGTTTCTTATGAAAAACAACGCGTAGTCGACGAATTGTGTTCATAACAGAACGAGCATTTTCATAATAAATTTAAAAAATTTGGATACGTTCTTCAGTCGTGAAACGTTGCATGATGACACTTACAAGTTTCTAGATGACGTATGTCAAATATTAGATTAATATGTGACATTATTTGAAAATACTGTGATACGGCGCGATCATTTAAATTCTAAATTAGAGCAGGCTGTGAAATTTAAATTAAGTTGGTATATAAGTACTAATTTACAATTTGAATTGTCAAAGTGACGTTTCCAAATGTTAATTACTCAATAATTGACATTCTGGACAACCTAATAAAAAAAATCCCGCCTGCTATAATTTAGAATTTAAATGATCGCGTGGTATTTAAATCCCCAAGTTCCTGTTGGGACACCTTTATATATCTTGCGTAATCTACTCATCTCATTACGTGGTGAGAACTGGATGCGTGATCCTGATTTGTAGTGAATGTTGCCCATAATATCTGAGAATAACGGCGGTCAAGATTATACAGATGAAGAAAAGTGTGAATGTTTTGAAATTGATGAAGTGAATTTTATGTAAACAGTAGATACAGTGTGTAAAAAATTTAGTTAATAGTTTCTGCTTTTCTTATAAGTTCATCAACGAAAAATATTGTATATTGAGTTTGTATTTATTTATTTATTTATTTATTTAATCATTTAATACCCAACAGATACATCTATTTACAGGGTAATATATACAAAAATTAACAGTGACTTAAAATAATAGTTCACAATACGATGCACAGATAATAATTAAGAACAGAACACAATACGGCATACAAAAATACAGAATACATTAAGAAAAAACAAAAAAAAAAAAGCATAAATATATCAATGTATCATCACCTCCCCAAGAATGGGTCAGCGCACAAAAGGTTGGCATTTGTGCACATATGATAGAGCGGGGATTTGAGAAATACATTTGTCCGAGCTGTCGGGACATAGAAAGTACCCGTCGACCTAGCAGCGTACCTGTGCACTAAGAAGTTCACCTGAGACAGAAGTGCAGGTGAGTCAATGCGATTGTTGACCAGTTTCACAATGAAGCTGCAGCTCGCCCTGTCCCGTCTTTCACTCAAAAAACTAAAACCGTGTCTGTTCAGGAGATAACCATAATCAATGCCGCGTTGTGGGTAAGCACCATCGATTTTGAACGACATATACTTCAGAAAACGTTTCTGTACACGTTCAAGCATGAGACGGTGGTATACATAATGCGGAAACCAGACCAGGGATGCATACTCCAATTTGGAACGCACAAAGGAGTAAAATAAAATAGATAACGTTTCCAAGTTGTTAAACGCTCTGCATGAGCGAATAAGGAACCCCAGGGACTTGGAGGCAGAAGCACATAAGTCGCTGATATGCGGACCAAAGGACAGTTGGTTGTCGAATAGCACACCAAGATCTCTGAACTGCAAAACTCGAGAAACACAGTTCTGAGAGACTTCATAAGGGTACGACAGAACGTTAGAACATTTAGAGTAGGAGAGAGTTGCACACTTGTCCACATTTAAACAAACTCTATTATTGTTGCACCATTCATTAATTAATGTAAGATTTCTTTGCAGCACTAAACAATCCGAAGGAGTAGATATCACATTAAAATTTTTTAAGTCATCCGCATATGCAAGAACCTTACAATCAAGCAACATCAGGAGATCGTTGATGTATACATTAAACAATAGCGGGCCCAAATTAGATCCCTGCGGAACACCGTTGAAGGCTGTAAAAGTATTGGATATATATCCATTGTAAGCTACATAGAACAAGCGATTCCGCAGATATGAGTTTAAGAAAGCAAGAGTTCTTGTGGAAGCACCTAAGGATTGTAGTTTAGCAGATAGCAGAGTGTGATCGATTGTGTCGAACGCTTTAGTAAAGTCGATATAAATGACGTCCACTTGCTGACGAGCATCTAAAGCCTCACTTATAAATTGAGTGATTTCAACTAAATTTGTCGTAGTTGACCTTCCAGCAATAAAACCATGTTGGTTGACTGAAATAAGTGGTTTAATGCAGCTATACAACTTCCCATATATGACGTACTCGAATACCTTAGCACAGTTTGATATAATGCTAATAGGTCTATAATTACGAATGTTACTACGGTCACCCATTTTAAACACCGGTGTAATTTTGCTGACCTTCCAGCGATCAGGGAAAGTAGCGGTTCGAAGCGATAAGTTAAATAATATGGTGAGTGGAGAACATAGCACTGAAGCACAGTCCCGAAGGAGAAAACTGGGAAGACCATCATTGCCGGAGGTCATAGTTGATTTCAGTTTCCCAAAACCACAAAGCACCTCCTCAGCAGTGAAGTAGCCAATATCAAAGGAGACAGTATTCACATCAAAGTCAGACTGAACCGTGAGGTCGGGCTTAGGAGAATTGAAGACTTCAGAAAAAATGTCAGAGAAAGCCTGAACAATATCCTGCGGTTGTTCAAGTATATCGTCATCAAGTGTTAAAGATCCAGGTATTCTAGAAGTAGTTCGTTTGCTGTTCACAAAACCCCAGAAAAGCTTCGGGTCACGGGCAATGTTAGTCTCAAGTCTAGTCTGGTACACTCTATATGCCGCTCCAACCTCTGTTTTAATCAAGCACCGAAGTCTAGAAAATTCATTTCGGAAATAAATAGACCCCGTGCATTTCCATTTAGTGAAGTAGTATTCCTTGAGTTTCAAGTGCCTCCTAATGTCTGAAGTGAACCAAGGCGGAAACGCACGCTGTGAGGATCCAAACTTTGGGACATAGGAAGCAATTGTCGTATGCATCACATCATAAAACCTGTCAACAGCGTCGTTGATATTGGAGAGAGCATCAAGACATGACCAGTCAATCGAGGCAATGGTATTGTATAGGGATGGAAAATCTGCTCTGTTGAAGTTATAACGCAGATTATTATTTGAGGTAAAACTTTTGATGCAGTTTACAAAGGATGCATTCAGAGTAGTATCTAAGGCAGGATGATGTACATCCTCCCGAACAAGAGGAACAACATCGTGCTCAACCGTAACTTGACCAGAAATATTGGAAAAGATAAGGTCCAGTAACTTTCCATTGGAGTTGGTTATACCATTATACTGTACCAGATTTAACGTATCCATAAAATGACGAAGAGCGAACTGTTTGCGATCATCAAGTGGCGAAGCACCAAAGCTGGGGCAGTTGAAATCCCCACATATGAAAAGTTGTTTATCGAGAAGCGCGAGACTTAATGTTTCAAAGAACAGCTCATAGTCATCATATGAAATATCGGGCGGGACATATATGTTTATAAAATAAGCGTATACTGCGCCCCATTTACATTTGACAGTAATAATATCTATTAAAGGAATTAAATTCTGTATCTGAATGAAATCATGACGTTTACCATTAAACTTATCTCTAACAGCAATCAATACACCACCACCCTTCTATTTTGTTGTAGCTATACAATCATGGTTTCCAAAATAAAAAAGAAAATGTCAATGAGAGACAATTAAAAAATATTTTGTCAATAATAGTCAACCAATAGACACCTTGTCAAACAGTTTTTTACAATTTGTTGCTATCAAATTTCAATTTTACTTTCTTATACGTAGTAAGGACGTATTGTGCTGATGAAAATTTTCGACCTCGAGATTTTTGCAGATGTCCACGTTTTGAAGTCTCTTGATTCCGAAAAAGTGGTTTTAAAAAAAAATTTCTCTCTCTCTCTCTCTCTATGTCAGTGCGTGTGTTTGTGACCACGATAGCGGTCACTATAGATATCAATTCCAAATTTTGTATTTACGAATATAATCTCCCTCTTGAGATCTGATTAGTTTTTCAGTAAAATCGGTAGACCGGAAGTAGCAGTTTACTTCAAAAAATCGAATTTGGCCAATATTTTGTTAACTACTAAGTTTAAACAAATTTATAAAGAATTCATATGTACTTAAAATTAAAATTGAGAACAATTTTATTTAAAAAGTTTTTGGAAATTCCTACCGGAAGAAGGTGTTTTACTCCTATCAAATATTTCGCAAGTCATGCTTTTTAGACAGGTACGTTACGAATATAAAAGTATTTAAAACATAATTTTCAATATCTTTTGTATAAAAAAAATTTCAAAATTCAGACCGGAAGTACCACTTTTACTCTTATCGAAAACCGACTTTTTGCAAATATGTAGTAAATTATGCATTCTATATATATTTAACAAGAGTACAAAAGTATTTATTGCTAGATTTGCAATATTTTTTGTATAAATGAAATTTCAAAATTCGGACCAGAAGTAACACTTTTACTCTTAGGGAGTAGCACTTTTTTTTCGAATATCTTGCAAAGTATGCATTCTATAACGATTTATTAAGGGAATAGAAGTACTTAGAATAGGATTTTGAATAATTTTTGTGAAACAAATTCTTAAAATTGTATAGTTCGAAACGCTCATTCGTATAAGAAAGTCGTGTGGTGGCCACACCTCATTTTTTTGTTGTAGTAACGCGCTAGAACTTGCACTTATAAAGAAGCGATTTTTGAAATAATTTACAGGTTTAAATGTGTTTTTCTTATTTTACCGTTTCTGAGGAGCAATTAATCCCATCTACTGCAATTTTACAATAATTGACAAAACACGTTTTGCAAGTCTGCGTTGAATGAATTCATCAAGAAATTAATGAATGTAATCAGTGCAAAACTATGTTAATTATTATATTTTTTATTTGAATAAAACTATTGAAGTTAATTATAATTTTTTATCATAACAGGTTCATTTACACAATTTAGAGGGTGTCACGCAATATTTCATGCAATTTAAACTTTTAAGAGGAAGGCATACAAACGTAAGGTATACAAGACCGTACTGAAAATCATTATATGGTAAATAAGCATAAAATATCCTGACAAAAAGTAATTATAATTTTTATTCTTCGTAATAAATCATTCGATATTTGTGCGATTTGTATAACTTACAGCATAGACAATTCATTCTTCAACAGATAAGTTAATGAACTTTTTGATTATTTCGTATACCATAAAACTTTGCCTACACGTGTAAATGTAGGGAAGCAATATCGTAATTCGAGGAAACAGCCCTTGTTCATACATAAAACTAAACGAGATTGTTTCGAGTTGACCAAATTTACTTAATGTAACAAGTTTCCTCGTATCAAACAAGTTTATCTAATATACAGACCGTTGTTTACGACTGTTATACATCTCTGACAAGATTTTGTTTTGTTTATTTTACGCTTGGATTATTCGAATTTTGAGTGTTTTTTATTGCAATTTTATATTCTTCAGTTTATGTATTTTCCTTTTTTTTATCGAAAAATTTTATTTCCAAATTTTCTAATAAGTTGTGTTTTACTTTCTGAATAACTTTGTTCAAGACTAATCTGTTATTTCTATCTAATTCCAAATCAAAGTTGTTTCTCAACAGAATATTTATTTACTTTGTGTTGCTTTTGGTGAAAGTACTTTGATTTAAAATTAGATAAAATATACATCATAGAATAATTATTTCAACAATAATTTATCGAACACCCAAAAATCTAAAACACTTTAATTGATTTATCTAATTAAACAGGAAGAAGACTGGTAATATTCTTCACAAAAACACTAACAATACATATATATTATACAAAACAGGAAATTCATTACAAAAATTTATTAACAACAATAAGATCATAACGGGAAAGAGTTTAATTCGGGAGTTTAATTTGTGAAGAATGTAATAAGTGCACATAGCCCAAACTGAAGAAATTTTTAAGAATCAAGTCAACTTGTGCTAAATATTCTTTATCCCTGGTATACAAGACCGTATTATCAATTTTTATTAGAAGCAGTTTTACATATCCTTTAATTAAATGTCTATTAAATAGGAGTTATATATTATGAAATGTATTTAATAATCATTTAACCAGAGAGTTGGTTTTTCTAACTCCGGTTAAAATGTTGGTTAGCGTAATCATTGATTAAAATACTGGCGAGTCATTAGTAGCCGCTTTTTTGATTGCTCTTTTGTGTTTTAAATAAAAGAAAAAGCAATTAGTGGAGGATCCATGGTTGCTTGTGGCGTATATTGTAAAAATACTTTAAGCTCTGACGCACTTCCGGTTTCACCGGAAATGCACGGAACTTCATTTTTTTAAATGACTCACCCTATATATTTTTGGATTTTCTTGTACTGCTTTAAATTGCCTGTTCAACTGTCTTTTCTTTTTCAAAATTGAGCCAATAGTTTTTGAGTTATTAATTTCTTCTGAAAATATTTGACCAAAACACGTGTTCAGAAAAAAAAAACATTTTCACATTGTTTTTAAAAGTAAAAACATTTACTTTGGTCGTGCTTGTAGCCAAGAAAATTCTGCATCATTTGGTAAAGTTGCACTCGAAAATACCTCAAGAAACTTTGTTTTTTCAAAGCCTACTTCCTGAAATTTTCACATACCAAAAACTTATTTTTTTAAATGGAACACCCACTATTTTATTGTCTCATTTTGTTCCTTTTTTTATTCTCTTTCATTTTTGTTAACAATGTCCTATATCTATCCTTTCTAATTTTTATGATAATCACTACACGAGCAATTTGCGGTCAATTAAATAACTCAAAAACTATTGGCTCAATTTTGAAAAAGAAAAACAGTCGAACAGACAATTTAAAGCAGTACAAGAAAATCCAAAAATGTATAGGATGTCATTTAAAAAAATTAAGTTTCGTGCATTTCCGGTGAAACCGGAAGTGCGCCAGAGCTTAAAGTATTTTTACAATATGCGCCACAAGCAACCATGGGTCTTCCACTAATTGTTTTTTCTTTTATTTAAAACACAAAAGAGCAATCGAAGAAGCGGCTACTAATGACTCACCCTGTATAGAGGAAACGCGTTACATTCAATTGTACGTCATACTACATCCATGACGACTCGTCTTGTTTATGTTGCCGGATTTATTTTTATTTCTGTCAGTGACATTTGATATAACCAAAAAAATTTTTTTCACAATACCATAACTATAATTTATTATATTTAGTAATTGAAATGCGCTAAAACTTCATCAGTCTTTCTCAACTTCCGTCTTTCATAACGTCATATATGTGAAAAAACAGAATTGGTTTTTAATTTTTTTTTTAATTTGACAGGAAAAATATACACAACACACGCCTTTTTGACAGATATGATATATCGCCAACACCGAATTGAACTATTATATTAGTCTATTAAAAATCTGTAAGAGACAAATTTAATATTGAAACGGAAATTATGTGTTTATTTGTCATGATA
Organism: Amphimallon solstitiale; assembly: GCA_963170755.1. NCBI lineage: Eukaryota > Metazoa > Arthropoda > Insecta > Coleoptera > Scarabaeidae > Amphimallon > Amphimallon solstitiale. Next base: position 114,217,721 of record OY720677.1, read on the forward strand.
AATTCCGATCAATTTATACATTTTCTATTAAAACTAATGAAATAAAAGCCCTCAAATAGAATTTAACAAAGTAACTCTTTTAGTGTCTCTAATACAGTTATGACAACATGTAAACGTCATCAATGACGTACAATTGAATATAACGCGTCTTCTTTATATTACAAATGTGGGTTTTTCCAACACTGATTAGCGCTAATCATTGACTAAGAATGTAATTAGTTAATCGGATAAACTTTAACCGGTGGTTTGTGTATATGATTACGATTGTATATGCTTGTAAAGTCGATGTACACTTAAATTTTACATTAAGAATTACTACCGGCCCTGTAATTTGTGTATGCATTTATCCTTCGGTCGATTGACTTGAAATTTTGGCCCAACCTTGCATTTGAATACGCGAGTGTTCTTATAGTAATTTTAATTACAATCATACAATTAATAAGTACCAACTATTCATAAAAATTTCGGTAGAGGTTCTGACATATCGAGTTGACAGTTTTGTAATAGCGTAAAGGTCAAATAAATAAACATCAGTTTAGGACACTTTTAAAAAGTCAGAAATCTCAACTCGATATGTCAGAACGTTATGTCGTATGATTGTTCTCGCAAAACACAAAAAGTAGTCGGTTAATTGACTTGAAGTTTTGACACAACGTGTGTATTTGAATAAGCGAGTACTTGCTGTGAAAACTTCAGAGACAATTGGACAAAGTGTACATTTCGGTATACGAAGTAAATATGATAAGTTAGCATAAGAATCACCTATAAAAATTGTTTTTATTTAAAAAAAAATAGTTCGATTTTTCAATCTTATCTATTCTTCTAATTCTATTCAATCGATCTATTGAGAGACCTAACTGTCAAATTGAATGTAGCAATTGTGTGTATTTTTTCTTGTATTTAGGACCATTTTTATAATATAAAAATCGTGTTATTTTTATTATTATACTTACATGTGATAGTACACTTTCATTTTATTGACAATTTGTAGTAATATAGAGAGAAAATATTAGATATTAGTGATTTCGGCATGGAACAAATAAATATAGAAAAGAACGATACAACAGTAATAATTGGTTGTAACAAAAGTACATATCTAATATGTGTCTCATTTCAGTAAAGTATCAAACTTATACCTGCATTTTTTCATATCTTTGTCATTATGATCGATATTATGATTGCTCATTCCCGCCCATATAAATGTTTGACAGAAGTTACTGACCTTCATAAATTTAGAGTTTTTATTCAAAAAATATCGAGAATATCAATCCCATTTGATCCCTTAGATATCGTTTTTTGTAATCATATTTCATTCCCAAACTGTCCAAATTTGTTGGCTTTCTGACGGTCAAACTTGACAATTGGTCGATGAAAGTGACTATTTAGAATATTCTTTCTTGATGTTTTTCTTTATTCCATAGCACATCTTTGGATCATTATAGATACCCATCTTTGACATTATCAATAATTAATGCTGTTAATTTTGAGCGTTTATGAGTACACAATAAAACACATTGTATTGCATACGACTGTGTTAAGTAGTTCTGTCATTTTGGGGAAAGTGTCATCACGAATTGACATTGATTGCTCGTTTTGATATTGTTTGATCGCAGGAAATCAAACTTCAGTTGGATGTTTGAAGTTTCTTGTTACTTTAAAGGATATCGTACACTTAAAATTAATTGCATACATAAAATTAGCACTTCATTAACTGTTTTTCTTTGATGTATGTTGTTTGGCTACGTGCAATTAAAGTTGTATACAGAAAAACTAAAAATATGCATATCTTCTCTATAATTTTTGTATGTTTAGTTTACGTTTTATCGTATAAACACTAAATGATTGTTCGATGAAGTTAATGCCCTTTAGTATATTCTTTAATGCTTTCCTATTTGATTTTCTCGATCTATATATTTGCCTGTCTTTGATATTTCCAGTTTTTAATGAACGAAACCTGCAAACTTTTGATACTGCAATTTTTAAATGATATACCAAACATGTATTCACCTTGTGGCGTTAATTCTTTCCACCTTACTTTACGATAGGGCTCGTGTTGCCCGCCTGTCTTCTAAATGTCAGTTCATTGCGCTCATCGTCATCGTCCTGATAATTATGAATCGGGATACGTGTGACGATTTCACGCATTTTATTTTTTGTAATTTAGCACTGTTCATCGTTATCAGAAAATTTTGAAACATCAAATTTCATCACAAAAATGAAACTTCTCCGTGCAGCTGTCAAAACCAGACATGCGTTTGAATTCATGACACGCTCTCCCCAACTCGTCATCGCAAAGTTTTTTTTACCGCATCCCCTTGCAGGAAGGATTTAAACGAGTCGTACGTAACGTGGACAGTTCACTCAATCGAAAAGTCCGTTCTTTAGTGTTCTGAGCCTTTTTTTATTATGATTTTTAACGTGTTTCACATGAATCTTTTTATCACAAGCGCCGTTCGTCCGAATTTTTTCATAACGCCCGAGTGCCGTTTTTTGCACTCTCCTGTTCAGCGGCCAATATCTTTGCAAATGCTTCACTAACCTCTCAGTCGAGAAACAATTTAAAGTCACCCCTACGCCCACGCCAAACGACAGCTTTTAATTCCGCTTATCCAGAGAGGAGTACTCCGCCCCGTTTAATGAAAATTGGCCGACTTTGACGGTTCGGTGTAGCTATTTCATTAAATTAGAGTGGTTCACTCGAATGGCTTTTACTATATATAAAAAGTAAAAATAGTTTAAGTAATGTTTTATAAATTTTTTACCTAACAGCAAGTCGTCTTGTACGCCATCAGACGCTTACGGTCCTAGCAAATCGTACGTCCGAAAGTGAACACAAATATTAGGATGCAAGTGTCAAAATGTTTGTGCTATGGTTTTACAATCACCAGGTATATCATAATTTTTTCTTATGTCAATATCTTTTCAGATATTCAGTTTTTGTCAGTCATTACTGGATATGACACATAATATTTGGATTTAACTCGGTATTATTATAGCCGGATACACTTTTAGATTTTTATTTAAAAATACAAGTGGTGGTCTTAATATATTTTTCCGTATCTTACTTCAATGCCATGTGTGCATGTCAAGGGCAATTTCTGCATTGGTATATACAAAACAGCAGTATGCGTGACCGCATTCTACGTTTCACGCATAAGGTGTGTCACTGCAATAAAAATATCTCATGGCACACCATGAACGGTATCGCGCTACTGTCACTATATTTAATCAAAAGCGTCAGGGGATTATGACAGTGCACCAAGATAAAATAAGAATAACGGCCGTAATAATGTATAAAAAATTCATTTCAACTATTTTACATTAATAAATTCCTACAAGCACGCTTTAACGGTCTATATTTGACAGAAGTCCAATTATTTATTAGTTTATGGTCGGAGGTTTTCAACTTTCCAGACAGTACTGGGTACAGTAAATTTTTTAATGAGGCCCACGAGTCATTAATTACTAAATTATACGGATATTAATAATAATAACAGCTTTATTGCACGCCAGTTGTTTATTTTTACGACATATTAAAAATATACGCAGATTCTAAAAACAGAAAAGCAATAATTACAAGGGCGTATTTTTATGTTATCTACCTAGCCATGAAACAAAAGAGTGACGATGTCAAACAAATTATTGACAAATTGTTGTTACTGTTAGAAGTACATGTGCTAAGTTGTGTTTAGTTTATGCTGTGTATAGAGATTTTAGACGGTCCATTTCTCGATAAAATGAGTGAAACTAAAGTTGAACATCGCAGCGTAATAAAGTGCAAAGGAAGGCAAAGGTCCAAAAGCAATTCATGAAAGAATGGTTGCTGTATATGGGGAAGATACACCATCTTATTTCCAAGTAAAACATTGGTCTAAACTCTTTCAATGGGGCCGAGAGTCAATCAATTTTGACCCAAAGTCCGGAAGACCCGTTGAAGCTCGAACTGAAAACATTGTGCGAAAAGTCGAAAATTTGGTACTGAAAGCTCGGCGTGTAAAGATCTCTGTTATTGCCAATGAAGTCTGTATATCCGAAACAAGTGTTCTCAACAGTTTGCATTACGATTTGGGTATGAAGGAGGTGGATACCCAGATTGCTTACACCTGAACAAAAACTGTGCAGAAAAGAAGTTTTTCACGAAAATTTGGTCAAGTTGGAAAGGGACAAAACATTTTTATCTCGAATTATTACCGGGGATAAGACTTGGGTATATTACTGGGACCCTCCTACTAAACAAGAATCCATGCAGTGGGTTTATAAGGGCTCTCCGCCACCAAAAAAGGCCAAGACACAATTTTCTGGAAAAAAAAAACTGATGACAACTGTTTTCTGGGATGCTGAAGGAGTTTTGCTTATTGAATATATGCCGAGGGGGTCTACTATAAATGGAGAGGCCTACGGAAACACAATTAAAAATTTAAAAACTGCTCTGGAGGAAAAATGCCCGCATTTTTATCCACAAAAAAACTTGTTGCTGCACGACAATTGTCGGGTTCATAAGGCAAACAAAGTTCAGCAGATAATCAATGACTGTGGGTTTATAGAGTTAAGGCATCCACCTTATAGCCCCGACCTAGCTCCGTCAGACTTCTTCTTATTTAAAAATTTAAAAAAGCATCTCAGAGGAAAGCGTTTTGCTTCTGATAAAGAACTCAAAGAAGCTGTTGAAGAATATTTTGCGGGGTTACCGAAGCAATTTTTTTCTGAGGGTATGGGGCAAGTGGAAACAAGATGTAATAAGTGTATTAGTGTTGAAGGGAGTTATGTAGAAACATATTTTTTTTTTGTTTTCTTATGTGCTTTTTTTCATGGCTAGGTAGATAACATAAAAATACGCCCTCGTAATATACTGGATTAAAGAAAAGGTCTTCATGTAATGCATCGGGAAATACCTGGTATAAGACAGTAAATCTGGGCAAGTAATAGGACAGTGAAGACGTTTGCGCCTAAACCTTTTTTCAATTAAAAACTGAAAGTATAGATATGTAATGAAGTCACCTGAGAAGTATAAATATACTCTGTTCAGTACTGACGAAAGTAAAGAACATATTTTTGAGTGTCTTCGTAAAAGCAGTCAGTAATTATTGCTTTCGAACGAATATGGTTAGGGGAAAGAAAAACACATTCAATCAATTTCAACAAAATCAAGGGCAACTGTTCAATAGAAAAAAATACAAATGGTTTAATTTGCATCAAATTTCTTTTCCGTATTTTTTTGTTTTAGTAGAGACAAATTTTTATTCACACTTTCCATTTTACGTTTAACTTAAATTTTTCTTATGGTCAAATCAGATTTGAAAGAATTGAACGTGTTCTTTATCCTCTTTATACAATGCCATGATAGGTGAGAAAAAAGGACACATAATAGATAACAACAATAAAAGAAAATAATAAGAACAATAAAATAATGATATTAAAAGCAAGTAATTATAAAAGATACTCAAACGATTGACCATTTTGTTCTAAACGTAATTGTGCCTTGCGTAGTGTCCACGTAATCGCACTGCGTAGTTTTTTAATGCTACTAAATGCTGCAAACAGCTTCACGAGTTTGCACGTACATATTTTAAGTATGCCCAAACAAAAAAATTCAATAGCGTTGGTGTCCATAAAATCGGTCTTCGATAACTAATTCACGAATTTGGAAACCGATTATTAAGACATTCATTCATTATGTTTGAATTGTAGGGTGGCCGCCATCTTGTTAGAAACAATTGCTAATATTCTCAATCACTGGTAAATCATCAGGTCTATTTTCTATATGAGTTTGCACTAAATTCAAATCCGCCACATCATACGTTAAAAACCAAACTCGCTTAATGCGGACTTTCCTTAACAATGAGGATTTTCTCTCTCCAAAAAGTGAACATTGTGTCTGTTGAAGAGACAATTTTTTGTAAATCTGTTTTTGTCAGACCATAAAATCGTAGCAGGAAAATTATCGTTTTTCACACACTGGTTAACATACCATTGGGAAAATTGTAATTTTCTCTCTGATCTCCATCTCAAGTCCTTGAAGAATGGGCCTCCTATACGGGTGGTATTTGTGACGCTTTCAAATTCTTTGTGATGTAATCGTTGAAATACCAGTGTTAATTTCAATTTATCGAAAAGTTGTTGAAGAATTATCAATAACAGATAGTTATACATTTAATTCTACATGTTCAGTCATTAATTTCGGACTTCTATTAGATTTGGAAAACGAACAATGTTCTTTTAAATTAATTACCAAATTTCTTTACGTACGGGGTCTGCCTTATTTCAAGATACACCATCAAGCACATCCGTTCAGCTTCTACACTGTTTTTTATGACAAATGATGTAACAACTCAACCTATTCTTTTCAGTATTAGTTAATGAAGCCATGTTTGAACATATTCTGGACTGAATAATTTCCAAGTGACATTAAATTCAATTATGTTTTCATGTAACACGGCCTACCTATTGTTAGAGTGTTTAATAAAATGAATTTTTTAATATCTTTTTTCTTTTCAAAAATGAAGTTATATACAGTAGTTGAAAAAATATAACAATGCCTCATTATCAAAAAAAAAAATTATTTAAGCTTACGAAGAACAGATTTGTGACTGGGTTGACCTGGATTGTTTTTAACCCTCCGCCTGTTGCAAGAAAAGTGCTTAAACCAATCTACGATTATAAAGCACTTTCATTATTCTGTTAAAAAAAGTGTCTTTTGTTCCTGAAAGAAGAAATACACCGAACATTTTTTAAGATCGCTTTGATTACGCAGTGCAGTATAACAGAATGATGTTGGAAAGAGAAAAAATGAGGTGTGGCCACCACACGACTTTCTTATACGTATGAGCGTTTCAAACTATACAATTTTAAGAATTTTTTTATACAAAAATTATTCAAAAATTTAAGTATTTCTATTCTCTCAATAAATCTCTATAGAATGCATACTTTGCAAGATATTATCAAAAAAGTGCTACTCGCTAAGAGTAAAAGTGCTACTTCCGGCCCGAATTTTGAAATTTCATGTATACAAAAAATATTGCAAATCTAACTCTAAGTACTTTTGTACTCTTAATAAATATATAAAAAATGCATAATTTACGACATATTTGCAAAAAATCGCTATTCGGTAAGAGTAAAAGTGATACTTCCAGTCCGAATTTTGAAATTTTTTTTATACAAAAGATATTTAAAAGTATCATTTAAATACTTTTATACTCATAATGTACCTGCCTAGCAAGCATGACTTGCGTATAAGAAAGTAAAAAGACAATGAGAAAAAATGAGGTGTGGCCATCACACAACTTTCTTATACGTATGAGCGTTTCAAATCATACAATTTTAAAAATTATTTTATACAAAAATTATTCAAAATCATATTCTAAGTACTTCCAGTCTCTTAATAAATAACTACAGGATACATACTTTATGAGATATTTGCAAAAAAATGCTACTCGCTAAGAGTAAAAGTATTACTTCCGGTCTGAATTTTGAATTTTCATTTATACAAAAAATATTCTAAATCCAACTCTAAATACTTTTATACTCTTGACAAACATATATAGAATGCATAATTTACGAAATATCTGCAAAAATCGCTATTCGATAAGAGTAAAAGTGTTACTTCCGGTGCGAATTTTGAAATTTCATTTATACAAAAAGTATTTCAAATCCAACTCTAAACACTTTTGTACTCTTGACAAATATATATATATATATATATATAATGCATAATTTACGAAATATTTGCAAAAATCGCTATCCATAAGAGTAAAAGTGTCACTTCCGGTCCGAATTTTGAAATTTCATTTATACAAAAAATATTTCAAATCCAATTCTAAATGCTTTTGTCATCTTGACAAATATATATAGAATGCATAATTTGCGAAATATTTGCAAAAATCGCTATTCGATAAGAGGAAAAGTGTTACTTCCGGTCCGAATTTTGAAAATTTTTTTATACAAAAGGTATTGAGAATTAAGTTCTAAATAGTTTTATACTCGTAACGTACCTGTCTAAAAAGCATGAGGAATTTCGAAAAACTTTTTTAATAAAACTCTTCTCAAATTTAATTTTGAGTATATATGAATTCTTTACAAATTTGTTTAAACTTAGTAGTTGACGAATAATTTGCAAAATTCGATTTTTTCACTGAAGTAAACTACTACTTCCAGTCTGCCGATTTTACCGAAAATCTAATCAGATCTCAAGAAGGAGATTAAATTCGTAAATATAAAATTTGGAATTGATACCTATAGCGGTTTGGCCGCTATCGTGGTCACACACACACAGACAGAGAGAGAGAGAGAGAGAGAGGGAGAGGGAGAGGGAGAGGGAGAGAGAGAGGGAGAGAGAGGGAGAGAGAGGGGGGGAGAGAGAGGGAGAGAGAGAGGGAGAGAGAGAGGGAGAGAGAGAGAGAGAGAGAGGGGGAGAGAGAGAGAGAGGGAGGGAGAGAGAGAGAGACATTTTTTAAAAACCAGTTTTTCGGTATCAGGGGACTTCAAAAGGTGGACATCTGCAAAAATCTCGAGGTCGAAAATTTTCATCATCACAATAATAAAACAAATGTTATATGATTTAAGATTAATTGCAAATGACAGTTGGTATAATATACGTGCATTATTTGCAGAGTTTGAAGTAATTTTAATATTATATTACTACGATCAACTGTGGATATATCATCAACCAATTTTGATAGAAGAACGTGTAACCTTTTGCCCTTTCTGCGCAAAAACTTTAATTGATACTCTTTCAAAATGAGCTCTTCGAATACTCTTCCCACATAATGTTCAACGTGAGTTTTCACTGAAAATTTCACTAATTAAAAGTCGTTTTCTTTCATTTCATCATCACAAGAGCCCTGGACAACATTTTGAAAGATATATATTTATTATTATTACTGTATTTTACCTAGCTAAGGGTCACAGCAACATGTTGTACATACAAATTTAATGAAAATCATATTTATATACATAGATTTCATAAATACATACATGAAAATTTATGGTTAAGTATAACGTAGGTACTCCCGGCCAATTTATAATTATGTTTTTGATCTTACAGACATTCCAAGTCGTAAATATTTTAATATATTTTTATTTTTAACACTCCTCACAAGAAGTTTACGTGTTATTATAACGGGTTTAACTCAATTTTCTATTTATATATACGAATCTGCGAAATACCGAAAAGCAAGTTGATCAATTAAACCGAGTTTATAGTTTCAAAACACCTGTATGTCTCTTTTTATAAACAGATCCCAGTCTGACTGATTATTTTACTTGCTATTTATGTGCGAAATGGAGTCAGATGTCGAAAAAAATTGTAAAAACATAATGTAAATTTGCACGTAGAAGTAAAAACGTTATTGATGACAACCGGAAAGCGAAAAACATCCTGGAATGTTGTGTTTACCGGCTGAAATGGTTATACGGCCTCAGTTGGAATGGCTAACATTTAATGAAATCAACTTATAGTTTTGTATTACTAAACTTAATAGTTTCTGTGTAAGTAATGATTTTGTTGATAAATTATTTTGTTTAAGTAGGTAGTAGCAGATTATATACTAAACATAGTAATAACTTTTTATTAGTATGGACTTCAGTTGCTGTATGAAATAAAATAAATGTATAATTGCTCATGTTATTCGAGCTGTTGATATTTTTGCAATATGGAAAATATATAATTATTCTTAAGTGGAACGCCCCATATATACATAGCTAATTGAAAAGTTCTTTTACTTCGTTTTCTATTGATTTGTTTAATACCTTTAGAATAAGCCATTAGCGAATTACTTCTTTTTAAAGTTAAATTAATGAACAATTTTTGTATTTTTGTTAAGTAATTTATATTTTAAGGAGTTATAAGAAAATGTCGATATGTGTTGCGTGAAGGTTAGTTTATCATCGAAGAAAACTCCTAAATCCTTGATTACAGACTTTCTAACAATAGGTGTGGAATTCGATGTATATTGATACAGTAATGGATTGGAGGTCCTTGTGTAAGAAACAATTGCACATTTTTCCACATTTAAAGAAATTAAATTTAGATTACACCATTCTTTGATTATGTTGAAGTTAGTCTACAGTTTGACACAGTCAGCGCAATTGTTAGACACATTATAAATTTTTAAGTCATCCGCATAACCCAAAAATTAGCAGTTTAGCTTTACCAGTAAATCGTTAATATATATATTGAATAGAAAAGGCCCAAGATTCGAACCTTGGGGGACACCAGAGGAAATGGAAATGATACTGGATGAATGACCAATATAAAAAAACATAACCCGTTCTATCTGATAAGTAAGACGCCATTAATTGTACAAGCGATGAAGAGAAGCCAACCTGATCCAATTTGGCAAGAAGCAAGTTGTGATCTATGGAGTCAAAGGCCTTGGAGAAATCAGTATATATGACATCTACTTGCATCCGCTGATCCATTGCACTCAAGAGATATTGCGCAATTTCGACTAGATTTGTAATTGTAGATCTTCCAGAGACAAATCCATGTTGATGTAAAAATAAAACAGATTTTATGTTATTAAATATTCTAGTGTATAATATGTACTCAAACACTTTACTGAAGTTAGTCAAAATACTTATCGGTCTATAATTTTTTACTTCAGATTTCTCACCACTCTTGAAAACCGGAACAAGTCCGCTGATCTTCCAGGAGTTTGGGAACGTACTCGTTTTTAATATTAAGTTGAATAATACTGTAAGTGGTGCAGCTAAGATAGAAGCACAGTCCCGCACCAAAAAGCTCGGAATGTTATCGTTTCCCGAGGTAAAGTCAGATTTCAATCTAGTTGCACTATGGTTCACTTCACTTTCATGAACGCGGTCAATACCAAAGGAAGGATGATGACTCAGTAAAGTTGTAGGAAAAGACATATTATTTTGGAAGACTTTAGAGAATTCCAACGCAAATCCATTCACTATTTCCAAGGGCTGAGTGAGGTCATCATCGCCGCAGTGCATATGTCCTGGAATTCTGGTTGATGAACGCTTAGCATTTATAAATCTCCAAAATATCTTTGGATTAGTTGTGATTTCTGATTCCACCCGAGTCATGTATGTATTATAAGCAGCCCATGCCTCATTCTTTACCAGATGTTTTACTCTTCTGAATTCATTTAAATAATATAAAGGTTTTGTAGATTTTCATTTTTTGAAATAAAATTCCTTCCTATGGATTAACTGCCTAATTTCAGCAGTAAACCACTAAGGATAATGACGTTTAGATGTTCGGAACTGAGGTACAAAACAATCTAAACTAACCACACTAACACCGTATTAATATACATTTTTGATAGATTTATTGCTACTTAAGTAATCTTATGGCTTATTGAGCATGCATGAAGACAGATGGCTTGTCCTTCGCGAAGTATAGATCAAATTTGCTGAATTTATACTTTTCCGGATATGTCAGTGCTCAAACTTAAAATTTAGTTCTATAACCAGCGAAAACATGAAAGAAAGCATAAGAGAAATATTTAAATTAATTGTTCGCTAACAAGCACTGCAAGAATTTTAGCAGAACTACTAAGGCTCCGGGCTACCCAAATTATAGGTATATGCTATTACATGTAACCGTTTTTTTCTTTTTACTTGCTTATTTGGTAACATGAAGCAATGCACTATTTTTTCTTATATACGTATGAATGAATGCAATGTATCTATGACGCCCTTTTTTCAAAATAGTCTTTAAATGTGTTTAAAAAAAAATAAAACGTCGAACCATTTTTTTCTTTTTCTTCCTTTATTTCTTAACATAGAAGAATAATTTTTTTTTGTTTAATAGAGCGTTTAAAACTCTTGCTCGCCATGAAGTCCTTTTTTTTTCAAAATCGATATTTTCTTAGATATTTGATATAAAAGAAATTAAAATTAGGCAGCCCACATTACACTCAAGAGAATAGGCAGAAGGTAGGGATAGATTTCCGACCAACAGTTTGTCTGGAGGGCGGGTACAAATGTGTAAATATTTGGGGATAAATGAATTTTTATTCTCTTGGATATTGTAGTAGATATATAATCTGGGCACTTTTACGAAAAGTGTTCGTGTCTCCCTAAAAAAAAAATGAGTTATAATTTCCTATATATTTATGGTATTTTATGCTGGTTCTTTGAAAGATATACCTCCACTTTTTTTTGACGCTGAAAATATTTCTTTTGCAAATAGAACACACAATTTGTTTTTGATTCGTAAGATGGGAATTTAATTCTTTTTCAAAATGTATATCCTTCTACGTACCGCTAAGGAATTTTTTTATATTTATATGTACTACAAATCTTCTGCTAAATGTGCTTTTTTTTGATGATCAATTCCTAATTACACAAACTGTAGGCGTAGTATGCACATTATTTTTTGTCTGAACTCTCCGGCATACTTTGCTAACACAAGTTATGCAGCAATGCAGAATAAAAGGCGGTAAATAACAGGTGCGTCATAAAAACACTGTTTGTACTTAGAGTGTGAATATTGCTTTTCGCAATTTGTTTACCTATTTTTTTGTTAGAAATAGACACACACATATATATATGTATATAATATGAAAATAAAAATAAGAACTTATTTTTGCCGCCCTGTTCGTATTGATAATGTTCCTAAATTAAAACAATTTTTTCTTTTCTTGGCAAATAGCGGCCATAAATACCATAAATAAAACTACATTTTCTTGAGTGTTTCGACATTTCTTAACATGTGTCTTTTTCGAGTATGTGAAGAGCCCCCCTTTTTTTTTCGAATATCGGATATCTGACAATTGTTCCAGGTTGTTCTAGGTTTGTTCTAAATTGTTCTAAAGTATTTTAAAAGAAATGTCAAATTTGGCCGAGATAATTGAAGCCTTTCTTTTTTCGAAAATTGAAATTTTGAGGGTTTTTCCAGGTTGTTCTAGTTGTTCTAAACATTGTTCCAAAGAATCTCGGGAAAAATCAAAACTGGCCGAGATAATCGGAAAAAACGAGATTTTGCCAGTCCCCCTTTTCTTGAAAATTTAAATTTTGACGATTTTTCTAGGTTGCTCTAGGTTTGTTCTAAATTATTCCAAAGTATTTCATAGAAAAAATCATAATCAGACTAGAAAATGGGGGAAAATGAGAGCTAAAAGTATGAAGTCAGACCCAGTTTTTGCAAAAACTAAAATTTTGACGGTTGTTCTAGATTTGTTCTAAACATTGTTCGAATACGTCAAAACCGTATCTCTTATATATCAAAAGATATTGCAAAAAAAAGAAACAAATCCAAAAGTTTGAAGTTATCCCCCCTTTTTTCGAAAATCTAAATTCTGACGGTTGTTCTAGGTTTGTTTTAAATTGTTCCATAGTATTTCAAAGATAAAATCATAATTGACCGAATTAATAGGAAAAAACGGTTTTCTAACAGTCCCCCTTAATCTCTTGGGAAAATATATATTTACTACTTATATTAGATACTTATTATAAATCTTGGTCAATTTCGATTTTTTCTTTCAAATACTTTACAACAATTTAGAACATACATAGAAAAACCTGAAACAACCGTCAGAATTTAGATTTTCAAAAAAAGGGGGGCTAACTTCTCACTTTTGGATGTCGTATTTTTGTAATATCTTTTATACGGTTCTGAAGTATTAGAATAATGTCTAGAACAAACCTAAAATAACCCTCAGACTTTCAATGTTCGCAAAAGGGAACTGTGAGAAAATCGTGTTTTCCTATTATCTCGGCAAATTCTGATTTTTTTTCTTTGAAATACTTTGAAACAAATTAAAACAAACCTAGAACAACCGAACATAACCGTCAGAATTTCGATTTTCGAAAAAAGAGGCATTGGCGAAAAATTGCTTTTTGCCATTTTTTCGGCCAATTATTATTTATTTTTGAAATACTTTGGAACAGTTGAGAACAAACTTAGAGCAACCTGGAACAACGTCAGAATTACAATTTTTAAGAAAGGGGGGGCCGGCAAAAGCTCGTTTTTTTCGATTATCTCTGACAATTTTGATTTTTGTCCGGAGATTCTTTTGAACAATGTTTAGAACAACTAAAACAACCTGGAACACCCTTTAGAATTTCAATTTTCGAAAAAAGGGGGGCTGGGTGACTAAGGTATTTACAGGCAGGAAACACAAGAACAAAAGACTACAACTAGGGACGCTTATGTAAACTATACTGTGTGTCCAAAAAGTCTGGAAACACCCAAGTAAAATCGAAACGGATGATTTTTGAGAAAAATGCAAAAACAGGTCAATTAGTATTTTCAAAAAACTACTGGCTGATAGTATCTGAATTTTTGATGACCTTGAAAAAGTTATGATGTCATCAAAAAAAATTTAAATGGAAACGTCGCATTTTTAATTTTATTTTTGATAGATCTTTTAATTGTCTAAATGACTGTAAAAAATGTTTTCATTTTACTTAAGAAAATGACCGAGAAAAATTTAATTACTTCTTCGAAAATGGAAAAGTTTGTCTTTAAAAAAAAACATAGTTGGCTTAAAGTCGATTATTTTTCAAACACATTTTGTTTTATTTGTGACATTCTGTCAAATACGAATTGTGCGTAAGTTAAAAAAATCTGTTTAAAAATGGTTTTAAGTGAGAGGGAACGTATTCAAATATTGATGATGATTGGTTTTGGGGATAGGGCTCGTTCAGTTAGAGAAGTTTCCGACTTATTTAATACAGAACATCCGGAGCGTGCCCCAATTAGTATTTCTGCAGTGAGTAAGATTCACAAAAAATTTCAAGAAGAAGGCCGTGTTCGAGATCGCCCTAGAAGTGGTCGTCCAAAGATCGCAGAAGATACGCAACTCGACGTATTATTGTCAGTAGAGGAAACTCCAAATTCTAGTACACGGCAGCTTGCGCGGGAATTTAACGTGTCGAAGAGTACAATTGGTAATATTTTCCGGAAAACTAAGTATCATCCCTACAAAATCTGTTTGGTTCATGAGCTGTCTGAAGACGACTTCGACAGGCGTGTACAGTTTTGCGAACAACTGATGCCTATGTGTGATAATGATCCGTTTTTTATCAGAAATATCTTATTCTCAGATGAAGCTACGTTCACATTACATGGGACTGTTAATAGACAAAACTGCAGGTACTGGGCAGTGGGCACGCCAAAATCCACGCTGGATGAGAGAGGTACGAACTCAGTATCCTCAGAAATTAAATGCATGGGCTGGTTTAATTGGTAACAGAATTATAGGGCCTTTTTTCTTCAACGGTAACCTGACGGCGGATATGTATTTGGATTTTTTACAAAATTATTTAATTCCGTCATTAGCAGAAATATTTCCGAACCATGAAGATCCTAATTTGCCCAGCCAAAGAATTTGGTTTCAACAAGATGGGGCTCCATGCCACTATGCGGGAAATGTTTGGCATTATCTCGAGAATACCTTCCCAAACAGATGGATTGGCAGGAGGGGGGTATCGAGTGGCCTGCTAGGTCGCCAGATCTAACGCCTATTGATTATTTTTTGGGGGGTTACCTAAAAAACAAGGTATACGCAACTAAACCTGAAAATTTGGAAGGCTTGCGTCAACGGATTGAGATTGAAGTACGAAGGATCACTCCTGAAATGATAGAAAACGTTCAAAATGAATTTTATTATCGTTTAGGGTATTGCCAAGATGCTCAAGGACAACATTTTGAACATTTATTGTAAGAGTTTTTGCTGATTTCTACGATTAAAATTTTCTTTGTTTTCTATAATGATTTTTTTTTCAAAATTTTTCTTAAGCAGAATGAAAATTTTTTTGACTGTCGTTTAGACAATTAAAAGATCTATCAAAAATAAAATTAAAAATGCGACGTTGCCATTTAATTTTTTTTTGATGACATCATAACTTTTTCAAGATCATCAAAAATTCCAGATACCATCAGCCAGTAGTTTTTTGAAAATACTAATTGACCTGTTTTTGTATTTTTCTCAAAAATCATCCGTTTCGATTTTATTTGGGTGTTTCCAGACTTTTTGGACACACAGTATGTACAGTTTAGTTTTTAGTAAATTCATAAATCGAAAATCAATAATAAGAAAATAACTTGGTATGTCTGACCGAAAAATAAATACCACTCATTTATCAGTGTGGTAAACAAGATCAGTAAAAAGCATTGGAAATTATCAATTATTATAATTGATAATACTTTCTAAAAATTCAAGACATATAATTATTATATGTCTTGAATTTTTAGAAAGTATGGTTTTGATCTATAATAACAGAACAATGAATAAATGAGAAAACAATATAGAAATCTTCTATTAGACGGGTGTATTTCAGATATGTATATGTAAGAAAACACAAAAATTGTGTAACCAACTTTTTATTCAATAAGAGAATATTCATTCCGAAACATATGTGTATTTCGCCAAACAAACACCCCGAGCCCCCCACTTGTATGTCTTCCTTACAGTCCCATTACATATAAATATGATGTTTAGCAGATATTCTCTAATAGTTATTTACGAACCAAGTGCGTGAAATCATATTTCGCGAATGAGTGACCAGTTTAAAGCGCGAGCCGAAAGGCGAGCGCTTTATGGACACGAATTCGCAAAATGTTTCACGCACGAAGTTTGTACAATATTTTTTGTACGAGAACTATAATAATAATACATATTGTTAAATACGTTATCGTTTATGACACACTACTAATCTCTTGATATTAATTAAAAAAAATTGAATTGGCAGTATTGATTATTTGAAGTGACATTTAATTTAAAATTATCAAATTCAAAAAATTCTATTTCATTTCCTTTTATTTTCATAGAAAAACAACGAACTGGGTAGCATATTATTAAGGTTAGGAATTTATGATTTTAAAATGTCACTAAATTAATCAAGTTCTAGGAAGTACCAACTTTACTTTTACGCACTCGTGTTTAAAGTGACTTTTTACGCACGCAAATCGAATTGTGAAATGACAGGTTTTGATAAGCGAGTACAAAAAAATTATTCCGTTGCAGTCTCCTAAGTGTAGGCCACGCCCTTATAGGAGAAGTATTGAAGAGGGGAAGTTACGGGGGACATTTTCACACTTTTAATTCAGTATATGCTATGCAACCCGTATTACTTAAAATCGCAATATTAAAATCAGTAGTCCGGAGCCTTAAAGGAGTTAATTTATGTATTCAAAGGCATGGAAGAGAATTTGAAAATCGTCTTTTATTTATTCGCCAATTTTTTTATATTTACATATTTGTGTTTTCAAAATTTACTTTGAATTGTCTTCTGTTAGTTTTTGTCACCGTAATTACTAATTACTATTCATTTTATGACTGTAATCTTCTTAAATGATTTTTGTTTGTTTGTGTATGCGTATTGTTTCATATTATTTGTGAGTAATTTTGATGTCGTATTAAAAACCATATTTTGTTTATGTTAAAAACTTAAAATATTTTTCGCATATTTGTTTGTTGGATCTTTCAGCACTTTTAAGTTTATTATTGCATTTTAGACAGTCCTGACTGTAAACCAGATCTTTATACCTCGAAGATGTTTTCAACATTCGTTTGCCAACGATTTTATTATGTCTGTAAGTTATATTTCGGTTTTTCTGGTGACTTTTTTTGTGAGGTTATTTTTAGTAACAGCTCCTGATAAATAAATGACAAAATATTGAGTTTTAAACGAATTGTTTTTTATTAACAACAGACCGAACACGGAATAATTCTCCTGCTTTATAACGATGACGTTGTAAGTTCTATGCTTCCCCTTAGTATCCATGTAAATAAAGAGATAGAATATCCCGTTATTCCGCTGTAGTGCAACCCCAGTCACGTGTTTCGGACTTGCTGGTCATCATCAATACGGTGTAGCCAAGGAATATGGTGGGATATCCTTATAGTCTACTATCTGCTAGGTCGATTTAATATGCTTTCGTTAAAGTTGGACTGTAGTACGGTGCTATCATATGATATTCGCACTATACAGGGTGTCCAGAAACTCTCCTGACAAACGAAGACACGAGATTCCTCAGATAATTTTAAGACAATTTAACCCAATTCACCCTAGTCCGAAAATGCTTCCTAAGGGAGCTGGAGCTCTTTGAAGATGGCGCCTTGTAATTAGTTTTTTTTTAATATCTCCCGAACGCTTCTATTTAGAAAAACAAAAACTAGCATGCTTATTTATCCTCCAGAGATGAATCGATTCCATCAATTGCGAATTTCTAGTACCCATCATAGGCGTCCGTTTTGGGTAGGTAAACGGTTATTTAAACCCATAACTTTTTAGTCTTTAACTTTTAAGCATTTGTGACACTAGTTTATTAAATTTTCAGGTATTCTAGTACTAAAAGGTACTCTTACTTTAAGTCGGTAGGATACACCGTTTTCTAGAAAAATTGATTTGAAAATTTTTCGTTTTTTCGTCATTAAAATTCAATTTATTATGTACCTACTTATTTTTAGTGACGAAGTTGACTAGGACTATCAAGGCATGGATGAAAATTAATTTAATAAATCATCTTTTGTTTCAATAAATGCAGCACACAATTCGTAAAAAAAAGTTTGGGAAAAGAAGCAAAAATCAATTTGAAACAAAATTTTAGCTGAAGGTTTTTAAAAACAAAGTATTTATTACAATGGAACGAAACTAACAAAAAAAGAACAAGTATCAAAGGTAGATAGTTACAAAAGATGCTCGATGTGATGACCATTAGTCTCTATGCATAAATTTACCCTTTTGCTTAGAGAACGCCGAATTCTTGCAAAAATTCCAAAGTTATTTCTAAATTCGTTGCAAGCATCTTGTATCCTTAGCCAGAGTTGTGCACGATTTTGTATCGGAACGGAATAAACAAATGCTTTTATGTATCCCCAAACACAATAATCGCAAGGATTCAATTCCGGCGACCTTGCTGGCCAAGCAATTGGACCGCCTCTTCCAATTCAATGGTTTTCGTAGTTATTATCTAGAAAGTCTCGTACATTCCTGCTAAAGTGGGCCGGACAGCCGTCCTGTAGAAACCATAAGTTTTGCCGAATATTTAAACGCACCTCATCTAACAAATCAGGTAAAATATTTTGCAGGAAATGTAAGTAATCAACACCATTTAAACGAGCAGGTAATTCCACAGGTCCAAGTAGATAATCGTCAACGTACGAATAATAGTGTGCATTATGTACATTAAAAATTCCGTTTTTTGAGAATGAAGCTTCGTCACCAAACAAAATGTACCTGAAAAAATCTTCATCTTGATTTATCTGATTTTGTAACCATCTAGCGAATTCTACACGAGCAGGAAAATCTCCTTCTAGCAGTGCTTGCACCTTTGTAAAATGAAAAGGATATAAATTTTCTTTGTGTAAGATATTTCCTACGGAAGATTTTGAAATTGTGGGGTACATGGCAGATAGTCTTCGAACGCTAATTTCTGGATTTTCCTCAACTTCCATTAAAATAACATCTTCATGTTCTGCTGTTACATCATCATGTCTCCCTGTTTAATTTTTTTTTGGGACCACTGAACCTGTTTCTCTTAATCGTTGATGAAGAGCTGTAAATGTTGAGTGAGTGGGATGCTGACGATTGGGAAATTTTTCAGCGTATCTACGTTGCGCTGCTCGAGCGTTATACCTCATTTCGCCATAAACTAAATGCATATCGGCGTATTCTTCATTAGTAAAAACCATTTTTTTTTAATTGAAATCGTTGTGTTTGAATGCTACAAAGTAAAAAATTAAAAGATAAACTTCGCGAACTGACAACAATTTGACAATTAAAAACGTAGGTTTTATTTCTGTTGGCAGTTCAGAGCGAACTAGTGCAAAAAATAATAAATTGAATTTCAATAACGAAAAAACGAAAAACTTTCAAATCGATTTTTCTACAAAACGGTGTATCCTACCGACTTAAAGTAAGAGTACCTTTTAGTACTAGAATACCTGAAAATTTAATAATCTAGTGTCACAAATGCTTAAAAGTTAAAGACAAAAAAGTATGCGTTAAAATAACCGTTAACCTACCCAAAACGGACGCCTATGACCGGTACTAGAAATTCGCAATTGATGGAATCGATTCATCTCTGGAGGATAAATAAGCATACCAGTTTTTGTTTTTCTAAATAGAAGCGTTCGGGAGATATTAAAAAAAAAACTAAGTACAAGGCGCCATCTTCAAAGAGCTCCAGCTCCCTTAGGAAGCATTTTCGGACTAGGGTGAATTGGGTTAAATTGTCTTAAAATTATCTGAGGAATCTCCGGTCTTCGTTTGTCAGGAGAGTTTCTGGACACCCTGTATATATCAACAAATAGCATGGAGAGAGAGAGAGAGAGAGAGCAAAGGCGTTTCCTGAAATATACCAGTTGCTGTTCCTGAAGACATTCTTTCAAATTTTTAACCGACATGAGAAGGATTAGCGGTGTAAATTAACTTCTTAATTTAATCAATAAAATTGGCTTATCTGCTTTGTTGATTTCACAATTTACTCGCAAATCACGGATATCTACTTCTTTCGTTTTGGACAGGGCTGGAACCATTCTTGCTAAACCACGCCTTATGCACATGATGTCAAGTATTTATCCCGATTGTTCTGTGTAGCTTTGTAGTTGTGGTTTTAAACTTTTATGGCAGTTTCACTACTTGGAGATAGAAACAAAAGGAAGACCATCGGGAAGACGGATAACCAATTGCAACTTAAATCTCATAAGATCTTTAGACCTGAGTGAAAACAATCCACACCGCCACGAGGCCAACATTGTCAACTCGCGTGTCTTCTAACCCAGGAATGATAAATCCATAAAGGGAATATCGTGGATATGGTATAATAAAATTAAGAGAAAGAATATTGGGTTATTCCTATTTTCAAATTTTATATTTTCCTTATGCAGAATGGTCGACTGAAGCGAAATATTGTTTACACAGAAACTATCAAGTTTAGTACATACAAATAATATCGAAATAATGAGTTATCTATCACAAAACTTTTTAGCTATTAACATGCAGCAGTTCTATTAATGAAATAAAAATTTATTATAGAATACATTTAGATGATGCTCTTGATAGTGCTAGACAATATTCGATGTTGAAATATGGTTAACAATATACATACTGTTTGAAGTCTTGGGACTTTTTCTTGTCTAGAAGAAAATATATGCTTATACCTGTCATCGCTGCATTAACACTAGTGTTAGGGAATTATTATGCAAGTGTATTTTGCTGAATCCTATTTTGTTAATAGATCAGATAAATAGGCTAAAAATATACAGTACTTTGAACTATTTGGGTAAAGGAGAAAGTGTGGAAAAGATCAGAAACGAAATGAAGCAAGCAGTGAGTTCAGATGGGTTATAATCCTCTGGATGCTAGTTTAAAACAAGAATCTATAATTTTCCTTTTTGACGCACTAAACCAAAAGATATTGTGAATATGAGAGATTCTGGTTCATAAAAATAGAATTTGTTATTAACCTAACTACAGTGCCATCTGTAGGTGGCATAGCACAGCTATGAATCAACGTCTCGACAAAGCAAATATCGGGTATTCAGAAAAAAGCCAAATAAGTATTGAACAAAAAGTCGTATGTCCTAACTTAAGTCTATGATTTGTATTAAATATTAAATGTCAATTGTTGTTTGTCAATGTCAGTATCGTACTTTATCTCAGACATGACTTAAAAGTTTTTTGAACACCCGTTATATGACTTCAATTGGTCAGATCGTTCAGAACTTATACGATCACTAACAGGCGACACACGATTATAATTATATATAACGATTAGAGCTAGAGATTGTAAAGTTTGGGTTGGTAGTAAATCAAAATAAAGTACAGTGAGATAGCAGTGACTAACTGCGTTTGATATCACACGAAAGGAAGGAATACAAATTCAAAAGCTAGAATTAAAGGCTATATAAATATATTGATATACATAAATAATTATATAAATATGCAGTTTAACAATAATGTTGAAGTATAAATATATAAAAGCAAAAATAAAAGTACTGACTTAGGTATATGGGTAGATTATTTAGTGATGAGAAAGAAAGATTTTAAGAAGAATATAAACAGAAAACTGAATTTATAGAATCATAAATATTTCTTTTGAAACGCAAAACATTTCATTACCATATATCACATCGTATACAATATAATACTGATTGTATAATAATGACGATTTTGCAAGAAGGAAATTGCTTTAATGAAACAGTTTAAATTTGTTATCATTCAGTAGGAGTTTGTGCATTAATGTTGTTAATAGACAGGAAATGCTCCATTAGATATAGTCAGTCGCAATTATTTTCAATAATACTGCACCTGCATAATTTAGTGGCATTTATATAATCACAATCACATTAAACGTTGCGAGTGATCGTCTTACAATGATTACAATTTATATGTGTATTATATATTACAGTATCAGTCAATTTATCGTTGGTGATTGTAATATCGAATTAATTTTCCAACAGTGCTGTTTTTCATTCCTGCAAATTTAACGAACTGAATCGCTATTCTCAGCAGATCTTCATTTTTTGTTAAAGATTACATCACTATAATAAAATAATGTTAATAAGCGAATTTCCAAGCAAGCTGATGTAATAGAAGCGTTAGAGTTGAAGGACATATTTAAATTTTTATATAATATTAAAATTAGAGAAATCATATTATACTCGTTCCTACAAATATTTATGAATAAATTATCATTTAAAAATCTTGAAATATTATTAGAACTTAATTTGTTCCTCCTATTAATATGTTTTACATACAACATGTATTTGTCTTTTATTAAGTTATTTGCGCTTGTTTCTTTATATCGACCGTTTCCTTTCTCCATTTCTTACGTAGTTTTTCTTCAATAATCTAATCAAAACTTTCTTGTTTCACGTTGCTGCTAATTATGTACACAATAAATTTCATAATATTCATAATTATTTACACAGCTGTCCTAGGGAAGCGGTAAATTCCATTATCTAATAATGTAGATAGCCAAAAAAATTTTAATAAAAAAATTATCGAAAATCATGAAACCTACAATTTATATACATATATATAATAAAACAATTGTTTAGTTTAAAAACTATAATGTTCACACGACATATGTTTCCCTACACTGTGGCTTCATCAGGTGGATGAAAATACAATTTCAAATTACATATTAGCTCCTATACAGGGTGTTATAAATTAAGACGGCACTATTGCTAACTTTGTTATTAATGAAGCTACAGTATCGGTTAAATTAGCAAGGTAGTAGTATTTGTATCGTGAACAATGATGGAGCACCAGCGCATAATCATCGATAAGTACAACATTTTTTGAGCGAAATGGTTTGGAATAAGTGGATAGGTACGAACGGACCAATTCAGTGGCCACCACGGTCCCCGGATCTAAACCCTATAGACTTTTATTTTTGGGGATATTTAAAAAATGAAATTTACAAAGGGAGATATGAAAACGTTGTAGGGTTGCAAAATAAAATAAATACTATATTGCTAATAACATAGACGGAAAATCGATTTTAATTAATCGCAATATACATAAACGAATTCGGAAATGTATTGGACAAAACGGCGATGTCTTCGAACATCTATTATAATAAACATAGGGGAAGAGGGGGCAAAGTGGAAAGGTTTAGCCATTTTCCCTCTAGGACCTTTATGTCGGCCTTTCAAAAATTAAAAAATCCCGATTGTGTTTTCTATAGACTTAGCTACTTACTGAGTTCATTTTTTTAATGATATTTTACGAGGTGTTTGTAAAAAAAATAAAAATCTACAAGCTTGAATTTTTCCACTTTACCCTCTATACAAGGGCAAAGTGGAACTACATTAAAGGCAAAGCGGAAAGATAGTAAAATCTTTTATTAACTGCAAATACAATAATGATCATTTACAATTATCGCAAAAGTAATGTTCGTCCATACCAGTAAGGTCCGCACACATTTCATGTGCCCAATCTCCACATTTATCACACTGAATCCAAGTTTCAGTTGGAGGCAATATATATTCTTCACCACAAACCAGGCAAAACGTGTCTTGTTCTTTTCCTGTGCCCTTAATAGCGGTCCCCTTATTAGTCCTACATGGCTTAGAATGATTTTCCCCTTCTATCTTCGATAAAAGATTGCATGATTTTGGCCTTTTCCTTTTTTCTTTTTCTTCAACCATTAACTTGTAAGGCGAGCTCGTAAGAATTTCTGATTTCTGGCATTTTGCTTTCCTATTTGCATTGGCAGCATGCGCTGCTTTAGGTAGAGGCAAGATGTCTTTTGGAGATATTCGCACCACCTTCTTATTTTTCAATGGTGGTGGAGTTGAATCAGCTGTAAACGTAGGCTGTAAATTGCTGTAAGATGTTTCTGGACTTTTGTCTACATTTAATGAACCTAACTTGATTGGTGTCACCTTTGGATCCGAAGCTAATGTTTTTGAAGAAACACCTGAAGGACCAGCTTCAGGCTCAAAGTGCACCAGTGCTTGCGTGGTTGAAGTTGCATTTGGTGATTGATGATAAGACTTAACATTGCAGGTTACGGTAGAAGTAGAAATTTTGTGCCTTTCTTTAACAGATGACAGTGGGATATCCTCATCCGAAGAGTCTGTGTTCCTCTGCTGGTGTGCTTCATCCTCTGAAGGAATATGATGAACCTCTGCAGGAGCAAAATCAAGACTTGTAAAAATATCTCTGTTGTAAGGGAAAATACCAGCTTTTCTAAACCCATTTGATGCTGTTTCAGTAGTAGCACTTTTTTCAAATGCAACTTTAACAAGTTGTGCAACTTCAAACTGAGTTATCCGTCTACCAGGATGATTTTTTTGGTAGTTATCCACAGCTCTTTCAAACGCAGTCTTAAAGGGTTTGTACACAGCTACGTCAAGTGGCTGTAGCTTGTGTGTTGTATGAGGTGGAACAGAAAGGAGTATCACTCCAGATGATCTTGCTAAATTAAGAGCATCTAAATTTTGATGTGAAATGTGGTTATCCAAAATTAGTAATGCAGGTGATTCTTTACTTGGACGTACACAATCAATGAAAAATTGCAACCATTTCACAAAAAGATCGCTGTTAATCCATCCAGAATCAGAACACCATGCTTTAGAACCTATTGGCCCACCATCAAGCAGCCTTTCATTAATTTTCTTTCTATTTCCAAATATCAAGCATGGCGGAATGAATCTCCCAGCAGCGCTACAGCAGCATATAACAGTTGTGAGCTGACCCTTTTCGGCTGAACTTATAACTCCCACTTGACGTTTTCCTTTTCCGGAAAGAACTTTTGGAGGTTTCTGTGCGGATGTTTTGACACCGGTTTCGTCCTTGTTAAATATGTCATCTGGACGTTCTTGTAGGTGGTATTTTTCTATAACTGTCCATAAGTTATCGTAAAAATGGTCAACCTGTCTTTTGTTGAATGCAGAACATCGTGCAATGCTGGTTGGTTCTGGTGTGCGAAACGACAAGTCAGGATTTCGTGCCATAAATCCTTTCAACCATGCTTCACCCGCATTATTATTTTTAAATGGATGTTTTATGCCATTTTGGTTAGCAACCTTAAATGCAAGCTCTTTCAGGGCCTCTTTTGTTAGGCCATAGAATCTGTCATCAAGATCTCTAGCATGATCACTCAATTCTTTCTCCTCATCTTGGCTAAACACACTTCTAAATCTTCCAAGTTTCTTCTCATGTGTACGTACCACTTTTTACATGACGATGCAGAGTTCCTAATGGATTCTAGAAGCACGCGCTAAAGAGGTTTTTTTTGCTTCTTCTATCGCTAAACGCATATTTTCTTCTGTCCATGAACCCTGATTAGTTTTTCTTCGATATTTGTTCACCATCTGTAAAAATATATGGTTTAACAAACAAATCCTTACCGACACAATTATCTGTTCAATGTATTAACATCAATTTATAAGTTTTATATTAATATTATCATCACTATTATTACTTACAACTTATTTTTAATGAGAAATTTACTACTCAGGGCAAAGCGGAAACCTTTCCACTTTACCCTCTCTTTCAGGTTTCCATTTTGCCCGTTCTAGCAACGTTTCATATTTTGTGGTTAAGCTAATAAAAACTTTAACAAAACCTGATTGTGAACATGTTATACTGTTGAGTATATCTCAAGGCAAATTTTGCTAAAGCAATACTCAGAAAAATATTCTTATAAAAGGTAAAATATTAGTTTTTAACTCACCTTAAATATCGTTGACACTACTACCAAAAACACAAACCGCGTTGTACTGTGGGAAGAGTGGCTATCTAGACACTGATTTCATACGACATCTAGCGGTAAGAAAAGGCACTTTTGAATTATGTATTCAATTTATTTGCAGTTCCCTAGAAAGAGTTGAAACTTGGACTTTCCAGTTTGCCCGCTCTTTCCACTTTGCCCTCTCTTCCCCTATGCATAATGCTTGTTTAATAGTTGCTGTTTTTTGTATTGGACAAAACGGTGAGGTCTTCGAACATCTATTATAATAAATATACATAATACACAATGCTTGTTTAATATTTGCTGTTTTTTTTATCATAGCCAACTGAATTTTATTGATATGAATTGCTGTACAAAATAGTGAATAACTGCCGCAATTTTCATTTTTTGTCAATAATGTATGAAGGCTTTCTTTTTTAAAATAATTCCTTCTTTCAATATATGCAAAAATATACTGGGTGTTCCATTTAAAAGAAAAAGTAACTTTTGTAAATAGCGCGAAAATTAGAAGTTCAACTGTCTCTTCGGTTCTGCCATCATTGTTTACGATAAAAATACTACTACTTTGCTAATTTAACCGATACTGTATCTTCTTTAATAACAAAGTTAGCAATAGTGAAGGCTTAATTTATAAAACCCTGTATATATCAATACAAAAATACACAAAAATAATCTCATTCTGGGAGGGGGCGGACAGATTTGAATTTTAAATTGAGTAGGGGGGGGGAGGTATTTATATTTAGTTGGTCATTTAAAATTATACCTACTTCATTTTACTTTTTTCTAAAACATGTAAAGTTGTAAAATTGTTATTCAATTTATGATTTTGTTCTAAGCAAGCAGTGATTCGCAATATTTGAGTCGGTCCTCTTATCCTTATAACATCTTTCGTGTCCTTTCATTCTAGTATTGAAAATTCTACCTGTCTGTCCTACATACACTTTTTTACAGTCTTCGCATGTCAACTTGTACACCCCTGAGTTTAATATATTGTCCGTTTTATCTTTATGGTTTTTTTATTGCTTTTTTCTCTACTTGTTTTAATTAAGTTTCCTAGTAATTCATGATAACCCTTTAGGGGCTGATTAAATTGACATCAATTTGTATTATTCGATTTTCAACAGTTTCTGAGATATGACGATTTTTTGTCAAAAATTATCCAACTTGCTTGCTATGCAATAGCAATTAACGATGAAAGACCTATTATGAGCTTACCAAGTAGAAAAATAGTATAATTGCTCGGCGGGCACGGTGGAATACGGGACATTAAAACAATCTAAACAACTTTTGAAAGAATACTATTCTACCGTGCTGCTATCTCTAACACTATTACCAATACCTACTCGTTCCTGTATTACGAGCGTGTCGCAGTCTAAGGGTCTTGAATAAATTACAGTTGCGTCATTTCAAAGTGTAAAAGTTATTTTTGATGAGTGAAACAACGTGCAATAACCTCTGTTATACAATTTATATTCTAAATTTTCTTCTATTCATTATAATGACTTCCTTTTACCAACTTGATTCTTACATGACATTGCTAAAACTTTCAAAAAATAACCTCAAATATGCTATAGTGTGTGGGTTGAGGCACAGTGAAACACAAAACATGGAACAGAGTGAATTTTAACGTTCACAATGCAGCATGTTAAGGAAACAATTATGGTTCCTTACATTACACTCAATTGCCATAGGTATAACAAAAGATGATATAAACAGAGCCGTAACATTAATCGAAAAAGGTGGAAACCTAAGATATGCTGCATCATCCAGAGCAGGTGTAAAATATTTAACTTTGTTAAGATACGTCTAGAAAAGCAGATATGCAACAGAGGGAAAAGGTCCAGTCAAAATGCTTCAGAACTGTAAATTCAGAAAGGTTGTCACGGTGGAGCAAGAAGACAGTATGACTAATGATCTCTTAAGCTGCTCGAAGATATTATATGGACTCACTGCTGAGGCGTCTAGAACTTTGGCATATAAAATAGCAACAATCAATAATATTAAATATTAAAATGGAAAAACGAAAACAGGCTGGTATTTACTGCTTCAAGGGGTTTATAAAGAGAAATCCGGTGTTAAGTTTAACAATCCCTAAGGAATGTAGTTTACCGAGGGTTACATCATTCAATAGAGAAAATGTTTATTTTTGACAACTTATTTATTAGAAGCATGCGGAATTTACCAATAGAACTAGGATATTTAACATGATGAGGGTACAAAAACAAGCAAAGATATTCACGGAAAAACGAATAAAACAGGGTAGGCATGTGCACAAGTGCCGAAAAAGGTGCATTGGTTGCATTGGTGAATGGTTGGGGCAAGTGGCAATTCAATCCTACCAGTAATGGTTTACCAAATGCTTCATTACAAGCCGCATATGTTGAAGGAAGCATTACCAGCATTCTTCGACTAGCAAACTCACTAGGATGGGTGAAATCAGAACTACTTTTAAAAGTATAACAGCATTTTATTCTTTATACTAAAGTTCAAAAGAAGCCCCCTACTCTTCTATTGTGCGACAACCATGAGTCAATAGAGACATTTGATCTTCCAACTTTTACGTATTATTTCCATTATTATCTGAAAAAAAAAAGTCTGAGTGTACCGGCGTTTCTTTAGCAATTTTGCACGATGGTGTTTCAAAAACTGAAAGCTGTGGGATGATACAACCAGACCTGAAGATGTATTATCCCCACCACCTCCAGTTTTTGAGACACCATCGTGTAGTTCACACAGATACAGCATTTTCAGCATTTGCTTGGTTTTAGGTTCTGCGTCTAATGGCCCTGTATCTGCCTCAATAAAAAGAATTTTTACAACTTCTATAATTTTTTATACACAGACCACGCCGTCTGCAGTGAATAAACCTGTATATACAGGTGTTCCAGCAATGTAGATAGCGATAAGTTTGCAAATGCAGAAAGATATTTCCAAATTGCCAATTTAATAGCATGAACATTTCTAAACCACAATACCTAAGTTAGTTACAGACATACAACTTCTCACTGGACATTTAACATAATTCATTGCAGATATAGTTATAATCCTATTACTTTTAACAAATTATGTATTTATTGTTCAAAATAGTTGATAACATCATAAGTATAAACGAATAGTTTGGTTAAACATGCAAAAATCCTTCGGTTTTACGGATGGCCTCCTCTAATTATTAATTTAATATTTATATTATGAGTGCAATAAAGAGAAAGTGTGAGTAAGCATGAATTAAATACGTACGTAATAGGTGTAGTAAAAAAAATATTATTTAGAACACATACAGCATATGTGTATCTACAGCACACAGCCATATAAATTTTACGTTAACCATTGTCATTATCTATTATTCTTTGCAGTAATACATGGTCCTGACCATCAAATAAGAGAAAACAATTATTTTAATCACGTATTATCGTTTGAGTTTCTAATGGAAGCCGCTTAGATTGCCTTGTTTGCCAATGTATTTAATAATGCAAATATGTACATACGCTCTATCGATAACATAGCTTTATAGTACACGAAATTAAGTTGTTTGTATTTATTTTGACGTTCGTCGACATTCAGATTGTAAGTATTTTTTTTCGCACTGTAACTATAGCCTTTTAAGATAATGAATAAATTATGCAAATCAATGAAGGCCACTCCTGAATGAAATTACTTCCTTTAATTAGGCGACGGTTGGAGGATATTTCTTCTATGTGTAAGTGTTATTACGAAACTGCTTTGCGAAAAGAGTTTGTTTGCTCAAGCGTTGCTGTCGAAACCAACAGCTCGAAGAATATATCCACTGATTGGCCATAAAAGATTATTTGCTCAATACATAGCCCTGCAAGAAAAAAATTTTTTTTGGGCTAGTTTCACCAAGATAACTGGTCTCTCGACGATCCAAACGTTTTGCCAGTTCCCAGTGCTCTGTGAGGATATTAATGAAGGTGAAAGTGATAAATGACCTCTTCAACGTTTCAACCAGGATGAGTTAAATGACCTCACCAGAGATCTCAAACTGCCAAAATAAGTTTCTGAATTGCTGGCTTCCAGGATTAACGATACAAAATTACTAGAACAATGAACCAAAATTACCTTTCACCGTACAAGAGAAAAGGGGCCGCCACACTTCTTCTCTCAAGATGATAATCATATATTTTTTCACAAAATTAGAGGACTCCTGGAAAAAATGGGTCTTCCTTAATGTTTTCCAGATGATTCACGCTTTTTTATTGACACCTGAAAGCGAAGTTTGAAATGCGTCCTTCTACACAATTGAAAAGAATATGGTTTAATATCAATTGCTAACTCAACGAAAATGAACAACATGGCTTTGGTCTGGTGGAGAAGATAAACTATAATGAACATCAATGGGTGATTTGTGTGGACTTAAAAATGGTAAACTTCCTCCTTGGACAGCGAAGTCACCATATCAAATATCATTGCTTCTTGTGCCTCTAGGAAAGCAGAGACGAAACACATCACTGGGTTAGAAGAGAGTGGCCTAAGAGAGAGAGAGAGCATGCACGTTGGGTAAAAATGTGATTAGCGACTCCTTAGTTGGACGAGAGAAAATCTTCTCTCCACTTCATATCAAGCTGGGCCTTATGAAACACTTAGTAAAGGTTTTTGATAAGAACGGATCATGCTTTGCTAAAAGGAAAAATTCCTCAATTGAGTATGGACAAAATTAAAGCAGCTATATTTGATGGCTCACAAATAAGACAACCCATTTAAGGATCCTGCCTTCGTAAATGTAAAATAAGGCTGAGTGAAAAGCCTGGACTTCTTCATTTATTGCAGTTGTCGGATATTTTTTTGAGCAAACGCAAAGTTAAAAACTGCGTTGAACTGGTAAACGAAATGCTTAACAGTTTAAAATTTCTTGGGTGTAATATAAGCATTAAGGTGCGCTATTTACACTAGTGAAGAATTATGTAAGGAACAAGCAGAAAGATTTCAGCAGGATAATAAAACGGTGGAGCACCGCTTCCAAAGAAGATGGGATACACGCATAGTGTCCAGTGATTAGTGACTTATTCCTCTATCTTTGTATTTAATATTTATGTAATATAATAATAAAAATTCCGTGTTTTTTTTTATTTGATTCGTGGATTTAAGTTAAAATAATGTAACGTATATTTCACTAAAATGTTATATCTTAGAAATTTGAGTTCCTAGGCAAAAACTAATGCCATATTTGAATCAGAGAACCAAATTCATATATAGTTAATTGATGAGGCTGATACATGTTGAAACTCCATATTTAACTGAATAAATAAAATACGTAAACTTAGTTTCAAAAATTATTTACTAATATCACTACAATATTGTTTCGCCAAACTTTGGCATCATCAGGTGATGAGAAACTGAATATACAAAATTATTACAACATAATATATAGTGTCACAACAGTATGGGATATGAGTGGGGGTATTTTATAAACTATAGCATTGTAACAACGGGGAATAATTGAATTGAGTCTGATCGTTTAAAGCACGACCTAATTTACTATATCTATTAATTTCTAAGGTTTCTAATAAATTAAGTTTCTGTCCTTTATCTTGAATATGTAAAACTTTGAAATCTCTATTGAATTCGTGTTCTTCATCTATACAATGCGTTGCGAAGGTAGAGTCGCAACGCATTGTATAGATGAAGAACACGAAACAATATTGTAGTGATATTAGTAAATAATTTTTGAAACTAAGTTTACGTATTTTATTTATTCAGTCAAATTCATATATAATCAGCTCCAAATAGCCTGGCACCAAAACAACTAACTCTTGGTCTGTATGTTATCTCACTAACGTGATGCTAAGATATTGTTATGTAAAGCTATGAATTTGGATTTAAAACTCATGTAATTTCTGTTTATATACCGTATGTGTAAAATCATATTGGGGATAGGATATATGTATACTAGGCACACCGGCAACAACGCCCAATCGTGGCCGTAGTCATGGTACAAGGAAACAAGGTATGCTTTTGCGCATCTCTGGATGACGCGCATTTATCGAAAAAAATGTCACTTGACAACTCTGATAGAAGTCACTGACTGAACTCACTGACAGAAGTGACTGACAGAAAGCATTTATCAAGAATTGCACAAAGTGTAATCCTAGAGAGGTAAATCCACTAAAAGCTGAGGAACGAGAAGAGCGGGATATAATGATTTGTAGCACTCTCGAAGTAGAGGATATGCTATCTACCAGAGGTGTTGCTGAGGAATTGGGTGTGAGTAATAAAACCGTCGCGAACATATGGAAGCGTAATAAATTAAAATGTTTCAAATACTCGAAAAAGCAAGAAATATTTCTCGATGACAATTTTAGAAGAATGGAGTTTTGTGAAACCGTAATGGAAAAGACAAATGAAAATGAGAATTTCATCGCAAATATTGTATTCACAGATGAATCGTCATTTCCATTAAATGGAAAGCACAATTCTTCTGTTGTTCGATATTGGGCTCGGGAAAATCAGCACAGATATTTTGTTAAACACACCCAATATCCCCAGAAAGTGAATTGTCTGGGTAGGTATTTTAAGTGACCATTTGCTTGGTCCATTTTTTATTGATGGTACGTTAAATGCGGACAAATACCTCGATATGCTACAGAATCAGATACTTCCCGCTATTGATAATACCGGAATTGATCGGGATATTATTTGGTTCCAACAGGACGGTTGTCCTGCACATAATTCGGTCAGAGTAAAGCATTTTTTAATGAATACTTTTCCTGATCGTCTCATTAGTGGAACAGGAAACATTCGTTGGCCTCCGCGATCTCCTGATCTATCGCCAAATGATTTCTTTTTGTGGGGATACATCAAAAATAAAATATACAGTGCACAAGCTGGCAGGCTAGAAAACTTATATATTTTGAGAAGGCTAATCATAGAGGCTTTTGAATCCGTAACAGTCGATATGATTCGTAATGTGCGAGAAAATTTTTATGATAGGCTCGGACATTGCCTTGCTGCTGAAGGAGGCATTTTTGAACCTATGCAATAACATTTTATTTTTTAGTATTGTTTAGAGTATATTTTTTATTTTCATTAGAATTCCGTTCTTAATAAATTTATATAATAATTTACTAAGAATTAATGTTTAATTAGAATTGTGCTTTTATTTTCTTACTGTGTTGTATTGTATTTTTATTAAAAAGGACTTTATTGAACTGGTAGTACTAGAGGTCGAATGCGCGTCATACAGAGATGCGCAAAAGCATACCTTGTTTCCTTGCCTTGTACCATGACTACGGCCACGATTGGGTGTTGTTGCCGGTGTGCCTAGTATACATATATCCTATCCCCAATATGATTTTACACATGCGGTATATATAAAATTATGGTATTTAAAAAGTATTTCAATTTGGGGATCACGACAGATGTTAGGTAATGAGAAAAGAGCAACATGGCGATATAATATGTTAATCTTTATAGTATTCTATTCTACATGACAAATTCAATATAATAAATAGCAAAAACACTGAATACTCAACATATTTAAGGCCCATTTAGCACGTAAACAGATATTACGTACATAATATTCTTTTTATTTTCTAATATATACTATAAGTAGTGTCTTTTCTTTTTTCAACGATTGCATTTCAACCTGTTAAAACTGACAACACCGTATTTTATACCTCAATTTAAAAACAAGCTCCGAAAAGATTATTAGTTTTCGAGCCAAATCGGTAAACCGATTGTAGCCCATTACTTGAGCGCTAAAATTATATTTTTTACGAATATGTGGTCAACTGTCAATCTATTAACATTTATAAATAATATCGAAGTATTCACAAGCTAGTTCAGAACTAATTTTGTACAAAAGTCTTTTCAAAATAATGCATTTTTGCACACTTTTAATTTAGAATAAATTTCGTATAGATACAGCTTTGTCTCAAAATTCGGACCGGAAGTTACACTTTTACCCTAATCAGAGAGCAGTTTTTGCAAATGTGTTGCAAATTTGCATTCCGCACAGATTTATTAAAAAAATAAAAGTACTTAAATCAAAATTTTTGTATAACATTTTTCACGAAATATAGCATTTGCTCTGAACCTTTTCTCTTATTTTATATTATGTTAGCTACAATCAAAAATTTTATTATTATATTTTAATAATATTTATATAAAAAATGTATAAATTAAACTAATCTGAAATCATGAGGTAGAGTTGCCATTGATAATAAATAGTAAATTAATAACAAAATGACAAATAGAAGAGCAAGCTACCATTTGTGTATTTTCCACCGGAAGACCCAAAGACGACATTCAACTTCACCAAATGGCAGACAATGTCGACTTACGTGTTAAATGACACATGAGTGACAAAACAAAGGAAAATGATAACGGGGAATAGTGTAAATTAAAAATAAATACTTAAACTATTACGTGGCCGCAGGCACCTGTGTTTCAAACTTGTTAGTTTTCTTCAGTACGGCATAACCAATAGCGTGTGTGTTGGTGAAATAATATACACAAAAATGGTGCCTCTGTCATACGTTGTTTTCGAGAAATATTATTTTTGAGAAGCATTAAATTTTCCAGATAAGTGGTGATAAAACGCAAACCTTAAGATTTAATCCTATATTGTCTTATTAAAAATGTAATAATATATAGGATGTTCCATATAAAAAACTATAACCACCAAGTTATGGGACACTCTGTATAATACAAAATAATGTTAAAAGGTGCTCCCAATGAGCGGTTATCATAAGGAAAAAGCCGTTTCGAAAAATCTTTGTTTATAATGTATGTGGAACACTAAAACATTTGTTGAAAATCTACGATACAGTTTTCTCTATGTCTCGAGTTGGTGGTATATTGTTTCCTGATAGTGGAAAATCGATGGTGAAATGAATTTCGCCGCGGTTTACTCTTCTTATCGAGACGTTTCCGTTATGTGTGGTCTTGCAGGAAATAACTAGTGTATTTTTGAGAAATTCCAGTGAGTTAAAGCATTTCTTGGATTTTAATACTAAATTTTATAAAATTGTATATGATATGTCATTTTAGTTTCCCGCATTCGTATTTCCTGTTTGTCTTTAAACACATATTATTTATTGGTCAGAACCGCGATATGCAAATTGTATAACTGAAATTGCCGATAATAAACTGGACAAAATTACTTTCAATGTTTCAATATAAGGTCAAGTTTCGACCTTTTCGTCTAAAAAGAATTTCGTACACTAAATTACTAAATTCACTATTTTTTTATTACGTTTTCTCTTAAATTATATATGCAATTTATGAGAGAGCTGCAACATTATTTATTAAACAGGTGGGTGATCCAGTCGGCCATCATTGTGGAAGACAGTTATAGGTTCCTCGCGATGTCAGTAGGCTTATCTCCGGTTGTCAATAAAAATATGTTTGCATGAAGATATGTACCTGTTTTGCTTCCCTTTAACGGCATATAGGTGAAATAACAAATTTATTAAATATTTTACACTCACACCTTAACTCAGGGTGCACCAAATCTTTTGAAAAAGTTAATATAGCAGTTGAATATTAACATAAGAAGTGGTGCAGCCTCTTTTAAGATGTGTGTGTAAAATTTCAAGGACTTTTTATTCTAATGATTTTAATTTACAACGAAAAAAGAAATGATATTCTTTATGATTAGCAATCAATCAAGATTGCAGATTTATATCTTGCGCGTAAGTTTTACGATATTGTACGCGTTTGAAAGTAGAGACAACATAAAATAAGTTGAAGACGTTGTGCCGTTTAAAAAGGTGCAACTTCATATAGGTACCACTTCTTCTGGACTACCTTGTATAACTGAACATATTATTAAAAGATGCTCTTGAGCAGTGGTCTTCAACCTGAGGGTTAAATTTCATTTACTTTTGATTTCACTTGACATGCCATAAGGGAAAACAATATTTGATTATTATTTCAGATTAGTTTCAAAATTTTAATCGTGGTAAAATAAATAAATATTAAGTGGTAATATGAAATTTGGCATTGTTTATTCTTAATTAAGTTATCTGTTATTTGCCTGATATTGGTGGTTGCGATTCTCAAACTGTTTTCAAGATGAGTATCAGTGATTCTTGCCTTCGCTTTGGATTTGACGTTTTTCATTCGAGAAAACAATTGCTCGCATAGATATGTGGTGCCGAAAAGTGAAGTCATCCTTAATGCATGATCTCTTATTTTAGAAAATTCTGCAATGAAGATATATTTCGAATAAAACTCAATCAGCCCTACTACATTAAGCTTGTCTTTTAAAGCAGCGTTGTACCGCAGCTCTATCAATTGTATCACAATTTCGTCAGGAACGTCTTCGGTGAAAACACTGAATGAACGAGCAAACAAATCCATGTTTTTTTTTAATTTTTTCGGAAATCAACAAATAGTGATTCAATCTGTGTTTTAAGATCTTGCAGCGCAGAAATATATTTGTCCGTGTTTCAAATCTTGCAAGACGATAGATGAAGAAAATGCATGGTAGCATATCTTTTGAACTGATTTATCCATATATCCTGCTTAAGATCAAACGCTTTCAAAGCGCCAAATAACTCAGGAAAAGATTATCTTTTCCTCAAAGCCTTTTGTTCAAATCGTTGAGATGTAATGTTATATCAGTAAGAAAACCTAAATCACTCATTCACTTCTTCAGTAAAATGTGGTAGTTTTCCTTTACTCTTCATGAAGGACGCAATTTCGGTGCGCAAATCAACACACGTTTTAACATGTTGCCAGTGCTGGGCAACGAACAGATATACAAATTCTTAGAACTGTTTATTACTAAGGTCCTGAGATTTGATAAAGTTATCAGTTTTTACGACAACGCCCATTACCTCCTGAATATTAATGAACTGAATAATGCAATGATACTGCATGTAGAAAATATAGGCATTCTGTTTTTCTTTATTAATGCAGCTAGACTTTCATTTTTGCCAACCATAGCAGGTGTTGATATACCAGCGAAATTTGATAAATTAAGGTTATATCTATTCAAACATTCAAACAAATCACATCCTCTTGTGTTGAATTTTATTGGTATCAGAGCGGCCATTTCTTCAGCAATAATAAAGTTATTGTTGATACCGCGGAAGAATATAGTCAACTGAGCGGTATCACACAAATACGTTCTGATCAGTGGCGGGTCGTGAGATTTCTGAAGGGTGGGCAAGTCTGATGGAAACTTTCGAAGGTATCATACATATATTAAAAGGTCTAGCTATTATATTGCCAGGAGAGGAATTCAGGTTATTATTATTGTTGTTTCAAGGTCTGAAAACTTCTTTCTACGCACGCCGATGTAGAAGTTAGAAGAAGACACAAAGCAATACATACAAATGTACATGTTTTCGAAACTTCGTGTTATAGATCATTTGAAAAAAATTAAAATAACAACACCACTTGAAGAATCTGCTAATATATTAGAATATTAACATCAGAAGACAAGACGCTTAGCTGACTTTGCAATTTTGGTTTATCAAACCAATTCTTGAATCTCTCTAATAGCGAATACACCAACTATTGAAGAAAACTACTTTTAAAAGTTATAAATTTGTTTGTAATCTAAAGAGACCGTACCCTTGAACCTGAATTCTATTTGAGCAAATGTTTGGCTCAGGAGCAGACAAAACACGAGTCTGCCTAGTCGCGTTGAAAACACTCGTCTTCTTCTTCTTACTGGATATTATGCAGTTAGGCCTATGGCCTTTTACTTCAAATCTTAAAATCAATTTTTTTTCAAGCTCCAAAAAATTAGGGTGGGCAGTGCCCATCTTGCCCACCCCGAGGAAATGCCACTGCTGCTGATATAATGATGTACTTACGTTTACTACTCGAAACGGGTTTAACAATAATAAATACAATTTGACTTATTTATATATTTCCGGTTACCTAAGTTTACCACATTTTAAATATCTCGGTGCTCCAATCAGCACACGACACTTATACAGGGTTAGTAAAAAGTCCCGGAACGGTCGAATAACTTTGTTATTTGAAAATTATGATTTCTGAAATTTGGTATGGGGGTATAGTTAATATAAATGCATTTTATACAATACAGTTAATATTTTTTTCACTTCCGGTTTAATCGGCAATACGTCCAACTTTTTTTTTTTAAATGGAACGCCCAGATTTTTTTAACACTTTTGAATGCAAAATAAAAAACTACGTTCAGGAAGTATTAAGATATTTTTATTCACAAGAAAACAGTTAAAAAATTAAAAAAGTGTCCTAATACAGAAAAATCAAGATACCTGTCTATTCAGGTTGCGATTACAATAATTGTTCAAAATGCTCTCCATTTACAATTTGACAAAAATGTAAACGGTCAGTAAAATTTCTTATTGAATTTTGTATTTGTTCTGTAGTGATGTGATTGGCATCTTGAACTATTCTCTCTTCCAATTGTTCAAGATTATGGGGACGATTTTTGTACACTTGACATTTCAAGTGACCCCAAAAGAAAAAATCTAATGGCGAGAGATCTGGCGAACGTGCTGGCCATTCGATTGCTCCTCTACGTCCGATCCAACGTCCCGGAAAAATTTCATTCAAATAATCGCGGACATTATGGGCAAAATGGGGGGGAGCTCCATCTAGTTGAAACCAAAAATGTGCATTAGGGTGATCACCTATGTTTGCATTTGGAAAGAGGGCCGCAAGTGCTGGAACAACCTCATTTCGCAATAAATTTAAGTAGACGTTGCCAGTTAAATTTCCTCTTATAAAAAATGGTCCTATGATGTTGTTTCCAACAAGACCAGCCCAGACATTCACCTTTTGAGGACGCTGTGTATGGACTTCTTCAATAAAATGCGGATTTTCAATTGACCAGTAGCGACAATTATGTCTGTTCACAGTGCCGTTGAGACAAAACGTTGCCTCATCTGAAAAAATGAGGTGATCTAAAACATTAGGCTGCTGCTCGATCAATTCCGTCATTGTTTCGCAAAATTGTAGTCTACGATCTGGATCATCTTCAGTTAACTCATGGACGGGATACATTTTATAGGCCTTCATTCTTGCTGATTTAAGAATATTATGAGCAGATTTTTGAGAGATCTCATGAATTTGACCTAATTCTGTTGTGGACACGTGATGATTTTCTTCCACTGTAAGTAGCACATTCAAACTAGTTTCTTCATCTGTTGCTGTTAATGGACGTCCCCTTCTAGGTAAATCCTTCACCTGACGAAAGACTTCAAACTTTTGAATTGTTCGGCATACCGTACTTTTACTAATGTGACGATCCGGATAAACAGTATTAAACAAAATACGAACCTCTTCAAAAGAACGTTGACGATCACCGTACCCACGCATCATTAATATCTCAATTCGTTCTGATTCAGTAAGTTTTACTGCCATTTTCAAAGTCAATGTCTAAAATAAGTAAATTTATAGCGATGCAAAAGTTAAAACGCTTTTAAAATTGTCAAATGTGACGGCAAAAAGAATGCAAACACTAAACAACAACTTTTTCAAAGGTACCTTGATTTTTCTGTATTAGGACACTTTTTTAATTTTTTAACTGTTTTCTTGTGAATAAAAATATCTTAATACTTCCTGAACGTAGTTTTTTATTTTGCATTCAAAAGTGTTAAAAAAATCTGGGCGTTCCATTTAAAAAAAAAAAGTTGGACGTATTGCCGATTAAACCGGAAGTGAAAAAAATATTAACTGTATTGCATAAAATGCATTTATATTAACTATACCACCATACCAAATTTCAGAAATCATAATTTTCAAATAACAGAGTTATTCGACCGTTCCGGGGGACTTTTTACTAACCCTGTATTTTGCGCGCGAATTACAGGAACAGAATATTTATATACGGGAATGATAAATTGATATTCGCACTGTATGAAGACGTAAAATTTCAGATGTGTTGTGAAGTATCTTAATATTTGTCCAAATTTTAAGTTATTTTTGAATAAATTCACCAGTTGCCGACTATTGGATGGTGGCCGATTACAGGCGAACTTGCCCTACTGCTAATTATTGAGAAAGACTTTTAATATTTATCTTAGGCTGGATGCACAACAATGTTATATAAAACAGTTTGTCAAATAAAATAATTGAACTACATCAGCTTCCATTAAATTATATAATAATGTCTGAATGGGATGAACACCTATCACAAGCAGTTTAAACAATTTTAATACACTATATCCCCTTTTTGCAGCAAGATCCTCAATTATCATCCACCTACACTAATTCACAAAACACATGTTTTCATAAATATTATTTGATGGTGTCAAAAAAGAATAGTTGTATCATAAAGAAAGCAATTTATTTACACCATCACAACAAAACGCGGTCAGACCATTCTCTTATAAAAAAAAAAAAATGAAGGAAACATGCTATCAAGTTAATCAATATTTCATATACCTAACAAAATTGAACATAAACTTCCGTCACATAAATATTCGATATATTGCCTGCGATATATCCAAAACTATAATTAAATTCTACATATTGAAATGAATATCTATATCTACATCTAAAATGAAATAGAATACAACGCGTTTCTAAAAATAGACCGGCTGCCTTTTTTATGTAGGCCACCTGAAGCAAATCATTCTGCCATTATATTCCGTGTCGTCCGTAATTTGCTTAATTGTTTTTTGTGACATTTTATACGCTGCATTAATATTAATTATAAGCTATAATTTGCCGTAATGATTTCGGTTAGTATTTTTCTTTTTAGTGTGGACAATTCTAAATTAGTTCTAGTTGGAAAATAATGTTGTTATAATTAGATTTATTTTTCAGGCGTGATATACATATACGTGTCAATGCAGGGTGTAGATAAAGTCTGGAACAAAATTAATATTTCTGTTATCTTCGGTTTGATGGAAAAACCCATTGTGCATGCAACGGTATAAAAAGTTTGGTACCTTACATAACAATTTTTGGGAGAAAAATGCTTTCGAATTTCAAAAAATTACAATTTTATTTCTAATGAAAAGCTAATCAACAATTATTTTAAAAAATCAGATAAATTATAATCCGAGGTTTATCTTGGATTGTCGTCAAACAAGACACCAAAAAAATGTCAACGGATGTGTTCAAATTGTCCGCCATTGGCCATTTGACACTGGCCGAGACGGACGTACACGCTTTCTACGACACGTCGTATTGTCTCTGCACCAATATTTCGCATTTCCTCGCGGATACGATGTTTCAGATCATCCAAGTTATTTGGCTTATTGGTGTACACCTTTGATTTCACATGACCCCATAGAAAAAAATCAAGTGGTGTGATATCTGGCGAACGGGCAGGCCATTCAATTGTTCCCCTTCGTCCGATCCATCTCCTGGGGAAAATTTCGTCGAGATAACTCCGAACACGCCAGCCAAAATGTGGAGGTGCTCCATCTTATTGAAACCAGATTCTGGGGTGAGGCTTGTCGGGGGTGTTTTCATCCGGAAATAATTCTACCAATGTTGGCACTAGCGTAAATCTTAGGAAATGTAAGTATGTTTCAGCGTTTAAATTTCTGTCCAGAAAGAAAGGCCCCACAATGCGATCTCCCACTATTCCCGCCCATACATTAACTTTTTGCCGGTGTTGGGTGTGCTCCTCTCGAACCCATCGAGGATTTTCGCCCGACCAGTACCTACAATTGTGGCGATTCACTTCACCGTTCAAGGTAAAAGTTGCTTCGTCACTAAAAACCACATTGTCGACAAATCCGGGATTCTCATCGCACCGTAGCATGATTTGTTCACAGAACTCGAGTCGGCGGTCGAAGTCATCTTCATTCAGTTCCTGAACCCGATTGATTTTGTACGGATGAAGTTTTTCCTTCTTCAGCAATTTGGCTACTGTGGTAAAATCGACTGCATGATCCCTGGCAGTGTTCCTTGTTGAAGTGTGGGGGTTGTCCTGAAGTTCCAAGAGAATATTGACCCTTCTATCTTCCTCAATTCTTGGTCGACCTTGACGAGCCCTGTCTTTTACACTACCAGTTTCAGCAAATTTTGCGACAATTTTGCTCACCGTTGACCGCGAAATCGGTGCGCGGTTTGGATTTTCTGCATTGAAAAACTGACAGGCTTCTTCATGGCTACGTATTTTATCACCACAACCAACAATAATGAGAATTTGAATCCGCTCTTTTTCGCTCAAATTCGCCATTTTCGCAATGCACGTTCAACACTACCAATGGAGCAAGTATTGTGAATGGATAAGTTCAAACACCAAGTAATGAACTGTCAATATGACGTGTCGTAGAAAGCGTGTACGTCCGTCTCGGCCAGTGTCAAATGGCCAATGGCGGACAATTTGAACACTTCCGTTGACATTTTTTTGGTGTCTTGTTTGACGACAATCCAAGATAAACCTCGGATTATAATTTATCTGATTTTTTAAA
The DNA here is from genome assembly GCA_963170755.1 of Amphimallon solstitiale. Classification (NCBI taxonomy): domain Eukaryota; kingdom Metazoa; phylum Arthropoda; class Insecta; order Coleoptera; family Scarabaeidae; genus Amphimallon; species Amphimallon solstitiale. Next base: position 114,260,186 of record OY720677.1, read on the forward strand.
ATAATTTTTGATTAGTTTTTCATTAGAAATAAAATTTTAATTTTTTGAAATTCGAAAGCATTTTTCTCCCAAAAATTGTTATGTAAGGTACCAAACTTTTTATACCGTTGCATGCACAATGGAATACCTAACGACAAGGGGTAATAAATGTGGCGGATTACCATTTGAAAAAACTAATGACGTCACGCCCGCGCGCTACCAGATGACGACAGAATTAAATTCACGATGTTATAAAGTGCACGGGATAAAAACAAAATCGACCTGTTTCAGGGTTTTTCCATCAAACCGAAGATAACAGAAATATTAATTTTGTTCCAGACTTTATCTACACCCTGTATATAAACACAAGAAAAAGTAGAAAAACACGTTTCTCCTTAGGAATTTTGTTCTTTGTTTTTCAATGTGAATTCTTATAATTTCACAAATATCGGGTAGAAAATTGTAACAGGTGCATTAAAAAATTTTTTTTTTTTATTCTGCGAAAGCTCTTATTTGCGTATTTATGAATATATTTACATAGAATTGTATTTTTCCATTACAAATAATCATTAAAAGTTTATTGCTCCATGTAAATAAGTTGGTAGAATTGTTAGGAAAACATGGATACGACAAATATCTAGACAGAAGGTGTGAAAATAAAATCAACAAAAGTACAGAATACATATTACTCAATGGATTGCTAAAATTAGTACCTAGGTATAATTTAACAATAAACGAAAAAAAAACCAAAATAGTGATAGATTAAATATTCTCGTAAAGAGATTAGAAATGTAAATAAAATTAAATGTATCTCGCAATCAAATTAACTACAATGAAAATTAATCTGTGGGGTTATCCCCCTTTTTTTTCGAAAAACGAAAATCTGACTGTTGTTCCAGGTTGTTCTAGGTTTGTTGTAAATTGTTCAAAGGTATTACAAAAAAAACTGTCAATATTGGCCGAGATAACTGAAAAAAAGGAGTCTCACCCATCCTCCTTTCTTCAAAAGTGGAAATTCTGGAGGTTGTTCCAGATTCTTCTAGTTGTTCTAAATACTGTTCTAAAGAATCTCCAAAAAGAAATTCAAAATTGACCGAGATAATAGGAAAAACAAGTTTTTCTCAGCTCCCTTTTTTGAAAATCGAAATTCTGACTGTTGCTCCATGTTGTTCTAGGTTTGTTATAAGTTTGTTCTAAATTCTTCCAAAGTATTTCAAAAAAATAAATCATAACCGACCGAGAAAATGGCAAAAAACGATTGTTCGCCAGCCCCCCCCCCCTTTCTTGAAAATCGAAGTTGTGGCGGTTATTCTAGGATATTTATTCTAAATCACAAAAAAGTATGGTTATAGAACAGCATCATACGAAAACGTCAAAAGTGAAAATGTGAACAATTAAGCATAGAACATTCACTACCATCTATGCAGTTTCATCAAACGGTCTTGATCTATCGCAGACATGCGTTTAATTCAACTACACAAATAAAAGGAGAAATAACCCCAGTATTCAGTGTTTTGATTGGTATTGTACGATTTTCATAACAAATTAAATTATTAAGGTTATGTTAACAGAACGAGTCTTATCAAGCAAACAGCATCACAATAATTAAGGTGCTTGTTTTATTGATCACGTTTGATATACGTAGTAATTAAACGCACAATGAATATAGCTTTGTACTATTTTACAAACGAATGGACGGCTGAATATTCTGCTGTAGATATTGACATATTTTTACAATAATGCAATGTATTAAGATCAGTTCGTGGAAACAAATTGAATATTAAAAATGAAATATGACTCTACGTCAATCCTTCTAACTGATGACACTCCAACAGACATGATAGATTGGAGGGTAGCCTTCATAAATCTATATAAAAATTGACAATGCAATCAGGTTTGTGTTTCTCCATTAAAAGATAGAAGTGGTGTATGTAAAACATTGTTTGTGGCTATATTCTATTGAGATATTCATAGAGCTCTTAAAGATATCTAATAATAAAGGTAATTATATCCTTGAGATACTACGGCATATGAAGTTTATTGATAACTGAAATGTATATGGCCGAATGTGAAAATAGTATATTAAAATAAAAGTTTTATAAGATATTATTTTTGCGCACTCTTTCAAGTTTAGAAAGCTCGGGGCGAGTTTTCTAAAGAACAAGTGGGTAAAAGTCTTATGAAATGTATACTTTATACTATTTTTTTCTTCTAAATATTAAATGTTCAACAAGACTTGAATAAGTGGCGTGTTTTGTTCGAAAACTTTAGAAATGTAGTTTTTTTAAAGTTGGTCACAGTAATTTTTAATTAGAGCATTTTAAATATTTGAATGTAGGCGCCCTTGAGTAGTAAATTTCCGTAAGAGTATGGGACATTTAACCATCAAACTCTGTTTAACAATTTTTCATTATTTATCATAAACCAGCAAAAATAACTGGGGATTGATTTTGCAACTAAAAATACAAAGTTTATTAAGTTTACAAATTATGTATTTTCAAGTACCTCTACAAAGGAACCGTCATATAAACTCGACCTACTGTGGTCATATATGAGGAGGACTATATCATATGTTTCTTAATAACATGCTAATGTTTGAAGGGGTTATTCATGAGTCTATTTTGTGAAAAAAAACTTCTTACAAACATATTGCTGTGATATGCTGTTCTATGGTTGATAACCAATAGTCAAATTAATAAATTAATATTCTTTAATAATCTCAGGGTCTTAAAGGTAGATTTCTTTGTTTTTTAAAAAGAAAATGTGTCACAGCCTTTCCTTGTGAGTTCTAGCTGTGATTGTGATGTTTACTTTACTCATGTTCTCCTTTGGGATGGGTATAAATAAATAAATGATGAATGTCAGCACAACTTATATTTATTTACAGTATGGAGATTTTACAAAACATAAAAAAATATTGACAACTATATAATATAATACTTTTGTTCCATTAATGTATATTATCTCCTCCGTTATAGTACAAGTACCTTGCAAGTCTTTTACTGTTTCAAGTTGTAGAAGTCTACTAAATTACTTCTTCATGTGTGCTTACAATTCAAAAAGAAATTACTAAAATTATTTTCTTTACTCTTTGCCGACGTATCCCTATTGGATCATCTCGACCTGAGATTTTCACGTCAAAATCGAGATTTAAACAATGAAGAACCTATTAGATATTTCAAATAGTATTTTGAAATTATTGTTGTTCAGGTCAATTTGTCAATACTTCGTTGAATCGCCTTAACCTGAGATTTTCACGTCAAGTCAAGACTTACCCAAAGAAGAATTTATTAAACGTTTAAATTATATTTTTAAAATTATTGTTATTCAGGTAAAATTGTCAACACTTCGTTGAATCGCCTTAACTTGAGATTTTCGCGTCAAGTCAAGACTTACCCAAAGAAGAATTTATCAAATGCTCAAATAATATTTTAAAACTATTGTTATTCAGTAAACTCTATATAACACACATGAAGATTCTTTTATTTATTGACTATAAGATTGCAAGATGAAGCTTTATTAACTGTGCTTGTACTTACTTTTCTTGACTATATCTCCTTTCGAACTCCTCTTGATAATTCTCGTATTCCATTCTCTTGAAAGTTATTATGGCGGGTTTTATAAAATAAAGTAGTAATAATTTCCCGCGCTCTACTATACTTTAGCGCGCACTTATTGTTTGAAAACGTATTATACGTTTTGTCTCACTACGTGTTTAAATCTTAAAAGCGTTTATGCCTTTTTAGATTTTGTTTAGCTGAAGGACACTTGGAGCACTGATTAGAAGTTTAAGGTACTGGTGGCTGCAGATGAACTCTCTTCTAATGGCCAATGCATGTCCTTTTATATCTTTCGACAATTGACAAACGCCTTATTTTGTTTTAAAATGTTTTGATTCTATTTGAATTTTCTTCTTCTGCGCCCTCCGTGTTTGTTTTGATAATTATCGATGTCATGTGATCACATGACATTGCGTCCGCCATCTTACATTTGTTGTTGTTTACATCATATGCATTTGTATATTTAATTAATATCGATTGATTTTTATCGATTGGTAGGTATTTTTAATCTGTACTACATTATATATTGACTAATATCTTATTTGTTTTTTGGAATTTCTTGGTATGTTCGTGTATAGAAGAAAACAAATAAATCATACATCTTTATATGCATTTCTATGATGCCTCATACAGAAGAAAATACAATTGAATTTTATATAGTGATTGAGAAATAAGTGGAATATGCTTATTTACGTATAAAGACCTTTGTTTTTACAGTAGTGTTTATCATTATGGCAATGTTTCTTTGACAGTAGGCTTCCTATTTGTTGATTATTATCGCTGCAGAAGAATGTATTACCAGAATGACCTATTTTTCTATTAATTACTAATAATACTGTTTTAAATCATTACATTTATTATCATCATTTTTTAAGACTGAGGTCAGTATTTGAACATTATGTTTTGTACAATAAATAATATAATTCCTATTTGAATTTCTAATGCTTTTATTTTTGTTTCTTTTGACGGGTGTGCAACCCACATTGCATTGATGTGTATTGTATTGCATGTCCATCTGTTAAATATTTTATTGTGTTATACAATAATTTAAACAAGATATATATATATATATATATACAAGTCAATGGATCATTTTATGCATTTATATCTGATGAAGTGTTAAATTATAACTAATGTACCAAATATGTATACGTATATTTATTTGTCTAAAATAAATTGTGCTGAAATTTTACTTTTGTTTTTATTTTCTTTGTTTAATTTTTTATATATTAGAAAATGTTAACCACATCCACTTGTATTTGGTTATATCCACTTATACTCAGTAATATCCACTTATATCCAGTTCTATCTCTGTTTTTTACATATATAAAATTTTGGATATCAGAATCTGGTTATATCCAGTTTCTCATTATTTTTTTAGTTTTAATTATATTTTTAAAAATACAGAAAATACCACAGCAATATGTTCTAAATGTCTTAACTTTTGAGTTGTAGGGTGCGAAAGTTAAAAATTTTTTTTTTTAAACTTTGGTGTTACTCTAGATATTTTTGCAAAATTTTGTACACGCCTTTTATGCATCAAGATGCATTTTTGATGTACAATCAATTTTATAATTTTTACCTGTGGTGTCTGTACGGTTTTTTTTTTAATTTTTTTGAAGAAACATAATGTTACGTCATTGCTTTTTCTTAAAGTACTTTTTTTTTAAATCCTCATTCGTTTCTGAGCAAATGTGGTCTCTTTTTTTTGTTTGACGTACGGTTTTCGATTAAAAAAAATAAAATTCATTAATGTGCACGATGATATGAAATTAGGTATTAACAAGGATAAAAAGGATCTAGTAACATGGTTCAATTTACGAATTCAGAGTATGCAGACATGCATTACATGCACGGGCTAGCTGATGGTAATGCACTGGAAGCCAGGCGGTTGTATGAATCGCATCATAGTTTCTTGCAAAACAATTAGAAACACTCCCAGCATTTTCCAAAGAGTACGTGAGTCCATGAGAAAAAGAGCTGAGGCATGTGTACTAGCAGGAGGTGGACATTTCCAATATCTAATTTCATTGTGCTTTCAGGATAATTTGCTGTTACCATTTCAAAATGTATGTAGATTACGTTATTCTCTTAAATAAATTGTTGTTGAAAGTTACATAAATAGTTTTTTCTCATAAGTGGTCTAGCGAGATGCAAATGATTGCATCTCGTTTTTTTAAACTTTAGCACCCTACAATTCAAAAGTTAAAACATTTAGGACATATGTTCATAAGAAGTTTTTTTCATAAAATGTGCCCAAAAATAACCCCTTTAAATACTAGCATGTTATTAAGAAACACTCTGTATAGTTAGTTGGCAGTATTAAAGCTATTTTCTTTTGCTTTTCCGCTTTTGTCATTTGCGTCAAATGATTTTCCAATTATTTTATAGTAGTAGGCTTGCTTTATCAAATAAATTCCGTTTCTGTCAAATGGTTTTCCTTGTTTGTCAGTTTAGTTTCACGTGCACAAATATTTGCATTATTACAATGGAAAATAATAAAAATAATCGTCAGAGAAGGAATAATAATAAGATAATATGCAATGCAAATTAAACATTAATTCTTTGAAAAACGCTGTTACGGTAAAGAATGTTGGACAACAGTTTCGAGTTTTCCCGGATACAGATACAAAAATCTATGCAACATATAGGAAAACTAATAATACTGCAAAAGTAAGTGCAGAACATCAGCAACAATAGTATATTACATACCGAGGTGGAAAGTGTTTCATTACTGTCGAGAGATTAAGTAAGCTTCGCGTTTCGGTTAACTTTATCTCGAGATAGGAATGAAACTTTTCACCGAGGTTTGTATACTATTTTATTTACAACCATAATTATTATATTTATTTGTAATAAAAATTCCGGTGAAAGTTTTGGCATATTGAATTGTCAGATTTGTGATGTTCTAGCTATAACTACTATATAAAGCATAGCTGACTCGTCCGCCATTTTGGAGATAACTGCGTCAAAATGTAGCCTATATGAGAACTGTCAATCTGTCCGCAATGACGTCATTGACAGCTAAAGTGAGCATACCGGTATAAGTGTATCGTGATATGAACTGACATTTATCTCCAAAATGGCCGACGAGTCAGCTGTCCTAAATATAGTAGCTATAGTTCTAGCGTAAACGTCAAACAAATGTATTTCAGTCAATTCAATTATTCTATTGCTGCTGCAATTAACCTAAATTTCTTGTATTTGTTTCAAATTCAAGATGTGCCTTTTGATGTACTGCATGATATTAATATAGACAATGTAAGATTTCATAGAAGCGAGGAAGTTCTGGCCCTCATTAGAGGTCATGGTCATTTTCCCGTGTTTCTTCCGGCTTATAGCCATTTTCTAAATCCAATAGAAGAGTTATTTAACCAGTGGAAGCAGATAATAAAAAGAAGACATCCAACGAGTGAAAATAATTTTTGATTTATTCTCAACCCATGGACACATATTTACACAAATTAAATAAATTTGAATTAAGTTATGTTTATATTACATAGATGTTAGTTACACTGTGTTTATATCTAAAAATACCAAATAAATTTCTCACTTTAATGTGTAAATTGCTATATTTCTTTTATAAAATGTAAGAGGCATTTGACAAATAGTGAAACGCAATTGACAAAAGCGGAAAAGCAAAAGAAAATGACTGTAATATACTGAGGTAAGTAATTTTAATTTCTGATATTAGGAATAACTGTCGAGTATGTTCCATAATGTCGAAAATATTCAAAAAATAGTATTGGTTGATGATAAAGTTTATACAAGTAGTGTAACGCCATATTATATTAAGAACATTTACAGAGGGTACATAAGATATTATCACGCATACGCACGATATAGAATCCCCTGAGAATGAATCCTCTTCCGTCGATCGTTCAAAGCAACATGCCGGAATTTGTGTCCTTTAATGACCGTCGGCGTCGTTTAAAAATAATTTTACTACCGCTAATGTATAATCTTTTGGTTGTAACAATTTAATGTATACTCATGAATATTTAGGCATGAATAAAATTAGAAACTGCGATGTAGTGTGATTTAATTCGTGATTTGAATTTATCGAAACAAAAAGCCAGAGTTGCTGGCATCACTGTTGCAGGAATGGAAATATCAAGGGCTTTTACTGTACTTCAAAAAAGAAGAGAACATATTCTTCATACGCCCCTTGCTATGCATTGTTTATTCACCCTCTCACTGATAAATGAAACACAATGATATTACTGCATATGGTGGGTATTGCAGAGGTGTACATTTGTTCATTTTATAGTTCAAGTCGAGTAAAGGAGTTTAATATTTACTAGCAATACTTTCTCAAAGTTCTCTTCTGTAAGCTTTGTTCTCTTTGAATGAAGTACATCCTTGTAGATAGAAAACGTCCTTTCTACATCTCAACTGGTTATAGGTGCTTACTGGAAATATTCTTTTATTTCAGCGTATTTAGCAGTTAGATTTTGCGTTAGTGTCCCCATACACAATTGCCGCAATGTTATTAAATCTGGATTTCTATTAAAAACTGCGTCTAACTTTTGCCGAAGGCCACATCCGAAGTCACTTGTAATACTTTTGAAATTATTAATAGCCACGTCTAATGTGGTTAATCTATCTTTTAATTTGAGATTTCGATTTTCAAAATATGTGATTAGTTTAGGCAAATTTCCATAGTGTTTCTGAAGGATAACAACCGATTTTTTAAATTTGGAATTTGTGTTAGTTCCTTGCACTCAGAAATACTTCGAGCATCGTCATTTAAACATGTAACGAAATTTTGTAAACTATCGATATTCTCTGCATAAAAACTAGTAGCTTCCAACCATGTTCCCCATGTAGTTATTATTGGCGAGGGAGGCAGTGAAAAAAATGGAAGTTTTTCCCTGTAAAGAGCTACTCTCGATGGTGCTTTTCTGAAAAATTTTTTAGAAGCGGATACAAGTCTATCAATTTCCTGTCTCTGATATATTCACAGATTCTGTGGAGAGCATGTGCTACACAAGTAATATGCAGCATATAAGGATATGTTTCCTTTAATAGTCTGTCTGTTTTTAACGTATATGCGGCACTGTCACTAACAAATAAAAGTATTTTTTCCCTATACCTGTCGTCCGAATGAAGCATTTTGTGCAAATTCTCGTCAACGGTTTTAGCAACTGTTTCCGCATCAACTGTATTTATAACTTTAGATGCTATTACATATGCGTTATATGGAATAATTGGATGTCGTACACCAGCTACAACATTTACCACACAGCGTCCTTATATATCGACAGTTTCGTCGGCACTTATCCCTAAGTACTGATTTGAAAGATGTCTTCTAATGCATTCTACTGTTTTCGTGAAGCACTTAGAAACATAATATTTGCGTAAGGTGGATTCTACAGGAACATGTCGACCAGTATATTTTTGAAAAACTCTTTTGAAAGTGGGATTGTCAAGTTTCTTTAATGGGATATTAGCCGCCATTAAAGCTTCCCGAGTTCTTCGTTAAAATTGTCAGCTTTCAACGCGTCTAATTTTTGTGTATGTTTTAGCGATGCTAAGTGACTTTGTACGTGGCCTTTTTGGGCATTCGTAACGATATTTTACAGAATATGCAATAAATTTCGGAATCACTGACAATGGAGGGCATACAATCATGACCCTTAATCCAACTTGACATTGTTTCACGATGCCATTCTCGACGTTCTAAACAATGTTCTAGATTTAAATAAATGATAACTTAAAATGTATGCGTATGTTATTGAAACTTAACAAAATCCAATGCACACTTACGTCGAGATAATTGGGAGAAGTAGATTCAATGAAAGGGTATTAAACAGGAACTATTACAAAAATTACTAAGTACGTAATTAACAGTCAAAACAATGAAAAAACGAAACTAACGCAAGTATGAATAGGTATATACATATATAACTTTATTTATCATGCGAAATATAAGGTAAATATAATAAATTTTAAAACCCCTCACGCTACTACCTACGCCGATGAAGAAACGAATTTTATGAGGAAGGACGACATTTTTTCCTCGCTTTCTCGGGAGTAAACAGGTGTTGCAGTTCACCATATGAATAGCGCTATTCAGTAACTGCGTGTTGTTCACATTATTTCTTTGCTCCATCGTAATTTAAACCTGGCACGCCCGTCTAGTTATGACCGAGAGTGCATACGTAAATTAAGATTTTTGTAGTTTATCCGAATTTTCCGAATCTTCTTTGTCCAGGATTTTTTTCCTGAAAACTTTTCCCGAATCATAATGAAAGAAACAGAAACAAAATGTCGTCTTCAGACCCATTTAAATTATTGGAAATTGAGCATTTCTTGGAACCTTTAACTATCGATTCAGGATTGATCTTTGCCTAGCGGTCGCAACCCATTCATCTAAAAGTGAGACTGAGATTTTTTTATATTTATCCTAATGTTAATGGGAGATTGTCCGTTAATAGTCAATTGTTGTATTCTTTCCGTAAGTTGTCTTTAAATAGTTTATTAACAACCACATCCAAACTTACTATTACAAAAACAGATCGAGTGTTTTAATTTCAACACCTGACGTGAGGCAACTTAGAAAACCATCTAGGACTAGCATGGAGCGAGTGTTTGGACCCAAAATTTCAGGATACAGCTTTTCTTTGGACATTCTTTTTCGTTTCAATATAACATAAGGTCAAAGTTTTTGTCCATCAGCAGTAACAGTAAGCATAAGAGTAATTCTGGACTTTTTGTTGTTGTTTTCATAAGATCGATTTTCATCCTTCTTATTTACCGCAAGGTTGGAAGGCATTTAAAAATAGACTGGTGTTTGGTCTGCATTTCCAATGTTTCAACTATTGTAGTTGTTCTTTTTGCGTAATGATAATTTTTCATGAAAGTTGTCAGAAAGTTTTGACGCGAGAGTTGTCCGCCGTTGTAGTGATAAACCACTCCGTTTTATCAGTCTTCTACACCAACCCATACTTGTTGAAGTACCAAAGATCAGAAGTACTCTGCCAACATGCTCGCATTCCTCTTTCCTAAAAATCTCCTCACGAATGAAGTAATAGTTTAATGGAACAGTTCCCTGTGTTTATTGGATACTTCTTCTACATTTTCAGGGAATAAATCCAATTGTGTGAGTGCAGGAAATGCACTTTAAGATACATGCTACACCCATGGCCTTGACCTTGTACGCTGACAGTAATTCTTCTAAATGAGCGACATAATCGTCACTTATGTTGTTCCCAAAAGGTTTCCACATACATTTTGGAATGCAAGCCAAGCTCGTTTTTCTTTTCGATTAAGGTATTCAATAAACGTCGAGTCTTGGAAAAGTTGTCTAATCTAGCGGCCCACGAAAACTCCTTCCATGATTTTAGCCTCACTAAGACGACGGAATTTAGTTTTGAAAAACTGTCTTGTCCGTTGCTTTCAAAAACTGTTTCATCAATCCCAGTTTGATGTGCAAAGGCGGCTAGTAGATATTTCCCTTCGGGACCAGAGGATCGTGAGCTACATTTTTCTGACCGGAATTAAAACTTTCTTGCAGAGGCCAGTTCCGTACGATGTAATGCTTGTATCGTACTCGGCTGTCCCATTCACATAGGAAGCATCAGTAGTTTAGTAAAGGCCGATTGCAGACCCGTGAGTACACTGAGAAAAATGGTATTGTTCAGACAATAGTTTTTAGACTTTTCACCTTTTACACGTTGAATTAACAAATAATCTATTCAGACAACCAGAAGCAAACTAATGAACCAATTACTTACATTTTTTATTGCCGGTATTGTTGATTAAACATTTTTGATTATTGACTGAGATTCAATTATTCGCTTTTGATCGAACACTGTAAATTGTTGTTCAAATAAATTGACATTGTCGCATTAGCAACGCGAGACCTTCTTTCAAAGTTCAAGTTCTAATATTCTATACAATATTATATCAAACACGCAAAATCATTGTTTCAAAACTTAAGCTTGATAAACCATACGTTTTGATTCAAAATTCTGAAGTGATTGCTCACCGGGAACCAGCGAAAACTATTGAGTCAACTAGAAATTGGTGGACTGAACATTTTATTTTTGTCAGTGTAGAGCAGCAATTTTAAATCAGCGCAAAGTTTCCAGTTATGATTTTATCAAGGATTCAGCTGATGTTTTTGTACGTTTCCTTCATAGCCATAAAGTATACAACCGGGATTGGTGGTAATTCATCCCATTGGCTAACAGAACAACTTTCAAGCTTGCCTTTGATGAGTCTATAAACAGTCACCGTTGGTCTGCATCACGGCATATTCATTTCTGTTATCAATGTCTTAGAATTAGACAGAAGAGCCGTCATCTTCCGAAAACGTAATTTTGCAAGAGTATACTTTTCATGTTTTAGAACTTTCCACCTCTCTACCCCCTCAGAAGAAATTTAAAGGCTAAAATAAGTCTTTTTAACCCTCCATAGCAAATTCATGTCCATAACATTATCGGAAAGTGGTAAAACTAGGTGGGGGTGGTGCTCCGGGAAAACGGGGGACATATATGGATTCAGGAGGTCATTTTACAAGACTTTATTAAAAAGGGTAATAACTTATTTGAACAATAAAGGTTAGATGTATGAAAACCAACTGCAAAATAACATTTTTATTCACGCCTCTTTCATAGAGGTTGCTCCTGTATATTTTACTTTTCTAGTTTCCCCATTAATTTATCTCCAGAAATTTTGAAAGCTCCTTTTCAAAATACTGTCACTATCTTTAGTACTTAGATAACGTGTTGCTTGTGTTTTGTCGTGAGCAAGCATTATCAAGTGTTTTGTCGAAAGTCGGTGGACCTTTCTTTGGCGTCTACTTTTCACAATACACGATAATAAATCATTATCTTTCTGAGCATAACAGACATCATATCGGTTGACAGCACACCTGTGAGAATGTCTGCAGATAATAGAACGATCGATAGACTCCGGTATCTCTGCGACAATGGTGCGAAGAAAATTTTATCGCCGTACTAGCGAAATTGCTTCGTCGTGCACGAGAGGCGAGCAAAATACCTAGCCTGTTATCTTCTTCCTTTACCTGTCTTTTGCATGTGAATAGGTCGGTCGTTTATCAGCACTTATATCTCACGACACACGCCAGCGAGTGTAAATGCTAAACGCCTCTCGCGATCGATAGATGTTGCATGGTGTACGAATATTTGCAGAGGGTCGGTGTGTGTATTGGGACAAATGTACATGTAAGTGCGCAAAAATAATTTAATTCAATTAGTGTGCTCCCCGCGTCGAGGAAGCCAGAAACGTTCAGGTCTTTCTACCTTCTAACCAAGGTCAACGTAGGTATTTGCGTGTTCAACATGGAAACAACATGTTGCTAAATTGCCTGGAGACTACTCAAGGGGTGTGAAAATGGGAACAAAAACAGAGTACTAACTGTCCAATTGAAAGATATTAATTAATTGTTTGTAGACCTGCATGATGTAAGTAGAATATGTAATGTATATTAGAAAATAAATGATATGTTAAATAAAGATAACCAGTATGAATAAGGGATTAAGCAAATAAAGGGTGTTCGAGTCCATATGAATAATTTTTTTTACTCCTTTTTACATACAATCGGTCCTTAGGTATGTCTAATATTTTCCGTTTGGATTTCAATGGTCAGTGAATTTCTCCCTATTTATCAACTAGACTAAAGACTCCTATATGACTATGATCAAAAAAAAAGAATAAATGTTTCTAACTCGATGACTAAGCTATAATCACTAACTAAATCTAGAAAGCAAGTTAGTAGGTTTGAAGAGTTTCAAACGTCTTGGTTCAGTGGTTTCTTCCATAACAGATTTTATAAAAATGTTGTAATGCATTTTGACTATACTTTGAAATGTCATTCTTCTCTGATGGAACTTGAAGATCTCGTTGAATATCTAAGTTTGGGACATACCATGGTGCACTAACTATAAAAAGTAGCACTTTGTTTTCATAGCATCTTCTTCTTCTTTCTCTTTTCTTAAGACTTATTCTTGTTTCTTCTACTCTTCTTAATCTCGTTCAGCCTCTTGGGAAGTAGATGTCCATCTCTCGCACCATATTTGGGAGGTCGACCGGGGAGGTCTCCTCGAACTCGGCTTTTCATCCTTTGCCCATTTTGTCCAACGATCCTCTGTCATTCTGTCGACGTGGTCTCTCCAACATCGTCGTCTCGATCTCGTAAACTACACTACATCGTGAATTTTAAGATATGCTCTTATATCTTTGCTTCTTATCTGTTCTCTCAAGCTTACTCCTTGAATATTCCTCAATGTCTTCATCTCTGCTGCCCTCATCATGCTCTTCGCTTTTGTTGTATTCGCTCGAGTTTACACTGCATATGTGAGTACACGTCTCACGGCTGTTTTATATATGCTGACTTGTCTTTCAGTGGACATGTATTTGTTCCTCTATATGACGTCCCTCAGATAGCCAGAGATTCTTGAGACTTTGTTCACTTGTGTTCTAACTTCCTGTTGTAAGTTTCTGGTGCTCGTTATGTCAGCTCCCAACTACGTACATTGCATATATTGGTGGATGGGTTTCTCGTTTACAGTCAGTTTGCATATAGTGGGCCCCCTTGCTATGACCATAGATTCTGCCTTTTCTATAGATATCTGCATATTTGCTTATTAAGGTTCTCCGCTCTTGTTTGATAGCGTTTGATAGGGTTGGAGTAATTCGTTATTAGAATTTCTTGGTGTTTCTCAAATCTGTATATCTTACTTCATGTACGCTTTAGTATGGCTTTGTACACTAGGAGTTCGCTGCTAATTGATAACTTTGATTTTCCATCTAACATCCAGTAATATGGATCATGGGAGGATAAATATTCAGGGTACAATATTAATTGAGATGGCCGATACTTGCTGGACATCCATATTATTTAATAATAGTAGACGGAGTAAAACACAATTTACAATAAGTCCAGTATATTAACACAACTTATTACAAAGTATATGACATGTTTCGGTATCACTGTAGCTTCTTCGGATATTCAATTACTACTAAACTATATATTTTCTACAAAATCAGGTGTTCAGATCTTACAATGTCTAGGATACTGTGGGGAATTTCTGTAATTTACTTTAATTTAATTACATTAATCACTGTAGCTTCTTCGGATATTCAATTACTACTAAACTATATATTTTCTACAAAATCAGGTCTTCAGATCTTACAATGTCTAGGATACTGTGAGGAATTTCTGTAATTTACTTTAATGTAATTAAATTAAAGTACAGTACAGTATCCTAGACATTGTAAGATCTTCTGAACACCTGATTTTGTTGAAAATATATAGTTTAGTAGTAATTGAATATCCGAAGAAGCTATAGTGATAGCGAAACATGTCATACTTTGTAATAAGTTGTGTTAATATACTGGATTTATTGTAAGTTGTGTTATACTCCGTCTACTATTATTAAATAATTCAGGGTACAACGTTATAATTAACCATGTGTTAAATACAACACTTTAGAAATAAAAATTCCTCTATTTATTTTTTGTTAAGTATAATAAAGTAGGCACTCCATAGTGTGAACCGAATAAAACATTGATTTTCACATTATCAATTTGTTTACGTTAACGAAGGTTATATCTAATACGTGATAAACATTGATAATTAACAAGGAAACATATAAAATATAGTAAAACTAATTAAAAAATAACAACAAATAAAAAACAGTAATACAATTTCTGACTGTTTGCCCAAAAAGTTACAATTTTTTTTGTTTCTAGGGGCTTTTTGGTTAATGGCATTTTCTCTCATTCTCTTTATAATTATTAAGGACTTTAATGTCAATATAGGTCTGCTCTGTCCACTAAGTTATTAAATTTAAAGCGTTTATAGCGCTATCTAATCCTTATTCAAGGACTCACCATTTTTTCAACCGCCTCCTCACATTGCTCAACATCGTTTTCAAATTCAATAGTTTCATTTAATTCAGTGTCACACTGATTCCACTCAGAAACATCAGATTCTTCAAATACAGCCTGTTGTTCATAGAAGTAGGACACACTTGCGTATGCAATATAGAGATGGGACTAACTTGAGGTGCCAATGTAGGCAGAAGTTCAAGAGATATGGGCATTGCCCTGTTGTGGCCCAGTTTCATCATCACCCTTAGATGAAACTACTTCATCTAAAGATATTGCCCCAGTTTGAGGATTCAGATGATTTCAAGTTGTAAGTCAGTAGAAGAAGAAGTTTCTGTTGTGCAATTTTGTTAGTCTTATTACATTTTGATTCATCGGCTACGTAAATGGTGTGACATTAGGGGCAGAAACATTGTTACAATTTGCTCATTCTCACTTTTTTTTGGTTGGATGTGATGGCGCATTATCTAATATAATGCGCAAACACTATCTATTAAAAACCTTTGAACTTTCAATTAAAAAAAGTAACTTAAGTTTAAGATCTAGGAAATAAAAAATTGAAATTTACCTGAGGGAAAAATGAATAATGAAACCTGTGTTTGAAAGTGCTAAAAGTCATTTCAGTTTATTTTGAGTGTTCAAAGTCTACAGGATTTTTGAAATTTTTGGATGACCTTGGGTCAATAACCAATTATTCTGTGCGTTTCTGGTTTTCTACCAGCAGCAGTTTTATCTTCTGCCTAGACAAATATTTTGTCTGATAACAATTTTGAATAGAGTCCTGCCTCATCGCAATACTCGAGGTGCTCCAATGTAATACCAAGTTCTTCAATGTTATTATAGTTCTGGTTAAGAGGACAACTACAGAAATTTGTAAAAAGCGAATTCCAAGCCGTTGTTTATCATTTTCTCTGATTTGTGAATGAATTAGTTTTGCTTTTAAATAGAATTGCAACTGGGAATGAAGCTTGGATATACCACTAGTACCATCCCACGAAACAAGTGTCCATGAAATGAGTTCATAAGGGCTCTCCACCGCTCAAGAAGGCAAAAACGCAATTTTCTGCGAGAAAAGTGATGTCAACAGTCTTCTGGGACGCAGAGGGGGGATTCTCTTAATTGAGAAGATCTCAAAAGGGGCTACAATAACGGGAGAGAAATATCTGCTAAGACAAAATTCAGAAATTGAACACGGCCATACGTACAAAAAGACCCTATTTGCTCAGAAAACTGTGCCTTTGCATGACCACAGCAGGGGACATAAAACACGAATTGTTCAAGCAGTAATTAATTAATGCGGCTTTAAGGAATTAAAACATCCACTCTACAGTTCCGATCTCGCTCCCTGTGACTCTTATCTTTTTCCAAAACTCAAAAAACACTTGAGAGGGCGTCGATTTTTATCGAATGAACACGGGCAAAACGCTGTAGGATGGAATTTTGCGAAATTACCAAAATAATTCGTTTTCGAAGGCATTGCGTTATTAAAGAAACGTTGGAGTAAGTGTGTTAGTGTTAATGGCTTCTACGTTGGGAAATAAAATTTTGTTCGTTTCCTAACTCGTTTCATTCATGCCTAGGTAGATAACATAAGAAAACTCCCCTCTTACGGACATACTCAGTTAGTGTCTATCCGTAATCATACTAGTAAATTCAAATTATACAAAATTTAAAATATAAACTTTTAATTTGAGGTAAATCGTTTATAAGGAAACACTGATTACGTTCATATTTTAATTTTGTTCTTTTACCTAACATGCATTCAAAATTAATATTTATCTTACACTTGAACTGAACAAACATCCCATGGAACAAATAAAGACAATTAAATTTCCAGATATCATGTGTGACTATATCAAAAACATAGAATATCTTATTTTATAGAATGAAGTCAACCGACTCGATTGTAATTTGTAGTTGTGTATCTTTTGGTTGTTTTGTCAATACAATCACTATTACTACTTAATTTTTTTAATGTTCTTGTAACTACAATGAAGACTATCTAACTATCAAAATAATTTAGTATGTATAATGGAAGTACATACATATTACAAGCATAATTTTAACTTTGTTACTTTATACAAATAAAACTTTGTATGTTTTAAGACGAATAAATAAGCAAATGCTGTATATTAATAATAATAATAATAATAATAATAATACTTATTATTAGTCAATTAGATATATATAGACTTCGTCATAGATAAAATTATACATATTTTAAGTATTTACACAATTAAAAACAAGAAAAATGAGTGTGCTTAAAACCACACGGCAGAAGTGAAAACTTCATCAAGGCTCTCCCATGTAACGCCGAAAGAATCGCCAAATAGAAGACGTAATAAGCGACCACAAAAACTCGCCGGTTCCCAAATTTCACAAACATTCATCAATTTTCAAAAAACTCATCCGGCATTCTTTTTTTGTCATTTTAACTTTGGATTCGTGATCGGCGACCTCAACCACCCCCGTATCTAAAATTTCACATACATACGTCAATTTAAAAAAAAATTCTTCCGCCGTTTTGTTTTTTTGACATTTTGACTTTGGAATTGTGATCGGCGACCCCCAAAACATCCATATCTAAAATTTCACATCCATACGTCAATTTTCAAAAAACTCGTCCGCCATTTTTTTTTTAACATTTTGACTTTGGATTTGTGATCGGCGATCTAAGACAACCCCGTATCGAAAATTTCACATTCATACGTCAATTTTCAAAAAAATTCTTCCGCCGTTTTGTTTTTTTGACATTTTGACTTTGGAATTGTGATCGGCGACCCCCAAAACATCCATATCTAAAATTTCACATCCATACGTCAATTTTCAAAAAACTCGTCCGCCATTTTTTTTTTAACATTTTGACTTTAGATTCGTGATCGGCGACCTAAGACACCCCCGTATCTAAAATTTCACATTCATACGTCAATTTTCAAAAAAATTCTTCCGCCGTTTTGTTTTTTTGACATTTTGACTTTGGAATTGTGATCGGCGACCCCCAAAACATCCATATCTAAAATTTCACATCCATACGTCAATTTTCAAAAAACTCGTCCGCCATTTTTTTTTAACATTTTGACTTTGGATTTGTGATCGGCGATCTAAGACAACCCCGTATCGAAAATTTCACATTCATACGTCAATTTTCAAAAAAATTTTCCGCCATTTCGTTTTTTTTGACATTTCGGCCATGGATTGGTGATCGGCGACCTAAGACACCCCCGTATCTAAAATTTCACTTTCGTACGTCAATTTTCAAAAAATCCTTCGGCTGTTTTGTTCTATTTCGACATTTGAATTAGTGATGGGCGACCGTAAAAATTCCCAAGTGTCTAATTTTAATCAGAAGAGAGAGAAATTGATTTCAGCCGGCTCCGCCCACTTGTCGAATTTACGGTTCGTTTGGTAACCATGGCGACTCGAGCGTTACATAGCCGAGCGTGACGGCTCAATCTCGTTCAGTGCCCACAATCAACGCGCCCATAGAAGTTTACACTTCAAAAATATAAATCATTTCCGCCAACTGTGTATGCTTGATCAGAAAACGCCTCAACAGTTTCTTATACTTTGCTGGATTTGAGTCCCGATATGTGTTGGTAATTTGTCAAATATTTAACAGCCAGTGGGGATATTTGGTGAAACAAATGAAGTGCTCTATCCACAGCTGCGTTATTTGTATTACGAGCGCTGTAATTATATTTATGACGGGTCAGACAGAAGTTATGTTTATTCATAATAAATTGCAAATAGCATAAATAAAACATTTGGTATTGTTTCACAAATTCTTTATCAAAACTCTATGTTGTACAATTCGCCTTGCTGCATCATCAGGAGTTCAACTGAGACTATAAGTAAAGTTCTAAAGATTAACACTTTATCCTACAATTTTCAAAAATGAACCGTTACATCTTAATGGTACATACAAATAAAGAAAACATCATTTAGAAATGGTGCAAACCGACTTGACAATACTTGGATTTATTAGCGGAGAATGTATTATATTTTTATTTAAATTACGTGCAATTAATTTGATAGTATTCAATCCTTGAGTAAAATTGGCAGTTGTCATCGGGACTTTTAGTAGTCTGTAAACCATTGAATTAAAAGCAGCATGTTTTATGTTAGTAGGGTGGTTAGAAATATTTGGAATTAATGTATCAGAAAAAGTGGTTTTCTTGTAAATGCTATAGTCGAACGTGTTATTAGTACCCAGAATTTTAATGTCTAGAAAGTTTAATGAACGATCAGCTTCTTCCTTCTCCATAATGTTTTTATAAATTTTATTAAAGTCAATTTACTATGGAAAAGGAAATTCCAGGTGATGTGGTTTTTGAAAAATCTCACGGGGAAAGACGGGGGTAAGAGGGGCCCCGCCATTCCCTTTCTCCGACCTCACCCCCTCTCTCTCTAACCCTCTCTCCATCTTCGACCACAATAACGGCCAAACAGCTAAACTTATTAATACCAAACTTCATATTTATGTATATAATCTCCTTCTCGAGAATTGATTAGATTTTCAGTGAAATCAGTAGACCGGAGGTAGTAGTTAACTTCCGAGAAAGAATCAAAATTCGTAAGTACTTCGTCAACCACTAAGTTTAAACAAATTTCTAAATAATGCAAGTGTACTGAAAAGTAAATTTGTGAAAAATTTGATGAAAAAAGTTTTTCAAAATTATGCCCTCTATTCTTATAAAAAATAGTTGTTTACTTATATCATTTCAAGCCTCTTAAACAGATCTAGTAAGAGTATGAGAAAGCTTAAAGCTTGATTTTGAATATTTTATATATAAAAAAAATGGGTGTGCTTAAGACCACACGGCAGAAGTGAAAACTTCATCAAGGCGAGGTTAATAATACGAAATACAACTTCTTTTTTCGTTCTATACTCATTTACATTTACATTTTCCATTTTTTTTCTATATTACATTTAAAAAATATATATTTATTATTATTGTGTATACATTATTCTAGTACATTTCGCTCGGTCTGATCAAGTTTTAACTTAAAAAATTCATACGTACGCATGTATATATACAAATAGACGATATGATAATTCTCATACGAGTACCCGCGCTGGTCTAATGGTAACGTGCCGGCCTCATACCCTGACGGCTCGGGATCCCATCTGCACGCGGACAACAATTTTTCAGAAAATAAAAATACAATATTTCGCGTATTAATTCTAAATTTCAATTTAATTGAAATTAAATACCGCTAGTTAGCGTTATAATACAAAGCCGAGCGTGAAACGGTTGCCGAGCGAGTATAGCAGAGACCGGCAAAGACGCGTTAACTATATCTCTCTTGCTCCCTTAATCGACTCGACTCGAGCCGACTTTACCCGAACGAGCGTTACATTCCGAGCGTGACGGCTCAGTCTCATTCAGTACCCAACAATCAATGCATCAACGCACCCATAGAAGTTTTCACTTCAAAAATCCGGATTTTGTACCGGAAGTAGCACTTTTACATTCTATATAGATTTATTTACAAGTATAAGGGCTGAAATTGGAACAATTTTTGCATAAAAAATTCAAAATATCTTATTGAACAGCAATTTTTTGAAAATATCCCCCAAATTGTGCATTCTATATAGAATCAGTAGTATTACAAAAGTCTTTAGAACTCGATTTGGAACAATTTTTGTATAAAAAATTCGGAACGAACTGCGTATAACGAAGTGTGATTTTATTGTACCATGTGATTCGTATCTAGTGGGGCATTTATTATAATATTGTCTGTGTTGTATAGAAAAGTGGAAGTCGAATTTAAATTTTCTATTATATTTAAATATTTATATTAAAATCTTTAATAATGTATAACCTGCTGTTCTGTATAACACTATTTTAATTTAAATAATTCATTATTAATGAAATTAGTAAATACCAACTTCAGTTACTACAAAACATAACCCTTCTTCCTACACAGCTTATTTGAATTACGAACATTGAGATAAACATGCACCCACTAAACATGTCTGGTGGTATTTACAAAGAAAAAAAATGCTCTAGCGAAAGAAAAATGCCAAGGCCGTAAAAATCGAAGCACTTCATTTGACACGGAACACCTCACATATATCTTCATAATCCTGTTTCAAATGTTCAATCTTCGAATAGATATGTCCATTAAATTTAAAGTGATGCCTTTAAAGTAATTTGACATTGACACGCTGCGCTGTAAGCAAGGATCTGACGTATTACATGGTAGATTGCAGGAAGGCGACGCCAACGTGAAGAATCCAATTATACGACGTTACATTAGCAGTTCATGTATGTCTGTTTAAATATAGAGTAGATATAACAAAAATGAAGTGGAATGGAAACTGATATTTATAGAATGAAACTGAAATTAATATTACTAAGTGGTATTTTTTATTAACTATTTCCGTCTTAAGAAAATAAAACTTGCGGTGAACGTATTTACGTGGTTCGTATCCAAGATCATTTTATTGGCGAATATGATGATAACATGTTCTAAAACAAAGAAGTTTCAATACATTACCTGCTCGAAATATATGTCAATGAGGTGTGCATACCATACGACTTTTTTATACGTATGTGTGTATCGATTTTCTTTTTACAAATTTGTGTGTGTACTTCCGGCACGAATTTTAAAAACTTTTATACAAAAGAAATGATCCAAACTCGCCATTAAAACTTTTGTTCTTAAAATATGTATGAAGTTTGTTTCAAATGGATAATTTGTTGGGTATTGGATAATTTGTTGGGTATTTGCGAAAACATGTTTTTAGATAAATGTAAAAGTGTTTACTACCGGTTTGAATTTTTATTTTATCTACACAAAAATTATTCAGAATCAAGCTATAAATACTTCTTTCATTCTCAATATATGTTCAGAAATCATGACTTAAGATATTAAGATAGTCCCGAAAAACTTTTTTCATATTTTTTTTTAAATCTTCACTTTTGTGTACTAGTGAAGTACTACTTGAGGTCTAATGATTACACTGAAAATCTAATCAAATCTTGCAAGAACGATTATATTCCTGTACAGGTGTCCCAGAAATAAAAAGACGGAGTAGCAGAAATCTTAAGCTAGATTGTGTAAAAACGTACCCTCAAAATATCAAGTCTTTATTCGTGCGCAGACGGCAGAAAAAAAATAATAAAGAATTCAATTGGCCTTACGCCGACCCTGAACTAAATATCCACCTGCTACACTTTCACAATCGGTCCTTTTTAGGACCACCATATTACTTGTGTTAAAGAAAAGGAGGAGGAATAGATACTTCATAATAAATATCAAACCATTAATTACTTTAATTTTACACCTGCTAGAAAAAAATAATTACATTCTTGATATTTACTGTAATCTAGAAAAACTACGATTTATTGAATATTCTAAAATAATAATAATCAGCTGTTTCCGACTACAAACACAAAAATAAAAATAATCTTTTTTTGTCTGCAATAAAGTGGGTCGCCCATCTGGCAAAAAATGTGTTTTATATGAATGAGTACGATTTTACGTTTTATTAACGTTTTATACAAATAAAAGCGTATTTTTCTATGAATGCGTGTTCGTTTCTATTTACAAATGAGCATTCTTACGTGTATTTATAAACATACAGGTCCGTAATGTAATTTTTTTTATCTAACTAAACAACATAGAAAATTAAATTTTTAATTTCTTCGTTATTACGGTATATTTGGGCCTGCTTCTGTTCGGACTTTACATACCTGCTACTCCGTCTTTTTATTTCTGGGATACCCTGTATATAAAGTTTAAAAATGTTCATCACCGCATTGTCCAATAACGTTATTGCAATTTTGTTTCTCTTTCTTCATGTTGAGCTTTTAAATCAAAGATGACGTTAAGTGCTCTAACATGAGCTTGTTTAGATGCTAAACTGAAGCCTATACAAAACGCATTATTTCTTATAGAAAATAGTTGAGAAATAAGTGTGCCCGATTCACATTATCTAGTGTATAAAGTGTCACTTCAGCTGATCGCCCTTAGGGGGAAATTGTTGATTTATAAATAAGAATAGCATGTTAGATCACGAATCTAAATAAAGAGATTCTTATAAAAACTGCCGGGCTTCTGCAATAGGCTGTACGAGTGCTCCTCTACTGTTACTTGAAAGTATTCTGCAGTTTCCATTAGTTATTAGAATATTTAAAATGAGTAAAATTATCAACTTTCTAAAATTTCTGATTTTGTCCACTTATTTTTACTTCCAATTTTTCTAATTTATCACTTTCTTACGTTTTTAAATAAACTCCATAGATTACGTTATGTCCTCTAGATCCTTTTACTTTCTTATACGTAGTAGGTATAAGGAAGTATTGTGATGATGAAAATTTTCCAACTCGAGATTTTTGCAGATGTCCACGTTTTGAAGTCCCCTGATACCAAAAAAGTGGTTTTAAAGAATGTCTGTCTGTCTGTCTGTGACCACGATAGCGGTCAAACCGCTGTAGATATCTATTCCAAATTTTGTATTCACGTATATAATCTCCTTCCTGAGATCTGATTAGTTTTTCAGTAAAATCGGTAGACCGGAAGTGGTAGTTTACTTCAGTGAAAAAATCGAATTTTGCAAATATTTCATCAATTACTAAGTTTAAACAAATTTATAAAGAATTCAAATGTACTCAAAATTAAATTTGAGACAAATCGTTTTAAAAAGTTTTTTGAAATTCCTATCAGTTTTTTGCGAATATCTCGCAAGTCATGCTTTCTAGACAGGTACATTACGAGTATACAAGTATTTAAATGATAATTTTGAATATCTTTTGTATAAAAAAAATTTCAAAATTCGGACCGGAAGTACCACTTTTACTCTTACCGAATAGCGATTTTTTCCAAATATGTCGTAAATTATGCATTCTATAAATATTTATTAAGAGTAGAAAAGTATTTAGAGTTGGATTTGCAAAATTTTTTGTATACATGAAATTTCAAAATTCGGACCGGAAGTAGCACTTTTGCTCTTAGCGAGTAGCACTTTTTTTCGAATATCGAAGTATGCATTCTATAGCGATTTATTAAGAGAATGAAAGTACTTAGAATAGGATTTTGAATAATTTTTGTATAAAAAAATCGTAAAATTGTATAGTTTGAAACGCTCATACGTATAGGAAAGTCGTGTGGTGGCCACACCTCATTTTTTACTTTCTTATACGTAGTATAGAAGATTTTTGTAGATGTCCACGTTTTGAAGCCTCCTAACACCGTGTTTTTTTGAAAAATCTCTCTCTGTGTGTGTTAGTGTGTGTGTGATCACGATAGCGGTCAAACGGTTGAATCAATTCCAAATTTTATATTTACGATTATAATTTCCCTCTTGAGGACTTCAGTGAAAAATCGAATTTCACCAATATTTCGTCAATTACTAAGTTTAAACAATTTAATAAAAAATGTGCTCAAAAGTGAATCTGAGAAGAACTTTATTAAAAAAGTTTTTCGAAATTCCTACCGGAAATAGTAATTTACTCTTATGGAAAATCAGTGTTATATATCACGTCATGCCTTCTAGGAAAATACATTATGAGTAGAGCTAGGATAATTAGGCAAATTGCCTTATTATGCCTTTTTTACCTTTCTGTGTCTTTTATTGTATACTAAATTGAAATTTTAAGAAACGTAGTTCTTAAAGTTTCAATTTAGAAAAAAATCCTACTAGCAATTTTCCTAGAAAATTACAAATTCCTATGCCATCTCAAAATCACAAGAAGCCTTTAATGACAGTGAGGTATTACATGCCTTAACTTATATTCCAACAAATTTCTCTTGGTTGCCCCACGAAATAAATAAATTAGAAACAGTTGGACTGACTCTTGTGGAAACCCTAGATATTGTACAAAAGGCAGTGGATCTCACATCGAGCGCCCCAGGACCAGCAGGAATAAAAATAAAGGATTAACTTAAAGCCGTTTTGCAAAAAAATCCTTCTTCAGAAAAGTTAAAAATAATTCCGAAATTCACCAGGGGATTTCCACCCGCAATTCTGTTTGATATACTGTCATCATGTGACATAGAAAGGTCCCTTTCAAGCTACAAACAAATTGTCAGCGACAAGAGAACTTGTTTGACTTCGGAGAACACAGAGAAATTACTGGTGACTAGTAGCTAATACTGTATATATGTACGTACTTATGGTATATTTTTTTAAATAAACAGTTTCAGTTTTACGTTTTTGCCATTTTCATATTTTATATTTGCCTTTTTATTGCTTTTTTAAATAATTTTTTTGCCTTTTTCGGTGCCTTTTTCGAGACTTTATTTTGCCTAACTATCCTAGCTCTAATTATGAGTATTAAAGCATTTAAAATTTGATTTTCAATACTTTTTTTCAAAATTCTGACCGGAAGTAACAATTTTAGTCTTATCGAAGAGCGATTTTTTGAAAATATCTCCTAAAATATATATTCTGTAGAGATTTATGAGACTAGAAGTACTTAGAATAGGATTTTGATTTGACCTGAAGTAACATTTATTTATTTTTTTAGAAATATAAAAATATTTAAAACTTTATTTAGAACAACTTCTTTATTGTATTTGACCGGCATATACGTATAAGAAAGTTGTGTGGTGCCCACACCTCATTTCTCCTCTTTATAACACCACTCATAAATACATGTGCATATAGGTGTTATCACCTAAGTTCAAACTAACAATAATTATTATTATTTTCGAAAAATGAGAAGGTCAAAATTTTAATATTCATTAAAATCGCCCACAAATGAACGGAATCCTTAAAAAGACTGTTGACTTTATGTATTTATTTTTATATACAGGCTGTCCAGACCATGCGAGGACGGAAGATTGCGGCTTTATTATTAAAGTTAAAGAAAAGTGTTTTAGACAAAAGTTGTAGCCACTCCTAAAATACACATTCTAAAATTATTTTCAACTATACAGAGTGTTGCGTAAGTGAGTGACGATACAAACTTCTGGTTTTTTTAAATGGAACACCCCATATATTTTGCCATATTTAGATGCTACTCTTAAAAAGAAGGACATGAATATAAACATGTGTAGGGGTAACTCTTACCGTTGTAGCTTTATTCGCAATTTTGTGTCTCAACATGTCCAACTTTGTGGAGACTCCGAGACGAAACTAGAAAGAATTTTTGAGATCTGTATAGGCATGAAGTTTTCCACTTTCGTCAAGTTTAGTAATCTATAATCAATTTATTTATTTTTAAATAAATGAATTTGCAGGAATAACAAACGCAAAATTAACATTTACGCTTTTTTTTTAAATAGAACACCCTGTATATTTTTCTTCTAAAGTACAGTATTTTTTATAAGCTTTTTAATGATACCATGTTTGCCCTATCCACACTTAGTATTTTATAACTTATTAACTCTTATTATTAATAGATTCTAAATTTAAACAAAAAAAATCGTAGTCACCTGTGAATTTTTAATTAAAATAATATCTGAATTTTATATCTGTCATTAGTTACGTTGTATTTACAAAATGACGCTGATAATTGTATTTACTTTTACGATGAATTTCTCGAAAGATGAAATGGTAAATATGATTTACGCATTGGGTGAGAGCTGAGAGCGAAAGAAACTGTTTATTAGCCAATAGGATTTACTGTCAACGTTATCCAAATGCAAGACCTCCTAGAATCGAAGCATTTCAAAAATTAAAAGAACGTTTTGAAGCATCTGGAAATATTGGTTATTCCAAAAACGAGATTAAAAATCGAAGGGTTACTAATGAGGAAAATTAATTAAATATTTTGCTATCGTTGGAAGAAAATCCTCAAGTAAGTACACGAAATTTGAATATCCAGACTGGAATAAGCAGGAGTACTATCAATTGCATCATAAAGAAAAATAAGTACCATCCCTACCATATGTCATTACATCAGGACCTTCGTGGAAATGATTTTGTAAATCGTTTAAGTTTTTGCAACATTATGTTAAACAAAATGAATTTTGACCCGAATTTTCAATCTTCGATTTTATTTAGTGACGAAGATACTTTCAAAGTACCGGCTTAGTTAATAGACATAATATGCATTATTATGCAACAGAAAATCCCCATTGGGTCAGACAAATTGACTTTCAACATCAATGGTCAATTAATGTATGGGGTGGCATAATTAATTTACAAGTTGTTGGTCTTTATTTCTTTGAAGGAACGGTAACAGGAACCATATACGAAAATTTTTTAAGACATCAGTTACCTAATTTATTGGAAAATGTAGATCTCCATACACGAAGAATAATGTGGTATTAGCATGATGGAACTCCACCACATTTTCATAGAAGTGTAAAATTTTTTTTAAATAACTGGTATGAAGAACGATGGATTGGTCGGGAGGGTCCTATAGCTTGGCCTTCAAGGTCTCCTGACTTAACACCTATTGATTTTTTTCTTTGCGGACATGTTAAAGAACAGGTTTATCGAAACATTCCAACCACACCTAATGACATGAAACAACGTATAATGGCCATTTTTGAAAACATTGGACAGCAAACGCTTACTGATGTTAAAAACAGTTTTCGCCGCCGCCTCGAATTGTGCATTCAACAAGACGGTGGAATTTTTGAGCATCTGCTATAAATATGTTATACTTTTGCATTTTATTTATTTATTTAAGATTTCGCATTAATCTAATAAATATTATTTTTTGTTTTTCAATATGTTGCAGTAATTTGTTGTTATTAATAATTAAAGCTGACAGCAACTTATATTCCTTTTTTTTTTCGTTTAAATTTAGAATCTATTAACAGTAAGAGTTAATAAGTTATAAAATACTAAGTGTGAATAGGGAAAATATGGTATCATTAAAAAGCTTATAAAAAATACTGTACTTTAGAAGAAAAATATACAGGCTGTTCTATTTAAAAAAAAAAGCGTAAATGTTAATTTTGCGTTTGTTATTCCTGCAAATTCATTTATTTAAAAATAAATAAATTGATTATAGATTATTAAACTTGACGAAAGTGGAAAACTTCTTGCCTATACAGATCTCAAAAATTCTTTCAGGTTTCGTCTCGGAGTCTCCACAAAGTTGGACATGTTGAGACACAAAATTGCGAATATAGCTACAACGGTATGAGATACCCCTACACATGTTTATATGCATGTCCTTCTTTTTAAGAGTAGCATCTAAATTTGTCAAAATATATGGGGTGTTCCATTTAAAAGAACACAAGTTTGTATCGTCACTCACTTACGCAACACTCTGTATAGTTGAAAATAATTATAGAATGTGTATTTTAGGAGTGGCTACAACTTTTGTCTAAAACACTTTTCTTTAACTTTAATAATAAAGCCGTAATATTCCGTCCTCGCATGGTCTGGACACCCTGTATATTTTATATTAATTACACACATGAATGAAGTATTCTAATCTTTAATATCTATTTAAATTTGGCAGATTAGCTGTTCGTATATGTTGTATACAGAGTGCCCCACCGAAAACGAAACAGATTGAATATCTCGAAGGAGAAAACTTTTTTGAAGAAACGCAAAAACAGGTCGATTTTTGATCCAAGGGGGACACCCTTCCATCATATCTTCAACTGTGATACGTCATTCCCCTCCCCTCCATCACTCTAACCATTACAATTTAAATAGGGAAAGTACTAAATACGATACATCATTGAAAAGGTAATTGTACGGAGAATTCAGCAATGTGATTGTTGGTTGCGCTATTTTTGATTTTAGCGCCCTCTAGCGGGTAAAAAAACGGTTACGTATTTCACAATGTGACACATCATTTCAAAGCTAATTTTATTAGCAATTTAATGCACAATTGAAAAAAAATTAAATAATCGAAACACCTTGCAGAGCTCTAATATTAGAAACTACGAACTTATTAGTTTACAAAAGACACTGACAGTCTGTACTTGAGAATGATGACAAATAAATGTCAAAAATATTACGTATTTAGTTGCTAATAAAATTAGCTTTGAAATGATGTGTCACATTGTGGAATACGTAACCGTTTTTTTTCCGCTAGAGGGCGCTAAAATCAAAAATAGCGCAACCAACAATCACTTTGCTGAATTCTCCGTACAATTACCTTTTCAATGATGTATCGTATATACTACTTTCCTTATTTAAATTGTAATGGTTAGAGTGATGGAGGGGAGGGGAATGACGTATCACAGTTCAAGATATGATGGAAGGGTGTCCCCCTTGGATCAAAAATCGACCTGTTTTCCCGTTTTTTCAAGAAAGTTTTCTCCTTCGAGATATTCAATCTGTTTCGTTTTCGGTGGGGCACCCTGTATATATCTATACAGATACGTTTATCCAAATGTAACACTCGACTTGCTACGATTTACATGATTTTGTTTATTCTAAAAATGTTGCAGCAAACAGTATGTTAAACGAAGCATCGAAATGCTTAAATTATTGTCAATCTAAATAAAGTCCTGACATATCTATAAATCCAGTTCTCATTACGCGCGTGTTTTGTTTATTTGCATATTTCACTATTGACGTTATATTTTATTGTACGGCGGTAATACTTTGAAGAGCTTCCAGTTTCTAAAGTGTATTTTAAAGAACACTTACGGCCCGTTTTTCAACTCCGATTAAAATACTCGGTTAACTAATCATTGATTAAGTCTAATCATTGATTATCTCTAACCGGTGTGCGAAAAAACACACAAGTTATCTAAACAGTGTTTAGAGATTTATTGTACAAAGTTGGCAACATATTCGCTAGTGCATTTGATCTAATTTAGTATATTTTTGTTCTAGTACTATTGGCGCCATGTTCTACGTTTTAATTTATTTTTTTAAAGATGATATTCTGTATAATTAGAATATTTTAGTATATAAACTGTAGGCATTTATTTTATGAATATACCATGTGTGACATTCTGTGTACATAGTACATATTTAAAATTTCTATTATGAAATAAATAGCAAATAATCATAAGCTTGAGTGATACTGAAACAAATTTATTAATTACTTATTGCTATTGACAAATAAAAAATATTACAATATACGTATACATATAATTCATATGAAATTAACAGTTACCTAAAAAAATATGTAAAATACCAATATGACATGTCACAACATCATAAAAGTAGGTAGAGTGTGTTGAAAAAGAAATATCTGCATCTACTAGTCTTAAGATATCTAGCATTCTAACTGTACTAGATATTACACTTTCCATTACCATATCTGAGACAATTTAATTTGCGCCAAATTTCTGTAGGATAAATAGAGCCAGATACTTTTACTGAAATATCATTTATCAGCTGTTTATTAAAAGCAGTACATTCTAATGTTATGTCCAAATTCCTTTAGTCAAAGGTTTTAATCACAGTTAGAATAAGACAAGGGGACAGCCTCAGTCCACTATTATTGCACACGATCATGGACGAAGTCATAGATGACGTGAAAAGGGTTGGATCAGGATATGCGATGGGGCAAGACAGAATAAAGACTATATGCTAGTCGGATGATGCTGCACTTATATCAGACAGCGAAGACGACTTACAACGAAAGCTGTGTGTCTTTAATATCCATGCCGGAAAATACAATATGAAGATCTCTACAACCAAACAAAATCAATGACGATAGCGAAACATCCACTACAATGCAAACTTGCAATAGACAATATAAACTTCGAAAAATTCACGCAGTTCAAGACAACTAACCAATAAGGCAGAGGTGAAATATATTTGACTACATTAGGTTTTTATAAAGTGCTATTAAATGCAATTATAAAGAGGAACACAGGGCAAACGCAAGCATAAATTGCGACAGAATATTTAGGTTCTTCACGAATCGATAAAAAGTCCCAAAATTAGAATTAAAGAAGTTCCAAAATAGGATCGGCATCATCAAAAAAGATAACGTATTAATTTGTAATTAAAAAGGTTTGTATTAGGACGTTTTATTGTAAATAATAAGACTAGCAAAAATTGAGATCATCTAACATGTCGTTTTCGAAAAATGTACATTTATAGAAACATTGATTTTTTTAGAAAAATGGCAATAAGAAGAAAATTTTAAATTTTAGGCCTTTACTATCTTATAACATTTTGACTAGGAATTATACGAGGAGGGAGATGACTCATGTATAACAGTACTAGACATGGGCCAGAGAGGGGAAGTCGTTCCGATTTCACTCAGACTAGACCGACTCGTGTTTTGTCGGCTCTCGGGTACCGTATTACCTACCGCTTTTTCCGAGAGTCGACAAAACACGAGTGGGTCTAGTCTGAGTGAAATCCAAACGATTTCCCCTCTCTGGCCCATGTCTAAACAGTACCAATGATGAAGCCACAGTGCGATGAAACATATTGTAACGAAATGAGTGTACAACGACAAAAAGCAGAGACCATAAATCATCTCGGCGCGGCATATAAAAACGATATGTAAACAAGTCGTAAATATGTCATCTCACAATATTGTTGGCGTAAACAAGGAAGAGTCCAGACTTCCTCTGGTATATTACCGAACTTACTGGTACATTTCGAGAACATTTCATGCAGGTGTATATGAGGCGACTGGGTCACCGATGGATGATTCATTGCGGGATTGATTGCGGAGAAGTAATTGCGGAATAGTTTCGGGAAAGAAAGTCCTTAAGTAGTCTCGAGTGCGTAGAAATAAATAGTGGTAGCCGAAGGAGTAATTGCGGAGTAATTCGGGATTAAGAAGTCCGTAAGAAGTAGCCGACGCGACTAGAAATAAATATAAGAAAATAAATATACGGCGTACAGTAGAAATAGTTCTTTAAGTGATATAAATACGGCAGTGTGATTTAAATAAATATGGACATATTAGTAGTAAATAAATACAAGTGTTAATTTTAATTTATTAATAGTAGTTTAAGTGTGATACGTTAGTTTATATATTTTTATATTGTTATATAATTTTAAGTATATAAATATACAGACTGTTTTAAATAAATAAATTACACGAGTTGTTTATTGCGAACCCGAAAACGCAACAATTGATGTCAGTGTGGGATAAACATAAGTGCAAATAAATAAATAAATAAATAAATAAATAAATAAATGGCTACCAAACGTTTGGAAGAATTAAAGGTCTCCGAGTTAAGGGCAGAATTGGAGGAAAGGGACGCAGATACGTCTGGAAAAAAAACAATTCTCCAGGATCGGCTTCGTGACCTTTTAATAAATGAAGGTGAGGATCCCGAGAAATATTTGTTTCAAGTACAGGCTGATTATAACTTAATTTTGGAGACTCTACAAGATAAAATCGAAAATAATTCAAAACAATTCGAGACTCTACAAGATAAAATTGAAAATAATTCAAAAATTCTAAAAGATGAGATGTTAACCTTAAAAGATGAAATGGCAAAACATTTTGAGAAGACTAAAAGATGTTGTAAAACATTTCAAGACTCTAAATGATGAAATTGCAAATAATTCAAAAGCTTTGAAAGATGAAATTGCAAATAATTCAAAAGCTTTAAGAGATGAAATTGCAAAACAACGCGAGACTACTTTTAAGGAAGACATTCAAAAGAATTCATCGAATGGGAGACAGGAATTTTCTGAGGCCATCGAAACCGTAGAACAGAAAGTTGAGGAGCGCGTGTTCGGAATGGGGGACAAGTTTGGGGTTCAGCTTCAGTTGCCAGCGATGAACGACTGCGGTCCCCATGACATCTCAAGCGGAAGCCTGGAGATTGCCTGAACAGCGAAGGCAAAGGTAAAACCTCCCACCTTCGATGGAAGGACGTCATGGATGACGTACCTGAAACAATTCGAAGCCGCTGCAAGAGCAAATGGGTGGATGTCCCCGAAGGAAGCTACTGCCCTGATTGTGTCATTAAGAGGAGAAGCCAGTGACGTTCTACAGACCTTACTTCCAGAAGAGTGTCAAGACTATCCTCAACTAATCAAGCGTCTTGAGATGAAGTATGGGCATGTACACCTGGAACAGGTAGTCCGACGATTGGTGAATCAGGTGCAACCTAAGAGAAGAACGCTCCGATGCTGGAATTGGAAATGGAAATGGAAATGGAGATGGAAATGGAGATGAAAATGGGCCATGCGCATAGTAAATGCGGGGAGAAGCCCAAGAAAACCATAGCGGAGCAGCGAAAATGAAACGGGTCGATGAGAAGAGGCAATCGTCGACCCAGTATCGTGGAGCCTCAAAACCAATAGCGCAAATTGCATCTGTGCAACACCAAAACGCTGATGCTGTTGCAAGCAGACAACGTCCAGAAGACTGCAGGCATGGTAACCGACTAGAAGAAAAATCGGCCAACACATTCAAAATTACCGTGGTTGACGATCAGTGGCATCCTGACAATTTGCGGATTGGTCAAGAAGCTGATGAAGACCTTGGTTCATTGATGGTTTGGAAAGGTACTGGTCGCGGACCGCCTTGTCAAGAAGTGGCTCCTCGTTCACAGGGACTGGAATCCTACTGGGGTCAATGGGACTCTCTGAAGGTAGAGGATGATCTACTCAAGTGTGTTGTGGAGAACCCAAATGGAGAAGCCTGCGTCAGTGGATCCAGACGAAGGTTGGAGGATGCCCACTAGCGAGTACGCCATCACACTCAGGATGCCAGCGACAGGACGAAGAATCGTTACCACGTGCAAGCCGAGAGAGATGGTTACCGAGACGAGGACCTTGTTTGGTTATATAATCCTCAACGTCGCCGAGGCCTGTCCCCAAAGCTCCAACAATACTGGGAGGGACCATACGAAATACTAGAGCAAATAGATGACGTCGTTTATCGCATGAGACTAACACCCCATAGCGAGCCAGGGATGGTGTGTTTCAACCAATTGCCCCATACCATGGATGTGACAGCGGTGAAGTGGCGGATGTGCGACAAATTGCCGAAAAACCTAGAGAGCCAGCTTATGGGAATCCCTTGACGATTCACGAGGACGAGCACTCGAGCAAAATGTAAGGAGGCTGGCAATTCCGAAACTGGGCTGCGGATTAGACCGTTTGGAATGGAGAACAGTAAGAAACATGCTGGAAGTAGTGTTTCGGTATACTGGTATGGAAATGGTCATGTGCGGCTGTCGGCCCAATCAGCCCGTTGTGCAGCCTGGGACGGTGGATTGTCATCTCCACAAGACGGCTGGGTGCACCCGTGGGTCCCGGTGTGGATTTCGTCATCCGCCAGCGACAAGAACATGGAATAGTGTGTTTCGGGACGAAACGCAGTTTTTAAGAAGGGGGCAATGTAACGAAATATGTATCAGCCAGACCAGGCGGCGTTAAAAAAAGGGGTTATAAATCATCTCGGCGCGACCGGTAAATATCGTAAATGCAGTGAGTCATCTCACAGATGTACGGCGTAAGCAAGGAAGAGTCCAGATTTCCTCCAGTATATTGCCGAACTTACTGGTACATTTCGAGAACATTTCATGCAGGTGTATATAAGGCGACTGGGTCACCGATGGATTGATTCATTACGGGATTCATTGCGGGGTTCAGTCTCGAGTGCGATAGTGGTAGCCAAAGAAATAAATATAGTAGTGCCGTCTTATATAAATAGAAGTGTTACACAAATACGGACAGAGATATTAGTAATAGAACTAAATAAATACAAGTGTTAATTTTAATTTATTAATAGCAGTTTAAGTGTGATACGTTAGTTTTATATTTTTATATTGTTATATAATTTTAAGTATATAAATATACAGACTGTTTTAAATAAATAATTGCACGAGTTGTTTATTGGAACCCGAAAACGTTACAGTATTGTTAACTGTTAAAACATAGTTAAGAGGTTTTATTAAGTACTACCTAATAATATATTAACCATGAGAAGAAGATACTTAAAAATTATAGACTATACCTTGTCATAATGAATGCAAAACTCATTTTACTGAATCTCATTGTTACGAAACATTGTAAAACTTGTTCAAAGAGGGGATCCTTGCCAAGTTTTGTTAATCACTGTAACTTAATCAAAGAAACGGCAGTCCAGGTAATTTGAATTATTTACACATATTTTATATTCACGAAGCTTTCATCCCTAAAAGGATATGCTTTGCTTAAACTGTTGGCCAGTTTACCAATGCTAGCTATTTACAACAGCAACTTATTTACGAAAGGTACTGATTGTTGTCAAACATGCTCTTTCTAATATTGGCTTGAATGCGCAGATTTCCCGAAAAAAATATTGACCAATCTTTCTGAAGGAATGTTTTCAAGTTATAAATAAGTTATTTTCTTACTGTATTTCAATTTAATATTGCGCATT
This sequence comes from Amphimallon solstitiale, assembly GCA_963170755.1. NCBI lineage: Eukaryota > Metazoa > Arthropoda > Insecta > Coleoptera > Scarabaeidae > Amphimallon > Amphimallon solstitiale. The sequence goes on from OY720677.1 coordinate 114,295,767, forward strand.
AATTTAAATTTCACGTTTTCTTTTCACTTTTCACTGTCTATAGTGTCTTATGCCATTGTGCTAATAAAGAAATAAAAAATAGTTGAAGATCTTTGAAAATTTCGTTGACTGATGTGTTTTTCATTATTTAATGCGCAGAAGAAATTTTATACTAGTCATAATATTGTTTTCTCAGAATATAGTATCTAAAATAAATCTGCTTTCCATCCAGATTTAGTATGTTGTTTATATTTATCGGTTTCTTTTTTAAATTATTAGAATATATGAAATTCTCTGGGTCTCTAATTCTGTTTTTAAACAAATGTAGATTTCATATATACAATTTATCGTAAGTAAACATAAAATATAATTCAGTTTTATTTTCCTCTGTAATTATAATGAAATTTAATTCTGATTTGGACGAAACACGCGTTGTTTGTTTAGTATAATGTCGTTATAACTCAAACCATATAGGGGGTGAAATTAATCGAAAGTTAGGATCGAATTGAAAACCAATAAATCAAGAATGTTTAAGGTAAAACAAAGCACAAGAGAAACTCAAAGTTAAATATAGATATAAGATAATTTTAGAAATTTTATTCTTATGTTTTAAAACATGCCACCTTTTATACTATTAAAAAGGTATATACATACTTATAAAATACACATGTAATTAAGAACAAGGTAACAAACATTCAAGGATGTAGCGATTTGTCGGTATTTTCCATTTGTTTAACTATATACTTATATTCTGGTTTTTATTTAAATATGTAAATTATATTATATATGATTATTAATTTTAGGATAATAAATTATATATCAATATAGGTATAATTGATTTGTTTAAGTACTATGATTTACGAAACGATTCTTCAACATAAATTTTACTTTTTAACAAAATTTCGAAAGTATAAGATTAGAAGGCTTACCTTCTATGTTAGATAATTTTGTCAGGCAGTGCCCAAATAAACTTTATTTCGTAACAGTTTTTGAAATATTGTAATTTTTTTATTCTTTCTGACCTCTTTTCATTTTAAAAACTATATCTCGAGCTCGATGTGTCCAATTTGCTGCGAAATTAAAGACATTGAAATGGTGAATAAGTACATATAATGGGGTCTTTAGTTGGTTAACCGGCTCAAATGATATCGATGAAAATACTCCAGTCTTGAAAAAAAAAATATTTTTAAGCTGATTCTGTGACCATGAAAAAATAGAAATCGATAAAAAAACGTCCGGTTTCGCTACATACCGTAGTCGTCAAATTTTAATTTCGGTTTACACTTCTATACCATGCAGAAGATGACCGTATAATATGCAGCGATGCCTGCTTGCTAACAGTGGTGGGAGAGCAACGCAGTGTCGGGGGACCCTCACGCCTTACATTTCATAGGAAACGTTTGTCGAGTGTACTGTCTTGGCAGCCTCGTTTATGTTTATCTTTAGTTTATTTCGTTGCGCTCTTTTCCTCTTTCTACTTTCGTATCAGTAATTAAAATATGTCGACTACGGTATACGTAAAGCTCATACTTTTACATACTTTTTGTTCTCACGTTGACGCCATTACAACAACTAAAAGAATACGATAATTTCAATGCATACACGATCCGAATAATTTCTGTTACGTGTGGAAATTTCGTCTCCGAGGCAAATAGACGTAGTTTCACGGATTCATTAAAACAGGATTATCTGCAATATTTTAGAACAGCACTTGCAAATTTCATGAGCGATGGACACCAAATAAAGGGTGTTTATCGTGTCATATGACTCTTACCGCGTGGGGTTCTGGATCAAATCAGTAAGACTAAATTATATAATTGTTGTAGGTTTCATATAACATATCATGAATAATTGAATTTTTATTTCAAATTAGGCGGTACATGAAATTCGGTGTACCGATAACATGGAAAAAGCCGCTCTGCCATATGGTCGATTGTTACTTTTGCCTGAGCGAATCGACTGGTTTTGGTAGTAGCATCTCTTTCACTTCGAGTTCCACATTCAGCAATTGCTACGTTTTTCGCAGCTTGAACTGAATGATGTGGTGAGAGATCTCGAGTTGTCAAAGGAAGCAACGGAACCTTTTGGCTCCCGGCGTGGAACATTTTACGGAAACCATCAAAAGTCTTAAGCACAACATTTCAAAAAGGAAAAGACATATGCTACTGCACCGATATTCCTCCTTTATTTGAGCAACTTGGAAAGCCTTGCATTCCAAATCAGTGGCGCTTGTTCGCTGGCGCTGGTAAGGTCACTTTGAAAGCAGTCTTGTTGAGTATTGGAAACGGAAAACCATCTCTATCCATCGCTCATGCCATCAATACTAAGGAATCATACGCCACAATGACCACTTTGATAAAATACATTCAGTACGAGCATTACAAATGAAAATCCCTTCTTTTCCATTGGCATTTGAATTTCTTTCCGGAAAATCTTGGTGACGTAAGTGACGAAAGGGCGAGAGATTTCACCAACAAATTAAGACCATTGAGCAACACTATCGAGGGTTTTGGGATGAAGCAATGTTGGGAGAGTAGGATGCTTCTTCGCGAGAGAATCGAATCCCAAAAGCAACCAAAGACAAAGCTCTTTCTAAGATATTCTAATACACTTTGGTGTCGATGTTGCCTGTCAATACTGCGCTGATCACTTAGTTAAAAAATGAGGTGTGGCCACCACACGACTTTCTTATACGTATGAGCGTTTCAAACTATACAATTTTAAGAATTTCTTTACACAAAAACTATTCAGAATCCTATTCTAGGTATTTCTATTCTCTTATTAAATCGCTATAGAATACATACTTTGCTAGATATTCGAAGAAAAGTGCTACTCCCTAAGAGTAAAAGTGTTACTTCCGGTCCGATTTTGAAACTTCATATATACAAAAAATATTGCAAATATAGCACTAAATACTTTTCTACTCTTGATAAATATATATAGAATGCATCTTACGACATATTTGCAAAAAATCGCTATTGGATAATAGTAAAAGTGGTACTTCCTGTCTGAATTTTGAAATTTTTTTTATACAAAAGATATTGAAAATTATTATCTAAATACTTTTATACCCGTAACGTACCTGTCTAAAAGGCATGATTTGCGAAATATTCGCAAAAAACTGATTTTCGATAGGAGTAAAAGACCTACTTCCGGTAGGAATTTCGAAAAACTGTTTAAATAAAATTGTTTTCAATTTTAATTCTAAGTATATATGAATTCTTTATAAATTTGTTTAAACTTAGTAGTTGACGAAATATCGGCAAAATTCGATCTTTTCACTGGAGTAAACTGCTACTTCCGGTCTACCGATTTTACTGAAAAACTAATCAAATCTCAAGAGGGAGATTATACACGTAAATACAAAATTTGGAATTGATATTTACAGCGGTTTGATCGCTATTGTGGTCACACACAGAGAGACACAGACACAGACATTTTTTAAAAACCACTTTTTCGGTATCAGGGGACTTCAAAACGTGGACATATGCAAAAATCTCGAGGTCGAACATTTTCATCATCACAATACTTCCTTATACTACGTATAAGAAAGTAAAAAGAATAGCCCGTGCATAAAGTTGGGTTTTCACCTGTGTTTTGCCCCAATCTGAACTATATTGTTTTATTTTAGCCAACATATTGCAAGCGACTAAATTCAATAAATTCTCGAAAAAATTAATATACCGGTAGGTTTTCTGGTAACGCAACGATTGTATAGCGCATGTATCAGTCCCCACAACTGAACGACTACGTATATGTACTCCCCTCCGTTAACCAGAGCGGTGGTAGTAGTATACTACAGCCGTTCGCGTCGGGGAATACGATAACTGTAGCGAGTGATAGTGGGGACTTGGACACTCCTCTGTCGTTGCTTCACCCGAAAACTTACCGGTATACAGAAAAGTGGCATTCGAATTTATTCACTAAACCACTAATAACTTTGTCATTTTTCTTTAGCTTTACGTACATGAAGATAAACCGGACGTTTTTCAACGATTTCTATTTTCCGTGGCCACAGGATCAGCTAAAAATTTTTATTTTTTATAGATCTTGACTAAATTTATCGATATCACTCGAACCGATTAACCAATTAAATATCACATTATATGTATTTGTTCATTATTTCTGTGTGTTTCATTTGGAACGAAACTAGCTCGAGATATAGTTTTTAAAGTGAAAAGAGGTAAAAAAAAATGAAAAAATCACAACAACTCAAAAACTGTTTCCTAAAAAAAATTAACCTTGATTTTCAAATTCATAGGAAGAATGTTCATAGGGAAAGTCACCGCTCATCTCAAATGGTTTAATAACGATAGCTAGGGCATACAGCCTGTTTGGGAAAAATGAAATAGTCAAATTTGATTTAGTGACTAAATTACAATTAATTTATAAAATATGCTGGAATCATTGAGAAAGTATAGGTAGAGAGACAACGTCACGTGATGAAACCGGGTATAGGTCCGCCAAATTGATAACACACTTATGTCAAACAGGTACTGTTGATAAAAAGTGAAGTGTTTGTTAAGTGCATCGTGTATTAGAGTTATATAATAAGTTAAATATTAAAAGACATTGTGGTTTCTTGTGCTCTACGTAGCTGCAACAGCAGAGAGGGCGTTGATAAGAAGAATTCGTCTGAAATAACATTTCGCAGGTTAGTGTAAACATGACAGATGTGGGATGACAGATTATATATATAGATATATTTTACTAGGTGAGGCAGCCATATTTGTGCCACACTTAGCCCCGCCCAATGCTCCCGTTTTGAGAATACAGCAAAGATGCTTTACAGCGTCTCCATAGTATTTTTCCCCAATGGCTGAAACAAATCAATTTTTATCCTATCTCTATGGTTACTCCTGTCATTTCGAGTAAGAAGGAGTTAACACTTCAAAAATTTAATTTGGAAGTATTGTTTAAAATAATATTTTCTAAATGTTTGTTATTACGGTTTTTTTTGTTTAATTTTAAGATTCCAATCCGTATATTTTGACCCGTTGTGTTTTGGGTACTCTACATGAGCCTGCTTAACATGTTATTGACACAGTAAATATTTAAAGAGTGCTTAAAAATGAATATAATTGATTTTCTGATGACTGTAAAAGGCAAAAAATATTATAAATTTAAAATGATAATGATTATATGAGGTAGTTATGTTTCTTATATTGCCATTATCATATAATGTCTATTTCCTCTTTTACTTTCTTATACGTAGTATAAGGAAGTATTGTGATGATGAAAATTTTCGACCACGAGATTTTTGCAGATGTCCACGTTTTGAAGTCCCCTGATACCAAAAAAGTGGTTTTTAAAAAATGTCTGTGTGTCTGTGTGTGTGTGTGTGTGTGTGTCTCTGTGTGTGTGTGTGACCACGATAGCGGTCAAACCGCTGTAGATATCAATTCCAAATTTTGTATTTATGTGTATAATCTTCCTCTTGAGATCTGATTAGTTTTTCAGTAAAATCGGTAGACCGGAAGTAGCAGTTTACTTCAGCGAAAAAATCGAATTTTGACAATATTTCGTCAACTACTAAGTTTAAACAAATTTATAAAGAATTCATATATACTTAAAATTGAAATAGAAAATAATTTTATTTAAAAAGTTTTTCGAAATTCCTACTGGAAGTAGGTCTTTTACTCTTATCGAAAATCAGTTTTTTGGGAATATTTCGCAAGTCATGCTTTTTAGACAAGTATGTTACGGGTATAAAAGTATTTAAAACATAATTTTCAATATCTTTTGTATGAAAGAAATTTCGAAATTCAGACCGGAAGTACCACTTTTACTCTTATCGAATAACGATTTTTTGCAAATATGTCGTATGTTATGCATTCTATATATATTTATCAAGAGTACAAAAGTATTTAGAACTGGATTTGCAATATTTTTTATATATATGAAATTTCAAAATTCGGACCGGAAGTAGCACTTTACTCTTAGCGAGTAGCACTTTTTTGATAATATCTTGCAAAGTATGCATTCTATAGAGATTTATTAAGAGAATAGAAGTACTTAGAATAGGATTTTGAATAATTTTTGTATAAAATAATTCTTAAAATTCTATAATTTGAAACGCTCATACGTATAAGAAAGTCTTGTGGTGGCCACACCTCATTTTTTTAATAAGTATTGTACAACTTCTGATGATGATTAAGCGTTACACGTTAGCAGATTGCACAAGCACAACATCGCATGGTCTACCGCCAACCAAAATAGCGCGGACCGAAAGTTTTATATACCCTCTGAATCTTGGTAGCAGCTCACAAACACTTTTATAAATGCAAGGCGTGCGGTCGGACATCAAACCCGATACCTACAACTGGACAAATTAGTGTACAACCATAGCAATATACTTGTAATTTTATTTTATTTCAAAAATTTCTATGACCTGCTAACGTACTTCAGAGGGCTATTTCGGTAGTCGGCAGGCCATGTTAGGAACCCTCTCATATTGACACCTGGTCTTAGCCAGAAAGAAAATGATTTTTTTTTGAATAATCTGAGATCAGGTTTTGTTTCTACTGTTTTGTGCAATTTTGCAAATACTAAATCAAGAAACTGTTAGTAGTCTCATGATGACAGAATGTCTAGTAGTTATTAAATAGTAAATGAATATTGAAAGCGCCGCTAGTTAAAAAAGTATTGCCCAAGAATTTTAAAATTAAGTGACTGGTATTTTCATTTGAAATGCTTAAGGTCATAGTTACTCCCCCACAGGAATAAAGAATTGTTCTTGTTGACAAAATATATTCTATTTTTAAAAAAGATTTAATGTTTTGACCTACTAAATATTTCAGTTCTACGTATTATGTAGTAGATAGTTCTCTAGTATACATATAATGTGTCTGTAATTGATTTACGCCACCGCCATTTTTGTTTGAGTGATTTTTACGTTTTACAATTACCACACCTGCGTAAATGGAAATTAATTGTCAAATTTGGCATTAAAGTTTAAAGAATTTTATAAAAATGATTTTAAAAATTATGAATATTAAGTAATCAACTTTTTAACATAATATGAATTTGAAACTACGTATTATTAATAATATTTTGTCATATTGGCAATGTTATAGTTGCAATTAAGTAAGATCATATGTTTGTTTTGTAAATTCACAGTTTAGTCAGGACATTGGCAGTAGAATAAATTTAATGCAGGGAGACGTTTCCATGTTGCCGATTTAATAAGATGAAAATTTCTAAATCTCAATGCCTAAGATACATATACTGATTATAATGCCCCACCCATAGACTGCTCTTTTGTAGTTTAAAGCCTAAGTATACAATCCACAAATATATTAAAAACACTGCTGAATATTTTTAAAAATACAGTGTTTGAATAATTCATGCTGTGACTATCGTTTTTATTGAATAGATCTGATTGACGAAGGAGGGCGTATTAATGAGAAAAATAATTATAAAAAATGAGGTGTGGCCACCACACGACTTTCTTATACGTATGAGCGTTTCAAACTATACAATTTTAAGAATTTTTTTATACAAAACTTATTCAAAATCCTATTCTAAGTACTTTCATTCGCTTAATAAATCGCTATAGAATGCATACTTTGCAAGATATTATCAAAAAAGTGCTCCTCGCTAAGAGTAAAAGTGCTACTTCCGGTCCGAATTTTGAAATTTCATATATACAAAAAATATTTCAAATCTAGTTTTAAATACTTTTGTACTATTGATAAATATATATAGAATGCATAACTTACGACATATTTGCAAAAAATCGCTATTCGATAAGAGTAAAAGTGGTACTTCCGGTCTGAATTTTGAAATTTTTTTTATACAAAAGATATTGAAAATTATGTTTTAAATACTTTTATATCCGTAACGTACTTGTCTAAAAAGCATGATTTGCGAAATATTCGCAAAAAACTGATTTTCGATAAGAGTAAAAGACCTACTTCCGGTAGGAATTTCGAAAAACTTTTTAAATAAAATTATTCTCAATTTTAATTTTAAGTATATATGAATTCTTTATAAATTTGTTTAAACTTAGTAGTTGACGAAATATTCGCAAAATTCGATTTTTTCGCTAAAGTAAACTGCTACTTCCGGTCTACCGATTTTACTGAAAAACTAATCAGATCTCAAGAGGGAGATTGTACACGTAAATACAAAATTTGGAATTGATATCTACAGCGGTTTGGCCGCTATCGTGGTCACAGACACACACACACACGCACAGACACACAGACATTTTTTAAAAACCACTTTTTCGGTATCAGGGGACTTCAAAACGTGGACATCTGCAAAAATCTCGAGGTCGAAAATTTTCATCATCACAATACTTCCTTATACTACGTATAAGAAAGTAAAAATGTTTAATTAGAAAATAAATATTTTCTTATAACCATTACCATGAAATAATTCGTTTTAATATCTTTTGTTTACAATCGTTTGGGGTGTATTGAAAATTTTTCTAAATCAGAAACTGATTAGGTACATAGTAACTTTTTGTGGGGGCTATTTAAGCATTTAACGTGTGTGTTATTCTTAAAATAATAATTATGAAACCTACTGGTACCAAATTTTAAAATTAAAAAAATATTTTACACTGCCTCACTAATATAATATCGACGTAAAAGGCATATCACATTTGATATGTTATTATTTATTTTACTAAACTAGTCAAATTTGGCACTGAAATATTTAAATATATATCAGCATAGTGCATACTGTATACCATGTGCTTGCAGGCGACCTGCGTATAGGGCTTACTGTAAGATAAAACGACGACACCGAGAGTTTGTATGAGTTAGTACGAGAAAGCAATATACAAACTGCAGTACAGCTGCGCTATCTATCCTCGTTGCCCTGCTTAAACGGAGAGTCAGCCTAGCCCGTTCTAGCCTCAGCGTAAATCTACTCGAATCCCCTCTTTTACAACACTACACTCGACCAAGGAGCAGTTTGTATATTGCTTTTTCGTACTAACTCATACAAACTCTCGGTGTCGTCGTTTTATCTCACAGTAAGCCCTATACGCAGGTCGTCGGCAAGCACACTGTATATAACTTGCTTAAGTGACAAGTTTTTACTTTGGTGTGCCCTTTAACATCAATATTTTTTTTGGTATTGCCTTATTCTACAGAAAATATGTACTAATGCTTTTTTCTAAACTTTTGTTCTGTTAATGTCTTTTATATTTCTCTCGGTATATTTGTTTTATTTATTTTGCAATATTAAGTATAATCGTTTTCTACAAAAAGAATATAAGAAAGACATTTTCAAAGAGGAAGTGGTATAGGAGTTTTTGACACTTTTGCGCTCCAAAAGGCGGAATCTGAAAGAGTTTTTAATGTCGTTTAAAACAGTGTATGTTTCATCAACGTATATACCGAAATAATAGCGATATCTGAATAGAAAATTCACCCGGCATAGTAAAGCCAAGATAAAAATACTATTCAAAATATTCAGTAAATCTGTTCTAACAGATGCCGGTTGGTTTAACTCTTGTAGTATACAAGTGTGGAATCTGTTTTATTATAAAGAAGAACCCATATTGAACGTTATACATGGCACAATGATGTGACAATAAGGAAATTTTGAAATATCGTCTATAGTGATCTTATCATAGATACTTATTAAGAGGAGCGTTTACCTATCGAAAACTAAGGCATCGCCGTTTCGCGTTTTTTGAATTTATTTTGTAATTTTAGAATCTCAAATTTGGGTTAGTGATGCAAAAGACATCAATTTATAATGTCAAGGTCAGTGTTTGTACTAGTTTATTTTCTTAAAAAAGTTATGCGTCTTAGAAATAACGACAAAAATGCATGAATTTAATTAATGCCTACTAACTAATGCTGATACACAAAAGAAAAAAACACCCTCCACGCGCCAGCTGCACATTTGATGAACGATATGAAAAAAACTTTCTGTAATTATTTTTGAAGATAAAAAACATTTAATAGTAAACATTGTCACACACATTTCACACGAGGTTTTTCCAAGCTATTGCGTCTTCTATCCCCACTTTACGGTATCTCTAGCGGTCCTAGCGAAGACGAAAATCTATCGGAATCGGTCGGCTGTTCCAGACACAGGAACAGTTTGTAATTAAAAAGAAATGTCATATATACCTATAATATTCGAGTGTTTAATAATATAAGTTATGGGCAAGCGAAAATTGACTTATTATAAAACATCAACAACATCAATAGTTCCGTAAGTACTCATTGTTTATACATTATGTTTCTCATCTATAGTATTCCTTTATCTATGACAGAAACTGTTAATAAAACCGAAGCGCTGTGACAGAACCGAATATCGTCTACCTCCACCTAATCACACTCCCTTACGTCTACCCGTCCCGCGAGTAATATAAGTTGCATAAAGTTCTATTTGTTAGTAAACGCCCCTCTTAAGTCAACATTGAAAATTATATATGTCAATCTCAGAAAATTTGTAATTACTTTTGCAAACTAAAATACTATGTATAGAATATCTGGACGAAAATCACAGAAGTAGAAGTAACAGAATTAGGAATTCACTTAACCCGTATTGCAGGATGGACAATTATTGACTCTAGAACGAAAAGGCATAGTATTTACACAAAACTTGACACATGAAACTAAATTTTGTATTTATCCATTGTAAGATAATTGTGAATATGATACTCATGATTCATATAATAATTACCTGAACTTTATTTCTATATATACAGTCTGTTTACATTCATTTAAAAATGAAACGACACTATATGAAGACATGCCTAAGAATATAATTTCAATAATTGAAATCCTTATATTGTATCATTTATTATTATAATGAATACAACAAAATATTTCTGTTATAGATACCTACATTTTATTTAAAAATAAGGCAAACTTTTAAATTTAACATATTATAGGTATCAATCCTATAAAATGTGTATTTACAATATATATATATATATTTCTCTAGCAAGTACCCGTTTACACAACTAAAATATGGGATATTACGCTATATTCAAGGGTTTCATGTCGTGCAGTAAACATTTGAAATTAAAAGCTTTCAAAAAACTCTTATTTCCCTCCACAAATCCGCTGTTATAATAATTGGAAAATTTATTTATTTTATTTAAGCTATTAGTATTTTGTAATTCAATTTCGAAAACCTCATATTTCCATATGAAATTTTTATGATTACAGTAACTCCCCCTGCTCCCCCCCCCCCCTTACCGGTCAAAGTAATATGAGTTTATTTTTGTAAAGTAACACCCTCACCCATTGTAAGATATATATTGTTGTTTTTTTAATATTACATATTTTGACTTATTAAATACTTCGTATTAGTCTAATATAGCAGTAGTTATTTAGGGGGTCACTACGGTTCTGATGATCGTCCCTACTCGTACCGCAAATGCAGCATGCAGTTTAAAACGTAACTAAATATAACTATCCATAATAATACTGAAAATTCTTACGTATATTCTTAATTAGCATTTAAATAATTTATAGCATTTCGGTTTTGGTGCAAATTTATTATTTGTAAAGTACTATTATTTTACTTTTGGAGCAGGTCGGTCTTTTGTTATTGTTTTACCCTTCACATCGTTAACTTCGTCTGATAATATGTTAAGATAATAATAATAAAAAAATTATTTGCTTACCTTTTATAAAAAATAAATTCAATCTTGACTTGTTTCTGCCCCGATAGGCCTTCCTCATTCCGACTCCCCGTCCTGCTTTATCACGTTGTAGTTGGACTTTTTGCTCTTCAGCATCCTCAAGAAGGAACCCAAAGCGAAGATCGACCTCCTGTGCCTCTGAAAGATCTCCGAATATAGAGTCTCCCTCAAGACTTTCCTGTCCAAATCGGTGGTCTTGATGTGATTGGGCAAAGTTTTACACTTGCAGTCCATTGTGTTCGCGAAGAAAACTTTTCGACGCAATTTACGCTCTTATTGAAGACGAAGAATTCGTGACCCTGTTGGCGTTGTTGCTATAACGCTATAGCAATAAGCTTCGATTATATTTCTTTTCCTTTGTTTTTGTTTCTTTTTGCGTTTGTATATATTTTTGGATGTATATGTCTAAATACAATAATAATATAGGCTTGATTATTATCACAGTGTTTCCCCAAGATAAATCAACCAGAAAATAATCGTATTGGCAATAAGTGGACAAGTCTTTTTTATAATGGATTGTTATCGTTTAAGGCCCAGATGTTTTCTTTGTTTTTCTTTTTGTTTTCCTTTGTTATGTTATGAATGGACAAGCGATTTTTAAAAGTTTCCAAAAGGACTTTTTGAATGATGTAAAAAAATATTTTTTTCTAAAACCAATATATTTCTTATTTAATTTTTAGCACACTTTCTTTTTATTTTTTATTTAAAAAGCGCGGCGTAAAAAGGCAATATTGGATTATTAATACGACGATTATTATATTATTATTATTGTTATTATTATTATTGGTGAATATGCGATGTAACGCTGGCCAGTGCTCGTAAACAACTACTCTAGTGACATACACATATTATTTTATACACTTGCATAAACTCGGTTTTACATGCGCGCAAGTTCAACAACAGTCAGCCTCACGTGTTTCACTATGTACCTGTTCTACACACAGTTGCGCTGCGTAAAGTGGATAAACTATATGCTGTACCTGTTTAATTGTGGTAATCGTGCACTCGTTTAACTATGACGATCTTCGATCATATTTCGTAAAAGATCGTAATGCACCTGAAAAAACTCCCGGTAGATTTTGTTGGCGTCCACGCTGGTCACCAATCCACCGATTCCATCCCCACTCTTCTCTTCACCGAGCAATCGGAGAAGTCTCTTAAGATCTTCGATCTCTACGGATTCGCGTATTTCTTTTAAACGTCCAGTTTGAACCGCTGAATTCGATAATTTCGCCGTCCTTAATTTAAAGACCTCTCTGTACGTGTCTCCGGTATTTTTCTCTTTACGTTCTTTCGGTACTGTTACCGGACGATCTTCTTTCGCGATGTGATGTATATGCTTCAGATTGTATTTAATGCCGTTTTTGACGCCGCCTTGATTCTGCGTTTTGTGTATTGGTACTTTAAATCCGTTAACCGCAAGGTCGGTACCTTGGACCTTTTTCATTCTTTTTTCTATCACATGGGCATCGCCGGTTTGTCTGTCCGCTTTCTATTCGCTCTGTAACGCGGCCAAGCGGTCGACTATCTCACGTCGTGTTTCGTGACTTACTGAGATAGAAGGAATTTGGCCTAGTGTTCTGTTCCGTACTACGACGGCGACGCGCGATAGAAATCGATACCGAAAACGGGGTCGATTGTTTTTCTCTTTCGCACACCCTTCGCGGGGCGTCTTCTTTCCGATCGATGCGCGCAGGGGGTTCGAACATTTTTAATGCACGGTGGATGGGATGAAAGGGGGAGCGGGGACGGAGGATGCCGGCCGCCGCCTCATATGTATATGTGTGCCGTAAACAAGTGAACATCGGCCGAGATTCGTGTTCGATGATTCCCGGCCGATGGACCGCCGCCGAAGTGCCTGAAGAAGTTGTTTGTCGAGTTTTTACGCTTACGATGAGGACGCGGAAGGGTCCGCGATGATGGAAATGTGTTTAAAACTAAATGCTCGTTCAGCTCGCCGCACAGTGGTTCAGAACGCGAAAAACGCGATGGAAAATCATATTTCTTCTCCGTGCAAAGTTAAAATTGCAGTAATTTAATCTTGAATAGTTGCTTTATTTGATGATGTAAATAATATGGATCTTATTGACATAAGTTTTTCCTATATTTGCTTTCAAAGTTCAGTAAAATTGATACGTTTCTGCGTATAGAAATTAGGATGTAATTAAAGAGACCATACCACAAGCAAATGCGCTTATTTATTGATGTCATTATAATATGGGAGTCCGTCAGTTCGACCACGCTAATGACCTGACGTTAATCCGACCCTATAGTTCGACCACGACCTTGCGAGGAAAGGATTAACCGTAGATTAACTAAACTTTCAAATGATAATGTAACTCTAGGTAACGGATCCGACAATTTTGAAACACATATTGGAAAATAAAAATCAGTCTTTTAAAATATAAAATTTTATTTTACAAAGGAATCACAGGAAAAATCACATTTTATAGTTCGTCGATATAAGTATATAGTATAAAAGTAAAAATTGAAATAAATTCAAATTGAGTTCAAAACAGTTTTATTTAGTTCACAACAATTGTTTCACCCTACTAGGGCTTCATCAGGTGATGAATATTATAATACAAAATATTTGTAGACGTTCTTATTTATGTCTTTTCCTAAATGAAGAGGGGGGAGTTTGTGATATTAGGTTAAGAGCGGGAGCAACTTATATCTTTAATGTAATATTTAATATATATACATAACAATATGATTAATAATATTAAAAATTTTTGAAAACTGATTGTTTACTGTTATTATAAAATTAAACAATTTATAAATATATATATAACTATAAGAATTATTAAGTTGATTTTAAATATTTAAATTTAACAACGGTGAATTATTCACTTCTAGTTGGTCATTTAAAATAAGGTTTAATTTGTTTAATTTATTTATTTCTAGGTTTTCTAATAAATTTAATTTTTTACTCTTGTCTTGTATATGTAGTATGTCAAACTTGTTATTGAATTTATGTTTTTGTTCAATACAGTGGTTTGCATATGTGGAATCTGTTTTTTGTAATTTATAACTTCTTTCATGTTCTTTTATGCGCGTGGAAAAGGATCTACCAGTTTGTCCGATATAAGCTTTTCCACACTCGCAATTTAACTTATAGACCCCAGATTTTAAATTTTTGTCAGTTTTATCTTTATTATTTTTAATGTGATTCTGTAATTTGTTGTTTGTACGAAATGAAATTAATGTGTTTGTTGTTTTTTGTAAATATGTTTTTGTTTTTATGGAAGGTGTACCTATATAAGTCACAGAGGCAAATTTCGATAAGTAAGTTTGGGGAACTATAGGATAAATTTCGGATATGATTTTTGATTTTTGTTTTTTATGAAGGAGATTATTTATTAATTCTTTTGAATAACCATTATTCTGAGCTATGGAGCTCAGAATAATTGTTATTCAAAAGAATTAATAAATAATCTCCTTCATAAAAAACAACATTCATAAAAAACAAAAATCAAAAATCATATAGTCATCATGTATAGTATAAATGTATAATTACATATTGCTGTAGCATATAAATAATTATTTTAAATAACAATATTGCCATATAATTTATATGCTGTGACAACATATTTTTGTGTGTATTACCACACGTAGGGTATAGTCTTTTGTACACATTATACTCTTTAAATTATTCTTTACACACCAAGAACTTATAATTGGTTTTGTATTTTTATCTTATATTGTTGGGTCATGTACCTTATAACTATTGTGGGTCCTGGCAATGTTTGTGGTTCCTTCTTCTTTGCTGATGATTTTTCTCTTGTTCATTATAGGGAAAAGGTAATAGTTTTGTTCAAAGGAAAAAAACTGTATGTCTATTCAACATAATCATGTATTTTTTTATTTTGTAATTTATGGATTCAAAAATATAGTTTCCTTTATATACACACCTTTATGCTCTAAACAAGATACATAATTGAAAAATGCTCATATCATTTATACCTAATGCCGGTTGTAATGTATGTAGATCTTTTGTTCATTTATTTATTCTACCACACAAAATAAATATTTATCCTGCAAATAAACAAATGTAAACTTTTATTGTACGTTTATGAATATACTTATCGACGTTATAATATTTATGTATAGGCTTCAATTAATTGCTTTAGACAACCATTTGCACGTGTTGTATCTAGCTCTTAATCTATGCCTTGTGAAATTCTAATTAATTATTCGCTTAATTTGAAAGAAATTAATGATGTCTAGACAATACGATGAAGAAAATGCTCATTTTCACGTAACATCTCTCCAACTGACCAACACCATTAATCCTATTTGGTTGTAATTCCAACTATATAAATTTAAAATAAACCTTACAGGATAAAATTATTTACTTATTTATTTTGTCCAACAATACATTGATTAATCATTCGCACGTAAAAATCAATGTCTGTCCAACAACTCGTATAACTTCATTTTCAAAAGAAATAATAAACTTACTTGTTATCAAAAAAATGTATTTTGAATGTCCATTATGAACGCTTCAAATGAATTCAAATGTATTAAATAAAATAAATTACTGTGACTATATGTCTTGAAGAAATAATGAAAAACTACAATATAACAATTAAAAAAAAATCTTATTCTTTAAGAGACCTTCCTTTTGTAAGTGTTTTGAGAAGTTCACCTCTCGGAGGTGTTATCAGAAAGTCTTCCTGTCGAATCTTGTCTTCGTATTTATAGCGGCAAAAATAAACTATGTTGACCATTGCGCCCTCTAGTCCATGTTTAGGTTGGTACTGGAATACACTTTCCCGTGAAATCGCTGCCCATATGTTGCCGCCTTGATACACGCACACATACACATTTTGTTCTGACAGTTCACAATTTTTCTTAAACGTCAACATAACCTTCCAATTCAAAGATCCCCTCTGCTTTGCACATCATTCCCAACGGTAGGTTTATTCTTGTCACTAATACCATCCTTCTTTGTACTCGTCAATGAACCTATTACCTTGTTCATTGTTCGATACATATTTTTTCTTTCCATTTATTAATGTTAGTTTTACTTTTCTTTTAGCCAGATTGTGCCTTGGCAAAATGGGAAACATGTTGAAGATAACCATTATTTTTCTTCCCGTACTGCTTGTCCCTGTAGAACACGTCTGTTTCTCCACCGCCTCTCTATCTTCTAACCAAGATCTTTCTGTTGGTGATATGTCAATCTGCAATAGACTTTACACAAGTTTTATATATTTTGTTGTTTTTTGTAGGTCATTCAACCGTACGCGTCTGTTTTCAGTCCCTGAAGCATTGTGTTACGAACAAATCATGAACACAGATACCTTTTTATTTGTGATATCAATTACCTTTAAATACAAAAATATGTCACTGCTGATTGCTTCTATGTTTTACATATTTTTATATCCTTTTTCTTAGTCTAGTAGTAAGCTAAGGTAAATTTTATTCTTTAATACTATTTATTTCATAAACATTTTCATAACATTTTATTGCCTTATGCATATAAATTACAATAATTTACTCATTTATATTTCTTGCATATCGTATTTCATTTTTTTCATATAATTCTATTGCTTTCACATGACTCATTCTCTTAATTGTTCCATCCATTAACATAACTCTTTCTCTATTGTTTGCCTTCATTTCTCTTTTTGACTTAAACAGCGGTCCATTATTTAGAATGTTTAAAGCAATGTTTACGCATTGTATAAAATTAGGTTCCTTCTTTTGATATGTAAACCATACTTTTTGTGTATCTTTTCTACAAAAGAAATATATTACTTATATTTATTTTGTCTTTATTTCATATATTTCTTTATTTAATAAATTTTTATTCTACATCTTTTGTTTTTTATATATTTATTTAATAAACTTTATTTTGTATATTTTCATTATTTACTGGAATAATAATAAATTGACTATGAGTATGCAACTTTGTATACATTCATGTAGTTCTTGTTGCATAGTTTTACTCAATCATATTTAAATAGGACTTTTTGTTATTTTTATTTTTATTTCTAAGCTTAAACTAATTCTTAAATCAATCTCTAAAACTATTCTTATTTTACAAATTTTGCGAGTTCACGGCAATATGTATCAAAATATATACAAAAATTAATTTAAGGTAAATAATGCAACGACAAACTTTTTACAAATTCTAATTTGCTTAACCTACCTAACATATATTTTTCTATCATCATTTTGATGAAAACTTGTTTTTTTCTAATATGACACCTATGTTTTTTAATATTATGTTTTGCAGAATTTATTTTAATATAAGTTTCTGCCTGAAAATTGAGCAAAATATCTACAAAGCAGAAAATATTCGGATGTGCTGAATAGAAATTATTGTTAAATTTATTATGGAAAGATTCGCATGAATTTGTTGTTCGATGCATACTGTCAGTGGTAGAAGCCCACATATATGGCGGAAAAGATGAATTTTCATCTATATAATTGTCTACAATGTAGTCACAGAATTTTATAACTCTGTCATCCATAAGAATCGCAGAGTATATTTCCTCCGAAAAGAAATCACCTACTTCTGCAGGTTCTAAAAAATGTATTCCAAAGAACAATCGCAGAAATGCACCAATATCGGAATTTTTGTCGTTGTACTCTGTGGTTAAACCTAAATTTTGTACTTTTCTATACCAGGCCTGACAAAGATGAAATCTACAACCAGTAATTTTTGCTTCTGGCCAGATCACTGAACATGCACTGTGAATTGCTTTTTCGAAATCAATTACAATGTTTTGAGGTCTAAACTGCAATCCCTAAAATTCACATTTTTTTACAATATTTTTAAATAATTTTACATATGTTTTAGCTGCTTTATCAGGTAACAAACAAAAAACTACCGGTATGTAATATCCATTTTTAAAAGCTTGAATGGTAACCATCTGGCAGAAAAACTTTATGCAGAACTGAAAAGTTCCATCCATGTAAATGGTGTCTGTTGAACACAGTAAATGCAAGTTTGTGTAACATGAAAATGTTACTATACCACTTTCAGTATCCAAACTATTCAAAAATTCTTCATCTCTATTAGTTTTTGTTTGGAGTTCCTGCACAGCTTCGAGCACTTCTTTTTGGTTTGTCGGCAGAGTTGGAAGAAATTTCTTTCGAGCAACATATATGTTCCTGCGGATGCAGTCCAGATTTTTACATTCCATTTGTTGAGTTAACTCGTTGTTCTGTGGATAAAATAATACACTTTATTACCACTATCTATTATTTTATTATTTTGCATAATACATGTGTGTATGTTTGATAATAGTATTCTTACCCTTAGTTCTTTATGAAGCAGTTTCGACGGTCTCTCAGATAAATCTTCGACAGCCTTCCTTTTGAGCCCGTTACTGACAATCTCCCTATTTAACGTATTACTTGCTTCGTGATTGTGATGAATACTTGACTCAACGATGGTTTTTTCGTCACTATTTGTATAAATTTTAGAGTTGCAAGTTCTAATAATACAGCGCCAACGTATTACGCCACACTTAGACACATGTGCTTTAGAAAATTTATAACTTTCCACAATTAACAACTTGTTACCCTTTTCACTTAACATACTTTGCACTTCCATTTTCACAGACACTCTTCATATATGCCGCAATGCAAACAGAATGTAAATAATAAACATAATTATGATTACGGATATATATACCGGGTGGTGCAATAGTGTGTCGGCGGAGCTTAGTGTGAAAACTAATAACGCTGCAGCAATGAGACGTTACGTACGTATGTAGTATGCGACTGTGCATTTTCTAATTTTATTTACAAATATACAGGGTGTTCCAAATTTTCGCAACCACCTTCAACTTTTTTATTTTAAATACATTGCTATACTTTCTAGATATTATAATGATAGCCATTCAAATTATCTTTGCAATGATATATGGATATGTGCACTTCAGACTGTTCGTTTTGATTTTATTGATAATATTGTTAAAATCTTGACAGTTGCAGCATCTAACATTTTAAGCTGTAGTCTGTAAATGGGTAGAATGCCTCACGTAACTCTTGTGTCTCTAATTTATGGACTAACACGTTATTTGTTTTGAGGTTGAACAAAGTGAATAAATATACAGGGTGTTAAATATGTCGTGTCTAAGTTATCGATCTTTATTGATTATTTTCTCGTTTTTTTTTTAATCTAACCTATAATATTTTTATAAGTCAGCATATTCCTTGTAAAATCGCCTTTAAAATGGTACCAATAACATAGTACTTATTTCTAGTATTTAGTAACCCTTTAATGGGATATACTCATGTTTATAACATGCAAAATGCGGGGCATCTAATAGTTGGTTGGCCATGAAAATAAAACAAAGTAATTTTAACAAACACCTGTTTTTTAAATGCTTTATCATTAGTTTTAGAAATACATTTTGAAAATTTTCGATAATAAAACAATCTTAATTTAAAATGTGTTCAAATATATTTCCATTCTGCTCTACACATGCTCTCAACCGTCTCTGTATCGACAGACTTACATTCTCAGCTAAGTTATTCTCACTTAATTGAAGAAAAGCGTTTCTTATTCGTTGCTGCATGTTCTCTGCCGTTGTAGGAGGTGTTGCGTAAACAATGTTTTTTACAGTTGGCCACAGAAAGAAATCACAAGGTGTGAGATCTGGTGATCGTGGTGGCCAGCTTATCAAACTTCCCCTCCCAATCCACTTATTGGTGAATACCCTATCTAAATGTGCTCTTGCAGCAGCACCATAATGTGCTGGTGCACCATCATGTTGGTACCACAATCTCCTGATGACGTTATCTGGGAGGCCTTCTAATAGCAATGGTAAATTATTTTGTAGGAAATTTGTGTAGATTGCACAATTTAAAGTATTATCAAAAAAGAATGGACCAATAATAGTGTTTCCTATGATGCCTCCCCATGTGTTAACACTCCATTTTTGTTGATATAAAATGGGCTGAACAAAATGTGGGTTTGTAGTGTCATAATAATGGGTATTTTTTCTGTTTGTGGTTCCACAATTAGCAAATGTTGCTTCATCTGTGAAAAGCACATGATCTAGAAAAGTTATATCGTGTCGTAATTGTAAAAGTAGCCATTCAGAGTACACTAGTCTCCTTTCAAAGTCCGTTTGTAATAAGCCTTGATGATTTTGAATTTTGTAAGGGTGAAACTTATGTTTTTTTAAAATCCTTTTTACAGCAGTGACTTCTATCCCGTGTTGTTTCGAAATTATCCTTGTAGATACGTGCGGATTTTCCACAATGGACTGGACGACTATCACTTCATTATCTTCTGTAATCATAGTCTTACTTCTTTCATGTTCGACGTAATTCACTGAACCCGTTCGAAGAAACCTTATTAACAAATTTTCAAACGTTTTACTATCCGGTGCCCTTCGGTCGGGATGTTCCATCGCATATGTTCTTGATGCTAAAAATGGATTTCTGTTGCTAGCGCCAAGAGCAAATACCATGTCTATGAGCTCCTCTTTCGAAAAATTCATTTTAAAGCAAAAACAACAATAAACTATTATGGTATCTAAATGAGAAATAATGTCAATAAAGCGATATAACTGATAACAAGGTAAATACAACACGTAACAACTACTAACAAACAAACGGAAATTAATAATTCACTAGCCGAACTTAATTTATAACAACAAAACGCAATTACAGAAAAGAGAAAATACAGAAAACGACTTTTTATGGACTTTTGAAGTAGAGATTTGACGTTTGGTTGTACAGCCATTTTTTTTTAAACCAAGGCCAACCAACTATTAGATGCCCCACATATTGCATATTATAAACATGAGTATATCCCATTAAAGGGTTATAACTTTGAAAATACTAGAAATAAGTGCTATGTTATTGGTACCATTTTAAAGGCGATTTTACAAGGAATATGCTGACTTATAAAAATATCATAGGTTAGATTTAAAAAAAACGAGAAAATAACCAATAAAGATCGATAACTTAGACACGACATATTTAACACCCTGTATATTTATTCACTTTGTTCAACCTCAAAACAAATAACGTGTTAGTCCATAAATTAGTAACACAAGAGTTACGTGAGGCACTCTACCCATTTTCAGACTACAGCTTAAAATGTTAAATGCTGCAACTGTCAAGATTTTAACAATATTATCAATAAAATCAAAACGAACAGTCTGAAGTGCACATATCCATATATCATTGCAAAGATAATTTGAATGGCTATCATTATAATATCTAGAAAGTATAGCAATGTATTTAAAATAAAAAAGTTGAATGTGGTTGCGAAAATTTGGAATACCCTGTATATTTGTAAATAAAATTAGAAAATGCACAGTCGCATACTACATACGTACGTAAAGTCTCATTGCTGCAGCGTTATTAGTTTTCACACTAAGCTCCGCCGACACACTATTGCACCACCCGGTATATATACCCCTTCAATGACCATCCCTTACGTGGTCGAACTGAAGGGTGGGATTAACTCAACCATTTTTGAGTGAAAGATTATCCAGGTACCCGTGGTCGAACTGACCGGCGTCCTATAATATTGTTATACATTGATTGCTAAGTGTATTATTAAGTCGCATCACTTATTATTGGAAAATGTTTACCTCGTACAAGACAATTAATTGTTTGTAACAGGTGATCGGATTATAAAAATTTGCCTTAAGTAAGTAGAGGATTAAGTTTAGTTTTACACAACCCTACACGGTAATTACCTCATTTATGCGTAAACTATCTATTTGGCTTTGTAAATTCAAGAAAATTAGCTGCCAATATTTGCCTATTCAGAATATATAAAAGAAAACTCCACTTGGTACACGATCAGTTGAAACTCAACTTTGAGTCGAAACCTTATGCAGATTATTTATTCTTTGCGCTATTTTCAAAATTTCTGACGTTAAAGTGGTTGTAAAAGATCGTGTTTCTGTTGCAATATTTTTTTTAAAAGTTATAACATAATGGACGCGAAGAAAATAAGTCGATTGATATTACACGAAGTCGCTATGAAGAACGATGATAAATCGACTGAAAGTAAAAAACGAGCAATGTATCGGTTTATACTTGATACATACGGGCTTGCTGAAAAAGATAAATCAACTAAAAATATTCTGTATTGGCTTGAACCGAGGGGTATTTCGCTGAGGTATTGTGGCGTACACGTTTCAGGAATTAGTAGGTATTACTGGGAAATATTAGGGAATTGTTAGGAATTATGAAGGAAATGTTGGGCATTACAAGGAATTGTGGGGTATTAAAAAGGAATTGGAGGGTATTATGAAGGAATTGCAAGGAAATATGAAGGAATTATTAGGTATGCGAGGAAATATGAGGTATTATTTAGGAGTTTTTCATAAGGTTTTCTATTGTGCATGTGCCATTGTTATAAATTATAACCCTGATTTATTGAACTATAGCTGCCGTGGTGGGGGTGTCTATCTTTATTTCATTCAAACGCCTATATGATAGAAATGCAGCGTGCCCGTATTAACTCAATGGTCACAGTTTTCGGCCAGTGCTTACGCTTGCGTACAGCTCACAGACTGAGACCTGGCGGATAAGATGCCTCTCCCACAAGGTGCGCAGTGAATCTTTATAATATGAGGATAAGCACGAGCAGTCTGGAAAAATTGTCAAGCGCTACACATATATGTATCTCTTTTTAGTATATTACAATTTCTTATCTGCATTTACTCGTTCGTCCGGCTAATGTATGCGATGATGAACAAATGCTATCATTTCTTTTTCCGAATACTTTCTCTGTCACGCACTGAAATATAAATCTGCGCGACTTATACGTCGAGGCTCCTCCCATCGGCCAAGACTCAGTCTGTGTACTGTACTCGTTCAGTACTATTATACAGTTCAATGCCCCGACTATATGTAAATATATTTATGTTTGCTAACCTTTTAGTAAAGCGAATTCTCATCTGACAATAAGCAATCAAATCCAGGTATGTAACATCTTAATACCTAATTTTATTTAACAAGTGATTAAAATAGTGCATTATCCTATGCGTGCTAGGCGTGGGAAAAATTCGGGGAAAAGGGGAATCCTTTCCCGAGTATATAAAGTTCAGTTTAATACTTTGTTAAATACAAACAAAATTAAATGATTGCTTCACAACATAAAAAATATTTCTTTTTCCGAGAAATGAATGAACCTAGGAAAACCCTTTTGTTTCGTTCTTGATAGACCATCCTGCACACCTGCTGTAACTAAAAGATTGTAAGTTTCTATAAATTGAATTTATTTTTTTTAGATCTCACAAAGTGAATCGGAAAATCCGCGGGAAAATCAGTCGGAAATTCGAGAAAAACCAAATGAAGACTTCTCTAACACACATTTGCCTCGGGTTCTTCTCCTTTCGATGAATTTGAAAAACATTTAAATGTAAATATTCCCACCTGCCTAAAAAATATTTTAATCATAAATGGTTACGAAAGTGAAGTCCTTCTGAGAAGTATTACGGAATTAGAAATTTTCAGAAATTGAACTATTTTGTAAAGAAGCATTATCTCACTTAATTGAAAGCGAACGGACTACACACTTATATCGGTGAATACGCCAAAAATCCTGGAAAATTTAAAATAGTTAGTGGACATACAAAATTAATTTTCATGATTGCAAAATTTTTCAAAGGAAAACAAGAAAATGAATCTAAGATATGTAAAAAACTGAAAGCCTCTAATTCTTAATGTAGCAGGAAGAATGACGTCGAAGTTGTATCTACAGTTAAGAATTCAGATTATTTTGCAGCAGGGTTCTGCAAAATTTCGACGGAAACCAAGCAAAATATCTAACTTTATGGAGCTCACTTCACTAAATATGCAAAGAAACTACGTACCTAAATATGCAAAGAAACTACGTAAATCCCCGAAATTCCACATTTCCACATAATGTTTTGAGATATGTATGTCAAAATGTAGGATATGTGCTTTATATTACCAGGTTATTTAAATAAATCACATTTTACTTTCTTATACGTAGTATAAGGAAGTATTGTGATGATGAAAATTTTCGACTTCGAGATTTTTGCAAATGTCCACGTTTTGAAGTCCCCTGATACCGAAAAAGTGGTTTTTAAAAAATGTCTGTGTGTCTGTCTGTCTGTCTGTCTGTCTGTCTGTGACCACGATAGCGGTCAAACCGCTCTAGATATCAATTCCAAATTTTGTATTTACGTGTATATTCTCCCTCTTGAGAGCTGATTAGTTTTTCAGTAAAATCGGTAGACCGGAAGTAGCAGTTTACTTCAGTGAAAAAATCGAATTTTGCTAATATTTCGTCAATTACTAAGTTTAAACAAATTTATAAAGAATTGAAATGTACTCAAAATTAAATTTGAGACAAATTATCTTAAAAACGTTTTTCGAAATTCCAACCGGAAGTAGGTCTTTTACCCTTATCGAAAATCAGTTTTTTGCGAATATCTCACAAATCATGCTTTCTAGGCATGTACATTACGAGTATAAAAGTATTTAAATTATAATTTTAAATATCTTTTGTATAAAAAAAATTTCAAAATTCGGACCGGAAGTACCACTTTTACTCTTACCGAATAGCGATTTTTTGCAGATATGTCATAAATTATGCATTTTATATATATTTATTAAGAGTACAAAAGTATTTAGAGTTGAATTTGCAATATTTTTTGTATACATGAAATTTCAAAATTCGGACCAGAAGTGGCACTTTTACTCTTAGCGAGTAGCACTTTTTTTCGAATATCTTGCAAAGTATGCATTCTATAGCGATTTATTAAGAGAATGAAAGTACTTAGAATAGGATTTTGAATAAGTTTTGTATAAAAAAATTCTTAAAATTGTATA
Organism: Amphimallon solstitiale; assembly: GCA_963170755.1. Taxonomy (NCBI): domain Eukaryota; kingdom Metazoa; phylum Arthropoda; class Insecta; order Coleoptera; family Scarabaeidae; genus Amphimallon; species Amphimallon solstitiale. The sequence goes on from OY720677.1 coordinate 114,321,172, forward strand.
GTTTGAAACGCTCATACGTATAAGAAAGTCGTGTGGTGGCTACACCTCATTTTACTTTCTTATACGTAGTATAAGGAAGTATTGTGATGATGAAAATTTTCGACCTCGAGATTTTTGCAGATGTCCACGTTTTGAAGTCCCCTGATACCAAAAAAGTGGTTTTTAAAAAATGTCTGTGTGGCTGTGTGTGTGTCTCTCTCTGTGTGTGTGACCACGATAGCGGTCAAACCGCTGTAGATATCAATTCCAAATTTTGCATTTACGTGTATAATCTCCCTCTTGAGATCTGATTAGTTTTTCAGTAAAATCGGTAGACCGGAAGTAGCAGTTTACTTCAGCGAAAAAATCGAATTTTGACAATATTTCGTCAACTACTAAGTTTAAACAAAATTATAAAGAATTCATATATACTTAAAATTGAAATTGAGAATAATTTTATTTAAAAAGTTTTTCGAAAGTCCTACCGGAAGTAGGTCTTTTACTCTTATCGAAAATCAGTTTTTTGCGAATATTTCGCAAGTCATGGTTTTTAGACAAGTACGTTACGGGTATAAAAGTATTTAAAACATAATTTTCTATATCTTTTGTATAAAAAAAATTTCAAAATTTAGACCGGAAGTACCACTTTTACTCTTATCGAATAGCGATTTTTTGCAAATATGTCGGAAGTTATGCATTCTATATATATTTATCAAGAGTACAAAAGTATTTAGAACTGGATTTGCAATATTTTTTGTGTATATGAAATTTCAAAATTCGGACCGGAAGTAGCACTTTTACTCTTAGCGAGTAGCACTTTTTACTTTCTTATACGTAGTATAAGGAAGTATTGTGATGATGAAAATTTTCGACCTCGAGATTTTTACAGATGTCCACGTTTTGAAGTCCCCTGATACCGAAAAAGTGGTTTTTAAAAAATGTCTGTGTGTCTGTGTGTGTGTGTGTCTCTGTGTGTGTGTGTGTGTGTGTGTGACCACGATAGCGGTCAAGCCGCTGTAGATATTAATTCCAAATTTTGTATTTACGTGTATAATCTCCCTCTTGAGATCTGATTAGTTTTTCAGTAAAATCGGTAGACCGGAAGTAGCAGTTTACTTCAGTGAAAAAATCGAATTTTGCCAATATTTCGACAAATACTAAGTTTATACACATTTATAAAGAATTCATATGTACTTAAAATTAAAATTGAGAACAATTTTATTTAAAAAGTTTTTCGAAATTCCTACCGGAAGTAGGTCTTTTACTCTTATCGAAAATCGGTTTTTTGCGAATATTTCGCAAGTCAAGCCTTTTAGACAGATACGTTACGTGTATAAAAATATTTAAAACATAGTTTTCAATATCTTTTGTATAAAAAAGATTTCAAAATTCGGACCGGAAGTAACACTTTTACTCTTACCGAATAGCGATTTTTGGCAAATATGTCGTAAATTATGCATTCTATATATATTTATTAAGAGTACAAAAGTATTTAGAGTTATATTTGCAATAGTTTTTGTATACATGAAATTTCAAAATTCGGACCGGAAGTAGCACTTTTACTCTTAGCGAGTAGCACTTTTTTTCGAATATCTTGCAAAGTATGCATTCTATAGCGATTTATTAAGAGAATAAAAGTACTTAGAATAGGATTTTGAATAAGTTTTGTATAAAAAAATTCTTAAGATTGTATAGTTTGAAACGCTCATACGTATAAGAAAGTCGTGTGGTGGCCACACCTCATTTTTTGATAATATCTTGCAAAGTATGCATTCTATAGAGATATATTAAGAGAATAGAAGTACTTAGAATAGGATTATGAATAATTTTTGTATAAAAAAAATTCTTAAAATTCTATAATTTGAAACGCTCATACGTATAAGAAAGTCGTGTGGTGGCCACACCTCATCTTTTTACATAGGCTTACCTTGCACTTACTTATTACTTATTTACTTTATTAATGACATTTGAAACATGTATCTTTAAAAAGATCAATAGAATTAATTTTATGTACGTATGTCATACTGGGCAGTATATTTGAAGTCCCCTGATACCGAAAAAGTGGTTTTTAAAAAATGTCTGTGTGTCTGTGTGTCTGTCTGTGACCACGACAGCGGTCAAACCGCTATAGCTATTAATTCCAAATTTTGTATTTACGTGTATAATCTCCCACTTGAGATCTGATTAGTTTTTCAGAAAAATCGGAAGACCGGAAGTAGCAGTTTACTTCAGTGAAAAAACCGAGTTTTGCCAATATTTTGTCAACTACTAAGTTTAAACAAATTTATAAAAAAATCGTATGTACTTAAAATTAAGTTTGAGACAAATTGTCTTAAAAAAGTTTTTCGAAATTCCAACCGGAAGTAGGTCTTTTACTCTTATCGAAAATCAGTTCCTTGCGAATATCTCGCAAGTCATGCTTTTTAGACAAGTACGTTACGAATATAAAATTATTTATAAAATAATTTTCAATATCTTTTGTATAAAAAATATTTCAAAATTTAGACCGGAAGTACCACTTTTACTCTTATCGAATAGCGATTTTTTGCAAATATGTCGTAATTTATGCATTCTATATATATTTATCAAGAGTACAAAAGTATTTAGGACTGGATTTGCAATATTTTTTGTATATATGAAATTTCAAAATTCGGACCGGAAGTAGCACTTTTACTCTTAGCGAGAAGCACTTTTTTTCGAATATCTTGCAAAGTAAGCATTCTATAGCGATTTATTAAGAGAATGAAAGTACTTAGAATAGAATTTTAAATAAGTTTTGTATAAAAAAATTCTTAAAATTGTATAGTTTGAAACGCTCATACGTATAAGAAAGTCGTGTGGTAGCCACACCTCATTTTTACTTTCTTATACGTAGTATAATGAAGTATTGTGATGATGAAAATTTTCGACCTCGAGATTTTTGCAGATGTCCACGTTTTGAAGTCCCCTGATACCGAAAAAGTGGTTTTTAAAAAATTTCTGTGTGTGTCTGTGTGTCTCTCTCTCTGTGTGTATGTGTGTGTGTGACCACGATAGCGGTCAAACCGCTGTAGGTATCAATTCCAAATTTTGTATTTACGTGTATAATCTCCCTCTTGAGATGTGATTAGTTTTTCAGTAAAATCGGTAGACCGGAAGTAGCAGTTTACTTCAGCGAAAAAATCGAATTTTGCCAATATTTCGTCAACTACTAAGTTTATACAAATTTATAAAGAATTCATATGTACTTAAAATTAAAATTGGGAATAATTTTATTTAAAAAGTTTTTCGAAATTCCTACCGGAAGTAGGTCTTCTACTCTTATCGAAAATCAGTTTTTTGCGAATATTTCGCAAGTCATGCTTTTTAGACAAGTACGTTACGGGTATAAAAGTATTTAAAACATAATTTTCAATATCTTTTTTATAAAAAAAATTTCAAAATTCTGACCGGAAGTGCCACTTTTACTCTTATCGAATAGCAATTTTTTGCAAATATGTCGTAAGTTATGCATTCTATATATATTTATCAAGAATATAAAAGTATTTAAAACTGGATTTGCAATTTTTTTTGTATATATGAAATTTCAAAATTCGGACCGGAAGTAGCACTTTTACTCTTAGCGAGTAGCACTTTTTTGATAAGTATGCATTCTGTAGAGATTTATTAAGAGAATAGAAGTACTTAGAATAGGATTTTGAATAATTTTTGTAAAAGAAATTCTTAAAATTCTATAATTTGAAACGCTCATACGTATAAGAAAGTCGTGTGGTGGCCACACCTCATTTTTTATAATAACTGTAATGCTAGCAATCAGTATAACAAGTTCTTTTTCCATTTAATTTTTTACTAAATCTTAAGCTGTTTTGTCTTTCATTTAGTACTTAGTATTTAATATAACTTAACGTGCCGCTGTGCTTTGCACAAATTGGAATAGTAAGAAGAGTGTAAGGCAATTAGAGGCAGAGAAGAGGAAAATTATAACTTTTCGCAAATAAGTAGATACATAAAGTTATTAATGTCATACATAATTTGAGCAATATAAATCTTTTATTTTAACATTGAAAATTGTTAATTATAGGATACTAAAAGAGCCCATTAGAAGGAATTTGTGGATAAAGAAAATATATAGGCCAAATTAGGTTCCAAATGCAAGTAGTATACTTTGGTCTAAACATCTTTTTTAATTTTCTTTGGTTGTAGTGGGATTGTTTATTAAATATTTGTATCAACAAGTGAGAATGAATCAAACCTTCCGTCAAGAGATTGTATAGATCTTGACAAAAAGCTTTTAGATATTATTATATTGTAAATAAAATCAATAGAGAATTCTAATAAAACCTCGTAAATGTAAATTTAACCAGTTAGTTAAATGTTGAAGTGTGTAGATATAATAGTAATAAATATGTATATACATACATAAATTTGCTGTTATGTAAAGTTGTTTATACTATTGCTAACCTAAGTACGTATACACATTTTTAATTATTATACAATTTTAGTTTTACATAGAGTAAATATTGAGTGAATATTACAGTTGAATAACACACATTTCTTTGCTTGCAGAACTATTAATTGATTGTGAAGGGCATCTTTGGAAATAACATTTTTATTTCAATCATGTATTGAAAGTTTACGAGTTATTTATGGGCACTAGCAAATATTTATTTTTAGAAAAATCTATAATTTCTTTTTTTAAAGTGTAATGTTAAAGAAGTAGCTTTAATTTAAAAACAATTAAAAAACAATAAATAAATTTTATTACGTATGATAAGTAACGCTATGAACCCGCCAACCTTGTAACATTTTTGCCTTCGCCGTACTCCCCAGTAGGCTTCACTTTATTATGCTCCCTCTATACAGGGTGAGTCATTAGTAGCCCCTTCTTCGATTGCTCTTTTGTGTTTTAAATAAAAGAAAAAACAAAATTTAATTGACCGCTAATTGTTCCTATAGTGATTATCTCAAAAATTACAAAAGATAGGGATAGGACATCGTTAACAAAAATGAAAGAGAATAAAAAAAAGGAACAAAATGCCTCAATAAAATACTGGGTGTTCCATTTAAAAAAAATAAGGTTTTGCTATGTGAAAATTTCGGGAAGTAGGCTTTGAAAAAACAAAGTTTTTTGAGGTATTGTCGAGTGCAACTTTACCAAATGATGCAGAATTTTCTTGCCTACACGCACCACCAAAGTTAATGTTTTTACTTTTAAAAACAATGTGAAAATGCTTTTTTCTGAACACGTGTTTTGGTCAAATATTTTCAAAAAAAAAAAATAACTCAAAAACTATTGGCTCAATTTTGAAAAATAAAAGGCAGTTGAACAGACAATTTAAAGCAGTACAAGAAAATCCAAAAATATATAGGGTGAGTCATTTAAAAAAAAATAATTTCCGTGCACTTCCGGTGAAACCGGAAGTGCGTCAGAGCTTAAAATATATTTACAATAGCCCCAGAAGCAATCATGGACCTTGCACTAATTGCTTTTTCTTATATTTAAAACACAAAAGAGCAATCGAAGAAGCGGCTATTAATGACTCACCCTGTATATTTTACTGACTCTAAGGCTAATACCTACTAATCTGAATTTAATCAAGTGCAAAGGTCTATCATAAAATTTCAAATTTGAAACACCCGGTATAAAATTTTAGTCTTACGTTGTAATATTATAATTCTATGCCGAAAGTAATAATTTATTTATTTACACAAATGCAATAGATTGTAGATTAAATAACGACTTTTATTAACTGGAGCATTACAAGTGAAGCAAAACAATACGTTAGCATAAAAACATACCATTCGATCTATCTCATTTTTCACGAGATCCATAAAGTGTATAGACTGACTCTGACAATCATAATAAATATCGAGCGCCAGAAATTCTGCAACGAGTTCACAGACCTCAGTGTATTAATATTGCACGTCCTTGGCATGTTTAAATAAGATCATCATAACGTTAATCGGCGGTGCTATAAAACGTAATCGCGGTTAAGTACCTCGAATTCTTTACGAGAGAAAACATTTTACGGAGATGGAAGTCCATTGTGAAGAATTCATCCTGTAAAGTGTGTTCTATTTCCGAACGTGTAACTGCTCGCCTAAAGCGAGAATAAAAACAAACAAAAAAGACCGCGACGTCTCACAGAAATAAAAAACCACCGCAGGACCATTTTTTTTAATTGTAACGTTATGTTCTGACGTTTTGCCGTTGTTAAACAGCAAACTTAACGATCACAAGCATGAGTGATTGAATTTTTAGTGGTTCTTTACTTGTCTCTGGTCGTTATATTTCAGACATGATACTTTTTGGAAGAAATGAGACTCATGTATAAGTGATGACACGTAAGATTTATTGTTTGTGTTTGTTTGCTTTAAATATAGCTACTTCGTGCGCCTGTATTTATTTTCTTCATTTATAAAATTACCGTGAAAGACAAATTACTCCGAAACGTTATCAAAATATTGGCGTTCTTATTACGAGGGCTGTTCTCTATCCACCGAGCCTGGTAAAGTAAAACATAATTTATTTACATAAAACATTTATTTATAATTTTTCGAAGTATTTAACCTCTTCTTCGGCCAATGTAAAACCTAAACCCCGTAATTTATATTTTACCCGTGGAAATAAAAAGAAGTAATTATTTCCATGTTTTGGGCATTCAAAAACTCATTTGTTCTAGCGGCAGTGTGGGTCCGAGCGTTATCTTGACGCAAGATGATTCTTCCTCTTGGACGTTTTTCGCGAACATTTTGGAGAACCTGAGGCAAACAAACTTTAGTGTGCCATTCTGAATTAATAGTACGTCTATCCTCCAGTGCTGTAGTGGAAACATACCCAGTAATTCCAAAAATGTGGCGACCGTCTTCTTGTTTCGACATTTTTCACAAACAACTTTTGTTGGAGCCTACTCATTCTCAAAGACTCAAACTGTCGATTGTGGCTTTTTTTTCGGGATCATAGCAGTATACCCCTGTTTCATCACCTGTGATGATGTTGTATATCAAATGAGACAATCCGCGGTTAAAAAGATCTATTGTAGATCTGCACCATCTAACACGGTCTTCCCTTTAAATTGAAGTCAAATTGTGGGGAATCCACCCAGAACAAAGCTTACGGATCTTCAAATGTTTACGTAAAATAATGTTCTTTGCTTTCACAAGTTGCTTGAATACTTTTGACAGTAGCTAGCCGGTCTTCTACAATCACGTTTCGAATAAGAGCAATATTTTTTTCTATAACTGCCGTTTTTGGCTTAGATGGTTAAAAACTGTCATTATGGAAAGTTGACAGCGTTGAAATTCATTCTATAGCCCCGTTAAGACCTGATGGCACTTGCGTGGATGACAATTTTAAGACAGAAAAGGAGAACGCAGCATGAAACGTGAGAGATAGATATAGATTTCGCTACATATTGCCGTGATCCTTATTGTTTAAGCATTTTAAAATATTTAGCCAATTAAGTATTAGAATAAGAAAATAATTTTTAGTTGTAAACATAATTGCTAAAAACGAATTATGAGTTGCATAACCTCTAAGGCGCAACATTATGATGATAGGTATATAATAATTTGAGATTGAAATAAATTTATATGATAAAAGGTATAGAAATAAACACAAAAATAAATTCATGTATTCTATATTTATAGAAACGAGGAGCACAAGATGTGTTTTCAGTATACAAAGGCCGAACCAAACTTTTCGCATTGTGCAAGAGTGGCATTAAATATATTGAGAAGTGAACCACTTTTCAAGCTTAATAATATACTAAAAAAATAACACAGAGAGAGAGTGATGATGAAAGATGGAACAGTGAAAAGAGTTAGTCATTTGAATGCTGTAAAATTGTATGAAAAAGGTGAAATTAGACATGCACGACATGAAAACATCTTTCAAAGTGAATAGATGCAGTAAATAAATTTGTAAAAAGATTGTTATCTGTTAGACATTTTATGGTCACATTTAACAATACAATAAATACCTGATACTTATATTTAATAGTATTTTTAAAAGGATATATAAAAAAAAGTGTTCTTTATTGGACACGATTTAAATAAAGTAAAGGTTTCAGAAATAGCAGGATAAACCTGGTTTAATCCGGAAAAGCTTCAGAAATAATAGGATAAATCTGGTTTAATCTGAATAAATCTACAAAGAAAAAAATAATGTTAACGTTGTTAACAGCTACGTGCAAATCAACCTATACGAAGATGAGAGAAGGTGGCTGGAAGACAGGGATAAAGCTGTCGAGGTCCATGTTCCTGACAATCTAATCATAAAAGGAAGAATCCCATCTGTATGCAATGTATTTCCGATTATTTCCAACGAAAATATCTACAAGAAGAAAATACGGATAGTGTTAAATAATGAGTATTTAAACAGTGATGAAAGAGGCAACAAATTCATTTACAAATACAATGAAGGATGGCGTTAATAGAAGAAGAATATACCTACTCAAGACAATGAATCGCGAATGTGCATGGACTTTAATAATAAACAATTTGTGTGTGTACATTTTGTGCAATTTTTAACTGTCAAAACTGTATAGGTATAGTTCAACCTGGGGGAAAACTTGAAGAAAACAAATATGAACAGGGCAACACCAACATAAACATTAGTGTGTGAGTTGTGGCGCTGCAGAGGGATAATCGTGTTTTTTCGAGGACCGAGGTGATAAAAAGGCGCGAACGAGGATAGAAGGAAAGAAGCTGCCGATCTTTTGAATTGATCGAACGTAAAAATTTTGTTTCATATGCACATGATTGCAGGCGTACTAATACACTGCATAAAATCATTTTAGTTGAATGTATTAAGTTATTTTGATTTCAATAAGTAGTTTAGTTTTCACATTATAATTAATTCATTGTTACTTTGTTTGATTTCATTATTTTTTTTATTATCATAATGGTAGATATAAACCAAGAGGAATTTGATAATGTATATCAATATTATAAGTAAGTTTTTCTTGAAATAAATTCATGGTAGATAATTGATGGTGTAGGGCGTGTGCTAAAGATGCTACGTGAGAATGTTCATTTTTAGTAAAGCGTTTGACATCGTCAATATTTTGAATAAAATATTATTTTCTTTGCTAAAGTAGATTAATTTTGGAAATCATGGGAGTATTGTTAATGATGTAAAAAGAGCATTAAAGGTAATACGTGAAAATGTTTGCTAGCGATGTTTACTGTGCATTATTAACAATTTATTAGATAAAATTTAATAAAGATATTAAGCATTTTTGAATACGTAAAGGTATAAGCATTTTTGATGGACAAATAGCCAATTTGTGGTATGTACAACGTGCGAATATTTGCATATGGCAATTGGTGGGAGTCTCATCAAGTTGTTTTTTTTTTAGATTTTAGATCTCCAGAGACATTTCGTGCAAATGAATGTCTTTGTTGAAATAAAATTCAGCATCGTAAGGGAAAATTTTATTTCTTTGAAATTACAGTAGAGTCTCGATATAGTGAACACACCATATAGTGAAGTATCCACTGCAGTGAACAGTGAAATATTAGTATTGGCCTCGAAATAGTGAACAAATTGTACCTCGCTAGAGTGAGTTGCACAAGCACATACACAGGGACTTCCCCGGAAAGCGTAAAGGCGTACGTATGTGTAATGCGTTTATTCCGCAGTTCAGATTTAGCAGTTACTCGGGGAGTTTCGGTGTATTGCAGTGAATATTTTTGTAATACAAGTTAACAATTACGAAGACGTACTGTGAAGTGTACATTGTGTTTATGTTTTCCAAATGTCTCACGCTAAAAGGAAGCATCTAACATTGGAAGAAAAAGCAGAAATCTTAGAATCATTGCAACAGGGTTTTGCATCTGTACTATTATCCAGGAAATATGGAGTTGCTAAATCGACAATAACTTCGATAAGAAACAAAAGGCGTATGATTTTGAAAACGATTGATAGTACGTTTAGTGGGCCCGGAAAAAGAAAAACGTTAAAACTATCGGTTTATCAAAAAATGGAAAAAGCTCTTTACAAGTGGTTTTTGAAACAAAGAGAACGACACACGATTATAACCGGAGAGATACTTAAAGAGAAGGCAAAGGTGCTTCATGCAAAATTTGACACAGGTTCATTTCATGCAAGCAACGGTTGGCTGCAGAAATTTAAAAAACGCTACGGCATAAGGTTTTTAAAACTTGCTGGGGAGAAACTGTCATCCCAGCCAGAACTTATCGCTCCATTTAAAGAAAAATTATCCGAAAAAATAACAGAACTTCAACTTAATTTAGAACAAATATATAATGCGGATGAGTCAGGTTTATACTGGAAACTCTTACCTGATAAAACTTATGTCTCGTCGTTAGAAAAAACAGCTCCTGGAAGAAAAGCAGAAAAACAAAGAGTAACATTCTTAGCTTGTACGAATGCCTCTGGAAAACACAAAGTCAAGTTGCTAGTCATAGGAAAAGCTAAGAATCCTCGAACACTCAAAAACTTCAATCGTCCTGTTAATTATGACCATTCCAAAACAGCGTGGATGACAGCAGAGATTTTTAAACGTTGGTTTAAAAACAAATTTATTCCTGAGGTAAGTTTGCAGATGTTTTTATGCAGCGTCTTCACATGCAGTTTTAGGTAAAAGAGTTTTTAGAAAGTCAAGGTTTGCCAATAAGAGCATTATTATTGTTAGACAATGCTCCAAGCCATCCACCAGTAGAAGAACTTAATAACATTGATGAATGCATTACGATAATGTATATGCCACCGAACGTCACCCCATTGATCCAACCTATGGATCAAAATGTGAAACGTTTGGTAAAACTATTTTATCGTAAAAAATTGTTATCTGACATGGTTACCAAAAATGACATTGGAACAGCGTTAAAAGCCGTAACTCTAAGAGATGCTCTTATAAACTTGAATTTGGCCTGGGAAAAATTAAACCCAACAGTAATTAGAAAATGTTGGCATAACATATTACCAGAAACAAACGATTATGATGATGAAGAAGAAAACATTCCGTTAAGTGTTTTAAAGTTACGATTGAATGATGAAGATCCAGAATATGCACAGTCTGAAGTTATGAATATCTTAAACCTAATAAACTCTGAAGTAAAAAAATTAAATGCATATCTACTTGCATAGGTTCTTAAAATTAATTTACAGGTTTATGATCGACATGATGTTCAAGTTTGGAATGAGGACCGTCAGTTAGAAAATGAGAAAGATGAAGTCACAACTGAAATTGAAAATGAAGACAGCGTTGGTGATGACGATGAAACTGTGACTGACAAGTTGATTTCCACTGATGAAGCACTGAAATCTTTGAATACGGTTTTTCAGTGGGCTGAAGAAAACCCAAATGAAATAGAATATTCTCGTGTAATTGCCCTTCAACATTTGAGAACTAAGTTGGTTCAAAAAATGTACAATAAGCCAACAAAGCAAACAAAAGTAACAGATTTCTTTCAATCCACTGACTAACTTAATTTTGCATATGTATTTTTTTCTACTGTATTACGTAGTTATTAAGCACTATTACTGCTATTCATTTTTTTATTTTATTATAAGGTTTAAGCATTAAAATATGAAGTGTTAAGTTAATAAAGTAATAAACACCTTGTAAGTATTCCTATTGAGCGTTCTTAACTGCACTCCAAATAGTGAACAACCTCGGTGGAGTGATAAAGCCATGCATTAATTAGTTCACTATATCGAGACTCTACTGTATACGATATTGTAAATTTGAAGATAGCAAGAATAATATTTTTATTTAAATCCATGTAATAGATTAAAAGCAATGTGTTTTTCGCATATATATTTTTTTTGTTTGTGGTTGGAATAATAAAAAGGACATTTTTCTTTTAACAGCCACATGTGGCAAAAGAATTTCTTTACTGTTGTTGTTATTGAATATTGAATTTAATACAAATGTTTTATGAGATTTAATTTTTTTTTATTAACCTTATCCAATTTAGTTTTAAATAAGAAATGTTGTTGACGAATAAAGGAAGGATCACTGCTAGAACCTACAAGAATAATGTGAATGATAACAGGGATTAAGATTAAAATATTTGTTGGAGTAGTTATAATTTAAAGGATTACAATCTCTGCATTCATAAATAAATATATATAGTTTTTGTATCATTGGTGCCTCATGTATGGCAATAATACATTTATTTTATTCATATAATTATGCCACCAGTCTTACTGCAATATGAAGGGTTAAGGACCAACTTGAAAACATTATTCCGTATTTAATTTAATTCCACTTCGTCTACCGTAGTGTATTGCTTCCGATACCTATGTTTTTAACGCACATAATATATATTTTAGCCATGCCTTGCGCATCCTGGGTGCCATCAGATAATAATCGAGCTATACCACCGCTTTACGGCAGCGAAGCAACACGTCTTGTCACCATACACTCTATTGATTTTCTCAAAACATTCTTTACAGCTTAATCCACGCTTGAAATTGTACAAAATCACCTCTCGATAATGTTCCTTGTTCTATGATTTATTGGCGAAAGGAGTACTTTAAACTAGAGATGGGTAGTTCGCGAACGACCGATTCAATAAGAACTATTCTTCTCATATAACTAAATGAACCAGTTCGCAATTTACAAACGAACTACTTTTCACAAAAAGCAGTAAATTGTGTGTAACTATTGAAACCATTTTTCGGTCAGAGAAATTTAGTTCGCATATACATGTATGGAAAATATTACTAAAATTAAAAATACATTTTATAAATAATAATTTTTATTTATATGACAGATACATATTTGTATAAAATAAAATAAAAATAAAATTTGATTTCGTATCAATGTTATTTTCCGAAGTACTCATTTGCAGAATAAAATAAATGTTGAGTGCATTTCTAAAAACATTATTATTAAGATAAAGTGAACACAGGACAATATCCAGGCTATGCTAGAGTTTTCCTGAAAATTTCATCAAAATCGATTCAGCGGCTTCGGAGTCTATAGGGAACATACATACAAACAAACATACAAACATCCAATTTCATATATATAGATTATATTACTTGCCATAAGGCCGTATACGTATAAATAATGTGGACAGTTAGTAAATTTTTTAGAGAATAAACGAATAATAATATATTTTCAATATTTCCTTTACAAAAATAAAAAATCCGGAACTATAAAGGAATTAAAGGGAACTTGTAGATTTACTAATTATCTAGAACCATTTTGTATTATCAAGCTTTACATACAGTACTATATATGTATGAGAACCACTCTAATCTTTGTTGTTTCGCCTAATCTAAACACTCTTGTATTATAATTTAATTTTTTATAATCTCTATAATATGGTGATTATCGGTTGTTAGTTTAGAAATATTATTGTGAAATACTAATGTGAGTTGCCTCATTCTAACTTGGAGTCTACCTATTTAGTTTTCTCATAAATTTACTTATTTACAATTAATATTTCAAGCAGTGGAGAATACTGTGTTACAAATACAAAAAGTATAATATATACTGCCAACAACAAGGATTTCAGTCGTAAAATACAGACATAAGTTACAAGTAGGTCTTCGCGAACTATTCCTACGAACTAGTTCTTCCATGTCAATTAGTTCGCATGAACTAGTTTATCGATTCGAACTACGAGGGCGTATTTTTATGTTATCTACCTAGCCATGAAAAAAAAGCACATAAGACAACAACAAAAATATTTTTCTACATAACTCCCTTCAACACTATTACACGTATTCCATCTTTTTTCCAATTGCCCCATACCCTCAGCAAAATTGCTTCGGTAACCCCGCAAAATATTCTTCAACAGCTTCTTTGAGTTCTTCATCAGAAGCAAAACGCTTTCCTCTGAGATGCTTTTTTAAATTTTTGAATAAGAAGAAGTCTGACAGAGCTAGGTCGGGACTATAAGGTGGATGCCTTAACTCTATAAACCCACAGTCATTGATTATCTGCTGAACTTTGTTTGCCTTATGAACCCGACAATTGTCGTGCAGCAAGAAGTTTTTTGTGGATAAGAACGCGGGCGTTTTTCCTCCAGAGCAGTTTTTAAATTTTTAATTCTGTTTCCGTAGGCCTCTCCATTTATGGAAGACCCTCTCGGCATATATTCAATAAGCAAAACTCCTTCAGCATCCCAGAAAACAGTTGCCATCAGTTTTTTTCCAGAAAATTGTGCCTTGGCCTTTTTTGGTGGTAGAGAGCCCTTATGAACCCACTGCATGGATTCTTGTTTAGTAGGAGGGTCCCAGTAATATACCCAAGTCTCATCCCCGGTAATAATTCGAGATAAAAATGTTTCGTTCCTCTCCAACTTGACCATATTTTCTTGAGAAACTTCTTTTCTGCACAGTTTTTGTTTAGGTGTAAGCAATCTGGGTATCCACCGTGCAGACACCTTCTTCATACCCAAATCGTCATGCAAAATGTCGAGAACACTCGTTCCGGATATACAGACTTCATTGGCAATGACAGAGATCTTTACACGCCGATCTTTCAGTACCAAATTTTCGACTTTTTGCACAATATTTTCAGTTCGAGCTTCAACGGGTCGTCCGGACTTTGGGTCATCATTGATTGACTCTCGGCCCCACCGAAAGAGTTTATACCAATATTTTACTTGGTAATAAGATGGTATATCTTCCCCATATACAGCAACCATTCTTTCATGAATTGCTTTTGGACCATTGCCTTTCTTTGTCAGGAACTTTATTACGCTGCGATGTTCAACTTTAGTTTCACTCATTTTATCGAGAAATGGACCGTCTCAAATCTCTATACACAGCATAAACTAAACACAACTTACCACATGTACTTCTAACAGTGACAGCAATTTTTCAATAATTTGTTTGACATCGTCACTCTTTTGTTTCATGGCTAGGTAGACAACATAAAAATACTTTAAACTAATGTAACTTACAAACAATGAGGTATATTTGACAACTGTCACTATAACTAAACATATAAACAACTGATAGAAATTGTAATACAAAATTTGTCGCAAATTGTCATCGCTTACTAGATAGGCTCAGCGGAAAGAGAACATCCCTTGTAAATATGAGATGTAGACACCACACGACTTTCGTATAGGTACGTACGATCCGAAATGTAAAGTTGTTCCAGATTAAGCTTTAAATTCTGTGTCTTCTTAATATAATAAACCTCTGAAAAAAAGTGTTACTTCTGGTCTACTTTTGTGTTGTTCATAAATCTTTATAGAATGCAAAATTTGCGAGATATTGATAAAGAAACTGCCATTTGTTAAGAGTAGAAGTATTACTTCCGGTCCATATTTTAAAATTTATTTCATATAAAAATTGTTCCGAATTTAGCTCTAAATACTTCTGCACTTATAAACCTCTGAGTAAAAGTGTAACTTCCGATCGGTATTTTGAAAACTTATTTATTCAAATGCCATTCTAACTACTTTTGTATTCTTAATAAATCTACATACAGGTGCCCCATCGAAAACGAAACAGACTGAATATCTCAAAGGGCAAAAACGCAAAAACAGGTCAATTTTTGATCTAAGGGGGCACCTTTCCATCATATCTTCAACTGTGATACGTCATTTCCCTCCCCTCTATCACTCTAACCATTACAATTTAAATAGGGAAAGTACTAAATACGATACACCATTGAAAAGGTATTTGTACGGAGAATTCAGCAAGTGATTGTTGGTTGCGCTATTTTTGATTTAGCGCCCTCTAGTGGGATAAAAAAAAGGTTACGTATTCCAAAATGTGACACATCATTTCAAAGCTAATTTTAGTAGCAATTTAATGCACAATTAAAAAAAATATTAATTTAAATAATTGAAAAGCCTTGCAGAGCTCTAATATTAAACTACGAATTTAATTGGTTTACAATAGACGCTGACAAATAAATGTCAAAAATATTACGAATTTAGTTGCTAATAATATTAGCTTTGAAATGATGTGTCACATTTTGGAATACGTAACCGTTTTTTATCCCGCTAGAGGGCGCTAAAATCAAAAATAACGCAACCAGCAATCATGATGCTGAATTCCCCATAAAAGTACCTTTTCAATGATGTACGTATCATACTAAGTACTTTCCATATTTAAATTGTAATGGTTAGAGTAATGGAGGGGAGGGAAATGACGTATCACAGTTGAAGATATTCCCCCTTGGATCAAAAAACGATCGGTTTTTGCGTTTTTTCAAAAAAGTTTTTTCCTTCAAGATATTCAATCTGTTTTGTATTCACAACCGGAATGTTTTTATCCATTTTTGCTAAGATTTGCGGGAAATTTAACAACTGCTCTTTGTTTCATGTTAGTATTTCAACATCGGCAAAAAAGTTGTTTTGGATTACTCAAGTATACTTACACGAAAAATTTCGTATATGAATAAATGTATGAATGCACATCTACACCAAGCGGCATTGCGAACAACAACGTACAGGCAGCTGTTGTGACCTTACATAGGTCTCATCAGTGCAGAACGTGCTGTTCATAATGCCTTACAAAGTTAAATTACCTGCATGTTGTTTTGGTCACAACTTTGCTATTTATCAACCGATTGAAGCCGATCTGAATACATGGATGGCGCTTCTGGTTACTCAGATATGGGTATAATCTCGGAACTTATTTTTGGTATTGTGTATATTTCATATGAATTCTTAAGAAAACCAATTTGATGGGATGAATGATTTGACAGTATCACAGGTAGAATGTTGGTGATGGAATGAAATGATGTGTCTATCATTTACCTAATGTGTTATTAGTTATAGTAATTCTGGACGATGTTGGCATTGCTTTATCGAATGCATTTTATTTTTTCAAAAAAAACTTTTCAGAATGTCAAAATTAATAGATTTGAAAACGACAAGTAATTAATGGCAACTCTAACATACTTTTACGTACAATATTTCTTTCAAGGCAGCCGAACATAAATATATGTATATGTAACTCGTATATAATGGGACTTTGCTCTTTTATTAGCCTCGCTTGGCAAATAAACTCGCCTCGTCAATTAAGTCCTACTTGTTACATATTATGTAAACAGCTATTATTACAACGTACAAGAATGCGCAACTTCTTTGATAAACAAAATCAATTGACGTCCATTTCGTGAATTAATAACGATCATTAAAACTCACCATAACAAAACTGATTTTATCGTTTCGCAATTTTTTCATTTTTAACATTTATTTTCATTTCTCCCAGTTCGAAAGTACTTTGCATACATCTCTCTGAACTCTGGTTTTTGATCGTAAACCAAGCACCGTGTAACGTTCCTACGTTCCTCAAATTGTTGATTAAATTTTAAATATTTATCCTACGAATGGCTGGAATTTCAACTGCCATAATGTTACTGTTGCGTCGCATACTCAAAAAAATTCACCCGCTGGCGGCGTTTTGCATTTTTACGCCGTTGAGTTATGCGAGACAGGGGAGTATTATGACCGAAAGTAAATTTTTCCATCTGTCAGATGCTTGAGAGTGATACACTAGAGGCTTTTTGCGCAGCACGAAGGTAATGGAAAATTTATTAAAAAGAATGCCATAATTTCAACAATGCTTCGACTTTTTAAACCGCTTCTATTGTAAATTATATCCTCTCGAAATTCTATTACTTAAACTTAGAGCTGAAATTCAATGCTGATTACTAAAGATTACTTATTTATTCAGTAACTGGTAAAATAGTGAGTGGTTTGTTTCTGCGCATCGATTAAATTTTTAAATAATGACTATGTTTTATTGTCTGTTTTAGAAAGTATTAGGTGAATTACTATTATACAGGCTGTCCCAGCTAAGACTTTCGGGTCATATATCTCCATTATTATTGACGAATTTTTTTGAAATTTAAAATGTAGATACCTTATTGAATAAGGATTGTTCTGTTATTTTTGAAATTAGTGAAAGTTAAAAAATGTAATTTTCACTCATCATTCTTTTTTTTCAAATTCCACGAAAATATCTTTAGATGGTTAAGCACCAAAAATCAAGCCTCTACAGAAAAAATGAAGTCAAACAAGATTTTGGTTTCAGAGAAAAATCAAATTATTAGAATAGCGCGTTAGTGATGTATTGAAGCTCATACAAAAATTAGGGTTATGGGTTTTTCGAAAAAAAATACAAATATGCCAAAACTAAGAATAAAGTAAAAAAATCCAGCAGAATTCGTTATCGAACGATATAATTCGATCGCGAATTCAAGATCTCAGTAAAGATATTTTACTGCAAATAATAGAAGACATAAAAGTTAGTCCACTAAAAGTAAGCATACAACTGATATTGATAGGACACTATTTATGTATTGAGAATTGGCAACACTGGTAATGCCAGGTGAAATTTGAAATTGTCATCGAAAAGTTTGACATTTTTGACGTTATAGGTAGTCAGAAAGTTTTGACGTGCGAGCAATATTTGTGTTTTTTGCAGTGTTTAAAATTTCATCTCAGCCAAAATATGGAATTAACTCGCGAAAATTTTCGAGCTATGATTTATTATGATTTTCGACGTGGTCTAACTCAAGAACAATGCATCAATCAACTAAATTCTACTTTTGGTGATGAAGCGCCATCCACACCCACTGTATATCGCTGGTACATTGAATTCAAACGTGGACGTAGTTCGCTTACGGACGAAGTTAAAGGAGGTCGTCCAAAATCGATCGTTGTGCCGGAAAATATCGATGCTGTGCGAAAATTAATTGAAGAAGATCGTCATGTGACATATCAAGAAATCGAGAGATATTTAAGCATCAGTATGACCAGCATACATAAGATTTTGCACGAACATTTGTGTGTCCGGAAGCTGTGTGCGCGTTGGATTCCACATTTGTTGAAAGATGTTCAAAAAAATGCTCGTGTCGATTGGTGCCGTAAAATGATTTCAAAATACAACTGTGGTGCATCCAAAGCGGTATACAACATCGTCACATGTGACGAGTCATGGATTTGTTCTTATGAGCCAGAAAGAAAAGGCCAGTCGGCAGTTTGGGTGTTTCAATGTGAAGCAAAGCCAACAAAAGTTGTTCGTTCTCGCAGCGTTAGGAAGCAAATGGTGGCGTTTTTCTTCACGAAAACTGGTCCTGTGGCAACTGTGGCTCTCGAAAATCAAAAGACCGTTAATTCAGCGTGGTATGCGACCATTTGTTTGCCTGAAGTTTTCGGTAAATTGAGAGAAACCAACCCAGAACGACGAATCATTTTGCATCATGACAATGCGAGCTCACACACATCACATGCAACAAACGAGTATTTGGACACACAAAAGATCGAATTGATGGGTCATACGCCTTACAGCCCCGACTTGGCACCCAATGACTTCTTCTTGTTTCCAGTAATTAAAGATAAACTGCGTGGACAACGATTTTCATCGCCCGAAGAAGCGGTTGAGGCCTTCAAAACGCATGTTTTAGAGCTACCATCTTCTGACTGGACAAAGTGCTTTGAAGGGTGGTTCAATCGCATGCAAAAGTGTATAGATCTTGAAGGCGATTATTTTGAAAAGCATCTTTCATCAAATTCATTTGTTTATTCTTTCTATTCTCAATACATAAATAGTGTCCGTAATTGCAGCCAGCACTTGGTATTTGTGCGATATGTAAAAGAAAAAGAAATGATAGAATAATTTCTATTTTGTGGGCCACTGGAGTTGACTTCGAGAAGAACTAACGTTTTCAATCACATCGAAGATATTTTTTTAAAACATCAATTACCAATGAATGTGATTGGCTCAATATGCACTGATGGGGCCCCAGCAATGATAGGCAAAAATTTCGGATTTTTTTCACACACGAAAAGAGAATTACCGCAAGTTACAATAACGCATTGCATGTTGCATCGTCATCCACTTACGTCGAAAGCTTTGCCAGAAAGTTTAAAACAACACCTAATTACTGCAATAAATGTAGTAAAATATATCCGTGGACGAGCGCTTAATCATCGCATTTTTCGTGCCTTTTGTGAAGAAATCGGTGCTGCTCATACCTTGCTTCTATATCACACCGAAATACGATCTCTAACGGCCGCATGCTTAACAGGGTTTTTTAATTGCGTGCAGAAATTATTCAGTTGCTGACTAGTCAAAACTGTGATTTAGTAAAAGGTTTTGAGAGTAAGGATACACTTCTGAGACTAGCCTACTTAGCAGATATAGCCACTTGAATGAAATGAACATATCAATCCAAGGATTTGGTAGAAATATAATAATAGTTAATGGAAAATTATCTTCATTTATTAGAAAATTAGAAATTTGGAAACGTCGAGTTGGAACTGGGAATTTTGCAAACTTTCCCTTGCTTGATTCAATTGTTGTGGAAAATGAAAAAAAAATACAATTACACCCGACATTGCGATACATTTGTAACAATTAAACTCATCATTCATTGGATATTTTTCTACTGGAAATATTACAAAAACTTAGAGATGTATGCTGGATCCATTTTTATATAACCTAAATTCGATGATTGAAAAAGACGATCATATTGAAATGCGAGATAGTGGACATATTCAAATGAGATTTAAATAATTAGAATTACAAAAATTCTGGTGTACACAGTTAGAACATTATCCACAGTTGACGAAAGAAGCATTGCAGTCACTTCTACCATTTGCCATCACCTACCTGTGTGAAATGGGATTTTCATAGCTTTTGCATATAAAAACAAAGGCAATACATCGCTTAAATGCAAATGATGACTTACACTTGTCACTTTCAAAAAAAGAGCCTGGTTTCACAAGCATTATAATGAAGAAATAACAACAGCCTAGCCATTAATAAAAATGATATTGTTTTTTGTTTGATATATGAAATGTAAAAAAAATAATTAAATAAACAATAAATTTCGCAAAAAATGTATTTTTTAGGGGTGCGGCTCACTTTAAAGGTTAAGAAACACCATGGTTTAGAGAGATGTATTGAAGCGGATGGTGGTACATTCGAACATCAACTATGACGTTTTCATCTGATTTTTGTTTTAGTGTTCTCATTTTTTGGTCGTTCTTTGTTATCAACTCTTGATATTAAATTGACTACTTTCAGACCTCAAATTCAAAGTTTTAACGCTCTTGTTGCCCCGAAAACCCTACATAACCTTTATTGGCTGTTTAGTGGAATATCTATGGGTGTTCTGTGAGTTTATTTGTTTGCATACTGTAAATACATTAACAATAAGATTCACTGAAAACTGGAAAGTGTGAAACCAGTATCTTGCATTTAATAAAGTATGATGCCTTTAACTCGCCTGAATAACAGGAAATAAAAGCTGGTTGAATTCACGTTTTAAAGACTATAGTTATTTCAGTATGGCGCAACGGTTCTTCACTTAATAAATTGTCTATATATCAGATATATGACCCGAAATTCTTAGCTGGGGTACCCGGTATATAATTGATTAATATCATATTTTATTTTGTATTTATTTATTTTTATTTTCTATTCCCATGGTAAAAGAAAACATACTACCTATAAAATTAAAGCAGCAAGTTGGCAATTTAATGATGCGAATAAATAAACATTATTATCTATATCGTCTTTATATCGGTAGATATCGACGTTTACTTTATTCCCTCTTTCGGTTTTCCACGCAGAGGTGCCACTATCTGATATTTTTGGAGTGCTTAGCTTTTTCCCAAATTTTTCCTTTTCCCTTTAAAATATTCACAGCAGTATTATACCATGTAGTTCTGAATCTTCTCTTTTGTTTTTCCTATTCTTCTGGATTCTCATATTCTTTTAACCTGTTTCTTATTATTCACTTTAATTAGGTGTCATGTCTCTTTTGCTTTGTCTTTGAGGTAGTATATTTCAAGTTCTTTTCTGATATTTGCACATCTTTTCTTGTCCACATGCCTTCACTTTTGCTACTTTTCTCAAATAACACATTTGGGCCGCCTTAATTCGCAGAAGGCAAAACGCCTTAATTTGTTTTGCCTTCTGCCGTCTAACACTAAGCAACCCTCTGCCAATATTGGTATACACCGTGTCTAAAGTTAAGTGTTCACCATTGCTAACTTTGTTATTATTGAAACTATGAAGTCGGTTAAATTAGCAAACTAGTAGGATTTTTTTTTACTGATTAAGTTAGTCAAAACAGAGAAACAATTGAAGAGCTAGTTTCTGAGATATTCACAAAAGCAACAAAATTTTAAGTGGAACAGCCTGTATATTTCGACATTTTTTTGAAACAGAGTTGAATTCCAAACAAAAAGTGAGTAATACACTATCGTCCCAATTTTAAAAATAAGCGAATAAAAAGCATTTACACTCTGATTATTATTGCTTTAATATGTAAGTAGGCGATGAATATAAATTAAAATAAAAGATTACTTGAAACGTCAACGAGTTTGTAAACTTATTCTGTTTTGTAATTAATTGGATGTGTATGGCTACCTATTGCTAACAGTTTATTACTGGTTGTTACTTGTACTAAAATGCCTTTCGCACATCTAGAAATATGCGTTATGCTTGAAGCTTATCTGTTTTGCAGTAGAAACACCGTGGAAGCATTGGCATATTATTGTACTAAATTTCCGGTCCCTGAAGCACCAAATACACAAATTTTTGAAAATTGGACCGAAAGCTAAGGAATAACGAAGATACATTTAAGAAATTTAGAAATCAACGAAGAAACGGAATTACGAGTGTTAGCATATTTTGAAGCATTTCCTCAAAATTCTATTAGAGACATTACGCGAGAGTTGAATGTCAATAGATACACTGTTCAACTTATTTTAAGCAAACATAAACTGCATCCCTATAAAAAGAGATAGGGACACATAAAATTACAAGGAAATGCAGAGAGAAGATTATTTTTTTGTAACTGGCTAATTAATTTCATCAATGAACATCTAGATAATTTAAAACTTATTTTGCGGTCAGACGAATCTAACTTTTCAACTAAAGGTATGTGTAATAAAAGAAACCAACATTATTGGTCTCGACAGAATCTCGCAGCATCGGTTTAGCTTAAATATTGGTGTGGCAACCAGGTTCTCGAGTTATTGGTCCAATTTTTAATCACGGCACTATAACAGGGGTACGTTATGTCCAACTATTAGCGCCAGTTCTCGAGAATCTTCTAGAAAACCTACCATTAGTTGATTACCAACGTATACATTTTCAACAGGATGGGGCGGTTGCTCATAATTATCATGATTATGCTACTATGCTAGGTAGACTGTTTGATAATATGTGGATAGGAACAAACGTACAAATTCCTTGGCCTCCACGATCCCCTGACTTAACACCTTTAGATTTTCATCTGTGGGGTTACATCAAAGACGAAGTTTATAAACAATATAGAAATGTGGTGCAGTTGGAAAACAAAATTGAAGACATAATAAATAATATTCCCACTAGAACTATTCTAAAAGTGACAAAAACTGTTCTCAGAAGTGTATTGATCAAAAATGTATAAATTTATCACTTTTTATTGCTTACCGTATTGTTATTCAATGATTCATATGATTTAATCTATTCAAAAATTAATAACTAGTTAATTACTTTCGATCGCCTATTTACATTTTAAAGCAATAATAATCAAAGAGTTTAAGTGCTTTTTATTCGATTATTTTTAGGTTTAGGACGATAGTGTATTATTTACTTTTTGTTTAGAATTTAACTCTCTTTCAGAAAATGTCGAAATATACAGGTTGTTCCATTTAAAAATTTGTTGCTTTTGTGAACATCTCAGAAACACAGGGTTTTATAACAAAATTTGACAAATATTTGCCCCCATCTGGATCAGTCATGAGAATTCTTTTTCGGCTAACGTAGAGTATTTACAAAAAAATCTTCCAGGGGATATAGTGATGTTATAAAAAAAAAAAAATTGCGATTGCATTTTTATGGCCAACTGAGTTTAATTTTTTTTCCAAGTGGTATACCTACCACATTTTATGGCATGTTCAGGTAGATCAAGAAATGGTTTTTTTAACAACTTATCATGTTATGGGGTTTTCTAAAAAAAAAGTTGACAAACAATTTTGTGCATACAAATATCACTTTTTTTAATTTAGAGTTGCATAGTAATTTACCGCTCCCTTTTCACTTGCTTCCTATTTTTTTTTTTCATCATTCGCGCGCTCAGTTTATTTTTGCCTCGCTTGTTGATTCGCAATGACAGCGTCATGCTCGATTTCTTTCTCGGCATTTAAGTCGATAATTCAATTAGTCTAAACCCATTAAGTCGTTTTTTTTAAACGCGGAAACAGTTCTGCTTATTGCAGACGATGAGCAACCATGTTAACGTCGATATAGTCATTTGTCCTTTCTCATCTTTTCTTCCGTTTTTCCGGGCCATTAAGCGACGTCTTCCTATAACATCGGTTTCAAATTAGATCCGATCGTCGACTGCTGCTTTTGATTTAGTGCAATATTGACAGTTTGTATGTAAAGTTGCATTATGGAATAAAATATTATTTAGTATCTAACAAGGCATCCTTAAAGTTTCAAAGAGCAAATATGGTATAACTGGACATGTGTAAAGCTTTTTACCATTAGAAAAAAATGAGGTGTGACCACCACACGACTTTCTTATACGTATGAGCGTTTCGAATTATAGAATATTTAGAATTTTTTTATAAAAATTATTCAAAATCCTATTTTAAGTACTTCTATTCTCTTAATAAATCCCTATAGAATACTTTGCAAGATATAAAAAAGTGCTACTCGCTAAGAGTAAAGTGCTACTTCCGGTCCGTATTTTGAAATTTCATTTATACAAAAAAATTGCAAATCTAACTCTAAATACTTTTGCACTCTTAATAAATATCTACAAAATGCATAATTTACGACATATTTGCAAAAATTCGCTATTCGGTAAGAGTAAAAGTGTTACTTCCGGTCCGAATTTTGAAATTTTTTTTATACAAAAGATATTTAAAATTATGTTTTAAATACTTTTATACTCGTAATGTATCTGTCTAGAAAACATGATTTGCGGAATATTCGCAAAAAACTGATTTCCGATAAGAGTAAAAGACCTACTTCCTGTAGGAATTTCGAAAAAAATGTTTAATACAATTTTTCGCAAATTTAATTTTGAGCACATTTGAATTCTTTATAAATTTGTTTAAACTTAGTAATTAACGAAATATTTGCAAAATTAGTTTTTTTTACTGAAGTAAACTACTACTTCCGGTCTACCGATTTTACTGAAAAACTAATTGGCTCTCTAGAGGGATATTATACATGTAAATACAAAATTTGGAATAGATATCCCAAACAGCATCAAATTGACGGGAATTGAGACCGGAACTTGGAATCGGTAACTGTTACGTAACTGCTACTAAATATTTGACTTAGCAGTAAAATTTACTCCAATTCAGATCTTATTAGTAGCAATCACGTAACTGTTACTAATAGTAGGTCCTCTATGGTCCCATAACTTCTAAGTAGCTCTTAACGTATTTGGAACCACACGGCTACTAAATAAGATTACTTTAAAGTTATTGGAACTTTAAAGTAGAAAACGATAGTGGCCATAACCATCTTGTATTACTGAAGTGTGACTTTAAAGTTTGCACTCCTTGAAAGTTACGCTCAAAGTTTTTGCTACGTTATCGGAACATGTATTAATTACCTCAAAGTTACGGAACTGTTTAGTAATATTTATAGTTATTTCGGCGTTATTACTACTCCGAGATGTTACTTACAGGTAATTTTCACTTTCCGTCTAAATTCAGATCGACTACATAGTTACAGTTACTTTTAAAAAATTACTACAAGGTAAGTTTCACTTCATCGACTTTAATAACAAAGGCACTCACCAATAAGTATCGCTCGTGTCTGTGAAATAAAACTGCGTTCGAATTCATGGCGTCTGAAAACAAAATTCGTCGCAACAGAAAGCCTATACACATTCGTCGATATTTTATCGAACACTGAGGCTTCAGCTGAACGCTCTTAGTTGTAATGGCGACATTTCCGTACATTATGGCCACAGGAAAAATATAACTTGCAAAAGCATCAGTGTCATCAGTTCAAATGACTAACAGTGGGCAAGCCTGTCAAGCAGCACCAGAAGTAAGAGGATGTGAAGTCGGAAATAATAACTATAACGAAGATGATGTGAAATTTGTTGAAAATTTTAAAGATGAAATCTACAATTATTAGGGTTATTATGATGAGTTATTTGTTCCTAAATATGAAGTTGATGATGATTATAAAGACGAAATAATAGTATATTCTTCAAAAATTTCATTCTCGCTACAGCTTAGAGAATGGTCTTTATTGCATAGAGTAATCGACAGTTCAATCAATGATCTACTGCATATGTTAAAGCCGATTAATTGTTTTTCGGTCTGTAAGGCATCTTTAAAGTTGTTAATATTCGGTAATTTTATGATGTACGAATAATGTACCCAACTTTCCTCTGGAGCATTGGCGGGATTGCATCTTAAAGTCTCCCTACGTGAATGATTTGAGTTGTGCGGCCAGTACAATACTTTGTCGTTCTCCCATTTCACAATTCTTCTCTTTCGTAGCCAGAACTTTGAAAAAAGCTATTTTTACAATAATTCACTACCACTAACCGCAATCATATGTGTTAATTTTAGGTTAAGTTGCACGTTGAACTTTGAAGTGGCACCGGGAACCTTACAGTAGTGTGCTACTTCATGGTAGTCTTAACGAACCTGCACAACTTTAAAGTTACAGGGACGTGAACCGATTGGTCCCATGTACTACTTTGTAGCAACTATAACTTTAAAGGAAATATTTGTAGTGGCTGCTACTACACGATTACTTTTATCAAGTAGTATGTACTTTAAAGACGCATATTTCAGTAATTACTACTTGTAAGTTCTCTTGCGCAAAATTCGCCATATTAATCGAGCAGAATTGCGACGCCATTGCTGTTCATGAACGTTGAATGACGTCATAATACTGATTAAATATTAATTTTTCTTGAGAGCTGTACTAAAAGTACTAAATCAATGAATATTTATTGGTTTAGAATGTTCAGGAATAATTTAAAAACAGATACACATGCCTAGATGGACAATTTCGAAACTGTACAGTATATTTTTTAAAAAAAATTATTTAGGAAAACGTATATTTTAAGGGCGCGTTGTCATTTTTCTAAGTACCATCATCATATTTGTCAGAAAACTTGTATTCGCATATAACTTTAATACCCAAGAAATCCTTTAAAATGATCAACGCGTGTTTAATTCTAATTATTGTGTGTTACTACTCACACCATCAACGTGTAGTATTACATTCTACCATCAGTTTACAAGCCAGCTTCGACAACGGAATGAGATGAGAATATAGTTGAAGCTTTGCTGAAGGTGTGCGACAGAGAGCGACTGAGAGTGTCAGAAACCTAAGAAGTTCCATTACAGTTGCTGCCACCACCCTGCTACGTTGCCGTTACGTAGCCGTAACGTCCGGGAAACGTCGCGGAAGCAGTTCCAGGGACGTCGCTGGAACGTAGCTACTACCGAATAATTATTCCCCATTTTGGTCCCAGGCACGTAATAGGACCGTTGTCACCACGTTCCGGCGACTGGTGGCGAAAACTTTAAAGTTCTTGTGATGGTCGCCGTTACGTTCCTACGACTAAAAATGTTACTTGGGGTCTACAGCGGTTTGAGCGCTATCGTGGTCACACACACACGGACACACACACAGAGAGAGAGAGAGAGAGACAAACACACAGAATTTTCTTAAACCACTTTTTTGGTGTCAGGGGACTTCAAAACGTGGACATCTGCAAAAATCTCGAGGTCGAAAATTATCGTCATCACAATACTTCCTTATACTACGTACAAGAAAGTACAAATTCCGAAGTTCTCAGTGTAACACTGATACAGAGGATTATGTGTGTTTTGTACATGTTAGACATTTATTAGGTTACAAAAACCACCATCATCACGACTGAAGCAACTCAAAAACTATTAATTTGTCTATTGATTTACATAAATTTTTCTAGATGGCGACGAAATGGTTTCCATCATTCGTAACATGAGGTCGGTATTCGTTGTGACTACTTTCAAGTTGGTTTTTATGTGTTTCTCTCTTCATGTATTATTTCCTAGATTCATCACAATATTTACATCTCTGATGTTCGTATATTTTGTTTATTAGGTGTTTTTGCTTCACTTTTATTTGACTTGCATCAGTTTGTACTGTCTCGTCAGAGAATGTCATAACATGAGAAATTAATTGCTTTGTTTTCTGAAATTTTCGCCTACCATAATCAACCAACAGAATGGATACGTTCAAAAACATTTAATTCGGCACTAATAAGATTGCTTTCAAGATATTTATTACTACTTAATTTACAAAAAGACGTATTTTACTTTCGTACAGAGGAATTTTGTTTGCATAAGGACGATTTTGATTTGTAAAAACAGGCATCTGATTTATTAAAAGACGAATTTGTTTTGTATAAAGAGCAATGTCATTTGCAAAAGGGTGCCACGTATGTAACGTCAAGAGGCATGTGACAATAATATGGCACTGGGTAAATTAAAATTACAAATACAAAATATTTATAATAATACTTCCAAATGAATCGCAACCTCTGTGCCCACCTACCTGCTATTCTTGTCATTTAGACTGCCTCTTTACTCAGTGAAGATGGTATGGGTCGAAACGACGTGAAGCTAATGTAATAGGGCGCCACCGCGTATTTAAAGCTTATCGAAGATAACGAACGCGGATCGTAGATGGTAAGAAAATTCAGGTGGAAATAGGTAAAAGCAATTCATCAATAAAACAAACCAAATTCAAACCACAAGTTCTAAATTTAATGCCCACTATGTGATATAGAAGATTTATATATAATAAAAAAAAGTCAAATATGAAATGATTGAATATTAATGATGTGAAATTTTAAAGAGAAAAATAAAACAAAATTTAAATTATGTCTTTAAAGCATACAGCTGATCTTGATGGTACACCCTGTATATCAAAAATCAACATAAGCAACCATCCATAAGGATTAAAAAAAAACAAGGGCATCGATCCACACTGTATGTCAAAAGAGAAAAAAAGATTAAACATCTGAATTTGAAATGCAATAATAAAAAAGAAACTAAATTGTTAGCAAAAATAATTGAGATAACAATTACAAATAATCAGAGCACTCTTAAATTTAAAGATTAACACAATCGGTGAAATATCACCGCAGGTCTCGAATAATTTGCAAATTAATCGCTTACAATAGGTTAAAATGTAGATCAAGCGACCACTTAAATAACTAAAAATATTAACCAATTACATAAAATCAGAATTACAGTAAACTATTCATGCTCATCTCTTATACAAAACTACTAATCGCATGACAAGTGCAAAGATTATTTAAATTCTGCCTGTACAATGGGCTGTTATGCAATAAATTCTCAGAATGAAAACCAAAATTACAGAAATTAATTTAAAACACCCTGTAGGCTTATGTGCAATAAATTTACTAAGTTAAACAAAAGCTTTATAAAAGTCTCCGATCTGAAGGATCTGACAGACTTATTCCTACAATTACTAATTATAAATACAAAATCCCAATTTTTAATCAAGGTAAACGCTTATCTGTAACTAATGTGGTCTTCATTAGATGATGACAACAGCGAAGCAAAAGGAAAACTCAGCTGTCTGCCAAGATTAATTGGTTTAGGTTTCCAACGGAACAAAAAAAAAACAAAATCCTTCTCCAGGGGGCTTTATAGTTGAGTTCAACATATAATCGTGGACCTATGTTTCGCAATTAAGTCTCACAATTTCAACGTCATACAATTTCACGTCACCAAAATTTAATCGTCACGAAAATTTCTCTAAATAGAGATAATAATTAGCTCTAACGAAAAATGTCAAAAGAGAAAATAAAACAATAAGGTTAAGAAAATGAATCATTATCAATTTCAAACTATTTGACAGATAAATACCTGACTAATGTTCATATATTCTTCCAACGTGCAATCGACAATACCAAAGCATTCGAAAACTAACGAAGCCACGTGTAGATTAACCAAAAATTCCGGCAATGGCCGATATAGGAAAATTGCGGTTCTAACTAATCCAAAAACAAATGTAGAATTTACATATTCAGAATTCCATTCATTAACATCCGTCGATAGGACGATGTTGATAGATTTAACAACTATCCCAAAATAAATTAGAATGAAAATCCAAAGCTAATCACACAATGCACAACGCTTGTTACCAAGACGATAAGAACAAAATGAATGCCATGACCTGTGCTACGATGTGTCAATAAGTGCGCGCTGGTAAAGAAGAACAGCCAACTTAAATAACATATGAATAAAACGGAATTAATTAAATTAGTATTTCAATTTAAAATATTATTAAATTATCGAGAAAGAAAATAACAAGTAACTTAAAATAATTTTTAAGTTTATCGGATATCAAATAATAATAACAAAATTTAAGCAGATAACTACAATAACAGCTAGACGAGTAGCTATGGCGACTTAATAGCGAACGTACTTAAGGTAAGTGATTCAAGACAGATGACGCGAATATACCGAATGTACAAATAATATTATTACTAATTCTTTAACGAGTCAAACTTGTACTAATTAAATTAAGAACAATAATAAATGTTTGTAACGAAGTTCCTCGTTAATTGCACAAATTAACATTTTTTAGTCCATTATTAATTTATTTAGCAATATTAAATTAAAAGAATGTGTGTTATTTTGTTCAAATATTGTATAAAATGTTTTGGACGGACCTGTATATGTATTCATTTGTAACGATCATTCATGTTATTTGTTTATTTTTCAATATAAGAGTACCGAATGTATACGTCATGCTCGTAGTCGCGCGCAAATTGTATATTTTGAACGAGTTTTTCCTACAGAAATAGGGGGGTTTACGGATATATAAAGACACCAGCAAGTGTGTCTCTTCCATTTTATTCTCCTATCCTACAGCCGCCTTTACCTTCTTTACTCAGCCTTGATGGCGTGGGAAAGTTAGGTGATAATCCTAGAAACGTATTATATTCAGGTCTTATGCGCCGTGAAATAATCGTTTCAAAATCCGCTAAAACCCGTCCGAAAGTGTCTTTTCCATTCAGACCAGGGGTCGTGGAGGAATAGACATTTTTACCGCTACAACCTATAATTCCCTTCGAAGTCAGGCTATCAATGCCGTGACCATATATCTCCGCATTTAATATTTGTATTTTATTTTCAGAAATGTTAGATTTCGAATATTGTTTGTAACGCGCGCGCTCTGTAACATAAACAAAGATATAATAATACTTCGCCGAGTAGACGTGCAAAAGCCCGTGCCGATTGAAATTATTTTCCGTGACAAATTTGTAAAGATTCTTCTGCGAGCGTGATAACATACAAAATTTAGTTGTAAAATAATTTAAGCAAACCTGAGCATCCGTATCTTATTTCAAACACCATTTTATTTATGATTTTTTAATCGGAATATTCTGGGACCCGTAATTATTAATTCAGGGACTAGAAATGTGCAAACGTTCTCGCTTAATTTCATACGTGACTTATAGAGGTCATTGACGTGTATTTATTTTGTATACTATTTATGTACATAGGCTTTGTAAATTTGTAATTAATATTAGACGAAAATGTGTATCAATTGTGACCATAGTTTAATTGCTGAATTGTTTATTTGTTTGACATGATTTAACAATGTTTTAATAGAAATAAAAGTTAACCGTTATGTACTTTTCAAATGAATTTCTAACCGTGTGTTTTTTTACCTTTACCGTTTGACAATGAGATAGAGAAAGTAGTATATTCAAGAGTAACGAATCACATTAAAACAATAAGAAGTACTCACGTTTTTTCTCCGCTGAGTTCGCTGTTGAGCAATAGGTCTTTGTCCCAAGGCACCACACTATAACCGCCATATTTTTGATTTATCTTAAACTGCCCGAACTTGTTGACATTAAGGTCGACGGCACGTACTTTATCAGATCATAACATTGAAGCCTGAACATATAGGCAGCCAGGAGTGCTGTGTATCTTGGTGTCTTGGCATTCAGAAGACAAATTCTATAACCGGCTAGTTTGCCCCTGGTGTTATATAAGCAAATGACACTATGTTATAAATAAAAGTAAGCTAAGCAGGTTATAGATGGCGCCCATAACGTTTGGCCGTGTTTTAAGAGATTTAAAAAATTAAATTCCGCCGCATTTAATAAAACTGTATGAATAATTTCACAGTTTTCCGCCAGATATACATGTATAATTATTTTTTTTAAATAATAAGATAGGAAAATTGATACACAATTTATGTACATACATAGAGATAAGTTTTTATTAAAGGATAGTAAAACGTACATATTCTTTATTAATTGTGAGGGAGTAAAAGGATAGGAGAATAAATTGCAACTACAATACATTTTTATTTTATTATTATTTTATTTTTATTTGGTACATTATAAATTATAAAATGACTGATCAGGACAAAGGCAAAAATCCAAACCCTCTTGGGTGGATATATACTTTGAAAAAAGAGGACTTAAATGCCGCAGCAGAATCTTTAGGGTTAGACGCTACCGGTAATGTCGAGGACGTACGTAAACGCATTAGCACCTTTCTGAAAGAGGATAAAACGGGTTCAACGAATAAGGGAAACACTCCACCGCAAAGAGACACTAACGTTCAGATTTCTTCCGCGGAAATCTGTGCTCAAATAAGGAAATGGGGGATTCATTTTAATGGCAGCTCGGACGCTGTATTTTTTCTGGAAAGAGTCAAAGAACTCCAAGTATGTTACGGGATTAAAGACGAACATATGCTCCATGCATTGCCTGAGCTTTTTAGAGACAAAGCACTGCTTTGGCTCCGGAATAATAAAACTTTATGGGGTACATGGGACGAGTTCTTAGAGGACTTTAAACTTCAATATCTTCCGCCTCGGTATAATTTTTCAATCGAAGAAGAAATACGCGCTCGGTTGCAAAAACCAAAGGAATCTTTTAAAGATTATTTAACCGCCATATTAACGTTAATGAGACGCGGCCAAGATATGTCCGATGGTGATAAATTGGAACGTGTATACGGTAACATGTCACCTAGTTACAGAATGTATATACATAGGGACGCGATACAATCCCTCCGACAATTATCTAAACTCGCTGCCGACTACGAATTACTGCTGGAAGAGCAGGCGCGCTTTTGTAAGAAAGAAAGTACGCTATCAGCACCGGAACGCCCACCCAGCGATAAACCCAGTACTTCGCGTTCGCATCATTTGTCATATGCCGCCCAGGATAATAAGCCTCGACAATTTCCTGTACCGCCGTCGCCGTTACAAAAATTATCACATCCGGAAAACCGTTGTTGGCGATGTGGCAGAGAGGGACATACGCGTGGTTATTGCCGTAACCCATTTAAAATGTTTTGTTCACGGTGTGGCAAGTTAAATGTACGTTCCGTTGACTGCCGATGCCAGGGAAACGCCGAGAAGGGCGGTCTGCAGGCAAAGACCGTCCGCAAGCAGTAAAACCGCCTGAATCCGCAAACACATGTATCAAAGACTCGACGGTGCCAGACAATCGCGTCTGGATCCGTGTGAACATGTGTAACCAGAATTTACGAGCCCTCGTGGACAGCGGAGCGACTTCATCGTTTTTGTCCGAATCACTAGTTGCCCGGTTGTTGAAAAATAATGAACAACGTGTCTTGAATAGAAAATCTAAAGTCCGCCTCGCGAATGGAGACGTTGTAGAATCGCCTGGCTCAGTTTTGTTACCGGTCCGCATGGGTAGCCGAACTACAGACGTTAATTTTGTAATTATGCCGAAGAGCCCGTGCTCAGTTATCTTCGGAATTAATTTTCTCAAGGAAATTGGGGCTGTTCTTGATTTTTCCGAAAGGAAACTGTACTTTAAAGGAGACAATGCAGTCTTTGCCGCGAGCTGTGGGATCTCCGAGGTACAGGACCGCCACGAGACCGCCTTAAAAAAATTCCTTGATCAAGAATTAAGTAAATTTACTACCGTGCCTGGTCGGACGAATTTAATACGTCACACAATCCGTTTGCAACCGAATACCGCCCCAATAAAACAACGATATTATCCGTGCAACCCAAAGAAGCAAGCACTAATCGACGCCGAAGTGGACAAGATGCTACAAGACGGTATAATAGAACCCAGTAACAGTCCGTGGAGTTCTCCTATCGTCGTGGTCACAAAAAAGAACGGTGGCGTTCGGTTCTGTGTCGATTTCCGCAAAATTAATTCCGTATCCATTAAAGATTCATATCCTTTGCCGTACATTTCAAATATTCTTGATAAACTCCGCGACAGTAAATATTTTTCGACACTTGATCTTAAAAGTGGGTACTGGCAAGTGGAATTAGAAAAAGATAGCAGACCCGTGACAGCTTTTACAATTCCGGGAAAGGGCCTATTTCATTTTGTGTCATTACCGTATGGATTGCATAGTGCGGGAGCGACGTTCCAACGCCTATTAGATTCGGTGATAGGTCCTGAAATGGCGGAGTACGCATTTGTATATCTGGACGATATTATTATTTTAGGCAAGACTTTTGAAGAGCATTTGAAAAATTTAAGTAATGTTTTCGCGCGTTTACGGGAAGCAGGCCTTCAACTACAACCAGACAAATGTACTTTTGCCAAACAGGACATAAAATATTTAGGTCATGTTGTAACACCGGACGGAATCCGTACAGACCCGGACAAGATCGCTGCTATTTTAAATGTACCGCCGCCGCGATCCAAGAAAGAAATACGTGGTTTTCTGGGACAAACGTCATGGTACCGTCGCGTCGGTTCGTACCGAATTTCGCACAACTTACCGTTCCGCTCATAAAATTAATTAAAAAAGATGTGCGTTGGGAATGGACGACGGAACAAGACGCCGCATTCGCCGCCGTAAAGAAAGCCCTAACAGAGAGCCCAGTTCTCGCGTGTCCGGACTTCTCCAAACCATTCCAATTGCATACCGACGCCAGTGAGAAAGGTTTGGGAGTCGTTTTAATACAAATAATAGAGGGTGCCGAAAGAGTGATTGCCTATGCCAGTAGGACTTTAAGTAAGGCAGAATTAAATTATTCGACGACCCAGAAAGAAGATCTTGCCGTTGTTTGGGGTATCAAAAAATTTAAGTACTATTTAGAATTTTACCAATTCACCGTTATTTCCGATCACCAATGTTTAAGATTCCTGAATGACTTGAAGAATCCGTCAGGACGAATCAGTCGATGGGCTGTTGATTTACAACAGTATGATTTTGTCATTCAATACCGAAAAGGAGCGATGAATAATTTAGCCGATTCTCTGTCCCGAGCACCGCTTCCTTTCAAACACGAAACCGATGAAGATACCTGTGCCTTGTTAGAAGAAACGTCTTGTTCTTGGTATAACAAGAAGGTTTCGGACGTTCAGGCAGATCCTGAAAAACATCAAGAATACCGATTAGAAAATGGTAATTTGTACAGACACATACCTGATACACAACATACCGAGGGAGTGCGCGCATGGAAATTGTGTGTAGCTACGCCTGATAGAAACGACGTCCTGAAAGAAATCCATGACGCTCCTGAAGCTGGACATCTTGGGGTCGCCAAAAGTATAGCGAGAGCCGCTTCGTTATATTATTGGCCAGGGATGTTCAGAGATGTCCGCCGCTACGTCAATCGATGTCGATCCTGTAAACATTATAAATTTAATCAGGGAAAACCTCTAGGCCAGATGTTATTCTCACCTGTTGATTGTCCATGGGAACAAGTGAGTGTAGACCTCCTCGGACCTTTTCCGCGTTCCAAGAGAGGATATACTTCATTGTTAGTCATACATGATCGATTCACGAAGTGGGTAGAGTGCCAGCCGCTACGCTCTGCCACATCACGAACCGTCATCCAGGCACTGAAGGAAAAGGTAATCTATCGTTTTGGTTGTCCGAAGATCCTGTTGGCTGACAATGGTCCGCAATTTGCCAGTCACAGTTTCACCAGTTATTTTAATGGATTAGGTGTCAAGATAAAATTTAATGCTCCGTATGCTCCGCAATCGAATCCTGTGGAAAGGACAAATAGGGTATTAGGACCTATGATTGCACAATACATCAATAAAGATCATAGAGAATGGGACCAATACCTACCTCAGTTCGTTTTCGCCATCAACACCGCTAAACATGAGTCTACAGGATTCACACCTGCCTTTCTTAACTTTGGTAGAGAACTCATGCCGCCGAGCTCTCTGCGAAGAACCGCTGATGGGCAGTTAATGGATCCTGCTCGACCGAATACCGAAGAATTGGCTCAAGAACTGTCGAAATTGGACGACTTTTTCAAGATCGTCAGGATAAAGTTGGCTCAAGCGTTCCAGAGGCAAAGTAGGCCCTACAATCTGAGACATCGTCCTTACCGCCCTCAAATTGGACAATGGGTGTATCATCAGACACATAATTTATCCGACGCCTCTAAGAAGTTTACCGCAAAACTTGCTCCGAAATTTGAAGGTCCCTCTAAAGTTATCCAGATCCTGTCTCCGTCTATTCTTATGTTACAGGTACCAAACAGACGAAAACCCGTGAAGGTACATGTGAAAGATGTCAAGATTCCGTCCGCAGACGAACTCCAACCCGATCTTCCACCTCCAAATCCGCTGGAAGTAGTGGGGGAAGGCCAGGAGGATATATAAACTCGTATGTACCATCCAGTATACACAGTCGATGCAATGGGCACTTCCAAGCAACCAGGCAAGATGACCGCTCCCCGTCCATTGGTATCTCCGCCGCCATCCGCCATGGACGAACGATATCGAGCGTTGTGGGGTACACCGCCTGGGTTGAAGACACCTGAACGACCAATAACGCCTCGCTATCTGGTTTCACCGGCGACAGTTGCCCTCATGGAGGAGAAATATCAGACATACTGTTGTCAGACACCTCCCAAGCCAGTAGTCTCCGTGCCGCCCTCCAATGAGACAACAGTCGATGTGGGACCCACGTTACACAGTCCCGACGCAGAAGCCTATCTGGGTTTCAGGCTTTTACAACTTTTCGGTGCTTCTCCAGTGCCCGACTTATTGTCACCGTTGCCAGCGACGCCTGAAGCGAAGAAAGCACCCTTTGTCGATGCCTCCCCTCCGACGATCTCAATTCCTTCGCCGCCTCCCGCACATGGTACCTCAACTCTACCAGTTATTCCTTTTCTGTCTCATTTTTCCTTGGACATGCC
Organism: Amphimallon solstitiale; assembly: GCA_963170755.1. Lineage (NCBI taxonomy): Eukaryota > Metazoa > Arthropoda > Insecta > Coleoptera > Scarabaeidae > Amphimallon > Amphimallon solstitiale. The sequence continues at coordinate 114,358,238 of OY720677.1, forward strand.
GTTCCTTTGCTCAGACCCTCCGCCGCTGCCGACGATTCCGCCGCCGACCGTTAAACCTCGTCTGGCAAATCCTGGGGCCTGGGTGAGGAAGGAAGGTTCGCTGGGGAAAGGAGTCCGTAAGAGGCGACACAGGAACAAACGAGTCCATGTGCGGGTCGACGGAGTGAGCGTCGTGATGACTCGCAGGGAAGCTGAAATCCACCACGCAAATCTGAAAAGACAGAACGATCAGTGATAGTGCGTGCGTCATAGACATCGTGAGTGATGATAAACTGACGAGTTTTAGTTTTTTAATTTTAAGATGATAGACTGTCAAGAGTTAATTTTTAAATTTAATTTTCCGTTTCTGTACTTTTGATATTTAGTTGTTAGGGTTCATTGTTTTCTTTTAAGGAGGGGGCTGTAACGAAGTTCCTCGTTTAAAAATAGAGATAATTAAGCCTATGATTTTTGAACCGTTACAAGGGTAAAATTGATTTACGAATAGCGGATGTCACAGTTCACGCAGTTTACGGTTAGTTTTATCGAGTATAGTATATTGATTTTTTGCTAACCCTGCATGTATTAGTTTAAGATCAAGTTATTAATTTGTTTTCATCATATGGGTACTGCGCAATTTTCTACCGCGCATCCCCTACTTTATAACTCTGAATAAGTTTCGGCACGATTTGCCGGTTATCGTTGCATTAGTGAAGTTGTTTTGTTAGTTTTGAGTCAGTTTTAAGTCTTTTAGCTTTTCCTTAATTTGCCAGATAAAATTGCTGATATTGGAAATAACCCGTCTGTTAATTAATCGTGTAGGATTTTTGTTTCTCGGGGAATTTTTAATTGAGATCTTTGTTGGAAGATTGGAGTGTAGTATCACTCTTGTGGCTTAGCGGCTATATCGCTTGTTGTGGATAATTTACGAGGCAATCGCTAATAAACAAAAACTATAGGCCAATAAGTATATTGTCTACTATATCTAAAGACTTCGAATAAGCCATCATATCAAGGCTATCTTACTGTTTTGAAAAAAACAGTTTTCTAAGAACATGTCAACATGCGTACCGTAAAAATGAATTAACAACTGCGTTAGTAAGTGTATTGGACTATATAAACGATGCCCTGGATGAAAAGAAGATAGCAAACCTAAATCTATTCGACTTAAGGAAGGTATTTGACACGGTGGACCACGGTATACTTATACACAAGTTGGAATACTGGGGTAAGGGGTCGACGCTTGCAATTAATTAAGTCCTACATATCAAATAGGAGACCGACGTTGGAATGGAAGTCTAATATATCGCAAGTAGGGCATACCACCTATGGTGTGCCCGAAGGATCGATTCTGGGTCCACTGCTGTTTATTCTGTACATCAACGATCTGCCGGGGGTCTTGCCTGAGATTGAAATATGACAATACGCCGATGATACCACCATCATCACCAACCATAGTAATGAGGAAATACTGAAGGTACAAACCCATGAAGCTGTTGAAAGAGCTGAATTGTGGTTCGCAGCCCATAAACTCAAATTAAATACAAGTGTTAATTTTTTGGGCATGAGTATAAATACTGGATTAAAATTTGGAAGGCACATAGATCAATTGGCGTAAAAACTGGCGTCAGACATTTCTGCTATTAAGAGAATAAAATCAATAGCAACACATCAGGCTGCAGTGCTAATCTATTACTCCGTTTTCCATGGCCACCTCTCATATGGAATCCCGTTTTGGGGCACGTCTGGGGCAGCGAGTAGAATATTTGTTCCACAAAAGATGACAGAACGAGCTCTTTGTAGTTTGAGGTACAACGAATCGTGCAGGGGGCTCTTCAAGCAAGAAAACATTCTTACCTTGGTATCCGTGGGGTTATCACTAAATATGTACCAGGCTATGAGATCTGAAGAATACGTATAAATGTATAACTGAAAATCAAAAAAGAAATTTATTTGTAACTCATCAAAAATTTCTAAATTTTTAGGGCCAAAATGTAGTTAAAGTCGGTCCATAACATTGTTTATCTTACACGCACTAGTAATTCTAGTTTAAGGTTCTTCCAAAAAAAACTATAAAATGCAGATAGTTACAACCTTTGTTCGAGAATGAATGGCAATTCAAAAGATTTTCTATGGCGATGTTTCTTTTTTTGTGAATAATGTATAGCCTTTATGTGGAAAAGGTCGATAACCTCGGTGCATTACCATGTTTCTTTTTCCGTTAAATAGAAGTATATTATTTTGAAACTTAAATTCCTCTATATGAAAATTATTATGTTTGTATATTAACTGCGACAGGTTTTCAATTTCTCGTCACTGCGTACACATTGGACCACGATTTTTTTTGTATGGGCATTACTCATATTTTATTTCAACCCCCTTTTTTTTAGTGTCGCTATTTAAAACTAACCCTGTATATCATGCACTGAATGACGTTCACCAACACCTTCATCAATACGAGACAAATTGAATAAAACACTAATACAACACACGAGAATGTTCAAATTGCGTATTCCGAGGCAAAGACTAGCGATGACACATGGCAAAATTCATTATTATGACGTAAAGCTATACAACCACCTATCAGAAAATATGAAACAATTGAATAACGTATGCTTCTCAAAAAAATTAAACGAACTTTAATAGAAAAGGAATATTATTCCATGGAGGATTATACGAGGGGTACCTATATTTATATTTGTATTTACATTTTATATTGACTGCTATTTTATTCTTAAATACATTAATAATTCGTTGATAACGAGTTTACAAGCTAATGTCTCACGGAAAATGAATCAGTAGGTAGTAGTAGGAGTAGTGGTAATATTTACTGACTTTTCTATACGAAATCTAAGCAGTTTTCTTTTATTTAGCGTTTGCTGTAGGCACCAATTTAGTTCAACGTTGCATGGACCGTTCGAAATTACGCTTTTCTTTGGGAGAAGAACATACACGAACTACGTGATACTTACTGTACTTGCCTTATAAACGTATATCATACTTGAAAGTTGCTATAATAAGATTTCAATAAGTGCATACAATTGCCTAGTTAAAATTTCACAACATATTTGCTCTCACTTACTTAATACGATGGATATTTGAATTGATTCCGGCATTTAAAAAAAAAAGAAGCCAAATAAAATTTATTTTTCAACCTAATCTCCCTTCAACTCGATACATCTGGTCCAACGTTTTTCCCATCTCTCCAAACCGTCAGAAAAAAATTGATAATCAAAACTGAAAAGTATTGATTTACATCGTCTTGAACCTCAGCATTTCACCAATGTTTTTCCGCTGAGATATTTTTTCAGAAATATTGCTGGAAGCTAGAACTGACGCATAGGGTGGATGCGGAACCAATTAAAACTGCAATCTGTTCAGTTTTAACATTGCAACTAAACACGTGTGAACCCGAGCGTTATCCAGGTGAAACAGGATTCTCTCTTTTGCCAAATGTGAACCTTTTTTCTTAATTGTGGCCTTCAATTTATCTAGCAATGCATCGTAGTACTGTCTGTAGGTAGCCGGCAAGAATTATTCCTCGGCTATTCCAAAAAAACTGTCGCCATTACTTTCTCAGCAGAGAAAACGACTTCTGCCTTCTTCAAAATTGATTCTCCAACCGCAATCCAATGCATTTTTGGTCTCGGCCGTATTGTGGTATACTCAGGCTTCATCAAAGGCCATTAATCGCCGCAAAAATTCCGCCCGATTTTTTTAATAAAATTAAAACGATAACGCGACATGTCCGTGTTATGCGCTTTTGGTCGGTTGTCAACAAACGCAGCACCCACCTCGCGGATAATTTTCTCATATCTAAATCTTGATATAAAATCTTGTCAACCCGCTCAAATGATATCTCACAAGCTTTAGCTATATCTATAACTAGGGCGCGGAATCGAGCGAGCCATGACTCATCGCCCATGGGCGCACAATTGAAATGTTGTATTTTTAAAGAGGTTTTAATTTTTTTATATAATTGGATAACAACTCATAAAATACAAAATACATTATTATTTGTCATTTTGTTGTTCAAGTCGAGTAAAAGAGTATTAATATTCACTAGCAATACTTTCTCAAGGTTCTCTTCTGTAAGACTTGTACTCTTTGAATTAAGTACATCCTTGTAGATAGAAAACGTCCTTTCTACATCGCAACTGGTTATAGGTGCGTACTGGAAATATTCTTTTATTTCAGCGAATTTAGCAGTTTGATTATGTGTCATTGTCCCCATACACAATTGCCACAATGTTATTAAATCTGGATTTCTATTAAAAACTGCGTCTAACTTTTGCCAAAGGCCACATCCGAAGTCACTTGGAATACTTTCGAAACTATTAATAGCCACATTTAATGTGGTTAATCCATCCTTTAGTTTGAGATTTCGATTTTCAAAATATGTGATTAGTTTAGGCTAATTTCCAAAGTGTTCCTGAAGGAATAACAGCTGATTCTTTAAATTTGGGATTTGTGTTAGTTCCTTGCACTCAGATATACTTCGAGCATCGTCATTTAAACATGTAACGAAATTTTGTAAACTATCGAAATTCTCTGCATAAACACTAGTAGCTTCCAGCCATGTTCCCCATCTAGTTATTACTGGCGCGGAAGATGGAAGTTTTTTCCTGTAAAAGGCCACTCTCGATGTTGCTTTTCTGAAAACTTTTTTAAAAGCGGATACAAGTCTATCAACTTCCGGATAGTTGTCTCTGATATATTCATAGATTCTGTGGAGAGCATGTGCTATACAAGTAATATGCAGCATATAACGATATGTTTCCTTTAATAGTCTGCCTGTTTTTAACATATATGCGACACTGCCACTAACAAATAAAAGTATTTTTTCCCTGTACCTGTCGTCCGAATGAAGCATTTTGTGCAAATTCTCGTCAATGATTTTAGCAACTATTTCCGCATCAACTGTATTTATAACTTTAGATGCTATTACATATGCGTTATATGGAATAGTTTGATGTAGTACACCAGCTACAACATTTACCACACAGCGTCCTAATATATCGACAGTGTCGTCGGTACCTATCCATAGGTAATGATTTGAAAGATGTCTTCTAATTCAGTCTACTGTTTTCGTGAAGCACTTAGAAAGATAATATTTGCGTAAGGTGGATTCATCAGGAACATTTCGACCAGTATATTTTTGGAGAAATGTTTTGAAACTGGGATTGTCAAGTTTCTTTAATGGGATATTAGCCGCCATTAAAGCTTCACAGAGTTCTTCATTAAAATTGTCAGTTTACAACGGGTCCAATTTCTGTGTATGTTTTAGCGATGCTAAGTGACGTTGTACGTTCGATTTTTTGGCATTCTGTAACGATATTTTACAGACTTTGCAATAAATATCGGAATCACTGACAATGGACTTACAATCAGTAAGACCCCCAATCCAACTCGCCGTTGTTTCACGATGTATTTCTCGACGTTCTTCCATATCATATCTGAAAAAGTAACATAAACAATGTTCTAGATCTAAATAAATGATAACTAAAAATCTTAATCTTAATCTTAACAAAATCCAATGCACACTTACGATAATGACGATATAAATGAAAGAAGTTGATTCAATGAACCGGCAGGAACTATTACAAAAATTACGAAATACGTAATTAACAGTTAAAACAATGAAACAAGGTAACTAACGTAAGGTATAAATGAAAATTTTATTTCCCTTGGAAATATAACGTAAAAATAATAAATTTTAAACACTCCTGACGCCGTTATCTACGCCTGTGTATAAAGAATTTTACCTCATAAATTCCTTATTTTATTGCCATTTTTTGCTCTGATTCTCGGACTCTAGTCGAGCGTAAACAGATGTTACAGTTCGCCCTATGAATTAGTACTCTTCAGATATACCGTTTGACTGAAATAAAAGTAGATATAGGGAAACACAAACACGCACACAAGTGCATGCAAACATGAAATGGAGGGGTACGATAGTAGGGGAGTACAGATGAGTTCATATCGGGCGTGATATCGGGACACCGGGGTACCGAGGCTTTAGTGCACAACGTGTCTTTTAGTATGCAGTGAATTAACACAACCCTCTTTGTTTCACAATCTTATGGATAGCTGGCACAGAGGGAGGTGGACGATTTTCATACGGCGCAACAAATAAATTTTGCACGTCTTTGTACGAATTATCCTTGGCATACCATAACACAATCTGTATTTTTTCCTCGACAGTTAAGGGCATTTTATTTTAATATTTGCGAGTCTGCTCAGATACAATGTATGTACGTTCACGCTCTAAAGTTACGGAAAGAATGCCATGTCTGCGCGCGCTCTCGATCTCCCCACTATCTCCCCACACCACCGGTGTTGTATACATACATACATAGGTACATGTTTATGTGTGTGTATTTGAAGATGCATATTAACTTATAACTACGACAATCTGTAATGTAAACAACACACAGTTGTTTACATTATATATCTTTGCTCGGTTGTAGCTCCGTGGTAGTTTAGCTCGCTCGATTCCGCGCCCTGTCTATAACAGTCATTCGAATATCTTTCATCACAGTCTGATGCAGTAATCGACAATTTCGTGAGTTGTAGCAGTTTTCGGACGTCTGGAACGTTTATCTTCTAAAATGCTCGTATGACCACTTTTAGAGTTGGTCACCTAATATTTTATCGTTGTAAATAAAGGGAAGGCTTCACCGTATAGAGAGTCTAATTCATCTTTTATATGTGAGTGTTTTTCTCAAGTTTCTCCATTGTTGAATGACAATGTGAACTGACAACTTTAGAGACGTACCATAGACGAACTAATAATTAGTATGACTTGTAATTTTTACAGTTTATATATGTCGGGGCTATATATCGGATGGCGAAAGAATTATTTTCTACAATTACTTTATGTCGGTAAGGCGAGAAATATTTCAAGTATGCCTCGTATATACGAGCACTAATGGAAGTAATTCTACAGGTACGTTAGTGAGAAAAGGAACTTGTTGCTATCACGACGAACGGCTCTCTAATACTTCTCTTTAATTCGTGCTGTTACCTCATCAACCCGAGCCCGGAATAGTCAATACGACTTCAGCATTGTTAATTAGAGGATGACACGTGTAGTTACGTAATGACAGAGTCTGTAGCCGAAATGCTTACACGTGCTTTAACAACAGGTTCGGACATTATTCTATTTTCAGTAGTAGAAAAATGATATCCTATTATTTATTATAATTATTTTCTTTTTTTTTTTACGCACACGTGATGGAATATTTGTGCATTGCTTCGTCGTCCTACAAGATTAAACAGCAAACGTGACAATGAATGAGTTTATCAATAATAGCACTCAATACTTTTTGCGCAGTTCTTATTAGATTAGTCAACATAAATGCTATTCATCTGAATACCAAGATGCACAATATGGTTTCCTATTACTGTAAATCTTTGAGGAAGTAGACGGCTATGAAGATATCTTTAAGGAAATGTTTTTAGATGGCCTCTTCTGTATTATCGATGAATTTTAAATTTTGGATTTTAATGCGTTTTAATTTTCATTTACATTCTGCCTCATACTATTTCTGTTGTAGTGTCCGTTTGTACATCTGATATTTAGCTGAGTGTTCCATAACTTGAAAGAGATGCTTTGACTTTGATAAAATAAATAAGATATTTAACGTCCACGACGGTTTTAGTACAGGTGTTGGAAACAACCATAAGTATTTTAAGATTATATGTTGTAACGAACTTTCATTCGGCTTTGTATAAAAATAGCTTCAAGTCTATTCTTTTTAACCAGCTTTTAGATTTTAATCCGCAATTACCTAATTGCTGTTGGCCGTGCGTCCACCCGTCAAACAGTAATTAATATTCTGCAATTATCAGATACAATAATAGTAAAACTTATTTGTCACGTATATGCATCTTTCGCCGTAAAGTTAACTTAGTCAAAATTACGTTATTAAGCTACCGATCATATCTTTGTATGTCCGTATAAAATAGTGAAAACATTTAGAGATTACGAACAAACAACAAATAAACATTACATAACGTATATATGATTTATGAATTCTACTTCCTGAGTTTGACATTTTAGAGTCATGTCTCACGGCTTAATGTCATTGGTGGATATAATCATTTTATTTTATTTGTATTTATATGTATTTAATGTAAATAAACTAGGTTACACTGACCTTTCTTTTCTTTGTTGTGTTAGAAAGAACGAATAACCGGTAGAATAAAATAAAAGCTAAAGAACCTACCTCTGCTGAGTGAACCCGATAAGATGTCATTTCTCTTTCCTTACTTTTATTTACATATAATTTCTAATTTCTTAGTGTTGATGAAAACCATACACGGTTGGCTATATTTCTGAAGGATAATGTCTATACAGTACTTTTGGTTTCAGGTGTTACCCAATGATCCAAAAGCTCGAAGATTGTTCCTGACCAGTGGCGCTCTAGGTCACATTCAAGAATTAGATGCCGAACCTGGATCAACTCTCATGGAATACATAACAATTATAAACTCTTGTTTCCCGGAAGAAATCGTACGTTATGTAACTCCTGGATATCCAGACACTCTTTTAGAGAAAGTCGAGCAATATTCACCGCAGGTAAGAAAACCATTTAAGGAAAATTAAAGAATTTAATTATTTATAGAATTTAATAATTTTATTTTTCAATGCACATACCAACTACTTTTTTGTTATTAACCATTGATTTTATAATACTTTGAGAGAGAGATAGTGGTGACCACATGAAAGAGAGTTATGCTTATGTTATGCTTTTAGTCAGGTGACAGACTGAAGACAATATGTCAAAACTGTCAAAACATAACCGCATGCCAAGTGGTGTACGATTTTTTAAAGTTCTTATGCATTATTAACAATTTTATATTTATGTCACCATACATACACCATTAATATACTTACATATGTGTCGCTTAAGTAAATTTCTTGCGAACGCCTAGATATAATACGGTTCTGGTACCGTTTAACCCCAACCGTTTTGCCCCCACCGTTTCGCCCAAACCGTTTTACACCTGCCATTTGGCCCCGGTATATGCATATACAGTGTGCACGCGGTCTACCTGCGGATGAATATACTAGACAAACTGGTCGACTATTAGTGGGAGAATAGGAGGGTAGCCTGTGTTACTAACATAAGAGCTACGTTAAAGTCGCCACCGCAGAAATCGTTACTGCGTTAGTCCGTGAAAATTGTTACTGTTACTGTTAATAACAAATTCTTTAACCAATAATAAAGTCATTTACTGTACTGCTTTAGAGAAGATGGAAATAATATTAATCAATAAAAAATCACTACCTGGATAATTTATAAGTAGAAACTTGTTGACGCATCAAATAATCGTAGTAAACAATTTTAGTAACGGATTTCATCACAGGTTCCCAAATTGTATGCGTAAATAAAAGAAATGATCATCAATTCTAAAAACTTAAAAATAATATTTTTTTTCTTAAAATATCAAAGATAAGAAATATAACTGATATAAAAAACGAAAACGTAACAATAGCTAAACTCTTATTAAGGTAAAAAGTAAATAATTCCGTAGTATTGTAAAATAGAAAAGGAAACAAACTAAAATCCTGAAAGAAGACAATAAATTTGTATGAACTAAACAAAATGTTTCAGTAAGATAAACTATAAACGCAGAAACAATGAATTTAATTGGAAGTTGAGAATGAAATTATTAAAGAAAAATGAATTTCCACAAGTACTTAATTATTTATTAAATGCTCAAACAAGCCTCCCTCTTGAGCTGAGCAGTAACCCAGCAGATTATAAAAATTTCGACGGACATTTGCTAACATTTCCGGGGTAACATGATTCGAAAATTCAATAATTTTGGCGCGTAATTGTTCTAAATTAGATGGACGAAACGATTTAAAAATATGTTTGCTAGGCGCTAGACATCGACCCGACCGTTAACAAAATTCAAATGAAATACGCAAGTACAGCTGCTATATCCTAAACGCGAGTCAGTCAGCTTCACTACATTCGACCAATATAACAGTTTGTATATTGCTTCCTCGTACTAACTCATACAAACTCTCGGTGTCGTCGTTTTATCACACAGTAAAATGCATCCGCAGCTTGCTGGCAAGCACTTCATATAGGTATAGAGTTTGCTTGTGTACTAATAAGTGAGATGCAGCTTTCATATTCTCAGTTTCACAAATTTTGTTTCATTGCGTTTTTTATAACCTAAAATTACGTATAATTAAGATTAATTATAATTTTAGGGGGGGGGGGGCATATAATGAGTACGTAAAACAAATACCGACTTTTCTAATTTTAAGAAGCACTTTAGAAAGAACTTCTTTTTGTAATGAATGTGAAATATTAAATAATGAATGAATTATTTGAATTATAAATGTTAAAATGTTATGTACATTATGCATTTATTTTTGAGTTGTACAATACACACTCCGGAGTTTAATCTATGTATTTTATGTAGTAATTCAATTTATAAAAAATATAAAAAAAGGTATATAATTATATTACATACAGGGTGAGTTTTTTTTCATCATTTGTATGGGGATCTCGAAAACCATAAGAGATACGCATTAGGTTAAATGGAGAAAGATTTGAATCTTTACTAGATATTTGCAAAAAATAGAAATTCTCCAAAACCTTTTCAGTGTTATAACTCTTCTATTCATAAAGATAGAAATTTTTTTTTCAATATTGTTTTTGAGAAATTCAATTTCATCTTCTGAAATTTTTAATTTTGCTTAGCATTTTTGAGTTAGCAAGCAAAATCTAGTTTTTTTAATGGAAACCACAGTTGGCTATGACATATTCTAATAATGCATTTTTTCTGCTTGCAATGATGTAAGGGTTGCGGTACTTATTTTAATAAAAAATAGCACAATACACTATTATTATGTTTAACAAAAATCATGTCTTGCCATGGAAAAGAAAAAAAACTTATAATATACAATGTAATACAATAAACAATAAAAACGCTAAAAGAATTAATTATTAACAACACGTAATACCCTAAATTTACATTAAGTGTTCGAAATTCCCACCATTATTATCGACGCACATACGGCACATTTTCAACACTGAGTTAATTGCTCTCCTAATTTTGTGCGCATCTAACCTATCAAATATATTAATAACAGCTTCCAATAGCTCCTCTTGGATTGCATATGATCGCACATATACGAGATCTTTGATTGCTCCAAAGACGAAGAAATCTAATGGTGAAAGATCTGGGGAACGTGTAGACAGGACCATTTCTGCCGATCCACGAGTTTGGAAATAATTCATCTAACTATCTTTTGACCTGTGTCTGATAGTGAGACGGGGCACCCTCTTGTTGAAACCACCGTACGTTTGTACGGGTCTGTAAAGTTAATCCATCTAGGATATTGACGAAATCTTCCCTAAGAAATTGCAAATATCGATTTCCGGTTAAAGTTTCATTAAAAACAAGTTACGAACCAATAACACCACACCATAAATTGAAGCCAAACCTAATCTGGGGTCGCCTTTCTTCTAAACGGTGAGGATTTATTTGCGCCCACAGGTGTTCATTATGGCGATTGGACATGTCGCAGTTGGTAAAACGTGTTTCGTCGGTCCATAAGATCTGCATCGGAAAGTTGTTATTTTCATGGCACATATTTACGAACAAGCACAAAAATTTTATCGTCTTTCATCGTCTTCAGGGTGTAGAGTTTGACCCCCCATACAAATAATGAAAAAAAACTCACCCTGTATATATGAGGGCACCCGTATGTTATTTTAGGGGCGAAACGGCCGGGGACGAAACGAGGACTGGGCGAAACGGCGACATGCCAAACATCGATCGGATTATGCTTGCAATTTTTCTATGACGCAGATATATAAATACAAGTTGAATAACACTGGTAGAACAAGAATACTGCTTCGATATATTGTATTTGTTTACCTAATGTTATGAATATCACTTCCACCTACACTAGATATTCATTCTTGCATAACATATGGAAGGGAAGCTATACTTGATAAAATAATTTTTCAGAGTTGAACGTATACATTTTTAGCCACAATGATTTTCTAATCTGATATTACAATATTGTCTTCTAGATGGCGCCTCTCTTCAGAGAATCTGTCAGAAATAACGACATGCAAACGGATGATATATTACGCCAAGATAACTCAACCGACCCAAGTACAAGCCGTGAAATAAAAACTTTAATCGATATTCAGTGAAGATTTTTATACACTCGATATTTTCTTTTTGAATTTAAATAAATATATCGTATCATTCTTGTTATATGCGTATTATTATCTTATATTTTTTAAGCCTGCGAAAAAAAAATAACCAATTTGTACATCTATTAATTTTAATCCAATTTAAAAGGGAGTTGTAAGAAAACACTGCATATTTTTCTACGAAAATATCAATAACAAGTAGTAGAGAATCAAATACAGTTATTATGATAACGTTGTTACTTGTTGGAATTCCATTTTTATTAAAAGACAGCACAAAACACGAGTTTGCATATCCAAAAATTACATTAATAAAAATACGACATGTTTAAAGAAACTATTAACGTCGTTAAAAATAACCTCTGGTTACATAACAAAAACTCGATAATTATATCTGTAATAAGAGTGTGTCAAATACAAAACTTTTTTTTGTTGAACAGCAAATTATATACCTCTACAAAAGGTTTAGCAACGCACTTTAAGCGCCATTTTAGTAGAATTTTTCATGGATTATGTAAAAAAAATAATTCATAAAAACGACCTGAGACAAAAATTCATATACTGGTACAGATACGAGGGCGTATTTTTATGTTATATACCTAGCCATGAAACAAAAGAGTGACGATGTCAAACAAATTATTGAAAAATTGCTGTCACTGTTAGAAGTACATGTGCTAAGTTGTGTTTAGTTTATGTTGTGCATAGAGATTTGAGACGGTCCATTTCTCGATAAAATGAGTGAAACTAAAGTTGAACATCGTAGCGTAATAAAGTTCCTGACAAAGGAAGGCAATGGTCCAAAAGCAATTCATGAAAGAATGGTTGATGTATACGGGAAAGATACACCATCTTATTTCAAAGTAAAATATTGGTCTAAACTCTTTTGATGGGGCCGAGAGTCAATCAATGATGACCCAAAGTCCGGACCACCCGTTGAAGCTCGAACTGAAAACATTGTGCAAAAAGTCGAAAATTTGGTACTGAAAGATCGGCGTGTAAAGATCTCTGTCATTGCCAATGAAGTCTGTATATCCGAAACAAGTGTTCTCAAAATTTTGCATGACGATGTGGGTATGAAGAAGGTGTGTGCACGGTGGATACCCAGATTGCTTACACCTGAACAAAAACTGTGCAGAAAAGAAGTTTCTCAAGAAAATTTGGTCAAGTTGGAGAGGGACAAAACATTTTTATCTCGAATTATTACCGGGGATGAGACTTGGGTATATTACTGGGACCCTCCTACTAAACAAGAATCCATGCAGTGGGTTCATAAGGGCTCTCCACCACCAAAAAAGGCCAAGACACAATTTTCTGGAAAAAGCTGATGGCAACTGTTTTATGGGATGCTGAAGGAGTTTTGCTTATTGAATATATGCGGAGAGGGTCTACCATAAATGGAGAGGCCTACGGAAACACAATTAAAAATATAAAAACTGCTCTGGAGGAAAAAAACGCCCGCATTCTTATCCACAAAAAAATTTGTTGCTGCACGACAATTGTCGGGTTCATAAGGCAAACAAAGTTCAGCAGATAATCAATGACTGTGGGTTTATAGAGTTAAAGCATCCTCAATATATTGAGGAAGAAACAAAACAGGCTGTAAACATTACTTTCCCTGCACAAAAGAAAGAAAAAAAAATGAGGTGTGGCCACCACACGACTTTCTTATACGTATGAAAGTGTTACTTCCGGTCCGAATTTTGAAATTTCATTTATACAAAAAATATTCCAAATCCAACTCTAAATACTTTTGTACTCTTCATAAATATATATAGAATGCATAATTTACGACATATTTGCAAAAAATCGCTATTCGATAAGAGTAAAAGTGGTACTTCCGGTCTAAATTTTGAAATTTTTTTATACAAAAGATATTTAAAAGTATGTTCTAAATACTTTTATACTCGTAATGTACCTGCCTAGAAAGCATGACTTGCGAGATATTCGCAAAAAACTGATTTTTGATAAGAGTAAAAGACCTACTTCCGGTAGGAATTTCGAAAAACTTTATTAAAACAATTTTTTCTCAAATTTAATTTTGAGTACATTTGAATTCTTTATAAATTTGTTTAAACTTAGTAATTGACGAAATATTTGCAAAATTCGATTTTTTTACTGAAGTAAACTACTATTTCCGGTCTGCCGATTTTGCTCAAAATCTAATCAGTTCTCAAGAGGGAGATTATATTCGTAAATACAAAATTTGGAATTGATATCTACAGCGGTTTGACCGCTATCGTGGTCACACACACACAGAGACACACAGACACACAGACACACAGACATTTTTTAAAAACCACTTTTTTGGTATCAGGGGACCTCAAAACGTGGACATCTGCAAAAATCTCGAGGTCGAAAATTTTCATGATCACAATACTTCCTTATACTACGTATAAGAAAGTAAAAGTATGCCAGTCCATGACTCCTCTAAGTCCGTTTTTAAAGGGTATGAGTACATTGTTATAAAAAGAACTTAAACATTCCATTTAAAACCAATAATAACGTAAGGTGATAAAAAATAGTAAAGGAAGAATGGAAAAAGGTGAAAAATTGGAAGTCCATGTGTTGAACAATTTTAAAATTTTGGATACACATAAGTGAAGTGTAATAATTTAGGAGTTTTAGAAAGCAACAAATTTAAAAGCACAAACCTATTATTAAATATATCTAACTGCGTACTTTTAAATTTACACAATAAGCCACCCCCACTAATGTAACGCAAACATTGTAGATTCACCTAACACCTAAGTGTGAGCGAAACATGTCCTATTTTTATTGATAAAATTTTTGGATATTCAAACACGTGTTTTATTTCAAGTGTTTTGTGTATTTTATTACAAATACAGTTACTTGCATGGAATATGTTTGAAAAAGAAAAATTACCCGCTACTAGCAAATGAAATGAGTTTGAGATGGCGATTCTCATTATGATGTTTTTGAATTTTAAGGTCTCCAAAAAAAAAGAGTAGTTGCCACCGTTACTATATTAATGCATAAAAAGCTAAACACGTATTTCGACAAGTATCTTGTCATCATCAGTAGTTGATTAGAAACCGCGTTGTCTGTACCTTAGCCTATTTAAACGTAATTTGAATTAGTTTTGGACTTGCGGTCACGTTCAATATCTTGAACAGTGTTATAATGAGCGGTCACGATTAGTCACCGTGACGTCATAATTCTAAATTTCCAAAGTGGCGTTAAACACTGTTGTGTCAATTGTTGTACAATTGCTGTCACGTTTTGTTGTCGATTTCGCATTTTAGGCTATCCCTAGGTCTCTTTTTTTTTATTATTTATATATTAATTCTTTTAAGTATTAATAGCTATAACCGTTGGTAAGATATATCCATAACGAGGAAGTACCTATGTACTATTAAACAACGAAACATAATGCCTAGTGAGAAAGTGAAAGTTGCTGTTATTGCAGTTATAAATGATGAAGTAATAACAACCTTATGAAATTTTCACACAATTAATGTTAAAACACACTCATCAGGTTGAGTTGTTTTGAAAATCCTAGTGCCCTTAGTTTTTTCAAAAAAAAATCATAAAATTAGTAAATTTGGAAGAAACAGAACGAAATTAACTGAATTTATAAAAGCCACTATGCTGATGTCGAATCCGAAAAAAAAATTTAATTTTGATTTTTGGTTTCGCCTAAAATGGTATCGAAAAAATCCATTAGATGGGTGTTTTAATTCGAATTTATTAACACTTTCTGTATTAATTTTTGTTGTATTACTATCTTTATTATAAATATTTCTCTGTTTGTTTCTCTATTGATCAAGGGTTATAATAAAAACTGCCAAAAATCTATATGCAAGCACAGCTTCATTTATGGATCCCCGTTAGGGTTGGGCATCGAAGACATCAATGGGGCATAATGATCATCTAGGGTATTCGTGATTGTAACTTGATACTAAAGATAATACAGTACAAAACCACTTTTACCACACTAATTCACAGAAAGCTAGATACATATTTTGACAGCTGTGTTATCATCATCAGTAGTACTGACTAATAAAAACCGCGTTCTATTACTAACATCATTAACGGTACCTGATTGTTGTACTATTAACTTCGTCAAACTTAATACTAAAATCCCACCCTCTAATTCTAATATTCTAAGAATTAATGGTACCTACTTGAAAGCGGTTTCGTTGCTTACACGGAGAAGTAATGGTAGCTATATTCAAATGGACTTTTATAAGTTAGAATGTCACGAATAATACGTGAAAAACTGAAAGGGAAGAGTGGCAATATAAAAGAGTTGATTATGGTCATGGAAAAGTTGTTCTTCCTT
This sequence comes from Amphimallon solstitiale, assembly GCA_963170755.1. Classification (NCBI taxonomy): domain Eukaryota; kingdom Metazoa; phylum Arthropoda; class Insecta; order Coleoptera; family Scarabaeidae; genus Amphimallon; species Amphimallon solstitiale. Next base: position 114,374,717 of record OY720677.1, read on the forward strand.
TAGATAAGTGCATTCTAATGACTCTTTGGTATCTGGGAAAAATGGATATTCTACTTTTTATTGCTGGTCGCTTTAATATTTCTTCACAAACTGCCATTGAAGACCACACTTTGCAATTAATGGAATGGTTACATTATCGCTTAAATTTATTAGATGGCAAATAGAAAAGGAGTTTGAAGCCATATCTATTACCTTTCAAAAAATATGTCTGGGTTGATATTAAATACAATCATCCCATCATATTACAAACAAACTGCACACCCTCATAGATACTGATAAAGGTCACTGTGGACTTGCCAGGTTCTGACCATGATGCACGGTTAATGTTAACTTAATATAATAATAAGTTGCTTTGTTATTCCATCCAATGTTTACTGTTTTTCACTAATTTAATGATAAATGTATGTATTCGGTAGTAGTGTTGTATAATATACAGGGTTGCTCATTAGTGCGTCAAAGTCCAATACAGGCGTTATTAAATATTACTGAAGAAATTTATTTTATAAAAAGTGACACAGTAACAAAAAACACACATTTTGAAAATAATTTGAATTATACAGATTTGACCAAACTTGATTTTTTTCTATGGGGGTACATAAAAAGTATTGTATACCAGATACCCCCAACTACAGCAGACGATATGAGGCAACGTATAATACGTGCTTTTGAAATAGTTTCCATTGAGAAGTTGCAACACGTAAATAGGTCCTTTCTGTCAAGGCTGCAAATGTGTTCTATTCAAAATGGGGGCACTTTGAAAATTTATTATAAATATTGCTTCTAACAAAATTACAGTTTGATACTTTTAGTCGTTTATTTGTTTTTGTTTGTCAAATCGTTTACCCAGTATACTAAATCGAACAGAAAACAAATAATTTAGCGGTTTGTAATGAAAAATTAAAAATAACTCCGAAATTATTGGGTTTGGGTATAGGGCATTAAACAAAAATTAAGCGCAATTAACGCATCATTCCAAAAATTTAATAATATACGGGGTGTTCCATTTGAAAAAAATCAGTAAACGCTCTTTGACGATAGCCAAATTGATTGCATCGTAACAAACAGCCTGTATAATAAAATGAATGTTAGATTATTTTGTAGGTTCAACACATCCTTTGGCTGCACACTTACTAAATAATTTTGTCTTAGATAATCGTAATACTACCGCATAGAATTATTATGGTAAACATTGTCGCGATTTATAATTTTCGTTAATAAGTCAACAATGCGTCATCCAAAACCAAAACCCCAGATATCGATAAAAACACAAATTAAATTAGAAAAGGAAACACAAAAGATATACAGGGTGTTTCATTTAAAAAAAATTCGAATGTATACTCCATTCAGTCTAAGAATAAAGCATTGGGAAAGATAGGGCTTAAAATAAACGTTTGTGATTGGTTGAAATCCAGTGTGCATTTACACCGGCAAAATAATCGCATTTAGCTCGTTCTGTCAAAAATTTGTTTACTGACAGTTTTGTTCAAAGATTTTGTCGATTTCCGTATTTTACATAGTTATTTGTTGTTAATATTCTTAAAAAATAGTTCTTCTTAGAACTCGCAAGTGAAATATTCATTTGTTAAGGTATTTTATCAATTTCGTTAACTTTCTTTTCGTAATCGCTAATATTCTATAGTATGGCGGAAGCACTTTTACCAGGTCCTTCAAAAAATCGTAAAGGGAAACACATAAGATCTGGACAAAGGCAAATGGCTTATAATGTGTACATTAAGGATAAAAACAATATGTCTAAAACAGCTGCAGTCAATCAAACAGCAGAGGAAGTGGGTATTAATAGGAATACAATGTACTGCATTATTAAAGAAATGGAATTATATGGAGTTCCAATTTCTCCTCCAAGAAAAAGAAATTATCGTCATACTTACAATAAATTGGATGAAGCACAAAAAAGTACAATTAGACGACATGTGCATTCCTTTTTCTTGAGGAATGAGTTACCAACTTGTATAAAAATGTACGTAAATGTCAAAATATAATGATATCAGATATGTATATCCCTGCTATCCATCTGACAGTAAACATATGTTTTACTTGTTTTCAAAATACAAAGTTCATCGTGTGTAAACTGTGCTCATATTGTAGCGCCATCTACTTTATTCTTAGACTGAATGGAGTATAGTCATTTTAACGCATCAGCCTGTATAATTCAAATTATTTACAAAATATGTGTTTTTTGTTACTGTGCCACTATTTATAAAATAAATTATTATCTAAGTTCTCAAAGCGTCAGTATTTAGGTTCTGCAATAGATATAGATAGTTCCATGAAGTGGTTTTATTCGAAGAAGGAGATTGAGCATATCCTTTAAGAACTTGGCTAATGAACCCTTTAAGGTGTTTGCATGTACTGTGCATAATACAAGTACAATGTTGTATATTTTTAGGGATTATGTAAATCTGAAATAATACTTGCATGTTCTTAAAGCAATTATCAATCTTATTATTAGTAGAGTGTAGCATTTGTTGTGATTTATCTCATTTTTTAAAGTGGTATATAATTTAAGGTTGCAAATATTTCCCAAATTAATTTTCGATTTTGAAACACGAGTTATTATTCGTAGTATTAATTATTAAAAACTATATTTTATCTTCCATGGTAATGACAAAAGAAGAAATTTATATCTATGTATCATATTTATAATTTGTCCTAAAGTTTTTAATATGTATTTAAAAGGGGGTAAAAGTATTTAAAACTTAATTTGACACAAGTCTTGTATAAAAAGTGCAGATCGCAAATCGAGATTGGGTTGAAAAGTGTTGAAAGCCTAAGACAGAAACAACTTTTTTCTGACTCAATACACTTTTCTTCTTTGACAGGCTCATTTTAAACTAATACTTCTAGTCCAGCGATGCTCCAACCGTTTTAACCTGAATCTGGTGAATACTAAGGGTGGTCGAACATTTCGAACTGACAATCAAAAATTTTGGCCATATCGACCACCGAAGTGTGAGGCATTGCGTTGTCTTGATTGAACAATATTTTTACTTTCTTATACGTAGAGGAGAAGGTGTAAATATGGAATATGCATGTAATATGGAATACCTCGGTTTTGACTAAACCAAATGGCGCCCCCTATCGAAAACCGGCTAAACTTATGCATGTTTGCCATCTTTATTGTAAGCGATCTACCGCGCGCCGTTTTAGTATGGTTTCGGTTCTTGAGGTGTGCACATGTGAATTTCGCGTCCTGAAAAGTTTAACACGTAAGTGAATATGCAAGCCTAATTTTTTTATTTGCATGTTTTTATTTAAATATTTGTTACGATGCCACTGTATATAAACTAAAGTTTAAGATGACATTGCATTTGTTTAGTTTTTTGTTATGGTAGCCTAGATCTAACCTGAAATATTGGTGACATGGGTTGTTGGTAATATGGAATACTAGTATTCCATATTTACACCACGTTTTTATTTTTTTTTAGGATGCCACGAAAAACTGAACGTCCGTATTGCAATAATAAAAGAAAGCAATACAAGGAAGAAGACATGGCTAGGGCCATCCAGGCAGTGAGAGAAAAAACAATGGGATATCTCAAGGCATCCAAAACCTGTAGGGTTCCTCGTACAACGCTCTTTCGTCTGAGTCAAATTAACACAGTTCCACCAGATAAGGCTGCAGCAACCAAGCTTGGAAGAAAATGTGTTTTGGGACCAGAGCTAGAGAAGGTACTAGTTGATTACATTTTAATAATGGAGTCCAAATTTTACGGGCTCACAATGACAGATCTGAAGCGCATGGCTTATCAGTTGGCCGAAAGGAATAAAATCAAACACCCATTTTCTACATCTGGATTAGCAGGCAGAGCCTGGATTGATTTGTTTTTAAAGCGACATCCAAAATTGTCAATAAGGAAGCCAACGGGGACATCATTTGCAAGAGCTGCAGGTTTTTGTAAAGAAAGAGTTGCCGGCTTTTTTGACCTCCTTGAAAAGCAAATGCCCTATTCCCCGAACAACGTTTATAATGTAGACGAATCAGGGTTAACAATTGTCCAAAGTAAAGTATCGTCAGTAATAGGGCTTAAAGGCAAACGTGAAGTTGCTTCATTAACATCAGCGGCGAGAGGGCCTCTGATTACAGTTATTTTTTGTATGAGTGCCGCTGGAAACTTTGTCCCTCCCTTGGTTATTTTTCCTAGGAAAAATATGAACATTCAGCTTATGAAGGGAGCTCCTCCTGGGTCCGTAGGAGTTGCACATCCATCAGGTTGGGTACAGTCCCATATTTTCACCCAGTGGTTCCGTCACTTTATCCAGTACACTAAACCAACTGAAGAAATCCCCCTCCTGTGAATCCTTGACGGCCATTACAGCCACACTCGCAATATCGACGTTATCGACCTTGCAAGGGAAAACCATGTTAACATTTTATGTCTGCCTCCTCACTCGACGCACAAGCTCCAGCCTTTGGATAAGTCATTTATGGGGCCAATAAAAGTCTATTATAGTGAAGAAATTCGTATTTGGATCCGTCAAAACCAACGGGCTCTTAGTCCTTTTGATATAATGGAGTTATTTGGTAGAGCTTACGAAAAAGTTCAGACATACACAATAGCGGCTAATGGTTTTCGCACCACTGGTATTTACCCTTTTAACAGGGATGTTTTTTCCGAAGCTGACTTCATTGCTGCGGAACAAGAAGCAGCGATAAGAGGAATTACCATTAACATTCAAGAAGTCAAAACAACAAAAGCTTTTACTACCCCTATCGATAAACCTTCATGCTCTAAAACGTCATGCGAAGACAATGCACCTGGCCGAATTCAAGCTGTTGACCAACATCAAGATGAAGATGACCAAGACCAAGATGAAGACGTAGATTCAACCCAGAAGCTTGTTTCACCGTTCGAAATATCTCCAGTCCCAAACACAATCCGCAAAAAAACCAACAGAGGACGCAAGACAATTGGATCTACTGTGATTACCTCGTCACTTTACAAAGCCGAACTAAATGAGTCAATAAAAAAAAACTGAACAGGAGGCAAAAGCGCGTGGCGTTAAAAGAAACTTGTCTTCAGGAAAATCCTTGAAACAAACAAAAAAAACTCAAAAACAGGAGAAGTCAAAGTACAAAATGAAACGTCAAAAGAATGCAGTTTCTGCTGATGAATCTGAGGATTCAAGCGAAGATGTAAAACTTGACGATTCTGACAACGATTTGGAAGATATGCCGGGACAACTGAAACCGAATGAGGACGATGCTCATTGCATGATTTGCGATAGTGCGTTTTCTGCTGATAAGAAAGGAGAACTATGGGTCCAATGTTTTATGTGCTTAATGTGGGCTTATAATGAGTGTGGAGGCGCCGAAAAAGACGAATATATTTGTGACTGGTGCAAATAATATGTAGATATATAAGGTATTCCATATTTCCCCCACCTTTTCTAAGGTGGGAATTTTGTAGTTTTTTTTTCTAACTTGTCTTTTGAAAAACTGTTTAAGATAATTACACATTTTCTTTTACATTTTGGTGTCTAATTGTCTAAAGTACCTTTTCCTTAAATTTGGCTTAATTCTATTCACTAACAAAAATTTTTTTATATACCAAACAAAATGGTATTCTATACAGGGTGTCCCACCGGGAACCAAATCGATCTATATATGGAAAACCACACATAGGAAAATTTTTAAAATTTGGGGGCATGCGAAAGTCGATGGGGGCAACTCGGCTAAAATATTTTCAAGATGGCGGCACTTCCGGTTATACAGGAAGTAGATGTCAACTTTCTTATTTCAAATGGAACACCCTGTGTATTATTGCATTTTTGGAATCTACACAAGATTCTAGGCTAATTTCATGTATCACGTCCTATACCTAAGTCTAACTGTTTTTGACTTATTTAATTTTTTACGTGAAAAATGACGTTTGCAGCATCTAAAATAATTAATATTTAATTAATAAGGAAGCCCTTATTATTCAATTTGGACTAGAGTCCTTGTTGAGAAAGACCTACTGAAATAGTTTTTTTATAATATTTTGAAAACTTTTAGTACAGGGTGTTTAAAAAATATGATTAAAAATGAAATTGAAAAAAATGCCAAAAATCAATTTTTTCAAATGGAAACCCCCAATTTTTATAATTTTATTTAATTTAGCATTAAAAAATAGTGTAAGTTTGTGTAAGGTTATCTATGCAAAAAATTTTTAGTTTTCGAAATATTGCCAATTTAATATTTCTATTCGGAAATTTTGCTGCGTGAATTTTAAATTCAGTTTCTCTTAGTTGGCTTTGGCGGCATTGACAATCAAATGCTAAAGAAATGTATGACGCTGTCATTATTTGAGAAGTATTATTAATTATTATACCAGGGCGCTTAAATTACACAAACGAAGATTATTTAAACCTAATTATTATTTATGGAGAATGCAACAAAGTTATATCAAGAACATGTGACACATTTTCTATTCGATATCCGCAAAAACAGAAGCCATCACAATGTACCGTTAAACAAATTATAGAAAATTTCAAGAACTTTGGATCCGTCAAAGCAATGGTGCAAAGAAATAAACCTCTCGTTAATAATGAAAATATCGAAATTGCTATTTTGGGATATTTCGTCGCTAATCCAACAATGTCTGTAAGACAAGCTGCATTGGAGTCAGGATTATCAAAATCAACAGTTCACAGAATATTATTATTGTTTAATTTAAAGAGAACAGCATAATTATTTTTTCAATAAATGTTCAAACTGACGTCCTTGAACTTCCAGACACTTTTGGCATCTAAGCAACAGTTGTTCATGAGTCGCTTTCCTTATTGACTCGGGTGTTAAACTTGCAAATTCATGCCTCACGCGCTGCATACAATCTTCCATGGTTGTTATGGGAGTGTTATACACTCGATTTTTGATTGTACCCCAAATAAAAAAATCGAGCACTGCAAGATCTGGGGAGCGGGCTGGCCAAAGGAAAGGACCGTTGTTGGCTATCCATCGATCAACAAAAGCATTTTGCAAAAAATTGTCAATGAGGTAGCTGCCATGTGGAGGTGCGCCATCATGTTGGTAAAAGAGGTTTCTACGAACGGCGAGCGGCAAATTGTCCAAATAGTCGGTTTCTAAATTCTGTAAAATGTTCAAGTAGCCCTCACCTGTAAGTTAATAAGCACATTTTTACCTAGAAATATTCTAAAATTTCTAACTTACCATTTAAATTTTCTTGATAAAAGTGTAGTGCCACGACGCCATCGTTTCTTATCGCACAATAAACATTAAATTGCCAGGAATCTTGAAAATTCTGCTCTCTAAACACGTGTATATTCGAATCACTCCAATAATGGGAATTATGTCGATTAAATGCACCGTTTTTTGTAAATTTCGCTTCGTCTGTCCAAATGATATTGTCCAAAAAAAAATTGTTTCCTTGCGCCCAAGTTGTAATAAACTCACAGAACGCCACTCGTCTTGGAAAATCAGTTTCTTTTAGATGGTGGACTATGGAAAATGCATATGGACGAAATTTATGTTTGCGTAATATTCTGTGAACTGTTGATTTTGATAATCCTGACTCCAATGCAGCTTGTCTTACAGACATTGTTGGATTAGCGACGAAATATCCCAAAATAGCAATTTCGATATTTTCATTATTAACGAGAGGTTTATTTCTTTGCACCATTGCTTTGACGGATCCAAAGTTCTTGAAATTTTCTATAATTTGTTTAACGGTACATTGTGATGGCTTCTGTTTTTGCGGATATCGAATAGAAAATGTGTCACATGTTCTTGATATAACTTTGTTACATTCTCCATAAATAATAATTAGGTTTAAATAATCTTCGTTTGTGTAATTTAAGCGCCCTGGCATAATAATTAATAATACTTCTCAAATAATGACAGCGTCATACATTTCTTTAGCATTTGATTGTCAATGCCGCCAAAGCCAACTAAGAGAAACTGAATTTAAAATTCACGCAGCAAAATTTCCGAATAGAAATATTAAATTGGCAATATTTCGAAAACTAAAAATTTTTTGCATAGATAACCTTACACAAACTTACACTATTTTTTAATGCTAAATTAAATAAAATTATAAAAATTGGGGGTTTCCATTTGAAAAAATTGATTTTTGGCATTTTTTTCAATTTCATTTTTAATCATATTTTTTAAACACCCTGTACTAAAAGTTTTCAAAATATTATAAAAAAACTATTTCAGTAGGTCTTTCTCAACAAGGACTCTAGTCCAAATTGAATAATAAGGGCTTCCTTATGGGAAAAAATATTAATTATTTTAGATGCTGCAAACGTCATTTTTCACGTAAAAAATTAAATAAGTCAAAAACAGTTAGACTTAGGTATAGGACGTGATACATAAAATTAGCCTAGAATCTTGTGTAGATTCCAAAAATGCAATAATACACAGGGTGTTCCATTTGAAATAAGAAAGTTGACATCTACTTCCTGTATAACCGGAAGTGCCGCCATCTTGAAAATATTTTAGCCGAGTTGCCCCCATCGACTTTCGCACGCCCCCAAATTTTAAAAATTTTCCTATGTGTGGTTTTCCATATATAGATCGATTTGGTTCCCGGTGGGACACCCTGTATTTGCACCTTCTCCTCTAGTATAAGGAAGTATTGTGATGACGAAAATTTTCGACCTCGAGATTTTTGCAGATGTCCACGTTTTGACATCCCCTGATACCAAAAAAGTGGTTTTTAAAAATGTCTGTGTGTGTCTGTGTGTCTGTCTGTGTGTAACCACGATAGCGGTCAAACCGCTGTAGATATCTATTCCAAATTTTATATTTACGTATATAATCTCCCTCTTGAGATCTGATTAGTTTTTCAGTAAAATTGGGAGACCGGAAGTAGTAATTTACTTCAGTGAAGAAATCGAATTTTGCAAATATTTCGTCAATTACTAAGTTTGAACAAATTTATAAAGAATTCAAATGTACTCAAAATTAAATTTGAGACAAATTGTCTTAAAAAAGTGTTTTGAAATTCCTACCGGAAGTAGGTATTTTACTCTTATCGAAAATCAGTTTTTTGCAAATATCTCGCAAGTCATGCTTTCTAGGCAGGTACATGACGTGTATAAAATTATTTAAATGATAATTTTAAATATCTTATGTATAAAAAAATTCAAAATTCGGACGGGAAGCACCACTTTGCAAATATGTCGTAAATTATGCACTCTATATATATTTATTAAGAGTACAAAAGTATTTAGAGTTGGATTTGCAATATTTTTTGTATACATGAAATTTAAAAATTCGGTCCGGAAGTAGCACTTTTGCTCTTAGCGAGTAGCACTTTTTTTCGAATATCTTGCAAAGTATGCATTCTATAGCGATGCATTAAGAGAATGAAAGTACTTAGAATGGGATTTTGAATAATTTTTGTATAAAAAAATTCTTAAAATTGTATAGTTTGAAACGCTCATACGTGTAAGAAATTCGTGTGGTGGCCACACCTCATTTTTTTAAATTAAAACATTGCCGGAATTTAATTTTTTTTATTATTATTATTAAAAAATTAATAAAATAAATTTACAGATTAATAAAATGCAATTATGGTCACAAGTACACACATTTTCTAATTTATTTAATTATCATTAAAAATATACAGTTTATATAAATATGTACAGCTTATATATATGAATTTGTCATTTTTGTTTATAACAGTCTATAGAATTTGTATTTTACATGTGCTATCAAGCCATTTCGAAAGCGATTGTATTTCATAACGTACTGACACTTGAATTGCCGGTCTCGATATAGTCAGTTGTTGGGAAATTTATTAATAATATACCACATCAAATTGTCTTGTATATATATATTTTCATACCGTCATAATGTCATGTCCACGTAATTCTCATAAGAGTACATTTTCCCATTAGTATTTTCCTTAAATTATTGAGTCATTGAAGGTTTTTTTTTTCATGAAGACAAATAGTTTAGAATCTGTGTCACGTTTTCCTCTGTGTCACCATTTCTGCCCTTGCTCGTGCATTCTCTAAAGTTTGTCCGGCCATGATTTTATTCAGATTACTTTTAATACCCAAACTTACTTTTTCTTTGTTGGCGTTGAAATTTTCTCTAGTAATACCTTTAGAAGTCAATTCGGGCTTATTATTGTCCTTTTTACTATCAAACGAAACTGTATCTCCGGATATATTATGATATGGAATATTTGATTCATTATTTTTTGTATTATCAAAACTAGGTCTCTTCATCGGTGTATTTGTTACGTCCATGTTTTTCCTCGAATTACCAAGGACGGGGCTGTTAGTTGGTTTAATTCTTTCTATACTAGGTCTCCTAGTATCTGCATCAACAATTTTTCTAGTATTAGCAAAAACTGAATTGTCATCAACACTAGGTGTTTTCGTCGATGATTGGCTTATATCAAGATTTTTCCTTTGATTACCGAGATTAGGGCTATTAGCCGATTTAATTTTCTCAATACTAGGTCTTCTAATACCGGTGTCATCATTTTTGCTAGTATTACTAAGTACTGGACTACCGGCTGTTCTAATTTTATCAACACTGGGCCATCTATTGGTCTTATTAGTTGCTGTATCGGTATCTTTTCTGCCAGAAATAGGGCTCATGTTTATTTTTGACTTCTCAATACTAGACCTTTTAGTTGGTATATTTGTTGAATCAACATCTTTTCTGCTGTCCAATATTGGACTATTACTTTTCATAGATTTTTCAATACTAGGCCTTCTAGCATTTATTATATCAATATCATTTGTTGTATTTACAAGGACGGGATTACCTATACTAATTTTACTAATACCTACTGCTCTGTTTTCACTAATATCAATGTTGATATCTTTTACGGAGATATTATTGGTTGGGCTGATTTTTCTAACATTTGTTCCAGCTTTATCAGCATTCCTTCTGAAATTACTAAAATTAAACTTCTTCCCTGTCGAAGTTGGAGGTTTTTCAACAACTCTTTTCGAATTATCAACTAGAGTTTTGTTCGTGTCATTACTTGAAACATAATTTTTACTGTTATCAAAATCATCTTTGCTGACACTTCCCTCTGTACTAGTAAAATTATTATTTCTAAAGGTTGATATGGGAACCTTATCAACATCTTTTCTTATATCATGGTCAATTGTAATATTACTTTTAATATCCATTATATTAACATCATTTTTTGATTTATCATCAATATTTTCTACAGCTCTATCTGATTTTCTTCTTAAATTGTTAAAAGCAAAAGTTTTAAATAGTGATCCTGTGTTTGGCTTACCACCATCTCGCTTTGTATTATCAGCTGCAGAATTATTTTTAATATCCATTGAAATATCTTCAACGCTAGCTCGTGTCACAGTGATCTCAATATCTGATTGGGTATTGTTACTGTGGAATGTTTTAGAATCATCAGCATTAACATTTTTGAATGTTGACATCGTTGGTCTATCATATGTTCGCTCCTCGATATCTTCTGCCACGTTATCAACATCTTTACTGTCGTCATTAAAAGGATTGTAAATTTTAACCATTAATTCACTATTATTCATCTTTGCACGTGAATTTAATATATTATTTATATCATCTTTTAATTTTTTTCCACTTATATTAGCTGGTCTCCTTGTCTCATCAACACTAACACTACTTCTGTAAACGTCTCTAATGGGTACTTCAAAATCACTGGCTAAACTGGTACTATTACATCTCGAAGATATTTCTACAGGATCAACATCGCTATATACACTTTCACTAATTGAACTGTCACTTATTCTTGTATAAGTTGTTTTGACCATTCCATCGTCATTCTTGAAATTGAACCTGTGCTCGAAATGAGTCTTCAGCGGTAAAGCAAAAGATGGTAGTTCTTTGGTTGAGTTTCTTTTTGATTGGTAAATATTCAGTATAATCTTCAGGAATGTATCATTTTCTATCGTAATGATACTTGAGTTAGAGAATACGGGTAGCCATGCTTGTTGTATGTGTTCTTTGCCCTCTTCATCATGACATTCGAGAACTCTTAAAATATGTAATACTAAATATTCTATAGTGGCACGCCTTTCTTGGTTTAAATTTTCCAAGCTTTCTCGAACCAAGTACGTCTTTTGCGTACTATCGAGTTCATCTGAAATAGTAAATATTAGCGAGTTAAATATTATAATAGATATATTTCGTATGTGCTTCTCACCAAAATTATCGACAAATTCATTATAAATACGCATTGGGAATAGGGGATTTTCCAATTCTTGCAAGAACTTTGGCAAAATCACTGCCGCATCAAGAGGATCCATTTTTGATATATCGTATTTATTTTTCTGAAGTTTCTTTTTGAATTTTCCCAGTGCATCTTTAGTAGCGGGCTTGATGTATAAACCTTTGATTTTCGGATTTTTCTCTATGAGCTCTGCCATTTGGACGATTATTTTGGGAATATAGGGATGCATTTCTGATTTCGGTAGAGATTCGAGTGGTTTTCCGAAGTATCCATCTGTTGGTTTATCTAAATAAATAAAAATATTATTATTATAACAAATAAAATCGTACAATCATACAAATAAAAAAATATTTCTTTTTTAATATACAGACTGATTCAAATTATATATGCTGCATAGCTACATGCTTTACTATTGATTCAAGAATATTAGTTAAATGTACTTTAATTTGAACGAAGTAATTGTGTATTTCTGCTATAAATTAAATCCTTTGTATTTGGAGTTACAGCCTGCTCCAAATGTTATGACTTCTAGCAATTTAGGTAAATTAACCAAATAATGATTAAGTGTCAGTAATTTACTTCTTTCTGGAGAAAATTATTTGCCTGTATAATGGATGTATTTATTTGATCTGCGCCTTGTGATTTAGATAATTTCATGTTATTAAGTCGGCAACTTGGAAACGTCTTCCTTCATTTGCTCGTATAGGCGCACCTAAATTATTTTTATTATACCATGTGCTTGCCGGCGACCTACGGATACAGCTTACTGTAAGATAAAACGACGACACCGAGAGTTTGTATGAGTTGTACGAGAAAGTAATATACAAACTGCAGTACAGCTGCTATCTATCATTGTTGCCCTGATTAAACGAGAGTCAGTCTAGCCCGTCTAGCCTCAGCGTAAATGTACTCGAATCACCCCTTTTCCAATACTACATTCGACCAAAAAGCAGTTTGTATGTTGCTTTCTCGTACTAACTCATACAAACTCTCGGTGTCGTCGTTTTATCTTACAGTAAGCTGTATCCGCAGGTCGCCGAAAAGCACATGGTATAATTTTCAATTCATATTATGTTAAAGTTGATTAGTTTATGACGATAGTATTTCAAATAAATACATCCAATATTTCTCGAATATATTGATAGATACAATATCACTTTTGTAACTGCCTAAAAACATTCAACACTTATATTTAATAAATTATCCTTGTTATTATTGCTATAATTTTGTTATTATTTTCCTTTTTAGCAGTTTCTTAGTTAACTATCTTTAAATGTTTTTTTTTGGTTTTTCTTGTGTTTTCTATTCATTTTTGTCTTTATACACATAAAAAAATTCGAGAAAGTAATGTATGCAAGATGACATCGAAAAGAACTAAAGAATATTATTTTTAACATTCATCTTTTACTATAAAATTGGATCGAATGGAAGGGTTAGATGCTAGTGTCGTAACGTGTTGAGAGACTCATTATTAGTATAAATATAAAGTTTTAACACAATCGCGTTCGTAGTCTTCCAGTAGTCGTCAACTAAACTAATTAATCGGAAAGAAAATGTGAAATATGAAGAAAATTGAATATCGCGCCTTTATCAAGTTCCTTACAAAACAAGAAAAGTCTGTTTCTAAGAGATGTCACCGCAAACGCGATTGGTGTTTTGTGCTAAAACATTTTAAATACTGATTTATGGAATCAAACATAATTTATTTCATGTTTCATGTTTACAAATAAAAATACAAGATACAATTGAATTTATATTCCTGATCGCTCTTGATATTTAATGGATGCTCAAATAAATTTAATATCATTGATCCAAAAAGGATTATCTGCGTGACGCTGTAGTGTTCGTATAAACTTTATATCCAGGTTTGTTTTGATATGGCATGGCCGTTTAATTTTTTATGTGTAACAGGCCGAAATCATTTGATATGTTTTTTAATATAGCAAAGATAAAGATACACTAATGCTTAATTTAATTTAATTGATTGTCTATTTAATAAAAGCAGCCGATAAAATCCTGTATTTGATGGACTTGCCTACGTCAGTTGCTTATGCTGATAGGACGGAAGCGATAAAATAAAGATGTTAATTTCGTACATTTCTCCGACAAACATCGTGTTTACCGGGATTATATGGCTTGTCATTATCAATTTATACGTATGTAAACCGCAATCAAGTGTCATATCATTGTGATAAAAAATAATCTTCATTAATATCGATTGTTTTAGCTATTGTGCGTATACAAGTGTCAGATAGAATGATTTTTATTTTAATATTCTAGTATTATATGGTGAATTGGTATCTGGAGTGTTAAAATTTGATTTTAAACGTGTTCACTAAAAAATAACCGTGGTATGTATTGCATCCTTCAGATTCTTGAATTTAGAATTAAGAAGAAGATGTAAGTGAAGTTATATAAGTTGAAGAAGTCACAAACTTGAGCCAACGAAATATTTAATTTTCAACAGTAAAAGAATTAGTGAGAGTACCACAGAAGGCAAAGCACAATAACTTGGAGATGTATTATTAATTAAATCAAATTATTTTAGTAATAAACCTCAAAAAAGCGAAATCCGTTATTTAAAGAGAAGATGAAATTAAAAACTAACAAGTACAAGAATGCATTTCTATAGAAGGATATAAGTATTAATGAAGAACCCAAATAATAGTTATTGATGTAACAATGAAACTAGGAACATTTTTAGGGAGATATAAAAGAAAACCTGAAGATTGGAAAGAAAATAGAAAAATGTAAACATACTAAATTTAACAATCGTAAAGACCTGTGACAGTAAAGCAAAATACTGAATAAAATATTGGGCAATTTACCAAGAGATGAATAAAAACTAGGAATATTTTGGGGAGATAAAAAGAAAATTCGAAAACTGGAAAGAAAATAGAAAAAGGAAATATGAAGTTAAAAAAAGCAAATGTAAAGATCTGTGACAGTAATTGAAAATACTGAGTAAAATATTGGACTATTTACCAAGAGAAGAATAAAAGCTAGGAATATTTTGGGGATATAAAAAGGAAATCCGAAGACTGGAAAGAAAACAGAAAAAGGAAATATGAAGTTAAAAAAACAAATGTGAAGATCTGTGAGAGTAATGGAAAATACTGAGTAAAATTATTGGACAATTTACCAAGAGAAGAATCAAAGGTCGGAATATTTTGGGGATATAAAAATAAAATCCGAAGATTGGAAAGGAAACAGAAAAAGGAAATATGAAGTTAAAAGAAACAAATGTAAAGATATGTGATAGTAATGGAAAATACTGAGTAAAATATTGGACAATTTACCAAGAGAAGAATCAAAGATAGGAATATTTTGGGAAGGTAAAAAAAAATCCGAAGATTAGAAAGAAAATAGAAAAAGCAGATATGAAGATAATAAATTTAAGAAATGGTAAAAACCTGTGACAGTAAAGCAAAATACTAAGTAAAACATTGGACAATTTACCAAGAGAAGAAGAAAAACTAGGAATTTTTGGGAAGATAAAAAGAAATCCGAAAATTGGAAAGAAGATATGAAGATAAAAAATTTAAGAAATGGTAAAGATCTGTGACAGTCCAGTAAACTACTGAGAAAAATATTGGACAATTACAAAGAGAGGAATAAAACTTGATAAGTATTTCTTATTATATCTAATTTTTATCTGAAATAATAAATTACGTTAAAATTTATTGTGTTTTTGACACATGAACAAAGCATGCTCCCAAAGTTCTTATCTATAAATTTAAATTGTATAGAACATAGAACATAACAACTTCAGCAATTTTGGAAAGTTGTATACCAGCTTTGTGTAAATATATTTTCTTCAAATAAAAATATATTTGATGGATTGCAAATATTTCACCTAAAACTACTAAACTATTTTCGTTAGAATTGCAATCATCTGCATGTAATTGATAAGAAGGTACAAATGCAAGAGATATGGAAGATATTAAAATGAAGAAATATACATAAAGAGCTATTGGAATTATAAAACCAATTGAGTATGATTGAAACATAGCAAGGAATTATAACAAATGATCCAAAAACACGAAACGAAGGTAGGAATGAAATAATTCTAGATCAGGCAATAGAAAGGGAAAGGAAAATAATAAATGCCTGAAATTAGAATATTGGTAAATACAAGAAAGATAGATGAAAGAAATTAAGTTTGTAAGTAATATAGCTCTAACAGCGGATTCAGGAAAGCAATTGCAGTATAATCTAGAGATGTTTTAGAATGGATTAAGAAAAAATAGAGACAACAAGATGAAATAAAGAACATGATAAACGGTGCAAAAAATCACATATGCAAGTGGAAAGCTTGGAATATCTGAGATCTCTAGTTGAGAATAATGGGAAAAAAACAATGAAATAAAAGAGAAAATAGGAATTCAGGAAGGATGTATAATATGATACTGAAGATTTATACCAGGGTGGAAGGAAATACCTAGAAAAATAAAAAAAACAATGGAAATTAGTGATGGGCAAAACTTGAATAGTCTTTACTCGCATCATCATCCAGAATAAATTGCAAAGGGAGAGTCTGCAGAAGGTCCTATTACTATCTTTTACACAATGTTCTTATATTCCATCAAACAATTAATTATTATTAAAGAGTGGTCTTCAAAACTAAAGTAGAAGTACACTCAAAATTATAGATATACATTTTCCTATAGCTCTTTATTGAGCAAAGCAATCTAATATTTGTTCATGATTTTAAGCTTACTTCGTATATTTCACTCAGAATTTCTAGTTCTTACCAACACGACAAACTGGTTGCCGCATATTACTGATGCAAGTTACGAATTTGCTAGTTGTCGTACCACTAATGGGAATAAAGAAAAAGTAAGGCCAACAATAATGTACAGTAGTGAACCATAAACATTAACCGCAAAACAAACCCAAAAGCTATAAAGATAAAATTCCGAAGAATAGGAAGTAAAACTAAGACAAGCAGAACACAGAAATGATACAAACAAACAAAATCATTCATTAAAAAAGGAGTATTATAACTTGCGAGTACCAAGAGAAAATAAAAAGGAATGTGAAGAAATAGTGAAAGGGGGACTTAAGTGGGAATCCTACAATGTATGCATAACATGATGTGAAAGGATGAAGAAAAAGTTAACTTCGCTCGCCTTACACCTAATGGCAAATATGCACAGGATCAAGCAAAAAAAAAGGTAAATATTAATACTATATCACCTGGCGCCTCCACCATTAATAAATATTTTTTTATTTTACAGATAGAAGTGAACGTCGTCAATATATTAGAAATGGATGAATATTTAAATATGAATGCAAAGAATTGACTAGAAAATTTAAAAAATAAATTAAATGTCTGGAGAGTATTGTGAAAATAGAAATTGAAATGTCATATTTTAATATTATTTAATCAGTTTTGTTTTAGTCCATCAAATGGTCGACAGAAAATATTGATGCAGTGGTTCTGCATTTGAATGCTTTAGAGGTATCTCAAAGCTATTTACTGGTTTAAAGTTACCTGGATCAGTTTCGTTATGCAATAGAAACGTTTGCGGACGAAATAAGAATTTAATTCACATGTGAATGTTATTTGTAGCTTAGCTCATGTTTTAATTTAGAAATTTAGAAATAGATTTTAGGCTGATGCTAGAACTGAAATGTAGAAATTGTGAGTGTTACATAATAGTTGATAATTGTTCGATATTCTTTACAATCCAGAAATGGAAAAACTGAAATAAGCAGTAATGAATCGCCAAAGTCCTATATTTCTAAGACGAATAATGCTTACAAAACTTTTCTGTGTTTAAAGATAGTGCAGTGAAGTCTTAGTTTTCTAACAATATTATGGGAGGGTTTAAATTTTTTTGCAACACATTATGTTTTATTATATATCAATATAAATATTCTGAGAAAAACTTCACGCAATGTTTTTCAATATATTCTTTGATTTCAATAGAATTATACAGGCTAGGTGTTAACAAAGAGTAGAAGAGACCTGGCAAACTATTGAGAAATGCATCAACAAAGCAGCAGAGGAAGCGATTGGCAAGCGTAAAATTAATATGAACGCGACAAACCAAACCAAACCGTGATTTTGTCAAGAGGTAAAAGAACTCTCTGAATTAAAACGGAAATGCTACCTAACATACAAAAGCGCACCGTCGGAAGAAACTCACGCAGAATATGTCCAAGTAAGAAACAGAGTAAACGCAAGAATAAAATCAATCAAAAGCGAACATCGGGCTAAATTTACTAGCGACATGGACTACGACCTGTACGGCGCTCAAAGGAAAGTATGGAAAATGCTTTGGAACAGAAAATAACAAGTTAACGAGTTCGTGCAGACCAAAGGAGTGCCAATACATACATGGCAACAGCATTTCAAACAGCTTTACGATGCCGAAGAAACGCTAAATATAAATGCACACGAAACAGATATGAATGGCAGTCACTGACGAGGAGATAGAAGCAAAACTCAAGAAATTAGAAACCAGAAAATCACCCGGGCCGGATGGCATCCCCAACGAGCTTTTAAAATATGGAGGCCCCGAACTCACACAGAAACTGTCGCAACTATTTAACAAAATCTTAGACGAGACGGAAACACCAGACGAATGGCATAATAGCATCACCATACACCTCTATTTAAGAAAGGGCTGAAAATCTGCCTGCAAAACTATAGAGGAATAACCCTCTTAAATACAGCAATGAAACTATTCATGAGTATTCTCAAGGACAAACTGGAAATGCAAATTAAGATTGCTGAAGAACAACAGGGCTTCACAAAGGGGCGGTCAATAACAGACGCAGTATTCACAATAAACAAATCAAAGAAAAGGCTATAGAGTAGAGTATGCCAGCATACATTTGCTTCATTGACTTTACAATGGCGTTTTTAGTCCCTTTTTGTTTAATCTTTTCATGGATAAAATTATAAACAAAGTAACAGATCTTAACCTCGGATACAGGTGGGCAACAAAAGAATTGGTATGGTGTGTTACGCCGATGATGCGGCAATTATTGCCGAATCAAAAAACGACCTACAGAGACAACTCTACAGGTTCTTCCAAGTGAGCCGCCAACTCAATATGAACATTTCTATCAACAAAACCAAATGTATGACAATCACGAAAGATCCGCTCAGATGCAAGCTAGTGGTGGAGGATAATCCCATAGAACAGGTGATGCAATTCAGATATCTGGGCATAGACATATCAAGTACCCACGACCTAGTTAAAGGCCTGAGGAGCCAAATTAACAAAGCATCCACACTATCAGGATGCCTACGAGATATAGTCTGGCCAAACCCGTACATGCGAAAAGATAGCAAAATTAGAATCTACAAGACTTGCATCAGACCGATTATGACGAAACACGTGCTAAGGGTCGCCGAAATGAAAACACTGAGAACAATAGTGGGGAAGACAAGAAGAGACACTGTGAGAAACTCGGATATCAGGGAACAATGCGAGATACAGGATATTGTGAAAGGGGGAAGACAACGTAAGAGGCAGTGGTACAGCCATGTAAGACGGATGGACGAGAACAGACTCCCGAAGATAGTCCTAGAGAACAACCCGCCCGGATCGACAGATCTCTAAGTAGTAGCGGAAGAAGAAGACCAGAGTCAGTCACCTAAGAAAAAGGGAAATACTTCTTATTCATGGGAAGATTAATAATATGTGAAATATCGCATGGCGCCTCCACCAAAAATTTATTAACAATTTTCGGCTGAAAGTGGTTTACATGTCAGAAATAATTATCTGAAATATGAAGCCAAGGAATTGACTTGAACATTAAAAGTATATACATTTAAATTTGTGGAGAGTAGTGCAAAAATAGAAGTTTATAATAAGTTGTGTATATTATTTAATAGTCAGTTTTCCTAGTCCACCAGATCATCGAAAGAAATGGTAGTACTTAGTGTCTTGCATTTCTATGTTTCTATTGGTTTAAAGTTATCAATCACGAGTAATGTAAATGTTTTAAAAATACCGTTTTTAGTCATCCCACTGGATACAAAAATATAAAGTTTATAGTAATTACAAGATACCGACAAATATAGAAAAAATAACTTTCGTTCTAAATGAATTTACCAATTCTACATACATTGGCCGTATTAAAGAAATAAACACCTGTTAGACGTTGCAATGTTTTTGTAAAACTTTCACAGCAAGCAGCCAACGTATTATTTTTTCTTGTTTTTCTATTGACAGTTACTTATACACCATGATAAACTGTATTTGTAGGTCTTTGTAATTCCAGTGGATTGTAAGTACTCGATAACGTGAATTTTTGATCAATTAACTGATCTCCAACATGAAGCAATATTCATCGACTCTCAAGCGTTGATCCACCATTAGCCTCAAAAACTTAATGACATATAAACTTTCTTACTTATCATTAATAAAATACTCTTGGGGTATGATAAGAAGTAAGATCAAGAATTTTCAACCATTCTCTAGCAATGCATATCTTTTTCAATTGATTTTAGAAAGCTGGGGTAACATATCATTGACTCACTAATTTCGGATACGCTCAATAACGCCTAGTAGCTGGATGCGTAAGAAGCACAGGAGATTGGTCTTATTATTAATGTTTACATAAATTGCAAAGATTGTATTTTGCTAAAATTTACTTTTCCGTTACGAATAAAACAAAGTGACTCCTGAAAATTTCATATAGATATACAACGTACATTAACTGAGTGTATGTAAATTGTTAAAAATGCTTTAATATGTTTCAAAGTTGAAATTCTAATGAATTTTGACGCTGAAGATCTTTGCATAAAATATAGGTCAACAAATTTTATCTAATTCTTAAATTTCTACCTAAACTGTTAGAAAATGTTTGATTCCATAAACGTTCTATCGTGTATCACAACTAAAAATTACCTTTTTTGGTCTCTGTGAGACTCCAATTACTGGCCGTCAGTTTATCTTTAGAATCACCTTTTCTCAAACCGAACAACCATTTAGATGAGGAACTGGCAGATGGCGACTTCTTTATACTCTCTTCGCTTATAGTGTCCAAATCTTTCCAGCTTACCCCTCTGCTATCCTTAAAACACCATCGTTAAGCTTACGCTCTTTCAAAACAATAGATAAATGAAACTAAATGCTGGTTATAAGCGAAAGAAAGAAAAGGCATTCGTACATTTTAATCATATTCATATTTATTTATTTTTCTAATTATATTTTCACTTATTTCGTATGTGATAAGTATTTACAAATTACATTTTATTATCTAACTAATGATTGTTACAATATAATTTGTACATATTATTTATATATTATTTTATATTTTTATTATACCATAATTAATTTCAAAAAAAAAGGGAGAAATTAAATATATTAAAATACACATATCGTGTCGTATAAGTTATGTGATGCAAGAAGATCATGAATTTTACTTGACCTATCAAATTAATAAATTAATTAACATACATAAATTTAGCCACATTTATTTTGATTCTGGACTAGAATTGTAGTCTTTGTCTCGATTTTATCTAATTATAACTAAATACTTGAGTGAATGCTTCAATTAAGAATATAGTATATCAGGAAAATGTTGGGAAGTTGTAAGAAATATGTATATTTCTCGTAAAATCAATTTAGAAAACATAAAAATTATAAAAATCATAGAATTTCGTACACTAATTCACTTTTAAATTATTGAAAATTGATTAAAAAAAATAAATGAAACCACTTTCAATACTAAACTTTGGTAACACAAAAAACATCAGTTTTTCTATATATTTTCGAAAATGTTTCATAATACTGCCAACTTGTAAAAGCTCATATGATTGTACAAAATTTTAGATTGATTCAAATTTCCAAGTTTTCCACAGTCTTTGTCCTTTAGTAAGAAATTGAATTAAAGTAAATATTCTTACCCATAATAAAACTAATCACAAACTATTTAAATTCCAGGACATACTTTAATAATATATTTTTTTAATTATAAAGAAATATTTCACTTGTATAAAATATTTAATGTATTTAGATACAGGCGTCTCTAAACTAGTTAACATTTATTTGAAAACGTATAACTGAATTAAAGGCAAGGTGTAAATTTATATTATTCGTTATAAAGCATACTAAGATATGTATTTTCTTTTTGAATTAACATTTAGCCTTTATTTCAAATTGTTTATTTTGTCTTTATACCTTTTACCTGCGTTCTCTAGGACCTTCCTTATGTCATATTTATTTCACATATAATACAAGTATGAAATTAGTCTCGTTACTTCTTAATGAAAATTAGAATTATTATAAACATAATAACAAGGAAAGATCATCAAGTTCGTGAATTTTTGAATTTCCCGCGTTGTAAATCACTTTAACTAGCATCCATCATATTCGGCTAAAGTGGCTGTTATTTATCCTTGTTTGACCCTATATAGGGCATTTATTTCATGTTTTTAAAATTCGATGTTATTTTTAGGACCCTTGGTATCGTCTGTAATTTATTTTATGGAGTTACCGGTATACTTTGAAGATCCCTTCTTATTCCATATGTCTTCTAAATACGTCTGGATTTAATTAGTTTCGTATTTATTACGTTTGTTGCATTTGCAACTTATTTTATTGTATTTTTAACCCAGCATTTATTTATTCCAAATAGTTTTATTTTGCAACGTCATGTTTTTTGGTGGGGATGTCATCGTTGATAGCGTGCTTAAGGTCTTCTGCGTTTTTTTCGATTATCAATCGTCATTTAGAGCAATGGAGACTTTTCTAAATCAAGTCGTACAAATTAATTATTGTTCTGGGGTGTTGGCTGCTAAAGCGAGGATGTAAACGTACTGCTTAATATAGTTTGTGTATTAACGAAAAAATTGCTTGGTTCCTGTCGATCGGTGAATGATCGCAGATTCAAGTGTTTGTTTTGTCGGTGAATTTTGATTTAGTACCTCGTTTGTGCGTAACGATGGCTTTTCTCGTGTTAATTGGTGTTTTTCTCTTTCTTTACGTATAGCTACCAGTGCACGGTCAAGATAAATCTCTTTTTTCTGTCGGACTCTCCTGTTTTTTCCTGAATACCTCACGATCACGTACCAATCCAGGGGTAGGTCATATTATTAAAGGGGGCAGGCGCCTTTTTCAGTCCATCCTCTAATTTGTTCTGTTAGACCTACGCCTTATCTTCACTAACAGGTCGATGACAGGGCTCATGAATTATTGACCAGAGAGCAGAGGGTTGCGTCATTTGTTCGCTCCTAATAAGTGATTGGGGTGTATTACACTGTCAAAATTTATTTAGTTAAAGTTTGACAATCATTGAAAGCAGACAACCTCGTGTGTTTTGGCAAAAAAGAAAAGAAGTGAATCATCAGATACAATAATAAAGAAGTGGTTTACTGAATTTAGTTGTGGTCGCATAAACACAAGTGATGCCCAACGTTTTGGACACCCAATTGAGATCACTACACCCTACACAATTGCAAAAATCCACGAGATGGTGTTTGAAAGTACACGAGGTGCACAAGGCTCAGTGGTTTCGATATTTAATCATCACTTGCGTACAAGAGAGCTAACCGCAACAGTGGGTTTTTTCGGGCAAATCGGCACCGAAAGATGCTATGATGAGTCTGTCAATCAAAAAGGTCATGACGAGAACTTTTTGCAATACACGCAGCATAATCTATATCAGTTACCTTCAAAGTAGAAAAACAATCAACGGCAAATATTATGGCAACTTATTGAACAGCAATTTGAAAAAAAACTGCCGCATTGGGCCAAGAGGAAGGAAGAAGGTGCTCCTCCATTAAGACAATAAAGGAGTGCACACATGATTAGTCGCCATTAATTGAGCTGCGAATTGCCCCCTCATCCGCTATATTTTCTGGACTTGGCCCCCAGTGATTACCTTTTGAAAGCTGAAGAAATAGCTCCAACGATGAAATTAC
Organism: Amphimallon solstitiale; assembly: GCA_963170755.1. Lineage (NCBI taxonomy): Eukaryota > Metazoa > Arthropoda > Insecta > Coleoptera > Scarabaeidae > Amphimallon > Amphimallon solstitiale. Next base: position 114,398,777 of record OY720677.1, read on the forward strand.
CGCTCAAACAAACAATTATTTTAAGAACCTCCATAAATCTTATTATTTGGAAAAGATTAAAAGTTTCGAGAAATATTGGACCAATATATTGAGTTGATAAATAAAACTTTTTTTCCCGAAAACACTATTTTACATTGAACAAGTCACAGAATAATTATTAAATAATGATAAATATCAGAACAAGGTGTAAATAAATGTTGCAGTTGAAGAGAAACCAATAAATCTATTCAAAATAAAAGCCATTAAGCTTACAAAAGACTTGACGATGGCAATTTATTTGTTCTTTCTTTACATTTTAAGCTTTTATTTCTTCACTTTCTTTCTTGTTGTACTAGAGATATTCTTTTAGCTCTATAACACTGTGCAGCAATTATAATTACAACAACCATTTTCTGCCTTCATCGTATACCGCTGTGTCGTTTTGATAATTTTAATTTATTTGTTCAATTACAAACTTTTCGAATATAATAGTTATATTATTATTAAAGTTTTAAGTTATATTTCTTAAGCATCTACCATTTTGAACATTGACTTAGTAATTGTTATATTTATCTTGTCTACGCATATATATTATTGACATTAAAATTTGGTCTTGTATGTATATAAAAGAAATTGATCAATAAAAATCAGTTATAGGAATTTCTTCAATTGTTCTTAATTATACCATACAGGTCTCAAATAAATTGTTCACTAATTCAGGACCACCTGTACATACATACATACAGGTATATATAAAGTATATATTTATACGTATATATTATCTTTTAAAGTTTAAATAAACTAAATCAGAATAGTCTCTTCACAGGCACCTTTTAAATTTAACAACAAGCACTAATTAGGACAACTCTAAGTCCCGAACTTTAACCTCTGAGTCTGAGGTACCAGAGGGATCCGTTCTTATACTCTTACTTTTCTTATCCTCATTAACGATATAACGATTTCGATTGAAAAACTTCTTTCTGCTGACGATATGAAGGTTTGAAATAGAATAATATCTATAGGTTTCTGATTCATGCTACAAAGAGATATAGTTTACTATCAGTGCCTGTCTATAATATTGTATAAAGTGTTAGTTTAAAAGTAAATTATGTTTTTCCTGAAATATTATTTTAAAAAAGATAATTTATCTTCACGCTATAATAATGAAATTGTTATGAATGTTGTATATTTTCCTAGAATAGTTTTTTTTTAGAATGTTTGATAATTTAAATTAATTTCTTAGGTATTTCTTTTTTATTTCTGTTAATTCTTGTAAAGTTTTATGAAGTATGTTGTATTTGTCAAGTAAAAATGTAATGCACAAAATTTCCCTATTTCTTTTTTCAAAATTTGATATACACTGGCGAGCAAAAACTTCGAGCCACTTTAATGCTTTTTAATTTTTTTTCTTAGAAATGTTGAAATTTATTTACTTATAACTATTTGATAAGAACGTAATAGGCTTTGTAATGTTTAAAACAATTGATAGTCATCTTATCTCTCATTCTAGTAATGTGTTATTTGATTGTTATTTTGTGCGTTATGCATTTGATTTATCCACGGGTTATCAGGTCACATGAGCTACATGTAAGTGACTGGACAGAAGAATATTTATTTGTTTGGCTGTTTATTTTAGTCTCTGTAATTTAACAGGATCACGCTTGGTAATAATCTTACAATTTTATGTTTTTTCCAATGCTAATTGTTGAGCTTTCTAATAATAATAATAATAACAATATAATAAATTAACTAATTACAAAGTGATTTTATTAAAGTTTTAAACAGTTGGATCATTTCTGAGAGAAAATTTAAAATACATTAAAGTGACACGAATTTTTTGCTCGCCAGTAAATATAAGTAAAATTAAATAATATACAAATATGAGCGAAATTTCATTTTGTTCATTTGTACTTATGTCACATAATATAATTAGCATATTGTACTAAAAATGGTCTAAAATAAAAGTAAAATTTGATTGTACCTACTTATACCGCGAGATCAAAAATTAAATTGATAAAGGTTTGCCATGGAATGTAAAACGGCTGTGTTATATCATTAAGTGTCATACTGTCATTAATATTTGTCATTATATTTTCTCTCTATAAATGTCAGTATGACAGTAAATGATATAAGTTAAGACAGAACTGTTCACAATCACTCACGCTCTATATGAATGAACAAACAAATGCATCTGCGTGAGTATCAAATCTTACTCATGTAAAATTGGATTATATGATAAAAAGTCTAGAATAACTAATTAATTAACTAGTTAATAAGCAAAATACATGAAAAACTAGACTGTATACAGCAAGTGTAAAAACATATTGGGGATAGGATATATGTATACTATGCAAACCGGCAACAAAGCCCAGGTCGCATTTCAGTCGCATACAGTCAGCCGATTGATGTACATGTATTTATCTAAGCATTACACGCTTCGTAAATACATATTTACCAAATAAGAATTGAAAATACTTTTGCGAGTTTTATTATATTGCGTATACAACGCAATTATGGATGATTATAAAACTGTTCTGGAACGGTATTATGAAAACCAAAACAAATACTTCGTAACTTATAATTTACATTCGAATTAGATTTTTATAAAGATTGAATTTGAATCATTATATATTTTTTATTTACTTAGTAAATTTATAGAATAATTTACGAAAAATTAATGTTTAATTAGAATTGTGGTTTTATTTTCCTACTGCGTTGTATACGCAATACAATAAATCTCGCAGAAGTATTTTGAATTCTTATTTGGTAAATATGTACTTACGAAGCGCGTGATGCTTAGATAAATACATGTACATCCATCGACTGACTGTATGCAACTGAAATGCTATTAATCGTACTTTACTTAGCGGTACGACCTGCTAGGCATTGTTGCCGGTATGCATAGTATACATATATCCTATCCCCAATATGTTTTTACACATGCTGTATATTCGTATATCATCAATAATACAAAAGAATTTAAGTTCTTGATTTTTGCAGTGCAGGTGATAAACTCGTTTGAGTCTATATACTAATAAACGATCCAAATTGTATAAACTACTATTTATTACCTCTATCCAATTCTTTCTTGGGATACGCGAATTGATGCAGTAGCAATGTTCTATCAACAGAACAATAAAGAATGACCATACGACTAATGTAATTTGCGAGTAGTGATAGAAAACAATGACAATAGGTAAACTTACTAATCACTTGACGATACCTTGATCCAGCTTGATCGTTACTAAAGGTAAACTAAAAGAAGGTAGAAACCTCAAATCACGGACACGTTATTACACCATATGCACTTCAGTAGTTAATAAGAACATGCTTTTTTATGACATAACAAAACTCGCTCTATCTATTGTGTGAAGGATAAAAGTACCTAAGTAGCAAACTATGGGTCAGCTTGGGTGCATTTAAGTCAAACGTCTATTTGTGTAAGTGATCGGTGGTGATGTTTGTAGCTTTTTCATAATTTACGATTTAGAAAGTGATTTAGTCGCAGACTTGTTGCCAGAAAATATAAAAAGAGGTATGAAGAAATCTATGCAAAATACACAGAATGGAGTGCATAAATTCATATTCGGAAACTCATGATGATTTTTAGCCAAATTGTCGGAAAATTTGAAGTCATTGACCTTATGGTCTACATGTTCCTAAGTTATACGTTCTTTCTCGAAACAAAGATCCGATGGTTGTAAAAGTAACTAGTCCAGATCTGATGGTTTTAAAAGCAGGAAGTTCAAAACATTATGAACCTTTGTCTAATAAAAGTGGGCCGAATTAATTCAAGATTCTTCATTGAACTATCAGAATGGAAAGTGTAGTAGCATCCGGACCAATATGCATCTTTTAAAATACCCATTCCACTAAATATCGTGGATGACGTAAAAAAATCCTGATTTATAGCTCCTAGGTACATGCATAAAACGTTTTTTCTTATTTTGAGCAAAAGGGTTACAAATTCAAAGAGGTTTTTTGATCTGTTAAATATCTATAATTTGGAATAAAAGAAGATCAACAACAAGAAAAACTGCATTTGCAGAAACAATTATTGATATATAGAATGAAGCCGAATTTAATAGTGAAGTAGTAGTATCAGCTCTGTCGGATCATTTGGCACTGATATTAACTTTCCCTATAAATTACAAAATAAACCATATTAGAGTCGAAAAGAGATTATTTAACCGTAGGAATCTCTCTAAGATGAACGAACATATGAAGAGAGTGAATTGGAAACGGCGGTGAGTGCAACATGGATGGATGTTTGTTGCAACTGTTTCACGGAGGTGGTGACGATGTTTATGGATACCTATGTCAAAAAGCAGGTGGCATCCATAAAAGATGGGATATCTGTAAACTATAACATGGAACTTATAAATATGTCATTCATGTTGGGTTTAAGTAAGTAAATTTTTACAAGGATTGGAAGTACACTATTATAAATTCAATCTCCAAAAGAGGTCCAATTGCACTGGCTTCAACTATTTCGAAGATATTTGAGAAGATTGTCTCCAAAAGAAGGCTAAAATTTATTGAAAAACAGAACAATGGTTTTTCGAAAGGTCGATCAACAAATCATGCTATATGTCAATTACTCAAGCAAATCATTCATGGACTGCACGATAGGGAGAAAACGATTGGTGTCTTCATGAACTTTTGATAGTATGCGCCACAAAGTTCTATTGGCGAAGTTGCAAAAGATGAAATTGCGTGGTGCATTTTATGAGTGTGTGCGGTCATACTTGTCTGTCAGATAGGAAACAATGTGTACTATCGAACGTCCGGGTTGGTATAAAAATAAGATATGTATAGAAGACATAAATGATCTGCCGCTGTCAGTGGTTGTTTTGATGGTCTTATTTGGGGAAGATTCGACTTTGGTTGTTAGGAATGGAGGCTTATGATAGTGTGCACCACAAAGTTCTATTGGCGAAGTTGCAAAAGATTAAATTCCGCAGTGCATTTTATGAGTCTTTGGGGTTGTACTTGTCTGTTAGATAGAAAAGAATGTGTACTGTCAAACGTCTGGGTTGGTATAAAAATAAGATATGCATAGAAGACATAAATGATCTGCCGCTGTCAGTGGTTGGTTTGATGGTCTTATTTGCTGAAGATTTGACTTTGGTTGTTAGGAATGGGGGCTTTTGATAGTGTGCACCACAAAGTTCTATTGGCGAACTTGCAAAACATTAAATTCCGCAGTGCATTTTATGAGTCTTTGGGGTTGTACTTGTCTGTCAGATAGAAAAGAATGTGTACTGTCAAACGTCTGGGATGGTACTGAAATAAGATCTGCATGGAATACATAAATGATCTGCCCCAGTCATTGCTTGTGGTTTGATGGTCTTATTTGCTGACGATTCGACTTTCTTTGTTAGGAATGGAGACATGAGTGATGCATTGTGTGACGTAGAGTCAGACATGGCAGGACTAAGCGACTGGTTTGTAGAAAACAACTTAAAACTTAATATCTAAAAGATAAACTTCTGTTCTAGTGTTTGAAGATCTATAACTGTCTACCCGGATGAGTGGAATGCTCTGTCTTTTAAAAAGTTTAAACGGACTTTAAAGGAGCACTAATGTGGATTGGTCTCTTATAATATAAATGAGTTCTATAATACTACAATTGACAGGCTCAAATATATCCTTAGAAATTACTAACTGGGTAAATCTTATTCATTCATAACTGATGGAGAGGAAGCTATAGTGGCTTACAAATTTTAACATGCTGTAATAGTTCTTTTTTATATATATTATATTGTTAGGTTATTTGATTTTTATTGCCAATGTCCCTATTTCTGTGAAATTTACGACAAATAAACTAAACAAGTATGTAAATGATCTAAAAAGCTGGACGACCCCCAATTAAAATAAATTTTATTGGAGTATCGCTTTAATGTATGAAAGAGAATTTAGCACGTCTATTTCCAGTATAACATTGTGAATTACCACTGAAACCTTTACGTTCATAGAGAGAGAGTGTGTAGAGGGTAAGAGGTGTTGAACGCTACCTGTGAATGCATGTATGAATTTCTATGAATGAAGCCGCACTCTTCCGATCCTCGCAGCCACAGTAGTCTAAGCGAATGTCGGATGAATGTAATTTCTCGAGTATTCGTCCATTCAATTTCCGTCGCACCTCGGGAAGTGTCATGAAACGACCATTTTCGAAACTTAATCTGTTAATGTGCACTCGGATGTCTTTTATGGAAATAAGGACGGAAATAGATACGTAAAATCCTTGAAAATGTAAATTATATTATTGAGATTAACTCTTCGTTTGTTTTAAATGTTGCTTTAACGCGGCTTATCTTTGCGAAAGGTTGCTGAATATTGCCGAAATACAATTCTAGACAATTGTTTAACGTAGACCATGGAGAAATATCTTCTGACTCTTCTGGTTAAAATGTGTTAGTGTATGGACACAGTTCAATGTAAAAAACTGACCTTTGAAAGAAGCCTTATTAGTGCGGTTCAGAGGTTTCAGGAAACGACAAATTTTTCGGTGTTTTTTAATAAATTCTAACAAGTTTATTCAAGGTTTGACACACCATATGGTACAAGAGTGTATAATTTGGACGAAACATTACCCACAACAGTCCAAAATCAAAACAAAAAAAAATCACTGCAGTAAAAGGAGTAAAGCATGTGGGTAAATATACGAGCAGAGAAAGAAGACACAATGTTACTGTGTGTTGTATAATAAATGCTCTAGGAGCAGCTTTAGTATTGACTGTTCCTTGGAAAATTTTCAAAATTCATATGGCTGGTGATACACCTCATGATATGTTTGACACTTCTACAAGTTCTGGGTGGGTGATATCAGAAATATTTACCATGGTAACGACCATTTTGTCAAAAAGGAAAAGCCAATACTCTTGGCAATGGATAACTATGAGAGTCAGAAGTCATCGAAAGGGTCAAAGAGAACGGCGTTACGATAACAACGCTCCTTGCCTATTGTAGTCACAGCAAGCAAATCAGGGAGTCTATCTCATGACATTTATCATAGAGTTTGAACTAATTAGGTGTCATCTTTCTTCTAGCCTTTCAACTCCATGTCCATTCAGGAGCAATTTAATTATAGTCCAATCGACAAGGAGGGTACTTTCCATCAAATTTGTAACACAAATACTTTAGAAAATTGCGCTGTATTAATGCAATTGCATCAATATAGCAATCATATTTGGATACCACATGAAAACGGCATATTGCAACCTGCTAACAACAGCGCATAAAAAAGTCACTTGATGATGTCTAATCTCTGCAGGCGCGATAATGAATCCCAATGCTCGAAATGCTGACGTAATGACTGAGGAAATGACCAGCGAAGGTAAGCTTTTCATCAAAAGTAACTCCAAGATCATTGACATGTTTGTTTCGGCTGATTGCTATGCTGTCATAGAATAACTGGAAAAAAATCTATTGGATTTTTTGGTAAATGATATAAAGCAGCATTTGTCGATGTTTCATTTGCTTAAATAGCACCATGACTCAGTGAATGTTCTCTTGAAGAAATGCATCATCTTGAGCATTATCAATGCGATGAAAAAAATTTAAAACATACGCATAAGCCAAAATATGACAATTGAGTTATTAAATCATTAATGAAGATGTTAAATAATAATGGTCAAAGATTGGACCCCTGGGTCAATCCAAAAGTAGAAACATACATACAGCCTTGTGCTGATCGACAAGTTTATCGATTGTTCACCTAACTTTCGATGATTCCAGAGAAATATGTGAAAATGATATTAACCCAACCAATAAAATAAGGTTTTTTTCTATCGGTTTTAATAATGCTAATTTGCGGGAAAATTGAATTATTGTACCTGTTCCTGTCCACATATTACTAGTTTTATGTTATTAATTCCTTTTCGGCTTATTTAAGTTTATAATCATTTGCTATAATAACATTCACTACTTTTCTTGAAATAAAATGATATATTTTTGGATTTTTTGATGTTGTTTTACCGTGGGGTAGGGTAAAACAACAGTGAAACAAAAAACATGCTAAAGTAATCATTTTTTATATTCGAAATCAAATATATTGAAGGGCATAGTCCAATGTCTTCCTAAATCCCAGCCTAACCATTTTTCATTGTAATCTGTGTTTTTTTAAATAAAAAGGCACAAAGTTTTTTCAGTGTAGAACACTTTTACCTATTTTTTGGCTAATTGTTATTGCGACAATAAGCTGTCACTATAATGGCACAAGTACAAATGAACATATCATGAAACCTTATCTTTTGTCGATATTTTTAATTTAGTTAGTTATTATTAGGGCGCGGACACGTACGGTTGATGACTCATCGCCCATGGGCGCACTATTTAAATGTTGTAAGACTTGTTCTGTTTGAATTAAGTACATCCTTGTAGATAGAAAACGTCCTTTCTACATCGCAACTGGTTATAGGTGCGTACTGGAAATATTCTTTTATTTCAGCGTATTTAGCATACACAATTGCCGCAATGTTATTAAATCTGGATTTCCATTAAAAAGTGCGTCTAACTTTTGCCGAAGGCCACATCCGAAGTCACTTGGAATACTTTTGAAATTATTAATAGCCCACTTCTAATGTGGTTAATCCATCTTTTAATTTGAGATTTCGATTTTCAAAATTTGTGATTAGTTTAGGCAAATTTCCAAAGTGTTCCTGAAGGAATAACAACTGTTTTTTTTTAATTTGGGATTTGCGTTAGTTCCTTGCACTCAGAAATACTTCGAGCATCGTTATTTAAACATGTAACGAAAGTTTGTAAACTATCGAAATTCTCTGCATAAAAACTATTTCTGTGTATGTTTTAGCAAAGCTAAGTGACGAACGTGCGATATTTTGGCATTCTGTTACGATATTTTACAGACTTTGTAATAAATTTCGTAATCACTGACAATTCATTTTCATATTAGAAAAAATAACATAAACATCGTTCTAGATCTAAATAAATGATAACTAAAAATGTACGCGTATGTTATTGAAACTAAACGAAATCCACTGCACACTTACGTCTAATTGGGAGAAGTCGATTCAATAAACCGGTATTAAACAGACTATTACAAAAATTACGAAGTACGTAATTAACAGTCAATACAATGAAAAAGCGAAACTAACGTAAGTATGAATGAAAATTTTATTTCTCTTGCGAAATATAAGGTAAATATAATAATTTTTAAAAATCCCTCACGCTCCTATCTATGCCGATGAAAAAAGGATTTTATTCATAAATTCCTTATTTTATGGGCATTTTTTGCTCTCATTCTCGGGCACTTCTCGGGCGTAAACAGATGTTGCAGTTCACCATATGAATTAGCGCTATTCAGTAAGCGTGTGTTGTTTACATTATTTCTTTGCTCCGTTGTAACTTCGTCGTAGTTTAAACCGGTCATGTCCGCGCCCTAGTTATTATATATGTGGGATACAAACGATGACTTATTTTTATTAAAAGACAACGATAGAAAAGGAAAATTTTATTCAAAATGTAATATTCGATAGAGAAAAGAGTATTTCCTGATTTCATCTTCCCATATTACGATATATTTACTCTATTATAGTGTTCCTTTGCGTAGGTATATCACTCTAATTATATAATTTTATAATATGTATTATTGGTAGAACACCGATTTTTAAATATTTTTGCACTTATTAATTCACTAGAATACGTGTTATTTCTGTATATAAAGTAACCGCAAAAAGGTACAATAAATGACTATAAATACATACACAATAATATGCCAACGTTCACTATACATAACAGTCAAAACATACAAAAAAAACAGGTTTGCATTTATATAACAAGAAATAAAGGAAATAATGCTTAGACAGATGAAAATAATAACATATCAAGTGCTACAAGAAAGAAAACCAATATAATTGATAGATACCTAAATAATACATCAAAAAAATGTGTAGATTTAATTATCCTTGAAAAAAGATATGCATGTTTTTGTTAAAACTTTAAAGTTGTTTTTGTTTTACTTCACAAATTACGAAACTACATTTTCTTAAAAATTAGGAAAAGTATATGTTTATATATGTATATACATATTATACAATTTCTTTTCATTGAGCAGCGGAATATTTTGACAAATATAACACACTATACACATATAATATTTGTCAAATATATTTAATACTTTTATTAATAAGCTCGTTAAAGTGTTGTGTATGTTAATGTTTTTAATTAATTTACAAATATAAAATAATATCTACATTATTGAAACGTTGTATTTATTTACTATTAGTTCATTAACATATTTCCCTATAAGAAAATGTATGACATTATATTATAATTTAAGTTTATAAATTATAAAAACATTAAAATTGAAGGGAACTATTTGGAATTTTTAAATATAAAATTCCAACATTAGCATATTCTTCAGGATATTTTTCTTTAAAATTTTGTTGGAAAATTAGTATTTGTTTTGGAATTAACTGAATTGTAACTATATAAGTTTGATATAGGAACTCAATTCATAGGAAGATAAACACATTATAATAAAAATAACTAAAGTCTGGTGAATAATAAAACAGAAAATATTGTTATTAATAGATAATATTTGATAATAATTTAGGCACAAATCCAAACCAAGAGATATTAAAAATATTATTTTTTCCAATACAAATAACGTTTTATTAAAATATCAAGTAGTCAAGTAATAATAAGTTATCACTGTATTCCTTGAAAAGACAAACTTTCAATTTTCGTATACATCATAAAATAAAGATACATGAATTGGCACTGAAGGTATAAACAGCGAACCTTATCGGCATACTTAACACTTGCACTGCCAGTCTAACTCCATGATTTTTTTTATTATTTATCTGTGTAAGGATGGAAGAAAATTATAGGCAAAGAACTAAGAATGAAAATTTTTAAATGCCAACCAATAAAGCGTCTTTATTTATTACCCAGTAATGAGGAAAATTAAACAAATACTTTGTGTGACAGTTATTAAGAATCTTGCACGAGTTTTATCACAAGCTTTTAAATGATAGATCTGTTAGTAGAATCAGGTTTTTGTTTTTGGCAGGCTTTAATGACTGGAATGACAAATAAGGTATTGTATGTGGTGTTTGAATAAAGCCCCCATTTGTGTATGGATATCCGTTTGAAAATAGAGTAAAAAAATTAATTAAAACAATTAAATTAAGAATTTATCTTTTAGGTAAGGGATAATTGTAACGTAATTTTCAATTTCAGTAGTTTTTTATTCGCTTTGTTAAAAAGTTAAATTTAATTGTTCCCTTATTATACGAAAGACATTATATTTTCTGTTTTTTCTGTTCTTTTCAATTCACTCCAAATACTGTTCAAATGGTACAATTATCCTACCCGTGAAATTTGGCTTTTTTTAAAAATGTATGAAATTTAAAAAGAAAATTTGAATAGATCCTCCAAATACCTTTTTCTTGTTTTGTTTTATTTTTGTTTCAACGTTTTTTGCCACTTCGTTTAAAAGATAACGGGTATAGGGGGAGGAGGGAAGACTATATATATATATATGTATTGAAAAATTGAAATTTTATATATATATATATATATATATATATATATATATATATATATATATTGCAATGAAAAAAATATGAAACTATAAAATGGAGGAAAACCTTAATTTGAATATCAGTGTCTGTGTTTGTGAAAATACTTGAAAGAGATCTTTTTGTAAACAAGGAACTACATTAATATAATAATAATTTTACTGCATCATTTTCTACCTTCAAGAAAATTGCATTACTTTTTGAACTTGTACAGAATTACCTACACTAAAATAATAAAGAAAATCTATCAAGTATATTGTCTTCCTTATATGAATTTGCTATGAAATACATTCCAAATCAAACATTAAGAATTACAGACTGAAAAAAGCGTGATACATTACAAGAATTTTAATACATGAGATGTATGAATATAAAATTTACTTATCAGGTCAAAGAAAATATATGTATAATAAATTTACAGAAATGTGTTGACGAAAAATGTAACTGATAAATTTAAAATCATTATTGAAAAAACATTTTAGTATATTTATAATTTATAGATATCTAAATAAATTTAACTATATTATATATTTCAGATTAAATTAAGCACTGTTACTATTTGAGACAGATTGTGTGAATTCACGTTATGAAAAAATTTTACTTTAAATTTTTTATAAGTGATTCATCTATCCATCGTTTTAATAATTACTTAAATTTACCAGTCTAGCATTAAAGTGTGAATATTTGTTCTGTATTTTCGTTGACCTAAAAGTAATTTCTGATACTCTATTAAAATATGAGTGCTTGATCGAAGCAACGAAACAGTAAGTAATAACATTCACGATCACATATCATCACTAACACTACAGGTGTCCACAAATGAACTAACAACTACAACGACGTCATCTTTGGTAAAACAACAATGGACATCACCTAGGTGTGCGTATTGCATCAAAAGCGCAGGTCAACTCACGTTTTTCGACAGAGTCAGGAGGTTTGAGTCGAAGTCCGCTTGGTAAGTCATCAGTATCAATTCCAGGACTCCGTTGACTAGCATCGAGAATTCATAGGGGGAGTATGCGGGACACTTTTCGACGCCGGGATACCATAGCATGGACGGGCCCCAGACTATCGATAAGCTTTGAACGGTCATTTTGTTGTATTGTTTGTACGATTCGACGGTCAATAAATGATGGATGAGGAATTGTAGATTTTCTCTGTGCGGTGTCTTCATGTTTTTTATTATTGATTTTACCGTTTTGTCTCGATCTGGACCGGTCGCTTTTCCTGCAAATGAAAATAATAGATTTAGGTTTAATATATATTTTTTAATATAATTTACATTTTCTGTTGATGATATAAGAAGACATACGTATGATATTTTGTGTTTTCAATATAGAAACAGCATTTCGCCACAATCTATCCTCATTTTTTGTCGATAATCAACCCAAAGTGGCAAAGCAAAGATGATCCCTGTTTCGCTAATATATAGTTCAATCAAAGAATAATATGCATCTATATCAAAATAAGAAATAGTATCTACTTATAACAAGGATGACATAAGCGAATGCATCTGTTTCTAGTGCTATCCTAGTACGAACATAAGATTCATACAATTGACTTGATCAAGACAGAGACTGAATTATTACATACGCCGTGTTAATTCATACATTTACGTTAGTTTATTTTGCATTTGCTGTAAATATTCGTTTCACAATTTATTCACTACGATGTCAGGACGTGGTAGAACATTACGGTCGCAATCGCAAGACTTTGTTTTCAATTTGTTATAATATGTATTTCCAACAAGAGAAATACAATAGTGTTATAGATTCATTTGGCCTATATCCATTTTTCTCACTTATGGGCCTATTTACATAGACGGATAGCTCCAATTGCGCTTAACCTATATTCACTCCAATTTATGCTTACTTTTAAAATAACCACGATTTTCAGTAAATGTCGCCCCATATCCACATATTCTAGCCAATAGCCTAATGCAACAAAAAGCTAAGAAAACTGCAAATATCTAAGTTATTTTTGTACTATATTGAATTCATACTTTGGATTATTGTTAGTAGGGTGGTTCTATATTACCTCTAAAGGCACAATGCAGAAGTTTGCTTTGACCTGGATCCATTGCAGTTAGTGCGTTTGCTCCACGTCCAAAAATAACTTTTTAATTTATGCCAAAATTATGCCTTTTGAACAATATCCACAATCAATATCAGATATCATTGTTATTTCTAATAAAATAATATTCTATCTTATCAACTTATTACAATGTTTATTATTTTAATATCTCAAAAGCCAATAGACTCAATATAGTACTTGAATAACTCTTTAAATCGACTTATCTTATAACTTGCTTTTGTGATATAAATCAAAAGAATGCTAGTAAGACGCTTTAGTATCCATTACATATTGCTGTAACCTTAACGCTACAAAGATTGCATAAATATTTTTATTTAATGAATGCTGAGAATGCATTAATATATGTCTACTCCCTAACAGTATTTCATTTATTCTTATGAGTTCTAGCAGTGATCTTTCTTCTTTTACTCTGGTGTGTCTCTTATTTAGTTTATATTTGGATAAGGTCAATAATAAAAAAATAAGGTTTAAATTTCATAAAATATTTATAAGTCTCTTTTAGCATGATGGTAACAAAAACATTATTATCATGTGGTTACATCAAGTATTTTTCTTTCACAGTACAAAAACATAAAAAAATATAACTTTCTTTTTATACTGATATATGTAAAAAATATTATCTTGCTATTTTTATTTTTAATACAACAAACATAATAAATAAACAATATTTATTGATTCAAAAAAAAATAATCTTTCCCATACGAAGCTAATTTTTATTTCAACAAAGACATACATTCACACATAGTGCCTTTGATCTAAAACTTCGCAACGAGAATGTCTTGAAAATGACCTATACCAATCGCTAAATGCAAATATTCACACATAGTACATTTAACAGCTTGGCGCTTGCCCATCAAGAAACATCTCTGTCTATTCGTATTTATCTATTTGAAAATTCTGATTAAGACTGACTAAAATAATCGTTAATGATGCCTAATGATTCACTGAAAGCAAATATTTGCACAAAGTACTTCCAGTGCCCTCAACACCATTAACTATCTTCCCACTATTACTAGAAAATTTAATCCAATTTAACAAGACAATATTTACTTAAATTAATGATGCTCAACGCCTTTCTAAAAGCAAATATTCTCACATAGTACTTTTAGAGTACGTCTTACACCATCAATTGTTCAAATATGAATATTCATTTCAAAAACTTATTCATCATAAAATTTGTCAAATTCCATTTTATTTATGTCCTCCATTTTGAAAAATCTTATAATCGAATATAAAAATGAAATTATCAAATGCAAAAATTTTACTAACAATAATAAAACTAAAATTTAACTCGAATTCAAAAACAAAAACTTAATACATTGGAAAACCTAATAACAAATTTGTAGTAGTATATAAAACCCCTACTCTTATTCTCTTTTACTATTGCAAAAGATTTCAAAAATTTGTACGTCTTACAAGTTTAAAAGATAGGATTCATCTCCCTCTCTATTCATCTTCGCGGTCTTTTATAAATTAAAACAAATGATAGCTACCCATTCGCAGCGCCACGTTCCTTCAACTAACATTTATGTTGGTATTGTCTAGTTCATTTTTGCTTCCCTTAAGTTCTTCTCACATAAACACATTTGACATTTAATGTATTTATAAATGTCATTACTTAAAATTGTCTATTGAAAATTCACGCACACCTGCTATTCTTCGCCTTCTGTGGGTATGTTCTTCTCTTTTCTTAATACCATCCTTCATTATACTTGTATATGAATGTATTGTTTCTCTCATTGTTATGTATATATTTCCTTTTCCCATTGATTAAAGTTATTCTTATTTTCCTTTTGTAGATACCTTTGTTGGATACAATCGGGAATACGTTGTATACTACGTTGTATACTTGGAATTTTCTTCATGAAAACTGCATCACAAAGAGTACTCGCATCCACTGCGTTAGTTTCAAGCTCTACCCAATTTCTCTCTGCTTCTAGTATTTGCTGACAACTACAAACAATATTAATGTTACGTCTTCTTTGCAGGTTTTTCAAAAAACTACACATGATTTGTTATCCTTGAAGCCCTTGTGTCTATGCATACAAAACTTCTTAAATGTATTTTGACTTTTGCATTTATTAAGACATAAGACGTATCAATGTGTCGTCTCGAATAAAGAGTACCTTTTTATATATATATCCTTTTTGTTTTTAGATATAAGAATCAGGTATTTATTACACATTTAAATATGATCATAAAACTCTCTCATGAATTGAGATTATTGTACATGTCTAAGATTACGTTTTTATACCTCTGAACTTGTATTTTCTTCTCGGGCATGTCGAATGTGGCCTTGCTCATATAATTTAATGGCATTCAAATTATTCACTCTTTTTATATAGAATTTATTTTATTTATTTTGTGTTTGTCTTTTGCTTAATAATTAAATTTTTAATATTTAAGCTTAATTTATATATATTTATTTTCTTAATGACATTGCCCCTTAAAGGTTAGGCAACCCATTTTTACTTGTAGTAATTCTTTAACCTATGCTTATTATATTAGTATTTTTCATTTTGAACGAAAAATTAATGTTTTTATCCTATAACTTAACTATTTACTAAATGTTATAATTCTTAAAATATAAAGATCGCGGCAATATGTAGAATAGATGAAGTATGAAAATTTAGAAAAAAGTGATTAAGTAAATTTATTTGAAATAATATTTCGGACTTGCAAGCCAATTTTTGACAAAAAAATATCACATATGTAAATCTTCTGCGTTATTTGAACCTTTTTGATTTCTTTATAAGGATTCCGAATAGTCTTGGTACAATTATTACAGAAAATACAAAATTGAAAATTATTTAAAAAAAATCTTAATTATAAATTATTTAATTTTTTGAATCATAAAGATACCACCAGTTTAGCGCATTTTGCGTTTTATCTAGCCAGTTCGCAATATAGATGTAAACTTTCTGTAGTAAACGTTATGCAGATAATTTTTGCGGTGGTTTATCATCCATGCCAATGGAATTCAACTCGAGCAAAACCACTCGTAAAATTCACATGATAAAGCCATTGACATTCGTGACACCACTACGAAAATAATCAACATAACATTGAATGCTCATACTATTACATATTGCAGTGATCTTTATATTTTAAGAATTATAACATTTATTAAATAGTTACGTTATAGAATAAGAACATTAATTTTTCGTTGAAAACAAAAAAATACTAATATAATAAGCATAGGTTAAAAGTATTACAACAAGTAAAAATGGGTTGCATAACTTTTAAGGGGCAACTTCATTAACAAAATAAATATATATAAATTAAGTTTAAATATTAAAAATTTAGAAATAAAAAACAAACAAAAAAATAAATATATGCATTCTATATTTTTATAGAAAAGACAAGCACAAAGTATGGTTTGAATAAAGAAAAACAGAGCCAAATTTCTCACAAAGCGTTAGGGTGGCACTAAATATTTTAAGAAATGGACCACTGTTCAAAAATAAGAATGTACTAAAAGTAAATAGTAGAGAGAGAGAGAGAGTTATGTTAAAAGACGGAACAAATCATTTGAATGCCATTAAATTGTATGAGCAAGGCCACATTCGACATGCCCGAGACGAAAATACAAATTCAAATGGATAAAATTAGATTTCAGACTTGTACAATAGTTTCAATTCATGAGAGAGTTTTATGATCATATTTAAAAGTGTAGTAAATACCTGATTCTTATATCTAAAAACATTCAAAGGATATATACGGAAAAGTAAACTTTATTCGAGACGACACATTCATAAGTTTTATGTGTTAATGAATGCAGAAATCAAAAATACATTTAAGAAGTTTTATATGCATAGACACAATGGCTTCAAAGATAGCAGATCATGTATAGTTTTTAAAAATCTGCAAAGAAGAAATAACATTAATACTGTTTGAAGTTGTCTGCAAATCCACATACTAGAAGCAGAGAAAAACTGGATAGAATTTGAAAATAATGCGGTGGATGCGAGTACTGTTTGTAATACAGTTTTCGTGAAGAAAATTCCAGTTGTACACAACGTGTTCCCGATTGTATCTAACAAAGGTAAATATTCATGCAATTCTCAGCATTCATTAAAAATATTCATGCAATTCTGTAAAGGTTACAGCAATTTAAGTCGTTTTACCAACCGACATGCGTCAATAATTTAAAATGACGTGAAATTTAAGCAAAATTTTACGTGTGAAGTAATATAACCATAAGCTACTTCAGGACTGTCATAAATAATATTTATACACTTTATGACATTTGTCGTAATTACCTTTTAACATTTGCTATAATTGATCCTAAACAGAATTAGCCTAGCATTAAATAATAAATAGGTATATAAAAGTAATATTGATTAACTTTATTTATAATATTCAATTTCCAACTGGCGTTCATTTAATAGTATTTTACTAGGGAACTTACCCTGAAATATTAATTAATTTTATTGTTATGGAAATGTTCCTGTCGATGTGAATTTGTAGTGGTATTGAATCGTTGTCTTTAGTGCATACGTTGGCCTCAGTTGCGAAAACAATACAACTACATGACAATTTTCAAAAACTTAATTTGTGGATCGTATTGCTCGATAAATATGGAAAATTGTGTTTTGTAATTTGTAATATATTTTTCATCTTTCTCACCTAGCATATCTTCGGTAATTCAAATAAAATTACTCCTCAGTAAATTTTAAAAATAAATTGTTGATTAGATTAGCGTACTCGACTAGCAATTACAAAGAGAGAACAAATCTTGTTTATACTTTTTTTTATTTTCATCTTACGATTTCTAACGAAAATGATAAAAATCCACATATAAACTGAAATACAAATAGTTACCTGTTAGTTTATGCAGTTCCTCGAAGGTTTTAAATGGTATGAGAGGTTCTACTAGCTCACGAAAAAATAATTTTAAACAACCAGTCAATACATCCACATCATTCTTGTACTCGTCCAACACTTTATAATTTTTACCATCTATTTTCAGTCGTATTTTTTGAATCGTGGCCATATTCCCAGACAGCCTGTAGATATGTTCACTTTTGATATTTTTGTCTGTTTCGATCAGTTCCACGGCTCTCTTAACAAATTCGTGGACTTCACATTTAGAATTGTCATAGAGGACTGAAAGTTTATTCCCAAAAATGTCTTCGTTTTTAAAGATTCCCTTCTTCTCCAATAACTGTTTATCTGATCGTCTCCGCAGGAGTTTTATGAGTAGATTCTGTTTGTTCATGTTCTTCGGCGATTCTTCTTCGACTGACTTTCGTCTTTCTCTGGGTGATCCCATGGTTATTTGGTGTTGTCTGTCCACTGCCACTCTAATATTCTGATCTGGATTAGAAAATTCCCATATTTTGTTATTTTTCATCATAGAATTCATTTTCATTTCGATCTGGAAGATGAAATAAATTGTAATGTTACCTAAGAAGAAAAATATAAGTCAATGTAAAACTTACCTTTGGTTTGTTGGCATCATATCGGATTTCCAACATGCCATTTCTATAAACTACGGCACCTCTTTCTATGTTCTCAATTAAACCAGTATTTAACCATGTTAATTTGAGCGGACCAGATATGAGGATGTCTTTCCTGAAAAAAAGACACCATACTTCAAATTTAAATTATTTAGACGACTTGAAATAAATTATAAACAATGTACATGGATGCAAACCCGAAGCCATTTTAAAATGTATACGTATATGAACAATGAATAATTTTGTATAAACTAATATGAAAAAAATATTGTTTTTGTAAGGGCTATTCGTTTTTGGTAGGGTGATGATCTATCAGATGAGGTCTTTAGATTCATTTGCCAGAATAAATCACTGTCTTGATGTCTTGTATAATTTTATTTATAATTTGATATGTGTTATTGCGCTTCTTCGGTTATTCTTTGCCACTTGTTTCTGTAATTTATTCTTCCAAGACTTGGGTTTGTAATATCAATACGAAGTTAATCTTCTCAGTTTGTGTTCGGTATTTTCTTGGCTACTTTCTAACATGTTTTCTGTTTGGAAATTGTAAATTTAGATAATTTAGGCAATTTAATCCAAAGTGTGCTGGTGCACCATCATGCTGGAAAATAATATTTCTTCGAACATTCAATTCTGGTAGAGTATATTCCAGAAAATGCTATGCACATGACCATCTAACCATGCAGGAAGTAAATATGGCTCCACTACATAATAGTAAACAATCTCAGCTCAAATATTAACAGAAAACTTCCATTGATGATGTAACCTGTGAAAAACGTGAAGATTTTCTTCGCCCAAATGTGACTATTGTGTGTATTAAAATAGCCATCTCTTCTAAAACATGCCTCGTCTGTCCATAATACACTCCTAGGATATCTTGGTTCGTTGTTAATTTTATTCAAGTACCTTTCGGCAAATTGAACTCTGCTGGGATAATCAGCTGAAATTAACTTATGCACTTTTTAATTGTGAAATGGATGCTTCTGGTATTCCTTCAATACACTCCATAGAGTTCTAGCCTAGTGCTTGTTTCCGAGTTATTCTCAAATTGCTGCAGAACTTGGTCTTCAAAGTCAACATTTCGGACAGTACAGTTGGCTCCTGAATCAACTTTCTTTGCGTGGAATTCACCAGTATCTCGAATACGCCGGTGCAATCTTAAAAATGAGGTATCACAGGGAATGTGACGCTGAGATTGCCGCTCCGCATAAATTCGTGCTCCGCAAGAAGCATATCTGCTAATTCAATATTTGTAAAATGATCCATTTTCAATCAAACGCTAATTTATCTAATAAAGATTAATTTGTGACACGTAAAATGACAATTAAACACACTTCACTAATAAGGAATAATTTGTGACAGACGCAAAATGACAACTACGAAAATGGTTGTTGTTTTTCAAAGGTTGCTATGATTCATATTTTTTGTCTCGATACTGAATAATTTTCAGACACTAGTTTATTGATAAAAAATGTTTATTTAAGTGTCCTCTATCATTTCTGAAAATTAGGAATGGTTATTCTGTGACAGCCTGTATATACTTGACAAAATCTTACTTCATACATTTTTCAGATCTCCTATCTCTTTCCTTGACGGTTCAATTACTTCCCATGATTCTTAAAGTTCTTTCGTTTTAAAGTGGCAATACCACTGTACCTATTGCATATGTTAGTTTTATTTCCGCTTTTTTGCATTCTGAATTTACTGCGAGATTTTCTGTGATTTTTTTTTTATTAACTGTCAATGTATTTTGTTTCTTTTGTCATTTAGTGCTCATTCCTTTCGTTTTGTCGCTTGTGATAGTTTTAGTAAACACATCTTCAACCTCGTACATCTCGAGGAATCAATGAAGACGGTTTAGTTGTAGTAAGTCTACAAGTCTGTCCTGGGGCAATAAGAGTCTTCATGAAAAATCAATTATTCTTAGATCAAATTGTTTATACAACAAAACTTAAAAAATACATAACAGGCTTACTTTGTTCTTTCGATATTGCTATATATATTTTAGAGTTTAGTATACCTGTTTTATAAAAAAAACTCTTTTTACTTTCTTATAAAAATTTTTAATCTCGAGATTTTTGCAGATGTCCACGTTTTGAAGTCCCCTGATACCGAAACAGTGTTTTTTAAAAAATGAGATTGATTAGTTTTTCAGTAAAATCCTTAGTAGCAGTTTACTTCAGTGAAAAAATCGAATTTTGCCAATATTTCGTCAACTACTAAGTTTAGACAAATTTATAAAGGATTCATATGTACTTAAAATTAAGTTTGAGACAAATTGTCTTAAAAAAGTTTTTTGAAATTCCAACCGGAAGTAGGTCTTTTACTCTTATCAAAAACCAGTTTTTTGCGAATATCTCGCAAGTCATGCTTTTTAGACAAGTACGTTACGAGTATAAAAGTATTTAAAACATAATTTTTAATATCTTTTGTATAAAAAAAATTTCAAAATTCAGACCGGAAGTACTACTTTTACTCTTCTCGAATAGCGATTTTTTGCAAATATGTATGTCGTAAGTTATGCATTCTATATATATTTATCAAGAGTACAAAAGTATTTAGAACTGGATTTGCAATATTTTTTGTGTATATGAAATTTCAAAATTCGGACCGGAAGTAGCACTTTTACTCTTAGCGAGTAACACTTTTTTGATAATATCTTGCAAAGTATGCATTCTATAGCGATTTATTAAGAGAATGAAAGTACTTAGAATAGGATTTTGAATAAGATTTGTATAAAAAAATTCTTAAAATTGAAACACTCATATGTATAAGAAAGTCGTCATTTTTTAAAGTAGCAAACGTGATATATTTAACAATAATATAATGCTAACAACTATTTTTCCTAACTTTAACCAATCTTTTAATTTGATAGTTAAATGTTTACGATATCCAATTTCCTAGCTTAAGATATTTGCTACTCAATTTGACCACAAAACAAGGACAGTTGTACCTAGTTAGGGTACCTAATATACGTAGATTTGCGTTCATTTACATTAGGAACCTATCTGCGTAATTATTTCTCTATCTCTTCCAGTTTGTCTGTATATTTATGGATAACTAATGTATATCAAAGTATAATATCGAAATAGTAATATTGTCTGCAAACTTGGCTATTGTTATGTATGCTAAATCTGCAGTAAGTAGCAGATAAAGAAACAGCACTAAGACGTTTACTTGTGGTACACCAGATACTCTACAATACCAGTTGGAATTATCATTCTGCTGGTTGATTAGCAAGTGCAAGTTTTTTAGTTATGATCTTAGGAGTAAATACAATACATAAAAATTATCTTTCTGTCCTATAATGAATTTTCTGAACAATTCTATACACATTGTTTGGTTAATTTGTGAAATATTAATAAATTACGTTAATATTTACTTTATTTGTAATTTTTGATTACTAAGCTTCTTGATTAACATAACTTACAAACGAATCATTAGTCATAAATACGTTTCAAAAGTATCAAATTATTCTATATTTTTAATCGATTTTTCATAGGCATAAAATTTGTTACAATTTAGAATAAATTAATGCAGAAATGCAAACGATGTTGTTTTAATAGTACTATAGATATACAAATATATTTTTTCTACAAACACCGTTAAAAGTTGACATTTTGGCACGGCTAACTTCACTTAAAAATACGATTTTATAGCGTAGCGTGTTAAAAAGGCCACTTTTAACACTATACTCCATTCAGTCTAAGAATGGAGCATTGGGAAAGATAGGGCTTAAAATAAACGTTTGTGATTGGTTGAAATCGAGTGTGCATTTACACAGGCAAAATAATCGCATTTAGCTCGTTCTGTCAAAAATTTGTTTACTGACAGTTTTGTTCAGAGAGTTTGTCGATTTCCGTATTTTACATAGTTATTTGTTGTTAATATTCTTAAAAAATAGTACTTCTTAGAACTCGCAAGTGAAATATTCATTTGTTAAGGTATCTTATCACTTTCGTTAACTTTCTTTTCGTACTGATAGTTTTGTTCAAAGAGTTTGTCGACTTCCGTATTTTACATAGTTATTTGACATGTCTGTGAACCTTCGCGAACGCTACGAATACTGCTTGAAACTGAACGGAGGGCATCTTGAACATCAGTTTTATCGGGGACGTCGTCGTGAATAATGTTTGCAACGCTATATAATGAAAAGTAAATACATAAATAATAAATAATAAACGTTTCATAATTTCAGTACTGTTATTTTGCCGCATACCGTAGTAAATACTTGTTAATAACAATTAGAAATATACTTTTTATTCTATTCAAGATTTTTGTTTTCGTATTCAGTGTTTCATGTTTTGTGAAATAAAAGTACTTGGACGTGTTTATAAGAGATTTTTTTAAAAAAGATATGAAATAATACCCTCCTTATTGCTTTATGGTCTGTCATGTTAAAAATATAATTTTATCAGATACATTTACTTTTGTGGATTTAATGAATTTCCATTCATTTTAATATAAATACTTCTGCGGTATTTTTAATACATGATCTTCACATTGCAGTTCATTATTTGCTGTGTTTGTATACAAATTCATTATTGCTGCGACAATCTACAACAACAAAATTAGATATTGTAAACAAGAAAATAATTGAAATATCTGCTAATGAAAATAGTATCTAAAATTTATTGGATTTTAACATGAAATATTGCCTCTTACACCTTTTACTCACATATTGATAATGATACCTACATTCTTGAATGTTGTAAAATGTAAGCGTTCTATTTACATGTAGACACAACGTGTTATTCAATATTTTCCTTAGGTATATTTTAATATTTTTTGTGTGAGCGATATTCTGTTTTGAAAACTTATCAAATACTTATTAGCTATTTGCCTTTTCATGTTTGTTAGTACGGTTATCATTTTAAAAGCAATATAAGCCTTACTTAAATAAATGTCAATAAACACGTAAAAGTCAAAATATAATGATATATACAATGTATATCCCTGCTATCCATCTGACAGTGAACATATGATTTATTTGTTTTCAAAATACAAAATTCATCGTGTGTAAACTGTTCTCATATTGTAGCGCCATCTACTCCATTCTTAGACTGAATGGAGTATAGTGACAGTTAGTTGACAGTTTGTCAAAAATGACAACAGAAAATTCCGTACATATCAAATGATTTTTATTACAATGAAAATTACATATTCGTTGGATAATTAATATTAAATGTACAGTTTGTGCAATTGGAGATATTTATTCCATGTGTTGCTGTACTTGCAGAATTATTATTTGCACACAAAAAGTTCATAGGAACTAAAGTATCGTGATTTAAATTATCATTTGTAATAGAATTATTAGATAGATCTGGGAAGATGGAGTGAACAATTTTGTTTTTATTTTCCAGAGAATCCTCTAGGTAACCTTCAGCAACGGTGGAACTCTTCAAGCCTCCATGTCGCTTAATTGAGCATAAGTTTGCACCAGAATCTGCTAGCAAAGTAGCAGATGAACGTCGGAAGCAATGTCCCGTATAAGATTCTGGATTCGGCAATTTCAAAAACATTGCGATAATTGCAGGCATCTTGCCAAACGAATTTATTCCAACCGCTTGACTTGTGCATTTATTATTAGCGTATTTAATAAATAAACGTCGATGTTTTATATTAGATGGACGTAATGCTTTGTATTTGCGATACAAGTTTATATATGAGCCAATAACGGTAAATATTCTTTGAGTATTGATTTTAGTATCTGGTATAGTAACTACTAACACATTTCCTCTATCTTCAATGTCATCCACAGTCATACTTTCCGTTTCAAAAATGCAATAAGTTTATAATAGGTTGCTTTTATATTTAGTAAAAGTTTTATCATTGAAAAATGTGACCAAATAGAAGATTTCCAAATTTTAGACCTTCCTTTAAAATATGCTACTAGAACATTTTCGCAAAATTTACCTATCACATTATTGCATCTGCACCATTCCATAAACCTTTTGTACGCAGTTTCATATTGTTGCCTAGATTTTGTGGGCAACAAATCTAATGTCGCTTTATCAGCGGCTGCGTCCAGTTGTGTCAAAACGTATTCATGAGCTGTCAGATTTGGTCAGTGGAGTTTCATTATATTTTATAATAAAAATTGTGTTTGTAGAAAAAATATTGTACGTTACACGTATTAAAAATACTATTTTATTTCACTCGTAAATTGCGACACTCGCTAATGCTCGTGCCGCAAACTTTTCTCGTGAAATAAAATCGCACTTTTAACACTTGTATCGTAAATAACTATTATGTAACAATATTTTATTATAAATATATGAAATTCGCCCCCGGTAGAATTTACACCCACAGTTCTTGAAACTTTCAAATACTTGAATTAGCCCATTTTACTCTTATAATTATAACACGTTCCGTTTTGATTCCGCATGCTTTTATATTACATATATATTTCTAATTTAAATTGAATTTGTACGTAATGGAAAACATTTGCTTTGCAAGCACATATTCACAGATAAATAAAGACTTATCTGTCTACTTAATATGATTAATGAACTGATTATCAAACGATCTATGTGTCTGATTGAATAAAATAATATCAAAGATTTACAAAAGCAATGGCATATTTTTAAAACTAACAAAAGAAACGTACCAACATTATAATTTACTAATAATAATGCATAATTCGAATGTATCAGGTTAAATATATTTGTATACCAACAATAATACATACAGTTTCAACGAAAATAAAACTATTTTGAACATGATTAATTATGAGAAAAGTATCAAGTTTGAACGTGACCCTTACTCTGTTATACCAGCATGGGAAAGTACAGGTTGCACAGTGGAACCAAATCCCGAAAAGCTGGCCAAAATACGAAAAGTGAAGATTTTATTTTGGGGGTTTCAAAGTGCTTGGTCAGTCAGTCAGTCCGGTGGTCGTAATCCGGTATGGAGGCGGAGACGATCCCGTATACGTGCTACAGTGTACCAGTTCTAAAGAAACCTTGGATAAAACAAGATGTACAGCGCTCGTAGAGTCGCAGCCGAATCTGCAACATTCTACAGAAGTAAATGCCGAATTCCTAAAAATATATCGATTTGGAATCTGCAAACTGGATTTGATAGCTGAAAGTAAGTAGACTATCATCACGTATTTCGAAATCCAATGTAATAAGTTATGTGATATCAATTAAAGAATTACATATAAAAACATGGAAGGATGTAATAAATCGGCTTACGCGCTTTATTAGTTAAAATTTTATATTATTGTTTCATGCATTTGTTTAATTATTTTCTATTTTTTTTATATTATTTCGGTCAATATTTCGTAAAACCCCTCTCCTTAAATTAAAAAGGGCAGCACAAGAAATCTTATAAACTAAAACCACACCTATCGTCTATATACATGGACCAATGATAAATTTATACATATTGCTTAAAAGCAATATATTAGTTCTAAATCTGTCAAGAGAAATGAATATACAAGTACCTTTAAAGGAATGCATAAAAATTTGTTAAGGGAAAGTATAAGTGTGTGAAATAAAGCTGTTACGTGTAAGCGATATACAGAGCGCGTGTCACCAGGCACTTAATGTAGACGGTTAGTAGATTTCCTTTACATGAAATATAAATTAATTCTTCAAAAACTTCTAATTCATAAAGAACTAAATTAAAATTAAAACTTAGCTTCAATAAGAGATATGAAAACAAGATGCAAATCAAGTTATATAAAAGATATACGAAGACTAAATAAAATATTCTGAAGTTGTTCAAATAACTAACATATAGAAGATTACATTAGGGCTTACTGGTATTTTGAAAGAAAGGGAGTCTTTGCCACAGCAGAAAAAAAACAGAGGTTTCTATTCTGTAGGCAGGTCATATTATGTTCTCAAGTTATATTCCAAAGAGGAAATTCTAATGCACTGTAGCATGGGCATATAAAAATTACATGAAAACTAAGATGATATTTCTCTGAAACACGTAATGTGTCTCGCATTACAGCCATTAATAGAACAACCAGACTAATTGTATTCATTATGTCGTAATCACTTATAATTAAACGTCCAATATTTCAGTATTCTGTAAGTTTTCTCTGCTAGCCGATGATGAAATTAATATTTCCTTATGACTACTAATGTGACTTTATTTGTGATCAATGCAAAAACTAATATGAAAGATGATATTAGAATTATTTTATCGTGTGTAGTCTTTTTCCAGTGCTCTACAAAATTTTTGGACGACTTGTTTAAAGCACTGTATTTCAAATTGATTAATTAATTAATTATATCAAAAATGCACGAGAAAACTATTCCTGAGTTGATTATCATACAATATACGAGGTACATTGACCTTAAATAATTAAAATTTCACACCCTACAGATGTCAATTCGATATGTCCTGGCAGAGGAAATAAATATTATTATGACTTTCTGAATTTCTGTAATTAAATATAATAATAATTTTCACAAGAGAAAAACATATTATCACCTCCTCTTGATTATCTTCCAATCTTTTTCTTATACTTGAAGCGTTTGGTGTCCAAATTTACTACTGACTACACATATGGAATGACATTCCGGAAAATGACATAAGCAGATTAATTATGAGTAAAGCTCGGATTTATAGCTCTTGGGTATACGTAAAAATTGATGGCGGGATTAAAAATATGAATCATGACATAATTATTTATTTAAACAACAGGTAAATGTGCTTTTTTGTTTTTAACAGTTTTTATGATTATTTAAAGTCCTTATGCTTATTTACGACTTATTACAATTTTAAGGCTGTATTACACTTCTCAATTTCTTGACCAAGTTTTTAGGTGAATTAGTAGTACCAATAGTGCAACAGTACGAAGTAAAAAAAAAAATACCGAAGATTTGTGTTTGATATTGAATGCAAAAATAACTGCAAAAGAGATGCAAAAAGAAAATAAATAATTTACGCACACAATTCTTTCAAGAAGTATCAAATTAGCATGTCATTTTTAACGATATACTAAAATGGAATTTGTGTTTACATTTTACACCGTTGGCAAAAAACTTTATAACATAAATTTTACTAGAAATCACTAAAAACTTGATCAAGTTAAGAAGAAAAATAGAACATGTTCTAATTCATCAAGTTCTTGGTCAAGAAATTGATCAAGTCGACTTGACAAGTGTAATACACGACTTGTCGTCAATTTTAACTTGTTCAAGTTCTTGGTCATTAACTTGGTCAAGAAATTGATAAGTGTAATACAACCTTTACATTTTTTCTAAACCAATTTTTGGGTCTTCTTGTTTCTTAATCATGTAAACCCGCACGTAAAAAGAAAAAAACTGGAATGTGTCTGTGACAAAAACTTGTCTGGACCGAGGGCCTTTACCCTGTCTATATATTTGCACGTGCACAACGATTTATAAATTCTGGGCATTTCAAGTCATGATTGGAATTCAATCCATTTATTTCTGCCCTGCTATGCACTTGAAGTTCAACAACTGGAAAAGGAAGAACAGTTTGCTTGTGTGTTGCTCGTGTTTTGATGATGCCAAAAATTAAACATGTGACTGGAGATTCGATAAAAGGATTTCAGGAGTTGAATTGTGAAAATAATAAGATATTTTGTAAAGCATGTGTAAAAACAGTTTTGCCTTTTTTTAATAATGAATATGATTCATGTTTGCTTTTTCATTGTAGATTAATTGCGACAAAAAATACAACACACAAAAACAGCTATGCAGCAAACAATGCTACAACTTCTGTTCGTGATTAACAGTCTGCATTTTCCAAGAACCCTATATAAGGATACGATTTCATCAAATATAACTTTGGTAAAGCTGGAAAACAGCGAAAATAAAATAGGAAAAAACCATATATGGTTCAGCGAGGACGAAACAACAGACATTTGTGTACGCTATATAGTTAATTTGTTAATTGAAATTTTACATGAAAATTTACAAACTACGTCATATTTAATTGCTAACAAAGAAAAAACAGCAATACTGTAACAAAATTTGTGCATGACAAATTGACACATTTTTTAAAATACTTTTAATGGTATCAGGCGGCAGCGGCTTACATGATTAAATCAGCTTCAAATTGAACATTTTATATATAAATTTAATTCATTGTACATGTTTAGCACATGGAATAATTCATATAGCTGAAAGTATTATACTTGAATTTCCCTAAGTAAATAATTAAATTGCGCAAGACAAAATAGTTTTTTGGAGCACCGTTGAGGATACAAGTGTTCAGAGAAAAACTGCCTAACACCTCACTGTCACCTCAGCTAGTAATAACAGGGTAGGGTGTATTATGCCGAAAATTTCAAACGTTTCAAAAAAGTGGTTTTTGAATTTCCCGAATCTGCATCCCAAAACTATCCAAGATTGTCAGAGTCTTCTTAAAAATTAGAAATTGACTTCCTTAAAAGCAAATTACAATTCTGTTAGTGGCATAATTAAAAAATTGAAAACTGCAGGACTAACTTGAAGCGGTAGAAGTAGTATAATACAATTCCCAGACTACAATATCAGGTGGAAAAGAAGTTTCTCGGTACAAAACAGGCAAAAACCTGTTTTAAAAATGAATATGAGTAATTGAAATTAATTTTTAACATTTGTTAAAACAGTATTTTTATTAGTTTGTCTTTTGTCTTATTTTTCTTAAGAATTTACTTATTTTGTTTTTTTTTTTATTGAATTTCTTTTAATCTAATAAAATTATAACATATTTTTCAATTTTTTTAATGCTTAAGGAAGTATTGTGATAACAAAAAATTTTGACTTCGAGAGTTTTGCAGATATCCACGTTTTGAAGTCCCCTGATACCAAAAAACTGGTTTTTGCAAACATCTCTCTCTCTTTCTCTCTCTCTCTCTCCTTCCCCCATCTCTCTCTGTGTGTGACCACGATAACTGTCAAACGACTACAGGTATCAATACCAAACTATAGATCCTCTAGAGATCTTGATTAGATTTTTAGTGAAATCGGCAGACCCGAAGTACTAGTTTACTTCAGTCAAAAAATCAAAATTTACTAATATGTCAACTACTACTAACAAATTTCTAAAGAATACAAAAGTACTACAAAGTGAAATGTTTTAGAAAAAAAGTTTTTCGAAATGCCTACTTGAAATAAGTGTTTTTGTCTTAGCGAAATATCTCCCAAATTATGCATTTTATAAAAACTTATTAAGTGCGAAAGTATTTAGAGGTGCATTTGGAAGAATTTTTTTCTAAACAAAATTTGAAATTCGAACCGGAAGTAACAGTTTTACTCCTATCAAAACGTAGTATTTTTTAAATATTTTCCAAATTATGCATTCTATAGGGAGTTATTAAGAGTATAAAAGTACTTTGAGGTGGATTTGGTACAATTTCTGTATTAAAAAAAAATTCAATTTCTGATTTTTATGCTTTTTTAAGTGCATTTCCCATTTTTTTTTGTGTGCTTATAAATCCGAGCTATAATTATGAGTATGCAAAGACATCGTCGGATCCTAATTAAGAGCAGAGGTGAAAATACACCTTTTTATATGTAATGACAGAATAACACGATGAAAATTCCAACAAAGAAAATGCATTCAATTGTTCTTAAGTAAATAATGAAAATAAGGGACTTGTCGAAATTGCTCCTTATTATCCACATTTACAATTTCGCCTGAAGAAATAACAATTTAACTTCATGGTTATCAAAATATTATTGCATTTACAAGTACTGCATTAAATTTACCAGATAGTGTACTTCAAGTAAGAAGAAGAGATATTAAGTCTAACCGATAGAAATGTACATAAATAGTTGAAAGGAATTCAGTGTGTCCTATTGTCTATCCATACAGAATATTTTTGTGTTACTATTAGAAGCTAATACGAGGGATGTTCTCCTTTCGCTGAGCCTATCTAGTAGGCGATGATATTTTGCGACAAATTTTGTATGACAATTTCAATCAGTTGTTTATAAGTTTAGTTATAGTGACAGTTGTCAAATATACCTGATTGTTTGTAAGTAACATCAGTTTAAAGTACTCCTTTTGCCAATAAATCTTGGAACTGAACAAGAAACATTATCGAACGGTGATTCTCTACAATTTCAAGCGGGGCTTAGGCAAAGAAAAACGGTGGTACAATGAATTTCAACGCGGTCGACTTTCCTTAAATGACAGTTTTCGATCTCCAAGCCAAAAACTGCAGTTACAGAAAAAAAATATTGCTCTTATTCGGAACATGATTGTAGAAGACCGGCGTACTGTCAAAAGCATTCAAGCAACTTTAAAATTAGTGTGAAAGCAATCAACATTATTTTATATAAACATTTGAAGGTGCAAGCTGTAGAAGCAACTTTAAAGATTAGTGTGAAAGCAATTAAGATTATTTTACACAAACATTTGAAGGTACAAGCTGTACAAGCAACTTTAGAGATTAGTATGAAAGCAATTAACATTATTTTATACAAACATTTGGAGGTGCAAGCTGTACAAGCAACTTTAAAGATTAGTGTGAACGCAATTAACATTATTTTATACAAATATTTGAAGGTACAAGCTGTACAAGCAACTTTAAAGATTAGTGTGAAAGCAATTAACATTATTTTATACAAGCATTTGAAGGTAAAAGCTGTACAAGCAACTTTAAAGATTAGTGTGAAAGCAATTAACATTATTTTATACAAAGATTTGAAGGTACAAGCTGTACAAGCAACTTTAAAAATTAGTGTGAAAGCAATTAACATTATTTTATACAAAGATTTGAAGGTACAAGCTGTACAAGCAACTTTAAAGATTAGTGTGAAAGCAATTAACATTATTTTATACAAAGATTTGAAGGTACAAGCAACTTTAAAAATTAGTGTGAAAGCAATTAACATTATTTTATATAAAGATTTGAAGGTACAAGCTGTACAAGCAACTTTAAAGATTAGTGTGAAAGCAATTAACATTATTTTATACAAAGATTTGAAGGTACAAGCTGTACAAGCAACTTTAAAGATTAGTGTGAAGCAATTAACATTATTTTATACAAAGATTAGAAGGTACAAGCTGTACAAGCAACTTTAAAGATTAGTGTGAAAGCAATTAACATTATTTTATACAAAGATTTGAAGGTACAAGCTGTACAAGCAACTTTAAAGAGTAGTGTGAAAGCAATTAACATTATTTTATACAAACATTTGAAGGTACAAGCTGTACAAGCAACTTTAAAGATTAGTGTGAGAGCAATTAACATTATTTTATACAAAGATTTGAAGGTACAAGCTGTACTTGTTTCTGCGGCTAAAGAATAAATTCCGGGGTTTACGTTTTACATCGGCTGCAGAAGCGGTTGATGCCTTAAAAAATGAAACAAACAAACTACTATACCCGAAGATTGGAGAAATTGTTTTCAAGATTGTCTTTCACGGATCCAAAAATACATTGACTGTGGGAGAATATTTTGAAAAAATATAAATAAATGTTTGTTGTGAATGAATTGTGTTTTACTTTACCAGCCTCAGCGGAAAGAGAACAGCAGCCCTCGTAATAAATCAATTTTCAAAGCAATTCGCCTGATTCGTTTCTGGTTACTTAGGCGGCAGTTTTGCATAAATAACAATTTTTGTCTTCGTAATCGACAACTTTTAGCATTGACTCTATATGGAAGCTATAAATCTATCTGAGGTAACTTATTTAGTCCAATATTTCATTCCTTTGTACAATTACTTACAAGCAGCAGAAATATACACTATGAAGGAGATAAATTACTATTTTTGTAAAACGCCACACTATTTTACAGCCACACCTGTCCGTGACGCCTCTGCTTGTATCACTCAATCGTTAATTTCACTACAAAAAAAACACTTTAACACCTCACACACTTTTGCGTTTGAATGAGTAAATCCTAATCTGATTAGTTTCACCATCTCACGGGCACTTGATACCGTATTTTATTATTAAATGATAAGACTATCTTAAAAGGCACAGATATAAATAAATCCATTCTCCCTGGATAATGACGGTATGAAAAAAAAATTAAAATACAACACAAAATTGATAAGCTTTTTCGTAAACAATATAATAATATTATTATTATATCGGTTCTGCTAAAAATTTCCAAACTTACTGAGTGCGGTCCGGGTTTGTGTGAACTATGTGTATCGTGTTCGATCTGGAGTTCCCTCGGTTGGGCTTGAGACTGTTGGATTTTCGAAGTTGTACTTCTGGAACGACGGGGAATTTGGGCGTCGGAGATCTATTGTCCACCCTTTCCTGCTGGTACTTCTCGAATTCCTGCAAAAATTCCTACAATTCACAAAACACAATCTTTTATAGTTTTGATTACACGCTATTATATGTATATTCTCTGGTTTACCTCGAATTGGTGGGTTTCAAAAGAGTTTGTGTACATATTTAACTACTACAACATTGCCGTATCGCTTTCATACAACAGCTTTGTAAAATTTTATAAAATATTTGAACTGAAAAGAACTGGGTTATTAGGAAGAACTATTTAGTCTATTATATCTTAGGCAACAAGCTAATACCAACTGATTTTTTATGCAATACAGACCACATTATTTGTGTGTATATATAATTTCTATCTGACGTGATAACAAATTATCAACTTCCACTATTGATAAATTACATCCCAGCAAGCACACTGTTTATGTATTTAATATAAACATTTCAGATGTATGTATATGTACTAGTACGGTTGTATAAATAATTACAATAAATGTAAATACCACGAAAATCGAAGCACAAAAAGATTACTGTATGAAATTTGTCATCTGCCTTATCAGTTTCAAGAGATAATAGTTTTTAGATAGCGCGTTTCTGTTTGTGATAAGATCAATTAGGATGGTGGGACGAATTAATTCAAATAGTAGGCGACATGCAGTGGTAACTGTAGTTACGTAAACATAATAATAATTATCATTAATAAAAGATGTCACTAGTTGTTCATCATTTTCATTGCCAACTGGATTTCACTATCGCTACAGGTCGTAATATAGCTTTGACTTACATTGTGGAAATTGATTTTGCTAACCTCAAAATATCGGCCCTTATGTGTCGCCATCTAGTAGTAGAATAGTAAAGTGAAAAACATAATTTCTCAATTTTTATGGAAATAAATTTTGAAATAACACTTTAAACATTAACTTTACAATAATTAATATTAATAATTTCAAAAAAAAAGAGTATTTCTGAAAACTAATTATTAGGTAGTTTCAGGAATAACGATTTTACTTACATTTCTATTTTTTTATTTTTACTAGTTTAAAAAATAAAATTAATTGGGGATCAATTATTTTGTAAAAGGTTTCTTTGGATTTTGTAAATAGCTTCTTTATTATATTGTATTTGAAGATTTTGAGGCGTTTGATCTTAGAGATATAAAAAGCCTAACTTTGTTGCATAGCATTCTCAAATATTACAATTAACTGATATACATACATATACATTTATTAAAAGATATATAGAATATTCTCAAATAACACCAGTTAAAAATGTAATTTTATCTAAATTCATTCTGTTCCGTCGTACGACGGTGTCGTCATATATTATTAATCATATATTGTTATTATTATTAATTTAATTATTATTAAGTTTCTATTTGTCACACTGTATATCATATATTCGTGTTCCTAGCTGACCTAATTGACCATATCTATACCTGCGCGAGAAGGTACATTTGCGATGATTTCTTGTCGGCTATTTATGACCGCACGTAAATATAATTATGTATAACTAAGAATTTTGGAAGAACACTACTTTTAGGTAAGTTTACGATTATTTGACAAAAGAAGCGGGATATTTGCCTATTATTTAGTACCAAAAGGTTTTCCCGTTCATAAACATTGCCTGTAATTTGCTTCCTTTGACAAAGAGACAGCATCTTTCACTTTTATTGCACATAATTTAAGATAAATTACAAAGGCAGACGGTCATCAGGAATTTCCGTTAGAACCTTGCAAATCGGTACATTATCATTAATAAAAGAAATGTTGAGGTTGACGTCAACAAATAGGGTGATCTACCAATAGCATTTCATTTGGTGGGAGTAACTCATATTTTAAGTTATTCTTACTTTTAAGAAACAGACAGTACAATTCAAGATGTAACATCAAACAATCGCTTCAAGACTTAAATCAACATTTCATTTCAAGATTTCATATCAAACAGTTTGTGTTTAGAACAAAATGTAGTTCAATTCCTGATTGTAAAACAAGACAATTCGTATCAATATACGAATAAATCGTTACAAGCAATTCGAATTAATTAAACAAACGCGTCAATTTAAGGTGTAGTTAAAATAAATAGTTAGTGCTACAGTGCTGCAGTTTTATTGAATCAACGAAGCCTTTGGTCCTTCGATTAGCGTGGAGTTGCCTCTACAGTCTATCATCAAATACATTGGCTTCACGCAAATCCAACACATTCTTTCTTCGTTTTTTTATATATATTTGATATACTTTTTTCCACTTTAGCAATATTACAATTTGTCAATTTTGTTACTTAGAGTGACCCTCTTTGGTGATGCCCTATACCAAATTTATTGAATGTCTATACTTTTTCAACTTCAAATTGAGAATTCATAAATTTGCTGCATCCGTTGATGTAACAAAACAATAACAAACGTGAGTGTTTCTGAGTATCATTTAGCGTCAGTGGTTAGACATTTACTGACATATACCTTGACTTACATTAAAAAACGCGAGGCTGACAAAGTTGAGCAGCAAATTTGTGCTGTATATAACTGTTAAGGTACTGAAGAGGGCCTACGATTAGATTGAGCGTTAAAAAATCGACTGGTCACCGATGGGTTAAAAATCAAGAAAATGTGGAAAAGACGCGTGTGGGACAAAAATTTTTTTGAAAATCACGGAGGAGCTTCGTCGATTTATCGTTCAATACATTGAAAAAACCCCAAAATTAACATTAAAAGAACTTAAACTAAAAATGGAAGTGCAACATCAAATAACAGTATCTAAAGAAACACTTCGAAAACATTTGGACAAAATGTTGTTCTATTGAAAGACATACGAAAAGAATCTTAAAGAGAAAATAGTGATGAAAATAAGATAAAACGTCGTGAGTATATTCATCAAGTTTTCATTTAACAAGTGGATAATGTGCCAATTATTTACATGGACGAAACAAATTTTAATTTATTCATATCAAGAAGACAAGGACGATCAAGAAAGGGATCCCGCTGCAGCAATATAATGGCTGGTTGCCGCGGAGCCAATGTACACGTTGTAGGCTGTATTGGTAATATGGGAATGATTCACAAAGTGGTGAGAAGAGGTGCCTTTAGAATGGAAGACGTAAATCAATTTGTCCGTCAGTGTTGGCGGACAGCCTATAATATAAGCAAGTAATAACAAAAAACACACTTGGTATTGTTTCACAAATAAATATAATTAAATACTCGTTGTACATTTCGCCTTGCGGCATCGTCAGGATTTCTCGAGAAACTACTGTAACTACCTACTTCTAACAAAAATGTAAATAAAAATGTACAAAAATAGAAAATTATGAAAAGGTCATGGCTTATCTGGAAAGACCGTTTTTTACAAGGCTAGGGTTTATTAGCGGTGAATTTATGAGTTCTGTTTGTTCATTAAAAACATTGCCTGGTTGTAAAAGTAAACTTTCTTTTATAAAATAACCATCTAGAACATTCATTTTTTTACTTTTATTTAAACTATACAGTACTTCTAAATTGTCTATGAAAATTGATGTCCCGTGTCTAAAACATGGTTAGCTACACTTGAATTTTCATAATTTAATTTAACGGCTCGCATATGTTCTGAGAATCTTAATTTGAAATTTCGCCCTGTTTGATCTATATAAAATTTACTACAATCACTACAATTAATTTTGTAAATTCCTGATTTGTTTAGTTTAGGATTCGCTGTTTTATTATTCGTTAATTGACTTTTTAAAGTGTTATTATTATAGAAGGCTATTTTAAAATCCAGTTTCTTTAAAACATTACTAATTTTCATACTTATACTACCTTTTTACTACGTTTTAAAGAAACTGGATTTTAAAATAGCCTTCTATAATAATAACATTTTAAAAAGTCAATTAACGAATAATAAAACAGCGAATCCTAAACTAAACAAATCAGGAATTTACAGAATTAATTGTAGAATTAATTGTAGTTAAATTTTATATAGGTCAAATAGGGCGAGATTTCAAATTAAGAGTCTCAGAACATATGCGAGCCGTTAAATTAAATTATGAAAATTCAAGTGTAGCTAACCATGTTTTAGACACGGGACATCAATTTTCAATAAACAATTTAGAAGTACTGTATCGTTTAAATAAAAGTAAAAAATGAATGTTCTAGAAGGTTATTTTATAAAAGAAAGTTTACTTTTACAACCAGGCAATGTTCTTAATGAAGAAACAGAACTCATAAATTCACCGCTAATAAACCCTAGCCTTGTAAAAACGGTCTTTCCAGATAAGCCATGACCTTTTCATAATTTTCTATTTTTGTACATTTTTATTTACATTTTTGTTAGAGGTAGGTAGTTACAGTATATTAAATTTTACTTTAGTTTCTCGAGAAGTCCTGACGATGCCGCAAGGCGAAATGTACATCGAGTATTTAATTATATTTATTTGTGAAACAATACCAAGTGTGTTTTTTGTTATTACTTGCTTATATTTCGACATGTTTCACCAAGAGATTTCCATCACTTCATTTAATTATTTGACAGCCTATAGCATTTAACAAACTCATGTAGTGTTGGTAATTGACAATGCTCCGTGCCATGCCGGTATGGCAACCATATTTACTGAAAATTAATTCAGCAACCATAAATTGCTTACTTAGTCCTTACAGCCCAATGTTAAATCCAAATGAAATGACTTGCTCGAGCTTAAAAGCTGCTATTAAACGGGATTTAAGACTGTATATGCCACATATTTTAGCTGATAAAAGCAGAGTAAATTTAAATACAATAGTTAGAGAAGATAATACATACTAATATTAATGCATTAAATCCGGCAAACTATTCAAAATATGTAGCGCATATTCACCGATTTATATCGGACCCATTAGATTTAAACGATTTAATCACACAATTTACAAAATCCATGTATTAATTGTGTTACTTTACATGTTATATATAATAAAAGCCATTCGAGTGACCCACTCTAATCGCCTGTGTCAAAATAGCTTAACTGAACCGTCAAAACCGACTCGAATTGGTTACACGGGGGGGGGGGGGGAGAGGACTCCTCTGTGAATAAGCGGAATTAAAAGCTGTCGTTTGGCGTGGGCGTACGGGTAACTTTAAATTTCCGGTCTACGTAGAGATTTACCTTCTTAGTGGAGCGTGTGCAAACATATCGGCCGCTGAAGAGGAGCGTGCAGAAATCGGCACTCGGGCGATATGAAAAAATTCGGACAAACTGCGTTTGTGATAAAAAAAATTCAAGCGAAACACGTTAAAAATCGTAAAAATGTCAGATATGACAAGCGCACGGAAAACTAGCAAAAGTTTCTCTTTGACGAACAAATTTCACGCCATCGAGGCTTAGCCCGAAAGAGGCTCAGAACAGGAAAGTACGGCCCTTTCCGCAAGGAGATGGTGTAGAGAAATCTCGCGATGACGAGTTGGCGAGAACGTGTCATTAATTCAAACGGATGTCTGATTCTAACAGCTACACGGAGAAGTTTCATTTTTGTGATAGAGTTTGATGAATTTTCTGATAACGATGAACGGTGTTAATTTACAAGGAATGCGTAAAATCGTCACACGTATCCCGATTCATAATTATTTTGACGATGAGCGCAAGGAACTGACATTTAGACTGGCAGTACGAGCCCTATCGTAAAATAAGGTGGGAAGAATTAACGCCACAAGATGAATATATATTTGGTATATCGTTTAAAAATTACAGTCTTAAACGTTTGTAGGTTTCGTTCATTAGAAACTGGAAATATTAAAGACAGACATGTACATATACAGGGTGAGTTTTTTTGAATGTTTAGCATTGGGATCTCAGAAACTACTGGAGATAGAAAAACGCTTAAATGGGGAAAGATGCGCAGTTTTACGAATTTGATTTAAAACTGCTTTTGTTTCTCCGATAACTTTCATGGCTTATTAGATATTCAAAGAAAACTAAATTTTACGTTTTTCTTTAAACATGCTTAGCATCGTTAATAGTAATTTTAGAGAAAAAGTGTTCAGACAAAAGTTTTAGATAATTTTACGCCAAATAAAACTATGTAGCTAATATTTTTTTTTCGTTCGCCATTATCGAGTTATGACACAAACTTGTGTTTTTTTAAATAGAAACCATAGTTGGTTTTGACATCATTAAAAAGCTTATTTTTTGCTGATTACAATGATATAAGGTTTGATATGGTTATTTTAAAAAATAAAGAGGATATAGACATTTTTATGGTTTTTATGGAAAACAATTGAATTTCGAACTGATAAAATACAAACCAAACGAAAACTTATTTTGAAATCTTATGTAGTAATAAAATGAAAACTATAAGAACTTTTATTAAGGGCACACAACATTATTAATGTTCAAAGATACCTCCATTATTATTAATACACAAATTGCATCTCTTCACAACAGAATTTGTAGCATTGCGTACTTTACGCCTACCAATGTTATTAAAAGCAACTAAGACAGCTTGTCTTAAATCGTCGATTGTTTCATATGTTCTTTTGTATACTGTGTCCTTTAGTACACCCCACAAGAAAAAATCCAAAACTGATAAATCAGGGGATCTAGCCGGCCATTCAATGGGTGCATTTCGTACTATCCATTGATTACGGAAGTTCAAATTTAAATAATTTATAACATTCAGTTGATTGTGCGGAGGCGCTCCGTTATGTTGAAACCATTGCATTGCTCGGGTTCTTAAATTTAAATTATCTAACATTTCCTCGAAATCTTGTAAAAAATTAAGATAACGATTGCCAGTTAGTGATCCATCAAAAATAAAAGGAGGAAGAACAGTTGATCCTATAACACCACCCCAAACATTAAACCCAAATTTAATTTGTGGTCTCCTATGTTCAACGTGAAGCGGATTTGTTTGAGACCATATTATGTGCTCATTGTGCCTATTAAACATTCCACAATTTGTGAAACGAAATTCATCAGTCCATAATATTTTCATTGAGCAGTGTGGATCGTTTTGACACTGATCTTTAAACCATCTACAAAAAGCTATTCGTCTGATGTTATCACCTTCATGTAAAGTTTGTGATACTGATAATTTGTAGGGACGAAATTTATGCTTCTTCAACACTCTGACAATAGTGCGTTGAGAGGAGCCCATTTCTGTTAAAATTTGTCGGGTCGATATAGATGGATTCTGAGCGACACATGCTAATATGTTTATTTCTCTATCTTCATCCATCCCTTTTTTTGATTTTGGTTTAACGAACGAACCATAATCTGCTAAATTATCCCATAATCTCTTAAAAGTAGGTAGCCACGGCTGACATCGATCAAAATAATTTTTAAAATAAACTTCAGCAGCTCTAGTAGAATTTCACTGGCACTGAATGTAACATTCAACCATATCACGCTTTTCTACGTTAGAAAATTCCATAGCCAATGCAAACTTATGATTAACGGCCGTTTACACCGCTTATAGTTAGGTTACAATTAAATTAATTAATAGTTAATTGTCAATGTTTGACAATGTTTATCAGTTCGAAATTCAATTGTTTTCCATAAAAACCATAAAAATGTCTATATCCTCTTTATTTTTTAAAATAACCATATCAAACCTTATATCATTGTAATCAGCAAAAAATAAGCTTTTTAATGATGTCAAAACCAAGTATGGTTTCCATTTAAAAAAACACAAGTTTGTGTCATAACTCGATAATGGCGAACGAAAAAAAAATATTAGCTACATAGTTTAATTTGGCGTAAAATTATCTAAAACTTTTGTCTGAACACTTTTTCTCTAAAATTACTATTAACGATGCTAAGCATGTTTAAAGAAAAACGTAAAATTTAGTTTTCTTTGAATATCTAATAAGCCATGAAAGTTATCGGAGAAACAAAAGCAGTTTTAAATCAAATTCGTAAAACTGCGCATCTTTCCCCATTTAAGCGTTTTTCTATCTCCAGTAGTTTCTGAGATCCCAATGCTAAACATTCAAAAAAACTCACCCTGTATAGATCGAGAAAATCAAATACGAAAGCACTAAAGGGCATTAATTTCATCGAACACGAATTTAGTATTTATACGACAAAACGTAAACTAAACATACAAAAATTATAGAGAAGATATGCACATTTTTTATTCTTCTTTATGCAAACTACACCCAAGAAAAACGGTTAATAAAGTGCCAATGTTATGTATGTACTTAATTTTAAGTGTACGATATCCATTAAAGTAACCAGAAACTTCAAACATCCAAATGAAGGTTAATTTTCGACGACAGTCCTACGAAAATTGGATTCCAGCTTATGACAATCAAAACGAGCAATCAATGTCAATTTGTGATGACACTTTCCCCAAAACGACAGAACTATTGAACACGTGTTTAATTTTCTACTCATAAACGCTCAAAATAACAACATTAATTATTATTGATAATGTCACAGATGGATATCTATAATAATGCAAAGATGTGCACTTTAATGGGCCAATTGTCAAGTTTGAACGTCAGAAAGGCAACAAATGTTGGACAATTTGGGAATGAAATGTACTTTTATTTGGCTGATTACAAGAAAACGATATCGAAAGGAATCAAATTTGATCGATATTTTCCAAATTTTGTGAATAAAAGCTCTAAATTTACGAAGTTTAGTAACTTCTGTCAAACAATTATATGCGCGCGAATAAGCATTCGTAGTATACAGGGTGCCCCACCGAAAACGAAACAGATGAATATCTCGAAGGAGAAAACTTTTTTGAAAAAACCCAAAAACAGGTCGATTTTTGATTCAAGGGGAACACCCTTCTATAATATCTTCAACTGTGATACGTCATTCCCCTCCCTTCCATCACTCTAACAATTACAATTTACATAGGGAAAGTACTAAATACGATACATCATTGAAAAGGTAATTGTACGGAGAATTCAGCAATGTGATTGTTGGTTGCGCTATTTTTGATTTTAGCGCCCTCTAGCGGGAAAAAAACGGTTACGTATTGCACAATGTGACACATCATTTCAAAGCTAATTTTATTAGCAATTTAATGCACAATTGAAAAAAAATTAAATAATCGAAAAACCTTGCAGAGCTCTAATATTAGAAACTACGAACTTATTAGTTTACAAAAGACGCTGACAGTCTGTACTTGAGAATGATGACAAATAAATGTCAAAAATATTACGTATTTAGTTGCTAATAAAATTAGCTTTGAAATGATGTGTCATATTGTGAAATACGTAACCGTTTTTTTTCCCGCTAGAGGGCGCTAAAATAAAAAATAGCGCAATCAACAATCACTTTGCTGAATTCTCCTTACAATTACCTTTTCAATGATGTATCGTATATACTACTCTCCCTATTTAAATTGTAATGGTTAGAGTGATGGAGGGGAGGGGAATGACGTATCACAGTTGAAGATATGATGGAAGGGTGTCCCCCTTTGATCAAAAATCGAACTGTTCTAGCGTTTTTTCAAAAAAAATTTCTCCTTCGATACATTCAATCTGTTTCGTTTTCGGTGGGGCGCCTGTAGATCATAATGGAAAGAAATGCTAAAATGCTGGTTCAAGTGTGATACTTTACTGAAATGAGATACCTATTTGATAAGTATTTGTTCTATGCGGGAGCCACTAATATCTAAAAAAATATTTCCCAAACTTCACTCTATATTACTATAAATTGTCAATAGAATTAAATTGTACTATCACATATAAGGATAATAATAACAATAACAAGTATTTTATATTATAAAAATAGTCCTTAATGCCAAAAAAAAATATTACACAATAGCCACATTTACTTATGCCCACAATGACATTCAATTTGACAGTTAGGCCTATCAATGGATGTTTGAAGTTTATAGAATCGAATAAACGTCAACTAACTTCTGACGCAATGACAGTTTGTGCAAAAGTTTAAATTAGACGTACATACAGGGAGCGTCAAAAGTTTAGAAAATCGGAAAATTATAAAAAGCATCATGGCAATGCTCCCGCTTTACAGGATATTGTAATAATGCTGTAAGCAAAAGCAAAAGAAGCAAATTCAAGCTCGAAGAGATTGAAAATCCAACTAGTTACAACATAATTAATAAATCTTGACATTTTTTAACTCTATGATAATAACAAGATGCATTATTTATAATAATTACAGAATTTTAATAATAATTATATAGCGTATTTATTGATCCAACACATACAAGTCTAATTACAGAACAAAAATTGACAATTTCTGATATCCTCTTTAAAATTATACTAAATCAGCCCTCAAATACCGATACATAAGGGTTCACATAATCAGACGTATTGTTAATATTAGTGACCAAATAACGTCTACTATACCGGGTGTCCAGTTTAAAATGCAGTACATGGGGATATTGGAAACCGTTGGAGATATAACGTCGGTTAAATGGGAGAAAAGTTGCGTATTCATTTGTCCATGAATAATCCGACATTAGATTTTGAAATTTTTGTTTCAATGGGCAGATACAGGGTGAAAAAGAAAAAAATGCATTTTTGAAAATCTTCCATATTTTGTTTCCTAGAAGAGATAAATTTACAAAAGTTGTAAGCTAGGGATAACAAGTCATGAGGATTTTAAAAATGATTAAAAAAAAATCTAGGTCTACTAGATTTTGCGTGACAATAATCAACTTTTGTTTTTCTTATGGCAGCCATATTGGATTTTGACATTTTTAATATCTTCAAAAAAAATGCTATTCAATGATGTATAACATGTTTATGTTCAAGATAGTAAAAACATGAAAAACAGAGAAAGTAAGATTTTAACATAGTAGGCCATGGAACTGTGGATATCTTAAGTGTATACTGATAAAAAAACAAAAAATAACAAGTCTCCAAGTACTGTTAAAATATCTTTAACATTTTATTTATTAGTATTCATTAAATAAAGGTGGTCAGGTAGCTGAATCATTAATGTAACAACTGTTCAAATAAGCCACCGTTCATTCGTATGCACAATCTACATCGTGTTAGTACTGCCTCACAAGATTGTCTATATTTTGCAACGTGGCAAGTGAAATTTGTTCAATTCGTTCAGCAACATGTGTGCGCAAAAGT
This sequence comes from Amphimallon solstitiale, assembly GCA_963170755.1. Classification (NCBI taxonomy): domain Eukaryota; kingdom Metazoa; phylum Arthropoda; class Insecta; order Coleoptera; family Scarabaeidae; genus Amphimallon; species Amphimallon solstitiale. The sequence goes on from OY720677.1 coordinate 114,443,036, forward strand.
TCTAAATACCTTTCAGAATTTAAATTCTCATTGAAAAAGAATGGACCGATAACATGGGTATCAATAACGCCGATCCAGACATTAAATCCCCATCTGACTTGCTGTCTAATGCCACGAACTAGGTGTGGATTTTAATAGGACCAAAAGATAGTATTTTTACGGTTAAACATTCCAGAGTTAATAAATCGACTCTCATCAGACCATAAAATTTTCGCAAAAAAGTTTGGATTTTTATTATGTTTTTCGATGAACCAATAACAGAATTGTGCTCTCCGTATTTCGTCACCATTTTGAAGCCCTTGACTCGCTCTTTCACGATAAGGTTTGAATTTGGCACGCTTTAAAATGGTACCAGCTGTTGACCTAGCGACGCCAAGTGAATTTTCAGTTACCCGTAAAGACTTACGGGGATTTTCAACTACTGCTTGAAGAACAATATTTTCATTATTTTCATTGTTTTGCCTTTTTTTGGGTTTGACAAAACTTCCGTGCATTATCAAATTATCACGCAATTGGCGAAAAATGCTTTTTTCTGGCTGCCGCCTTTCAGGGTATCTATCGAAATACATTTCTGCAGCCAATTCATCATTTCTTCCACACAAAATAAAACACTCCAGCATTTGATATTTGTCACTATTTGTAAAACGATCCATCTTAGGTTTGCACAGTACAGATACTTATAACAATACATTGAGATTAACAACAAGATTACTGACAGTTCAGAATAAACTTCACAGCTTTTAGAGTTGTTTAATACAAATGTCATATTTATTATCACGGCCTACTATGTTAAAATCTTATTTTCTCTATTTTTCATGTTTTTACTATCTTGAACATAAACATGTTATACATCATTGAATAGCATTTTTTTTGAAGATATTAAAAATGACAAAATCCAATATGGCTGCCATAAGAAAAACAAAAGTTGATTATTGTCACGCAAAATCTAGTAGACCTAGATTTTTTTTTTAATCATTTTTAAAATCCTCGTGACTTGTTATCCCCAGCTTATAACTTTTGTAAATTTATATCTTCTAGAAAACAAAATATGGAAGACTTTCAAAAATGCATTTTTTTCTTTTTCACCCTGTATCTGCCCAACGAAATAAAAATTTCAAAATCTGATGTCGGATTATTCATGGACAAATGAATACGCAACTTTTCTCCCATTTAACCGACGTTGTATCTCCAACGGTTTCCAATATCCCCATGTACTGCATTTTAAACTGGACAGGGTGTATAACTGCCGCTTCATTTCAGTCCGGCAAGTTTTCCATTAGGATTTAAAAGATCTCTTAAATATCCATTAAAATATTTTTAATTTTAACCTAAAATGCAAAATTATTGCTATTTAGCAAAAATGTTCCTTATACTACATTTCGGATAACCAGTTTTCATTTTCTGAAATGCCTAGGAAATTACTTGCCTTTTTGGCTCAAAATACTTTGGTAAGAATGTTTTTTCGGTTGAAAAACTAGATATAGTTCCTATTAGTATACTTTTAACCTAAATCTATCAAATAGTTTACTAAGTCGACATAACAATAGTTATGAATAACACTTCAACAAACTTTTGTGACTCAGAATAAATATTCCACATGTCTATCCATATATTATGTTAATATTAATTTCTAGTATAAAACTCGTATAGAACAAATCTTTTTCTCTCTTTTGTACAAAACTCATATAAAGATATGTTTTATATCTAAGAAAGATTTAAAATAAATTTACCCTTTTATATCCTAATCTATTGCTTTTTGTACGGCCTATCTACTGCTTTCTCAGTTTTACACAGCAATAATGACTGACAGAAAATTTGGACAGTTATACTTTCGTTGGCGTATAGATAATGAATAAAATCATTCGAATATCATATGAAAGTGTTTATTTTAATTTTTTATGCGTGAATATGGTTTAATTATTTTTATTCTACAAATTAGTGCGAAGATGTTGACGATGTTGTTTATAATACAGACTACCTGTGCAACTATTTCTGCTTCTACAGCCTTCTGATTATTTTTGATCTATCTCCTTTAATAACTATGTTATATAATATTTTTGTAGAATAGCAAAGACGAAATTGATACCGATTTAGTAATGATGCCTACGTGCATTATGTTATAGATGAAACAAAATTTTAAATATAATAAGTGTTAAAGTTCAATATCGGTCGAAATTAGTATTATACATTAATTTTCTGGAAATGACAAACTTCGTGGTAAGATAAGAAGTTAATAGACCACTAGTTCTTTTGCAATTCTATTTTTTTGTTTACGCTAAAATTTACGTTTGTTATACAACAGATATAATAATTATAATTAATGTTAACATGTTGTGGAATCAAAAAATGGAACATTAAATATGTTATTCGTGTGAACTTGATAAAGCATAAAATTGAATTCAATAACAGTAACAATCGTAAACTTTTAATCATAGTTTATTGCATTCTACATAAAAGAAATTGTTCATTAATTTATAACTAGAATAGCCATAAACACAAAACATAAGCATACATTTAAAAAGCCATACGATATAACCCTAAAAAGTAGTCTTTAAATTTTTGTTATGCAATCATGAATGACTAACTGCTTACAACCGTCTGATCATTACGTGAATTAGATTTTCAACATACTCATCATCGAGATTATACCTGGCTTTTTATATAGCATTAGTTAATTCAGACTGATTTAGAGGCCTAAACGAGTTCAGTTTCTTATGGTATATGCTAACAACAACATCTGCACATCTATAACCCTTATATCTATGGTTTATTAAGTATTTCAGACTACAATGATACAAAACAAGATGATACAGAGTCCATTAACGCTGGCAGTCTGGTTGAGCAAACACAAAAAATCAATGGACAAAAGACTAAGAAATCATAGAAAAAAAAACAAAAAATATTTAGAAATTCTAGTGATTATAGCCTCCCAAATTTACCTCCTAATAGTTTACAAAGCTATTGGAATTAGATAGAATGAGTTCTTGTATATTCTACTGGTGATGATGATAGAAACTGGTGATGATCGGAAATTACAGAAAAATTGGTAACATTCAAAGTCATCAGCAGCCAAGAAGAAGTTCAGTAATGTTGCTAAAGAGTTAAAAAAATATACTATCAGAGGTGCATAATCAGTCGATCAAGAGTTATCTAGAGTAATTATTACATACAAAAGCTACCAACTACTCCACAATACATTTGGATTTACCAATGAAAAAGATTGAATTGCTGAAACCCATAATATAATTTTAAACGAAATAAAAAAAAACAGAACAGGATCTTATAACTGGTAAATTGCTGCAGGAGATAACAACTGGGGGAAAACAAATCTGCTCACTAAAACTCAATTATTTCCGAAGCCAATGGAAGTTGTAAATCATTGCCTAGACCAGGCAAAGAACCATATAAAAAAAGTCATATGGACCCATAAGCATGCTTCCCATGTTAGCTAAAGTATTCGAAAGACTTCTACTTAAACAATTAATACTAATCTTGGAAGGGAAGCAGTATTGCGTATTAACCCAAACATCATTTTGGTTTTCCCAAGAACTAGGGAACAACAATGCATGTTCATAAAGAATTAGAAACAATTAACACTACACTAGAAGAAACATGTTTGTGTCAGCAGTCTTTCTAAACATCATTCATGCATTCGATAATGTTCTGGCATGAAGCTCTGCTCTATAAGATCAAGAAAAATCTACCATACCGGGACTATCTTCTAATAAAATCGTAATAGTTGATAGATATTTTTACGTCAAACAACAAGATGAACGTACCAATATAAACCCTCAAATCCGGTGTGCCTCAAGGGAGCATTCTGGAACTATACTGTACATCTTAAACACGACAGATTTACCTACAACAAAAGTAACTGACATAGCCTTCTATATGGATGACAACGCTGTCACCTCTCAAAAATCCAAAACTTCGTTCTAATAACTTTACAGACAGACAGATGAATAATAATGAGCTTGCTCAAGTCAACCATACTAAATATTTGGGTGTGCATTTGGACAGACGTTTAACATGGAAAAAGAAATATTTACTAAGAGGGATCAGCTAAGATTAAGATTAAGAAATATCTATTGGCTGACTTGAATAAAGTCGCAGCTAAACACCACCGCTAAAGTGCTATGGTATAAAGCAATTATAAGACCTCTTTGGGCATACGGGATACATCTATAGGGTGCTGCAACCAATTCTAACATTGACATTCTTCAAAGATTACAAAACAAAGTGCTGAGGGCCATAGTAAATACCTTATGGTATGTGCCAAACAGCTTAATTGAAAGAAACTTAAAAATGTTCTCCAAAACAAATGATATAACAAACATATGCGATATATATATTGTTAAGTTAGGTGTGCACCGAAGTGTGTTGGCAAGAAGAAATATTTTTAACAACGCAAAAGGCTCAAAAGCCTCAAAACAAACGATCTAGACGCTAGATAAGGAGTCAAATAATTATCTAGTAGTAAGATCAGTTTTAGTTAGTTAAAAGCATGTTGACATAAAATTACTCTGTAGTAAGCTGATATAGTAGAGTCTCATGGGAGGTTCCTACTACACTGTTATATAAGTCTTTTAGTTAAAATACTTATCGTCCCTCTTTAGGACACATTGCATGGGTACACATGGAAATAAAAGAAAATGTTAGAGATAACTTCCAAGTTCGATAGCACAAAAACAGTTCGCAATTCATATTCAAAATTTGAATTTGAATCATCTTTTCAGTAATATATCAACACAGAGGCAATTATAAAATGGGTTAGAAAAAATCTAAAGTTCATAACAGCTCATAGAACATAATTCATTGCTTTCATACAAATATGACTTTAGAAAATCTAGATTTAAATTATTTTTTCTGCAAATATTCAGAGAAGTATGTTAAATTTACTACCTTAAAAATCTACACATCGATGACATTTTCACTATTACAAAACATCATTGGACAATATTACCTGTCAACATACTATTAACAAAAGTTATTACTCTCAGCACACTACTTCATAATAATGCATTTTTAATTGAAGTTAACACTGTCAAAATGTCAGTTTTTGACAGTGTTTTACTTTTCAACTAATTATGGACAGGATTAAGACAGTATATTGCAAATTTGTGCATAAGTACACACTAATGTCACAGCCTGTATAATGAAACTAATACATTATTCAAAATACAAGGCGCCTCAAAAGTTACACATAAATTAATTTATAGCTTACATAGAGGATTTATAGAAAAATCCTTCAAGAGGTATAGAGATTTTGTAAAAAATAGTCATTATTTGACAATAAATAAATAACATCCACATACCATGTTTACTGATCGTATAACAAAATTAGGAATTAATTAAAGTATCTATTATCACAACAGATTATAAAATACTATTCAATAAATGTTCGAAATGACCACCATTATTTTCTTGCCAACAGGCAAGACGATATACAAACTTCTTGTCGGACATTAGGCAGGACAGTAGGTGTTATTTGCTTAATTTCTGCTCTCATACGCTCTTGCGCATCTTCTAAACTTTGAAGACTATTTCGACAAATTTTGGTTTTTAATTATCCCCACAAAAAGTACTCCAACGGGGTAAGATCTGGTGATGTACGGGGCTACTTTTTAGCTCGCCACCTAACCAATCCATACGTTTGGAAACATTTCATGTATGCACGTACATTGGCGATATAATCCGGGGTATCGCTGTCTTGTTGAAACCAAATCTCATTATTGGGAAAACCTGGTTATTAGGAATAATTCGCTCAAAGTAGGAATAAAGCTTAACCGTGGGATCCTCTAAGGCTAATGCTAACGGGAGTCCATAGATGGAGCCATGATCAGATATTTTCTCTGTTCAAGATTCCTACGCGCCCACCGACCAGCCTCTGTCTCTTATCAGTACAACAACAATCGACCTTGCTCCACGGTCTGTGACCATAAAATATGAAATTGTTTACACCTAACTAATTTTAGGCAAAACCAAAAGCCAAAATTCATTTTGGTTTCGGATTCAACATCAGTATAGTGCCTTTTATAAATAGACTTAATTTTGTTCAGCTTCTTCCAGCTTCACTGATTTTTTGAATTATTTTTTATAAAAGTAATGGCACTAGGATTTTCAAAATAATTGAAGGTGAAGAGTGTCTTGTGACATTTACTGCGGAAAATTTCATTATACTTGATTTATTTATTTTTTCTTTAAATTGGTACCAATATCCCTTATGGGCAAACAACATGGGCGGACCCCAGTCTTAAGTAAATCTCTCCGGTAAGACTACCATGGAAAAAATAAGGGCCAACAATGTATTCACTGATAATTCCTACTTATACATTAACTTTTTATAAAAGTTAATAATGATTTCCTGACATCCAGTATGCATTATTTCTTATCCAGTAGTAACAGTTAGCCGCATCTGAGAATAAAAGTTTTTCTATAAATTCTTGATCATCGTTAATCATATTTACGCAAAATTTCAACCGTCAATCAAGATCATCTTTCGACAATTCTTGAACTAACTCAAACTTGTAGGCATGATACTTTTCTCTTCTTAAAAGTACCTCAAAATAGAAGATTGACTAATGTCATAATTCAGAACAAGCTCATAGACAAAAAATTGGAATTACCTTCCAGTTCCAAAATGACCAACAAGCATGTTTCGTTATCAGTAACTTTTAACCGACCAGATTTAATGCAAAATTTACACTTTTCATTAAATGATAAGTTAATCTGTCTAGATACACGCAAGTACATGATTTCTTTTGTCCCGAAAAAGAAATCTCATGACTTGATCACGATGGTGGCAAATATTTGTAAAATTTTCATACAAAACATGTTATGTTGATAAAAGAGAATTTTTGATATACCCTAACATGGCATACAAAACGTGGTATATTATTTAAAAAAACGCAAAAGTAAATCTTTATCGTAACATAATTACTTTTTTAAAAAATCACTATATCTCTTGTAGATTTTTTTTGTAAATCCCCTATGTGACTATAAATTAATTCATACATTACTTTTGACGCGTGTTGTATTTATATTTTTATCAAAGCATAGAAAACGCATTGTTATAAATAAAATTTCCATAGTAGTGTAGTAATAGTGTTTCTTCAATGTTGAAATAAAATCTTGCCCAATATTTGAAAGGAATTTTTCGAGTTCTCTATTTTCAAATTTTATTAAATCCCTCAAACATAAATAAGCATTATGACGTTAGTATAATAATGGTACTTACCGCAGTCAGAAAGTTTATTTTCATGTAGTATTAACAACTTAAGTATTCAACGTGCTATTTTTCTAGGTACTTTCTTATAGCTTCTTTCATTTATTATTATCTCTAAACATTTATAAACTATAATATTATTCTGATATCTTAAAATGTCTAACATATTTTAAATCTTCAAATTTAAAAGTAATACTATTCCATTCTTGTATAAATAGGTACGTAATATTCCTACAGGTAATACTCATGTAAACTTTTAGATATTTGTCATTATACGGAAAACATACCATATAAACACGCCCAACGTAAAGTTCTGCGTTTTATAACTAAAGGTATACGTGCCACGAATATTTTTAAAATTAAAAACCCCACAATAAAAGGAATGCAAAATAGAAGTTTCTCACTGTATGAACACATTCGACACTTTCAAAACATACCTTCTGCCTGTATTGTATCATTTTTAATTTTTAAACTGCTGTGTTGTTATCACAAGAGACCATATTATCAAACTGTTGTAGTAGAGGCAACAACATACTGATTATAATTATTAGACATGGTTTGTCAGGAAAAACCGCAATTTCCTTCGTCGATGTAGAGTTTAGTTAAGACAGGTCGCCAGCGACGAACATGAACACATTCACTTACTTCGCGCATACACAAATATGTGCGAAAAGAGTAAAAGTTTAGAATCTATAGCAGCCGGAGGCTTTTCGTGACTAATATTTGCTAGTAAATATAAATATAGATATCACATTTCTGGTTACATAAAAGTGGTTACCGCTTATATAAAGCACATGATACAGTTCTTCGCGAATGGAGGAAAACCCAACAAAGTACGTACGTTTGTCTGTATATCTATCGCACTTAGACACCGTTTCGTTTAAAACGTTAAAAGGAGATAAAAACTGCGAAGAATATTGTTTTCAAAGCGGAATTCTAGAAATTTTTGTAAAAAAGATAGTAAACGATGCTACCGAGAAAGGCACCACAATTCTTCAACTTACTATAAAAACAATGACAGATTTAACCACAGTAAATGAAATGCTTTGGTTGCTAGTACAAAGCCGAAAATGTATGGAATACTACTGGAAAGTCATCAAAATTTTAGGAATGACAACTGCTATTCTACAGAGATACGAGGATGGGTCATTATTTCCGTGACATTTAACATTATCCCGCTTTGTAAATTCAAAAGCAACACTGTTCCCGTCAACTACCATCTATCACTACACTACTGTCAAAATTTTAGAAAGCTGTATTATTTAGTTGAAGTTTGGCAGCCATTGAAAATGGCCAATATCATACATTTTCGCAAAAAGGGGAAAAAGTGAATTTCGTGTGTTCATCAAGCATCAAGTCAACGAAAATCGTAACTCAAAGCAAGTCTAAGCTTGATAAATATTATGGGGGATTCTGCAACATGAGGATCAATGGTGAAGAAGTGGTTTACTGAATTTCGTTGAATGAATATTCTTGGCGTCCAATTGAGGTCACGGCACAAGAAACAATTAAAAAAATCACGATATTGTATTGCCTGATCGAACATTAAAAGTGCGTGAGATTGAAGGAGTCATAGGCATATCACAAGGCTCACAGTGGTTTCAATACTGCGATTAAAACTTGCGCTGGATTAAAATGACTTTTTGAAAAACACTTATAACATTTGGAAGTGTCAAAGTCATGAATTATGTCTTCCTTAATCTTAGTCAGTACTGTGTGATGTAGTGTCAGGTGTTGTGTTTATGCTCTCATGAAGAATTGAGATCCAGACCTCATTGATCTACAGGTTTGGTGTGCTAATGTGTATAGTTGCTGTGGCATATTCCGCTTCTTTTACCTTCCTCCTGATGCCATGTTTTTCTTTCTTTTTGATGGTATGCTTCCTAAGCATGTTGTGCCACACCTAAATCTTCACCTAGGTGTTTTAATTCAAACGTCTGAGGTCTCCTGGTCTTCTTAGGTTCGATCCAACAGTATTGGTTGTCCTAATCACAGTTTTGATATTATATTTGTTTGTTTCTTCTTGCCTTAGACATGATGTGTTCGGATACCCATTCTTTAATGTGTATATTTCTCTCTTCTTCTTTCCTATCCTTCCGAGTATATTACCTTGGCCTTCTCATATAAGCATCTGCCCACTCCCACTCTGACATATATGAGTTATTAGAGTCGAATTGTAAGCATTTTACTGTATTTGTGGATTCTCTGTACACTGAGGTTTTAAGTGAGCCATTTTTAGTCTCAGTACTTGTACGTCGTGGATGGGTTTACTGTTCCCTGTTTGAACCTCCATGGTGAAGTTTATGGTATCATCTGTGCTATCAATGTGATGTAGGAAACCTTTCAACGTGTGCCATATGACAAAATTGTTGTCGGAATATCTTAATCACATTTTTAGTTTTAGGTGGTAGATGTTGATTGGTTTCTGGTCGAATTCTCTCGTGTTTATAATAGCGAGAATGAAAATTTTTTAAATACAATTTCTTCCCCATCTGAGAGTATATAGTGATTACACAGACTGACGTTTTTCCCAACCTAGAACAATATAGTGTTTACACAGGTTAAATTTTTTTCATGTTGAAAGTATATAGTGTTTCTACAAGTTGAATTTCTTTTCAACCTGAATGTATATAGTGTTTACATAGGTTGACAGCAATCCTATGAAGACTTCTACTTAGAGTGGTTCTTTCTTGTAATGTGTCGTTCGTTAAGAATCTGTTATTGATTATCGCTAGGACTGTTTCTATTCGTACGTTCGTAAAGAATCTAATGACATCAAAGATAACCATTATATCAACCACTTACAATTTTAGATCTTTGCTTCGATGGAAATAGCCCAAAACACCAACTCAAATTAAACTATTTTACTTATTAGTTATGAGACCTAACCTCCTAAAATAGAAGCATAATAATAATTCCTGAGAACCGGCGGGCATAAACTTTTATTACGACAGGTCTGAGGTGCGACTTGGGATGGTATGCCTTCATACTTGCTAAAGAGTGTGGTAACGAGATTTGAATACAGAAAACACAACCGTAAAATTTCGCACATTTTTTTGGGTATCGCAATTCTTTCTCGATTGCACGCCCTGAACAATGAGGCTTTTATCGATACACGTCACGCTCTTGTGCAGTTATGTGTTTGCCTAAATGGTACTTGAACCAATTCTCAAAATTCTCAACTAAACGTGACCGATTCATTTCAAAAAGTTGATGCTATATCATATTAACTCGCTATGTAAAGTTTCAGCAAATTTAGATCGAAGCCAATGAGAGTATTAAAAAATTGTATCCCCAAGAATTCGAATTGCCAAAACGCTTCGACTACGATTCGGCCATGCTTTCCGAACTCAAAGAAGAACTGGACAGAAAAAAATATTACGAAATGTACGATCAAGTCCTTTCATCTTTGAAATTCAGATTTGAAACAGATTTAGATCTCTTGAAGCTTTTGTTTTTGGAGAGCAGTCTCACATGGATAAATTGTGTCATTTTACAAAACATTTTTCTCGATATGGCGCACAGGAGTAGAATGTAATTGAAGAATTTCCGAATGGTCGTTGTTGTTTTACAAACAAATCCATGTTCCAAGGGCCTGATCCTACAATTCGGTCAATTAGTCAAATTATTATTAAAGATTCCTACTTCTTCGTGTACAAATGAGATAAATTTTTCGGCACTGAAGTGACTGTAATCTTACAACGATCTACGATGGTTCAAAAGCGACTAAAAAATGTAATGTAATCCATTAGCAAAAATGCAAACGTTATTTTGTTCAAGGATCTTCCATCAGATATTTGAAACATATTCTTTGTGCATAATGAAACACTTAACGCTTTTATTTTGTGTATTCTTCGCACACTGAGATAAATAAAATGTTCAGTCAACCAATTTCTAGTTGACTCAATAGTTTTCGCTGATTCCTGGTGGGCAATCACTTCAGAATTTTGAATCAAAACATATGGTTTATCAAGTTTAAGTTATAGAATCCTTAGACCATTTATACATATAGACACGCCGCTTTCCGTTTCGCCTTGAATACGAACTCAAGCAAACATAACGCAGGCATGTGACGTCACGGGTGGGCTTGTTTCTGCTGTTGTTGTATGTCTAACGTTATAGATACAGTGTTAATAATTGATTAAATCGTTCTAATTTTAATTATGGTACAATCCTGTAGTGCATATAACTGCAACGAACGACACAAACGTGGGACAAATATATCATTTCATCGGTAAGTATAATAATGCTGCTATTAAATAAACATAAAACTTGTAGCGTCTAGTGTTGTGAGTGTGATAATTATCATCAATTATTGTTAATTAACTGTTAATGTAAATGATGAAAAATGTGTTAATTATCATGATAATTATTACTTAATAATTAAGGGTCCTCGCTAGTGAATGGGAAATGTAATATTGGTTGCATAGCACATAATTTAATAAGCCAAGGATGTCCGAGTACTTTTACACATAGGGAACATATAATAAATATTTGAAATAATAACTCAATATCTAAGCGAATAAAAATTCATTTATGAACAACTATTTACACATTTGTAACTGCGGGAAATATTTATGGCAGAATAACAATTCATTGTAATGTGGGTTGCCTAATTTTAATTTATTTTATATTCATTTTAAACAAAGTAAAGAATAGTTGAACGAAAAATAAGTACACAGCCGGGTAGCTTTCTATACAATTTATAACGTGAACCCAAGCAAACAAATCTCCTCCGAAGGATTTTTGAGAAAACTGGTTTTTAATATTTTGACATATTAATTAATTTTCTGTAATCCGATAATTTTTTCTAAATTTGATTCTTCAGCCGGGTAGATTACTAAATTCTTCATAAGTTGACGTTGAAAGTTTTCTCCACCTTTAAAATCAATAAAAATATCTGGATTCTAAAATCTGCTATTTTGCCATTGTTGACAGATCCACTAGCGAGGACCCTTAACGTATTAATTTACAACACTAGTAGCGGCAAAGTCAGTAGCAAATAAAATTTGAACATTGACTTATTCGAAATAAGCATCCACTTAATAAAATTAATGTGCTACAGATTTTCTAAGATATAATATTGAAAAAGCAATGGATCTTAGCAATGCGCCATGAAAAGTTCAAACCATCGAAATATTCTAGAATATGTAGCAATTTATGATTATTATGACTACAGTGACCATAACTATGCTGTAACTAGTTTAAATTATTTTAAAACTCTATCACTTTATGTGCAAGATGTTGTAGAATATGTCGCTGGATTTGTGGTAAAAAACGTAAAAAAAACATTTAGATTGCGACATATGTTTAAAAACAATCCAGTATGACATATCTCATTCCACATTTATAATTAAAAAAAAACTATAGTAATTTAAAGACGTTATCCATATTTGTAAAATTGCTGAAAGCGAAATTCGAATTTTAGATAATGCCAACAAATTAAAAGAAAAAAATTTAATGGCTAAATTATGTATAACGATGTCGACAATAATCATATTGTAAATTTAATTCAAATTATTAGTTTTAATTATTGTGAAATTAGGCTATATCATCAAGGTGAATGCATGAACAGATATACTAATAAATTAAGAAATAAATTAAATAAAACAATTTTGTTTTCTGGACAATAATTGAAAATACAAAATCATTTTTATAAGTATTAAATAAATCAATTTTTACTTTCTTATACTACGTATAAGAAAGTTTTGTGATGAAAATTTTCGTCAATTATTTTTGTCAATTATTAAGTTTAAACAAATTTATAAAGAATTCATACGTCCTCAAAATTAAATTTGCAAAAAAATTTATTACAAAAGTTTTTTGAAATTTCTACCGGAAGTAGGTGTTTTACTCTTATCGAAAATCAGTTTTTTGCAAATATTTCGCAAACCATGGTTTTCAGACAGGTACGATACGAGTATAAAAGTATTTAGAACTTAATCTCCAATACTTTTTGTAGAAAAGAATTTTCAAAATTCGGACACATTTACTCACAGGCGTATTTTTTTAAGAGGATAAATGTATTTAAAGCTTAATTTAGAACAACTTTGCATAATTTGAAATTCATATATGTATAAGAAAGTCGTGTGGTGCCCACACCTCATTTTTTCTTAATAATAAATGTATACCACAAATTGCTTTGAGTTTTATTTTTGAATAACCAAAAGTAAATGGAATTGACTGGTCTTTACAAAAATTTATAGTTATTTGAGGTAATTACGATAGGGTATGATAAACGAAATTTCTGGGTTATATATTCAGATTTTGTTTCACAAATATTCTTCAAATAAGAAAGTTGGGGTTTTTAATAAATTAAAATGAAGGATTTTCTTTACTTTTGTAGTTGTATCGTGCCCACCCGTGACGTCATCCGCGTAGAATTATGTTTGCTTCACTGCTTGATAGGTAAGGCGTGTCTATATGTTTAAATGGTCTAAGATTGAATCAATGATTTTGCGTGTTTGATATAATAGTGTATAGAATATTATTTGAACTTGAACTTTGAAAGAATGTCTCGCGTTGCTAATGCGACACTCCCAATTTATTTAAACAACAATTTACAGATTTCGATCAAAAGTTGCGAATGATTGAATCTCAGTCAATGAGCAAAAATGTTGAATCAACAATACTGGCAATAAAAAATTTGAAGTAATTGGTTCATTAGTTTGCTTCTGGTTGTCTGAGTAGATTATTTGTTCAGTCAATGTGTAAAAGGTGAAAAGTCTAAAAACTATTGACTGAACAATACAATACAAGACAATACAATCTACTGCAATCGTTTGAAAATTTTTTTTTCAAAGGAAAAAAAGTATTATCGGCGTTTTCATACTTCCTTGCAAATTCTTATCTTTCTATACAAGAATTTTATGAAAACATACCTATCTCGCTCAAGATATTTTCCACTATTTGGAAATATATAATGGTTCCGGTGGTCTCACGAATGTAATTGATTATTTTTATTGCACTCATTAGAGATCTATTTATGTTTTTCAAGGTGTTACCGGTCAGCACAAAAAGAAATAACACTTTCATTTCTTGACCTATTAACACTGCACTGTTCACTGTCGTTGTATTTTTTTACTACTATGAGTACACACATAGTAGCAAAAAACGTTTGTCTTTTTCAACAATTTTATCAATTTCTACGAATAATGTTCATTAAAGTTAAATTTTACTGCATATTAATTTATGAATATCCTAACTAATTTTTTTTTATGCATGTTGCATTATCAATTAATATTTATAAATAATATTTATCTAAAATTTTAGGTGTTTACTTGACAAAAATAATAAAAACTTTTGCGTTTTCTTATTAGATTTTCGTATTTGAAAAAATCTTTCTATTCGCGGGTTTTGAAGTAGATGAATCACTACGATGCTGTATTCTATAATGTATTCTTGTCTATTGCAATAAAACATGTTCTGTGTATTAATACTTTTTGTGCATCTGAATATAACGAACTTTATAAAACAATCTATTAGTATATCATACAATGAGCATTTAATGATAGCTATTAAGACACGAGTAAGAAAATTACAATACGAGCCGAAGGCGAGTATTGTAGTGAATACGAGTGTCTTAATAGCTATTAAATGCGAGTTGCATACACTATGTTTTCTACGACCCCATAATAAAACATTATTTTTTGAACATTCCGTTTCCTAAATTGACCGTAAAATTTTCCGTACATCTTTGCGAATTTAGCTGATAATAAATTGTTCGTGGCTACTAAGGCTAGTTCCATAATTTCTGGTGAAGTCAAATTTTACATTTCACTGTCATTATCCCTCATTTTTACCTTTTGCATTTTCAAAAAAGCACAAATTTTATCTACTTACTAGTAAATTGCAGAGAACTGTCACATTTAATTAATTTTTATATCTGTCAGATATGCAGTCGCCATATTGAATATTGTTTGAATATTGGAATGTCGCATTCCTACTGGATATAAGCTTGTATCTTAATGAAAAATCTGTATTCCTATTGGACATAAACTTGTATCTTAATGAAAATCTATATATTAATGGACATCATTAAAGTACAGGTTCAGCATATCTAATAATACAATTAAAGTATGGGAGTAGAAAAACAATTTTGAAGAATATAAGTCGAATGATTACCTAACAAAAGTAGATCTATTATTATTAAATTTACTTAGAAAGAAAAATAAGTATATATTCTACATATTCGTACTTACTGAATCTAATGAGGTTATGTAGAGGTAATCCGATATTGCACTAGGGAATTTAAAAATCGGATGGATTATCTATGCCGCACAAATATTATTTTTGTTCAAGTTTCTAAAAACAGTGCACCTAATCGTAATTGTTATTCTAAAATTTTAATCAAAGTGAATAAAGTATATAAAATCAAGTTAAAAAAACGAGAACTGATTTTATAAAAGACTAACACATAAGAAATCCGAACCTAATATGTATACTTCATCTGTGACCTTTCTTATCGGTAATAGTTTCTGTAACTGTAATTAAATATTATCTACTGAAGACGAAATTATGAGAAACGTCATGATAGTAAAAACAGATTTATTGTTATGTGTCAATAAAAATTTATTTTTTTAATTATGAATGATATTTTGCTACATAACTATGAAAAGCTTTGACAAATGTATATGACTATTTTTAATTAGGTACTAAAAGGGTAATAATTTAAAGAAAATATATAATTTATGCAGGATTAATCATTCTGAGATTCAACATTTTGGAATTTAAGCATGCTTTTTCTAAACCATATTCTCTGTTTCTTGGGACATTAGGTTATCCATATTAAAGAACATTCATGGGCTGCTTTATGTGTTTAACTTCCTTATATTAGGAAATATACGTAGTATTAGGAAATATATAATAGGAGTTTTATCTCGTAAATTCTGCATTAAATACAGCTTGTGTAATAAAACACTTGAGATTACCAAGTAAACATTGCAACGTCGTATTCACTGGCCGTACTGAAGGCACGACGAAAGACAGGAGAGGGTAGAGGTAACTTGTGAGTCGATGCTTCACCGCTAAACGTAGCGAGACCGGGGATACAGTACGTATAGGTACTCACAGGTTGTTCATTAACGTATTTAAAACATAATTTGGAACAACATTTGTATCAAAAATTCGAAACGCACACAGGTATAAAAAATGAGGTGTGGCCACCACACGACTTTCTTATACATATGAGCGTTTCAAATTATAGAATGTTAAGAATTTTTTTACATAAATTATTGAAAATCCTCTTCTAAGACTTCTATTCTCTTAATAAATCTCTATAGAATGCATACTTTGCAAGATATTACCAAAAAAGTGCTCCTCGCTAAGAGTAAACGTGCTACTTCCGGTCCGAATTTTGAAATTTCATATATACAAAAAATTATGCAAATCCAGTTTTAAATACTTTTGTACTCTTGATAAATATATACAGTGAGCTCAAAAAGGTTGGAATAAATTCATTTAAAATTCAACCTTTAATTTTTTTAAAAAACACTGGGACCCGTCAATTTTTATTTTTAGATGGGCATTTTTTAAACTAATTTTTGTTTATACAGGGTGACTCAAAAAACAGATTTCATGTGACACTTCAATTTTTTTTAATTGAAACACCCATTTTTTATTTTATTTTCGGATTCTACGTAAAATTTTGATCACATTTCATGTATTATAACCTAAGTCTAAGTTAAGTTCTTTTCTAAAATAATCAATGTAATTTAAAAAAAAAAATTATTTAATTCTAAATAATAAATGTCTCAATGATTCGTAATTAAATTGTGAAATATTAATTTAATAAATGTTGAAATTGGCCACCACCAACATCCTGGCAATATCCGAGGCGATCTTCGAATTCTTGCAAAACATTGTGCACTATTTGAGGTTCTATCAGTCTCATTTCTTGTCTTATTCGTGATTTAAGTTCGTCAATATTGTTCGGTCTGTTGATATACACTTTAGATTTTAGGTAGCCCCACAGATAATAGTCTAACGGGGTCAAATCAGGGGATCTGGCCGGCCATTCTATTGGGCCCCGTCGACCAATCCACCTTCCAGGAAAAACACTATCTAAATATTCACGCACCGGGCGAGTAAAATGGGCTGGTGCTCCATCCTGTTGATACCATAAGCTATCATTGGGAATGTCAGGATCTTCTGGATTTGGATACACTACAGCAAGCGCAGGTATCAAATCGAATTCTAGAAATTCTAGATATCTTTCCCCAGTCAAAGTGCCGTCAAAGAAGAAGGGACCCAAAATTCTGTTTCCAATAATCCCAGCCCAAACATTTACTTTTTGAGGGTATTGTGTGTGACACTCCATAATCCAATGCGGGTTTTCTGTAGCCCAATAACGGAAATTTTGCCTATTCACGGTTCCGTTTAGGCAAAACGTTGCTTCATCCGAGAACACAATTCTTCGTGAAAATTGAGGATCATCAATACATCTCTCCATCATTATTTCACAAAATTGCATTCTTCTATCTGGATCGTCCTCATTTAGTTCATGAACTAACTGAACTTTATAAGGATGCCATTTATTTTTATGTAAATAGTTTATTACAGATCCTTGACTAATTTTGTTCTCGTCAGCAATAGCGCGACTAACTTTATGGTTGTTCTCTTCAACGGATAATAGCACATTCAACTGCACATCTTCTGAGATAGTGGGCCGGCCTTTTACATAATTATCTCTCACATGCCCCAAATCCCTATATTTTTTTTCAATTTTACTAATAGTTGATTGAGATATAGGCGCTCTGTTTGGGTCCCAGTGTTTTTTAAAAAAATTAAAGGTTGAATTTTAAATGAATTTATTCCAACCTTTTTGAGCTCACTGTATAGAATGCATAACTTACGACATATTTGCAAAAAATCGCTATTCGATAAGAGTAAAAGTGGTACTTCCGGTCTGAATTTTGAAATTTTTTTTATACAAAACATATTGAAAATTATGCTTTAAATACTTTTATACCCGAAACGTACTTGTCTAAAAGGCATGACTTGCGAAATATTCGCAAAAACCTGATTTTCGATAAGAGTAAAAGACCTACTTCCGGTAGGAATTTCGAAAAACTTTTTAAATAAAATTATTCTCAATTTTAATTTTAAGTATATATGAATTCTTTATAAATTTGTTTAAACTTAGTAGTTGACGAGATATTGGCAAAATTCGATTTTTTTGCTGAAGTAAACTGCTACTTCCGGTCTACCGATTTAATTAAAAAACTAATCAGATCTGAAGAGGGAGATTATACACGTAAATGCAAAATTTGGAATTGATATCTACAGCGGTTTGACCGATATCGTGGTCACACACACACACAGACACACAGACATTTTTTGAAAAGCACTTTTTCGGTATCAGGGATCTTCAAAACGTGGACATCTGCAAAAATCTCAAGGTCGAAAATTTTCATCATCACAATACTTCCTTATACTACGTATAAGAAAATAAAAGTCGTTTGGTGCCGATATCTCATTTTACTTGAAATATTGTGATGAACATTTTCGACCTCGCGAGCAGATGTCTACGTTCTGCAGTCCCCTAATACCAAAAAATGAGGTGTGGCCACCACACGACTTTCTTATACGTATGAGCGTTTCAAACTGTACAATCTTAAGAATTTTTTTATACAAAACTTATTCAAAATTCTATTCTAAGTACTTTCATCCTCTTAATAAATCGCTATAGAATGCATACTTTGCAAGATATTCGAAAAAAAGTGCTCCTCGCTAAGAGTAAAGTGCCACTTCTGGTCCGAATTTTGAAATTTCATGTACACAAAAAATATTGCAAATTTAACTCTAAATACTTTTGTACTCTTAATAAATATATATATAGAATGCCTAATTTACGACATATCTGCAAAAAATCGATATTCGGTAAGAGTAAAAGTGGTACTTCCCGTCCGAATTTTGAAATTTTTTTTATACAAAAGATATTTAAAATTATAATTTAAATACTTTTATACTCTTAATGTACCTGCCTGGAAAGCATGACTTGCGAGATATTCGCAAAAAACTGATTTTCGATAAGAGTAAAAAACCTACTTCCGGTTGGAATTTCGAAAAACTTTTTTAAGATAATTTGTCTCAAATTTAATTTTGAGTACATTTCAATTCTTTATAAATTTGTTTAAACTTAGTAATTGACGAAATATTGGCAAAATTCGATTTTTTCACTGAAGTAAACTGCTACTTCCGGTCTACCGATTTTACTGAAAAACTAATCAGATCTCAAGAGGGAGATTGTACACGTAAATACAAAATTTGGAATTGATATCTACAGCGGTTTGACCGCTATCGTGGTCACACACAGACACACAGACACACAGACACACAGACACACAGACAGACAGACAGACACACACACAGACATTTTTTAAAAACCACTTTTTCGGTATCAGGGGACCTCAAAACGTGGACATCTGCAAAAATCTCGAGGTCGAAAATTTTCATCATCACAATACTTCCTTATACCTACGTATAAGAAAGTAAAAAATGAGGTGTGGCCACCACACGACTTTCTTATACGTATGAAAGTGTTACTTCCGGTCCGAATTTTGAAATTTCATTTATACAAAAAATATTCCAAATACAACTCTAAATACTTTTGTACTCTTCATAAATATATATAGAATGCATAATTTACGACATATTTGCAAAAAATCGCTATTCGATAAGAGTAAAAGTGGTACTTCCGGTCAGAATGTTGAATTTTTTTTTATACAAAAGATATTTAGAAGTATATTCTAAGTACTTTTATACTCATAATGTACCTGCCTAGAAAGCATGACTTGCGAGATATTCGCAAAAAACTGATTTTCGATAAGAGTAAAAGACCTACTTCCGGTAGGAATTTCGAAAAACTTCATTAAAACAATTTTTCTCAAATTTAATTTTGAG
Source organism: Amphimallon solstitiale (assembly GCA_963170755.1). NCBI lineage: Eukaryota > Metazoa > Arthropoda > Insecta > Coleoptera > Scarabaeidae > Amphimallon > Amphimallon solstitiale. Next base: position 114,463,164 of record OY720677.1, read on the forward strand.
TACATTTGAATTCTTTATAAATTTGTTTAAACTTAGTAATTGACGAAATATTTGCAAAATTCGATTTTTTCACTGAAGTAAACTACTACTTCCGGTCTGCCGATTTTGCTCAAAATCTAATCAGTTCTCAAGAGGGAGATTATATTCGTAAATACAAAATTTGGATTTGATATCTACAGCGGTTTGACCGCTATCGTGGTCACACACAGACAGACAGACACACAGACACACACACACAGACACACAGACATTTTTTAAAAACCACTTTTTTCAAATCTAACTCTAAATACTTTTGCACTCTTGATAAATGCATATATACAAAAAGCATAATTTACGACATATTTGGAAAAATTTGCTATTCGGTTAGAGAAAAAGTGTAACTTCCGGTCCGAATTTTGAATTTTTTTTTATACAAAAGATATTTAAAATTCTGTTTTAAATACTTTTATACTCGTAATGTACCTGTCTAGAAAGCATGATTTGCGGGATATTCGCAAAAAACTGATTTACGATAAGAGTAAAAGACCTACTTCCGGTAGGAATTTCGAAAAAAATTTATAATACAATTTTTCTCAGTTTAAATTTTGAATCCATTTTAATTCTTTATACATTTGTTTAAACTTAGTAATTGACGAAATATTTGCAAAATTAGATTTTTTTACTGCAGTAAACTACTACTTCCGGTCTACCGATTTTAATGAAAAACTAATCAGCTCTCAGGAGGGAGATTATACACGTAAATACAAAATTTGAAATAGATATCTACAGCGGATTGAGCGCTATCGTGGTCACACACACACGGACACACACACAGACATTTTCTTAAAACCACTTTTATGGTGTCAGGGGACTTCAAAACGTGGACATCTGCATAAATCTCGAGGTCGAAAATTTTCGTCATCACAATACTTCCTTATACTACGTATAAGAAAGTAAAAGTGATTTAAAAAAAAAATTCTGTATGGGAGACCATGATAGCAGTCAAACGGCTAAAGCCATCAGTGTACTAAGCTTTGTATTGACGAGTATAATCTGATTGTAGTCCAGTCGAATTAGACCAAAAAAAAAGACTAAGTCGGAGAAATCGAAGGTAGCAATTTTTCTTGGCGAATCATTGGAGGGGTCACTGGCAGCCTACATTTAGATTTTCGAGAATCGCACTCCGTTACTTCAGTCTTCATATTCAATTTAAGAGTGAATTTTCATTTACTGAATAACTCGTTTATTATCAATTTCACACGAAAAATGGTAATTACCAAAGTTGTTTGAAATGGAATTTGCTACAATTTTGGTCCAATTCTGTTTACCCTAGGGCAAAAATGAACGAGTTATCCAAAAAATATGAATTCACAATTATATTAAAAATGGCTGCTGAAGCAGTAGGGTGTGATTCCCGAAAACTGAAATGTAGGCTGTCAGTGACTCCTCCCAACGATTCGCGAAGGAAATGTTGAATGTTTTCCGTGTTAAATCTTAATTATTATTAGAATTTCAAGGAAATCAGTAGACAAGAAGTAGTAGTTTACTTCTCTGCAAAAATCAAATTTTACCAACATTTCGTTAACCACTAAGTTTAAACAAATTTATAACATATATTGAAAGTTGGACGTTCTTTTTGGCAGTTTTTAATTGTCATGTCAATTCAAATTTTTACACGAATTTTTGAGGTTTATTAGTAGTGTATAACCTTGGATGCGAAGATCCCTTTACACTAATAAAATTTAACTGTCCCGCTTCATGATCTAGCAACTGGATTCAAGAGTGAATGTGAGGAAATTTTTAACAAAAAAGGTGTTTTAGAATTCCTACCGCAAGCAGGTCTTTTACTCTTACCGAAAATCAGTTTTTTGCAAATGTCACAACGCAAGTCATGCTTTCTAAACAGATACATACATTACGAGTATAAAAGCATTTAAAGGTTGATTTTGAATAATATCGCACATCGCTGGTATCTTAGTACATTGATTGTGTAGCAAGCTAAGTGCATTTTAAACTCGCCAAATATATTTTTCATATATTATAGACAACCCAACATACAGCGTTCAATAATTTTTGTCAGGTAACCCCCCCCCCCCCAACACACTTATGCAGACAGGCCAAATTTAAACTGTGTTTCAGCTGATGCAGGCGCGATATACTGTTTATTAATTTTCTTAGAGACTTACTACAATTTCATCGTAATGTCAAATATTCCCAGAAATGTGACAGCAAACGAAATATTTTCAATTTCCGCATTCGTTCTACGTCGTGTAAAGTGAACGTAAATGGTTCTGGCACGATTTAATATTAATCAATTTTTATTATAATACACCAAGTGGAAAACTCATCGATTCTTTCTATGTTATCTCTTAGTTTCTATGAAGAATCGGCACTCACTCTGCAATGGTCATATCGTCTACTTTTTATATGAAACTTCAAGTCGTCTGCGAATAATAAAAAAATCCAGAGGCCCGAGGATGGAACCCTGAGGAGGCACACTTTCGCTAATAAGTTGATGCATGTGTAGCAATAAGACATGAGGCAACGTATTGTTAGAACCACATATCTTAAAAAATAAAATATTGTTGCGTTTTCGGGGTCGAAATGAACAACTCGTGCAAATGTTTTGAAACAGTCTGTATATTTAAACACTTAAAACTAATCACAATATAAAAATGTAAAATAAATGTATCTCACTTAAAACTACTACAAATAAATTAACACACGTATTTATGTATATCACTACTATTTATGTTTGTAATAATTATATAACACTGCACCACTATATTTATTTTAAACTGTTCAGTAAATACCGCGCGCGACTACTATTGAATGAATTCCATTGAAGGAATGAATTCCTTATCCAATAGGCGGCATTTATATCGGCAGACAAAGGGTCTAGAGAAATACCAGCAAATTCTGGCTCTCTTCTACCACATTTCAGACTTTCTGTCGCTGAGTGCATGATTTACGACTTGTTTACCGACAGTTGAGTTACGACTTGTTTACCGGTACGTTTTTGTCGCCGCCCGGATGTCTGCTTCTTTTGTGGGCTTGTTTGGTTACAATATTTTTCATAACAAAACTTTGACACAAAAAAACAATAACTAAGGAGCTATTATTAATCATCTGCATATTTATTTATAATTTTATGAGTGATTTAATAATGCATTTTGTTGTATTTTATAATATACCAGTTATTCTACAGCTTGTGCACTAATTGATACATTAATTATTAAAGTGTGTTACAAAATATTGATAAGAAATGACATATATGTAACTAAAAAAAAACACGCCAAACCCACACCCAAAAGCCTACGCTACGGTTCTCACGAGCTATTTAACTTTTTAAATACCCAACCAATCACCGATGAGCGAAAAAACAAAGCAATCAAATAACATAATTGAAGTGGCGATGCACCAATTAGCATCCAAAACAATCAACATAGAGAATCGTTAATATTTCGAACCGGAAACGTGATGACGTAACACTGTGTTTTCGTTCGTGTATTGCATGCAGGGTCTCCTTTCTACGTACAGAAATCGATGACATCTACTTCCTTTATTGTAATGAATCGTTTTGAATGAGAGGTCTTTCTCTTATTTCAGTATACACATTCATACATTTCAATGAGTAATTCTGTTGCTTTTAAAATGTAAATGGACATAGACACGAATGACTAATCAAAATACCATCACGCCGCTATATAAAAAGAAGTATAGGTATATGATAAAAAGAAGTTTTTAAAAAATCTTAAAAAGATATTCTGAATATACGCTTATAGCTTAAGTACTACACACAAACACTTCAATTAAGGAAAGATGATTCTGCCTCACTAATATATAATAATATCAAAGAATTAGGTGTGGCCACCACGAGACTTTTTTACGCATATGTTCGTTCGGAAGTGTGTATATAAAAGTTGTTACAAAGTAAGTTTTAAATTCTGTATCTTCTTATCAAAATAAAGTTCTAAATCTAAATCTAAAGCCAAATCTAGTTCAAAGTAGTTTTATAGAATGTATAGTTTGAGAAATATTTGCGAACCACTGCTTTTTGATAAGAGTCTGAATTTTGGAATTTTTTGTACAAAACTTGTTCCATATGCAGCTCTAAATACTCTTGCATTCTCAGCAAATCTGTATAGAATGCAATATTTGCAAAAAAAACTGCTATTTGCTAGGACTAGACGTACTGTTTCCGGACCAAATTTTAAATATTTTTCTATAAAAACTTGTTCCAAATCCAACTTTAAATATGTTTGCACTAATAATAAATCTGTATAGAATGCAGAATTTACAAGATATTTGCAAAAAACTGTTTTTCGATAAGACAAAAAGACCTACTAGCCCAGTCAATAGGTAGTTTTACCTTGCAAAAGGTCGGGGAAAGTTCATACTTGGCAATTTTGTTCATTTTGGAGCCCTAATGAAATCCTGAAATTTGTAAACACGAAAAGTCGTCGCCGGCGCCGCCATCTTGGAAAATGGGTTTTTTGAAAATAACTCGTATCCGCTGCATTTTACAGTACAAGTAGTTTTATACAAAGTTGTAGAGAATAAAATTCTCTACAACTTTTTTATCAGACAAATTTTTCCCAGGTCAATTTTTTACAACTTATGACAGAGGAAAGCGGAACGCTTTTTTGCAATTTGCAAACATTTTGAATTTTTCATGTAAATTTCAAAGAATATTGATTGTTGTTGTTATTATATTATAATATACAGTGTGTCAATAAAGTAAGGAACACCCTAAATATCAGCTTTAAAACATATCTCTAGCAAAAACGCTCAGACACGTATTTTTTTATTTTTGAAGGCTCATTTTCTTAGATTAAATTGAAGTATACAGGGTTATCAAAAAAGAAGATATGACGTTATCATGTGTTTTTTTAAATGAAATAACCTGTATTTTTTAAGAAAATCAATAGAGCTTCTCATGAAGATTTCAACGATATATGAGTTGTTGGGGATATCTTTAATATTTACTTGTAGAAATTGAAAAAACACTTTTGGTGGAACAACGTCATAAAATAATTACAATAGAGTTTAACTTGTTTATTTTTAAATCTAAAACAAAAATTTACTTAAGTAAATGTTTAAAATGCTGCCCGTTCACAATCTGACAGTAGCCTAGGCGAGAAATAAACTCATTCTGAACATTGCTGATTACATCTGGCGTGATTCTTCGGATCTCTTGGCGTATGCGTTCTTTTAAATTATTAATATTTTGAGGTCTATTTACATAAACTTTGCTTTTTAGGTAACCCCACAGGAAGAAATCTTGTGGTGTTAAGTCAGGGGAGCGAGCTGGCCACTCAACAACCCCACGTCTGCCAATCCATCGGTTATTAAAAATCAAATTTATGTAGTCACGCACAGGTCGAGAATAATGAGGAGGTGCCCCATCTTGTTGGAACCAGATTTCATTACTAGGACTGTCAGGGGTATTTGGATCAGGATAAAGTTCCACAAGCGCAGGAAGAAGCTCTAACTGTAAAAAATCCAAATAGATATCCCCATTTAAATTTCCATCAAAAAAGAAAGGTCCTAAAATCCTATTTTTTAGTATGCCAGCCCAGACGTTCACCTTATGAGGGTGTTGACTTCGAGCTTCCTGCATCCAGTGAGGATTATGTTCTGTCCAGTATCTACAATTTTGTCGGTTAACTGTTCCGTTTAAAGAAAAAGTTGCCTCATCTGAAAATAAAATGTTTCTAGCAAACATTTCATCACGTTCACAAAGTATTTGCAAGTTTTCTGAGAACTCCAAACGGCGATCAAAATCATCTTTCGACAATTCATGGACAAGATGCACTTTATAACGATGATATTTCTGCTTATGCCAAATTTTTCTAACAGTCTCATGGCTGCAATTAAAGTTTAAAGCTGCTTGACGAGTAGCACAATTCGGATTATCTTGCACTGTCAAAAGAACATTTAACTTAATTTCATCATCCACTTTTGGTCGCCCAGTTTTAGGTAGATCCCTAACATTTCCGTACTCCTCATACTTTAGAAGTATTTTACTTACAGTTGAGCGAGTTATTGGTTGCCGATTAGGATGCGCTGCATTAAATAGTTCGCAAACTTCCACTGTACTCCTTCTTCGGTCACCATAACCAATCATCATAAGAATCTCAATCCGTTCTCTCTCACTTAGACCCATCTTTATCAAAAGAAATGGCAATTATAAAACAAGCAACGCCAAACAAACTAACGGTGGCTAGTCACTGTCTAATTAGATAAGACGTCACCTTCCATACTGACAATTCTGTCATGACAACGTTCAAAGATTAAAATTACCAAAAATTATCATGTAGTTCCACCAAAAGTGTTTTTTCAATTTCTACAAGTAAATATTAAAGATATCCCCAACAACTCATATATCGGTGAAATCTTCATGAGAAGCTCTTTTAATTTTATTAAAAATATACAGGGTATTCCATTTAAAAAAACACATGATAACGTCATATCTTCTTTTCTGATAACCCTGTATACTTCAATTTAATCTAAGAAAATGCGCCTTCAAAAATAAAAAAATACGTGTCTGAGCGTTTTTGCTAGAGTTATGTTTTAAAGCTGATATTTAGGGTGTTCCTTACTTTATTGACACACTGTATGTATTATAATATAATATATCATTAATGCATTACATTATACATACGTATGCATGTATGAATTATCAATATTTATGTATTACTCGTTTCCACATCACCTATGAGGTAGAGCAATTGACGCGTTTTTTTAAACATGGTATCCCCAGTAGGCCTAATCCACAATCATTTCTGCCGGAAAATTATCAAAGTTGGTATTTATTGAATTTTTAGTTTAGTGCCTTTTTGTCTTTTTGAATACCTGGATGGGCCAAGTTCATGTATATTTTCTTCTGCAGGTTTTTATTCGGAATCACTTTTCTCATTTTCATCTTCATCTCCTGCTTCATCTTCTTCTTCTTCTTCGTCTTCTTCTTCCTCCTTTTCTTCCAGGAATGCTGAAAATTTTTCGAATATTTCTGTTAATTGAAACACATCTTCATTTTCCTCCTCCGCCTCCTCAGAGTCTGCTAAACGATCGGCAACGTTTTCACAGGAGTTTCCGTTACAGAATGAGCAGATTATGGAGCACTTTAGATCTGCTTTCCTGCAGCCACATTTTGAAGCACATCCTGTTTTCCACTTGCATGAAATAAATTTCAATAGTGCCTCTGGAGCAGGATCTTTTGTGGTTGTGAATGGAGTAAGATCGAGTTGATTTTTCTGCCATCCCCATTCCTCTAGATTTTTTTGACTATCATTCCATGTTTGGACTTGATGCTAAGTCAGAAACGAGTGTTCCCGGGCAGCTTCTTTTGTAGGTGGTAAGGTTTGTAAATTACATTTACTTTTTCTTATTGATCGTCTGAAATTGTCATAGCGAAGAGAGTCTAGCGTAGCAATTTTTTTTTTGAAGCGCCGCCGTAGAGTGTAAGTAAGAAATTCTCTCCTGAGATAGCAACAAGTTCGGGATCTGCATTCGGGTCTTTAAATATTTGTAGATCCTGGTTTAATTGCTTGTTCTTCTTAAGAGTATTTATGAACTTCATTCTTCCTTGGTTGTAAATTGCGGAGGTGGTGTCACTGCCACTGAATGCGTGTAAGAAAAGTATATTGTCTGCTACATCTTCGTCAAACTGAAAACTTTTAGCGGGGGTATATTTTTTCAACAGTTTTACCTTTGCTTGGTTCTTTTAAAAAAACATTCAAATGATCTTTTGCTAACGCTGTCAAGAGAACCATAAGATTTACGTCTTCACCCACGATGAAAACCGAGTCAAATGATGAACACATGCTGATTGACGATTAATGTGTCTGCATCTTCCGTAGCCTTGCTTCACTGTATAGTTAGATTCCTCGAATTTCTTCTACAACATCGATATCAAACGGATTTTATTTGTTTCATTGGATAGCAATTTTTCTTGCGTAATAGTTGCCACCATGGACTCTTCAAAATGTATATCTGCGTAAGTATGTTTCTTTGAGCGCCGTAATCTTTCAGCACTCTTCGTGCTTTTGCAAGCTGCATCAGTTGGATATCCGTCAAAGACAATAATTGCATTTGAACCATAACGTGTCTTTACGTACTGCGCGTTGTTTGCACAGATTGATGCAAACGAGTTATTGCGATGCCATACCGATCTAGGTAATACATATCCACTATCTATTACATGGATGATGTTACCGAAATCTGAGACGAGAAGGCTTTGTACAGAGAAGATTTGACGCACTTCCGCATTCCTTCATTGGAAAATAACGATAAGGGAAATGGGGAAAGTTCAAATTTAAGATACTCTTGCAAACTCTTCGTTTGATTGCTTGGCGAAGACTTTTCGTGTTTACAAATTTCAGGATTTCATTAGGGCCTCAAAATGAAGAAAATTGCCATGTCCTATAGATAAACTTTCCCCGACCTTTTGCAAGGTAAAGCCTTTTTTGTGTCTCTATTGACTGGACTATACTTCCGGTAGTAATTTCGAAAAATTTTTCCATAAAATCTTTATAAGATTCGGTTTTTAGTGCTTTTGTATTCTTTAGAAATTTGTCTAAACTTAGTATGTAGTGACGAGATTTTACTGAAAATCTAATCAGATCTTAAAAGAAACATTATACTCATAAATAATAAAGCTTGGTATTGATAGCTTTAGCCGTTTAGGCGCTATCGTGGACACATATATATAAAAAAAAAATTCGGTATCAGGGTACTTCAAAACATGGAAAACTGCATCATTCTGTTTTAATCTGCAACAGATGCAGGTACTTCCCAAAGTCCTTATTCAGGAAGCTTTCTGCAAACATTGACAGTCAGTCGCCAACGCTTTATTCGTGGATGCAATACCAGACAGGAAAATGCGTTCTTGAAACATGCTCTGCTCTTTTAATAGTTTTACAGTCAACGGAATATCCAGCCGAGATAGAAAATTCCCTTTTCTGCCGAAACAAAAACAATTTTGTTGTACATCTATTAATGCACTGGCCTTATGAGTTCGCTCCGAACCCAATAAAATCTATGGTAATAATATTTCTTATTAGGAGACATTCGTTTCTCCCCGCGGACAGAATTTTTGATCATCAAGTGGAGTAGGTATTAAAACGGCATAGAGTTAATAAAACCCCTAATAAAGAAATATTGGAACTCGTATTCAAAACACGGCGAAGTTCGAATACTTGGCAAAGGTTGGCATTTGGTCAACACCAGAAATTCTGTAACTTGCTTGAAGGAAGTAGTTGGAATATGTTTAAGTCAATGCATAAAAACTAAAAGATAACCAGCTTTTAATATGATCGTTAAGTCCTCTACTGCAATGACAGTAGTGTAAGACTGCCGGTTCTGGACCCACCGCCGGGCGGTGGAGGTCAAAGGTCAAAGGTCAAAGGTCAAAGGTCAAGGGTCAAGGGTCAAAGGTCAAAGGTCAAAGGTCAAAGGTCAAAGGTCAAAGGTCAAAGGTCAAGGGTCAAAGGTCAAGGGTCAAAGGTCAAGGGTCAAAGGTCACCGGAGGTGGAGGTCAAAGGTCAAGGGTCAAAGGTCATCGGAGGCGGAGGTGGCGCCCTCTGACGGCCACTAGCCAAACTAAAAATGGCAGATTTCTTGATTACCAACCCAACTAATGTGGCGCCCTCTAACGGCCACTAGCCAAACTAAAAATGGCAGATTTCTTGATTACCAACCCAACTAATATGGCGCCCTCTGACGGCCACTAGCCAAACTAAAAATTGTATCTCTCATCATTACCAACCCAACTAAAGTGGTGCCCTCTAATGGTCACTAACCAAACTAAAAATGGCGCCCTCTGACGGTCACTAACCAAACTAAAAAATTGCATCTCTCATCATTACCAACCCAACTAAAATGGCGCCCTCTGACGATCATTTGCCAAACTAAAAAATTGCATCTCTCATCATTACCAACACAACTAAAATGGCGCCCTCTGACGATCATTTGCCAAACTAAAAAATTGCATCTCTCATCATTACCAACCCAACTAAAATAGCGCTCTCTGACATTCACTAACCCAACTAATGTGACATCAGGCAAAATGGCCGACCATCAAGATGGTCAATAAAAATATAAACTTTGCTTCTAGAGAATTCCTGAATAAATTACACAACTTGCTATCGCGCTTCTCAATGTATTTCTAGCAGGTCTAAACATGTTTTCCAGCGGAAACCGCAACGTCTGCATGCTTCTGTGATAGCTGCAGGCTTGAAATGTATTTCTATATCTTATAAAATGAAAAAAGAAACAATGTATTTTTTAAGAAAAAACAATTTATTATTATAAATTAACAATATGACCAAGTTTCATAACTTCAAAGTCATAGTGAAGTGAATTATAACAAATATGTAGCACTTCCATCATAAGGAAAGCGTTAAACGAATTACAATGATCAACAAGCAATTCTGATACATTTGTATATAAATCTCCAGTTAATGTTATACAAGCGGTTAAGATCATCTTATAAAATGCTATAAAATCGCTGTTTACTAAAAATTCTAATTTACTCTTAATGAGCGGTTGTAAATTAAACAAATTGCTATAGGTATCCGAAGACAATACCAGCTGTTGATTACGACTACTTAATACAATGACAGTAGTATTCCTAAATGTTGACGTTCGAATTTGATGATTCGGACTGCAACCATCTGTCTTACAAAATTCCTCCCAGTCGTCCAATGTGAAGAATACACAGCTTGCAGGCGATCGAATCTGGATGATGGGCACGAATCCAGCCGCTGGACTAAGACCGATATTCACCCATTTCGAACCGCATTTGTTGAGGAAGTATGATGACTGCCCAATTAACTGTTTTTCCTTAACGATATTCTCATCTATCATTTTAAGCGAATCACCAATAAATTCATTATAAGTTTCTGAAAAAGAATTAAAAAAATATAGATATAAGTTTATGTATATAATAATTTTGTGTTCTTACTAGCTTCCATTTTAATCTTAGTGTGTTAAAATATGTGCGAACTCGAATGCAAACAAACTAATACTGATTTAGTGAGAGAAAATTACAGTGAGAACCAATGGCGCCCTCTGACGGTTACCAAGCAAAGTAAATATTAAATATATAAGAGAAGAATTTCGAATATAATATCAGCAGTATCAATTGTAAAGCGGTGTAACACATTTTATATAGATAGTGATAATCAAGTACCTATAATGACAGTGAAACCATACAACGTGGAGAAGTATGAAAACTTTTTAGCAGTTAATGACATCGAAATACCTATTGGAGTTGGGAATTGGCTATTATCCTCGGAATTGAATCAAAGTGATTGTTTATTCATAGCAGCATTTGCATATCAGAACGATCAATATTTCGATATTGATCAATTAATCCACGTGTTAGAATATTGTAACCCCAATATAACCCAACTAAAAAAGTGTTGTATTTATTGTGAATATGAATATCTACGTGAACCTGATTTTGAACTTCGTGATGAAATTTGTGTGTTTGATATAGAAACGTCGAATGTGCTAACTTTAAATAAGAATATACCGGAGATGTTAATGACTTGGTATCCTTAATATGATCATCCAGAATTGGATTATAATGAAGAACTCGTCGAAAATGGTGGTGGATATGTTATATACGCTCATCAGAAGTGTTTCGCAAGTAGCTAACATGTACAGATCTGTATAATCTTGTCTGTACTTGTTTGGAAATACATCAGTCGACAATGTACGTTGAACGCAGGCATAGTGCGCTAAGATTGAAGAAAGTAGTATTAAACAATAGAATTAGAAAAAATTAAAACTGATATCGAAATATATAAATTAGTTGTAAACATCGGCAAAATAAATATATAAAAAATGGATAATATTGAAAAATAGAGATGATCGGGCAATCAGACAAATCGATAAACATTTTGGATTATTGGATGAGGTGGATAAGACGATGATTAAAAATATTCCACTGTTTATCCTCCAAAATAAGGTGAAAAGCTGAATCTCTAAAGCAACACTGGCATTACATTCCTCAGGAGATGCGAGCAAGTCTAAGAGAGTATTTACCCTATGGCTCTCATTATAATCAACCTTGGCAAGACAATCATCTGGATGGTTGGACCCCAGCTCGAAGAAATTGTTATTTATGTAACTTTATAGAATAAATATACATATATGTAATGTACAATATAGTATACAATATTTTAAATAAAAGAACAAACAAAATTATTGTTTTTTATTTATAGATAGTCATATAAATATATATACATATTTTAGAGGTTGAATGAATATACGATTCTACATATGTTCTATACATATTTATTAGGTATATTATATACATTTCCAAATCAAAATTTATGGCTGACCGAGAAAATAAATTACATATACACTCAAACACTCAGTGATGTAGTAATCATTTTTGAGTATACAGATTGTTTCAAAGGTAAGATGGCGGATACAATATGGTCACAACCAGATTATGTAACAATTAATATTTGTTTTATACATATTTATTAATCAAATATCTTATACACCATTACATTTCAAAATTTATGGCATTATAATGTAAGTATAATACTTCAAGCCTATATAAGACATTTAAGAATTTATCATGACAAGAGATTTAATATTTTAATGTAAAGCACCTTACAATGAAAGCAGACTTGTAGCATACTTTTATGAAATCGAATAAAATCAGTACTCTTGAACACACTTAACTTTTTCATTAGCTAAGACTGGAGATCTCTATTTGACATAAATTTTAAAATACATGTTCACGTATCATGGATTTTTTTTTTTAAATAGTCATATAAATATATATACATATTTTAGAGGTTGAATGAATATACGATTCTACATATGTTTTATACATATTTATTAAGCATATATTATTATATTACATCTCCAAATCAAAATTTATGAGTGATACATAAAACGAAAATAAATACATATAAACTCAAGTACTGAGTGACGTAGTAACAAAATTTTAATATACAGGGTGTTTCAAAAGTAAGAGGCGGATACATACAGAATGTTTCAAAGGTAAGGGGTGGGTGGATACATACAAGGTTTTCAAGTACACCGAGTTTTTATTACCAGTTTTAAAATTCACAGGGTTTTTATCATCGGTTTTAAAATACCAGGGTTCTCAGAAATTAATTGTTCATATCTTTGTAGATGTTAAATTCATCGCTATATTAGTAGTATTATACTTGTATGTATGATTATAACATTATTCATTATATATATAAATATATATTTGTGACGAATAGAAAGAGTTAAATAGATAATGCGAGCTATTTCTTCAATTATTTTGTTAGAAAGCGCATTTTTTTATATTGTCGTCAGAAATATCTTTGAAAGCATTACCTCGATATAATTTAAAAAATTCCACAGCACTAATTAGACGACTTGAGGTAATTGTATAGTTAGAAAGCGCATTTTTAAAGTTGACGTCATACTGATGTCATGTAGTTTGACCAGGAATTTAATATCCTTTAAGTTATATATTATATAATCTATAATATTTTTACTTAATATTGTAAGAACATTAAATAAAAAAATTGAGGTTGCAGTTGGATTAGTAAACAATGGGCGTGGTCAAGATCTCTTTATTGCATGTAAATATCAATAAAGTAAATTTATAGTTGACGTCAGAGCTAGTATAATTTTTATATATGTATATAATACCTTGATATAATTAAAAAAATCCGCTCATACATAAATTCCTTATTGATCAATACATTTTAACGAACATAAAATTACATTGAAGTTCAGAAGTATTTCCATATGATAATATTAATGCAGACTTCAATAAGAAACAATGAACGATTCTGTTTTAAATGTATACACAATTTCAACGTTCATATTACTATAAAAATGATGTGGAACCGTGTCTTTCACCTATAAATTATGAACATTTAGCACCGATTGTTATTATAGACTCCAGTCATCAAAGTGAGTTGGTGAAGAACGAAGCAGTTGATATTCGATTAGACTTCAGTAAACGTGACAGAAAAAACTACAACATTTTGTCTGATTTTACACGATCGGATTGTTAAATATAACCCATTAACAAGTGTTGTAAAATTATTCTAAAGAGAGAAAATGTTTATAATAGATATTCAGGGATATCAGTATGAAGATAGCGAATATTTCATTAAAGAAATCGCAATCTACGATTTAACTACGCATCACGTTAACCATACTTTCGTTCAAATGCCTAACAAGTTGTCATGGTTTTGTCCAACAATTAAAAAACATATGGAATGGTTATGTAATAATATACATGGATTACATTGGGATAACATGGACAAACAACAATCAATATCGATGAATCATATAGAAAACTACATTCAGAGTATCGTTGGTGATGCTATCATAATGGTAAAAGGATTGAATAAGAAGAACATTTTGGAAAATTTTCTGTCCAATACAATTATCGATATGGAGAGATTCACTTGTCCAAATCTAAGTACTTTAAGACAAAATGAATGGAGTCGACATTGTAATTTCCATAAGAACAATAATTTAAAATGTGCAAAAGAAAATGTATATTTGTTATATCACTGGTTTATAAAATAATAAAACACAATATTTATTTAAAACCTTTAACCTATTTACATTATATTCTATAACTGTGCAATGTCTTGACTAACATTAATAATAATCTTCTTGTAATCATTACAAAAGCCGAACTTATACATTATTAAGCGCGAAAACCTACCTTTTCCTGTTACCTATAAATGTATAAAGTTTACATTACTAATTACTTAATATTGTGACGAATAGAAAGAGTTAATTAGATATGTGAGCTATTTCAATTATCTTGTTAGAAAGTATATTAACAAGCTGACGTCAAGTATTTGTAGGCGTTAATGATTGTACAACAGTGTTATTTATTACATGTCTTACAATATTAATTGTTTTATGAAACATTTGATTCAATTTTATATCTATCAACGTCACAACCGCATATTTTTATTTAAAGACTTGTCTATACAAGTAAAATTGTTAAATATCATGTATTAAGTCTCCTAATAGATTATTTCGAGAAAACATACATTAACAAGCTTTTAGAAAAACTCTCTAATTATGTAGCCAAAAATATTTTACCTCAATCCATAAAATATGACATTTTTGTTTCAGTTTATATGATCAGTAACACGATGGTTGGTATATCTTCTTATAATGTAAATGTTTCTTTATGCAATTAGGGATTTACTTTTTTTCATTGTACCATATTTCAAGTTAATATCTATTATATTTTCTGTATTATTACATAATACGGAATTTGAAATTAGACAGCGAACAACATTAACAAATAATGAAAAGCGAACATTTTGATTAACACGCAAAAGAGATTTAATAATTTATTGCCATATACTACGAAAATAATATTTTTACTTAATATTGTAAAAATATTAAATAAACAAAAAAAATTGAGTTGAAGTTCGATTAGTAAACAATGGGTGTAACCAAGATATCTTTATTACATGCAAATATCAATAAAGCTAATGATATAAATCTAGAATAGATGATGTAGGATATTTTCACATACATAGTTAACAATATGTAAAGTATATATTATCAAATGTTGACATCAGAACTCTAGAGTATAATTGATATATTAGTCAGATAAATTGTGAAAGTATATAGAAAGAATGATAATCATTCTTCATAATACCTCAACTAAATTTTAAAATGTATCTGATCCTCATCCCAGCAAGTCGAACATAATTTAGCATTTTCTCGATGTATTATCATCTAAAATTACAAAAACATTCAAATATAACAACATGAACCGTTATACATATGTAGAAAGAAACCAACCTTGTCATAGTTATACCAACAGTATTATTTATTCCTAGTCTTACTGTGCTAATTATTCTGAATTCAATCAATCGGAATGTTGTTTTCTGAAACAGTCCAATAAAAAACTAAAAAAATCACTAATTTCTTTAAATAATAAAACTGAATCATGGAGATATATTTAAACCATAAGCAGAATTAATCATTCATATCTTTGTAAATATTAAAATCAGAATTATTATACACTAGTTGACAAAAATTTCCATTCATTAATATATAAATGAAAGCGTATATCAAGAAATTCCAAAAATTTTAATGATCGAGTTAATAGGTATCGTCTAATAATTTCTCTCAATGTATACCAGTATAACGCTTGTTCTGTATATGTTTCTTCTTTACATATATAATATATGTATATATTTGTTTTAATTTTTATACAATATTAAATAAAATATAATATTTGTACAATCCTGAGATATATAAAATATATATAATTAGTTATAATTGTATAAAAGAACAACAATAATAACAACTTTTTCCTAATGCTTTGCAGAACGGAACTATTTATTCGAGTAATTTGATTAAATTTCTTTATAATATTTATCTATATACTATTGCGGCGGTGCTTGATACATTATTTTTTTCGGCAAGACTCTAAAAAGAAATCCCACGGTGTGAGATCACAATATTATGTTTATTATTCAAACTAATTAAAAGATTTTTAAATACTTCTCGTAATATATTCATTTCTCACCCATTCTAGCAGAGGTTTATAACTCAAGTAACTCAAAGCTGTATCATCATTGACTAAGCTGATAAAGAAGGGCAGGATTATTTTGAATTGGATCAATAATTCTTCATCTACTTATGGTGGATCAAAACACCAACTTTTGTGCATATAGAGGAACTTCTACACAAAAATCAGCGAGGGTATAAATAAGAAATCAATTGTTTTTGATTTTTATATACAGGGTGAGTCATTAGTAGCCGCTCTTTTGTGTTTTAAATAAAAGAAAAAACAATTAGTGGAAGATTCATGATTGTTTGGGGAGTATATTATCAAAATACTTTAGCCCTAACACACTTCCGGTTTCACCGGAAATACACTCAACACAAGAACAACAATGTTTATTCTTAGACCTATATCTTCAACTATACATTTCCTACCACTTAATGTAAAAACGTATCAAGTAATTTCTAAAATTTTAACGATCATTGTTTTTCAACTACATATTTTTCCGCACTTAGAGAGCACAATCAATGGATTTATAAAATCTTAATGACCGAGTTTATAGACATCGACTAAAAAAATTTTCTATTATATAATATATTATATATATTAATGAATAGAAATTTTTAGGTGATGTCTATTAGCTTGGTTATTAAGATTTTATAAATCCCTTGATTGTGCTCTCTAAGTGCTGAAAAATATGTAGTTGAAAACAATGATCGTTAAAATTTTAGAAATTACTTGATACGTTTTTACATTAAGTGGTAGGAAATGTATAGTTGAAGATATATGTCTAAGAATAAACATTGTTGTTCTTGTGTTGAGTGTATTTCCGGTGAAACCGGAAGTGTGTTAGGGCTAAAGTATTTTGATAATATACTCCCCAAACAATCATGAATCTTCCACTAATTGTTTTTTCTTTTATTTAAAACACAAAAGAGCGGCTACTAATGACTCACCCTGTATATAAAAATCAAAAACAATTGATTTCTTATTTATACCCTCGCTGATTTTTGTGTAGAAGTTCCTCTATATGCACAAAAGTTTGTGTTTTGATCCACCATAAGTAGATGAAGAATTATTGATCCAATTCAAAATAATCCTGCCCTTCTTTATCAGCTTAGTCAATGATGATACAGCTTTGAGTTACTTGAGTTATAAACCTCTGCTAGAATGGGTGAGAAATGAATATATTACGAGAAGTATTTAAAAATCTTTTAATTAGTTTGAATAATAAACATAATATTGTGATCTCACACCGTGGGATTTCTTTTTAGAGTCTTGCCGAAAAAAATAATGTATCAAGCACCGCCGCAATAGTATATAGATAAATATTATAAAGAAATTTAATCAAATTACTCGAATAAATAGTTCCGTTCTGCAAAGCATTAGGAAAAAGTTGTTATTATTGTTGTTCTTTTATACAATTATAACTAATTATATATATTTTATATATCTCAGGATTGTACAAATATTATATTTTATTTAATATTGTATAAAAATTAAAACAAATATATACATATATTATATATGTAAAGAAGAAACATATACAGAACAAGCGTTATACTGGTATACATTGAGAGAAATTATTAGACGATACCTATTAACTCGATCATTAAAATTTTTGGAATTTCTTGATATACGCTTTCATTTATATATTAATGAATGGAAATTTTTGTCAACTAGTGTATAATAATTCTGATTTTAATATTTACAAAGATATGCATGATTAATTCTGCTTATGGTTTAAATATATCTCCATGATTCAGTTTTATTATTTAAAGAAATTAGTGATTTTTTTAGTTTTTTTATTGGACTGTTTCAGAAAACAACATTCCGATTGATTGAATTCAGAATAATTAGCACAGTAAGACTAGGAATAAATAATACTGTTGGTATAACTATGACAAGGTTGGTTTCTTTCTACATATGTATAACGGTTCATGTTGTTATATTTGAATGTTTTTGTAATTTTAGATGATAATACATCGAGAAAATGCTAAATTATGTTCGACTTGCTGGGATGAGGATCAGATACATTTTAAAATTTAGTTGAGGTATTATGAAGAATGATTATCATTCTTTCTATATACTTTCACAATTTATCTGACTAATATATCAATTATACTCTAGAGTTCTGATGTCAACATTTGATAATATATACTTTACATATTGTTAACTATGTATGTGAAAATATCCTACATCATCTATTCTAGATTTATATCATTAGCTTTATTGATATTTGCATGTAATAAAGATATCTTGGTTACACCCATTGTTTACTAATCGAACTTCAACTCAATTTTTTTTGTTTATTTAATATTTTTACAATATTAAGTAAAAATATTATTTTCGTAGTATATGGCAATAAATTATTAAATCTCTTTTGCGTGTTAATCAAAATGTTCGCTTTTCATTATTTGTTAATGTTGTTCGCTGTCTAATTTCAAATTCCGTATTATGTAATAATACAGAAAATATAATAGATATTAACTTGAAATATGGTACAATGAAAAAAAGTAAATCCCTAATTGCATAAAGAAACATTTACATTATAAGAAGATATACCAACCATCGTGTTACTGATCATATAAACTGAAACAAAAATGTCATATTTTATGGATTGAGGTAAAATATTTTTGGCTACATAATTAGAGAGTTTTTCTAAAAGCTTGTTAATGTATGTTTTCTCGAAATAATCTATTAGGAGACTTAATACATGATATTTAACAATTTTACTTGTATAGACAAGTCTTTAAATAAAAATATGCGGTTGTGACGTTGATAGATATAAAATTGAATCAAATGTTTCATAAAACAATTAATATTGTAAGACATGTAATAAATAACACTGTTGTACAATCATTAACGCCTACAAATACTTGACGTCAGCTTGTTAATATACTTTCTAACAAGATAATTGAAATAGCTCACATATCTAATTAACTCTTTCTATTCGTCACAATATTAAGTAATTAGTAATGTAAACTTTATACATTTATAGGTAACAGGAAAAGGTAGGTTTTCGCGCTTAATAATGTATAAGTTCGGCTTTTGTAATGATTACAAGAAGATTATTATTAATGTTAGTCAAGACATTGCACAGTTATAGAATATAATGTAAATAGGTTAAAGGTTTTAAATAAATATTGTGTTTTATTATTTTATAAACCAGTGATATAACAAATATACATTTTCTTTTGCACATTTTAAATTATTGTTCTTATGGAAATTACAATGTCGACTCCATTCATTTTGTCTTAAAGTACTTAGATTTGGACAAGTGAATCTCTCCATATCGATAATTGTATTGGACAGAAAATTTTCCAAAATGTTCTTCTTATTCAATCCTTTTACCATTATGATAGCATCACCAACGATACTCTGAATGTAGTTTTCTATATGATTCATCGATATTGATTGTTGTTTGTCCATGTTATCCCAATGTAATCCATGTATATTATTACATAACCATTCCATATGTTTTTTAATTGTTGGACAAAACCATGACAACTTGTTAGGCATTTGAACGAAAGTATGGTTAACGTGATGCGTAGTTAAATCGTAGATTGCGATTTCTTTAATGAAATATTCGCTATCTTCATACTGATATCCCTGAATATCTATTATAAACATTTTCTCTCTTTAGAATAATTTTACAACACTTGTTAATGGGTTATATTTAACAATCCGATCGTGTAAAATCAGACAAAATGTTGTAGTTTTTTCTGTCACGTTTACTGAAGTCTAATCGAATATCAACTGCTTCGTTCTTCACCAACTCACTTTGATGACTGGAGTCTATAATAACAATCGGTGCTAAATGTTCATAATTTATAGGTGAAAGACACGGTTCCACATCATTTTTATAGTAATATGAACGTTGAAATTGTGTATACATTTAAAACAGAATCGTTCATTGTTTCTTATTGAAGTCTGCATTAATATTATCATATGGAAATACTTCTGAACTTCAATGTAATTTTATGTTCGTTAAAATGTATTGATCAATAAGGAATTTATGTATGAGCGGATTTTTTTAATTATATCAAGGTATTATATACATATATAAAAATTATACTAGCTCTGACGTCAACTATAAATTTACTTTATTGATATTTACATGCAATAAAGAGATCTTGACCACGCCCATTGTTTACTAATCCAACTGCAACCTCAATTTTTTTATTTAATGTTCTTACAATATTAAGTAAAAATATTATAGATTATATAATATATAACTTAAAGGATATTAAATTCCTGGTCAAACTACATGACATCAGTATGACGTCAACTTTAAAAATGCGCTTTCTAACTATACAATTACCTCAAGTCGTCTAATTAGTGCTGTGGAATTTTTTAAATTATATCGAGGTAATGCTTTCAAAGATATTTCTGACGACAATATAAAAAAATGCGCTTTCTAACAAAATAATTGAAGAAATAGCTCGCATTATCTATTTAACTCTTTCTATTCGTCACAAATATATATTTATATATATAATGAATAATGTTATAATCATACATACAAGTATAATACTACTAATATAGCGATGAATTTAACATCTACAAAGATATGAACAATTAATTTCTGAGAACCCTGGTATTTTAAAACCGATGATAAAAACCCTGTGAATTTTAAAACTGGTAATAAAAACTCGGTGTACTTGAAAACCTTGTATGTATCCACCCACCCCTTACCTTTGAAACATTCTGTATGTATCCGCCTCTTACTTTTGAAACACCCTGTATATTAAAATTTTGTTACTACGTCACTCAGTACTTGAGTTTATATGTATTTATTTTCGTTTTATGTATCACTCATAAATTTTGATTTGGAGATGTAATATAATAATATATGCTTAATAAATATGTATAAAACATATGTAGAATCGTATATTCATTCAACCTCTAAAATATGTATATATATTTATATGACTATTTAAAAAAAAAAATCCATGATACGTGAACATGTATTTTAAAATTTATGTCAAATAGAGATCTCCAGTCTTAGCTAATGAAAAAGTTAAGTGTGTTCAAGAGTACTGATTTTATTCGATTTCATAAAAGTATGCTACAAGTCTGCTTTCATTGTAAGGTGCTTTACATTAAAATATTAAATCTCTTGTCATGATAAATTCTTAAATGTCTTATATAGGCTTGAAGTATTATACTTACATTATAATGCCATAAATTTTGAAATGTAATGGTGTATAAGATATTTGATTAATAAATATGTATAAAACAAATATTAATTGTTACATAATCTGGTTGTGACCATATTGTATCCGCCATCTTACCTTTGAAACAATCTGTATACTCAAAAATGATTACTACATCACTGAGTGTTTGAGTGTATATGTAATTTATTTTCTCGGTCAGCCATAAATTTTGATTTGGAAATGTATATAATATACCTAATAAATATGTATAGAACATATGTAGAATCGTATATTCATTCAACCTCTAAAATATGTATATATATTTATATGACTATCTATAAATAAAAAACAATAATTTTGTTTGTTCTTTTATTTAAAATATTGTATACTATATTGTACATTACATATATGTATATTTATTCTATAAAGTTACATAAATAACAATTTCTTCGAGCTGGGGTCCAACCATCCAGATGATTGTCTTGCCAAGGTTGATTATAATGAGAGCCATAGGGTAAATACTCTCTTAGACTTGCTCGCATCTCCTGAGGAATGTAATGCCAGTGTTGCTTTAGAGATTCAGCTTTTCACCTTATTTTGGAGGATAAACAGTGGAATATTTTTAATCATCGTCTTATCCACCTCATCCAATAATCCAAAATGTTTATCGATTTGTCTGATTGCCCGATCATCTCTATTTTTCAATATTATCCATTTTTTATATATTTATTTTGCCGATGTTTACAACTAATTTATATATTTCGATATCAGTTTTAATTTTTTCTAATTCTATTGTTTAATACTACTTTCTTCAATCTTAGCGCACTATGCCTGCGTTCAACGTACATTGTCGACTGATGTATTTCCAAACAAGTACAGACAAGATTATACAGATCTGTACATGTTAGCTACTTGCGAAACACTTCTGATGAGCGTATATAACATATCCACCACCATTTTCGACGAGTTCTTCATTATAATCCAATTCTGGATGATCATATTAAGGATACCAAGTCATTAACATCTCCGGTATATTCTTATTTAAAGTTAGCACATTCGACGTTTCTATATCAAACACACAAATTTCATCACGAAGTTCAAAATCAGGTTCACGTAGATATTCATATTCACAATAAATACAACACTTTTTTAGTTGGGTTATATTGGGGTTACAATATTCTAACACGTGGATTAATTGATCAATATCGAAATATTGATCGTTCTGATATGCAAATGCTGCTATGAATAAACAATCACTTTGATTCAATTCCGAGGATAATAGCCAATTCCCAACTCCAATAGGTATTTCGATGTCATTAACTGCTAAAAAGTTTTCATACTTCTCCACGTTGTATGGTTTCACTGTCATTATAGGTACTTGATTATCACTATCTATATAAAATGTGTTACACCGCTTTACAATTGATACTGCTGATATTATATTCGAAATTCTTCTCTTATATATTTAATATTTACTTTGCTTGGTAACCGTCAGAGGGCGCCATTGGTTCTCACTGTAATTTTCTCTCACTAAATCAGTATTAGTTTGTTTGCATTCGAGTTCGCACATATTTTAACACACTAAGATTAAAATGGAAGCTAGTAAGAACACAAAATTATTATATACATAAACTTATATCTATATTTTTTTAATTCTTTTTCAGAAACTTATAATGAATTTATTGGTGATTCGCTTAAAATGATAGATGAGAATATCGTTAAGGAAAAACAGTTAATTGGGCAGTCATCATACTTCCTCAACAAATGCGGTTCGAAATGGGTGAATATCGGTCTTAGTCCAGCGGCTGGATTCGTGCCCATCATCCAGATTCGATCGCCTGCAAGCTGTGTATTCTTCACATTGGACGACTGGGAGGAATTTTGTAAGACAGATGGTTGCAGTCCGAATCATCAAATTCGAACGTCAACATTTAGGAATACTACTGTCATTGTATTAAGTAGTCGTAATCAACAGCTGGTATTGTCTTCGGATACCTATAGCAATTTGTTTAATTTACAACCGCTCATTAAGAGTAAATTAGAATTTTTAGTAAACAGCGATTTTATAGCATTTTATAAGATGATCTTAACCGCTTGTATAACATTAACTGGAGATTTATATACAAATGTATCAGAATTGCTTGTTGATCATTGTAATTCGTTTAACGCTTTCCTTATGATGGAAGTGCTACATATTTGTTATAATTCACTTCACTATGACTTTGAAGTTATGAAACTTGGTCATATTGTTAATTTATAATAATAAATTGTTTTTTCTTAAAAAATACATTGTTTCTTTTTTCATTTTATAAGATATAGAAATACATTTCAAGCCTGCAGCTATCACAGAAGCATGCAGACGTTGCGGTTTCCGCTGGAAAACATGTTTAGACCTGCTAGAAATACATTGAGAAGCGCGATAGCAAGTTGTGTAATTTATTCAGGAATTCTCTAGAAGCAAAGTTTATATTTTTATTGACCATCTTGATGGTCGGCCATTTTGCCTGATGTCACATTAGTTGGGTTAGTGAATGTCAGAGAGCGCTATTTTAGTTGGGTTGGTAATGATGAGAGATGCAATTTTTTAGTTTGGCAAATGATCGTCAGAGGGCGCCATTTTAGTTGTGTTGGTAATGATGAGAGATGCAATTTTTTAGTTTGGCAAATGATCGTCAGAGGGCGCCATTTTAGTTGGGTTGGTAATGATGAGAGATGCAATTTTTTAGTTTGGTTAGTGACCGTCAGAGGGCGCCATTTTTAGTTTGGTTAGTGACCATTAGAGGGCACCACTTTAGTTGGGTTGGTAATGATGAGAGATACAATTTTTAGTTTGGCTAGTGGCCGTCAGAGGGCGCCATATTAGTTGGGTTGGTAATCAAGAAATCTGCCATTTTTAGTTTGGCTAGTGGCCGTTAGAGGGCGCCACATTAGTTGGGTTGGTAATCAAGAAATCTGCCATTTTTAGTTTGGCTAGTGGCCGTCAGAGGGCGCCACCTCCGCCTCCGATGACCTTTGACCCTTGACCTTTGACCTCCACCTCCGGTGACCTTTGACCCTTGACCTTTGACCCTTGACCTTTGACCCTTGACCTTTGACCCTTGACCTTTGACCTTTGACCTTTGACCTTTGACCTTTGACCTTTGACCTTTGACCCTTGACCCTTGACCTTTGACCTTTGACCTTTGACCTTTGACCTTTGACCTCCACCGCCCGGCGGTGGGTCCAGAACCGGCAGTCTTACACTACTAATGACTACATAACAAAAAATTTGAGAATTTATTAAAACCTCGAACACGCATAGAACAGACTAACCTACCCATATCTCCATTAGGACATGCAGTTAAAAAAGAAAAAAGATAGGTAACTTGCGTAATCTTCTCATCTCATCAT
This sequence comes from Amphimallon solstitiale, assembly GCA_963170755.1. NCBI lineage: Eukaryota > Metazoa > Arthropoda > Insecta > Coleoptera > Scarabaeidae > Amphimallon > Amphimallon solstitiale. Next base: position 114,488,226 of record OY720677.1, read on the forward strand.
TTTCTAGCTCTGAGCTGTTTCCTCCGTCATATTATGTTTTTAGATCTGATCGTAAATTCTCATTAATAAACAGATCAATTGGTGGTGGAGTTCTGCTTGCGCTGAGTGACACGATTTCTTGTCAACTTGTTGATACTGCTGCTGTCTTGTCTCTTACCCCGTCGATTGATTTTATTCTGTGTAAATGTCGTATTCTGGCTGACCATTTTTACATAGCTGCCGTATATATTCCGCCCAGCACTAATCTACATGATTTCGAAACTTTCTTTGAATATCTCGAAATCCTTTTAGATGGCAAGCCTATCTTATTTATCGGCGACTTTAATCTAACACAATATGCAATTAACCCTACTTCTTGCTCGAAATGTTCTACTTTTTTGAACTTTTGTGCCTCGCTACGCTTACAACAATACAATTCTGTTGTTAATTGTGACGTTAGGCTTCTTGATTTGGTTATTTCAAATATTCCGTGCTGTGTTAGTGTGTCCCCAGATGAGTCTCCTTTTGTTCCCTCTGACCCATATCACCCGCCCTTATCAATAACGTTAAATTTTTCCTATTCTGCTCGTAGACCACACCTATTTCCATCGAATACTAACTTCAGATATAATTTTCGTAGGGTGGACAATGCTCGTTTGTTGTCTGATCTGGCTGAAGTGGATTGGACATTTTTAACTCATATAAACGATGTCGACCTTGCTCTTCAACAATTTTATAATACCATTTACAACGTATTGGATGCTTCTGTGCATAAGTATTGTTCTGGTAATGTTCAGTCATCTTATTCAGAATGGTATACTTCCAACATAATTAAAAATCTAAAACTGAAAGATTATTATAGACGTCATTGGAAAAGATCCAACAATATATCGTACTATAATGAATTCAGTCGACTAAGAGCTCTTTGTAAAAATGATATTGCTGCTGCTTACTCAAAATACTTGGATGAAATTCAGTCCTCAATTCTAACTAATCCTAAAAACGTTTTTAAGTTTTTACAAACCAAGAAGTGCAGTTCCAGGATTCCCAATGGCCTGTCTTTTCTCAATGTTTTTCACGAATCTCCGCAGGACATCGTGGATGCTTTTGCTGAAAAATTTCGTACTTCCTACCATAACAGTACACCTTTTCATGACAACGCACCCAGTTCTTCAGTAAATCATTTACCTGTTGTTCTTCCATTAGTTTCTGAATCGGAGCTAATTGACATTATGTCCAAGTTTCCGCAGAATTTTAATTCTGGGGATGACTTAATTCCTAATTTTCTTATTCATGATGCCAGACATATTTTGGCGATACCTTTGGCTATTATTATTAATCTATCAGTTCGTTTATCTGTTTTTCCTTCCTCTTGGAAGCGTGCACGAATATGTCCAGTGCACAAAAAAGGTGATAAAACGCTTGTTGACAATTATAGACCGATATCTATTTTATCTAACCTTGCTAAGATTTATGAATCCTTTCTTTACTCATGTATATATCATGGCACTAAATCATACATCTCATCTGACCAACATGGCTTTGTCCGTGGTCGATCGACAGTTACAAACCTTATCACCATTTGTCAATATATAAGTTGTGAACTTGATGTGCAGGGTCAGGTGGATGTTCTTTATACCGATCTTAGCAAGGCATTTGACACCTTAGATCATGGTATTTTACTCACCAAATTGTCTGTGTATGGTTTGAGTTCCTCATTACTTAGACTTTTGGAGTCGTATTTACTCAACCGAAGTACATATGTTTATTACAATGGTTTCAAGTCCTTCGAGTTTGTTCCACAGTCTGGCGTCCCTCAGGGCTCCAATCTGGGACCCTTATTATTCATTCTTTTTATTAATGATTTGCTCACCTCATTATCATGTCCTACACTTGCTTATGCAGATGACATTAAAATTTATCAATCCGTCAGGACCTGGAACGACGTATTGCTTTTGCAAGAGAATTTGAATATGATCAGCGAATGGTGCATGCATAATGGTCTGGTTCTGAATGTTGACAAGTGTTGCCACATGACTTTTACTAGAAAGCATAGAATTATTCCATCCACTTATGTGATTGACGATCACAATCTTTCTAAGGTCAACGAATTTAAAGACCTTGGTGTAATTTTTGACAGCCGTCTAACATTTATCCCACATATTTCAAATTTATGTCTTGCTACCTCTAAAACCTTAGGTTTTGTTATACGTACCTGCAAGCATTTCAACAATATCGGTTTACTGAAAACTCTATTCTATAGCTTTGTTGCTAGCAAACTTGAGTATGTTTCCCCAGTCTGGGCACCACACTACACTTACCTCCAGTTAATGGTTGAGAAGATTCAGAGAAGATTCCTGAAGTTTTTGTCATACAAAATTGATGGCACTTATCCTATGCGCAATATGGATTACGCTACGCTTTTGGCACGACATGGAATGCAGTCCTTGACGTCGCGTCGTGAAAGACATGGTGCGCGTTTTATTTGGAAGCTAGTGCATGGACTCATTGATAGTTCTTACATTCTTTCCTCCATAAATTTCCTTGTTCCGCGTATTTCTTCCCGATCTTCCCCTACTTTCTCCCTTCCTATTCCTAGAACCAACTTACTATCTTTTTCTCCTGTAACAACTATGTGTCGCACAGCTGAGCTTATTTATGGTGATACTTTTTTTTAATATAATTTACTTGTATTAACGTCTTCTTTTGTATAATTTCTATTTCTAAATGTATGTATACAATTTTTGTTTTTTTTGTTTGTCCTGTTATTGGATTGATTATCCGTTGGGCAATAAATAAATTATTATTATTATAAATTATTATCTCATTGGGTGGTGATAACTGTATGGATGATCCTAATTTAAAAGGCCCGTGATATTTGAGAATAGTGGCGGTCAAGATCATTCAAATGAAGAAACGTGTGAATATTTTGAAATTGGAGAGGAACATTTTTGTAAACAGTAGTGTGTTAGAAGGTTCTGTTTTTTTAAAGTTTATCAATAAAAAAACAAAATTGACATTGAAAAATTAATTGTCATTGTTAATTAGCGAGACGTGGACGGGTTTCGACTCATATCTTATTGTATACAGGGTGTTAAGATGCGGCAATATTAAAGGGGTTGATTGTCCAGGTCATTTTATACAAAAAAGTTTATAATAAACAAGGTCCGCAAACGCTTCGTTACCGATCTACAGCGTGTTGAAGTTTAATTAAAAGAAATAGTAAAAATTAGATTTCTCCAAGACGGCATTAAAGATCATAATGAAATTTTAGGCGTGTTATTTTTCAAGAAAAAAATAGGACGCCGCTGATTTCTCTAAAAATAAAAATATGTTTCTATTATTTGTTTAATTGTGAAGAAAAAAGCTCTCTTAACTTTCTATCATACGACGTTCCGTTTTTTAGTAAAAAAAACACATTTTAGTGCATGTACATTTATTACAGAAATTTTTTTTTAAATAACAAGGGTTTTATTTAAGGGCAAAAACAAATATTTTACCATACCAACAATTTTAGCAAGCAAAAATTACAATAACTGTGCAAAGTGACCACCTCGAGCTCGCTACTCCATTGGAAAACGTAGAAGACTTAAGAAATCGAATCATTGCTGGGTGCAACTCAATTGAAACCGATCCTGTTGTTTTTGAGAGAGTTCGCCAGTCAATGAGGAGAAGATTGGATTCTTGCATCCGAGCTCGAGGTGGTCACTTTGCACAGTTATTGTAATTTTTGCTTGCTAAAATTGTTGGTATGGTAAAATATTTGTTTTTGCCCTTAAATAAAACCCTTGTTATAGTCCAGGAATTTTAGCACCAGAAACGGGGTTGCTCCGCAAAAAAATCCTATCAATTGATTTTTCGATTGGATTATGTCAGAGGGTGACCCCTAAGTATAAAATCAAATTTGTGTCGTCCAAAACCGCGAGCGTTAGCCGCCATCTTGAGAAACGCCTTTTTGCAAATATCTCGAAAACGGTGTTTTACGTTAAAAATTGTAAGGACTTTTTTTGTAGAAGATAACATTTCCCGTCTTTTTTGTTTGAAACTTTTTTGCGTATTGTCAATATTAGCCAAGATATAGTCGATTGAAAAAAAAACATTTTTTGTTTTTGGAAAATATCTCTATAATTTTTGGAAATACAAAAACAAAGTGATTATCGAAGTTGTAGGTAGAGCATAGCATTTTCTAAAATTTTTGTATGAAACTTTTTTTTGTTCAATCGATAGTTGCTGAGTTATAGCGCATTGAAAGTTGCCGTCAGGTCTAGGAAAACAGCGATTATTGGTAATACGTTGCTCTAGCATGTCAAGAACAAGTGTGGAGACGCGACATCTTAGCGGCAAGTATTGCGGGAGGTAATTAGTGCACGTCTGTGCGTTCTTTAACAATAAGGATATATGGATATTCATTTATACATGTATATTCATCGATTTTTAACCATGAATATTCTATTTGAATAGAATAGAGGTATATAGAAAAGTAAGCAGCTGCACGGTGCTGGGTTTCTCCCAACATTATCTGTGCCTTTGTTCGAACCTGCCTGGATGTCTCCCCCCCTCCCCCACACATCTTGATTCATCAGTCACTAGCGAAGATAATAATGGATGGCATTGATTTTACTGAAGAAGAACGTGACGAAATGGATTTCGTGATAAATGATACCGAAATATCTGCTGTACTCTCTGCCCCAGAAAACATCATAATTAAAGTTGATAGGAGGAGCGATCCCAACATGATTGCTCAAGCTGGCGAGCGTTTTTTTACTGCTTTGTATGGAGGTAATGAAACCGAACCATCCATCGACTCTCTCCGATACAAGAACTTCGGCAAGTTAGCTCGGAACACCAAGCTGAACTTATCCATTCTACCACCGACGCAGGATACAGTCCGTTACCATTCCTTCAGGGTGTATCATCAGGTCCAAAGTTGGCTGAGATTTCACCATGACTCGGAAGAATGGGTCTGGAAGTGATGTACGGATGGCTTATTACCGATCACAATGAAAATAGCTCCCGCGCCGCAAAATTTGCTACAAATAATATCCTGCAAATGCAAGACAAATTGCGGAGCTGCCTGCGGATGCCGGAAGAGTGGCTTAAAATGTTCCGTTATCTGTTCAAACATGCGATAACGCAATCCCTACAGTGTACGATAGCGACGAAGAGAATGCCCACAATGAATCGTTTTTTGATCCTTTGAAAATTAATGACTCGAACATGGAAGAGCAACATTCGCGAACCATCGAAAATCGCCCTTACTGTTCTAAACAAAGGAAATTCTTTTAAACCAATCATCGAAGTTTGAAATTTTTCAACAATAATTTTTTTATTAATAAAGATGTTACACTCCTCCATTGTAGATTAATCTGTGAAAAACGTTCTCTAGAAGCCAAAGATGTTAAAAATTCGTGTTAAATCATAATCTAAAATAATTTAATAATTTTAGATTATGGTCCTAGAGACTGTTTTTCACAAATTGAATTTTTTAATTATTATAACGAATAATGAATATGAACAGTAGATGAATACATTTTCATGTCTTTCTCAAACGATTTTTCAGACAGTGTTTATTGCACAAACTTTTCTCCCTTCACCCATATCCCTCATATTCATGATAAATATTATTTTTAGCGTCTCTATTATAAAATTCTTCGATTACACTTGTTCTTGGCATGCTAGAGCAACGTATTACCAATATTCGCTGTTTTCCTAGACCTGATGGCAACTTTCAATGCGCTATAACTTAGCAACTATCGATTGAACAAAAGACAGTTTCATACAAAAATTGTAGAAAATATTATGCTCTACAACTTCGACAATCACATTTTTTTTTGTATTTCCAAAAATTATCGAGATATTTTCCAAAAACAAAAAATGGTTTTTTTCAATCGACTATATCTTGGCAAATATTGACAATAGGGAAAAAAGTTTCAAACAAAAAAGACGGGAAATATTATCTTCTAGAAAAAAGTTCCTTACAATTTTTAACATAAAACTCACCGTTTTCGAGATATTTGCAAAAAGGCGTTTTTCACGATGGCGGCTAACGCTCGCGGTTATGGACGATACAAATTTGATTTTATACTTAGAGGATACCCTCTAACATAATCCAATCGAAAAATCAATTGATAGGATTTTTTGCGGAGCGAATATCTAAAAATCCTGGACTATTATTTAAAGAAAAATTTCTGTAATAAATGTACATGCACTAAAATGTGTTTTTTTTACTAAAAAACGGTACGTCATATGATAAAAAGTTAAGAGAGCTTTTTTCTTCACAATTAAACAAAGAATAGAAACATATTTTTATTTTTAGAGAAATCAGCGGCGTCCTATTTTTTTCTTGAAAAATAACACACCTAAAATTTCATTATGATCTTTAATGCCGTCTTGGAGAAATCTAATTTTTACTGTTTCTTTTAATTAAACTTCAACACGCTGTAGATCGGTAACGAAGCGTTTGCGGACCTGTTTATTATAAACTTTTTTGTATAAAATGACCTGGACAATCAACCCCTTTAATATTGCCGCATCTTTTTTAAACACCCTGTATATACGAAGTGGTGATATGTTTATCTGTATGAGGTATTACATAAATTCGAAAAATTCTTCATTACACACCTGCCGATATATTTTCAATTATTTTCTCCAGCATGCGTGTATGAAGGATGTTTCGAATTTACGAAGTATCTCATACCCACAAACATACCAACATTAACACTATTTTTATATCGAGTTTCTATATTTTGTTGTATACAATCATGGTTTTCAAAATAAAAATAAATGTTCAACGAGGACAATCAGAATATTTTGTCATCGTGGAATCTCAAGCAAGTCGTCAATTGCCTTCTATCATTTTTGTTGAATATATGTATATACATACTTATATACTATTAATTTATTATTCTTTTAATATAGCCTGTCGTAAAAACCCATTAATTTCTCATTGAACATAAACAGTTCTTAATCACTTAAATAGATCTGCAATTACATCAATAAATAAGGCAGACATGGAATATATAGTATACACCCAACGATCTACTACGATGTTGTTGAAGATACAGCAGCTCATTTACAGATATATTACGGATTCACTAGGGATTTTTTTCAACGGGGTGATACTCTGCAGAAAAATCAATATGACTACCTGAGAAAAATTGAACGAACATTACATACCTACGCATTTATTTTTCTAATGGCATAGACGAATATTTTAGTAGTATTATTCTGGTAGTAAATAGTATCATTGGAGCAATTATTACTCAAATTATCTGATTCCTTTTTATTTTTAATTTGCGTATAATAATAATAATCTTGATTACCCAACAGAAATTACTTTTAGAGTCGACCCTCGCTAAATCGATCTCATGGGGCATTTCATGTTCTGTAATTAGAGAGAGTTTGAATTAAAGACAGTAAGAAGAAAAATAATAAAGGTATGTGTAAGTATAATACATTAAAATACAAATTGGATTACCCGAAACCGGAAATATTTTATGAAAAGGGTATTTTACAATATTATTTCTATTTCGGATGTTAAAATTTCAAAAAAAAAAACTTAAAATAAGAGATTTTTGTTAGAACATGTTATAAATCTAATTTTTTTGAAGTAGGTTACATGTTTTTTAACTAGAGCACTACAGGGTTCCATTCTGGGTCCACTGTTGTTTATAATATTTGTGAATGATATGCCAAATTATTTACACAAAAACATGTTTGTATGCAGATGACACCAGCATATTAGCTAGTTCTCCTTTCGAAAAAGGCATAATAATAATAATAATAATAATAATAATAATAATAATAATAATTCATAATTTATTCAGTCCAACAGTAACAAACCAATTTCAGGACAAAGAAGTAAACGTACATTAATAAAATACAAATCAATCATATTCTTATTTGTAATATAAATAATTTACAACTATACACATATATTTATCTATAGAGATGCAGAATTATGTATTACTTGCTGAATTGGAAACAAAAAATATATCATCATAATGTAAGTTTGCAGCACGACACATGGTGACCAGTGGCGATCCCCGAAGAAGATTAGTCCTCGAAAAGGGCAACCAAAACGTGGATGAAGAGCGAGAGGAAATCCTGGGAGTGTAAAAATTCAAGCATGATAGCGAGCACCATGAAACTCTCGGCGATTCCGCAGTGATTGGAGGTCATGTGCTTGCAGCAAGAGATTGTAATCGATGCCACGTTTCGGATAAATTCCCATATCCCTGAAAGATAAGTATTTCAGGAATCGCCGCTGCACTCTCTCAATGGCTAGAACTCTCTCAATGGCTAGTTGTAGATATATGTACTGAGGTGACCATACTTGTGATGCATATTCCAGCTTACTGACGACAAAACTGAAATACAAAGCCTTCAGAAGCAGTAGATTTTTAAAAAACTTACAACTGCGCAAAACAAAGCCCAAAGCCTTCGAAGCCGAATTGCAAATGAAATATATATGACTGGAAAAGTTCAAATGTGTGTCAAAGAACACGCCAAAGGTCCTTTATGCTGTCCACCCGCCTAAGCCGGTTGTCCTCAATAGAATAGGTAGATGGTATATTATTATTTTTGTGAGAGTAAGACATATAACAACATTTACTTACATTTAGTTTCAAATTGAAGTTGGAACACCAAGTCGATATACGATTCAAGTTTTCTTGAAGACGAAGTACATCGTTCCAAGTTCGTATAGAGCAGTAGATCTTTATATCATCCGCATATGCGAGTACATTGCATGTTATTGATTTAAGCAAATCGTTGGTATATAGAGTAAATAACAGAGGTCCCAAGTTAGAGCCCTGCGGCACACCGGATGAGGGAGTAAACTCAAATGACCTAAATCCATTGTAACAGACATAATTGCGCCTATTTGTCAAATATGAATGCAGAAGTTTGAGCAGGGGCGGGCTGAATCCAATTGCTGCGAGCTTTTCCAGAAGGATACCATGATCTACCGTGTTAAACGCGCGACTAAAGTCAGTGTAGATCACGTCTAATTGGTCATTAGCATCCAATTCATGAGAGACAGCCTGAGTTATAGTTAGTAGGTTCGTAACTGTAGACCATAGGTTCCCAAAGTGGGCGATAACGCCCCCTTGTGGGCGCTGCAGGTCTAAAGGGGGGCGGTAAGAGACCCAGAAAAAAAATGGGGGCGTTGTGTAAAGGCTTAGGGGGCGATTTGTAATTTCATCTAGAATCTAGGAGGACTCTTAGACACCGACTGAGCTCTCGACTCTCGACTAGGGATGGGCGATAAACATCGATGTTCATTGAACATCGATATTTTAGGATCGATGTTCGATGTTTTTGCATCGATGTTTGCAATTTAGATTTATCGATAAACTATCGATGTTAGAAGAAATATAGTGAACATCGAACTTTTAAGCTTGACAAAATGTATTTGCACTAATCACAAAATAAAACAGCGTCCTCTGTTGACAAATACAAAAATGTTTCCAAATTAACAGCTCACATACAGGCTACGAGGATGTAAAATTGTCTACGAATAAAAGAAGTATTTAAATTACACAGTGCTATATCATATAAATTCGAATATTTCATTTTAGGCTCTTTTAAATATTACTCAGTATAAATATTTAAATAATATATAATTAAATACATAAATTTATAGTACTTTTAATGTGCAGAATAAAAGTTAAATTATGTATGCATGCAGAATAAGTGAAGGAGGTAAACGTATTTTCATAGAAAAAGAAGAGAGATAGACATTACCGATGTATACTTCTTCGGGAAATTCCCTAGTGCGTACAATCATACACGACGATACACGTATTAAATGCAAGATGACACATCAGAAATATAAAACCATATCCATATGTATCTCGGTATTTGCCAGCGTAGTCAAAAAAAAATGCAAGACTATAAAATCCCAAATAAAAATCGTTCTCTTAAAAAGCTTTGATACACGTAAATGTATATATTTTTTAAGTATCAGACGATTTAAGTCATGTGGTTGTTTCATGCGTAATTGCATAATATTGTTTTTTTATATAGTTTTTTTTGAGTAGTTTCTAAAGTTAACTACATATTATAAATGTATATATTTCTTTTATTATTTTTTTTGAATAGTGATATCTTTTATATCATTTTGTTAAGGACGTAAATTAATTAAGTTATAATAAAGTTTTTGTTAAACTGCCAAAAAATAAATCTATAAATATAATTATCGATGTTTAAAAACATCGATGTTTGGTAGTCGATATTTTGCAACCATCGATGTTGATCAACGATGTTAACATCGATGTTTGATATCGATGTTTACCCACCGATGTCCCATCCCTACTCTCGACTACAACTTGTGAACATCAACTAATATTAATTAAGAGATTGCTCAAACCAACTCGGTTCGATATTTCTCTCCGAGTAGTTCATATATCTGTCCTGTTTTATTGAATAAATAAAATAAAAAACATATCAATCGGTCGCTCCGTTTCGAAACGAAAAGAGACACAAACAAACAAATAAAAAGGCAACTGTATCAATCGGCTGGTTCATAGAATACGTGTTCTTACTTGTTGAGTACGATTGAGCGTCGAATGAGATAAACGAGTTTATGCATGTTTGTCTTATTCCTGTCGGTGCGTGCTGCTTATGCAATCCTATATAAACAACGTAATATTTATTTTATTTTCATTTGCGGTTTCGCGCGTAATAGATAAGCAGTACTTAAGTTCAACACTTATACTTACGTATTTCTCAAAACAAAACAATGTCGGAAGTAAAAAAGAAGAGACGGCAATACTGTGCGGAATATATTAAATTCGGATTCATTGAAAATCCTACAAACCCATCGTCGCCTTTGTGCCTTCTATGCCTAAAAACATTTTCGAATGAAGCAATGAAGCCTTCAAGACTTCAAGATCATTTGAATAAAATGCATCCAGATAAGAAAGACAAGAATGTAGCATATTTTCAAGACCTAGAGAAGAAGCATAATACTCGGCCAAGTGTAGCAAAACTCTTTTCGGCGGCTGCTAAGCAAGATGACGACGGACTTCGAGCTTCGTACAACATCTCTTTGTTAATTGCTCAAAAAGGCAAACCACACAACATCGGAGAAGTGTCAATTTTGCCAGCAATAAAGGAAGTAATAACTACTGTGCTTCATAAACCGGCCGCAGATATTATCGGAAAAATTCCTTTGAGTAATAATTCTGTGCAAAGACGAATTGATGAAATGGCCGGAAACATAGAAGAATCATTGTGCAATCATCTGAGGACTAGTCAATTCTCAATTCAGCTCGATGAGTCCACTTTACCAACTAATGAAGCATTGTTGCTGTCTTACGTGAGGTTTATTAAAGATGAGAAAATATGTGAAGAACTATTGTTTGCTAGAAATTTAGAGACCGATACAAAAGGCGAAACCATATTCAATACATTGGAAAAGTTTTGTGATGAGAAAGAGATTCCCTTGAAAAATATTATATCAGTTGCTACGGATGGCGCTCCGGCTATGACAGGGTGCCATAAAGGCTTCATAGCGTACGTAAAAAATAAAATTCCAGATGTCCTTGCTGTACATTGCGTTATTCATAGACAACATTTGGTTGCTAGAAATTTAAGTGAACGACTATTTCAATCACTGCAATATGTCATCAAAGCAGTCAATAAAATCCGTAACTGCTCTTTGAATGATAGATTATTTCATCAGCTTTGTGTTACTAATGACGAAGATTTCAACCGTTTGTTGTTTCATACCGAAGTTAGTTGGCTATCAAGAGGCAATTGTCTGACTCGATTTTACAACCTGTTTGACTCTGTGATAGAGTTTTTGGAAACTAAAGATACAGAATTGCGCAACAAGCTCATTACATCAAAAAATGATATAGCTTACATGACAGACCTGTATAAATTGTTCAACAACATGAATCTCCAACTGCAAGGCGATGAACTAAATTTAATTAAAACAAAAAATGTCGTTGCTGCTTTCGCAGCCAAACTGCTTCTACACAAAAAGAATATGGGCAGACGTGAGTTTCATAATTTTCCGAATTTATCAGTATCCTGCAGTAACGACGACTTGTTTGCCTACTGCCAACATTTGGAAAAGCTCCACATTGACTTCACCGAACGATACCAGGATATTTTGAACTTGGAAATACCAGACTGGGTGTTGGATCCGTTTTCAAATGTCAACACAGCAATATCACCACATCTGGAAGAAGAACTTATAGAATTGACAACGAACGAGGAAATAAAAATCAAGTTCAAAAATGGCTACCAAGAATTTTGGCTACAAAAACCGATCCCGCAATTGTACCCTGGATTGTGGTCAATCATTCAACGATTCTTGATAGCATTCCCATCGTCATATTTGTGTGAACGTGGATTTAGTGCTGTAGCAACGCTGCTTACTAAAAAGAGAAATCGTTTGCATGTTACCGAACGTGGTGACTTGCGGCTGTTCTTGAGTAAATTGGAACCTGATATCAACAAACTTATTAAACAGCATCAGATTCATCCTTCACATTAGTTTTTATATTAGAATCGATTATGTTTGTTTTATTTTGAATTTTGAATAAAAGATACTTTGTCTGAATACTATAAAGTTGCGTTTCAATAATCATTCTCATTGGCAGGTGTAGCCCGTAAAAGTTAACTTGAGACCTGAGCGCCGTTGTGTACTACCTACTACGCTCAGGTCTCAAGTTAACTCATTCATTCTAAACGAGACTTTTACTATAACCCATAGTAAAAGTCTCGTTTAGAATGAATGTTTAATCTCCGCTAATATAGCTCACAATAATTAATTTAATTTGAAGTTATAGTGGTTTTTGAGTAGGTGAAAAAATGGGGGCGCTAAAAAATAATTTATTCTCAAAGTGGGCAGTAGGCAAAATAAGTTTGGGAACCACTGCTGTAGACCGTCCACGAATGAAACCATGTTGACATCCAGAAATCAAAGATTTTGTATTGAAAGCTATGCAGGAATAAATTACGTTTTCAAAAACCTTTGCAAAGTTGGGTAGAATGGATATTGGCATGTAGTTCTCAACTCTAGTTCTGTCATCTTTTTTAAAGATTGGGCTTACTCTTGCTCTTTGCCAGCGCCAAGGAAAAGTAGCTGTTCTTATTGAAGTATTCATTATTATAGCCAGAGGCTCAGCTAAAGTAAGTCTGGCATTGTGAACAAATATACTTGGGATTTGGTCACCGCCAACTGTATAATCTTGATTGAAAGACGACATTATTCGTATTAGCTCGTCTTCTGTAACACTGGATAATGTAAATGGAACTTGATTTGGTTGAGAATCATCAAATGAGAATTGAGAGCTATGCTGATATTCGGATGACAACATATTAGCAAAGGCGTTAACTATACCTTGTGGCAAGTCAATTTGTTGGTTGTTATGATATAGTATGTTCGGTATACGTGAAGTGCCACGCCTACTATGTATATACTTAAATACTTCCTTAGGATTTTTTAAGATTGACAATTCCATCGAAAGTATTTCATTAAAGACAATCGCTGCAGCTGAAGAATGGTTAGATGCCAACAAATTAAAACAGAACACCTATAAGACAAAACAGCAAGCGCTAACCACAAGACCGAATGTTCAAAAAACCTCTTTAAGGTTCCTAGGAATGTATATATATATATAGACAGTGTGGGCTTAGATGGAACGACCACAGAGAGCACCTAGCGAAAAAATTATCTAGTGCAATTTTTGAATGGAAAAGAGAATCTGTTACCATTATCTTTTCCATTCCCATCTGAGTGTACTATTCTAGGTGACATCTGCTAGAGCGACAAGGATTTTTATCTTTGAGAAAAAAGCATTGAAAGTGTGTAACTTGCAATATCGCGATTCATGTAGGGCGACTTTAGAAAAGAACACATACTCAACTTAGTATCGCAGTATCTCTTATTTCTGCTTACCCATGTGCACGAACACAGGGCAAACTTCGCAACAAATGGAAGCACCCATGAGTATCACACAAGATCTCGTGAACAACTTAAAACCCCGAGTCATTGGTTGACAATGACAGAAAGAACTGTGGACTATTGCGGGACAAAAGCATATAACTTATGACCTGATGATTTAAAACACTTTCTTGTGCAAAAATTCAAGAAAGTGGTAACGGAAATATTAATCGATAAAGAATATTACTCTCTTCATGAGAAAATTATTGAATTTTCCTTGTAAGTTAGTGAAATATATGTACTGTGTATTGTTATACAGGTTGTTCATTTCAAAACTTCCCACCTAAATTTCTGGAAATCTGGAAATATATGAAAAATTCCCTGAAACACGTAAGAAGTATTATCGTGGGGACAATTTCTTGACGCAAAAATTGACTCACCTACTTTAACCTCATGCCCCCGGGAGCTACCCCCTTAAAAATCTTAATACAAAGGGGTATCGAGTAGTAGTTCATTTTATGAACTTCTCAAAACATGGAAAATAAATAATCTTGTGGTTTTTTAACTTTTTTGTTATGTTTAATGCAGAATAATTTACCTTCTTTTGTAGTAAAGGTTTTTATACCGATTTTGTTTTCATTGATTCAATTTTTGTAACAGCACAATAAAATAATGATATATCCGATCATTCCTTTGTTCCAGTGCTCCTCGTATGAAAATACATTGTATGCTAATTTAGTATAAATTGTTATTTAGTGTTATCAACCCAAAGTTAGTTAAATAAAATAAGAAAATGGTTCACGGTTTGCAAAGAATTTTGTATTAATTTATGGAGCGGAAAATCAATATGCTCGACGAACTGCTGCAACATTAAACGAAAGACGTCTGGATAAGATGACATCTCATAGATACGTCCTAAATCTTATTGACAAATTTACTCAGAGTTGATCTTGTTGCAAATGTAAAACATAATCAGTCGACAGTTTTTAATGATGGTGTTCAAATATAATTGGGTCATTTCGTCATAAATTCTAATACCTCTTTTCGTCAGATTTCTGCAGCAACTGAAATTTCCTTGGGTTCGGTTCATAAAATTGCAAAACTTTATAAAATCCATCCTTATAAACTGAAAATGTGTCAAGAGCTAACTGAAGACGATTATGACAGAAGAGTAGAATTTTGTGAACAAATGACCACTATGATTAATAATATGGGCTTATTTGGAGTCACTTCTATTTACCCCTCTACCTCAAAATTTAGAAGAACTTCGTCGAGGATTAGTGCAACCTGCCGTGGAATTCCAAGAGATGTTTTTGAAAATATAGACCGCAGTTATGAACTGCGGCTATGTCACTATTTAGGGATCAACGGACAACATTTTGAACAATTATTGCATTGAATTTTTCTACAAAAAATATTTTATTTCTTAAATAACATTGAACACAAAAATAAAACATTTTAAGCAGTTAAAGTGTGTTTGATTAATAGATATTTACGCTTAAAACAAAAAACAAAAAATTGAAAAAACCAAACGATTTTTTTAAAAATCTTAAAAACGAATCGATCAATTTAAAAAAAATTAACGCCAAAATTTACTGTTTCAAAAGACCTTTAAAATGACGTATTACTCGATGCCCCTTTCCATTTAGGATTTTTATGGAAGTATCTCCCGGGGGCAGGGGGTTAAACTGGGTGAGTCAATTATTACATCAAAAAATAGCCCCTATGATATTAATTCATATGTATTTCAGGAAATTTTTGATAGGTTTCTAAATTTCTTAAAATTTAGTGTAGGAAGTTTTGAAATGAACATCCTATATTATATGGCTGTGTATGTCATTACCAGTAGATGAATAGCAAACGGTATAATAGTATGTAAATTGACAAATAATGAATATGATTATACATAAATAAAGTCATCTATCTATCTATCAATATTTGAATATCGGACCCTTTCAGAAGTAGCTTTCAATAACAGTATTAGAAATTTTACCTTCCATTTCTGTGTTAGTGGTTTATATTGTTAATTAATCTAAATAAAATGTTAGCATATGTCTTAATAATAATAATAATAATAATAATAATTTTTATTGTCCAACAGTACAAACCATTTATAGGATATATAAAATAAGAGGTATTACAAAAATAGTTAAATATTAAACATTTAAAACATATCTCTGTATAATTTATTATAATTAACTGATATGTGAGAAACAGGAGACTTAACTAGTATGTTGGCCCTAGCTCTTGGAGTAGCAATGAAAGTGAAATGGCTTGTATTCTTTGTAAAATTCCTACTTCAAGAAAATAAAATTAGTGTGCGAAAAAGTAAGACCTTGTGCATCCAAAACGGGTTTCGCAAAGTGAAAGCAACCGGCATAGAAAAAAGTATTTGTAATGAAGAAAAAAATCGTTCTAAACATTCACATAAAAAACATAACAATTAGCATTTGTATGTAGTTACAATCCATGTAGGCTACAAATTCGTAATTAAAATACGTATATATATAAATCGTAATATGTACATACAATTAAAAGGGCCCAAAAAAATTTGAAAATTTTGTTTAATACTTTGTTGTACGCTTGATACTGAAACTAAGTTTCTGTTTCGTGGAAGTTTTTGAAGACATGTTTAAGGACGTTTTCATTTCTTTCCAAAGCGGACTGTGAAATCCTTAACACCCTCTCATATCAGCTGGACGAACCTCTTCCTGTACAGTTTCCTCTTCTCCCCCATTTGATTCTACGTTTTCATTTGTAAGTTTCGCAGCAGTATCCAAAATATCGGCATCAGTAGGAATGTCACAAACCAGCACTTAACATCTATATAATCTTGGAAAGTTTCTTCCTGCAGTTCAACACCAATTTCTTGGAGTCCGTTCCATAAATATTCAGTTTTCTCATAACCATTTGCAAATAATTTTGTCAAATCTGCCAATGGTACCTTATCTTCATCATCCCAACCTGGACAGCGTCCAAAGCGGACTTTCTGGAAACAGCTTTTTATTGTTTCCTCTGTTATATATCACCAAGATTCTAATACAAATCACACACAACAAGGTGAATTTAGGCAGTCCATTACTTTCTTCAAACATAGAAATGATATTTTTCTATAGCAAGGATGTTTCTATTTTATACAGCAAACACATGGTCAAGACGTAACAGTTTTCAAACATTTTGCTAGTCATCGCGCCTTATTGCTATAATTAACCAATCCAAAAGGTTTGATTCCTTTGAAACAACGAAACTTGTTACTTTTCCCATTGAGAAAAACTTTACTTTCTCAGTACCAGACATGTTGGCCCTAAGCAATGCCGTGACATCTTCCTAGCTATGTTTTCCAACAAAATATTTTTGGCCAAAATACGATTTTCTGAAGCTAGTACCTCATTAGAATAATCTGGCTCATCTGCACTGGATTCTAGGATTCTAGGAGACCAGCTAAGGTCTGTCGAATATAATCTGCAATTTGGACACCGCTAACAGATGCAAATTAGTTGGCCCTAAGCAACGCCGTGACATGTTCCTAGCTATGTTTTCTACCAAAATATTTTTGGCCGAAATATAATTTTCTAAAACTAGTACCTCACAAGGATAATCTGGCTCATCTGCACTGGACTGTAGGATTCTATAAAGTCTGTCGAATATAATCTGCAATTTGGACATCGCTAACAGATGCAAATTAGTTGGCCCTACGTAATGCCGTGATAGCTTCCTAGCTATGTTTTCCAACAAAATATTTTTGGACAAAATATGATTTTCTGAAGCTAGTACCTCATTAGAATAATCTGGCTCATCTGCACTGGACTGTAGGATTCTATGAGACCAGATAAGGTCTGTCGAATATAATCTGCAATTTGGACACAGCTAACAGATACCAATTCTTCATTGAGCACTTTGCCAACAATAATATGCCTGGTTTCGAAATTGCATTGAAGTCACAGTAATAGTGATGATGTCACTGTTACTGCGCCCAATTTCAAATTACATTATTTATTTGAGTCCTGTCCTCTAATGTTCCCCTGATATACGATTTTTAATTTTTACTTTTCCGTATTATAAACAGAAGTAAATTTCGCTTGTCTACATCCAAATTAATTAGTTGCCATCCATCCTCAGTGTACAATTAAATGCTCTCAATTAGTTTCCCGGTACTGTTTAAATTAAATTTTGAATGCTTTTTACTTTCTTATACGTAATATAAGGAAGTATTGTGATGATGAAAATTTTCGACCTCGAGATTTTTGCAGATGTCCACGTTTTGAAGTCCCCTGATACCGAAAAAGTGGTTTTTAAAAAATGTCTCTCTCTCTCTCTCTCTCTCTCTCTCTCTCTCTCTCTCTCTCTCTCTCTCTCTCTCTCTCTCTCTCTCTCTCTCTCTCTCTCTCTCTCTCTCTCTCTCTCTCTCTCTCTGTGTGTGTGTGTGTGTGTGACCACGATAGCGGTCAAACCGCTATAGGTATCAATTCCAAATTTTATATTTACGAATATAATCTCCCTCTTGAGATCTGATTAGATTTTCAGTAAAATCGGCAGACCGGAAGTAGTAGTTTACTTCAGTGAAAAAATCGAATTTTGCCAATTATTCGTCAACTACTATGTTTAAAGAATTTTGTAGACAATTCATATATACTCAAAATTAAATTTGAGACAAATTATCTTAAAAAAGTTTTTCGAAATTCCAACCGGAAGTAGGTCTTATTTTTATCGAAAATCAGTTTTTTGCGAATATCTCGCAAGTCATGCTTTCTAGGCAGGATCATTACGAGTATAAAAGTATTTAAATTATAATTTTAAATATCTTTTGTATAAAAAAAATTTCAAAATTCGGACCGGAAGTATCACTTTTACTCTTACCGAATAGCGATTTTTTGCAGATATGTCGTAAATTATGCATTCTATATATATTTATTAAGAGTACAAAAGTATTTAGAGTTGAATTGGCAATATTTTTTGTATACATAAAATTTCAAAATTCGTACCGGAAGTGGCACTTTTACTCTTAGCGAGGAGCACTTTTTTGATAATATCATGCAAAGTATGCATTCTATAGCGATTTATTAAGAGAATGATAGTACTTAGAATAGGATTTTGAATAAGTTTTGTATAAAAAAATTCTTAAGATTGTATAGTTTGAAACGCTCATACGTATAAGAAAGTCGTGTGGTGGCCACACCTCATTTTTTTGAATAGTAATAATAAAACTTGTTTTCTTTAAAATATTCTTAAATTTAGAAGGAAATGTTAAGTATCTATTAGTTTAGTAGTTGTTTGTCGATATGCATTTTTTCCTTAAACTGTTTCCGGATGTGGTGAAACACAGTTCTCCTCTATAACATTTTTATGACTTTAGAGGTCATTTACTTTACAGACGTAATATGCAAGTACTTTAATATTATATATAGTGATATGTCTAATAGTAATAAGTAAGACCGTGTTTCGATATCAAGTTCCTTGCTTGAATAATATTTCAACATAACAAATTTTGAGTGCATATCAGGTTCTAATTGCCTGGGAGCAATATATCTGAAAGTGTAATTCAGTCTTCTAGAAACGGGTATACCTATTATTTCGTACTACCAACATTGTACAGAAATAATAAAGCGTTCGATAAATGGCATTTAAATTTGATTACAAAAGTATTTCGTTTCATTACTTAGGTATTTTTTAATTAGGTCAACTGGATTAAATACCTTGGGAAATAATTTAAAAAGTTAAGTTATGTGACAAAAATGAACATTATATGCAAGTCGTGCGCCTAGAGTCATTAATTGAAACTGAAAATCTTTTCAAATGCGATACCTATACCGCAAAAATATCATTATTATTTTCTTATTTTTATGGCACATTGTGTTAATATTAAATATTCAAAATGTAGAAATTGTAAACAATAGTAATAAAAAGGTTTATAGAAATTCCTAGCGGAGTATTTCTTTTGCTCTTATCTTTTATGCATATATTTTAAGAGTATAAAAGTATTTATTTAACACTTGATTTTGAATAACTCTGCACAAAAAAAAATTAAAATTCGGATTAGAAGCACATTTACTTTTATATAACAGCAGTTCTATGCAAATACTCGCAAATTATGCGTTCTTTATACACTTTAAGTGCAAACGAATTTAGCCCTGGATTCTGGATTTGAATCAATCATTATATAAAAAAAAGTGTCAAAATTAGGACCAGACGCAACTCTTTTACTCTTATCGAAAAGGAATGTTTTGCTAATATCTCGCAAATTATAAATTCTATAGAGATTTATTAAGAGTATAAAAGTATTTAAAGTTGTACATGAAGTAATATTTTTATCTACGGGGTTTTTAAGAAGATAAAAAGGTATTTGAATCTTGACTTTTATATAAAAAAAAAAATACAAGAAAGTAGTGTGGTGCCCACACCTCCTTTTCTAACATATTGTTTGGCCTATACAAATGATAAGACACCGATTTTGCAAGTTGGGTAGACCTGTGAGAGCTGTGCAATGAAAAAAAAAATTTTTTGATGCATGTTTCGAGTTTTCTTCAATATCTCTTAGCGTATATTCTAGCAGTTATTGAAGAAAACCCGAAACATGCGTCAAAAATATTTTTCTCTGCTGAAAGAAATGCTCGACCATTTTTTAAATTAAATGGATTTTTCTACAGTGCAATCTCAATCCAAACTTCGTACATCTCGAACTTTCTGAGGAAGTTCTTAAAAAATTGTCATTTTTGCAAAAAAGTACTAAAGCTATTCTTGTTTGAATATTGCCCATATTTGAAGCTCTGTGAAACCTAAGAACTTAAATTTTTAAAGAAAATCATAGCTCTTCATAATTCATTGGGTGGTCAACCGTCACTTTGTGTGGAATTTTTACAATATTTCGACGACGAAGGTGAAGTTTTTCTCAAGTCAATTGGGATCAGGTACGAAACATGGGTTGCTTCATTATACACGTAAAACAAACGCTTAGTTCGTGCAAATCACACAGACTCTCCAACGTTAAAAAGAAAAGAAAACACTTAAGTCAACCCGAGAAATCATGACTTCTGTCTACTGGAATGAAAACGTGATTAGGTACCTTGATTGGGAAGGAATCAACTGCGAGTGCTATTGTGAAACCATAACAAAACTTCATCATGGAGACCCCCGCCCTCATGCCGCTCGGCTTTGGCACTTTTACAGTCTTTAGGATGTGATATCAGGTAGCATCCTCAATAATGGAACTCACAGCTAACGCTTCCTCTCATAAGCCAAAGCTGACGCCTTCCCTCATAAGCCATAGTATGAAACACGAAATAAGGAATTTTGCAGAAATAACAGATCAGATATGCATGTTAAGCGTAAGATATAAAAAGAAGACAATATCAATAGTAAACATTCACGCACTTTATGAAACATATTGAACCTAGATCAGTGACATGTTTGAGTCATGACCATTACTAAATTTTCGTAATTTTCTGCATTTTGTTGCCGCAAAAACTAGGCAAAACTTGTATCATGGACTTCAACTTTTCCCCGCCTATTAATTTGCTTTCAAATTTTCTATCATTTACTATTTCATATATCTAAAGTGCAACAAAAATTGTTTGCGTTATTTTTGACAATTTTTTGAGAGTATTTGAAACTCTCACTTTCTTGATTCAGTGCCTTTACAAAGCTTTTCATAAGCTGTAGTTTTACGTGCAGATGTAGTATTTTCTTACTACTGGTATAAAGTTCTGTTATGGTATCCATGTTTGCTTAGTTTAATGGTTACTGTTTCTAACAAATATCAAATTCAAATAAGACAAAAATTGGTTATATATTTTCTAAAAAAGCAAAAAAAAAAAGATGAAAGAAAAGACGGCGTTTCTGAGGAAACGGAACAAAAATGGACAATATCCCTAAAGATAATAATTGAGAATATTTATAAAAACGTAACTGGGGGCCCCAGTAAACATGATCCATTTAAAAGAATAAGAAAATAAATCTATGTACATTTGATGCCTAACAAGAGGTAGACCACATTTGAATATAATTTTAAAATATGCAGTTATTTATTTTAGATAACGTTTGTATTAAATATACAGGCTGTCCAGAAACTCTCCTGACAAACGAAGACCGGAGATTCCTCAGATAATTTTAAGACAATTTAATCCAATTCACCCTAGTCCGAAAATGCTTCCTAAGGTCATAGGCGTCCGTTTTGGGTAGGTAAACGGTTATTTTAACGCATAACTTTTTTGTCTTTAACTTTTAAGCATTTGTGACACTAGATTATTAAATTTTCAGGTATTCTAGTACTAAAAGGTACTCTTACTTCAAGTCGGTAGGATACACCGTTTTCTAGAAAAATCGATTTGAAAATTTTTCGTTTTTTCGTTATTAAAATTCAATTTATTATTTTTTGCACTAGTTCGCTCTGAACTGCCAACAGAAATAAAACCTACGTATTTAATTGTCAAATTGTTGTCAGTTCGCGAAGTTGAAATGACGAAAGATGAAATGACGAAAAAACGAAAAATTTTCAAATCGATTTTTCTAGAAAACGGTGTGTCCTACCGACTTAAAGTAAGAGTACCTTTTAGTACTAGAATACCTGAAAATTTAATAATCTAGTGTCACAAATGCTTAAAAGTTAAAGACAAAAAAGTTATGCGTTAAAATAACCGTTTACCTACCCAAAACGGACGCCTACGACCGGTACTAGAAATTCGCAATTGATGGAATCGATTCATCTCTGGAGGATAAATAAGCATACCAGTTTTTGTTTTTCTAAATAGAAGCGTTCGGGAGATATTAAAAAAAAACTAATTACAAGGCGCCATCTTCAAAGAGTTCTAGCTCCCTTAGAAAGCATTTTCGGACTAGGGTGAATTGGGTTAAATTGTCTTAAAATTATCTGAGGAATCTCCGGTCTTCGTTTGTCAGGAGAGTTTCTGGACACCCTGTATATTCAAATTGTTAATAGCAAAGGTGTTATCGTAAAAATACGCAGTCTAAATATAGATCTATATATACTGTTGACACTAAGGTTATAGATGACAGTTATTTATTGTGTATAAATAGCATAATTAGATAGGCGTAAAAGAGGTAATCTAATATATAATAATTTTGCTTCGTTTTATGTTAAATTGTGAGTAAAAAAGAAAAGAAAATCTTTGATAAATTATAAATTTATCACATTGCTCTAAATAGTTCTGCTCTTGTCACTAAAGAAGCAGTCAGAAAATTTTTTTGGCGCCCATTGCGTTAGACACATTTAAATAACCAAATTATACCTAATAGAGGTAATGTTGCGCGATATAATTTGCAATTACCTCAAACTCTTCAACGTCTTCCTCTTCGCTACTGTACCACAAACCAGTTATCCATTCCAAAACATCTTTGGTGAGAAACAATTCGACGTTCTCAATTTTGACCGGCTCCACGATATCCTCCACTTCTTCGCAGTCTTGAAAGACAACGGACACCCTGCACTCCTCCGCGTGTTGCACGATACCCATTCTAGTCCTGTCGCAGTCCGAATTGTTCGCTGAATCCCTCGCATCAACACTTTTATCACTGGAACATTCCCACAAATTTTCATAAACCGTAGTCCTATCCGCCTGAGTGGAGGTATTCTTTCCGAAATCGCGGGAAGTCCACGCGGCCGCTTGATCCGCGATGTTTCGCCTGAACAGCAGAGATAAATCTGTACCACCACCGCTCAAGGGTCGCGACACCGGTTCATAACTCTCCGTGCAAAACCTTAGTTCGTCTAACCACATCAGTACGTTAGATTCCGTCATTTTTCTTTATCGCGAAAGATGATTCGATAAGAATATTTATTTTTCTCTAGAGAAAGAGGAAAGACACGATATCTCTCGCTTCTATTACGCTGTAATTATTTAAATTTCTAAGCAATGAGTCGTTTTCCGCATATTATACCGATTCACGCTGATATTATACGTAAGTCTTTCTGGAAATGAATGTTGTATGTACTTGTTGCGACGGGTCTGTAAGTGAAGTGTTTATTATTAATGTTAACCTAACTGATAATGTGTAATACAGTTAAGTTTGTGTTTCGTTTCGTAGTTTATTATTGGCCACTCCCCGCACGCGCGTTCACTTACTTCTTGGATCTCTTAGTTAGTCATATGTCACAACACTCCTGGGTCTGGCGCAGTTTTCGAGTTAAATTGTTTAATTGTCGGCGACCGACTGAGTTTATTTAATTGGGAAATCGTGTTCGGGCCGGGCAGGCAACAGGAAGAATTGATATCATCGAATGAACGCAGTCGGGTCCGTCGTTTATAAGTTGATGTTTTGAAGTCGGAGAATCATGCTCCTGTGAATGGACATACTTTGATATACATACGTCCGTTCATACGTACTTGGTACTGCAGGCCTCATTTATATATGTGCTTATGCATTTATATACTAATATTATATGTGCATTCGTATGTATGTATGTACATAATATATATGTAATTATGTGCACTTATATGGCGTAGTGATGGAATTACATTCGTCCATTGACATGAATGAGTTCATTCTGGGCATTATCAAGTGGAACGGATCAGTGGCGTGGACATTGTGGCTGCGGGGATTTTGTTTTATTGTTTACAAATATTCTAATCTCTTCCTGGCGACATTTTTGTTTAAATAAGTCGGAATGAATAAATAAAAATGTAAATGTAGTTATTAACTCACATCTTAAGCATGCACCAGATGGACCCCACTTATAGGAAATTTCTTTTAGAGCCGGTTTTTCCAACTGCGATTAAAATACTCGGTTAACTAATCATCGATTATCTCTAACCGGCGTTTTTCAATGCGCAGAAATACACAGGTTATCTAAACAGTGTTTAAGGTTTTATTATTATTAAAGTAGTATATTTTGTTCTAATAATATTGGCGCCATTTTCTACATTTAAATTTGTTCTTTGTGCTTTTTTCCTTTTTTTTTATTTTACAGTCTTTTTCTTTTGGTTTTCCCCTTTTGTCAATTGTGTTTCACAATTTGTCAAATGACTTTCCCATTTATTATAATATGGCGGCGATGTGTCAAATAATTTCCTTATTTGTCAAATGGGTTTCACTATATGTCAATTGACTTTCACGAAGCGTGTTAATCATTTTATATTCATCTATTATGGAGAATCGTCGAATTAATAGTAAAATAAGTAATGATTTAAGAGCTTTAATAATTCGTTCTATGAACAACGGGCTCACGCCCAATAATATTGGAGAGCAATTTGGAATTTTACCCAATACAGTAAGAAAGATTTATTCTACATACCGGAGAACCGCTAATATTCATAAAAGAAGTGCTGGTCACTGACTAAAAAAATTATCTGTGTTACAGATAAATGAAATTTGCAATTGGATTGATGAAGATTGCAGTTTATCACTTCGTCAGTTAAAAGAAAGATGTTTGACGCAGTGGCCACTTCATCAAATATCGCTATCGACGATTAACAGAGCACTTAAAACTTTCCATTATTCGTTTAAGAGAATCTCTTTCGTTCCCGAAAGAAGGAATACACTACAAATCATACATACTCGCTTTGAATATGCTATCCGGTACAATAGAATCATGTTCGAAAGGGAAAAGATTTTTTTCATTGATGAATATGGAATTCAAGTTAATTCTCGAACTTCATATGGAAGATCATTTAAAAATACTCGAGCAACGAAAATAAAAGCTCAACTAAGAGGGCGTAATTATTCTGTGGCTGCAGCAATGAATATAAATTCACTATATTTGTTCCAAATCCAAGATAGACCATTCAATACAGTTCATTTCTGTGAATTTATTACAACTCTAATTAATCATTTACATAATGATAACATACAAGGCGCCTTTTTTGTTATGGATAATGTAAGAATTCATACAAATGAAGAAGTTGTCAATCTCATTAGAAGTCATGAGCATTTTGAAGTTTTTTTACCTGCTTACAGTCCATTTTTAAATTCTATAGAGGAATTATTTAATCAATGGAAACACATAATAAAGAGAACTCAGCCGACAAATGAGGATGAATTATATGCAGCAATACACAATGCTTCTGAACAAATAACTGCAGATAATTGTCTTCATTATGTTCAGCATATGGAAACATATCTGGGTGATTGTTTAGAACAAATTGAAATATTAAATTAATTGTTTCTTCATTTATATATTTCGATAGTTTGTACTGTGCATATTTGTGATATTTGAAAATGTTTTGCATACATGTATGTTTTTATCAATTTCTATGTACAGTTTTATGCAATAAATTGGCGTACACGTCTTATTACTAATTTTGACATTATTTTGCCATTGTGAAAATGGCTTAAGTTAAGTTGACAAATGGAATTATAGCGTCAATTCAATTTGTCATACATGACAGGTATTCAAACAAAAGTCATATTTACATAAGCGTATATTAAGTGTACGCCAATTTATTGCACAGAACTGTACATTACACAAGAATAAATTAGATAACTTAAAATTTCAAATGTATACTTTATTTTCAAGGGTACGTCAATAACTAAATGAAAATGATGCACGGCTTGGTAAGTAGTTATTAAGCAAAACATATAACTTACATACATGGGAAAAGTAATTGATATAAAGTGAAAGAGATTTGACAAAAAAAGAATTTAATTTGACATATATGTCAATATGACAGGAATTGGGAAAGTCATTTGACAAATTGTGAAACACTATTGACAAAAGGGAAAAACCAAAAGAAAAAGACTGTAATGATAACATACAAGGCGCCTTTTTTGTTATGGATAATGTTAGATTTCATACAAATGAAGAAGTTGTCAATCTCATTAGAAGTCATGAGCATTTTGAAGTTTTTTTACCTGCATTTTTAAATCCTATAGAGGAATTATTTAATCAATGGAAACACATAATAAAAGAACTCAGCCGACAAATGAGGATGAATTATATGCAGCAATATCACGTTTACCTAAACCAAATATTGGCGTTTTGATGCAATTCTAAAGTGAGGATTAGTATCACTCCAATAACGAACATGTTGTGACGAAACGGTACCATTGCTAGTAAAAGTTGCTTCATCGGAAAATACAAGGCTTTTGTGAAAATTTTGCTTCTCCATTATTTTATCTCCCATCCACATGCAAAAATAAAGACGCTTTTCATCATCTCCCGGTTCTAACGTATGATTAAAATAGGTTTATTTATAATAATAATAATAATAATAATAATAATAATAATAATAATAATAATTTATTCCGTCCAACAGTGACAAACCAATTACAGGACAAATAATTAAACGTACATTAATAAAATACAAATCAATTATATTCTTATTTGTAATATAAAAAATTTACAACTATATACATATATTTATTTATAGAGTTGCAGAATTATGTATTACTTGTTGAATTGGAAACAAAAAATATATCATCATAATGTAAGTTTGCAGCACGACACATGGTGACCAGTGGCGATCCCCGAAGAAGATTAGTCCTCCAAAAGGGCAACCAAAACGTGGAGGAGGAGCGAGAGGAAATTCTGGGAGTGTAGAAATTCAAACATGATAGGAGATGTGGGCAATCAATTGCGCCATTACACAGCTTCCATATGAAGCGAGCACCATGAAGCTCTTGGCGATCCCGCAGTGATTGGAGGTCATGTGCCTGATGCCACGTTCCGGATAAATTCCCATATCCTTGAAAGATAAGTATTTCAGAAATCGCCGCTGCACTCTCTCAAGGGCTAGTTGTAGATATATGTACTGAGGTGACCATACTTGTGATGCATATTCCAGCTTACTGACGACAAAACTGAAATACAAAGCCTTCGGAAGCAGTGGATTTTTAAAAAACTTACAACTGCGCAAAACAAAGCCCAAAGCCTTTGAAGCCGAATTGCAAATGAAATATATATGAATGGAAAAGTTCAAATGTGTGTCAAAAAACACGCCAATGTCCTTTATGCTATCCACTCGCCTAAGCCGGTTGTTCTCAATAGAATAGGTAGATGGTATATTATTATTTTTGCGAGAGTAAGACATATAACAACATTTACTTACATTTAGTTTCAAATTGAAGTTGGAACACCAAGTGGATATACGATTCAAGTTTTCTTGAAGACGAAGTACATCGTTGCAAGTTCGTATAGAGCAGTAGATCTTTACATCATCCGAATATGCGAGTACAATGCATGTTATTGATTTGAGCAAATCGTTGGTATATAGAGTAAATAACAGAGGTCCCAAGTTACAGCCCTGTGGCACACCGGATGAGGGAGTAAACTCAAATGACCTAAATCCATTGTAAAAGACATAATTGCACCTATTTGTCAAATATGAATGCAGAAGTTTGAGCAGGGACGAGCTGAATCCAATTGCTGCGAGCTTTTCCAGAAGGATACCATGATCTATCGTGTCAAACGCGCGACTAAAGTCAGTGTATATCACGTCTAATTGGCCATTAGCATCCAGTTCATGAGAGACAGCCTGAGTTATAGTGAGTAGGTTCGTAACTGTAGACCGTCCACATTCAGAAATCAAAGATTTTGCATTGAAAGCTATGCAGGAATAAATTACATTTTCAAAAACCTTTGCTAAGTTGGATAGAATGGATATTGGCCTGTAGTTCTCAACTCTAGTTCTGTCATCTTTTTTAAAGATTGGGCTTATTCTTGCTCTTTGCCAGCGCCAAGGAAAAGTAGCTGTTCTTATTGAAGTATTCATTATTCTAGCCAGAGGCTCAGCTAAAGCAAGTCTGGCATTATGAACAATTATACTTGGGATTTGGTCATCGCCAGCTGTATAATCTTGATTGAAAGACGACATTATTCGTATTAGCTCGTCTTCTGTAACACTGGATAATGTAAATGGAACTTGATTTGATTGAGAATCATCAAATAAGAATTGAGAGCTATGCTGATATACGGATGAAAACATATTTGCAAAGGCGTTAACTATATCTTGTGGTAAGTCAATTTGATGGTTGTTATGATAAAGTATGTTCGGTATACGTGAAGTGCCACGCCTACTATGTATATACTTCAATACTTCCTTAGGATTTTTTAAGATTGACGATTCCACCCCATCCATGTATGATTTATAAGAGTCCGCAATCAACAATTTACATAGACCCCTTAATCTCTTAAACTCGGTGTGAAAATAATTGGTTTTTGTTGACTTCCATCGCCGCCTGTAGTAAGCCTTCAACTTTAGGTGACGTATGACGTGCTCAGTAAACCAAGGCGGATAAGTGCATTTAGCAGCAGAAATTGTTTTAGGCACGTGCAAATCAATAATATAATACAAAGCATCATAAAATTTTTCCAAAGCATCGTTTACGTTATTGCACTCATAGAGGAAGCACCAGTCTTTATTCAGTACTTCGGTATATAAGTTTTGGTAATTGGCTTTGTGGAAATTATACCTCATATTACTGTCGAAGGAAAAATCACCTTTCCAGAACAATTAGATAAAGAAGACAAAGAAATACATAGCGGCGGGTGATAAGGATTATAATTTACGTTCCTTCAAAACTCTTTGAATATGAGATTTGCTCATATTTAGTTGAAGCGCCCGTCTCCGTAATGAAAGTTTAGGATTATCTTCCACCGAATCCAAAATTAAAACTGTAAACGCATCATCTTCATCACGTACTATTTTCTTTTTCTTTAAATTCAGAACAAAACCAATTTCCAAATTTTTTTTCACCATCTTCCTTATACCCATACGGGAAACAGTTACTCCGGGAAATTTTTCATTAAATTCTTCCGGAACGCGACGGTAGCTTTTTTCTCCAATACCATAACATTGTATTAAATATATCTTTTGTGATAACGTTAACATTTTCACCAAAAATTACAGAATTACTGTTTGAAGTTATTTTTGACACATAAATTAGTGTATGACGTTTTGAAGTCAAAGCCTTCCACCACAAAAAATAATAGGTAAAATACCATGAAAAAAATTAAAACAACATTTTTGGAACATACATAAGTGGAATTAAAATTCTAATTACAGATTTGATCATTTGAAATGAACCATAAAATTGAATTCCCTTAGCATTTTATTGTAAAATCAAAAATAAGAATTTTTTTCTCTTGTAAACTCAATCCGGGGACATACTGTATATAATTAGAAATTTCATTTTAGTTGATAAAGACATTTATTTTGCGAATATCTGAGGATTTCTGTGTACAAAGCACATATTTAAATTTTTATTAGGAAATACATAGTAAAGTGGTGGGGCATCAAAGAAGCGAAAATATCCAAATACGGTGAATGAATTATTTAAATTTTGGCTTTAATTCTGTAGAAATAAACAAAGAAGAAAGACCGCAGTGTGTTCTCTGTTTAACAGTTCTAATAATAATAATAATAATAATAATGCTTTATTAGTCTCAGATCCACTGGATATAGACTTCGTCAATACAGAGTATATTACACAAATAGTAAAACATATATACACATACATAAATATAAACCACAAAATATAAGTAGGCCAAATGTACAATACGTCTATGGCAACCGTGCATGGAGCTCTGCCATACTATAGAAACAGTGGTCAATTAGAAAATCCCTCAACAGTTTCTTAAAGTATGCCAGACCCGAGTCCCGCATGTGTATTGGCAATTTATTAAAAATTGTAAAGCCAGTTATGAGTGGGGACTTTTGATGAAACAAGTGATATGATCTGTCCACAACCAAGTTATTTCTAATAGGAGTCCTGTAATTATGCTTCTCACTTATTACTGAGAATCTATGCTTGTTATTAAAAATATATGTTAATAATTTATAAGCATAGACAGAGGTAACAGTAAATATTCTCTTTGAGCGGAAGGTGCCCCTACAAGATTCATGGTAGGGCAAATCAAAAACAAGTCTGATGATACGCTTTTGCAGAAGAAACACTCTTTGTATATCCCTCGCTTGGCCCCAGACAATAATATTATACGAAATTATAGAGTAGGCATAAGCATACTAAACGCCGAGAAGGGATTCGGCATTCAAAGTGTGCAAAACATAATATGCCCTCTGAAGTTTACCGCACACGTAATCAACCTGGTTTTCCCATGACATATTTTCATCAAGAATTGTACCTAAGAATTTACAATTTCTAGAGACCTCATTAATTTGATTATTAAATGTTATGTCTAAACCTGAGCGTGTTCTATGTCTGTTGAAAAATTCAATAACTGTCTTATCATGGTTGATTATTAATTTGTTGGCACAACACCAGTCCTCAAAACTTTGTAGAACTATATTGATATTATGTTGAGCTGTTCTAGATCCGAGTGGGAAACCACTATTGCTGTATCGTCAGCATACGGAAATATTTTGCCATAGTTTATGAAACTTGGTAGGTCATTTATAAATAATAAAAATATTAATGGACCCAAGACACTGCCCTGTGGAACTCCAATGTCCATATCATATTCCTCCGATCTGACGTCACCAAGTCTAACAACAATTTTTCTGTCTTTTAAAAATGAAACAATCCATGTGTTCAGTTCCCCACGAATTCCCAGGTTATAGATCTTACTACTAACAAAATGACAATTTACGGAGTCAAAGGCTCTGGATAGATCAAACAAGATCAGCACGGTGTATCGTCCTATATCCATTTCATCAAGAATATGCTGCTTACATTCCACAACACCAGTCTCAGTAGAGAAACCACTCCGAAAACCGTGCTGACAGGGAGTAATGAGATTATGTTTGTTTAAAAAATTAAATATTTTATCAGCAATAATTTTTGCAATAATTTTAGAGAAGACACTAGTCAGCGCGATAGGTCTGTAGTTCTCAATATTGGAGCGGTCATTTCTTTTATGTATAGGAATTACAGCAGACGATTTCAAAGCTGTAGGGAATTTGCCCAAAGTAATCGATAGATTAACCAGGTGGGAGAAATCTTCTGCTACCTCCATCGCACAGGCCTTTATAACACTAACTGGAATGTCGTCAAGACCTGTACTTCTTTTATTGGGTAAACGCTTTATAATATCTATAATGTCTCCAGCAACGACAGGACCACAAAACATCGTGCAAGGCATAATATAACCAGTGGTACAGCCAACGCCGTCGCCGACCCCAAAACGAGATCCCACATCGCACTCGACAACGGACGAAAAGTAGTTGCCAAACAAGTTGGCCACCTACTTCGAATCCTCGACACAGCGGTCATCGTAATTCAGAATAATATCGAGGTTAACCCTAGTCTTCCCGTTAAAATCATTAACAATACGCCAAAGAGCCCTAGATTTATTGTCAGACCGATAAATTACATCACCATAGTGCACTTCTTTTTCGTGTTTGATCTTATTGTTAATATTTCGTTTCATAATATTATAGTTGTTTGTTAATTCAGTGTTATTCATCCTCTGGTGTAGCCAATTAAGTTCTCTAAGGTTATATAGCTCAACTTGTAACTCACCAGAAAAACGTAGTTCTTTTTTGCTATTCTTGGCTGATAATTATAATAAAAATATACCCGAGTGTATACTCCCAAGTAAGCTAAAGCTACATCTCAAGGCAAATCACTCTAACATGTTGGAAAATCTCGCGAATTTTTTGGTAGGAAGTTGCAAGATTTACGAAAGAAAAAATGTTTACTAACAAGCCTGGTATTGAGGCTTGTTAGATTTCACCCAGCTCTCGCAGCCGTATGTGAGCATTCGTCGGAACATTGATTTTAAACATTTTTGCTTTACAACTGATTTTTTTTAAGTAGCACTCAGAAAGTAAGAAGTACATTCTTACTGCGCTGGATATCCTATAGTTCATATCATGTTTCATGTCCGATCTTTTGATTTGGACTCACAAGTATTTGAACATTCTCACTTGTTCTTTTTCCTGCTGTTGAATTTCTATGTTGGTTAATTCGTTACAAGGATAACGAACTACCGATTACTAGTATTTTTATTTTCTTTGTGTTTATCTGCATAGTTCTTCTGGATAACTCTTCCTGCCATATTGTGATGTTTCTCTTGACGTCTTTTCCGCTTTGTGCACATATCATTACATCGTCGGCAAAAGCACATATGGAAAGCGCAGTTGGACTCAGTCATTTGTATTCTTCTATGGTGGCTTTAATTACGTATCACCATTATGAAAAACAAAGGACTAAGGTCACCACCACCCTATCTCAAGCCATCTCAGATTTTGAATTAATCTGACTCCATATTGTTTTTTTCTGACATAGCTATTGTTGCCATCATTCAGATTTTTATTGCTGCTCTTAAATATTCCTGGACACCTCTTTCTTCTAAACTATCCCACACTATGTTTTTTGGTATTCGGTCGTAGACTTTCTCAAGATCTATGAATGCCACGTAAATTTATTCGTTTTTATTCCTCGTTTTCCCTATTAAATGCTTGATTGTGAAGATGTAATCTTGTACACTTATGCCTTTCTAGAGCCCACTCTGGGTTTCTCTTAGCTGCCGTCCTACGAGTGGTCCTAGTTTATTCCCTAGGGCGCTTTCATATATTTTGGATACTGTACTTAATAAGGTGTTATTTCCCTATAGTCTGCACAGTCTTTTTTAAATCTCCTTTTCTATGTATAGGGACTATTGCTCCAGTTTTCCAATCCTTTGGAACTCATGTTGTTTTTCAAGCTTTTTTAATAAGATTTTACTCTGGTATTTCTTTGCCTTTTTGTCGGAGCTTTCCTCTTTTGGTATTCCTAATTATTTCCTGTAGGTCTTCTACAGTTATTAATTCCCATTCTTCTGTTTGTCTCTACTCTACAACTTCTACAACTTTTCCATCGTTTTCCTGGACATTTTCTGCATATAATAATTCGGCAAAGTATTGCTTCCATCTATTCATTATTTCTTATAATCTCTCTCGTGCAGAAAAATACGTTCATAATTGCTACGAGTAAATAGTTCTTCTCACAAAAATATATTAGCCTAGTACCGTTTCTATTTCTGTGATTTTAGTCAAAAAAAACCTATTACGTCACTATATCCTTCTTCTTTTGGCTACCCTACTATTAAGGACGCCCAGCATTATTATTCTGTTTTCTATGTTTTCTGTACCTCAGACATATACCGGGTGTCCCAGCAGAGCGGTAAAGTCCATTATTGGTATCCAGTGGCGGCTCTTTAATGAGAGCAAGTGAGCAATTGCACCCCCTGGAATTTTGAAACAAAACAAACCAAGCGGCGACTAACTGTGAAAGTATTTATTTATTACATATTCATAGTTATTGAACAGGAACGTGGCGTGTGCGGCACGCGTAACAACCTACATGCACCGATCGTCGTCACAGATATAATGACGACTAACAGCGCACGAATGTAAAGACGAGAAACTATTCGAATGTTTACCCCTTCCACCGAGAGAAACATACCCATGAGCAAAGCCCAACCGTTGCTCCCTTAAGCCATTAACATTACATTGAAGGTGGGGAGAACTGTATTTTGTTCTACTTCCATATCGTATAATACATAGCGTGTGAGCAAGATCCCCAGTCTGCTCACCGCTGTTGTAAGATGAATTTTGTCTCTGCGTTACAGAATAACACGTTTTCGCGGTCAACGTATGATGAAAAAATCGCAATAAAAAATCTTAAACGGCTGATGCCTCAATTATGTTTAGAAAATAAACAATCTGTTAAAGGTAAAGACGTTATAAGAAAATTCAAAATGAATATTTATCAGAAAAATGACTGGATTTGTGGGTGTGAAATTAAAAATACTTTGTTTTGTTTTCCGTGACTTTTGTTTGGTGGTGAACCGTCTTGGTCAAAGAACGGAATAAAAGACTTAATTCATCTTAGTGCTAAAATTACGAAACATGAAAATTCCGAAGGGCATTTGAAAAATATATTTAGTCTAAGAATGTTAGGAAAAAATAATATTCAGAATGTTTTAGATTCATCATATAGAAAAGCAGTTCAACAACACAATGAACAGGTAACAAAAAATACGCATGTGTTAAATTCAATAATAAATTGCATTAGATTTTGTGGCGCGTTTGAACTGGCACTTCGGGGTCATGATGAACGGCAAACGTCGAATACCAAGGGCATTTTTCGGGAATTGATAAATTTTACGGCAGAATTGGATAAATCGCTCAGAGATCACATCGAAGCA
The DNA here is from genome assembly GCA_963170755.1 of Amphimallon solstitiale. NCBI lineage: Eukaryota > Metazoa > Arthropoda > Insecta > Coleoptera > Scarabaeidae > Amphimallon > Amphimallon solstitiale. The sequence continues at coordinate 114,523,148 of OY720677.1, forward strand.
GCACCGGTTTTTAATTGAATTTATAAATGATTTCCCAAATTTTAATGAAAAAGTGATAGAACTGTTCTGCAAGTCAAAGACACGCAAAATGGACTTCGTTTATCGTCAGATGTAATCAAACTGTAGTGTTATATTTACTATTCCCTCAAAACAAACTGTACAATGAACAGTACCTGTCTGGAACAGTATGTCGGTGAAACTTATAAAGATTGGGTAAGCGTTCTCGTATTATACTTTTTAATTTTGAAATTATGCACTCCCTATGTAAACCACCCCGAGCCGCCACTGTTGGTGTCTAATAATGTAGATAGCAAATAATTTTTAATACAAAAATTGTAGATAATCATAAGCTCTACAATTTAAATATATTTTCATTTATACAGAGTGTTCGACAACAACAAACCAATACAAACTTATGTTTTTTAAATGGAATACTATACAATTTTTTACATTTTATGATAGCCCGTAATGGGCTGATTAATCTGACATCAACTTGTATTTGTCGATTTTCAACTGTTTCTGAGATATGGCGATTTTTCGTTAAAAATTATCCAAGATATCTCTACTAACTGAGTCCATAATAGGAATTTCATCATCAATCGTTTTTTCATCATCAGTCGTTATTTCATAGTAACTTTTCAAATGTTGTACAATTTTTAACGAAAAATCGCTATATCTCACAGACAGATGAAAATCGACAAATACAAGTTAATGTCAGGTCAATCAGCCCTTCAAGGGCTATCATAAAATGTAAAAGAATGCATAGCATTTAAAAAAAAACATAAGTTTGTGTTGTTGGTTCGTCGTTGTCGAACACTCTGTATAAATAAATATATTTTTAAATTGTCGAGCTTATGATTATCTACAATTTTTGTATTAAAAATTATTCCCTATCTACATTATTAGATACCAATAATGGACTTACCTCTCCGCTAAGACACCGGTATAAAACGTAGTTTTTGAATTTCAAAAAATTCACATTTAAAGAAAAAAAATACTTTTATTATCATGTGCCACAAACAATTATTGGTAAATAACAACTATTTTTTATTTTAAAATTAAGATCTTTAAAATTCACACAGAATTTTATCAACATAATAGCCTAAGAATAATATCAGACCACACTTGTTGTATTATGTTATCATCAATCGAAATTATGTCCTTCAAACTAGGAACATGACTCACGAAATTATCTTAAGAAATCATCTTTTCACAGAAAATTGTTGGAAGAATATTTATGATAATTATTATATGTTTATCTGCCGTTACCTTTTTAATTAGCATCAAGCCTAAGTTGTAAACAACTCTTACTTTTCCTTGGAGAATTAATTTATTTTATGATACCTGTACGAGATAAACACTGGCTTTTAATACTGATGTTATTTAGCGTAATATGTAGGACAAACATATACATAAATACATATTTTTGCGTATCAACGCATTCATTAACAAAACAAATACTATGAAGGGTATTTATAGATTTATTGTTTTAACCAGACCCGCAGCTACTGAAACACGAAAATATAATAAACATGAGGAGGTTTAACATGCGAGAGTATTTGTTACATATGTATTTATATGTATGTACGTACGTATTAAGACTGTTTCATCAGATAATATCAATTTCCTTTTGTGACTTCCTATATATGCACTTGTATACGAATAATAAACAGATAATGAAGCAACAACAATAAGTTTATTTATCTCCTATAGATGAACACATAATATCTGCATGTTACTACGAGGTAGGTGCCATAAATTCTCGGCCTGATAGGCTTATACAGGTTCAAACGTGTTCAAACTCCGTCACGTCATGCATGCACATACGCGAGGTGTACACTATAAATATGACGATTCGAAGCCTAGCAGCGTTGCCAACTTGGGGGTTTTCCCCCTAGATTTAGGGGTTTTTTTGAGCCAAGGGGGAAATCTGGGGGGTTTTATTTTTTAGGGGTATTTTTAGGGGTATTCGTAGGGGACACTGAAAACTGTTATACTTGAGTATTGCATTATTGCAAACAACATTAATGATAGGTGTATAAATTGTAATTTAATCGATTTTAGAAAAGAATAATAGATTTCGTCAGTCTTAAGTTCAAGAGAAGAATTGTGAACTCATCCATGCCTTTTTCCGCAATCGTATCACCGTATCATAAGCCATCTATCTTCTTTTTCTAATTTTACAAATAACTGGAATTATCATACTATAGGTGAAAAATTTCCGTATTTCAACAAATAGTTAAGTAATAAGAAATCTTTAAGTTTATTTTTATTATGTTATAATAGTAATAGTCATAAGTAATAAGGAGTAAGCACCAGCATCTGTAAATTTTCCTATTTACAAATTAAGATACATGTACAGTAAAGGTTCGCTAATCCGGATCAATTAAAACTGGCTCGATTCGGACTATGAGAACGTCCGGATTAGTGGAGGTAATATTAAAACTAGAGTGAAAAGCAAAATAAATGGTGACACGTCTTTTATAGAAAATATCTGAGTACATAACATACAAATATACGTAAAAAGTTAACTACATATATTACTGAAAAAAATCAGAAATTTTGGTTTGACGAATACAGCCTTGTTTAGCCTCCATCGCGCGCTGTCGCAGCATTCTGAGGTTAGTTAAACTGTTTAATTCAACTTTATTTTCCTCAGCCCATTGAATGCAGGTGCTGAAACTCTTAATAGCCTCTTCATGCTTAATTCTCAGCTCATCTTTGGAAGCTTCTTCATCGGAAGAGAAGCTATCATCGCTATCTAATGGCAAACGCTCTTCATCTCCAACGATCCATTCATCAATTTCAGTTTCTTCAGGTAGATAATTGTCATCGTTAATTCGCTGTAACATATTTCCGAGTTCAACAAATTCTTGACGTTCGAAATTCCATCTCTCTTTAAGAGTCAGCAGCGGAATTTCCTCATCTGAATCCCATTCACTTTCTGAATTTGTTGTGATCTTATTAGCTGAATAACAAAGTATTTTCCTCCAACATTTTTTTATAACATCTGGCGAAAGCTTCTCCCAAGCATCAGCAAGCAAAAATACGGCATCCTTTAAAGTAATGCTCTTAAGAGTCTTTGTAATATCACTTGCTTCCAAAGACAGAACATGGACCAAAAGGCTCTTTCGATAATACAGTTTGGTTAAACGTATCGCATTTTGGTCCATGGGCTGAATAAGTGGGGTGCAATTGGGTGGTAGGAACATAGTGACAATTTGGTCATCATCACTTGTAAGCTGGGTTTCTGATGCGTGGCTAGGAGCATTGTCAATTAATAAAATAGCTTTTCCATTAAGATTATTGTGTGCCTGAAATTGTCTCACTTGCAAAACGAAAGACTCATGAAACCATTTCACAAAAAGTCCAGATGCCATCCAAGCATTTTTTGTTGAGTAGTACTCAACGGGGAGGCTCCCGCAATTCTTAAATGCTCTGGGATTTTTTGCTTTTCCAATAACCATCATTTTGACTTTATGAGTACCATCACCGATTGAGCAGGCAAGAAAAGTCAACCTTTCTTTTGAAGTTTTTCGTCCTGGAGCAGTTTTTTCTTCGGCGTGTACCAATGTTCGATCGGGCAGCAATTTCCAAAACAATGCAGATTCATCTGCATTGTATATTTGGTTTCATTTTTTCAGTAAATTTTCGTAAAAAAGATTCTACCGCAGACGAATCGCTCGATAGTTTCTCTCCAAACACTTTAAGATGCCGAATGCCATGCCTCTTTTTAAATTTATGTATCCATCCTTTGCTAGCAATAAATTTATTGTCATTATAATATTTAGAATAAATTTGGACGGCTTTTTCGCATAAAATATTTGCTGAGATGGTTGCATGTCTTTCTCGCTGCAACAGAAACCATTTGTATAATTCATTTTCCATTTGTGGATATTCTGGTTTTCGGATAATTTTTCTACGTGTTGGTAATGAGACACAGCTTGCGATATAACTGTGTAAATACAAAAATACAATAATGAATGAATTAGCAGTTAATGAATAAAAGTCCATACCTAGTAATTTTTTCCTTATTCTTTTTAATGTCAGAAATTGTGGATGTTCCGACACCATATTTTTCTGCTAACACTTTTCCACTAACACTAACACTACCACTATTCAGCATTTGTAATATTTCTTGTTTTTCGCCGATGGTCAACGTTTTGTGCGCTCTTTTCGCGGCCATGTTGATTCAAACTGATTCGGGGATTGCCCTGTTTATGTGTCGTATGTAACCGGGACTTCATTGTACTTAACGAAAACACACGACGCGCGATCCGGAGTAGTGGATCTATGGCCGATCCGGATTACAAGGTACATAATGTTAAACTTACAATTTTTAATTTTGTCCGGATTACAGGGAAGTCTGGATTAATGGAGGTCCGGATTAGCGAACCTTTACTGTATATGAATATTCGTATTATGTGTCTTATACATACACTCTTTATAAGAAATGAATCATTAAATTACGATCTAGCATTGCTCTACTAAGCGATTGCATTACATCTAAAATAAATTTGGTGCAATGAAAATGTTTAGAGAGGTCATGTGAGTTAAAAAAAATATTGTGGAATAAAAATATTCAATTAAGAATTGCAAGCAACCTTTAATAACATTCAAATAAATCAAGTTATTATAAAATGTTAATTCAGTAGTTTTATATATAAGCATACACGATGCTCAGACAATAAAAAAATAATGTAAAGTATTCGTGGATATCTAGGAATTAAAACACTTGCTCTATTTCAAGCACGCGCGCGTGTTTTAATGACTTTAATATCCACTTACACTTTAATATACTATTTTATAAGAACTATTTTGGACAGTTTAAATAAAAATTGATTAAATATATGATAAAAACTTATAACCTTTTTTTATTTCCTGGAAATATGCGTTTGTCCATACAAATAACTGTCACAATAATATAAAGGAGTTATTTTTCTTATAACAGTTCATTTACTGGTTTTTAGGGGGTTAGTTATGTAATTTAGGGGGGTTTCAAACATTATTCAGAGCATTCAGGGGGTATCGTCTGTAGTGGGTTGGCAACAGTGATTAGCCTAGTAGTTTTTAGTAACCAGCCAACCAACGTGACTAGCGCACGAAAATGTCTGAAGTAAATTTAAATTTAAAAATTGAGTACCGCGCGGTCATTAAATTTTTAACAAAAGAAGGGCATACACCTTATCACATTAAACAACGTTTAGACGGCGTTTGCGGTAATTCATCTCCTTCGTATTCAACTGTAAAAAAGTGGGCAAAATTTTTGCGATTGGGACAAGAATCCCTGGAAGATGCTGATCAGTCGAGTCAACCTATTGAAGTGATAAAGCCTCAACAAATTTCAATTATTGGACATTTAGTGCCAGAAGATCGCCGTTTGAAAATGAAGGAATTAGCAGTGATAACAAACATTTCCGAAACAAGTGTTCGCCGAATTCTCCATGACCATTTAGGTATGAATAAAATTAGTGCTAAATGGGTACCGCGACTTCTTTCTGCTTTCCAACGTGAACGTCGAGTCGAATGTGCGTAGTCGTTTTTAAACATGTATGGAGACGACCCAAAACCGATTTTGGAGTCCATTGTCACAGGGGATGAAACAATGGTTATGTTTTACGATCCTCTATCGAAAAAGGATTTCATGGAATGGCGGCGACCTGATGAACCTCGTCCCAGAAAGGTGAAAGTCGTTCAATCAACGAAAAAAGTGATGGCAACAATATTCTGGGATTGTGAGGGCATTTTGCTAATTGACTTTAAAGAGCGCAATACAAGTGTGAACGGCACATATTATGCGTCTTTACTGCATAAATTAAGGGACAGTATTCGTGCAAAACGTCGTGGAAAATTGACAAAAGGTGTGCGATTATTGCACGACAATGATCCCGTCCATACTGCCGCCATTTCACAAGCTGCCATCCGCGAATGCGACTTTCAAGAATAGGGCAATCCAACGACCTGTCAAATAAATTTCAAGATGGTCGTTGTGGGCAAACAAACAGATTTGTATAATTAAAATTTGACTATAAGTGCTCTTATTAAACAATTATCTTATTAAATTAACTTACTAAGGTCAGTATTTAGTTATCTAAGTATGGTGTTGTGTATCAAAGGCTAAAACTTATAATTATGTGACCAGAACGTTCTGTATTGCAGTATGTTTGAAAGAAGTGTTTCTAGAAAAAAACAGCTGTAATTATTGCCTGCTTTGAAGTTTTCATTGGAAAACCAGATAACCAGCAGCAGTACTGTTCTAATTATAAACACGATAGAAGTTTTAATAGCAATAAATCCTCAGAGAACTAAATGCTATATTAGTGAAGCTCGGGATGACATACATCTGAAAAATGAATGGAAGAAGTAATTTTTGCAGCAGTCTTAACCCAGGATATGTTGTTCTAGGAGAAAGAGCATTTTTAATAAAGGAAGCACTAGGAATTCTGCAAGTGAATTTTAGTTATTCCAGCTTTTACTAAAGGAAGAACTCGTTAGCACCATAAAATATCTCATTCCGGTATCATGTTAAAAAAGTAATATTATGCAAAAATTAAACAGTGTAGATAAAATTGTGATTGTATTTAATGCTCTAATTAACATATATAAGTTATAAATGATTTTGTATTTATAATTATTTATGGCATTATATAATCTTAATTCCTGTACAATGTGGCCATTATTTTAGAATTTAAATAGGCATTTTGTTACAGACAAAACACAAAACTTTAATAATAAGTTAAATTTGTTTATTAATATATATGAAATCTATTTACATTTTTTTAAGTCCTAAACTGTTTATACATTGTGCGCTAAAATTTATAATAAACTTTTATAATCTTACACATATTTCTATATGATTAAACTTATTTCCTTATTACTATTTATTTACTATTGCTCTATTAAGTGAAACTATTTTAATAAATAAATCTTATTAAAAAATCCTCTGATTATTTTGTCAGGTATTGTAAATTTAAAGACAAATTTAAATAATTAATTCTTAATTAGTGCATGAGTGGCTTTGTTTTTCTTGGTATACTAGAAATAATAATGCACCAACATAACTACAATGTTCGACTGTTACCAGTCATGCATGTAGAGTGAGCCAAAAGTATTGATTCACATTTCATAATAATGCACTACACATCCATTGGTTTTAAACTAACTTCTTATAAATGTTTCACCTCATCAAAAACACGTACTTTTGCACATACAATAAATAAGTTGTTAATAAATGTAAGCATTTGGTCCTTAGTGTAATAAACATGTAATAAAAGCAAATATACAATAATATTCGTACTTGGCACAGGTGGAATACTATTTATTAAAGTGTCTAATTTCAAGAGTGAATGGATCCAAATTATCAAGTAATTTAATGTTCATCTGATAGCTGCCAAACAATACATTCTCACACGAATAATTATTTTGTATGATGATTCAACAAAATGTTACTCCAACTTCTGGATTTTCAGTTTAGAACTTCTTCAGGTAATCACTCTGCATTATCGTGTTTATAAACTCAGCACACACGAAAAGTAAAACCATATTAAAACTAATAATGATGGCATACCAAACTAAGGTTCATTCATTGTTTGCCCACAGACGCCATATTAGATCACGTGATTTGGATTCCCTAATTGGAACATCCACCGTATAGTCCAGATATGGCTCCTTGTGATTTTTGTTTGTTTTCTAATTTAAAAAAAGAGCTTAGTGGACGTAGTTTTAAGGACGACAGTGAGTTGCAAGCAGCTGTTATTGAACATTTTGACCGAAAAATTTCAGATTATTTTTACGAGGGTATCGAATTATTAATTAATTGTTGTAATAAATGTATAGAAGTCAGGGGAGATTACATTGAAAAATAAAAATTCTTATACTGTTCCAAGTTTCTTTTTTATATATCAAGCCGAGAATTTATGGCGCCTACCTCGTATGTGATGTAGGTATGTCTTCTCAAAAAGCTACATTCTTCGTTTTGTAACAAGATTAAATAACAGTTAAACGCAATATACCTACCTTAAATATAAATTGTATAATACAGTCTGATGTTTAATGCCTGAGGTACGTTTTAATTCACCGGCGTAGTTTTTTGTGTATTTCATATTTTCAAGATGTCTGTCATATTGAAAATCTAGCAAAATATCTGCTGTACAAGTTTTTTATACCTATAGCTAAGTAGCAATGGCGGTACTTATGTATTAATTAGGATAACCAGCATACATATTACAAGAAAAGAGGGTACACTAATATGAAATAAATTATAAATTCTTAGTAACCGTAGGTGACAAGTATGTATGAATTAGTCAATAATGAAAAAGCCAGAAAACAGAAAATTGAGTACAATAATTTAAAACTAAGTACAACAAGCAAGCAAAGGTGTATATATCACATCTATCTGATCATTAAGGATTGTTATTTCTGGATTACAAGAGGCTTCAAATAATTCGAAGGCTTCTAGGATGCCATATGTTCTTTAACGCGAGTATTAAAACTTGTACCAGTCTGACTGGTATATACTATTCTGCAATCGTAGCATTCAAGCTTATGACTTCAGATTTGTTAAGGAGATTTGTTTTAGTGTTAAAATTAAGGAGGACGTTTGGAGTTGACATAAAAGAAAATTATCACACAACAACAAACGATTTTGTAAATATCTTATATTTTGCTGACAAAGATAGGAAATTAGACATCCTAGACGCTCTCAAAATATTCAAAGCCTTTCGTAATCCAGAAATAACACTGCTAAATGATCTGACTGATTTGATATACAAGGTGTTGTAGAAATACAATGAGAATGGCACATTGCGAGCGATCTGGCAACAAAAGTGTTTTAAAAGGACGTCATTTTGGAACTTTGGAGAAGATCCAAAAGATTATGACAGGCATATTAAACGCCATACTTGGTGAAGCCTTCCAGCGCAACTACCAAGACTGGGAAGAACAACTCCGCCGGCGTATAGCTACCCAAGGAACCTATTTTGAAGGGGATAATATTGTTATTTGAAAAAAAATACTTTTGTTACCGTAAAGTGGGGTGACTTTGTGCCAGCCGGGGCGTGATTGTGCCACTACGTGTTGATCGTGTATATTCGCACCATATCGGCATATCGATTCACCTACCGCCCCGAACTCTTGTTCAAGAATACCGATATTAGAGGCGAATAGAATGAAATGTATGGTTTGTGTATGCAATACCCTCCATTTCTGTTCCGTCAAGTTATTAAGTTGGTGAGATTTTGCAAAATTTTCGTTTTATCGCATACTTTCTCCTGGCTTGCCTAAAGTGTTTTAATAATGACCGTTTCAAAGTTCACACGTAATTAGGTGTTATATAATCTTTTAAAGAATACGCAGTGGTCGAGTAGTGCAAAATAACCTGGGTGTGTCACCTTGAATAAGATTCCGACAATATAAGGGGGGAATTTGTGCCACTACCTATTTTGAAATTCAGTTTATACGCTTAATTATCTTTATTAGTTACTATTCTATGTGAGAATTGGCTGTTCTTTTGTTTTATTTTGGTTTGTAAGAATATCTAGTTTTTGTTATATTTTATAAATAAAAAAAAAATTTCATTAAACCTTCTATTTGGGGCGAGATTGTACCACAAAAATAACAGAGATAAAACTAATTGGGGTGAAATTGGGCCATGTCACTCATACCATACAGTTTCACTATAATATTAAGCTGGGCCTGGCACATTTTCAGCCTGTAAATAGGCGGCATTGTGCTAAAACGGTAAAAAAGTAGCTGGCACAAAGCCACCCCATCCTATGGGGGGAAATTGTGCCAATTGTTATAAATAATTTTAGAAAAACCAATGAAAATTTCTTAGTCTTTTTTACACAATTTAGTAACCAAAGGTTCAAAGTATATCGTTAATATTTACAAACATTTTTGGTGTCTATAATTGTCCGAAATTCTTTGAAAACCATAAAAAGTGGCATAAAGCCACCCCATTTTACCGGTAATAAAAAATTAGTCTCATTAATTTTCTAAAACACCTCGTATAAACCGTTGTTTGCTTGCTTTATGTACTTAGTTTTATATTATCGTACTCTATTTTCTGTTTTCAGATTTCTCCATTATTGACTAATTGATACATATTTGCCGCCTGTGGTAGCTATAGTTACAATTTTTAATTTATTTTATATTATTGTACCCATTTTCTTGTACTTTGTATGCTGGTTTTCCTAACTGATATATAATGACCGCCTTTGCTACGTTGTAACACCTAGAGATAAGTATAAATAATGTATATTTTATGTTTCACTTGTACTACAGTATTCGTTAATGACCAAGTTAGTCAAAACTGCAGTCGTACATGTAGTTTAGTATAATGATACGACAAAGAAATATGTGTTTTATTTAGTACTCTATTAACTTACAAAAAGACGCGCTACATTTCGTTCTGAATATATGTATTGGTCATATACAGTTTTCCTGCATTATGTTGATATGATAACCTTTTTGTGGTCTTATCTGTACATGCATGTTTATGGTGACAAATATATTGACAACGATGCAGAGATAAAAAATTGTTTAAAGAATTAAAAACACAGTGAAAAAACGAAAAACATGTAGAAATCACAAAATAAATTAATCAGGCATAACTGTAAACATGTACGTGGGACAATTTGAAAAACTATATATTACCGTTGTTGCATGATCAATATGATCAAATAGTTTTATAAAAAAGACACCTGGACATATATGGGTGTACTGAAGGTGCACGATATGCTTTAGAGAAGAATAGATATCGTCGGACTGAATTTCAATGGGATCTTCAATGCGCTTGCCTTTCAAATCACAAGAACTTCCTAGAAGTGATTTCCACTATCCGATTATTTGTTCCTGTTTGACATCTCTTAAGAATAAAGATTATAAATACTGCAGACTATGTGTTCGCATACATATTTGTCAGAAAGTTTCGTAATTTTAATATGCCGTTTTAAAAATTACTTATTGATATAATATTCTATTTTTCGCAGGCATGACATCAATATCTATAATGCTGCTACTTTTTATTGCTTTCGGGAAATCACTAAATTTTTGTTATTTCTAATTCAAATTTATCATTGGCGATCGCTGCCATATTTATTTTTTGTTATTTCTAATTCATATTTATCATTGGCGTTCGGTACCATTGTAGTAGTATTGACAGCAACAGCAACAGCAACGTTCTTTATTTTCTTTCCCCTAGCGAAGGGAGGTGTAGTAGTATTGGCCTCAATACTACTACACCATATTTATTTTTCACATTTATTATTTGCCATTTATTGTCATCCTGACCATTGTGGTTATAAGTGATTAGACATACATACATTTATCAAACTGTAGAGGCGTAAATTTTAAAATACCGATTTCTCTCGAATAAGAGCCCATGTTCGTAACAGCTAATGAAACAAATAGGGAAAATGGAAATAATCCCTAGAATTATGTGTTGAAGAATATGCCGATATAGAAATCACGGTATAATATGGATCATACGAAATCAAAAATCATTTTTAAAAAACAGACATCGTCTGTAGAGGTAGGTCATAATGGAACATCCCTGTTCTAACCAATATGTTAAGGAAGACGAAATATACCTTAAAAAATACTTTAATGTCTTAAATTATATTAAGTGTTGCGTTTCAATATTAGCACATCCATTTGAGTTCAAATGTAAGATTTTCGTTCTTCCAGTAATAACTGGATGCCGCTACAAACAATATCAGTTCTGATACGTTTTGAAAACATCTTTATTTAGTTATTCCCAGTGACAACATTCCACAAATTATTGACTGTTATCGATATTTCTATATATTATTATACTACCGGTAATTTATTATACACGGTTGGCGAACGATTATCTTGCATGCGGTTTCCCGTACATAACACCAAAATAGATACATATTACGAGAGCCGGCAAGTAGACCTTCAGCGAATGTTATGTTATAAGTAGGAGGCAGACGTCCCCGGTTGAAACTACGGCGGAGATACAATGGAGCAAAGAAATAATGTAAACAACACACATTTGCTGAATAACACTAATTCATATAGTGAACTGCTGAACATCTGTTATTGATTCACATGTTGACGGGAAAACGACACAAAAAAAGTCCACTTAACTCGTAAATATCCTATTTTCATCGGCGTAGATATAGGAACGTCAGAGGTTTTTAAAATTTATTATATTTACCTTATATTTGGCATAATGTTATATATGTGTATACCTATTCATACTTACGCTAGTTTCGTTTTTTCATTGTTTTGACTGTTAATTACGTACTTCGTAATTTATGTGATAGTTCCTGTTTAATCCCGTTTCATTGAATCGACTTCTCCCAATTATCTAGACGTAAGTGTGCACTGGATTTCGTTTAGATTCAATAACATACGCGTGCATTTTTAGTTATTTATTTAGATCCAGAACATAGTTTCTGTTACTTTTTCAGATATGATATGGAAGAACGTCGAGAAATACATCGTGAAACAATGGCGAGTTGGATTGAGGGTCATACTGATTGTATGACCATTGTCAGTGATTCCGATATTGATTGCAAAGTCTGTAAAATATCGTTACAGAATGCGCAAAAATCGCACGTACAACGTCACTTAGCGTCACTAAAACATACACGGTAATTGGACCCGTTGGAAGCTGACAATTTTAACGAAGAACTCTGTGAAGCTTTAATGGCGGCTAATATCCCATTAAAGAACTTGGCAATCCCAATTTCAAAACATTTCTTCAAAAATATACTGGTCGAAATGTTCCTAATGAATCCACCTTACGCAAATATTATATTTCTAAGTGCTTCACGAAAACAGTAGAATGCATTAGAAAACATCTTTGAAATCAGTACCTATGGATAAGTGCCGACGAAACTGTCGATATATTATTCCATATGTAAAAGCATCTAAATTTATAAATACAGTTGATGGGGAAACAATTGCTAAAACCATTGACGAGAAACAGCATGCTTCATTCGAACGACAGGTACAGGAAAAAATACTTTTATTTGTTAGTGACAGTGCCGCATATATGTTAAAAACAGGCAGACTATTAAAGGAAACATATCCTTATATGCTGCATATTACTTGTGTAGCACATGCTCACCACAGAATCGGTGAATATATCAGAGACAACTATCCGGAAGTTGATAGATTTGTATCCGCTTTTAAAAAAAGTATTCAGAAAAGCACCATGGAGAGTTACCCTTTACAGGGAAAACCTTCCATCTTTGTCACACTCACCCTCGCCAGTAATAACTAGATGGGGAACATGGCCGGAAGCTACTAGTTTTTATGCAGAGAATTTCGATAGTTTACAAAATTTCGTTACATGTTTAAATGACGATGCTAGAAGTATTTTTGAGTGCAAGGAACTAACACAAATCCTAAATTTAAAAATCAGTTGTTATTCCTTCAGGAACACTTTGGAAATTTGCCTAAACTAATCACATATTTTGAAAATCGAACTAAAAAATGGATTAACCACATTAGATGTGGCTATTCATAATTTCAAAAGTATTCGAAGTAACTTCGGATGTGGCCTTTGGCAAAAGTTAGACGCAGTTTTTAATAGAAATCTAGATTTAATAACATTGCGGCAATTGTGTATGGGGACAATGACACAAAATCAAACTTTAAAATACGCTGAAATAAAAGAATATTTCCAGTACGCACCTATAACTAGTTGGGATGTAGAAAGCACGTTTTCTATCTAGAAGGATGTAGGTACTTAATTCAAAGAGAACAAGTCTTACAGAAGAAAACCTTGAGAAAGTATTGCTAGTAAATATTAATACTCCTTTACTCGACTTGAACAAATAATAATGTATTTTATATTTTATAGATCACCAGCCAGTTGTTATCCAATTATATAAATAAAATTAAAACCTCTTTAAAATTAGAAAATTTCAATAGTGCGCCCATGGGCGATGAGTCATCGGCCGCTCGTGTCCGCCCCCTAATACAGGAGTTAATTTTCGATTGATCAACTTCGTGGTCAAGAAATTGATAAGCAAAACAGATATGGGGTCTTTATCTGAGCAAAATAACTCCGTTTAAATTTTGCAGAATGTACATCACATATCACTGCGAGAAATAAGAAGTAACAAAGTCGTAAAATTTAATAATAGTAATAATAATAACAAAAAGAACAATAATATATCTGTATTCCAAAGAAAATTTAATATCTAATTCATTCTAGCAAATATCATTAAAATAATTTTAAAAAAATGAGGTGTGGCCACCACACGACTTTCTTATACGTAGGAGCGTTTCAAACTATACAATTTTAAGAATTTTTTATACAAAAATTATTCAAAATCCTATTCTAAGTACTTTCATTCTCTTAATAAATCGCTAAAGAATGCATCCTTTGCAAGATATTCGAAAAAAAGTACTACTCGCTAAGAGTAAAAGTGCTACTTCCGGTCCGAATTTTGAAATTTCATGTAAACAAAAAATATTGCAAATTCAACTCTAAATACTTTTGTACTCTTAATAAATATATACAGAATGCATAATTAACGACATATTTGCAAAAAACCGCTATTCGGTAAGAGTAAAAGTGGTACTTCCGGTCCGAATTTTGAAATTTTTTTTATACAAAAGATATTTAAAATTTTTATTTAAATACATACTTTTATACTCGTAATGTATCTGTCTAGAAAGCATAACTTGCGAGATATTCGCAAAAAACTGATTTTCGTTAAGAGTAAAAGACCTACTTCCGGTAGGAATTCAAAAAAACTTTCTTAAGACAATTTTCTCAAATTTAATTTTGAGTACATTTGAATTCTTTATAAATTTGTTTAAACTTAGTAATTGACGAAATATTTGCAAAATTCGATTTTTTCACTGAAGTAAACTACTACTTCCGGTCTACCGATTTTACTGAAAAACTAATCAGATCTCAAGAGGGAGATTATATACGTAAATACAAAATTTGGAATAGATATCTACAGCGGTTTGACCGCTATCGTGGTCACACACAGACAGACACACAGACACACAGACACACAGACACACAGATCCATTTTTTTAAAACCACTTTTTTGGTATCAGGGGACTTCAAAACGTGGACACTGCAAAAATCTCGAGGTCGAAAATTTTCATAATCACAATACTTCCTTATACTACGTATAAGAAAGTAATAAAGCCGATATCTTAATAAAACATTCATTCCCGTGAAAATAAATTCTGAAAGCCAAAAGGATAAGAACCCCAAAATGAATATTTGTAATAAATCAAGGTTATAATGCTATGAGTCACAAATAAACACAAAATTTGAAACGAGTAGTCAATTTAATATATACTCACACCTAAGTATTAAAAAATATAATGCAATTTCTCTATATTTGGTGTTCAAACTTGCTACAGTCGACCAGGCATACCTTCCATATCGCTAGTCTTAGTACTCAATAGATAGACTATGTATGTAATAAACCACCTGCGTTTTAAACTAAGACCGGGAATCGAATACGAATAATTCAAATATTCCAATATTCGAATATTCAACTCTGAATAATTTCAAATCGAAATTATTCGAATATTTAAAATTAAGTCGTATTCAACTTCTAAATATAACAAATAGGTACTACTTTCTTATACTACATATAAGAAACGCAAATCATGCTTTCTATACAGCCCGATTAAGATTAATTAAGAGTTTGAAAGTGTTTAGAGATAGATTTTGAATAATTTTTGTATGAAAAGATATTGGCATTTCGGACCGGAAGTAATACTTTCAGTTTTACCTAACAGTTTTTTTTTTGCAAATATATTGCAAACTCTGCATTCTATACAGATTTATCAAGAGCGCAAAAGTATTTACTGTATTTAGAGTCGATTTTTTTCGAAGTTCCTGAATGTTATCACATACACCAAACTAATCCTTTGCAATTGATTTTGAACAAAATATTAGAGGAAAAGCCTATTATTGGCAAAAGCAGCAATATTTTAACTCACAAAAAAGCGACAACTATTTTAACTCACAAAAAAATTTAATTGGGTTTACAAAAACACAAACTCATTCAGTCAGTTAAGACCCGTTGGAATTCAACATTTTTTATGTTAAAACGGATACTGGAACAACGTGAAGCATTGATCAGCGTATTATCTGACAGGGTAATTAACCGCAAGAACTCAGGCAGGACATTTAACGTTAAGTGAAGATGAATGGACGATCTTTGAAAATATTGTTCAAATATTGGAACCCTTTGAGATGGCTACAACTTTATTGTCATCAGAATCTCAACCGACGATTTCAATGGTGATTCCCATTTTGCAATCTTTGATGGAGAATTTCATTACAAAGATTAATAACGATGAACCAGAAGAGATAAAAGAAATGAAATCGGTTTTGCAACAACAATTTCAATCAAGGTCCTCAAAAGTTATTATAGTAATGTTTTGGTTACCCTTGCTTCACCGATTGACTTTGACATTAGTACATTTCTAGATCCAAGGCCTAAAAAGAAGGAAAGTGTATTTTTGTTTGTGTGTTTAATATGTAGTATGTTATATACCTACCAAATTAAAACGTGTTTTGTATCTTGTTAGTTGTTTCGTAAGATTATTTATTATTTTCTTTGAAGAATCAGTTCAAATGAAGGTAAGTAACCTCATAAGTAACTAAGTATCTATCATTTTAATATAATTTTTTCGCTTTCGCTTTGTTGCATTTTTTGCATAGCGACAATAAACAGCATTATTAAGTGATTACTAGGGCGCGGACATGAACGGTTGATGACTCATCGCCCGTGGGCGCACTATTGAAATGTTGTATTTTTAAAGAGGTTTTAATTTTATTTATATAATTGGATAACAAGTGGCTGGTGATCTATAAAATACAAAACACCTTATTATTTGTTCATTTTCTCTTCTCTAAGACTTGTTCTCTATGAATTAAGTACATCCTTGTAGATGGAAAACGTCCTTTCTACATCGCAACTGGTTATAGGTGCGTACTGGAAATATTCTTTTATTTCAGCGTATTTAGCATACAAATTGCCGTAATGTTATTAAATCTGGATTTCTATTAAAAACTGCGTCTAACTTTTGCCGAAGGCCACATCCGAAGTCACTTGGAATACTTTTGAAATTATTAATAGTCCACATCTAATGTGGTTAATCCATCTTTTAATTTGAGATTTCGATTTTCAAAATATGCGATTAGTTTTGGCAAATTTCCAAAGTGTTTCTGAAGGAATAACAACTGATTTTTTAAATTTGGGATTAGTGTTAGTTCCTTGCACTCAGAAATACTTCGAGCATCATCATTTAAACATGTAACGAAATTTTGTAAACTATCGAAATTCTCTGCATAAAAACTATTTCTGTGTATGTTTTAGCAAAGCTAGTGACGAACGTGCGATATTTTGGCATTCTGTAACGATATTTTACAGACTTTGTAATAAATTTCGGAATCACAGACAATTCTTTTCATATCAGAAAGAGTAACATAAACAATGTTCTAGATCTAAATAAATGATAACTAAAAATGTACGCGTATGTTATTGAAACTAAACGAAATCCAGTGCACGCTTACATCTAGATAATTGGGAGAAGTCGATTCAAAAACCGGTATAAACAGACTATTAAAAAAATTACGAAGTACGTAATTAACAGTCAAAACAATGAAAAAGCGAAACTAACGTGAGTATGAATGAAAATGTTATTTCTCTTGCGAAATATAAGGTAAATATAATACATTTTAAAAAACCCTCAGGCTCCTATCTACGCCGATGAAAAAAGGATTTTACTCATAAATTCCTTATTTTATGGGCATTTTTTGCTCTCATTCTCGGGCGTAAACAGATGTTGCAGTTCACCATATGAATTAGTGCTATTCAGTAAGCGTGTGTTGTTTACATTATTTCTTTGCTGCGTTGTAACTTCGTCGTAGTTTAAACCGGTCATGTCCGCACCCTAGTGATTACCAAAACATCGGATAACAGAAACAATAATGACTAATAAATATCCAAATATTCGAATGGGTAATAAAAATTCAAATTTTTGTGTTGAAATATACTAATACAGAAGAACTTGTTGGAATATTCAAATATTCGAATATTCGAATGAATATTCGAATATTTGAATATTTATTTTTCAAAATGAATATTTGAATACTGAAATTTGGAAAATTCCAGGCCTTATTTTAAACTCGTCGAATATATTCCATATATTTTAGACAACCCAACATGCAGCTTTTCATCATTTTCGTCAAGTAAATCCCTCCTTAAAAATATTCAAGAAACGCATGATAACATATTTTTAAAATAATGTTTTATTTTTATTTTAATTTGTATAAATACTTTATATTTCGTGAAACTTGAATAAAAAGAAACACACACAAGTGTGATAGTAATATTGCAACATTTTTTTGTATCTTAAAGTAACATGCCCAGCTATAGATTACACTAAAATTCCCATCGTATTTATACTATATGCATTTATGACTTACTTGTATAAGTAACATCGATAATGAAACACGATTCATCTTGCCCACTGTCAAATAATAAACTTAAATCCTGAAAATAAGTCGAACTTGTTGCGTCCTCAAACGCGATTATAAACTCGTCCCGTACTATTTGTGCGTACTTCTAACGCTGCTCCGTCGTTAGACCCTACTTTTTTCTGTACCATTCTAATACAATTAATTTTAACGATTCAATAAAAGGAAGCGAGTAATTTAAAGTGTTCTCTCGCTGGGAAGCCGGTGCAATTTCCTTATTTCCACGATGGAAATGTTTGCCGGTCCGAAAATACGCATTGATTTTAATGATTTTGGGATCTCCGGATAGGAATGGACAGACCGCGTAATGAAAATGGCATTAAAATTAATTGGTTCTGAGTTCGGACACAGTGCCATTGAAAATTAAAGAGGTTAATTGATTTATTTGGCTTAAAACTTTACGAAGATATATAGCCACCATACTATAGGTGATTCGATTTTTTTTAAACCGTGGTTTAATTAATAGTGGTCGAATAAATTTCATTCTTTTGGTTTTATAGAACTGGTGAAGGAGATTTTAATTAGTACCTATTGCCGTGATCTTTATAGTTTAAGAATTAGAAAAATTGTTAAATAGTTAAGCTTTAGAATAAGAACATACAAGTTTAATTTTAAAAATATAGTTTAAAGTAAAATAATCACAAGTCACATATATAGTTGGTGAATAATGAGTTGCATAACCTTTAAGGGGCAATGTCATTATGAAAAATGTATATAGTAATTTAAGTTTAAAAAATATTAAGAAAGGAATAAAAATAAACACAAAATAAATCTATGCATTCTGTGTTTTGTAGAAAAGACGAGCACAAGGTATGGTTTGCATATACAAAAACAGAACCAAACTTCTCGCAATGTGTAAGACTAGCATTAAATATTCGAAGAAATGGACCATTGTTCAAAAATAAAAGTGTACCAAAAATAAGTAACAGAGAGAGAGAGAGTGATGTTGAAAGACGGAACTGTGAAGAGGGTGAATCATTTAAATGCCGTAAAATTGTACGAGCATATTCGGCATGCTTGTTATGAAAACGTCTATTCAAATGAATAAAAAATAGATTTTAAATTTGTACAATGATTTTAATTTCTAAAAGAATTTTATGATCATATTTAAGAGTACAATAAATACCTGATACTTATATCTAAAAACATTTTAAAGGATATATACAAAAGGTGTTCTTTATCCGAGACAATACATTAATAAGTTTATGTATATACTAGATGTATGGGTAGGAACACATCTTTGAATGTTATTTGCATAAATGTAAGGGCATCAAAGATAGCAGGATAAACCTTGCGTGGTTCTAATAATCTGCAAGAAGAAATAACATCAACATTGTTGACAGTTGTATGCAAATCAATTTACAAGAAGCCGAAAGGAACTGGGTAGAAAGTAGAGGAGATGCTGTAGAAGTCGGTATTCCTTGTGATGCAGTTCTAATGAAGAGGATTCCAGTGGTGTACAGTATATTTCCGATCATAACCAACAAAGATATCTACAAGAAGAAAATACGAATAACTTTAATTAACGGGAAAGGAAAGTATATAATTAATAATGAGAGAGGCAATAGGTTCATTTACAAGCATAATGAGGGATGGCATTAAGAAAGAAGAATATACCTACCGAAGATGAAGAATCTCAAGTGTGCATAAACTTTTGATAAACAATTTGTATCTGTTGGGTGTACTATGTGCGAATATTTACTTTCGACGATTGGTATAGGTCATTTTCAAGATATTTTCTTCTTTGAAAAGTTTTAGATCAAAAGGCACTATGTGCGAATGTATGTCTTTGTTGAAATAAAAATTAGCTTCGTATGGGAAATAGTTATTTTTTTGAATCTATAAATATTATATTAGAGGATAAAAATAGCAAAATAATATTTTTCTTGAATCGTAATAAAAAAAAAGGAATTATGTTTTTCTATGTTTTATAATTGTGAAGAGACATTCTTAACACAGCCACATGTTGTTAATAAATTTTTTTGATGTTGTTTATTGAATTAAAAGATGAATATAAATATTTTATGAAATTTAAGAATTTATTTTATTATTAACCTTATCCAAATAAAAACTTAAATAAGAAACACACCAGAGGAAAGGAGGAAAGATCACTGCTAGAACTCACAAGAATAAATTGAATGTTAATAGGGATTAGATTTATAAATTTATAGGTGAATATTTTAATAATATTAATACAATCTCAGCATTCATTGAATAGATATGCAATTTTGTATTGTTAAAGCTACAACGTTACAATTGTAGTTGCGTTATTGTAACCACAGCAATATGTACATGTTCATATCAAGTTTATTACTGTTGCACAGCTCGTTTCTTTTAAAATCTAAACGACAATGTTACAATAATAAAATTGTGGAATCAAATAACAAATCTTACGAAATATTGACAATTGTTAAAACCCTCTGCACATAAATGTATCCCACTAAAAACATGAATGAAAGCATGTGTGGTATACTATCTTCAAAAAAATAACTGAAATATAAAAACTATGTGAAGTTGCTTGGCTACACGTTATTTGCATTTTCTTGATGAGTACAGAAAATTCCGTATGAATTGATAAACCTCCAGAACAAGCTTGGCAAGTTTTCAGAGGCTTCAATAATTATGTTAATTAGCGTGGAACTAAAATGGCCCTTAAAATTTTTATTAGATCTTTGTGTGGTAATAGTGGGGAAAAATTGCCTCTTAGGTTCAAAAAGAATTATAAACTTTTTTTTATGAATTTTTCGTACATATAATGTTACAAAAGATGGTTTTAAATAAATTTATAAGCAGTAGAATTGGAAAAACGTGTTAATTACAAAATATAATAATAATAATAATAAAATATTTTGTAATGTCAAGTTTTGTATTTTTTGCCTCTGTATATATCCTTAATGATTAAATGTTACAGCTGCTAAGTGTTTGTTTCTACTAGATTGCCACATTAAACTGTTACTTTCTTATACGTAGTATAAGGAAGTATTGTGATGACGAAAATTTTCAACCTCGAGATTTTTGCAGATGTCCACGTTTTGAAGTCCCCTGATACCAAAAAAGTGGTTTTTAAAAAATGTCTGTTTGTCTGTGTGTCTGTGACCACGATAGCGGTCAAACCGCTGTAGATATCTATTCCAAATTTTGTATTTACGTGTATAATCTCCCTCTTGAGATCTGATTAGGTTTTTAGTACAATCGGTAGACCGAAAGTAGTAGTTTACTTCAGTGAAAAAATCGAATTTTGCAAATATTTCGTCAACTACTAAGTTTAAACAAATTTATAAAGAATTGAAATGTACTCAAAATTAAGTTTGAGATAAATTGTCTTAAAAAAGTTTTTCGAAATTCCAACCGGAAGTAGGTCGTTTACTCTTATCGAAAATCAGTTTTTTGCGAATATCTCGCAAGTCATGCTTTCTAGGTAGGTACATTGCGAGTATAAAAGTATTTAAATTATAATTTTAAATATCTTTTGTATAAAAGAAATTTCAAAATTCGGACCGGAAGTACCACTTTCACTCTTACCGAATAGCGATTTTTTGCAAATATGTCGTAAATTATGCATTCTATATACATATATATTTATTAAGAGTACAAAAGTATTTAGAGTTAGATTTGCAATATTTTTTGTATACATGAAATTTTAAAATTCGGACCGGAAGTAGCACTTTTACTCTTAGCGAGTAGAACTTTTTTTCGAATATCTTGCAAAGTATGCATTCTATAGCGATTTATTAAGAGAATGAAACTATTTAGAATAGGATTTTGAATAAGTTTTGTATAAAAATGTTCTTAAAATTGTATAGTTTGAAACGCTCATACGTATAAGAAAGTCGTGTGGTGGCCACACCTCTTTTTTTTTGTATTAAATTTTGGCGTATTCACACGTGAGTCAATTTTTGCTCTTATGTATCCTTCTTTTGCGATTGAACCACAGACATTTTGAGCCGATTCGGTCACCTGTTTAACAGCTCTTTCCACTGCTTGCGTGTGACAAGGGAGCCGGGTAAAGTCGATTACCGGGACCACTTTACTGCTTGGTTCAGCTTCAGATGCCTTCCCTATAGAGTCTTTGAGGGAGTCACTGGAAACATGTTTTAACAAGGGTTACGTCATTTTCAGGCCATGAGATCATGTCGATGTAATCCTTTGCATCGAAGTTTATCTTTGGAACTTTAAATTTCCTGACTCCACCTCTGTTCTTGCTTTTAAAACACTTCGTAAACCAAGTTCTCTTTGAATTTTCCGTTCATCACATAGCATAGACAAAAGGAGATTCTCCGGAGCAGCAAAGTACCCATTTCTTAGAATAACCGGGTCTATAACGTTCTTGAGATCGTCAGAGAGATAGCCTGAATATGAGATAAAGTTAAACAGATGTTTGGAACCATAAGTACATGAAGGTTTTAACTTAATATTAAACCACACAGGCGCATACACTATCACAATGTACTCAGCCAGATTCTTAAGATTTTCAGTTGCCACACATACAATGTAAGCACGCGGTTGGCTAATGACAACCACCTGGAGTTAGCACGTTTTCGAGGGTATCTTCTTCCACTTGATACAGCGAGACACATATCCAATAAATATTTTTGATCTGTTCTTGATTTTTTTCCTCCAAAAGAGGAAGGTTATATTCAATTGGCAAGAATTTAACCACAGGAAGATTAGAACAGTTTTCTAGCTGATAATCTATTTCGCCTTTAAATTCATTTATTACGAGGGCGTATTTTTATGTTATCTACCTAGCCATGAAACAAAAGAGTGACGATGTCAAACAAATTATTGACAAATTGTTGTTACTGTTAGAAGTACATGTGCTAAGTTGTGTTTAGTTTATGCTGCGTATAGAGATTTGAGACGGTCCATTTCTCGATAAAATGAGTGAAACTAAAGTTGAACATCGCAGCGTAATAAAGTTCCTGACAAAGGAAGGCAATGGTCCAAAAGCAATTCATGAAAGAATGGTTGCTGTATATGGGGAAGATACACCATCTTATTTCCAAGTAAAATATTGGTCTAAACTCTTTCGATGGTGCCGAGAGTCAATCAATGATGACCCAAAGTCCGGACGACCCGTTGAAACTCGAACTGAAAACATTGTGCAAAAAGTCGAAAATTTGGTACTGAAAGATTGGCGTGTAAAGATCTCTGTCATTGCCAATGAAGTCTGTATATCCGAAACAAGTGTTCTCAAAATTTTGCATGACGATTTGGGTATGAAGAAGGTGTCTGCACGGTGGATACCCAGACTGCTTACACCTGAACAAAAACTGTGCAGAAAAGATGTTTCTCAAGAAAATTTGGTCAAGTTGGAGAGGGACAAAACATTTTTATCTCGAATTATTACCGAGGATGAGACTTGGGTATATTACTGGGATCTTCCTACTAAACAAGAATCCATGCAGTGGGTTCATAAGGGCTCTCCGCCACCAAAAAAGACCAAGACACAATTTTCTGGAAAAAAACTGATGGCAACTATTTTCTGGGATGCTGAAGGAGTTTTGCTTATTGAATATATGCCGAGAGGGTCTACCATAAATGGAGAGGCCTACGGAAATACAATTAAAAATTTAAAAACTGCTCTGGAGGAAAAACGCCCGCATTCTTATCCACAAAAAAACTTGTTGCTGCACGACAATTGTCGGGTTCATAAGGCAAACAAAGTTCAGCAGATAATCAATGACTGTGGGTTTATAGAGTTAAGGCATCCACCTTATAGCCCCGACCTAGCTCCGTCAGACTTCTTCTTATTCAAAAATTTAAAAAAGCACCTCAGAGGAAAGCGTTTTGCTTCTGATGAAGAACTCAAAGAAGCTGTTGAAAAATATTTTGCGGGGTTACAGAATCAATTTTTTTTGAGGGTATAAGTGTATTAGTGTTGAAGGGAGTTATGTAGAAAAATATTTTTTTTTGTTCTCTTATGTGCTTTTTTTCATGGCTAGGTAGATAACATAAAAATACGCCCTCGTAGAATATGATTGATTTGTTTAGTATTTAATGTACGTTACTTCTTTGTCCTATAATTGGTTTGATACTGTTGGACTAAATAAATTATTATTATTATTATTATTATTATTATTATTATTATTATTATTGGGTCCCTTCGTTTCACAATGTAAATGACAGAAAAGATGTCTCAATAGTAGCTCATTACAATGAAATAAACAAATTAACCTTTGTAAAGGTCTTCCTATTTCCTTTTTAATCAAAGAAATCACACCATTATTATGTCCAGTGTTTACAACGGTTCCATCACACCCAATAGCAACAATGTTCAAAAATTTTTATTTTATAATCGAGATACGTAGAAATCTCCAAAATGTGTGTTTTTATGAAACTTTAACGTCCTTGCGACACGTCAAGATGTACTCCAATATTTTTCATATTTTTAAAGTATCTTATCTACACCAAAAGTCAACTCTTCCGCGCTATTACGAATTAAAAATCAAAAGTTGATTTTTTCGTTCCACCCAAATGTTCATGCCATTAATGAAAACTTGCCAAGTTCGATCTGGAAGTTTATCAATTTACACAGAATTTCCTGTGCTTATCAGGACAGTGCTGGTAGCATATAGGCAAGTAACTTGACATAGTTTCTATATTTCAATATATCTCTAACTCAAGCGATCTATCATGAATTGGACAATCAAGGTCAAATCGTTGCGGTTTATACGGATTTCAGCCGTGCCTTTGGTATGACAGGTTTTTTTAGAATGGTTTTGGATCTCGTGAGTTCTGTCCCTCTTCCGGTGTTCCGCAAGGATCCAATCTAGGACCACTACTTTTCACTTTATTTCTAAACGATTTGCTCGGTTCTTTGACGTGTCCTGTAATTGCGTACACCAATGGCCTCAAAATCTATAATCCGTGGGTCATGTTTTCTGCCTCCAACAAGACCCACATCTGCATTGCATTTAAATATAAGTAAATGTCGTTTTGTGTCCTTTACTCGTAAAGTAGATCATCATAATTCTACTTACTTCATAGATGGTCTTCTGTTCTAAAGGGTAGACACTTTCGCGAATCTAGGGGTCATTTTCGATAGCAAATTAAGTTTTTCCAACCATATAAATCATGTTTGAGCATAGGCCTCAAGATCTTTGGGTTTTATTATGCGTCAGTGTATGTTCTTCATTAACCTAGTATAGTTTTGAAGACGTTGTATTTTACTGTTGTGATCATCAAGATGGAGGATGCTTCATATGTTTGGCCTCCGCCTTATATTTACTTGCAGCTCTCCACTGACAAATTCAGCGGTGATTTCAGAAGCATGTCTTCTTCAAGATTTCCGGAAAGTATCTTCTGCGAAGTGTCGACTACACGTTGGTATCGGAAACTCATAGCCTTCAGTGTTTGATATACCGACGCGATCTTCATGAAGCGCGGTTCATAAGAAAGTGTCTAAAGCATGGATGCACTTTTTAGATCCGCTTTTCTCTCTGAAATTTCTCATTCCCAGACTACCCGCTCGTTCCTTTTCCACATTCCTAATTCTCTTTAAATGTAAAGTGTTGAACAAATAGAGTTTTTATTACTATTATTATTATTATTATTATTATTATTATTATACATTTTAAGTATTTTTTCAAGCTAAGCTTTAAACATATTCTATTTTTCCTTCATTTATTAACTAATTCTGGATAAATGTTCTTCTTTATCATTTAACAACTGACTATCGACTATAATTACATAGACTTAAATTTAACAGCAGTAAATACCGTAGATAATAGGTTGAACTATGAATGAAACGTCGAAAGCGACCTTGACGGAAATCAGTGATGTATATTCTAATCAATCTAATCTGCACATGAAAATTTAATTGACCAAGTATTCATGTATTAGAAGGAACGTTAATACATAGAATGGTTTCTGCGTCTGTGAAATTTCTATCTATATCCATATCAAATTGATTTGTTAGGTATTTCAGTTAGGGCTTAATATGAATATTTATAGAGAATAATTTTTATATTAATTTTTTATAGTTTAAAGTATTTCTCACACTTTTTTACCCTATTGAGGGTCGCAAATGATCTTTCCTCGACAGAATTGGTGGAGGTATGCACTGGACAACATCTATACATTAGAAAGCAGCGCAATTACTATTTGTAATAATCACACTGGAGAAAATATTTTCTACCTTTGTTACTGTATTTATAAAATATGAAATTCAACTTATTCTTCAGAAAAGTTTGATTCTGGTTGCATTTCAGTCAGTTTGGATAAAATCGAGAAATATTTGCACTTTTCCTTTTTGTCAGTTTATTAGTCATTTTATGACACCCAACATAAAATTTATTAATTTTCATATTTCTTGGTCCATCGACAGTTTCATATATTTTTTTTTTACTTTATTCTCCGTATTCAACTTTGCGTTCAATTACTTTCCTGCTTTTTCATATACCGTATGTGTCAATTTTCATTAGGTATATGGATTCAATGTTTACATGCGATTTATACGTATACAAATAATATGTGGCAACGTGTGTCACCCCTACTATCCGTCACCAATCCCGACAACAATAGACATCACAACGACTTTCTCCGATCTTCCCACTTCTACATTAAATGTTTAGCTGCGAACACGTTGCGATCTAGTCTGCAATAAAAGCCGTCATCATCAAATGGCCGCTACGATCTAGTAGTTTATTATTATTTTCAGAATCCTTTTTTATTTGCCTTATTTTTAATTTTATTAGAAGTACGCTTTTGTTTGTGACATGCAGCGTGAACGCAGCTTAATAATTCTCTGCATTTACTGAAAGGAAAAAGAAAAATCCTTGCAATGTGTAAATATTATTTCTGAGCGCAGTACAAACACCCTAGTCAATAGTCCAACACCTACTGCTAACTTGAGCTTGTATGGGTCGCGCTCGCATTGAAGAGGAAAGGTGGGGTGCCATGTTGTCACGTATTGCATGAATTAATCGCCTATGGCTAATGAAAATTGACACGTGCTGTATATATGTATTTCAAAATCGTTTCCTAATTGATTGAGATATAGCAAAAGAGAATCATACAAACTTATTATATTTAAAACATTAATATACGAACTTTGCTTATTATTAAAGTAGTCAATGACTGTGTAGACATTTACTATAAGTATGATGAAGGGCATCTTTTACACAATTAAATTTGCGAAGAAGTTCTTTACAACACGCAGCTCTAATTGGTTACCTTATTGCCGAACATTTCTACACAGATATTGTATATTTTTTTATTAGAATGTCATTCATGTACCAGAAATTTACCCAGAAAACTATTCAATATCCGTTCTAAAAGAAGAAAAACGAAGAAGCATCTTCACAAGACGCTGCTGGACATCTTACAATTAAATTTAGGGAATGAGCTGCGCAGAGAACAAATATTCAAATATTCTATTTTTTTCAGGAAATTCAAAATTGCTATTTTCATGTCTGACACTTTATGACCTATATTTCCTAAAAAAGTGATAAACCGTTCCACTGCTGCTATATACAGGGTGAGTCATCTAAGCGGGTAAGGCCGATTATGCCTTTATCAGTAAAGATATTTCGAAGCGGTTTTTTTCATGTGGTAGCTGTTCATTAGGAGCACATTCTAAAAATATATTGTATTATACAGAGTGTTCCATAACTTGGTGGCTAACCATAGTTATAGTTTTTTTAAATAGAACACCCTATATATTATTGCATTTTTGAATTCCCCGTATAATTTTTAGTCAAAAAGTTATAACATAGTATAGGCCTAAAGTGTAAAGTTTTTGACTTATTTCCATTTTTCTGAAAAATTCAATGTTTGTATAAAATTATATTTCTCGAAAACGACGTATGTATTAGATGGACAAAATTTTTTTATACAGGCTGTTCCGTTTGAAAAAATTGACTTTTTTGCAAAAACTAACAAAAGCATATCAAAAAACGACAATAACTCTGTTATAGTCACTTTTACTATATTAACGCCTTACATCTTTCTGACACGAAATTTAAAAACAATTGAAAAATGAACTTATATATAGGCTGTTCCATTTAAAAAAAATGACTTTTATACATAAACGTGTCATCTAATTTTAATTCAGTTTCCTGCACATGCAGTTAGTAACTGTAAAAAAATAAAACATGCTTCTATTAGGACCTCCTATTGTAAAATATATTGCAAAAAATTTTGTCCATCTAATACGTCGTTTTCGAGAAATATAATTTTATACAAACATTGAATTTTTCAGAAAAACTTTACACTTTAGGCCTATACTATCTTATAACTTTTTAACTAAAAATCATACGGGGAATTCAAAAATGCAATAATATATAGGGTGTTCTATTTAAAAAAACTATAACTATGGTTAGCCACCAAGTTATGGAACACTCTGAGGAACCCTTTAAAGTTGTCCGTACACCCACGCGATTATATTTCGCGGACTTGTTGCGTTCGCTAATTGGTAACTTCGCGGATGGTTAACCAAAAAATTTGTTGTGTGTGTTTGAGACATTATCTCTATAATAATACAATATAATATTTCGCGCTCAGGTAAGTTTTAGAATTTTTATTAGAATGATATAGATGACTCGGAAACTGATCAGTATATTCTGGGTGTTAAATAACGTCCACACGCATTTATTATAATTTGTATACCAATGCAAAACATAAACGTTGAGAATAGAGCATTGCTTTAATTGCTCATTATATACGAATTTATAAGCATTTAATTCTTTTCTGTTACACAGGATGGTTGAAGAAAATCAAATCGATGACAAATTAAAACGAAAAAGGGAATTGTCTAATGCGCGCGTGAAGAAATAACGTCAATAGAAGCACACTAAATCTCAGCAACTGAATTCGTCGATGCAGGATGACCCTAATGTAATATAGAACAAAAAAAAGAAAGTTGGATTTCGTATTATTAACCTCGCCTTGATGAAGTTTTCACTTCTGCCGTGTGGTTTTAAGTTTCTTGTTTGTTTGTCTTTGGATATTTGTTTCTTTTTTGAACACTACTTAATATTTTTCCACTCATTCTGATTTCACCAACACAAAATCCAACACCAAAAACAAGAAACCAAAAACTAAATTCAAGAATTCAATGAAATATCAGGGTATTTATCAAAGACTGAAAAGCAAGCTATTTGACATAAATAATATTTAAAATTCAGCATAATTTCTCAAAAATAGCCTAACTAAAGTATATAATTTATATAAAATAATGTAATCCATATTTTTATTACATATTATTTCGTTGAATTCAATAAAATTATTTCGATACACTTTATTTTAAAATATTGTAACCTTTCGAATTTGATATAAGAGGTGTATAACTGCCGTGGGATTTTGACCAGTCAACACATCAAATTTGCATCCTTTCACGGTTGAGTTGTTTTGATATTCGACATGTGCAATTAATATAAAATGGCGTCAAATTTGAGATGTTGCAATATTTGATATGTCAAATAATATAACCTACAATACTTAGTATATTATATATCAAGTTTTATGAACTTCATTTTAGTCACGATTTATAAATCGATTTTCATACTATACTATTTCTATGACAGGAAATAATTAAAATAATACAAAATTACTCGTCTGTTGTCGCGCCACGTCGGGGTAGTTTGACAGATCGATGACAAGAGTTAACCATATTCTTTGAGTTTCCATTGATTTTTGCATTTAAGAACTCTAGAGCTAACTTCAGCCCGTGACTAAAGCGCCCGTTGCTAAGTTCACCCCGTGACTAAAGTGCACGATGCCACAGCTTGTCAAGGTGTGACGTGTGTTTAAAAGGTCACTTAGCGTCATGGAAACATATGCAATAAATGCCATTTTAAACAGGGGAGCCGGAAAAAGCCATTTCAGGACTGTCATAAATAATAATATTCCTACACGTTTGTTAATAATAAATAATAAATCTGTCAACAATGCTTGCCTATATACGCAGAATAGCCAAGTATTAAATAAAATATAGATGTAGAAAGTAATATTTTTAACATTTTTTATAAAACTGATACGTATCTGGCTTTCGTGCAATAGTATTTTACTAGGGGAAGCTATTGCTCTGAAATTGTTTCCGTCGATGAGACTTTGTAGTGGCTTTGAATTGTTGTCTTTAGTTCATACTTTGACCGTATCGGTTATCGCCAAAACAACTCAACTATAGCAATCTCATAAATGTATGAGTGATATTCGGGCTAGATCGTGTAGGATAATCAAATGTTCGGCACATATGATCATTCTGTACGAAGTGGTTTTAATGTCAATTATTGTCAATAGTGCGTTTCTGTGAATCGGTCAAAAGTTGCAGATTTGGTGTATCCCTTTCGGCCAATAGTGTATATTAACTAATAAAAAACTGTTTTCGAAAAGCAATTTATTCCTATTTTTTATTATGTAACCCCTACATTTCATGCTTGTGGGTGAGAAAAAGACTAATAAAAGTTCGTGTCTATAAAATTAGGTATTTGACATAGCCTTGACCGGTACTCAGTGAGTCAATAGGTCAATAATTAAGATTTAGATATTAACAATAATTTAATACAGTGATAAACTGGTGTTGATATTAAAAATAGAAACTAATGCAGGAACCTATGCATAGGTACAGGAAAAAATAAATAAAAGCGTGAAATGAGTTTATATAAAAGAATTTTCACTTACCTGTTGTTTAGGTTCCTTATCTCTGTACTTTTGTAATACATTATTTTGATCCACCTGTTTGACAGACATGCTTTTACTTTTCGAAAGTTTCGCCGTTATTTTCTCGAAAAATCCCATCTCCTTCAAGGGCAAGTCGCCCAGAGACATCGATTTTCTTTTTTCTGCATATCCGAGTTTTTCTCTTTGATTCAAAAACCTCTTATTGACCTCTAGCTCTGCCAAAAAATTAGGGCTTTGTATTGTCGTTCTTTTAGGCAATTGCGGACTGAGGAATACTGGTTTCTTCACTGACTTGAAACTCTTGTCTCTCTCCAAGGAAGTCATATTAAGCACAATGTTTTTAGTATATTTTCACTTTAAAGAACACATATTTACACAGTACATTCAGTTTACTTGAGAAAATCATATCATACATTGACGATGCGAAAAATAGATAAGATAAAACTACGTCATTTTTAGAGAACTAAGATTTAAGTATGAGAATATTAGAGGCACTTTTAAGATGTTTTTCTTATTAACACGTGCTATTTAGAAAGAACTTTCTAAAAATATTTAATAATTATTCACTCTAATAAAAAAATATATATATGTCACAAATAGAAAACGTCAAATATTAATTGTGTTGTTAAAATTATATTGTTTTTAACAATTATAAGATATATTAATGAAAATAAGAAAACGTTTGATATAAAGTGATACAAAATCAAAGTCATGGTAAGTAATGGACGTTTGTGCTTTAAATATATAATGGACTTATTTATATTAACTTTAAATTTGCCGCTAAAATATTAATTAACTCTCCTCAAATTTTGGAAAATTTAGGTCGAATCAAATTAATTTATGACAAATTCAGGCAACCTTCTCGACCAATAGCAGTGCAGTAGTATGAAGTTATCGATAGGTTAGTCACGTCCTTGTGTAATTGCAGTTATTCAAAAAATGACGTGATACGAGTAGGGTGGTGTCTTGATAATAACGACAAAACTGCATTTAAATATCCTTAATAGGAAAAGTGATCCGTTTGATTTGGATATGATTAGAGAACAGTGAACCCTCGTCTCACATTTCGACCGCGAATTTGACAAAATCGCTGTGTATCAGTGAAATAATGGCCGGTATAATGAAGAGTATTAGTGACGCTATTTGGAACGAGGATATATGGTTACCCCCAAACACTACCTGGGCCGATATAGCTCCTGGGGCTCATAAGGATATCGTACAGACTGATTATAGGCATTTATATTTGCCTTTGCCTATGGCATTGCTTCTATTAGGTTTACGTTATTGCTTAGAACAGTAAGTCGATTTTAAGGTTAAGTTGTATGTCATGTAAAACGTTCTTGTTTTCTCTGTAGATACTGGTTCGCTCCAGTCGCTATATCGTTAGGTATTAAGAATTGCAGACCAAAGAAAGCCCCCCCGAATCCGATTTTAGAAAAAGCTTTCTTAGGAAATAGAAAGCTTTTGAAACACAAACAGGTTAGATTTTGTA
This sequence comes from Amphimallon solstitiale, assembly GCA_963170755.1. Taxonomy (NCBI): domain Eukaryota; kingdom Metazoa; phylum Arthropoda; class Insecta; order Coleoptera; family Scarabaeidae; genus Amphimallon; species Amphimallon solstitiale. Next base: position 114,555,772 of record OY720677.1, read on the forward strand.
ACTGCCATTGTTACACTTTTAGTAAAGTTACTATTTATTTATAAAGATACAAGGGTTAGCTAAACAATTAGACTGGACTGAGAGACAAGTAGAACGGTGGTTAAGACTACGTAGGAGTCAAGAAAAACCTACAACATTAGTGAAATTTACTGAGAATGCATGGCGATGTATATATTATTCATTTTCATTTTCTTATGGAATTATCATACTATGGGATAAACCGTGGCTGTGGGATATCAACGAATGTTGGTAAGGTTATTTTAATTTACCTTAAATCTTGTTTTAATAAACTTAACCTCACTTTAATTAAATCTTATACCATAGTATAACGATTGGTTTCTAACTTATATGATTCTGGCAAGATGAGTGATTAAAATTATAATAATAAATATAGTGACTTTGCAATGAACGTTTTTTCATTTATTATGTAAAGAAACTGTTATGATTATGCTAATATATTGTGAGCAATGCTATTTTTAAGAAATGTTTTTGTTATTACTATACTATTTTTTAAAGCAGTTCAACATAACTAATGTGAATGTTATATGTATTTTTAAATTAAAATCTACATAATATAGATGTAAATGGATTAATTCAATTAATACCGTGTTGTAACTGCTTTTGAATGGGGAGTTTTAGATAAAAATAAATAAACACTCATCTTATCTGTGAATTCAAAGTTTAAAAAAGTTATGTTTGGTTGGTATAAACTGCCGTTGATGTAATAGGTATTTCATTAATTCTAATATCACTTATTAATAAGTAAATTAGTAATATTATTTAGTAAATTATAGAGAATAATGCCAGTACATAAAGTTGATAATCTATTATTATGGTGTTTTAATTTTACAGTTCATATAAATTAATTTGAAGGTCATAAAGAAATTATTACTTTATTCAATATCTGTAGGACAATGGAACATAATGTTGTTTGTTGGTGTATTAATTTTTATATATTTTCTTTAACAATGTATGGATGTACATTTGTAAATCTAATGCGTACATCAGATTTAGAAGTGTATCTTTAAATAACACAATCAGAAATTTATTGTTCTTGCACAGTAATCATAACATGGGCATTACATCACATTTTATTTTTTACTTTTCTGTAAGGAATAATGAAAGTAAATTGTACTGGCGGAAGTGAGATAAATTATTTGTATTCTATTAATCTTATGTCAAGCTAAGTAATAAGTACGGAAGCTATGCGGAGCGCCTCTGTGGAAACGTCAAGTAATTAAAATAAATTGCTCATACAAAGTATTTTACTTGTTCACATTTCTTAAAACTGTGGTAAAACATGCCTATGTAGTTGAGTCGTTTTGGCAACCGACACGATCAAAATACGAACTAAAGACAACGATTCAATGCCACTACAGATTCCCATCGAGAGGAACAATTACAGTAAAATAAAATTAAACTAACTAATTAATATCTAAAAGTATGTAGCTTCCTCTAGTAAAATTCTATTACATGAAGCCAGTTACAAATTGCTTTATTATAAATAAAATTATTAAATATTACTTTTTTATACCTATATTTTGTTTAATACTTGGCTACTCTGATTAGTAGACAAGCACTGTTGACAAATTTGTATTATTTGAATGACAGGAACAATTACAGGAAAATAAAATTAAACTAAGTAATTAATATCTAAGAGTATGTAGCTTCCTCTAGTAAAATTCTATTACATGAAAGGCAGTTACAAATTGCTTTATTATAAATAAAATTATTAAATATTACTTTTTATACCTATATTTTGTTTAATACTTGGCTACTTTGTTTAGTAGACAAGCACTGTTGACAAATTTGTGTTATTTGAATGACAATTATAACAACAGTCAAAAGGTAAATATGACAAATGAATGTTATTATTTATGACAGTCCTGAAATGATTTTGTAGGTTATATTACTTGACAGATAAGTAAAATCTCAAATTTGAGATGTTGCAGAATTTTATCTATCCAGTCATATAATATAATCCATGATACACTTATGCTATTTCTTTTATTATAAAAGATTTTTTGAAGTTAGTAAAATCAGAAAATCTAAAACACCAAACAATAAAACAAAGTTAAAATGTACTAACATAACAACCGAATATACGCTGAAGTTAGACAATTCTGACAACTTATTGTGACAGCCTGCCGTGCGTGCCATGTGTGAATTAAATCGAAGCGCCAACTGCGGCGTTTATAGCGTCAGTAGGGAGAGTAGAAAGCTTAAGTCCGTTTCCCGTGCTCATAATGTCAAAGTTGACATTTATGTTTAAATCAAGCAGGGCTATCAATGCTTTCATTCAGCAGGCGGATCGGGAACTGATCCCGCTCCAACCGTTCACTTCACAACAGTTGAGTGTTCGCTGGACAGGACCGCTCACCTTTATGTCATCGTCTGTCACCTAGTACTTTTCATTGCTGCCATATGTTAAAATTATAGAAATTAAACCGAATAAACAATAACAATAAATTGTGTTTCTGCATTAAGGTTTGACGTAGTTTTTAGTGGCAGGGCTGGTTTTTCCAACCCCGAATAAAATACTGAGTGAACTCCAATATTATAATACATTTATTACTGCACAATACCTTTAATTTGTTGTATCTTACTTTTCTAGTAACTTTCTTCAAAAGTATGTATTAGGTTGGTCTTGGAATGAATCAATGGCGCATGCGTACGGAATACGCTCACCAAGTGAGCATAGAATTTTTCCGTTCACAAAAATGGCGACCGCTCCTGAACATGTTCAGAGTGAGCGCTCGTCTACTGAACATGATCACTGAACAGTTGCACAACTGTTGTGTCTGCTGAATGAAAGCAATGTAAAACCTGAAGTTTGCTAAAATGTCACTAGCCAACCGGTAAATCAATTAAATACGCCCATTATGTATCTATACACTTTCATACCTTAATATATCTTATTCCAAAAAATGAGGTGTGGACACCACACGACTTTCTTATACATGTGCATTTCAAATTATGCGAGGTTGTTCTAAATTAATCTTTAAATACTTTTATCCTCTTAAAAAAATAAACCTGTGAGTAAATGTGTTACTTACTTCAGGTCCGAATTTTGAAAATTCTTTTCAACAAAAATTATTTAAAATCCTATTCTAAGTACATCTAATCTCTTAATTGAATGCATACTTTGTGAAATATTTACTCGCTAAGAGTAAAAGTGTTACTTCAGGTCCGAATTTTGAAATTTTTTTTACATAAAGAGTATTAAAATTAAGTTCTAAATACTTTTATACTCGTAACGTACCTCTCTAAAAAGCATTACTCGCGAAATTTTCGATTTTTTCACTGAAGTAAACTACTTCCGGTCTGCCGATTTGACTGAAAATCTAATCAGATTCCAAATGGGAGATTATATTCCATACAAAATTTCGAATTGATATCTATGACGGTTTGACCGCTATCATGGTCACACACACACACACATTTTTTAAAAACTACTTTCGAAATCAGGGGACTTCAAGACGTGGACATCTGCAAAAATCTCAAGGTCGAAAATTTTTATCATCACACACTTATACTACGTATAAGAAAGTAAAAGAGAGAGACAGAATTTTGAACAGACCCAAGTGAGAGTTATTTCTTATTGGTTGACAGCAAGGCGAAATAACACCATATCCTACATTTGCTTTTTGTTATCAATTGTCAAATATTTTGACATCTTTGTCATTGTTTGTTTTCTAGATAAATTTGTTTTACTTTCATGTGTTGTGATTACTACATTTATCATTCTGTTGCCTTAACTGTCGATTTATTTCTGAAGAATTTATATACAATTTAATTTGGTACAAATTACATATTTCAGACAGATATTTAAATTTAATTTTACCGCCTAAAATTGATTTCACCAGTTACAGGTTATAATTTTTATACTGGGGGTCTGTTCAGAATTTCGTCTCTCACTTTTTGGTATAAGGTATGGTACATTAAAATGTCCAGTGTATAGTCTCGATATAAATTCAGCTTTGCCAAGAAATGATAAGGAAACCAAATTCCCTAATTTAAATTAATTAATTAAACAATTAATTTGTTTTTTTTTTGAATAAATTAAATGGAAAAAATTAATAACTGGTACTAGAATTAGAAGAAGGTGTTTTCAGATATTATAAATAAATAATGCATTTGTTGTATATGAAGGACTTATTTAGTGACGGACGAAAAGTAACAGTACAACAGTACTCAGTGAATAATGTTAAATTAATGGTGTGTTAAAAATAGAAGGATCTTAATTACTTATAATTTGTTTTCATATTGTAAAAATAGTAAATATTTGTTCATGAATGTATAAACTTGATCAAAGTACATTGTAGAACAATAATAAAGGTCAAAACGATTAACAAGGAGAATTACTATTCAAACTGTTTATAGATAATTTGCCCCATTATTCTAATAATAATGTAATAAGAATCCCTTTATGCCATTCATCGCATGTTTCCATGACGCTAAGTGATCTCCTATATACACCTTGACAAGCTGTGGCTTCGTGCACTTTAGTCACGGGCTGAAGTTAGCTCTAGTTTTTTAAATACAAAAATCAACTCAAACAAGATGGTTGACGCTTTTCATCAATCTGTTAAACTACCCCGACGTGGAGCAACAACAGACAAGTAATTTTGTATTATTTTGATTATTTGCTGTCGTAGAAAAAGTATAGTATAAAGCTCGTTTTATAAACCCGTTAGTCACTCGTTTTATTGAACACTCGCTCCGCTACGCTTCACTCGTGAAATAACATTTATAAAACTTGATACATAATATACTAATAATACCAGTAGGATGCATAAGCGTTATACTTTTTTATACCACTTCTGTCACACAAGAAAAAAACAAGCCATGTATGATGACATAAGCAAAATAAGGGATAGACTCTTTATCATGAAAAATCTATACATATTTCAAACGGTTTTATTTATCGAGTGCTGGAATAATAACATTTTATACTAAAAAAAGGTATTGCTGGAAGCTGATGTTTTGTGATAATCAATTGTGATTAAAATAAAACGCAAACTAAATGTTTTATTACTGTGACTTACATATATATCTATACGTAAAACGTATATGCATATATGCATGTGTTTGAGATACACACATACATTAAGTGCTATTGTCGACAATCGAACGCACAGACACCGGTGTTTCGACCTATGAGGTCTCATCAGTGTGCGTGGTGATTCTCGACAATAGCTTCAAGACTTAAATCGCTCTTATGTCATTTTAGCGTGTTAAATGCAGTGAGAGTATCACAGCGACATCTAACACCCAAAAGATGACACAGAACAAAGCGATGGCTTCTGACGGCATGTTCTGCTATACAGAGGCCTGTATGTTAATAGTGTATCTAATGTAATAGAGCCTTAGGTGGCGTCACCGATCAAAACAAAATGAAAAGTGTGAACACATGGATGTTAAAACTAACATCAAGCAGTAAATAATTACTGTGACTTACATATATATCTATACGTAAAACGTATATGCATATATGCATGTGTTTGAGATACACACATACATTAAGTGCTATTGTCGACAATCGAACGCACAGACACCGGTGTTTCGACCTATGAGGTCTCATCAGTGTGCGTGGTGATTCTCGACAATAGCTTCAAGACTTAAATCGCTCTTATGTCATTTTAGCGTGTTAAATGTGTCATCTTTTGGGTGTTAGATGTCGCTGTGATACTCTCACTGCATTTAACACGCTAAAATGACATAAGAGCGATTTAAGTCTTGAAGCTATTGTCGAGAATCACCACGCACACTGATGAGACCTCATAGGTCGAAACACCGGTGTCTGTGCGTTCGATTGTCGACAATAGCACTTAATGTATGTGTGTATCTCAAACACATGCATATATGCATATACGTTTTACGTATAGATATATATGTAAGTCACAGTAATTATTTACTGCTTGATGTTAGTTTTAACATCCATGTGTTCACACTTTTCATTTTGTTTTGATCGGTAAATGTTTTATTGTGTCTTTATTAATGTTTTATACTTTTTTGCATACTTCTTAAAACATATTAAGTATACTGTTCTCTAATCCCAGAAGTCTTTAAATTTCTAATAATATATAAATAGAGATGTGTCAGGAAACGGTACTTGAATTAATTCTATTTTTATCATGTTTCCTTTGAGAGTTACTGAATCGTGTCTATTAAAAAAGAATTCTGTCAGTGCAAATGTTGGTTCAAAAACCATGTGTACGTGCTTTTTTTTATTAACAACAAAAAGCTTACTCCATATCTTTTTTTTTAATTTGTAGAAATATTATCTTTTCATGAAAATACATGCATTGAAAATATAGCAAGTGATGTATGTATAATGTATGTATCTACATTTAATATTAGTGAAAGAAATAACTTTGTAATAAAGATAAGGATTATTACACCTAGTATAACCCAGTATTTACACTCATTTTACGAAATAAGAAATGTTATCTTTTTGGGCGTTTGTGTTTTTTCACCTGATTATGTTCAAATGTGTTTTGCGCAAATTTAATTATCTTTATGACCAACAAAGATTTAATATTAGAATTTCACAATTTCGACTAAGTAATATAAAACAAAGAGAATATATTGAAATAGTTTTAATTCTACACGCATTTAACTTTCATTTTTAGTTTGTTTTCAGCAATTAAGAAAAAGAAAATTGAAGCTGTTGAATTAACACAATGAATTTAAAGCTTTGCAATTTAAGCTCCCGAAATTTGTGTGCTGTTCTAATATAATATGTACTCAGGGATTTGACTGTATTTGCATATAAACTGATAACAAATGAGTAAAGTAGGCAAAGAATATGATACGGATTTGAATAGACCTGAATCCAACAGCTATAATAAAGTGTAATACTTGTTTTTGTATTTTAAAAATGTTTTGGGTCCAAGTAACGATAACACGGAGGCCGGCTTATAGGTTATTCTGTAATCTCTATTCTCTATTCAATAAAATACAAAAGGGTATTTATATGTAGTTAGCCAGTCGTGAATGTTTCTAAAGCTCGCATTACATCTATTAATTTTAAGTTCATTTTAAAAAGCTTGGATAAAATTGAATTGATATTTACATGTGTCAATTTCCAGTTCAATTAAAAAAAGTTCTTATAATTGACACGTGTAAAACGCTTTATCTTATGATACAAGTTCAAGATATTGATGTCCTTCAATTTTAAGTTCATTTCCTACTTCAATAAATTGACAGATGTAATCACAAATCATTAACTCTTAACTTAAGATACTTGACGCATGTCTATTCGACTGAAACCATAAAACTTGAGCGCCTCTAGTGTTTGAAGGAAGAAATTATGTAATTTAGCGGTAAATTCAAACGTATATTAGCGATAACTTGCATGTATTATGAAAATCGACAGATTTAGTATTACGCCCAGGCACATTATGTCGTTTGTTGACATTAGCGGCAACGTACACCTGTTCCAATAATGCAACTCTTGCAGCAACGAGCAAAAAATGTATCTGTTAGTAATTATCAAATCTTGCTTCTGTATAATTGGAATATATTAGAAGAAACGTAGATGCATTAATAGTTAACATATATACATAACGCATGAAAAAGTAAACAACACAAAAGAATTATTTATTAACTTTGTTTATTCCCTTTATCAAATATTTCTTGGGATTTGGAAATCGATGCACAGTGTTATCAATAGGACAACAAGAAATACAGCACTTGATACATTCCATGACAAATATAATAATTTGGGAAGATATACATATATTTTTCTGATTTCCTTACTAACAAAAAACACTAATGAATAGAGAAAAATATACTTGTTTTAAAATCGCAAAAACAAAATTGATTACCGTAGCAACAAAACAAAAGCAGATATGAACAGACAAAAAAATCATAATATACAGAATAATAAACCAAATGACATTTTTGTAAAACATCTCTTCGCAACTTTTCGAACTAAAATAAGAAAGTAAAAAATGACTTCTTATACGTATGAAAGTGTTACTTCCGGTCCGAATTTTGAAATTTCATTTATACAAAAAATATTCCATATCCAACTCTAAATACTTTTGTACTCTTGATAAATATATATAGAATGCATAACTTACGACATATTTGCAAAAAATCGCTATTCGATAAGAGTAAAAGTGGTACTTCCGGTCTGAATTTTGATTTTTTTTTTTATATAAAAGATATTGAAAATTATGTTTTAAATACTTTTATACACGTAACGTACTTGTCTAAAAAGCATGACTTGCGAGATATTCGCAAAAAAACGATTTTCGATAAGAGTAAAATACCTACTTCCGGTTGGAATTTCGAAAAACTTTTTTAAGACAATTTGTTTCAAACTTAATTCTAAGTACATATGAATTCTTTACAAATTTGTTTAAACTAAGTAATTGACGAAATATTTGCAAATTTCGATTTTTTCACTGAAGTAAACTACTACTTCCGGTCTGCCGATTTTGCTCAAAATCTAATCAGTTCTCAGAGGGAGATTATATTCGTAAATACAAAATTTGGAATTGATATCTGTAGCGGTTTGACCGCTATCGTGGTCACAGACATACACACAGACATTTTTTAAAAACCACCTTTTTGGTATCAGGGGACCTCAAAACGTGGACATCTGCAAAAATCTCGAGGTCGAAAATGTTCATCATCACAATACTTCCTTATACTACGTATAAGAAAGTAAAACTTGGAGCCGTTATTATTACTTTCTTATACGCAGTATTATAAGGAAGTATTGTGTTGATGAAAATTTTCGACCTCGAGATTTTTGCAGACGTCCACGTTTTGAGGTCCCCTTAAAAATGTCTGTGTGTCTGTCTGTCTCTGTGTGTATGTCTGTCTGTCTGTCTGTGACCACGCTAGCGGTCAAACCGCTATAGATATCAATTCGAAATTGTGTATTTACGAATTTAATCTCCCTCTTGAGAACTGATTAGATTTTGAGCAAAATCGGCAGACCGGAAGTAGTAGTTTACTTCAGTGAAAAAATCGAAATTTGCAAATATTTCGTCAATTACTAAGTTTAAACAAATTTATAAAGAATTCAAATATACTCAAAATTATATTTGAGAAAAATTGTGTTAATAAAGTTTTCCGAAATTCCTACCGGAAGTAGGTCTTTTACTCTTATCGAAAATCAGTTTTTTGCGAATATCTCGCAAGTCATGCTTTCTAGGCAGGTACATTACGAGTATAAAAGTATTTAGAACGTACTTTTAAATATCTTTCGTATAAAAAAAATTTCAAAATTCGGACCGGAAGTAACACTTACACTAACCGAATAACGATTTTTTTGGAAATATGTCTTAAATTATGCAATCTATATATATTTATGAAGAGTACAAAAGTATTTAGAGTTGGATATGGAATATTTTTTGTATAAATGAAATTTCAAAATTCGGACCGGAAGTAACACTTTCATACGTATAAGAAAGTCGTGTGGTGGCCACACCTCATTTTTTTAGTTGCAATAATATTTTATGCGGTTCATTTACAACAAAATTATTTAAGTTGTATCGTCACTTCTGGATGAAAATTAAATTCTTTTGATTTTCTCTGTTTCAATTCAAAAATAATTATCCAAGTTTCTCGTTTTATTTTCTGTATTCATGCTTAGTTTGTTTACGAGTAAAATATGTTGCTAACGTTTTCTTGCTATGTGATGACGTTTCACCATAGAATAGGTATATTTACTAAATATACGTTTCTATTTATTTTCCAGATTCAAACAATAAAAATACCCACTTGCATTTTCTATTACAATAGATTATTATGTAAATTATTACGCGAACAGCATACCATCAATTTGTTAACCTTCTCGAAATTCCTACGTTAACATTCTATCATTATTATTATCTCATTCTCATCATCGTTACATTGTAATAGTTTTGCATGTTGATTGGTTTTTCATTGATGTTCAAGGTTTTCTGGGATTTAGCAATATATTAACTTAAATCTGTCATGTGTTTAAAGGAAGGAAATTAAATATACTTGTAGGTATATTATTATATGGATGTATTATATACATTTGTGTATTGAAACGAAATATAATCTGTTTCAATAATAGATTCTACATATACACATATAATCCTTTCCAATGAATATGCATCATATGAACAAGTTTAAGTTAGACTCTTTAAAAACTAACATTATACAGGGTATTATAAATTAAGTCAGCACTATTGCTAACTTTGTTATTAATGAAGCTACAGTATCGGTTAAATTAGCAAAGTAGTAGTATTTTTATCGTGAACAATGATGGCAGAACCGAAGAGACAGTTGAACTTCTAATTTTCACGCTATTTACAAAAGTTACTTTTTTTAAAATGGAACACCCAGTATATTTTTGCATATATTGAATGAAGGAATTATTTTAAAAAAGAAAGCTTTCATACATTATTGACAAAAAATGAAAGTTGCGGCAGTTATCCACTATTTTGTACAGCAATTCATATCAATAAAATCAAGATGGCTGTGATAAAAAAAACAGCAAATATTAAACAAGCATTGTTATATTATGTATATTTATTATAATAGATGTTCGAAGACATCAGCGTTTTGTCCAGTACACTTCCGAATTCGTTTATGTACATTGCGAGTTACTTTTAAAATCGATCTTGCGTCTATGCTATTCGCAATAGTAATTATTTAATTTTGCAGCTCTACATACAAATAAAAGTGTATAGCATTTAGACCCGGGGACCGTGGTGGCCACTGAATTGGTCCATTCGTACCTATCCACTTATTCCAAAATATTTCGCTCAAAAAATGTTGTACTTTGCGATGATTACGCGCTGGTGCTCCATCTTGTTGAAAATATATATGTTGCCGAGTAGCCAAGTCCAGGTTATACAAAAATATTCCTAAATATCTTCGAACATCCATTATAATAAACATATGCACAATGCTTGTTTAATATTTGCTTTTTTTTATCATAGCCATCTTGGTTTTATTGATATGAATTGCTGTACAAAATAGTGGATAACTGTCGCAACTGTCATTTTTTTGTCAATAATGTATGAAAGCTTTCTTTTTTAAAATAATTCCTGCTTTCAATATATGCAAAAATATACTGGGTCTTCCATTTAAAAAAAAATACCTTAAGTAAATAGCGCGAAAATTAGTAGTTCAACTGTCTTTTCGGTTCTGCCATCATTGTTCACGATAAAAATACTACTACTTTGCTAATTTAACCGATACTGTAGCTTCATTAATAAAAAAGTTAGCAATAGTGCCGACTTAATTTATAACACCCTGTATAATGTAATTAAGTAATTCTATTTTTGGGAGCATTTTTATATATTAATATTTCAAGCTTTAAAATACTGATAATAATAATAATAATATTTATTTTTCTTCCTCCACAACTTACAAAATAATACATAATATATACTGGGTGAGTCATCTCCCTGGGGAAGGTAGATTGTGACTTTATGAGAAGAGCTATTTCGAAACGGTTTTTTTTTTCTTATAATATCCACTCATTAGAAGTACCTTTTAATTTGTATTATACAGAGTGTTCTATATCTTGGTGGCTGACCATAGTTATAGTTTTTTTTTAATGGAACAGATACTCTATATATTATTATATTTTTGCATTCCCCGTATAATTTTTAGTCAAAAAGTAATAAGATAGCATAGGACGGAAATTTAATGTTTTCGACATTCTACCATTTTTCTGAGAAATTCAATGTTTTTATAAAATTATATTTCTCGAAAACGACGTATTAGATGGATACAATTTTTGATAATGTTGTTCATAATAAAACGCGCTGCATGTGGAAAAAACTAGATTAAAATTACATTTTTGTCTAAATGTCATTTTCTTCAAATAGAACACCCTGAATTTCAGTTCATTTTTGAATTGCTTAATAAATTTCGAACCAAAAATATGTGAGACGTTACTGCTTGAAAAGTGACTATTACTAAGCTATTGTTATTTTTTGATATAATTCTACCCGTTTTGTGTTTTAATTCTGTGATTGACATAAATAAAAAAGAAATATAATACTATACTATAAGTACTATATAATATACATGGTGCAGCACCTAAGATGCCTCGGATCGTAGCTCTTCTATCATACAATATATCGAAAAAAGTCTAAGAGAAAAATTGTCAATACTTATAATCACCATTTCCCTAAAATATTTTTGGTCATCAGTGCCGTGCCGTATTTCAGTGGCGTATCAAACCTATGTTTTTTTAAATGGAACAATATATATATATATATATTGTGGCTGATTCGGAAAGCCCTCGAAGAGTGCTTTTTTTTTCTTATGAAACGTCATACCCCTAACTTTAGCGGTTTCGCTGTTATAAGGGTTTTTCTTCGCAGTTAGACCGTACTTCGAAATTTTTTTTGGCAGGAACTAAATTGTCCCGGCGTTTCGGTTTCGAATTTATTCTTAATTTTTTTCAAGTGATTTAAGCAAAAAAGATAATTTTTGATTGGGCTTTGCAAATAGTCACTTTTTTCTAAAATATCAAATGGGAACCATATAAAATAATTACGTCGTTGGATAATCGAAATACCAAGCTTTCCATTTATTAAAAAAAACACATTTCATTACAAAATTAAAAAGAAAAAAGAAGTTGTTAGGTCAAATTGTCGAATAACGTCCTCTTTCAAAGTCAGCTATCATGATAAAACAGTAGAAGTGCATTTGTCAAAGCACACGGAAAAAATAACAATAAACTGACAGAAGCATTATTGTTATCTCATAAACGTTGCGAAAATGCCTGGAACTCAACAAGAAATGGTTGACATAGTATTTATTCTTGGAGAATGTTTCAAAAATTGTTTGTTGGCGGCACGAGTGTACGCTGAGAGATATCCTCTCAGAACTTGTCCAAAAAAAAAAGTACCGGTAGACATAAATCTATCCAACACCTTTTTAAACGCACGTGGATTTGGACACGTTCTGTTCTTGTCTTATATTCAAAAGCTCTGTTATTTTAGTATTGTAATTTGGACGTACTTTTTGGCAGTTATTAATTGTCGTGTCAATATATATTTTTACAGGGCTTTTTGACGCTTATTAGTAATGGATAACCTTGAATAAAGATCCCTTTATATCAAAAAACCTATTTTACACTAATGAAGTTAACTGTCCCGTTTTATGACCTCGCAACTGTACGTATAGTACGATTTTCAAGACATGCTGTTAATACCACCAAAACTATTCAATATTGCGAACTCCTCGGGCAACTACTTCACTTAATCTTACTTCAAATGAATCCACCTTTGCAGACACAAATGCCTTAATCAAGTAGAATATTGTCGTGTTACCCAGGAGATCTTTTCTGTCAGTCCATTTCCTTGAACTTGACGAATGTGGTTGTCTGGATAAAATTACCGCATACATTTTGATGCTTTTTGTTGTCCATCAAAAATAATTTTATACAATTGTTCTATTCTAAAGCTGCACTTGTAATTGTGTAATCGTTAATAATTATAACATGTAATTGTGAATCACTCACAGTTTATATGCTATTGTAATATAGGTGATACACACAATATGTCATTTACATACTTAATTATATTAATCCTGTGTTCTGTGGAAAGATAACAGTATTATTGTTATTGTGTCAGTAATTTTTTTATGAATGTGCATTTTTTTAAAAGTATTTCCTGTAAATTGTGTATATGAACGTCATTTAGAGTTTATTTTTGAAGTTGCGAAATAAACCCTTTTGCAAAATGTGTAACGCTGTCCATAATTAATATACGCATTGCGGCAATTAAGAAATTTTCTTCTTATTAAATCGGCAACCTGGAAACGCCTTGGTTTATTTTTTTACCGCCAGAGTCGTGCATATATATACATATATATATATAAAATAAAAATACATACATATATATATAAAATAAAAATATATATATATATATATATATATAATATATATATATATAAAAATATATTATTTCATATATATATATATATATATATATATATATATATATATATATATATATATAATATATATATATATAAAAATATATTATTTCATATATATATATATATATATATATATATATATATAAAATATATTACAATTCTTTGCCAATTATACAAATGTATTGAAAAATTGAAAATCTTCTTGGTAGTAGTGGCATTTTATGCCACTACTACCAAGAAGATTTTCAATTTTTCAATACATATATATATATATTTGATTACATTTTGATTTACATTTTATAATTGTCATTGTTTTCTAATTGACAACCAGTTGTCATATTGTTATTACTTTTATTTCATTGTATGCCACTACTACCAAGAAGATTTTCAATTTTTCAATACTTTTGTATATTTGGCAAAGAATTGTAATATATTTTATATACATATATATATATATTTTACAAAATAAACATTTTATAGTCATGATCATCATGCTTACATGCAAATATAATATTAACAATTAATGTCTTAATAAATTTATTTGACATTAATTATAAATGGCAAATGAATATATAATTTATTTTTACACGTGTTTTGTTTAATTTGTCAGCAACAACCTATTTAATTCGTTAAATTTGTGTCAAACATTTTGTATAATTGGTGTGCACCCAGCCTTATACAGCTTGAGCGCGCGGTGTATGATCACCCGATACCAGTCGATATTCTTCGGACGTATATTCGGAAAATTGATCTCCGCTAGCTGTGTTCGCCAGATATAGATATTTAGATCAGTTGCGTACTGGCTGCAAAGAGGAATGCACGTAGGTTTTTGTGTTATTTTATGGTATTTCTGTTATACTTATTTATAGTTTTTTTTTTACCATGAAATTTCTATTTATTTATTTTTCTCTAGACATCTTAGTTTATTCTGCAGATGTTTCAGGCGGGTTGTTTTTATTTCATTCTAAAACCCAGTTGTACTGCTATAACTTTTTACACAACTACATTATTATTTAATTTCATAAGGATAATCATAATTACGTTATAAGTATTACAATCTTCGCGTTATTATCGACTTAGTTATGTAAGCAATCGTCATCACTTAAAGAGAAAATTTAATTTGTTCTTTTTGTCAATCTGCGAAAAAATAATTAGATCACTATGAGTTCGAATATGAGCAGGCAATGCTAGTATGTTGTGCCGTAACTCTAATATGTATTATCGGACCACGTTTAGATGCGAGTTTACGTATACCATCGGGAGATCATACCTCGCGCGCTCTTGCTGTATGTAATTTTGATTTACTATTTTCTAATGTTGATTCGTTTATGTTGATAATGATCAAAATCATTGCAAAAAACCGCTTAAATTGCGCTTATGGAATTATAATGCCAAATCTGACAATTCCACCGGGCGGCGGGAGAAATTATAAAACGTTTAATTCGTTAAAATGTCAAATTCATTACTTTTCAAAACCAGTGAAACTAATATTACAAATAACACTATTTTACTAACGGGTATTTCTTTATTTATATTTTTCCTTAAAAAGAACAACTATTACTTAATCGAAGTAGAGAAAATAATAGTAATTGACTGATTGTCAAGCAACTGAGTGCTTTTGTTCTTTTAATGAAGCAATATACTTACTTGTAACGAAGAGTACAAAATATTTTACAGATAAATTCAATTTTTCAAAAGTGGTTTACAAGAAATTATTACACTATAAAATTATAGTTTAGATAACAGTTCTGCCTTTCAAACCGAGTAGTAAAAAACAATCCTTCTACTACAGTTACTATTTCCCACATTTCTTTTGCATAGTTACTCTTTTAATATAATTGGCATAACCGTGTATACGAGGTGCGGTAATTAAATAACCGTATTGATATTACAAAACATTCAGGCATGAGTTTCTGAAGTAGTTTTCCCCAATTTTACAAAAAAACTTGAGGTTAACTCGTTGCTCCATCGAACATGCATTTTTCGACGAGACGCAAGCGCAAGGACTTGAACGGGCGATTGCTACAGCGAAACTGCGCCGCGGCGCGTTTGCTGTTTGTCGGTAGCAGCATTTAATTACCACACCTCGTATGCTGTTTTAGGTTGTTTTCTTTTACACTATAGTTCAGTCGAATTAGACCAAAAAAAGGGACTGAACCGGAAAAAATTGAAAGTAGCGATTTTCCTTCGCGAATCATTGGAAATAAACGAGTTATTCAGTAAATAAAAATTTGCCCTTAAATTGAAGATGGCGGCTGAAGCAATGGAGTGCGATTCCCGAAAACCGTGTAATTTAGACCACCAGTGACCTCCCGCCCACCCTAACGATTCGCGTGGGATAATCGCTACTTTCAATTTTTTCCATGTCAAATCCTAATTGGACTGGACTACCATAAATTATATATACTAATATGAGAGGAACAACTCGCAAAAATGTTATAATGGAAAAGGGGATATTTGACAAAATTTAAAATAATTGATTTGCTGGGACCAGTGGCGGCTCGGGGTGGTTCACATAGGAAGTGCATAATTTCAAAATTAAAAAGTATAATACAAGAACGCTTACCCAATCTTTATAAGTTTCATCGACATACTGTTCCAGACAGGTACTGTTCATTGTACAGTTTGTTTTGAGGGAATAGTTGACTTCCAGAACAGTTCTATCACTTTTTCATTAAAATTTGGGAAACATTTATAAATTCTTTTTCACAAGATAAAATAGTAAGGGCATTTAATCTGTCTTCTTTCATTGTATTTCTCAGGAAAGTTTTTATTCTCTTCAGCCGTGAAAACTGGCGTTCCGCTTCAGACGTTGTCATTGGGATTGTAATGACAATTTTTAAAAGCTTAACAACTCCATTAAAGGTGTCGCTTAATCCATCCAGCAGAAGGCCTAGCAGACCTACAGCACTGACTTCTATATTTTGCTTAAATTCTGCTCTAGAATATAGAACTCTTAATTCAGTTCGTAGTCTGCTTTCATTGAGGCATGGATAAAATTTTACTGCTTCTTTAAGGCAATCTTCCGGAATTTTTTTTTGAAAAGAGGAGAACTGTTTAAAAGAAATTAAGTTTGCTAATATTAAGTGCCCTGTATACCGAAATCTAGTTTTTATTTCAAGCAAAATAATATCGCACACTTCAATAGTTTCCCTCCGTCTTTGGCTACCATCAGTTACTCTTCGTCGCGTTGATGGTCGAGGAGTCAGTTCTGAGTCATTTTGTTTAACCAACTGATTATCTGTGTCAGCGATTTCGGTTCGAATTTTTCCAATAGCGCGTTCAAAATTATCTAAATTATTCTTGATTTTTAATGCATCTGTACTGACATTTTGTAATTGATTAAACAATATGTCCACATGTGGCATAATTTTATAAAAGAAAGTTAACCAATAGATAAAATTTTCCTCCTCTAAAATTCGCAAATTGGCACCAGCTTGATGAATGGTAGTTTGTAAACTAGCTCCTCCCTCGATTTGTTCTAGAGCTTCAATTATTTCTTCTCGGTGCTCATATATTGTATTCACTGTCCTAGAATTGAAGTTCCATCTTATTTTTGAAGAACGAGGTAAGCTTTTTCTCTGAAGGAATTCTTCCAATCTTGCAGCTCGTTGTGGTGAAGTGGAGAAAAAAGTACATAATCCCGTCAGATTGGCAAAAGAAATTCTGCAATTACTACTGCTCGATGTAGCATGTGACATGATAAGATTTGTCTGATGCGCGTAAGAATGTACAAAATTGGCCCTTGGATACTGGTCTTGGACATGTCTTTGCACGCCGTTAATAGCACCACTCATGACTGCTGCCCCATCATAGCTCTGTGCAATCAGTTTTTCTGGGTCATCAACAAGCAAACTAATTTCGTTAAGGATGGAGGCAGATAAAGAATTAGCATCATGTTCACTAGGCAGAAGAAATTTCCAAAATCTTTCGACCGGTCTCGCGTTCACAATATATCTTAAAACAACCACCAACTGAAACTGATTGGACACATCTGTGGTTTCATCAGCTATCACAGATATGAAGTCGGTTGCTTTAATTTCACTGGAAACTTGTTCATGATACACGTTCAACATTGCATCAAGCAGCTCATTCTGTATCGTTTTTGATAATCCCTTAAAAACCCGTGCTGCTTCGATGTGATCTCTGAGCGATTTATCCAATTCTGCCGTAAAATTTATCAATTCCCGAAAAATGCCCTTCGTATTCGACGTTTGCCGTTCATCATGACCCCGAAGTGCCAGTTCAAACGCGCCACAAAATCTAATGCAATTTATTATTAAATTTAACACATGCCTATTTTTTGTTACCTGTTCTCATTGTGTTGTTGAACTGCTTTTCTATATGATGAATTTAAAACATTCTGAATGTTATTTTTTCCTAACATTCTTAGACTAAATATATTTTTCAAATGCTCTTCGGAATTTTCATGTTTCGTAATTTTAGCACTAAGATGAATTAAGTGTTTTATTCCGTTCTTTGACCGAGACGGTTCACCACCAAACAAAAAACACGGAAAACAAAACAAAGTATTTTTAATTTCACACCCACAAATCCAGTCATTTTTCTGATAAATATTCATTTTGAATTTTGTTATAACGTCTTTACCTTTAACAAATTGTTTATTTTCTAAACATAATTGAGGCATCGGCCGTTTCAGATTTTTTATTGCGATTTTTTTATCATACGTTAACCGCGAAAACGTGTTATTCTGTAACGCAGAGACGATATTCATCTTACAACAGCGCTGAGCAGACTGGGCATCTTGCTCACAGGCTATGTATTATACGATATGGAAGTAGAACAAAATACAGTTCTCCCCACCTTCAGTGTAATGTTAATGGCTTAACAGAGCAACGGGTGGGCTTTGCTCATGGCTATGTTTCTCTCGGTGGAAGGGGTAAACATTCGAATAGTTTCTCGTCTTTACATCTGCTGTTAGTCGTCATTATATCTGTGACGACGATCGGTGCATGTAGGTTGTTGTGCGCCGCACACGCCACGTTCCTGTTCAATAACTATGAATACGTAATAAATATATGCTTTCACAGTTAGTCGCCGCTTGGTTTGTTTTGTTTCAAAATTCCAGGGAGTGCAATGGCTCACTTGTTCTCATTAAAGAGCCGCCACTGGCTGGGACGTTTCTCGTATCACCACGTATAGTCTAGTCAAAATATCGCTCAAAAGAGAGAAATCTGCAAAAAACAGCGCAATTTTCTCGATTGTGTAATATGTTAAATGGGTGTATTCTGAGCAAAATTCTATAGAAACCGTTTCTCTTATAAATTGAATTACTTAACTTTTTTATTCGAAATATTTTTTTCAAGCATCGATATTTTCCGAGTTATTTCGTTAGAAATGCTCAAACTTCCCTACTTTCGTCTTTTTTTCGCCTCTAACCGTTCACTTTTTGGAATCTTACATATTATTAAACTTATAAATCATTTGATTATCTACGTCTTTTGCCTGAAACTTTTTTACCAACTGACAATACTTTGGTAGTTATTGCTTAGTTTATCGATCGAACTTCGCGCTATTGTCACTGATGTCTTATTGCGTTGATGGGGCGGAGTTCGATCGATAAACTAAGCAATAATAAGATTTATAAGTTTGATAATAGGTAACATCCCAAAAGAAGGAATGGTTAGGGTGATAGAGATGAAAAAAGACGAAAGTAGGGAAGTTTGGGCATTTCTAACGAAATAACTCGGAAAATATCGATGTTAGAAAAAAATATTTCCAATAAAAAAGTTAAGTAATTCAATTTATAAGAGAAAAAGTTTCTATGGTTTTTTGTGAAAACTGAACCATTCTCGAGATACAGAATTAAACGCGTTACTCGCTGTAGCGGCACTAACACTCGGGGAACCCCTCAAATCTAGAATTATGCTCAGAATACACCCCTTTAACATATTACACTATCGAGAAAATTGCGCTATTTTTTGCAGATTGATTCACAGTTTGACTGGACTATACCCTGTCTCAGAATAAGAAGGAGTGATTCAAATATCCCGCCAAAACATGGAACACATAGCTTAAAATTTAGTAGATAATTTGGTATGACATCATGACAATTGAGGTTAGAAGAACTGTATTAATTCTAACTAAGGATTTAGCTGTTTTGTGTTTCATTTACTACTTTCGTTAAAATAGATGGATGTGCCGCTTTTCATTCTATTAGTCGAGGCAGCAATACGAGTGCACGGCAATTGGAAACAGGAGAGTAAAGTTATAAACACAAGTAGGTGCATACATCTATAATTTGATGAATACAAATCTCTTAACATTCAAATCTGTTCAATCTAGTTTTGCAAAAAAAATTAGAAGAATCTATGGATAAAGATATAGGCCCAATTTACAAATGAAAGTATAGACTTTGTTCTGAGCGTTTTGAGGAGGATTGCCGTTATAAATATATAATTACTGCACATTTTAGTGAATGTGCTATATGAACATGAAAATTGTGAATCAAGTCTATTTATTATTAAATATTTGTATCAGAGAGCAAGAATGAATCAGACCTTTTATCTTTTATCAAAATGTCCTTAATAACTTGCAGAAAAGGTTTTGTTTATTAGTTCTATTTTAAATACCAATAAAGAACTTACAGATAAATCATTCGTATTACTGCTACAAACCTTGAGGAGGTAAATTCAAGCAACTAGTCTTGGAAATTTGAATCTTACATACAACATACAACGGTAATAAATAAAAAAAATTACATCGGCTGAAGTTGTTTACACGAACAGCAAATTACTAATTATTATTCCCTATTAAGATTTATTTATTATGAAAATATATAAAGTATAACAAATATTTATTTCTACTATATATTGGAAATTAACAATAATTTAGTGTTCACATCATGTTAAAAAGATTAAAAATTTACATGGTCGGCACAATTTTTCCAAATACTTATTGTAACATTTGTAATTGCTTCTGTCAAACGTTCTCGTATAAGTGATATTCTGAAAGGGGATTTCTTTACGTTTGACATATCTGAAATATAACATGTTTATGAACATGTGGTAATATAATTAGTATTTAATTAACACTTACTTGAAATTAACTACTCAATTCTAGAATATGTGTGAGTTGTCCACTTCATTTATGGTATGAACTCATCTATAGTCGGGTCGTTTTCGCAACCGACACGGCAAAAGTACGAACTAAAAACGCTGATTCAATACCACTACAAATTCCAATCAACCGGAACAATTTTAGAACTATAAAATTCAACCAACTAATTAATATTTTAGGATAAATAGCTACGGCTAGTAAAATACTATTACATGAAAGTCAGTTAGAAATTAAATATTATAGATATAATTATTAAATATTACTTTTCTATATCAATATTTTATTTGATACATGGCTATTCTGAGCATTGTTGTCAGATTTTTATTTTCACGGAGCGTATGACACTTGACAAGCGTAGCGTTTGACAAGCAGGTGACTAGTATTCAGTATAGCGTTTTTCGAACAATTACACATGAAACTTGGGCTACCATCACTCATATTGAACAAGAAATAAAGACGTCGTGGGATAGGGAAATAGAAATTGATAAAACAGATATTAATCCAGTAATATTTTGTATTAATGATAGCGGTAGTAGCGACTGGGAAAGTTATTAAAGTAAAATATATTGATCTAATCAAATTATATACGAGAAGGTAAGTTTTATTCAACAGAAATGTTTGGTTTTACTTGTAATTGCTTTATGTTATTTAGAATAATCACGTAACTGATAAAACGAATGTAGCTTATAAAGGATTGGAGACGGATTAAATTCAGTATCTATATCAAATCGCTCCGTTGCTAGAAAAGTGACACAACTCAAAAATATCCTTTTTTGAGATAATTACTTAAAATGAACCCAAAAACCCAATATATTTATGTGGTAAAACGACACAACTGTAGTTTTACAATTAGCCACCAGAGGGCAGAAGTGTCGCTTTACTGTTTACCAAGATCATAATTTTATTTTACGGAAAAGTGTCATTCGTGAGTTAGGTCTCGTAACGTAATGTTGAAGTGCTTAACGTTTTATAGAAAAACGTCTTATTTTGAATTGTGTCCTTTTTCTTCAAAAAGGTAAGTGTATTGTTATTAGTTTTGTTTGTTATTAAACGTCATATTACAAGATGCGCCACTTTTCTTCATAAATAAACAGTCTTTGTCGGTTTAAATAACGTCACATTTCAGGATGTGCCATTTTTCTGCATGTTTATGAATAGATTTGTCAATTTAATTTTGTGGCGTAACCTCACATTTTGAGATGCGACACTTTTCCTCAAATATTAAAATAATATGTTTGTGATATGACAAACCTCAGTAGTGTTTTTAGGTTATAGTAATACAGTATTTTTATTCAAGATGCTGTCTCAACGATCGCAACTCGTAATGAAGCTGGTTCAACAACAGACTGACAATCATAATACTACAGACCATGCGGCCAGTTCCATTGGAAACAATAATATACTTTCTGAAGCTGTGAAGAATGATAATAGCTTTACACATGAAGCTGAACTTCCCACACTTAATGTGCACTCTTTGCAAAATTTAGACTTTGCTTCATTCAGTTCTGATGATGGGAGTCAAAGTTCGACGGTCCATCATGTAGATCCATTCCACAATTCTGATGATACTGATGAAGATCCTGATTACTTATCCGACTCAAATAGCGCAAGTTCATCGCAGTCTAACGACGAAGCTGTGGTCGGTAATTCAGTCATAGAAGTAGTACCCCGAGACATTTCTAGCACAGAACATGACAATAATATTATGAAGAGAACTAGAAAACGTAAGCTTAATCCTTCTGAGTGGAAAAAAAATGCTGCAAAATTAGCTAGGAATACTGGAAGGCAGTATGTGTCATGTTCAAAATCTGAAAAATTGATGAAGGCAAGAGAAATGAAACCTCCCTGTAAAAATAACTGTACACTTAAATGCAATGCAAAAATTATTGAAGAAACTCGCCAACAGATTTTCGAAAATTATTGGTCTCTTGGTGATTCACAAAGACAACAAGACTATTTAGCGTCGTGCATGACACCGATTACACCCAAATATCAGTATCATCGAAACGAATCTAAACGACGTGATAACAATGCATTTCATTTTATAATTAATGGCAACCACATTCGTGTCTGCAAACTGTTTTTTAAATCTACTCTAGACATTACAGATAGACCCATAAGAACTGTGATCGCTAAACGGACTGGAACTGGAGGAATGATTTCAGTCGATCTCCGTGGAAAGCACGGAAAACATCTGAAACTGGATCCCAATATAAAGGAAGGAATTCGAAAGCATATAAACTCCATACCCAGATTGGAAAGTCACTATTCAAGAGCTCGTTCTTCTCGTGAATTTATCGAAGGTGGAAAGACTGTACGCGATCTGCACAGGGATTATGTTCAAGAATGTAAAAATAATAACTTACCTTTTGCAAAGTATTTAATGTATCATCAAATTTTTACCCGTGAATTCAACATTTCTTTTTTTACACCGAAGAAAGACCAGTGTGGAGTTTGTGCAACTTACGCTACCGCTTCTGAAGAAGAGAAAGAAAATTTAAAAGATGAGTATGAAATCCATTTATCAGAGAAAGAACTCTCTCGTGCTGAAAAACAAGCTGATAAAGATAAAATTAGCCAAAACTACGTTGTAGCTTGTTTTGACTTGCAGGCGGTTTTGCCATGTCCTCAAGGGGATACTTCAACATTCTACTATAAGTCGAAGCTAGGCGTTTTCAATTTTACAGTATACGAAATTAGGCACAAAATGCAGGGAGATCAATGCTACTGTTATGTATGGGATGAAACCCAAGGACGAAGAGGAGCCAACGAAATTGGTTCTTGTCTTCTGAAGTATATTGAAGAAATATCAACAGCCAATCCTGACGGTGAAACTGAAATTATATTTTATTCTGATAACTGTGTAGGGCAGCAAAAAAATCGTTTCATTTTGACCATGTATATTTATGCTTTGCTGACGTATCCAAACATAAAGTCTAAAACACACAAATTCCTAATGGTAGGGCATACGCAGAACGAAGGAGATTCTGCACATTCTGTGATTGAGCGACAGGTAAAACGTTATTTAAAATCAGGACCAATTTTTATACCATCGGAATACGTTGGCCTGATTAAAAGCGCTAAAAAAACTGGAAGTAAGTACAAGGTACAGGAAATGTCGTATACAGAGTTTGTGGATTTAAAGAAATTAAATGAGACAATCGGAAACATAGACGGCAGAAGTAATAAAGACGATAAAATGGCCGATATGAAGATAATACAAATTGAAAGGGATGATCCATTTACAATACGATACAAGACGACCTACACACAAGAAGATTACTGCACTTTGACTATACAAAAACCTAGAGCAACAGTAAATACAAGGACTCCTCGAAGGACTCAATTAGCTTTACAGCCGTTATACAAAGAAAAAATAAAAATTCCTGAGAAGAAGAAGAAAGGGCTATTGGAATTACTAAAACATAATCACATTCCCCCCCGACATGCGGAGTTTTACAAGAACTTGTAAGTAAATTACTAGGGATTTAAATTTTTGGTTGGTGTTTTGACAATAATTATAATGTAGGTATATAAACTTATCTTTTGTACTAATAAAAATTACGTTTCCTAATCAATCTGTTTTAATTTTACCAAAAATTTGTATTTTTAAAGCAGACATTAATGAAAAAGAAAGTATCTGCTTTTATGGAAAGGTGTCACAACTATGACAAGGGATGAAAATTTCAATTTTGTTAGGGTTGTAATCATCAAATTTTGGAAAAATATTATAGTAGTTCAAAGAACACATCCTGATGCTGTTGCAACATGAAAAAAAAAGTCAATGTAAACATATTGACTCTTCTAACTTTGACTGTCAAGTACATAAAAATTTTGAAATCACTCTACTGAAAAATTAATGATTTTTAGATGTGTCACTTTTCTATCAACGTAACGAAATGTCAAAGACAGATTTTGGAACCTGTTAACATATTTGTTCATAATGCTTCGGCAGAAGATTACGATAGTTAAATTAATTTGTACTTATATTAATCAGTTGAAGAAAGAACTCTCTCTAATCGAGGAAGTACATGACTCTAACTAAAATAACAATTGTTTGAAGATCACATAAGTAATACTGTTTAGAAAATTTTCAAATTTAAGAAGGTATAACCATGTTGAATGTAATAGAGGAATGGTGGATGATTGATTTCAGAATAAAATAATGATCGAGTTTATTAATGTAATAACAAGATAAGCGTTTGCATAGGGGGATGCAGTTAAAACATATTTATGTTATATTATTTTTATAGTTTTTCTAAAATAACCTTTGTATATTTTCTGTAGGACTTTAATTTTGTAATTATTTATTGTTATTAATGGAATTAGGATTATATAAGATTATTTTTCAAAAATACGTGATAGTATTGTAATAATATTAATGTAGTACATTATAAATTGGGATAGTAAAAATACTTGTTCATTATTGTGTTATAATTTAAAGTTGCTTGGTAAGTTAAATTCTGATCAGTAGCAAAGATTCAGCTTACGAATACTCAACATTTGAAATACTTTAAAATACGTTTGAATTGTTTAATTCTGCATTAAATATAATCTTTAACAACAACAAATTTATACAAGTTTAAAGCTTAAGTAAATAGTAATGATGTGTTTAGCTTAATTAAAAATGTTTGATTAGCATGCAAAAATTATGTTGTAATCAATGATATACCTACGAGAAATGTTTCAAACAAGTTGCTTTTAGTACAGCAGTGATAATGGTAATAATCATAGTGTACAGTAAGAATCTGGCAAACAAATGTTTTTATAATTAGTGTAATACTTTTCTTACCTTCTCGCTGTTGCATGTAAAAATACTTTAATTTTGATGCATTTAATGGAAAAGCAATATAGCACTATTAGTAAGGATACTGCTGTACAACTGTCTTTGCTACTATTTAAAACTAACTCGAACATAATTATTAAATACATTCCTGAATGTTTAAATTAATTTCAAAAGTTCAATTTTCTCTGAAAATCTAACCTTTTTTATATTTATATCTAATTACTAACAGCAGACAAGTTCATACAAATATAAAATAATCATTATATTCTTCTTTTCAATAGTACTTAAGCAAAATTATTATCAAATTAATAGTTACATATTAGAATTATTGTCGGTAGTGCTAAAACCACAAGTCTAATTGATCATTTAGAGTTATAGTGTCAATATTAATATTACTTGACAGATCAAATTTTGCAACGTCTCAAATTTGACGCCATTTTAATTTTGGTGGCGCATGTCGGTTGCGAGAGCGATTCTAGTAGTTATTTTTGCAATGATATTAATTGTTGAATGTTTGATTTTTGACATATTCATCAAATTCAAAGTTTCAAATGCATGATCACTTGTTCCTTAGGTCTTAAGCCGTCCGATCAACGCATGCTCATGTTGTACATGAAAGTATGGATTTTATTTAATAACACAGTAAAGTATAATAAACCAAAGTAAAAATGTAAGATTCTAGGTTATGGCTTGGCTATAAACATAAAATGACGTTTTGTCAAACTTATTCTCCCATGTTAAACGTGCCTACGCAAGACCCAATGAAATACTTTAAAACCATACGCCATTTTGGCGCGATATTTGAATCACTACTTCTTATTCTGAGACAAGGTATTTTTGTTTCTAAATATTTTGACAAGAGGCCTAAAAATACGTTTTCAATTATACTCTCGTATTTTAAGTTTTACTTTTTGATCTACTTTATACTGTAAATATGACTGAAATGTCACATATTAAAAACGAAGTAAAATTGTATTTGAGAATAATGAGTGAGCAGTACATAATTAATCAAAAAAAAAGGAAATCTAAAAATAAATACACATGTAGAAACAAGGAAATAAACGTTTATTCGTATTAATTTATAATTGCTACAAATTTAATCTTAAATGTATTAATCTACTCAAATATATAAAAAAAAAAGATAACTCCAAACACATTACAACGCCAAGTTCTTACTTAGAAGTAGGTACGTCACCTGTTATGCATGCTTATTTAAAGGTAACTATGCCTAATTATTTCTTGGACATTATTTATTAGCAAACTTAACAACTTATATCACAATATTAATTAAAGTACGAATTAAATAAATAATATTCGGAGAAATATCGTCACTAACAGCTAATACTGTTGCTATTTAATCACATCGAAAAATCTCGTACGTCAAAGTTCGTGACAAACGATCTTAAAACAAAACGTGTCCGTGTCCCTTACAAATGAATATTACATTGCATTGGTTTTTGTATAAAATGTTTCTTTCTTCGTTTCTGTAGTTGTACCGTAAGATTTCACATCCATTTTAAGCTGTATTCATTTTTCGGCCATTTTGACGAAAATAAACTCGTTTGTTTGATCATGATTCCTTTTATTCCTCCTGCTGCTAACCCGGAACAATTTAGTTTTTTGCGACGCGTTTCTAGTAACCTCTTTTCGGCTTTCCTTTTTCTCTTCCTCGATTATGTCACTTTTTTTTCTTCTTGGCTCGTCCACTGTGTTAATTCTATTTGTCATCTGGGGCTTGACACTGTATCTAGGTGGTTTTTGTTGTTGCTCCGTCTTTTTCTGCAGTTCCTTCTTTCTTCTAATCGTATCTAATCCGTCACTCGACAAAACCATAGGTGTTTTTTGCAGGATCGTCTGTTGTGGGATGGCAACATTCTCTAGAGAGGTCGATTTCATCCTCAGAGTGTTGAAATCCATGTTCGGCTTCACCACCGGATTCTTCTGTATCGCCCTGACGTTAATTCGATCCTGCATGTTAGCCGTAACCGGCCTCCTGACCAGATGCGAAGAATCCGGTAGTTCCAATTCGTGATCGGCATCTTTCTTCCGCCGTATGATGAAACTTTTCGCACGTTGAAACATGGCGTGAACGTGCGAAAAATTGCAGTGACCCTTGGCGACACACAATAACGACTGTCATTTGTTTCCAACGTTATATCCGAATGATATCTTATCTAGCCTAGTACGTGTGATAAGATTGTGTTTCAGAATCGAATTGTTTAATATTAATAACTTCGGATCGTGCGAGTCTTTGTTATTACTATTGACACTATAAGAGACTTTATTCTTCGTATAAGAAATGGAAATTATATTATTTCTTCTGTTATATTGATAGAGAAACAGTTTTTACGTATATAAATACACGCATAACCTTAAATGGTTTCACTAGATAAATTCTTAGAATACAGTAATTAAAGTTACCAATGCATGACTAGTTTAACTGGAAATGTTGCTATTTTATATCTATGCATATATACATATGCCTGTTTACTTTTACTTTTCTATAAATATTTGTCATTCTTTCTTACCTATATACCTGCAACAGTTATATTTATTATTCATATCATTGATGACTTGATTTAAATTTTTCGTAATTCGATTACTGCGAATATACAAATGGGTAAAACCTTATTTATTGTTAATTGTTTAATACGCTTTATCTGTTCCTTTGAAAATTGTCATTAGTTTTATGCGACCTTGATTCAACACGCAAATTTATTGTATAATTTGTTTCTATCTTTAAGACGGGAATAAAATATACTGAAAAACTGGATTTTTTTCTTACTCTTCTAGAATCAAAAAACAAAATATATTAAATATAGGTACCAGTTATATATAAATACAAAGGTTAAAAAAATATTGCAGCCTTATATTATTTAGCAATTATGATGAAAGCCAGTTAGAAACAAGAGCTGTATTTATAAATGACAGTATAAATTCAAAGTATTTATTCTTAAAAAGCCAAAAAGCTATTAATAACTGAATATTATAATTTATTAAGATGAATAGTATCTAATAGATTATTGTAATACTATTTCAAGATATCTGTACAATTATATAGCACTTATAGTATAGATGGCGCTAATTTCTATATTTTTTAATTATTTATCATAACTCTTGTTTATTAATACTATAGTTATACAACTGAAGGTTAGTTCGGATAGGTAGCCAACAGAGGGGCTGGGCAGTAGGATGTGCCTACAGTGACTTGATATATAACAGTGGCGACACATAACATTTGGCCGCCATCTTGTGTCGAAAATTACGTAGAGGCAAATGTGAATTTGTGATAAAATGTTAATTTTAACATATATTCAGTTTATTATAATTAATAAGTATTTAGTTATTATTAGTACATGAAATACCTAAGCATTTGAAATGGTGTCGCTGCTTATTTTAGAGAATAAAGGAAAAGGAAAGACATTCAAAAATTCATTTCTTTTATTTGTAAATTTAGAAACATGTTATAAAAAATGAATTACATGTGTATATATTCTGTTTATTATAATTAATAAGTTATTAGCTATTATTAGTACATGAAATACCTAAGCATTTGAAATAGTGTAGCTATTTATTTTAGAAAATTAGGGAAAAGGAAACATTCAAAAATTCATTTCTTTTATATGTAAATTTAAAAACTTGTTATAAAAAATGAATTACATGATAGAAGGTAATGGATAATTCTGCAACAATAATTCATCATATCAACTATTACCACAGGAAAACCGTATTTTTAAGGCTTTTTTTACAGTTGGGTATAACCACTTCCGGAATCTTTTACTGGGTTGTTTTAATACAGATATCTGATCATCATTAAAGACTGATTTTTAATAATTTAGCATTTTCCTCAGTTCCATTCTGCTCATCCATCTTTTTAAGTTTATATTGTAAAGTTCCAACTTGTCTTAAATTCTTGATAACATTTCTATATCGGTGGTGTTTTGCATGTAATTTTCTCACTTGTGTTCTATAATGAAGAAGTAAGTCTTGTAATGGGCTGCTATCTCTTGTTGCATCTTTTCTTTCACTCTTTCCTTCTTTCTAGATCTTTTGGAAAGAATTATAGCAACTAACTGCAGCACAACCTGGAACTGCAATATCTAAAATATAAGGTTATATCACTAAATATTAAATTACTAATTTTAATGCCATTAAAATTTTTAAAACTTTACTGTCTATGTATATTATATTTATATTTACCTTATTTTAATGTAATAAGTCAAGTAATATTTTATTTATCGATAGACACTAAACTAGGTCAATAATGTCAATTAATTGTCAAATAACTGAAGATAATAGGAATTATAAGAAAAGAAAGTGGAAATAACTATAACCTGTGATTACACAAATAATAAAACGAAACTTTTTAAACATATTTGAAGAGTAGGAAAAAAAATATACTTGATTATATGACTTGTATACATAAAAACACGTTCAAAACGCCAGAAACTTTGACACTCGACTCATCATGGCGGATTTTTCATCAACCAATAGAAAATAGGCCCGGGCGCTGTCGCCACTGTTATATATCAAGCCACTGTAGATGTGCCCATTCATTAATTTCTCCCGCTAAATTTGTTATAGTAAAAGCAGTCTTGTCGTAGTAGTAAAGAGAAGCCAATGGGAGCTTAAAGGAAGTGACGCAATTATCCAATTACACCAATCGTGTTTGTTACAATTTTGTAGGCGTTTTGCTTTAGATTTAAATATCCTAAAATATTTTGAATTAAGGGATATGATAAGTCTACTGACACTAATTTTTCAAATTCCAAAAATAAGTGATGATGTGATTGTGGATGTTAAATGTTATTTTAAATACATATTGCAAGACGATGTAACGAAGAAATGTCATTTTTCCTATATATTTTATCTTATAATTGACAATGGATATTGCAGTACAAGCTGAAAAAGGTTCAAAGTACTAACCTTTAATAAAATCTTTGCTTTATTGGGAATTAGTTTGTATAACTTGTTGGGTATGTACTATCCTCAACAATAATTGATGAGTGTTCGTCCAGGCTTGCATTGTAGCAATTGTTATTACGATTCAGGCCTGGATAAAATAAAAATAACTAGAACCATAATAAAATAAGTAATGTCAAAGCCGAGTACATTTAAGTGTGTATCTAATTAATTTTTATGAAGTGATATACCTTACATCAACCAGTATGAAGGCTAAAATTCTACATATATAACACAATAACATCCATGAAGATTTCAAACAATTGCAATTAAACGTGTGGGTGAAAGAAAAATTAAATAGTAGAAATATAAGTAAGCTAGTTTGATAATGACATGTAATGTCGAAACTGCAGTCACATAGTGATTAAAATAAAGTGAAGTTATTCAAATTTAATTGAGTGTTTTATTTTACTTATATCCAGTGTCATAAATCTTCACAAAGTAACAGCCGAAAGTGTTATATATTTTAAACTAGTTTTGTTTGATAACCCCAACGTAACTTCAATTATTAGGAATTACTATTATTGAAAGCAATTTTTAGAATCGCAGGTAAATATATACAAATTGAAGAAACGTCCATATACAGACCACGTGTAGGCAGTACTTACTATATTGATAATTACCAAGAATGTAAATGTATAATGAAAGTTGCTGCGACTTCCCTGATGAGATGAAGTATTGTGGGTGTAAAAGCAGGATTAATTATAACACTTCTACAGTATGAAGGATAGTGTTTCTATTATAATAATAAATTTATTATATCAATAATAAAATATACATACAGTTTACACAATAGCACATCAAGCAAAAATGTAATGATAACGTCAACATAGGGCTAATTTATGTCATTGACATTGTAGAATGCTTCTTGAAGGAGAATGTCCTTTATTTTCTCTTTAGATACGAAAGTAGAAAGATGTCTACACATAACTTTGATTTTGTTAAATAATTACCAGGGACGTGTTGTACTGAAGTGGCTTTTGTCCTATGTAATGCGGGATGTGCAGCAAATGGTTATGAGGGGTGGAGACTTCTGTAATCTCACCCCTAGTCATGAGGTGTGACAGCTTTTGCAAAGCCCTCCTTAGTTGTTGCAGAATATGTGTCTAGGCTAATGGACTTATCATAAGTTCTCTGAAGAGAGGTTTGCAGCGAATAGTTTGTGAAACACAGACAATTGCTCGAACAGCCTTCTTTTGCAGGATGAACACCTTTTCTACATAGGCCTACTAACCCCATATTGGTTAAACATTGTTGATATGTGATTTGATAGTCCATAGTATGTCGTTATTCGAGTAGACTATCAGTTATAAATCTGATATGTCTAATTGCATAAGTAGCAGAAGATAAGTGTTTGACTAATTCAACTATCTGCGGCTTCCATGTTAATCTTGTGTCTGGTCTAATATCAAGGAATTTTCAATTCGTAGAATATATGTTTGATCTATGTTTACTAGTAAAATAAATTGTCTCACATTTATCCTGGTTAAGTGATAAATGATTGGCTGTGAACCATTTAAATTTCTAAATTCTGAAGATACCAAAACCTTAAAATAATGTGGTGTTTATAATGCATTTTCTTTGTAAAACGTACTACATTACTGGTTTGAAAGCCTCACATAAACCAATCAAGTTGATGAAACCATGCAAGCAACTTAATAAATGTTGTGGTTCGGGTAGCTTTTAATTACTTTTTCTTCTTTTACACTATATATCTAGTCATACCGAATATATAGAAGACTGTTTTAGACATACCTGTTGAACACATAGAAACAAATTAGAATAACCCAAACTCTGAACCCGAAACAGACTGACATTTCATGTAGGTGAGTATTTAATAAAAAATGCTGATTTTTTAATACCGTTTTCTTGTTTAGATTTATTTCTTTAAAAAACATGAATACGTTTTTTAAAAAGCCTTTTGTATGTCTTCTTCTATTTATTATGTTATAAAAGGGTAATTGTGAGTATAATAAGGGAAAAAAATAGTAATACTACGATTCTTCAATAAAACATTTACTTAAATCTACTTTATCACAGTTAAGCTATATAGGTTATGTTGATATGTAATTCAAGGGCAAACGATGTGAAAAGCAAATCAAACAAAATATACTCTTATGTAAAATTTAATAGAAAATATCAAAATATATTTACATTTTTTATAAACTTCCGGATTAAATTGTGGGAGTGGCGTTGAGAATATTTCATTGGCTGAGCACTTTCATTCATTCGTATTAATCCATTTGAAAGATATCAGAGGATATATCCTTCCTCCGCATCAGTATTCTCCAAATGTATTATTGAATGCGTGAAATAGACCGGCTTTTGCACGTACAGGACCCCTGTGCCGAAGAGATCCCTCGGTCGAAGTTATTAGTGCCCGCTGAATGATGCTCCGCTAACGTATCCATCCTCCGCATCAGTATTCTCTCAATGTATTATTGAATGCGTGATATAGACCGGCTTTTGCACGTACTGGACCTCTGTGACGAAGAGTTCTCTCAGGGATTTGTTTGGTGTGGGTAGGGTTGGGTTTAGTTTGGTGTAGGTGTGGGTTGGGTTGGGTTGGGTTTTGTTAGTTTAGGTTGAGTTTTGTTGGGGTGCGTTTTGTTAGGTTGGGTTGGGTTGGGTTGGGTTTACTTAGGTTTAGGTTGCGTTGGATTTAGTTTGGTGTAGGTGTCAGTTGGGTTGGGTTTAGCTTGGTGTAGGTGTGGGTTGGGTTGGGTTGGGTACACTTTACTACATAAGAAATATTTACAGTTTTCTCTAGGTTGTATAACTATAGTATTTATAAACAAGGTCATAACTAAGAATTGTAATTCAAAATATGTATTTCGTGCAATAAATTGTTAAATTTGATAATAGGTGTGACAGAGCTTTATTATCATCATTTATTTTGAAAGTAATTTCTGCATTCTAAACGTAAGAAAAGGATAACAATTGTTTATTTACATTACACTAGTAGTATATCCGTTCTTCACAGTCATAAAAGTTAAATACCGGTTGTGTTAGAACACTCTTAGCGTGTGGGTGTACTCGGAACTACCACAAACATTTAAACCGCAAAGCATGTAGTGTGCCAATAGTAAATCTAATACAGTGTGATCAGTCTCAAGTGAACAAAAACACTAAACACAAAATACTAGATATACGTATTTCGACAACTATGTTGTCATCTTCAGTAGCGTGTCTAGACGCTACGGTTGTCGAAATACGTATTTAGTTTTTTGTGTTTTAGTTTTATAATGGTGTTTTAGTGTTTTTGTTTAGTATCAAGTCACAGACTCCAAGTTAGTTTCTTAATCTCAAGTGAAGGTTACGTGACCTAAATTTTTAAATTGGCAACATTGATTAGTTGGTAATATTGAGAAACGCTTGTGTATAGACAAACTTGTAGCAAATGTTTAAAATGGCTCCATTCAAATTCTAAACACAAATTAACACGTTTTCTCATGTTTCAAATATCTATATTATCAACTTCCTGTGTAATAGGCATTTTGTAAGTCTTCTAAATTATGAAGTCTATTGGAAACAACTGTGTTTTTAAATATGCCAAGAGGAAAAAAAATTAATGCTGTAAAATTTGGAGAGCGATCTGACTAACGTCTACTACAGATAAGCTGATCATTGAAAATTTCGATCAGATAATGTATATTGATTTGTGTTGGGTTTTCGTGAAGAAAATGTATTTTGGTGATGGACTGTAGGAGAAAAGGCTATTCGTTGATTAAATAAAACTCCAGCACTGTAGCACTAATTATTTTATTTCAACTACACCTTAATTGACACGTGTATTTAATTCGGATTACTCGGTTGAAATCCATTGAATTATGTTTGTAGTGATTTTAGTTGTATATTGAAACAACTATTTTTGTTTCTACATCAAGAATCGAAGTACTTTATTTTTAGTTTTAAAGACGAACTGTTTGATATTATATCTTGATTTGGAATGTTATTTTAAGTCTTGAAACGCACTGTTTGATCTTACATCTTGAATTGTAATGAATGTTTCTTAACAGTAACAATACCTTCAAAATATGAATTACTACCACCAAACGAAATGCTATTGGTAGATCACCCTGTTTGTTGACGTCAACCTGAACATTTCATTTATTAATAATAATGTTACCGATTTGCAAAGTTCTAACGGAAATTCCTGATAACCCTCTGGTTTGTACCGGCTGTTTTTTTATCTTTGATATCATTTTGATTACCTGCAACTTTTTTGTTTTTAAAAATATCAGAATGAAGCAAAAATCATTTTGCATAGGTATCTATGAAGTTTTTTACGTTTTAAAAAATAAAACAAAACACTAACGTTTTTCCAAGATATTAACCTAACTTATATTTTTTTAAATGGAAAGCCCTAAATATTTTCGGATATTTCGATTTTACATGAAATTTCAAGTATATTTTATAAAGCATACCCCATACCTATCTTCAACGGTTTGCGAGAAAACGGCGTTTAAACATGCAACAAAGAAAAATTTAGTTTTGTAACCCTGTTCTTAAAGATGTCGAAATCAAACAGAAATCATTTTTCATAATTATTTAGAAAGTTTATTTTTAATAAAACAAAAGATTAACGATTAACAAAGTAACAAATTATTAAAAAAAACAATTTTACAAAATTAAATTATTCTAAAAATGGCATGTTTAAACGCCGTTTTCTCGCAAACCGTTGAAGATAGGTATGGGGTATGCTTTATAAAATATACTTGAAATTTCATGTAAAATCAAAATATCCGAAAATATTTAGGGCTTTCCATTTAAAAAAATATAAGTTAGGTTAATATCTTGGAAAAACGTTAGTGTTTTGTTTTATTTTTTAAAACGTAAAAAACTACATAGATACCTATGCAAAATGATTTTTGCTTCATTCTGATATTTTTAAAAAAAAGAAAGTTGCAGGTGATCAAAATGATATCAAAGATAAAAAAACACCCGGTAGTTTAAATTATATACAATAAAATGTGAAAGATGCTATCACTTTGTTAAAGAAAGCAAATTGCAGGCAATCTTTATTGAACGGGAAACCCGACCAATAAGGTTTTCGGTACTAAAATATTTTGCAAATATTTGCGTCTTTTGACAAAGGATCGTAAACTTAAAAGTAGTGTCCTACCAAAATTCTTAGTTACAAATATATGTACACGTGCTGTCATAAATAGCTGACAGGAAAATCATCGTAAATGTACAGTTTTGTGCAATAAATTGGCGTACACGCTAATTTTGACATTATTTTGCCATTGTGAAAATGGCTTAAGTTAAGTTGACAAATGGAACTATAGCGTCAATTCAATTTGTCATACATGACAGGTATTCAAACAAAAGTCATATTTACATAAGCGTATATTAAGTGTACGCCAATTTATTGCACAGAACTGTACCTTGCCGCGCGGGTATAGATATGGTCAATATACGGCTCTTAACTAGAAACACAAATACATATAACATACACTGTTACAAAATAAAATCTTAATAATAATATATAATTAATAATCATATGACGACACGGTCTACGACGGAACAATTTGTGCTGTATTAGGTGTAGCACCATCCTCTTAGAAATAACTGTTGTGCAGTTCGACTTCATTTAAATCATGTATGAAAGGATGTAAAATCATTTCTGTATATATTTGTGCTGTAATGGTGTAATTATAAAAAATTGTTCCAACTGTATGTCTTCCTGACATAGCAATCCAAATTCCAGTCTTTATTGGATGTAAACTGTTTTCCTGAAAAACGTGGATTTTCAGTAGACCGGTTCTATAATTTTGACTATTGACATACCGTAACAAATGAAATTACGCTTCATCAGAAAAAAAAAATTACCTAATATTGTGTCATGCCGATCCTAGCATAGTTTCGTGAAAACTTCACACATTTATACTTAATATAATCTGAGTTTGGTTACATATTATTTAATAGTTTTGCAGAATCAATTATTGTACTATAGCTAAATTCCGTTTTTCATGAATCATGTTAAAACGATTATTTTTGTACCACTGTACAAACTGTCATTGAAAAAAGAAATCAAGGTATATTAATATTGTTCATAAAATCTAGGTAATATTTAACATATTTTTCTTTTGTTTCAGGAACAACTATCCATACCAATCGATAACGAACGATGTTTGGTGGTACTACATGTTTTCAGTTGCGTTTTATTGGTCCCTGTGCGTCAGCCAGTTTTTCGATAACAAGCGCAAGGATTTTTGGCAAATGTTCGTTCATCACATAGCTACGATATTGCTCATGTCCTTCTCATGGATATGCAACCTAGTTCGGATAGGTAGTCTAGTCTTGGTTACTCACGATTGTGCTGACATATTTCTAGAGGTACCTTTGCTATAATCCAAGTTACTAATAACAACCTTGCATTACTACTTACTTAACTTTAGTGTGTGTTATTTAATTTTTTTATGATCTGTACTAATATTAGCATGGTGTAATGATTTTTAATTCTGAAAAAAAAATTAATGAACGCTAATATGTTCTTATGTTTCAGGCTGCTAAAATGGCTAAATATTCCGGTTATCAGAAAATTTGTGATACTATATTTGCTATATTTACCGTCCTGTGGATAATAACTAGGTTAGGAGTATTTCCGTTTTGGATTATTTACAAGTAAGTTATTATTTACATGTGAAAAATTAGCATTTTGAAAAACGAAGCAAAAACATCGAAGAAATAACTATAAATATTTTTTCTGAAATTTTTGCGCTAGCGAAATTGGAAGTACTGAAATGTACGAAGGTATGATAATTAGATAAACGTCATTTAGATAGCAATAGTATAGGACTGTCATATTTGTTATGAATATCATAACTCCAATAGTAGGAAGGTTTTAAGAAGAATTTACGGAGACATTTATAAATAAAGATTATATTAGAGGTCTTTCAGGTCGAAGTTTCCGAAAGACAGATATCATTGTTTTGATCATACATTGATTTGCTGTTATCAAAACACGGCCTTCAATTGAGTTAATGATTCAGTCAACTTTTTTATAGTATAGTGAGTACATACATAAATTGATAGGGGAATCTTCCTTGTATTTCGATAACATTTAATAATGATACTTACTCATCAGAGCACAAGGGATATTAGGCCAAAATGAAGACAGTTTCTGAAAATTGTTATCTCTTAACCTTAGGTTCGTATTTAATATACTTCGGAAGTTACGTATAACTAATATTGATTCTTGAGTTCTTCATTGATTCTACCATTTTTATTTGACGCTATCTTCCCGTAGCCCGGTGTTGCTCGACCACAGTAAAATGCAAATGAACGAATGTAAAGCTGACGCCCACCATTTTTTTTTCTTAGAATCACCCACTCTCTCAACAGTCAACAGGTTCCTTACTGTATAGAACAATGAAATAAGAAAAAAAATACATTCATACACGCAGCCGGTATACTGTATAGCGATGCGGACGGTATGTGTATATGACGCGCCGACTGTGTCTTTCGTTTCCTATAGAAATTTATGTAGTTTGACATATTGTTAATTTTTTAATATTTTCCGATAAAATTTGGGAAAAAAATATATGATCACAACCTTCCACACAGTATAAGGAACACTCACACAAAATTTTATCTAAATTGATTATGTAATTTGCGAGTCTATAATAACGAATTAAATGTTTTTGATTTTTATATATCCAGGCTGTTTGATAAGAAAAAAGCCTCACCCGTAACTTCTTTATTTATTATCAGATTTCAATAAATAAAAAAGGTATAAAAATGGTTTCACAAACTCTATAAAATGCCTATAATTCCAATTTTTTCAACGCTGTCTTGAATATGTACGTAACGATAGTCAATTTTTTGTTTTAAATGGACACCTATAAGTTTTTCTCAACTAGTCTGGTAGATATTTTTTTTTCTGAATCTAGTAATGTTCATTTAGTTATCATTTGGTTGATATTTAATTAAAAAAAATTGAATTATCTGCGGCCTTTACCCCCTAAGTATGAAATTTTCAAGTGTGTCGTGAAAAAAAATCCCACAAATCCACACAAATGTGACAAATATATTTAAACGTCTGGTATTCAAAAATTAGCTGGGAAGTCTGTTATTTACATTTTTTTATTTATTACACAACACTGTCACAGCGGTCATTTATTATTCATAATTCATTCGAAATCACGCTTCAAAAACAAAAACCAGTGAGTTTTAAGGACAAAAATAAAATTAAATTAACAAACGACAAATTATTGGCAATATCTCGAGTTGAAATAAGATGATTCTGCTCTGCTGCACACTGAGAAGAACGTTCATTTTTCAACAGTATCGCCAAATCGTCGCTGTTCTCGCTTCGGGATCTCAAAACCACCATAGCGCCTGGAATTTCCTCAAGCCGTCTAAATTGACGGGGGTTTGGAATTTTCCTGTTCGAAAAACGGTCACCATAAAGCCGGGGCTTGATTTCGATTTTTATTATGTTCGACGTAAATTTCAAGCATATCGGTGAGATTATTATTCTTCATGATTGCGGTGGTATCTTTATTCTACAAGCAATAATGCTTTAAAATCGCAAGGCACACTAATTTTCGAATGATATATTTGTTGCATTTGTGTTGCGAGTAAAGGAAAAATATAAAAATAACTGTATGTTAAACTATTTTAGTCAATTTCAGCTGTATTTGCTATCCCTCATTTCCATTTCTTTATCATGGACAGTGTCATTGTTTTCTTCATTAAGATCAAGTATACATTAAATTAATAATATTACTAGTATTAATATCATACAAAATGTATCCGTAAATAATGTACAATAGTTCAGTTAACGAAATAGACGAATCAAGTCATAACGTCACTGTGACATCAAACCAGTGTTGACAAATTACATTCCTTTGAGCAAGGTGTATTTTGAAAATAATGTGAGGTTAGGATTAGGTGGACATTTTAAAATATTAATAAACGCCATTAATATGTTTCAAATTATTAGCTGTGTTATTAAACTATATGAGTGCCCTAGATGCAAAACTCGCTAATCGACAAACATTGAAAATATTATGTTATGTACGCCATATTGTTAACATACACATTATCTATTACATATCCAAATATTTCCCACCAATCAGATATGGATATAAAACACGTGGTCCTGTTACGCTGTCTGTGCCTAATTTTACTTTCTTATACGTAGTATAAGGAAGTATTGTGATGATGAAAATTTTCGACCTCGAGATTTTTGCAGATGTCCACGTTTTGAGGTCACCTGATACCAAAAAAGTGGTTTTTAAAAAATGTCTGTGTGTGTGTGTGTCTGTCTGTCTGTCTGTGTGTGACCACGATAGCGGTCAAACCGCTGGAGATATCAATTCCAAATTTTGTATTTACGTGTGTAATCTCCCTCTTGAGATCTGATTAGTTTTTCAGTAAAATCGGTAGACCGGAAGTAGCAGTTTACTTCAGTGAAAAAATCGAATTTTGCCAATATATCGTCAAATACTAAGTTTATACAAATTTATAAAGAATTCATATATACTTGAAATTAAAATTGAGAACAATTTTATTTAAAAAGTTTTTCGAAATTCCTACCGGAAGTAGGTCTTTTACTCTTATCGAAAATCGGTTTTTTGCGAATATTTCGCAAGTCAAGCTTTTTAGACAGGTACGTTACGTGTATAAAAGTATTTAAAACATAGTTTTCAATATCTTTTGTATAAAAAAAATTTGAAAATTCGGACCGGAAGTACCACTTTTACTCTTACCGAATATCGATTTTTTGCAGATATGTCGTAAATTATGCATTCTATGTATATTTATGAAGAGTACAAAAGTATTTAGAGTTGGATTTGGAATATTTTTTGTATAAATGAAATTTCAAAATTCGGACCGGAAGTAACACTTTCATACGTATAAGAAAGTCGTGTGGTGGCCACACCTCATTTTTTTGATTCATTTTGTTCCTGTTATCCTCTTAATGCACAAAGTTTTTGAAATAGTTCGTTCTGTTGAATGTAAGTTTTTATTTAAAATGAAAATACTAAGTGAATTGTTAATGTCGCCCGACATGATTGTTAGTTCGCCAATACAACCTGCACCTCGCAATATGTGCAGAAAGAAAATCCCAGGGAAAAGTAAACGACAAATATTGAAGAGGCTAAGGTAATAGTATATTACATGCCGAGGTGGAAAGTGTTTCATTACTGTCGAGAGATTAAGTAG
This sequence comes from Amphimallon solstitiale, assembly GCA_963170755.1. Lineage (NCBI taxonomy): Eukaryota > Metazoa > Arthropoda > Insecta > Coleoptera > Scarabaeidae > Amphimallon > Amphimallon solstitiale. The sequence goes on from OY720677.1 coordinate 114,596,678, forward strand.
TTAACGGAGACGCGAAGCGTCGAGGTTAACTTTATCTCGAGACAGGAATGAATCTTTTCACCGAGGTTTGTATACTATTTTATTTACGACCATAATTATTATATTTACTTGTGATAAAAATTCCTGTAAAAGTTTTGACATATTGAGTTGTCAAATTTGTGATGTTTTAGCGTAAACGTCAAATAAATATACGTCAATTTATTTCGGTGAATAGATTATAAAAGAAATGTTGAGTAGTAAAAGCCTTCAAGGACTGCAATCCACTTGAACTGAGCAAAACTGTCCTCCCGTCGCATCCATACATATCTTGGCTCGAATGGAGAAGGACAAGAAATCACTATTTCATAATATCAGCAATAGCAGGGCGGCCTATCTACATGGATTCAAGCTTCCAATAATTCTAATGTAACAATTAATTTTATTTACAACCATACAATTAATAATTATTTGTGATAAAAATTCCGATAAGGTTTTGACATATCGAGTTGACAGTTTTGTGATTGACATTGAGGTTAAGAAACGAGGGCAGTAATAGGGCAATCCAACGACCTGTCAAATAAAATTCAAGATGGCCGTTGTGGGCAAACAAACAGATTTGTATAACTAAAATTTGACTATAAGTGCTCTTATTAAACTAACTTACTAAGGTCATTATCTAGTTATCTAAGTATGGTGTTGTGTATCAAAGGCTAAAACTTATAATTATGTGACCAGAACGTTCTGTATTGCAGTGTGTTTGAAAGAAGTGTTTCATGAAAAAAACAGCTGTAATTATTGCCTGCTTTGAAGTTTTCATTGGAAAACCAGATAATAATTTAGCTCAGCAGCAGTACTGTTCTAATTATAAACACGATAGAAATTTTAATAGCAATAACTCCTCAGATAACTAAATGCCATATTTGTGAAGCTCGGGGTGACATACATCTGAAAATTGAATGGAAGAAGTAATTTTTGCAACAATCTTAACCCAGGATATGTTGTTCTAGGAGAAAGAGCATTTTTAATAAAGGAAGCACTAGGAATTCTGGAAGTGAATTTTAGTTATTCCAGCTTTTACTAAAGGAAGAACTCGTTAGCACCATAAAATATCTCATTCCACTATCATGTTAAAAAAAGTGTAATAATATGCAAAAATTAAACAGTGTAGATAAAATTGTGATTGTATTTAATGCTCTAATTAACATATGTAAGTTATAAATGATTTTGTATTTATAATTATTTATGGCACTATATAATCTTAATTTATTCCTGTACAATGTGGCCATTATTTTAGAATTTAAATAGGCATTTCGTTACAGACAAAACACAAAACTTTAATAATAAGTTAAATTTATTTATTAATATATTTGAAATCAGTTTACATTCTTTTAAGTCCTAAACTGTTTATACATTGGACGCTAAATATTTATAATAAACTTTTATAATCTTACAACACATAATATTTCTATATGATTAAACTTATTTCCTTATTACTATTTATTAACTAGTGCTTCTATAATAATTAAGTTAAACTATTTTAATAAATAAATCTTATTAAACAATCCTCTGATTATTTTGTCAGGTATTGTAAATTTAAAGACAAATTTAAATAATTAATCCTTAATCAGTGCATGAGCGGCTTTGTTTTTCTTTGTATACTAGAAATAATAATGCACCAACATAACTGCAATGTTCGGCTGTTACCAGCCATGTATGTAGAGTGAGCCAAAAGTATTGATTCACATTTCATAATAATGCACTACACACCCATTGGTTTTAAACTAACTTCTTATAAATGTTTCACCTACTCAAAAACACATACTTGTCCACATAAAATAAATAAGTTGTTAATAAATGTAAGCGGGGATACTCTTGAACACTGTCATTTGGTGCTTAGTGTAATAAATATGTAATAGAACCAAATATAAAATAATATTCGTACTTGGCACAGGTGGAATACTATTTATTAAAGTGTCTAATTTCAAGAGTGAATGGATCCAAATTATCAAGTAATTTAATGTTCATCTAATAGCTGCCAAACAATACATTCTCACACGAATAATTATTTTCTATGATGATTTCAACAAAATGTTACTCCAACTTCTGGATTTTCAGTTAAGAACTTCTTCAGGTAATCACTCTGCATTATCATGTTTATAAACTCAGCACACACGAAAAGTAAAACCATATTAAAACTAATAATGATGGCATACCAAACTAAGGTTCATTCATTGTTTGCCCACAGACGCCATATTGGATCACGTGATTTGGATTCCCTAATAGAGGGCGGGAAGTAAATGAGGGCAGTAATAAGAAGGCGGGAAGTAAACGTGAACAAAGTCACACTTCCCAACTTTTAAAAAGTCAGAAATGCCAACATTACGCGTATGGTTGTAAATAAATATAATTATTGTATATCTTAAGAAGTCTCTAAGGAAGTGCATTTTTAGACATACTCCGAAAAGTTTACCGGAAAAGCTACCTAGTGGGCATAATGGTCAACCGGGAAAACCACTACTGTTCCAAGTAAACCATGCTTCAAATTCGAGAGTTCCATAAAAAATTATACGTATGCAAGGAGAAAGATAAACAAGACAGTTTTATAATTGCATGTTGCAAAGGTAAAAAATGCAAAAGATCAAAGCTGCATAATGAAAAAATCTCTATTAAATATTTCAATCTGGTTCTAATACCAATATCCGGGTATGTAGGAACGCATTTTTAAAAATCACTACATTTAGTAGAGAGAGAATCGAGCGTGTTATGAAAAACTTTGTATTGCGAAGTGAAATGCCTCGAGAAAAGAGAGGAGGAGATCGAATAGCTATTACAAATGAGTGCAAAAAGGTAACAATAAAGAATTTCATTGAATCACTTCAATGTGTAGAAAGTCATAACTCCGGTAGTCAAACAAGCGCTCGCATTTATTTACCGTGTGAGTTGAATTTTTACAAAATTATGGAAGATTTTCAATTCCAGAGTAGAGAAGAATGGGCTATGCGTTAAATTAGGATATTTTCGAACTTACATAAATTGTAATTATAACATAGGTTTTGGAACTCCGAAGACAGATATACGTTCAACTTGTTTAAGTGCTACAGAGAAACTTAAAGACAAAGATATGCCCAGCTCCGAAAAGCGGAACATAACCCAACATCGATTGCATAACTCAAAAGCAAAAGAATTATTTGCATTAATGAAAGAGCCGTCAGAAAATATAGCAGTATTTTCTTTAGATTGCCAAAAGAATTTGGCGTTACCAAAACTGCCTTATCAGGCTAGATATTTTACCCAACAAATTAATTACTATAATTTTACGGTAGTCCATGGATGTTCCAAAGGACTTTTGAATAAAGACACGGTTTATTCCTATGTATGGTCGCAGGTAGACTTTTCTAAAAACTCAAGTGCTATTGCATCAGCTGTTTGGGATGTATTACATAAGTTTAACTGTAAAGAGACAATTGATACCATACATTTATTTGGAGACGGTTGCGGCGGTCAAAATAAAAATAGTATAATGATGACCACGATCTCAGTTTGGCTACAAAGGAACGCACCTCGAAATATAAAGTCTGTTAGCCTGATATTTCCAGTAGTTGGTCACTCTTATATGCCACCCGATCGGGTGTTTGGAGTAATAGAAAAACAAGTGAAAAAACAATCTTTTATAATAAATCCTTCTAAATATGATGAGATAATAGGTTGTACTGCAACGGTTCGTAAGCTGGGCATAGACTGGAAAATATACGACTGGAAAAATGAATCACAAATTGTCACTAAAGCTCTAGAATAGTGGCATTTTGAGTTCGCCCAGGCAAAGAGGTTTATTTTTTCAAAAGGAAAAACGAATAATAGCAATATCTTGGTGCGAGGTGAACCACATTACTATGTCAACGTAGGTAAGTCTGTTTGTAAGAAAGGAATGCAGTTAGTCTCCTGTACCAAAGAACTTCGTATTGGTTGTCTGTTAGAGGATGATAAATCCACAGTAATTTTTCTTTTGAAAAAACATTACGGTGACACCTAGAAGAATAATTCTGACTTAAGGTTTTATACCCAACACCTTTGTGCAACACTTTTTATTGATGAAAACTGTAACAATAGTAATGAAAATAACATTGAGGCTGAATGTAGTAGTTTAAAACAATGTGAAGTAGATATGTTTATATAATTTCGCTAAACTTGTAATAGTTTTTGTAATTAATAAGTTCCAATGTGAATAATGTTGTTTCCTTTGCAAGTTCTAGTAAGAATGGTACAAAACTCGCTTTTTGAAAGACTGTTACAAAACTCGCTAAATGCTTTCTTTTTCCTTTACTTACGAATAAACCCGACAATAAATTCTGGAAGCAGTTGGTAGTGAGCAAATAAAAGGAAATGAAAGCACTTTTTGGATTTTTTTTCCCAATTTTAATTCAAATATAGTTTTTTTGCGATTTTCTCAATTTGATGTTTAACGGAATAAGCAAGTGTTGCGTCTAGGGCACTCATATATACAAAAGATACTAACAAATGTGTTTTTTTATTGTAGACTACATTCACTAAAAAAATATACACAAAATCTATATACATACTATTATACATATTAGTGATCAAAAAAATCATAACATTGTGATAAGCATCTGAAAAAATGAAAAGAATATTAATCTGAAATGCTAGTTTTATTCATAATTTTACACTATCTCTTGAAAGAGGGACATTTAGGTTAATTATAAAATGTAATATCTCTTATCTTTTGAAACCCACTTCCACATCCCATAATTTTTAAATTCTATTTTCACAATAGTTAACGCTGTTTGTCCAAATGTTTTATTAATTATTGTTATATGTTTTTGTTATACCCCACACTAGTTCAATTGGGTTAAGTTTACAATGTTCGGGTGAAAATCGAAGAAATACATGCCTATACTTTTCTGTTAAAACATCAGCTTTATGTACAGCTATTATACCTTTCAAATAATTGTAAAATTAGACTTAGTGTTACGCGAAAACGTAATATCACTCCTTATCGGGACAAAAACGTGTTTTGTGCTTGTTGTGTGTTCCTCTTCAGCTTTCATATATTTACCGTATACATACAAACTGTTTAAATTCCTTTTTCTCCGTCTCTTTGTTGAGGGTCAAGGACACAAATATTCGGCTACCTATGAATGAAAGACCGATTGATATCTATTCAAAACCTTTTAAGTGTATTCACTCTTATTTTTAGGCTTATTGAAATACCTCACATAAAGATTCTTATCAGATAGATCAATAACATATAATTATAATCACTGTCCGAGAGATCGGATGTTAATCTTGGTACTTCCTCTCTTGAATATTAGTTTTGCTATAATTACACCAGATCAGTCGCGGCTGGTGAGTTCGTTTAAGTGAAGCAATTGCATACACAAGACTGATTCGTTTATTATCGGTGATATACTCCCAGATGCCGAGCATATCGCCGATAATAAATGATCGAGTCTTGTCTATGTAAATGCTACACCTAAATGAACTCACCAGCCGCCACTGCACCAGATGCGCTATCATAAGAACTGCCAAGATCCTCTGCAATTGGAGTACAGCTATTTGGATATAATAAGACATGCATTATTATGATTTTATTTAGTTTTCAATTGCTGGACAACATTCTTATACACTTATTTGTTTTCAGCACCTCCGTTGTTACACCGACGTTGCTGCCAATGTTTCCAGCTTACTATATTTTCAACGGATTGCTGTTATTGCTACTCATTTTGCACGTTGTGTGGACGTACCTGATACTAAAAATTGCCTACAAAGCATTGATGGCTGGACAAATGGAGGGCGACATCAGATCGAGCAGTTCGAATTATAGTGACGATTCGAAGTCACAGTAACACGCAGGGAATGACTGTTAGACTCGTTTTATTCCAATTCTCTTTTTCAATTAAATAATTGAATCTGCCATTGCTACCAATGTTTATACAAAAAAACAAAAAAAAAATGAAAACCGAAGAAAAACACGTAAACTAATTTTGTCATCACAATCACACCAATTAAGACTAATTTATGTTCATTTTTTATCGTTTATAGTTTCTTTAGTATAATATGTCTTAATTTTTATATTTACATGCAAAAAGCCATTTTATCGTCATAAAAATATATACCTCATACGCCAGCCAAATGCACGCAAAATGTTCCCTTTCATCCGTACCCTCCCAGTTGTTATTGAAGTAATTTCAGTACTTATTTATAATATATTTAATTTAATTCTTGTTTTATTTACAGTTAAGAATATGCACTTTTTTCGTTGTTGAAATATTGTTTAGATCTCTTTGTTTTCTTATTTCCTAAGACCACCTAATCTCCTCTTTCACTCAATATTAAAACAAGGAAGAAAATGAATGCTTGCATCGTTGTCGTGTTCTTTTATGGGTATAAGTTTAAGTGAAGAGAAACACAGAATTATTTATATTGTTCCAGTATATGTGACGAAAATTTTTCAATAAAAATCTGTTATTTTGTACGTGTATTTGTTTAATTTCGCTCTGTAATATTTAAATTAAATCGGAATATTTTCTGATGTCATTTTGTATAATAACTATAGACCGGACACGAGCGGTTGATGATTCATCGCCCATGGGCGCACTATTGAAATTTTCTATTTTTCAAGAGTTTTAATTTTATTTATATTGGATAACAAGTGTGTGGTGATCTATAAAATACAAAATACGTTATTATTTGTTCATTTTGTAGTTCAAGTTGAGTAAAGGAGTATTAATATTTACTAGCAAAACTTTATCAAAGTTCCCTTCTGTAAGATTTGTTCTCTTTGAATGAAGTACATCCTTGTAGATAGAAAACGTCCTTTCTACATTGCAACTGGTTATAGGTGCGTACTGGAAATATTTTATTTCAGAGCGTTTAGCAGTTAGATGTGTTATTGTCTCCATACACAATTGCCACAATGTTACTAAATCTGGATTTCTACATAAATAATAATTTTAAAATGTATGGGTATGTTATTGAAACTTAACGAAATCCAGTGCACACTTACGTCAAGATAATTGGGAGAAGTAGATTCAATGAAACAGTATTAAACAGGAACTATTACAAAAATTAGGAAGTATGTAATTAACAGTCAAAACAATAAAAAACGAAACTAACTCTCCGTACTTAATTTATCTTACGAAATATAACGTAAATAGAATAAATTTTAAAAACCAGTCACCCTTCTACCTACGCCGATAAAGAAAGAAATTTAAGAGTAAAATCGTTTTTTTTTGCTTGCCCTTTTACCAACAACTGATGCAGTTCGCCATATGAATAGTGCCATTCAGTAACTGCGTGATGTTTACATTATTTCTTTGCTCCGTCGTAATGTCAACCTGGTACGTCCGGTCTATAATAATACCATTCCTAATCAGGTGCTTCTGTATTAGAAAAAATGAGGCCTGGACATCCCACGACTTTCATATACCTTTGTGCGTTTCGGATATTAAATGTTAAATACACGGATCGTAATCCTCTTAGAATGAATAATTTACGAGATATTTGTAAAAAAAATATTCGTTAAGAGTAAAATTGTTAGTTTCGGTCCGAGTTTTGAATTTTTTTAATAAAAGGATCTAAATGCTTTTATATTGTATTCTAGCTGGCCCGGCAGATGTCGTTCTGCCCTTTCTGGTAGGTGGCGACCATAGAACTACCTATCTGGTCCATATTTTGTGCTTTCTTTAGCACTAAACCAACAAATATTGTGAATATGAGTCATAACTTGATTACAGCATGGCTATGGACAACAGTGTCGACAAAACAGATATGTTGATTTAGTGAAATAGAAGTAAAAATGTATTTATTTTATCTATTTGAGAGCTGATTGTTAAATTGTGAATCAGGCCAATGTGTTATATCCCTAGCAGCATTTTTCGAATTTGGCGGGTGTTTTAAGTTTGCATTGGACGCAATAAAATAACATATAGAGGTGTCCTCGTTGTTAGTTTTACAGCAATATTAGAGAATAGAATTGTGATTTTATGAATAAATGTTTCTACGACTATTTTTTGACCAATCTTCTACTTGGGTACCTACACGGTTTGTCTAGTAATTTTGCAATAAAATGTGAATTAGCCTACCTGTATTCTATTCGAATGTCTTCGTAGCCAACTTAAAACACCCGCGAAATTCAAAAAATGCTAGGGATAGTGACGACAAATTGATAGATAAATAAAGATAAAGTAACTACATTTGTAGGACAGATCTCGAAACAACACAAAAGTAAAAACAAATGTGATTTTATTTTAATTTAGGTTGGAATGCGTTTTTCCAGATTTTTATCCAAATCATCCAGATTTTTTTTTCAATTGAAAATATCAACTGAATATTTTCAATTGAAAAAACGAAAGCATAACGTCTTTGCTATCATCAAGTTATGATCGCGAGTGCATACAAAAATTATGTTTTTTGTAGCTTGTCCGAATTTTCCGACTTTTCTTTGTAATTATTCTGAATTTTCTTTTCTGAAAACTTTCCAGGATCATAACGAACAAAACAAAAAAAGATACGCATATCCATCGTGAGTTATAGTTATGGTCTTGATTTCACAAAAATCCTATACAAAAAGACATTTTCCAGCCAACGTTTCCAACTTTTCTTGCTCTAAAAACTCTATTCGGACTATTACGAAAATTTAAAAAAAAATAGCCCAATCGGTCCTGCCGTTCTCAAGTCATGGGCTTAACAACGAGCATCATTTTATTTTAATTTATATAGATATTTTTGTAGGCAGGCATGTCTTGCGAGATATTCGTAAAAAAACGTTTTTAATAAGAAGAAAGCTGGCTCTCATCTCATCTTTCAGCTGAAAACGAATTCAAGCAATTTGTATTATGTTTTAGACAGAATGCAGGTACATCATTCATCTAATAATTAACTACAGAGTTGTTTTTAATTTTTAAAATAATAAAAAAAAACAATTATTGAATGAATTTAAACAATTCTATTTCAAAACCGATTTTACTTAATTTTATTCCATAATTATTACTAAAAGAAGCAAAATGAAGATTCAAAATAGAAGTTTTTTAAAAAAATCAATATGTGGCATTTCCGTTTCTCAATAATTTAAATTCTCCACCAATTAAATACTCCAAAACAGTCTGAACTTGGCGCTAGGGAAATGACGTTAAGTAAGAGTCGCGTCGTCGCCATCTTGTTTAGTCGTATATCAAGTGGCTGAAAGTTATCAACGCCGCAAGTGCGTTTTGGTTTGATCCGTGTGTTTGTTGTTAATTGTGTGAGTGTATTTTGAGTGCCCGTCATGTCTGTAGAATATCTGCAAGTTGCCGAGGATGAGGGTGAAGAACCTATTGAATTACCCACCGAAGATGACGGTACACTTTTGCTCAGTACTTTGGCCGCCCAATTTCCCGGTACGTGCGGTCTCAAATATCGAAACCCAGATTCTAAAGCAATGCGAGGTGTACGATTAAGTGAAGGACGTTTACATCCACCACCTGAAATAGGATGGGGTTCACAAATGTTTTATTGCGTGTTTCCAAAAGGTAAATGAACTCGACCATTTTTGCACATTTTGTACGTGTTCCTTTGAATTACAGAAAATAAGAGGAAATCTGACGATAATTTAGAGAATTCCACAGCAAAGACGAAGCGTATTGAAACAAAATTACGTTGCACAGACTTAATAGTGTTAGGTTTACCATGGAAAACGACTGAACAAAATTTGAGAGAATATTTTGAGACTTTCGGTGAGGTTTTAATGGCACAGGTAAAAGAAGCATCTAAAGTGAGATGTTTGAAAGAGAATTAATATGTCCTTGTGTAATATAGGTTAAAAAAGATGCCAAATCGGGTCAATCAAAAGGTTTCGGTTTTATTAGATTTGCATCATATGAATCTCAAATGCGCGTTTTAGCGCAAAGGCATATGATTGATGGAAGGTGGTGTGATGTGAAAGTTCCAAACTCAAAGGTAAGTTTTGTATTAAAATTTTGTTTTAGTGGTTATTTCATAAACTACGTCAAATTTAATAAAATAATTTCACAGTACTTATTTAGTAAGCAACTGTGGTTTACTTTGAAATATTAAGTTTGTGGATTAATTATTATTAGTTACAACAGTAAAAGTGTGCATAATCAATTGAAAATGTTTATTTTAAATTACATGTCTTTGCTGCTCCTGTAATTTTGAAGTATACTTTCTATTGTGCCACTCGATATAATTGACATTAGTATTCTGTTTTTTTTATATTTGAAAGATAAGAGGTGCTTTCCTTTTGACATAAATCTCAGATGATAGCACCTCAATTTAGCTGAGATTATATTTTGACGCGTTCCTTTTGTAATCAGCTGATTGAGACGAAGTGAGGTTGGTCAGAACCTTCCTCACTTCAAGTGAGCAGAGACACTCACATCACTTTAGCTCAGCTCAGATCTCTCGTAAAAGGAAAGCGCCTAAGAATATCACTTAAATGTAATATGAAGTTTTTCAATTGTTGACTCTGATTTATTTATAATGTGCATGTGATTGGCCTACGCAGCTACGTCGCCGCCATTTGTATTTTAGCGATTTTTACGTTTTACGGTTTTCACCTCTGTGAATTCAAATTAATTGTCAAATTTTACATTAGAATCCAATAAGTACAGATTAAATAATTATTTAGCTTTGAAAATTATTAACATATACTAATCAACTTTAACATAATATGAATTCAAAATTACAGGTTATTACATTGGGTGACCATATGATTATTTAGTGATGTCTATTTTGTAAATTCAGAGTTTAGGAATGACATTGCCAGTAGAACAAATAAAGGAAGATGTTTCCAAGTTGCCAGTTTATTTTAATGAACTCAATTACAGACACCCATTTATTAAAAATGACAACACATTTATTGATTTGCTTCAAAGCTAACTTCACATTGAAGAGAGGAAGTAAAAATTGAGATCAAACTTGTGAAAGCTAGTCATGACATTAAATTTTGGTGGCATGACATAAATCAAATACAATAAGAAATGTTATTCCATATATTTGATTTATATTATGCTACCGATGTTGATTGTTATTACCTAATTCTACTTTCCATGAATTTTTGCATTTTTTAATTTATATTTACAGTGTAAATCATCCATGATATATTATTTAAATTAGGTAATTTGCAATTGCATGTTGCTTTATTTTTAAATGTATAAAATTTTGAAAAACTTGATAACATATCTTTTTACACAGTTTTATATTAAAAAGTTAATGTTACTTCTAGTACTAATAAAATATAAAAATAGGAGCAACTTTATGCATTATTAAAATAACATTTAAATTCTTGGTTTTGTAAGACACAAGATATATGAAACATATAACTTATGAAACTATTCAATTCATATGCTAATGCTTAATTAATTAAACACAACTCTCTGTTATTTATACTTGTTATGTTGTATTTTCTTAGTACCTTAAAGTACTAACTGTTGCAGAACAGTATATCATTCAGCTGAAACATTGTCTCAATATTTACAGTATGCATAGGAATATAATAATTGGGAATATGTATAGACATGTGACTAGTTCTCCTTGAAATTAGTGTATTCAACAGATGCAAATTTATGTATTTATTACTGTGGAACTTACACAAGTGAAGATTAGTAATGGAAATGATTTAAGTTCAATGATTTTATCTATAATATAATAAAATGCAAAAGCATTTTATTAAGAGCTTAAAGACCTCGTGATAATATGTATGATTTATTTTGTCCTGACGGTACAATTTCTTAATGAACATGATAGTTAAAGAGGACAGGTAAGCTCGATTTTCAATTTACTACATGTTGGTTTCCATTTTATTTTAGATGTATATATTATCAATATATTTATAATTTGAAATGTTTTCTCAAAATGGTCAAAGCAAAGTCTACTGTTTTCAATTAGACTGGAAATTCTTATTTCACTTATTCCTAGTGGCTTCTAATTTATTAAGACAAATATCATGATTGATTCATTAATTATACCAAGAAAGTATATAGTAAACACATATAAATAATCAATAAATTTACTTGTGGAAAGTTAAGTATATGTTTAGTCCTTCGTCTTCAACTACATATAGTGACACCTACAATCATTTAAAAAATATGTAGTTAAATGTATTTGCTTAACAAAACAACATTCAATTTTTTTATTCTAAATGCATTATTTCTATTTACAACTTAACCTTATTTGCCCTACTACACTTGGGTTAGAAACTGTTTATGAAAGACTACAAATTCAGTATCATGATAAATCAATGTGAAGCTAGCAACGGTTGTTATTTAGATCAATACTTTATTTTTGCTTGAATTCTTTTCATATTACATCGCACGATTCTATTTACTCGATTATTTTATTTCGTTGATTATGCTATTGTCTCAACAGATGTCATTACAACATGCGCATTTTCTGTAATTCTATTATGGATGACCATATCCTGTTGCGCTCGCAACTTCTACGAGCTACATATGTGCAGTGTTTTACCTGGCAGCTGGATCAGCTTAATTACTTCACGAGCTAGTGATCTTTGTGATGAGGTTTGGTTGTTTTTGTTTAGCAGTCGAGGCACGAATTTGGCAGCCACACTTGTCATTCTCAAATCAAATGGAAATATCGAAAGCAATAAACAAATCATTAAATATAGTAAATGAACAAACAGATTTCGTAGTTTCCCCGGTTATTAAGGCTGCTTCTCCTTAATTACTAGGAAAACCCCCATAATACATAACTCCCTTATATTGTTCACAATGTTACTCCCACCTTCCTCAAATATGTTTATTCTAATTTTAAGTAAAACTTGTCTTGTTCAGTTGAGAATGAACTGAGAAGTTCGAAACAATTGTCAAAGCGTATTTTGTAAATAAAATTTTAGTGAAACAAATAACCAAGTGTGAACTTTCTTTTACCTTTATTACTCAAATCTTTCGTTAAAAATGGCGGAACTGAGCTGCAAGTTACTCCAGACAGCTCCCCTATTTCTTCAATTCTCCGTCATCGATCTTCCAGGATGACTTCGCGATTTTTTTTTAACATTCTCATCAGTTCGAACCGTGGAAAGACGACCAGATCGAGGTTTGTTAATTGACATTTCACCTCTTTTGAAACGGGAAAACCATTCGAAACACTTGAGTTTTCCCAACAGCATCATCCTTGTAGGCCGATTTTATTATAATTTTTGTGCTAGTTTTTCCGACCAAGAAGCAACGCTTTACAGCCGCGCGCTATTCACGAGAGTCAACCTTTGCAAAAATAACGAGCACACAAAAAGCTGTCATCAAAAATTAACACAAACCGAACGAAATATTTTTTTAGCGACGACGCTTGGCTTACTGACTCTGTAATGGTAGCTCTAAACGTTTCTAGCGGGAGAATGGGATATTCTGTAAAATAGGTGGCTAGCATACAGTTTGGCGGGAGTAGTTTGGTTCGCTTTGAGGTACATAGGTGGCGTTATTTACGACGTTTCAAACTGAGCTGATAATACTGGCTAATAAAACTCAGCATATAACATAGGGCACAATCAGGACAGATAAATAAGAATGTGTTTGTAGTCAAAAATATTGAAAAAGGTTAGGAAATAAGTCACACGCGATATAACCAAAAAAGGCCAGGTTCGTGTTACGTATACCATTAATTTTACATACTTCAGTAAATTAAAATTCTGTCAAATTTGGGTTGTTTCTATATTTTGCCTGTCAATCGAAACTAATTTGGCAACACTAAGTACTGTTGCCAAATTTATATAATTTCCATATTTTGTATAGTAGGCAAGTGCCTATAAAATAATAGGTATAGAAAGGTAGTATTTAGTGCATTTATTTATGATATACAATATGTGTATGGCTTTTATGTAGTAGTATATTAGTATTGAAAGCTATATATACTTAAATATTTATTAATTATCATAATTTATTTGTTCTGAAAAATTGTTCTTTTCAATGTCAATTTTTAGTTGTGATGAACCGTCCTTTATACTTCATGCTTTCTCCGTGTTGCTATATGTTTAAATAAAGGTAGAACCATGGTACAAATATATAAGGTATGTTCTAGCGCAGCTTCCTTTGACGTCATTTGCACACAGCTACGTCATTACCACTGATATTAACCCATTTGATCCCAAGATATTTTTTTTCTAATTAGAATTTAATAGTTTGTTGTCTTAATCTACTAATTTTACTGAGCATTTTGATATAGGACACTATATAAAAAAAAACAAAAACAAATGAGATATATATATGTACCCAAATGAGTACACTGGGCGGTAAAGGTAATATGTCGGTTTCAGAACACGCAACACAAATTTATTTAAAAAATGCATTTTAATGTAACATATCAATATAGAATCAAATCAGTGGAAAAGTTACTGCGAGTGATATGTAATAAAACAGTTTCTTTCTATGCATAATGTTACATTACACTTGCAGCAACCCCAGCGAACTCTCATATGGCAGTGGGCACAGCGTCGAGGTTTATCCAATTTCTTAGGAAAATGACCACCTTCATGTCTTCTAACACTTGCAGGAACCACGGCTGCAGGCCTATTATTACTTCTGTTATAATAGCGAAGATAATGACGTACGATTTGTCTTTGAAATTGTAATAAGTCCATTGATCCGTCTACTGCAAGCTGATAGAGTCTCCATGCATTTACTACAGTAACGTTGATCATATGGGTAAATAGAACCCACCACCATTTTTTTCCACCTATGGTGATTCTGTAGTTGTTTACCGCTTGATCCAACAGATCAACTCCTCCCATACAACGATTGTAATTTTGAAATAAAAATGGTTGTGGTACATCTATTTTTCGCTTGTCAGCAGTTGACCATCTTTTAACAGAACCAAGAGGAGTTACTGAATCATAATTCGTAGCCATGGTAACTACATTATTGTCTGTCCATCTGACAAATAATAATTTAGACGTTGAATCATACCTGTACTCATACGTTCCGCGAGTTTTTTTTTTAAATTCTTTAACATTTGTTAAAGGGCATTTTCTGGTTCTATTTTCTCTGATTGTTCCAGTGGCCTTATGTCCTTGTTCTCTCAGCGTAGCCAAAAGATCGTAACTGGTAAAATAGTTGTCAAAAAATACAATCTGATCGCTGGGTACGGCTACTGCTTTTAGAAGATCTAGTACCACTTGAGATCCAATCGGTAAATTTTGGTTTGCACGAGGTTTTTGTTTTGCACCACAGTATATATCAAAAGAATAACAGTATCCTGACGAACTGCATAACATCCAGCCTTTATAGCCAAATCGAACAGGCTTGCCTCGAATAAATTGCTTGGCTGAGTGGTGTCCGAAGTATTTGATCATTGCCTCATCTATTGATAAGTCCCGTTCAAAAATACCCCATTGCTGAAATCTTTGATTCAAAAGGTCAATAAGTGGTCTAATCTTTGCAAGTTTATCTTCTTGGTCTAAACTATTATTGTTTGCCAAGTGAATGTAACGTTTTATCTCCTGGAATCTGTTTCGTGACATTGCATCAGCGACCAGTTTTACTCCAACATCTTCGTCGAGACTCCAATATAATCTTTCGCGCGGCAGTCTGTGATATCCACTTAGTAAAAGAATACCGAGGAATTGCTTTAGGTCGGATTTGGAAATAAAGAAGCTATGGTTATTTTTCTGATTAGAATATACGTTGGTTTCTGTAACAATGTGTTCAGTAACTTTCTCGTCCCATAATTTCTCAAACACATCAACTGGTTCCATGACTTGAAGTTCTGACGCAAGAATTTCCCGACGATCGTTGTATCCTGAGGTAGAAGGCATTTCCATATCCCCAATATTCCTAGTCCACTTAGGTTCTGGCCTTACCTTGGATTTTGTTTTTTCATTTATTAGCTGTCTTTTGAGACTAGCTAATGGAACATTATCTTCATCCTCATCCTCGCTTTGAATATCATATTGAATTTCAATTTCACCAGCGACATCATGAAGAAGCTGGAGCGATTGACTTTCAGTATTATTGTTGTCATCAAACTCTTCTTCATCTGTTTGATAATCAACAACCTCCGGTGGAACTATTACGAGATCAACGGGTTCATCCGTCTCAATGGACCTAATATTGTCTATAGCACTAGCCAATGTCTTGTAACGTTTTCCATAAAAAGTATTTGATGAAATGGGCTGAAATTGCATTTCTTCGTCACAATCCATTTTTCTGCAAAAGAGGTAACAATTTGCCCATTGTACTCATACAGGTACACCACTATTTATTGATATGTGAAAAACTAATCAAAAATAAAATAATGATGAAAATTAGGTACTTACGTTCAGTGACGTCTTATTCAAAGGAAAACTTTCAAAAAAAGTAAAAAAAACGGCGTAGAATGAGCAATTTTGCAAAAACAAAAGTTCTGCGACAAGTAGGAGCATGAACAAATTTGCAACGGAAGAAATAAAGTTTCATTGTGCCATCTGTCGGTAATGAATCTGCACATGGCAGCAAACTTGCTTCAAAAATACTGTAATATACCATCTTCCATCTTTTGTAATACAATAAATATGGCCATACAATAACAGGGGTCGCTAGTTGGAACATATTTGTTTTGTACTCAAATAGGTACAACGGGATCAAATGGGTTAAGAAAAGAACGGTCACTTTTGAATAACCAGAGATGTAATAGTATATAGATTGCTATATAAAGAATAATAAACAAAATACATAGCACAGTTGTTTACGAATGTGTAACTAAAATAAAATTTCTTTACAGATTACTTGTTTAAAAACTCATAAAGCAAAATAATAAGACTGTATTAATGAAAAAGCTCCCACTGGATATTATGTGACACTTTGGTTTACGAAACCTGTTTTATGTCGTTTTATAATACAATTTGTAATTACTTTACTGACAAAGTAATTTATCACAAAAATAAATTTGACTTGAAAATGTGCATTTTTTCTAGTATATTGCTTTAAATTACTGATACCAATGAATATTGCAAAAGTTGAAAGTATAATAGTAAGAAAACTTGGTTTAATATTGGATTTTTATTTATTAATTCTTAATTTACAGGTAATCAATAAAACAACAGATATGGTTATTTTTTTTATTGGTAAATTTTTTTTTTTTTTTTGGAATTTTCTTTTTTGTTGATAGCTATTTTTATTCATCTCTTTTATACGTATGTAAGTTCGTACTCTAATATATGATTCTACAACTTCTTGTGGCAAGTCCGTCTTTATATTTTTTGCCAATCGCTTTAGTATTTTTATTGAATTTTTAAGAAAAAAATTAAAAAGTTGTTCAATGTCTTCTGCCATTTTTTTCATCATAGCACTAGGTTGACGTAGTCACCCTCCAGAAATTAATGCAATCCAATTGCTTTCTGGTGTTTCAATTTGTGTATTATCACCTAATGAATATTAACAGCTGTTTTATGAAGTATTCGGGAAGATTTTACTGGATACATATATTTCTCTTTCATCTGTCAATTATTTAAGTAGCAGTTCTCATATGCATCTCTTGCAAAATGAAGCGAACATATAAAATCTATAAATAATAACATCATTAAAAGGTATACAAATACATCCAAATGCAAAACTTACGATTTCTTGTGTTTTGTATCCTTCTACCACAGGCCTGTATCCACTGCTGAGATAGGTTTTGATCTTTAGGAAAACGAAAATATCTAATATTCCTTCCTCGAGTGTTTTCTGACCTGCTTTTGCAGTTCAAGACAGCAGATTACCATATTAGATGAGGTAAAGGTAGAGGCAAATGTATTGCTTTATAATACAATGTTTAATAAACTTCTAAGTTCTAAATAAATCAAATTAAAAGTCTTTGGATTAACAAAAATATTTACAAATCTTAATAACTACACTAAATACATGAAATAATAACTATAATTACACAAAATACGATATAATCGGATATAACTTCTTGGAAATATAAATATAAACAATACACAAACTACAAGCATATGATGGATGACGCAACATTGATGACGTAGGTGTGTGCAGCGCAGAAATAGACGAATTTTAGTCAAAGTTGTAGCATACCTTATATATTTGTACCATGGGTAGAACATTTGTCCAATAAGCATGTAACTGGTAGAATTTCAAAATATTAAGTGAACCTGAAAATCGTGTTAAGGTACGCAGTAGCAATTTTAAGTTGGATAACTGGGTTCTTGATGTTAATTTTTCCCGTAGATATGGTTCGTAATATTAAAAACAACTGCAATGGGAAATCCAAAAAAGCCAAATATTAAAAATTAGGCCTGAATAGAGTTAGTTTTAAAAATCGTAATAAGTATGTTTTTCCAGACTATTATAACAAAAACTTAAATAGCTATATTAGGTTCGAAAGATGTATTTGAATTAAATTTAATTAAGAAGAATGTTAAATGTAGGTAATAGTATAATTGAAGATAATATCATAATTTATGTTGTGTGTAGGTATAGGATGTTTTGCAAATTAATATAGATACCATTGAACTCAAACAATCTGCCACTATTGTCATATGTGAAAACTACCTATTAAATTAAAATATGACGGCGAAAAAATTATGTAGACTTAAGTATTAAAAAATACAATACATGCAGTAATTGTTGATTAACTGATTTCATCAAAAATACATTTATGTTTGATTCCTAATTACATAAATGAGATAAGCATTATGTCATGCCCGGATTTGTTGAATTAACAGAAAATATTATGCTGTGTTTACACGGTCAAATAATAAATTCATGAAGTTTTTGACCTTGAATTTATTGCTCAACTTGTCAATTTTTTCTTGTCAAATAAATTCACGAATAAATTGTCGAATTAGAACCCGCTCTAATTTTTCGTCAATTTTCTAGGAAAATATAGTAACATTTTAAGTTTAAAATACATGCCAACTTTCGCATTGTGAACTTCTTGCCCCGTGAATAAGTTTTTTTATTATAAAAGATTGATAAAGTTAGTAAAATCAGTCGTATTTGTAAAGAAATATTAATGTTCCAATAAATAATATGCAACTATTGCTATTCTATACAAACGTTGCAGAGGGCCGACAAAAAATCGATTGTGAGAAGTGAATAATTTCACTTAACAAATAACTATTTAAAAAATATATATTTGTGATTACTACAATCAAGCACATATAAATATATTCGGACATGCTTTTGTATCCATCAGCAAGCTATAAGTCCATATTTTGCATATTTAATCGCGTATTATTAACCCCTACAAATATCAGAATAACAAGTTTTGCGTAACCTCCAAATTGATAAATGAAAACAAAAACATTTAAAGGTTGCAAAAAAACAAATGTCACTATTTGATGGTTGGTACTAGTGGATATCGTCAATAAAATATTGGATGAATGTTTGCGTTTACACGGTCCAATAAATTGATGAATAAATTCATGAATTTCATCGTGAATAAATTCGTCAATTTATTCATGAATTTATTTGACCGTGTAAACACGGCATTACGTAATTCCAAATATCATTCAGTAGTGGAATTTTTGTTTTGGCAAAATAAGCTAAACCTAGAGTTACAATAGTTTGTCTTCTGTTTGTATGCTATAAGCGATTCGTTTTACGATTGCAGTGCTTCCGTGATAATTTTGTAACTATCGGAGATGATTTAATGTAATTTTACTTAGTTGCTGTGTTTATAATTTTATTTATTTTCATCAGTGTAATTTATCTGTCGTGATTCAACACTATAATCATAATAATAATAAGAGCGTTTATTTTGCAGGTTATTGGTATATAAATACAACATATTGCTGTGAATATTGCTTGTAGATGAGCAACATGTATTCTTCTGATTACGTGGATTTTTAATAAATATACTCTTACTTTATTTTTGTATAAATATTTCTAATGCTCTTTTATAAACTGGAGCAAGTATGTTTCTTTAAAAGCCTGTATTTTTTGGAGTAGAGATAGGTTTATATAAAAGTGTATCTTTTTCTAAAATCATAAGCATATTATAAACTATTTGTATATACATATCCATATATCGTTCAAGTGTATAATATAACGTTGAAAAAATGTTTATTTTTCGCTTATTTTACAATATTAAGTAATTCGAAGATCAATTAATGAATCAGCTTCTTGATTCATACACGAGTAATCAATAAGTTAGTTATGTGGTATTCTATATTGTAATAATAAATCTCAAGATCATGCTCAGTCAATATTAATGACTCAATAAAATTTATAAAAGCTTTAAGTACAAAATTCTGAACAAAATAAAATATATGCAACACTTCGGAGCATATTTATAATTTGTTATAACATCTATTGCGTTTCCGTCACTAATAAAGCAATATCTACCTACTTGTGATATTATGTACACTAAAAATAAATTTAAATTAGAGAAAATAGTAAAAATTGAATTCAAGTTATGTTGAAATTTTATTTTTCTATTCCGGTGCTATAAAGTTCACTTTACGACACCCGTTTTGGTTGCATAAAGTATTACTTTATCGCACGCTAATTTTATTTTTTTGAAGTTGGTAACAAAACAAATGGCACCAAATCGTATTTAAATGTCAAAATATAAGCCTTTAAAGTAACAAAAATGTGCAATAAAATTGTACAAAGAATAAAAAGCACACATGCTAACATTTCACTTACTAATTAGCAATATAAATTGTTAAGCAGAGTTGGATGATAAGTTTTCGGATGCTACTATTGACATTTACTTACCATGTTGAATAGTACAACTGTTATAAAAGTTTGTTTTGATATATATGTAGAGAGTTTGTGAACGAAAGATTTTGTAAATTGTCTTCTGTTATTTTGCGAATCTCTGGGGGCGTACAGTTATTTATTTCGTCCTTTTTGTTGATAATTTGAAATAATTTATTGTATAAATCAGTCTGAATTTTAAACACAATTACATATAGCACCACCGATATTCAAATATTTAAAACGTTCTACTTAAAAATCAGAGTTACTAACTTCAAAAAAGCAAAATTTCTAAAATATTCGAACAAAACATGTCTCTTATTTTAAGCTTTTTTGAACTTTTAATAACCGAAATAGAAAAAATAGTATAAAATACACGTTTCATAAGACATTTTGCGCACTTGTTCTTTAGAAAACTCGCCTAGCGGCTCGTTTTCTAAACTTGAACGCGTGCGCAAAAATCGTGTCTTATGAAACTTGTATTTTAATATACTATTAAATAAACTTATTGAACTATACAGATGCACAAATATATTTAATATTAATGTATGAAAGCGACATTTTGAAACTTTTAAGAAATTTTGAATTTTGGCATCCTTGTTTGCTTTTAGTCTTTATTTTGTGTGCGATAGTTGTCAATATCTGTAAACTGTATAAATACATATCTTATTTAAATATTACGGCGCGAAGGC
The DNA here is from genome assembly GCA_963170755.1 of Amphimallon solstitiale. Lineage (NCBI taxonomy): Eukaryota > Metazoa > Arthropoda > Insecta > Coleoptera > Scarabaeidae > Amphimallon > Amphimallon solstitiale. Next base: position 114,617,994 of record OY720677.1, read on the forward strand.
CAATTTAATTCTATAAATAAATATCATACATTGGTTAACTGACCATCTTGTTTTATATTCAACCAACCTAATTCATCCATCCATTCTTCTGAATCTATTTCTATTTAAAATGGTTATGAAACATAGATTTCGCAACCTTTACTGGTTGACTACTTCTTTCTGGCAATATTGTTCCTGCAAAATACAAATGTGCAAGAATTATATTAATATGCTAATATAAACGGTTTTCCTTCCATACCGTATTTAAAAAAATGTTTTGAGGCTATCAGATCTCCGATAGTTCAAAAATGTAAAGCAGCAGACGGCGTATAAATGAACACCATTTGGTTTACAAATTTATGGTCAAATATAATTGAGCTTCACAATCTTTGCAAAATATTTGTATTCATTCTTGTTAAACTATTTCTTGCTTTAATGAAGCTGTCGATGTCCGTGACCGTTTTCTAATTGTAACCTCGGTTTTCGTTGGATCCACGTTAAGTTTCGCGTAAATGCCGAAAATCACAGTGATGTGTTCAGGATTATTTATTTATTTTTTTCAATTTTAGTTTTTTTTATTCGCTACCTGTGAAATTCGGTGTTTTTACAATGAAGGAGATTTTAAAAGAGCATACATTTTGAACAGATTTCTCAATTACCTTTCAAATGAGGGGTCAGTCGACCTCTTTTGTCATTTAAAAAAAAAATAAGTTAGGATTTTTATAGTGGTTTTGTTTTATTTTTTTAAGAGAGGTTTCTGATTATTAGGAGTTTCCGTTAGGACACGTTACACTGTATGTTCACTGTTTAACAAAAAATCATTTAGATTCCGATGTCAGAGAACGTGAGTATTTGATACAAATAGAAAAATTGTGGTGAATAACAGATTCATTACTATAAACAATACTTTTGAAACTTCAGTGAAAATATTTACATCCGATTAAATCGGAAGTGAGAAATAAGAGCTGAGTTTTAAAAGTTACTCATTCTTATTAGACTTAAGTTCGAAATTAATAAGTTCAGTAATAAATAAGTAGTAATTGCAAGAAAGGACTGTGTCAAAATATCAACTATTTCGAATAAATTGCTAAAATAGAGTATGTTATCAACATTCCTCAAAATTGAAAACAAGAAAATGGGTGTGCTTAAAACCACACGGCAGAAGTGAAAACTTCATCAAGGCGAGGTTAATAATACGAAATCCAACTTTTTTTTTTCGATCTATATTACATTAGGGTCATCCTGCATCGATGAATTCAGTTGCTGAGATTTAGTGTGCTTCTTTTGACGATATTTCTTCACGCGCGCATTAGACAATTCCCTTTTTCGTTTTAATTTGCCATCGATTTGATTTTCTTCATCCATCCTGTGAAAAAGAATTAAATGCTTATAAATTCGTATATAATGAGCAATAAAAGCAATGCTCTATTCCCAACGTTTCTGTTTTGCATTGGTATACAAATTATAGTAAATGCGTGTGGACGTTATTTAACACCCGAAATATACTGATCAGTTTCCGAGTCATCCATATCATTTTAATAAAAATGCTAAAACTAAACCGAGCGCGAAATATCATATTATATTATTATAGAGATAATGTCTCTTACACACACAACAATTTTTTTGGTTAACCGTCCGCGATGTTACCAATTACCGAACGCAACACAGTCCGCGAAATATAATCGCGTGGGTGTACGAACAATTTTAAAGGGTTCCTCGACGTAGACATTTTCCAATACGCTTCTGAGTCGGTTCGGACGCATATATATATATATATATATATATATATATATAAATGATATGAATACTCGCTTACGAGTCCCGCGCTGGTCTGATGCTAACTTGCCGGCTTCTCACCCGTGCGGCTCAGGATCGAATCTGCTCGGGGACATGAATTTATTTGTTCATTTAAATTTCAATTTAACTGAAATTAAATACCTTTATATGATATATTTCTCTCGTTCCGTTCCCTTAGTCGACTCGAGCCGACTTTACCCGAACGAGCGTTACATAGCCGAGCGTGACGGCCCAGTCTTGTTCGTGCCCACAATCAACGCAACGCGCCCAAAGAAGTTTACACTTCAAAAACTGGCACACACCAAAGATTTGTCATAAATTGTTGGAATGGCAATAGTTATTTACGAACCAAGTGCGGGAAAACATATTTATTTCGTGTCCATAAAGCGCTCGCGCTTTAAAAATGGCCACTCATTCGCGAAATGTTTCACGCACGAAGTGTTTACAATATTTTTTGTACGAATACTTAAATAATACCTACTGTTAAATACGTTATAATTAATGACACACTATAAATTTGTTCATATTAATTCAAAAATTTTGAGTTGGCAGTACTTATTATTTGAATTGACATTTAATTTTTAATAGAATTTCCCGCACCCATATGAATGCGTTAAAACTGTATGTTATGTGATATGAGTACAAAAAGACATTTTTTCTACATCTACATATACCATGCCTTCAAATACTTTCCTCATTAGAGACGGCCAGGCTTTTTTTTTCTTATGGTTGGTGACAGTGCACGTAATCAGACACAAATGCATAATTGTCATAGTTTGGTTATGTCATGTATGCGTATATAATATGAATTTAAGTATGACGACTGTCAGAATTTGAAGTTTTCAAAAGGTTAGCATGTACACCAACATTGATTACTTAAGCACTTAAAAAACAGTCTATATAATGAGGCAAGATTTTGAAGGCACGGTACTTGAACCCTGTTTTGACCCACATACCTGGTATCAGCAGTTTCTTCTTTACGGTTTCGACATAATTTTAGCATTAGTAAACTTTTGTTATACTTATTTGTTTTAGGAAGGACTAATTCAACAAGTACCTTGTAAAGTGTTCATTGGTCGTTGTACAGAAGACTTGACAGCTGAGGATCTCAGAGAATATTTTGGAAAATTCGGTGAAGTCACCGATGTTTTTATACCTAAACCTTTCAGAGCTTTTAGTTTCGTCACATTTTTGGATCCTGAAGTAGCACAAAGTTTATGCGGTGAAGATCACATTATTAAAGGTAAGTTTTAATACTTATTTGATGTTTAGATGCAGTAAAAGTGAATCACAGGTTCCTACTTTGTAATATAATACGAGGGCTGTTCAAAAAGTAATGCTAACTACTGCGAGAAACTGTGTTGCGAACCGTGGTAATACTGCATACCATCGTGTAGTCCAATCTTTCCGCCATCTATCAACGATCAGTTTCAAGTCTATCGGTGTAGTGAGTGAACGTATGTGACGCTCCGCATAACACGTTTTAGATATTCGCCTACTAACTCAAGCATGGATATAAAGTTAGAGCAACGTTGTAACGTAACATTATTAGTGAAACTTGGAAAGAACCGAATAGACGTGTATGAATTGTTAACTACGGTGTATGGTGATGATATTATAAACCAGGTGATCCAGGTAATAAAGCATTCGAGGAGGGTAGAGAAAACATCGCAGACGAGCCGCGCTAGGGGCACCCTTCAACCTCTGGCAACGAGATTGTACAGAATACAACTGCCGTTATCGTCCGTGAAGAACGACGAATGACTGTTAGGGAATGTATACACACACCAGTTGGCAGCGCATCTTCGATTTTGCACGATGATATAGCTATGCAACGCGTGTGTAGCAGATGGATGCCGCGACTGCTCTCACTGGAGCAAATAAATCATGTTTACGTGTCTCAAGACCTGTTATCGCGGTTTGGTGGATAAGCAAACGAAGGAATGTATCGAATCATAACCGTAGACGAATCTTGGATGTATCACTACGACTCTGAACAGAAATAACAAAGTTGTCAATGGAAAAGGGCACATTCGCCACCTCCGAAAAAGTAAAGGTGAGTCGCAGCGCCGGTAAGGTTTTGATAAGAATTTTCTTTGATGCCGACGCTTTTTGGAACAACATGCTGTCCCTCAAGGTCAGCGGTTACGTCATTTTAAGAAAAAAGTGTCGCACAAAAACATTAACGAAACTTTACTGCACCATGACAATGCGAGGCCTCGCATATCTCACTCACAGCACTGTAGTGGATTTCTTGAACGCCCGTCGCATCGCAGCTGTACCCCACCTATCGTACAGTCCAGATTTGGCCCATTGCGACTTTCTGTCTGCTTCCCGAAGTCAAGTTTCCGCTCAAGACCAATCGCGAGGCTATTAAACTGTGGAGGTGCATTGCAAGAAGCTCGAGAAAATGATCTGGTGTTCGTGGTTAAAAAGTGACAGGAACGGTGGGAAAAGTATTAGAACCGAGAGGGGTTACCTTCGAAAAAGAGCAGGTAGATTTGGAAGACTGAATATTTTCTTCTATAAAGTGTTTTATCATTAGTTTTTGAACAGCCCTCGTATATGATAATTATCAAAAAATATGGTCAGTATTTTAATAAGCAGACGTTTATTATAATAACAGAAGTAGTTTTGTCCGCCTCATTTCAAACACACCATTTTGAGTTTCGGGAAGAGTCAGATATGAAACGATGACAAATCTCACGAATAAAGTGGACAAAGACATGCCCTCTAATGTTCTTGTTTGACAGAATCTGCCACACCAGCAGCTATCATATCTCGTCTATTTGTTCACAACACGAATCGATTTCCATAACGCTAGCAAGTGACTAGGGTAGTGTAGGTTGTTTTACTCTCTCTCCGGACATACCTTTATAAGCGATAGTTTCAGTACACAAAACTTATTTTGATACGAAACAAATTAAAAAAAAAATGTTAAATTGTATTTTGCGACAACTCCTTTATAGTTTTTAATGCAAATACGTTTCCTCTTTGCTTTGAGTTGTATACGGAATATAGTATCACCGTCATCGTGAAATTCAACTACAAACAAACTTGCTAATAAAAGTATTTTTCGAGTATTTGGAGTTGGTATCCATTTCATCTTCCATGATGCCGGTAGAATGAAAACATTTAGAGAATATCACATACGTCATCACAAAGCTGCGCGAACAAAAAGTGCCAGTGGCGTAGGTGATTAAGAGGGCAGAGGTATTAGGGATGATTTTTTAAAACCTTCATAATTGTAAAAATTATGTTTTTACATAAAACTACAATATTTCTAATGAATTAAATTGATATTAGGAAAGCAAATTATTATTTAAAGAAGTATTAATGTGATTTTTTAAAACTACCTCAATATGAATACTGCTGCTATATAGTATAATTCGAATAAAAGTATGTCAAATTAACGCAATAAATTTGTCGCTTCATAAACTTTCTTATTTTAGAGAATTATTTGGAACTCAGTGTCGCAGTTAAAATTTACTTTACATTTATCAAATCAGAATAATTATTATAATTTGAAGTAGGTATTGGCTTATTCCAAGCTACAATAAAGATACATATACATATTTCATGTCGTCTAAAGAGTATATTGTTATATTTAATACAAGTTAACTTATATAAGATATGGAAGACAAAATTATTTAGAAAATTTTATTTTTGCCAAGTAATATTACAATACATATGCAATACAAACAATAACAGTGTAATGGATGTATGTTAATACCAGTATATATAATATATGGGGTGTAAAAAAGAGACAAATTGTTTATTTTTTTAATTTAAAGTATTACAAAAGATTTAAGAAAAGTAACAGAACATCCAATGCTGCATGTTCATTTGTGGCTGTTTTAGCCTAATCACTTTTATTCAACTTGTTCTAGGACTGGTTGATCAGCATCATCACCTTCAATGTCAGTGTCATCATCGATATCACTATCTTCATTATCAGCTTCTTCGGTGTTAACTGTAAAAACTAGATTGTCAGTTACATCATCTAATAAATGCTCCGTTTGTAAATAATTTGCAACAACTTTATCTACATAGCTACAAACAGATGCCCACTCTTCTACATTTACTGATGCAAATTTTTCTCGAACCAAATTTTCAACATCTTGCTAACTTAAAAGTTACATTTCTGGTTCCAATCCAATTCTTTACAATTGCCCATATCTTTTTGATTGGATTTAACTCTGGGTGATAAGGAGGGAACCTCAATACGTTGTGTTTATGAGCCCATAATAGTGTATCCAGTTTATATCTGGGATTTTCACTTTTATATTTCTTTATTAATTCATATAACTCCGGCTTTGTCCACTTCATATCAAACACTATATTCCTTGCTACAAGCCAATCTATCATTTCTGCCTTTTTGGAGGATGATGTTGGATCACGTTCAAGTTTTACATTGTGGTATGATGCATTATCGATTACCAGTACACTTCTTGGTGGAAGATTTGGCAGTAACTGTTTATTGACCCAAGTGAAAAAGTTTGTTGAATGCATTTCATCATGGTAATCTCCAGATTTTGTACCTATAAAAACAATGGAAATAATAGCAACAATAATTTTAACAACTCTGATAAATTTAATACGGAAATTTTAAAGTATAATTTGTATCTTACGCATAGATCAATCTACACAATAATTTGAATGTTACATATTTTGTGTAAAAGAGGTAATATATAAATACCTGATTTAAATAGGAGTAATGCATTTTGAATAAAACCCATTTTTCCACCAGCATGAACCATAATCAAACGATTTCCTTTTGAAATTGGTTTCTTCAACCCAAGCAAAGAATTATCTGACCATTCTTTAGATTGCGTATGTGTACTGTGAATGTAGGATTCATCTGTAAATATAATGGGTCTATTTTCATGTATGTAACTTTGCAATTGTTTTAAATATTTTATACGTTTTGAACGTATATCATATGACTCCATTAAAATTTTTCTCTTGTCGCCTGTTTTTGCCATCTAGAAAGAAATAAAATATTTACTTCTTGTTATATTGTGAAAAAACACTATTATTTACTTAAATCCCATCTTCTTTAGCACCTTCGATAATGTTGTAAGTCCACCCATGAATGGTATGCCATTCTCTATTATTTTATCATAAATACCTGTAAAGAAATGAAGATATAACAATTATAATTTATATGGAAATATTTATCGTTACCCTTCAAACTTGGACGTCGTTTTTCATGTATATAGAAGTTGTGAATGATGCTACGTATTGTGTCAGTATCTTCTGGACGAAGTGTACTTTTTGTGCTTTTGCGAGGTCTTGTTTTGTGTGGGATACTAAATGAAGCAACTTTTCCGGAATTTACATCATCAGCGTCTTTAGCAATATTTCTGTATGTCACATCAGAAATTCCAACCGCTCTCATTAACCTCTCTTTGTAAATTGTTAAAGGAATTATCGGATGTTTATTTTCTGCTTCTTCTTTCATAAATTTTAAAACATTGGCAATTATTTCTCTTCCTTGGCTATGTATAACTTTGCCTTTTACGCCAACTTTCTACGATGATGAAGCCATCACTAAAAATAATTTCTAAGTATGGGTAAATTGTAGTATATGGGTGCAACCGATTTTTGACAAAATGACTAGTGTACCTTATAGAGGACCTCTAATTGATGAACAACTTTTACTTATAAATTAATCGGCGCAAACGTACAGGAACGGAGATAATTAATAATTAAGGTGCTCACCGAGTGGATTTTCCATGTCACATTTTTAGTGGTATCTGTTATAGACACCGTTGAAATTATGAAAATGGTAATAAATGATGTGTATTTCACTTTACCACACAACAATTACATTTGATTTTTATGTTTTTTAATCACTTTTCTGCGATTTTAAAATTCTAACAACCTTTAACATAGCCTTTCTGTTTAGGTTATGTTAGAATTTTAAAATCGCAGAAAAGTGATTAAAAAACATAAAAATCAAATATAATTGTTGTGTGGTAAAGTGAAATACACATCATTTATTACCAGTTTCATAATTTCAACGGTGTGTATTAACATATACCACTAAAAATTCACTCGGTGAGCACCGTAATTATTAATTATCTCCGAACGCTGTACGTTTGCGCCGATTAATTTATAAGTAATAGTTGTTCAATTAGAGGTCCTCTATAAGGTACACTAGTCATTTTGTCAAAAATCGGTTGCAACCATATACTACAATTTCTAAGTATTTATACAATAGAATAAAATATATACTTTTTCAACTTACCGATCGAATAATATAGAAATATTTTGTGTCTTGATAAAGACAATTATTTAAAGAACAATATTAACAATATTTTACTAAATTCAAAGAAGCAGCAATAAAACATAAACACCAATATAACCTAATCGTAAACGACTCGCTACTGTTTTACAAACACCCCTAAACTGGACCGGATGGGATGTAATGAACTCGTCCAACTCTAATACGATCATGCGCATTATGACGTATGTGATATTCTTTAAATGTTATCACTCTACATATCCTAAACTTCTAATATAGGTTATGTCTGCGTTACGTTACTCTGACCGCAAATTGCGTTTGGGAATGTTTGAAATAACCGGGTAAAATTTGAGAACCTGACTTTTTGACCGGGTTGTTTAAATCCATTTTCGGAAAACGCCTTAAGATTGATTATTTTATATATCAACTCTAGCCTATTTGTAGTAGATATGACTAGTCCGTGTATAAAACTTAAAAGCTTATTTAATTATAAATTATTATTTGTTTATATAAAAAAAAGAAACTGATATATCTTTAAACTAATTATTTTAAGGAGTGTCTGTACACGTTTCGAATGCCGCTCCTAAATCAGAAACGAGAGGTGGGGGTGGATATGGCGGTGGCAGTAATCGTCAAGGCGGGCATGGCGGCAACCGAGGTGGTCCCGGTGGACCCGATGGTCCAGGAATGTACCAACAACGGTACAATGCGGGTCCGAATCAGGGAAATTGGGGTAATCAAGGCCACAGGGGGAACTTGGATATGCCGAATTTACAAGCACTTGGTATGTATTAGTTTTCTTTCCTGCTATAACAAGCTTTCGTTGTGTTAATCTCATGCATGTCAGTAACGAATACTTATTGGATTATTTTTATTTATTTGTCTAGTTAAGCTTTTTGCCCCCTCATCATTCCTGAACACCCCTCCTAAAACAAACTACTAATAAAAAATGATTTGAACTAATTCGGGTATGTATTAATTATTTTTAAAATTTAAAACTTATAATATTACAAATAATGGATTATTTACTTTTTGGTATGTCTTAGGTTATGTATTGATGTGAATTATTGTTTGACTTATGTTTGTAATGAAAGAAAATTGATTTTAAATGGGCCTCAGTTATATTAATTTTAATCCTGTAAGAGATACTTTTTTTTATTCAGGTGCAAAACCCCTTTACTTCTTAAATATGTAGCATATTAATTAATGGTATTTGAAAAATAAACTCATGGAAAACCTCACAGAATTTATATGTATTTATGGCAACTATTGGTGGAGATAAATTAAAATTCCATTCCAAATCATTGCCATTTTATGTCCTTATTACGTAGTTTTATGCTTTCATTTAGCTGTTTTTAAAACTATTTTTCTTTAGCATTTGCATATATTTTTTTCTACTCCTAATTATAATGTTAAAAATAAATTAGTTGCAGCACAAGCAAAGTCTAGAAACAAAATAAATAAAGGTCTAATTTACTTTGATTAGAATGTTTTTCTTCTTATGCTTTTTCTGTTGTATTGGGTTGAGGGATTTCTGATACTGTTTGCCCTTTACTTCAGGAGTAAGAACATCATCGGGATTTTTCTATGGGGTAAATTCAAGTATCAGTGAATTTGCAACTTGATGTTACACGAATCTTAAAAAAAATCACAGACAATGTTTTGTAACAGTTTTGAATGTGCCGATGGATATATTCTAAGTTGCTTAGGATTATCTCCAAGTATGTATCTCATATTACAAGAATCAGTTGGGGGTCCAAAGGATACATTTTAATTTTTGGACATATTATCGTTTCTTTTTGTAATTATTTTAGAACATTGTTTAGTTTTTCACTTTATTATCTTCCGCATATATTCACTTCACAATGATGTTCAGCATCCTTGTCATTGTCCCTGATGTGCCTATATTTTCTTTGTGGTATTATCCATCCGTACTACATCCTGAATCTCGCCAGACGCCATTTATATTCTAGACGAATTCATTGAAAAATATATGGAATATAATAAACCACTTCTCTTATGAAGAACGGAATTATTACATTAAAATCAAAACAATTAAACTCAAAAATTTCTATAGCAAACTACAGTCAAGGAAATTCCCTTTCGCGTTGGCATAAGACGGAGATAGCAGAAGCACAACACTATTTGACATAGTAATGGACAATATAATTATCAAGAACATGCATGTGTTAAAAGGAATATTCTCTAATAAAATTACTGTACTGTGCTGAGGGCAGAACACGAAGGTGATTTGCAATGGCTACTCTATATATTCAAAATGAAACTAAAAATAAAACTCGGAAATTACCTGTTTTAGTTAATATTTAATTCTCTATGATATTATGGAGATAATGCTAATTGTAAAGGTTGGGAAACAATAAATATAAATACACTATATTCTATATAGGTAAATATAAAATGATTATTAATATTGATATAAATTGTTTATTAATTAAGCGGGTGGTTAATACTTCTACCTTCTACTTATCGCCAGTTGCAACTATATTGCTTGTACGAACGATAGGCAAAGGCACAACCACCTTCGACGAAGCTTATCCAGAAGTCCTGTTCTTTTGCGTAAGGTTTTAAGTAAACGTGTTTTTAAGTTAGCGTTGTTTTCACATACACCACACTGCTATTTTTATAGTAAAATAATTACACTGATGAGTTGGTTTGGCAACCGTCATGCGCCAGTAATCTGAAATCGCGTCAAATTTGAGATGTTGAAACATTTTACCTTTTAAGTTATACGAGGGATGTCTTATATTTCGGGAATAGAGAACAGAAATTAAAATTATCATAGTGCGTGGTTTTATTGTTTTTCAAAATATTCACCATTAAGATCAATACACATTTGCATTGCGTTCGAACCAATTTTCGAAGCACGATTGAGGTACCTCCAAAAAATGCGTTTTGAAAGTATCAACCGCTTCATCAGGCGTCGAAAAACGATGACCTCGTAATTTATTTTTGATGTGTGGTAATAGAAAGAAGTCATTGGGTGTCAAATCAGGGATGTATGGCGGATGACCCATAAATTTCACTCTCAGTTGTCAAAAACTTTCTTGTTCGTGCTGATGTGTGAGAGGTCGCATTGTCCTAATGGGGAATGATACATTCTTGGCAAAAATTGAATACATATATGCTGGTCCCACTAATGCCCAAGATACCTCTACCTCCGAAGCAAGGCCACGATTGAATTCAGTATACCACCGATATACACAAGTTTTTCATGGTGATTCATCGCTAAAAGCCGAATTAAGTTCATCGATGCACTGTTCTTGTGATAATCTACGTCGAAAGTTGTCTAAAATGATGGCACGGAAATGTTCAGGAATTAATTTCATTTTTAGGACAAAACGTTCTGAGTAATATTCTGTCAACAATGTTAAACTCAATGATTTAATAATATAGAACTACTAGATGTACTGTAGAGAGAGAGGAATTGACCTCTACATACAAAGGAGACAAATATACGAAACCGTTAGTTGTGGGCCAAACAAGGCGCCAATACATGGTTTTGTATATAAACTTTCTTAATTTTGTTGATTTTTTGGTAAGTTGGATTATGTATTTTATTAATAGATTTCTTCTGTATTGATTTTATTTCATACACCACTGACTTTATATTTGTTAAAAGAAATGCGAGTATCAAGACTACTGTGCATTCATGATGATTATTAAAGTTGCAATACCTTTACTTTCCTCTTAATATAGCATATTTTTAACAAAATAATGCTTTTAAACATTATAAGCCATTACAGGCTATAGTGATATTTGAATTTTACTCACATAAACCAGTCAATTTCGGTCATCCTTGTCAAACTTTCGACGCTCATATATTTTCCTTCTTTCTCTTATGGTGTGGATCACTTCCTAATAAGCAAGACATAGCGTACAATGCATCTAGTAGTATAATAGTATTAGATCATTGGTTACACTTTACGATGCGGATATCGGTTGTCAGATGGCAGCACCAGTATTGCATATTCCCGAAATATAAAAGGCATCCGTCGTATATTCCACAAATGCGATTTCAGAACTATCATAAATATTAATATGCATTCATCTTTTGACATTTGTTATAATTGTCATGCAAACAATATAAATTTGTCAACAATGCCAAAAGTACATATAGCTAAAAGTATTAATTAAGACTGTGTTCCCAGTTTGAAAGAACCCTGATTTTAAGTGGGCGCGTCCTGTATTTCTCTGATTTTTGTACACTTTGGAGGGTCGTAGTGGTGTGAAAAAGATGGAATATTCATGTTAAGTTGCAGCGGCAAGACACCGATTTATACGTGTACCGTACTTTTGATTTGTTGAAACGACATTAGATCATAAAACCCTTATCTATGTGGCGCTGTTAGTCCTCAGAACCGATAATTCTCTCATGGCGAAACTCCGCCTGCTAGCCGAAACTGTACCATGTTTCACTTTAAAATACATTTTAAATTATAATAGTGTCGTTAATTATCGGATACTTTTTTTTCTACATATATTTTCGGTAAAAGGACCCGCTATCATATTTGTTTTTTTAATAATGTAAAAAAATGATTTTTTGAATATTTAAAAAAATAAAGTCAGGGTTTAGAAGGAACTGATTGAGGTAGTGGGCACACCCCCTTAAATAAAATATAGCTATAGAAAAGTAATATTAAATAACTTTATTTATAATATTCAATTTGTAATTGAGTTTTATATAATATTTACTAGCGAAAACTATATATTCTGAAATATTTATTTTTTGGTTTCATATTATTGTTCTGAATTTTTTCTGGTAGATGGGAATTTGTAGTGGCATTGAATTGTCATTATTTAGTTCATACTTGGCCATGTCGGTTGCCAAAACAATTCAACCGTATGTAAGGCAGCGACATATTTTCACACTGATATTTATTTTTAACAATATTTATACAACTTCATAATTCGTAAGCTAAATTAAACTAATATAATATTCCTAATTGAATTGCAAATTACACAGAAATCTCTAATAAAAAAATAATACTATCATAATATATGTACAAAATTCTTAGTTTGATGCAACTATTGATATTAAAGTAGGGTGGCTATTACTAACGTATTTTTAAACATCTATTAATGGTCTTTTTCAAATGTAACATACGTTTGGTGATGCTTTTATTACTTTGTCAAACTGTTTCTTTGAAACACTCGCTTTTTGGAAACATTTAGAAATAATTTTGTAGAAATCGACAATGTTGTATTTGAACATTTGAGTATAAAGCAAGTTTCAAAACTCATTCAAAAGAAATACGTATAAATGAAGGGCTAAAGTTTAACGAAACTAACCGAAAACAATTCAGGATTAACGTAAAACGTTCAGCTTACAAACAATAAAAGCGATATTACTACAAATGACAGCATAATAGGTGACAAATATACATTAAACATATAAATTTGGTTTAGCTAAATTGATTGCTAGGACAAAAAGTCGGCTACTAAATTTCATATTTGTTTTCTACTGTTATCAAATCTACAATTTAAGAAGTTAAATTTTTTATTCAAGTACAGTAGACGCGCAGTACCGTGAACAAAATAAAACACACAGTGTTCACCCTAACGAATTGTTCACGTTAACGAGAGGGTACTTTGATGCTTAAAAGATATGATGAGATATGATGATAATATGTTATATATATAAATACTTGTTTATTATGACTTATGACCATTTTACAATATATTAACATTTAATAATAAATAAATATGATTTTTTAAAAAAAATCCGATATTTTGGTTTGCTTTCTATGTTGTTTCACCTTTTGCGATACAGCAATTTCTCTCAGGTCTTTTAGTGATTGAACGTGGTTACAATCAACTCCACTTTCTTCTGCCCATTGAATTGAGATGTTCAAAGCATTTATTGCACTGTCTAGGGTAACCGTCTTTTTTGAGTTTTCTGCAGTTTCCTCAGTTAGATTTTCATTTTCATCTTCATTAGTACCTTCCACTTGTGTATCCACTCCTCATTCCAATTAATTATATCTGTGTCAGTAAATTCAACCTAGAAATAACTTTACATGTAGATACTAAAAGTTATGATATTCACGAATTACATACTTGCGGTAATAACATGTTTAACATATCACGTGATTCAGTTATTGCTCTTGCTTGGCTTTCTCTCCATTTTCGCAGTAATTCGGCAAGTGGCAAATCATCCTCTTCGTCTTGATCACTGAAATCTAAAAGTTTGTTCCAACATTTAGCAATTATTGCAGGATCTAATCGGTTTCATGCAGACATCAAATTAGTAACCGCATCTTTTAGTGTGAGATCCTTTAATGTTCCTATATCAGAACCATTTGCAATAATGTTTCGAAGAAGGCTACTTCTGTAGTATAATTTGGTGAGCCTGATCACGTTCTGATCCATTGGTTGGATAAGGGCTGTTACATTTGGCGGAAGGTACATTGTTATGATTTGCTCATCTTCGCTGTGCAATTCATCCTCTGGGGGATGCGACGGAGCATTATCCAAGAGAAGTAATGCTTTTATTGGAAGACCTTTTGATTGTAGAAAACGTGTAACCTACCAGTAGAACTCACTGTTTAATAAATTACATAAGTTTACATGCGAAACTTACCTGAGGAACAAAAGAATGGTGGAACCAAGTCTTAAAAATTCTGTCATCCAAACCGATTTAGAATTGTTGTAGTCTCCAGGAAGTGAAAAATTTCTAAATGCTCTTGGATTTTTGGCTTTGCCAATTACTAAAGGTTTGACTTTATGATTTCCACTAGCATTAGTACAAGCCAGAAATGTTGATCGCTGCTTTTCTAGTTTCCTGCCAGGAGCTGTCTTTTCTTGAAATGAACCAAATGTCTTCTCTGGTAGCAGCTTCCAGTACAATGCTGTTTCATCAGCATTATACAGCTGATCCAGTGTAATTCCCAGTTGTTGAATCTTATCTTTTAGCTGCACTTTAAGCGGCTCTACTAGTTCTGGTTGGGATGAAAGTTTCTCTCCCGTAATTTTTAAATATCGAATTCCAAACCTTTTCTTAAAGCGTTGTAGCCAGCCATCACTGGCACTAAATTCTTCATTTATATTATCATTGATTTCAAAATGTAACGCTTTCGCCTTTTCCTTTATCGTATCCCCACTGACCATAACGTTTGTTTTTCATTTATTTAAAAACCATTTGTATAACTTTTTCTCCATTTCTGGATGTTTAGATTCCTATAAAGTTCTTCTTTTACCTGGTCCTGTATACGTATCGGTCACTGCACGTAAAATTGCTTCTTCTTTGTTTTTTATCTTATCATGGATTTTGCTACATTATATTTTTTTGATAAATTTGTCACACTTACACCTTTTTTTAACTCTTGAATTATAAGCGTCTTTTGACGGAGAGTCAAGCACGTTGGTTTTTTCGGTGGCATCATGAAATTCAATTCGACTTCAAACCTTCCTGGTGCGATCGGATAACAACTGTACTGTGTATGCAATAAACGCAGTTATGTGTTCGAAAATTAGCGTCATAGAATACGGGAAAGTACAGCCGCATCACAGTATACAGGGTGTAACAAAATAAGTGTAAAACATTTCAGGGGGTGATTCCTTAGCGAAAAAGAGATAGGGTCTTTCATATAAAAAAACTTCAATGGAGCATCCCTTGTTAAGATACAGCCCCATAAAGGGGGTACATAAAATTTGTTTTACAATTTTTCTCACAAACACTAAGAATGTAATTTATTTCCAATGTAACTTTTTGTCTGATTATTTGTTTACCATTTAAAAATCTATTTCCAATACCTTGTTTCATTCGAAACAAAAAATGTCTCTTGAATTTTTTGCCCAAAAGTAATCAGTTCGCAGTAAAAAATTATTTTACGAACAACTACAGAGATACATCGTCATAAATGCGAACTGGATTAGTATTGTTATTTTGTAGTTATACCTGCATCAAAATACATATGATTAAAGATGAATAAACAAAACTAATTTATTAATAACAAAACATAAAACATGTAGAAATCATAGTAAATGTTCAATATGTCCACCTTCAGTCATTACACATGCGTCTAGACGTCGGCGCATTGAGCCACGTATTCGCTCAAATATTCCTGGATTCTCTCTAATTACCCTGCACGCATCGATGATGCGGTTTCTTAAGTCCTCTACATCGCGAACAGGAGTAGGATAAACCAAAGTCTGTACATGGCCTCAAGTAGAGAAATCGAGAGGATTGAGATCCGGGGATCGAGCGGGCTAATCCTGTGATCCTCCTCGACCTATCCAATGATTTGGATATGATTGGGTTAAATGCTGACGTGCTGCTTGACTAAAATGGGCGGGAGCCCCATCATGCATAAAAAACATATCCCTTCTGACGCCCAAAGGAACTTCCTCCAGCAGTACTGGATGCACTTCTCTTAAAAATTGAGTGTATGCCTCGCCATTTAATCGAGGAGGTTGAAAATGAGGGCCAATTAAATAATCCCCAATAACTCCGAGCCACACGTTAAGAGAAAAGTGTTCTTGATGGTTAGCTTGTACAATAGCGTGAGGGTTTTCATCAGCCCATATGTGGTTATTATGAAAATTAATTATCTTGTCCCGAGAAAAAGTACATTCGTCTGTGAATTCGATCGTCTTCAGAAAGTCAGGATTTCTTCTAATCATTTCCAGCATCTAATTGGAAAATTCAAGACGGTTCGGAAAATCTCGCTGTAACAGTGCCTGTACTCGTTGCAGATGGTAAGGGTATAAGAGTTGATTCTTTAAAATTCGAAATACCGTCATATGATCAACATTTAACTCGAAAGCAATCTTTCTAGTACTGCTAGTAGGTTGTTCTTCAACCAAATTAAGTACTGCTTCTTCAAGATGTGTTGTTCTAACTTCTCGATGGCGACCTGCGTTCTTTTGTCGAATGAACCATATTCTCGTAATCGTTGATGAAGTCGGGCAAATATTCTATGCGAAGGAAGCTGCCGTTGAGGATACATTTCAGCATATCTTCTAGAAGCTTCTAACCCATTCCCCTGCGACAGACCGTAAACGTAATGCATATCAGCCATTTTCTCATTTGTGTATGCCATTTTAATAACAAGTGAATTATTAAACTAACAAATTACGAACAAAACAACGACACACAATTAAGTATTAATTCAATTTCAAAAATTTACAAACTGACAGCGTGATACCACTACTAGCGGCCTAATAAATAAATTAGTTTTACATTTTCGTTTTATGACGATGTATCTCTGTAGTTGTTCGTAAAATAATTTTTTGCTGCGAACTGATTACTTTTGGGCAAAAAATTCAAGAGACATTTTTTGTTTCGAATGAAACAAGCTATTGGGAATAGATTTTTAAATGGTAAACAAATAATCAGACAAAAAGTTACATTGGAAATAAATTACATTTTTAATGTTTGTGAGAAAAATTGTAAAACAAATTTTATGTACCCCCTTTATGGGGATTTTTTTATATGAAAGACCCTATCTCTTTTTCGCTAAGGAATCACCCCCTGAAATGTTTTACACTTATTTTGTTAAATGGTAAACAAATAATCAGACAAAAAGTTACATTGGAAATAAATTACATTTTTAGTGTTTGTGAGAAAAATTGTAAAACAAATTTTATGTATCCCCTTTATGGGTCTGTATCTTAACAAGGGATTGTCTAGGAACCATATAATTTTATTTGATATGAATATAATTTAAATTAATATTTCAACTTACTTACTTAATTAATCTCAGGGCCGTTATGTAAGGGTGATGCGAAATATTCAATAATAAAATGATTCCGAGACGTTGTTGTACTTAAAAAGGAATTACTACAGTAAGATTTAAATACAATGTATATTTAAGAACAATGACTAATCACACGTATATAAACCACTACAAATAACATAAGGGTACTAAATTATACTTAAACAATTCGAATATCTTTTCTTCTTTAAAGCTTTAAAGGATTAATGGCCATGGGTCTCTTATTACTTATTATATTGTATAATATTTATTTCAAAGGAATGAATACCTTATACCGAATAAAGTCTGTGTTGTTTCTTCTCTCTTCTAACGTCTTGAGACAGGATGGTTCTTCTCTCTTCTAACGTCTTGAGACAGGAACTTCTGCGTTTTCTGTGACTTTCACTAGCATTTACGCATAATACGACTTATTATATTCTTTAAAACGTTCACACTTTGCACAATACTTTTAGTGCTCCACTTTAAACACTACTTTCAGATAATGTTAACAATGCTTATAATTGTTAATTAATCTCTTAAAGAAGTTTGAGTTTTTAAATATCGCTTTTAATCAGCAGTTTTGTTTTGATTCTCTTCTAACTATCTCTCCTTTATATGGGCTACCCATTCACCCCGCAGTCCTTCTAGACGACCGTCTTCTCTGCCATACTCGTGCAGACTGCCTTTTCTTCGACTTGCTTACCGACTGTACCTGATGCTCGACCCTTTGGCGCCTATCTCTTAACTTGTTGTACGTCTTCCCTGCGTTTCGTGTTTCTTAATTTATCCTTGAAATATATACAATTACCAACCATAATGGGTTGCACCATTACAGTACCCCCCCTGGATTTTCTATTGTATTATGGTCGTCCCTGACAATGATCAATCAAAATTCAGGCCCCATAATGCCAAAACACATTTATAAAACCTCACTTTTTCAAACCCAATACATATTTTTTTTCTTTTTTTTTAAATTATTAACAGAACATACACAAAACTAATCCCAAATTAAAAGAAATACCGGGAAATAAAAGAAAACTTTTTCTAGTATTTTATCTATACATATGGATAAACCTTTTAAAATTAATAATACTATTTATATTTTAATTTCCCACAAAATGAGAATTAAATTCAAATGAAATAATAAAGAAAACATTTTTTTTTTCTTTTAAAATTTGGATCACCTTAAAAATCCCAATACTTTCACTGGTAACTTGATAAAATGAAATAATAGAAAATTCTAAACTCAGGTCAACACCCTTCCCTTGCGGTGGGATCCCTTGGCGGTTTTTTATATTTCCTTAGGTTAATGACATTTTGAGTCATCTCATATTCCTTAGTGGCAATGGTTCCCAACGAATACGCATTTTCACTTACCCTACAGAGTACCTCATAAGGTCCTCTAAATAAGTGAAAAAATTTCTTTATTTCTTTTGTTAAAGCTGATGAGTGGTAATGGTTTCTTACTAGTACCCATTCTCCCTCAGCATAAATTACTGGAGTGATTGCTCGATCGTGTCTTTCCTTACGTTGCTCTGCTCTTCTTTTTAACCGCTCTTGTGCTAGGATTATTTTTATCTCTTTCGTTTTGTCTGTTCGCTCAGGGTACTCAATTAATTCTTCGATTAGTCGTTCTGGCCTCTCACCCTTCATTAATTCATGAGGTGTAAACCCCGTTGAATCATGCTCCGTACAATTCATCCATGTTTCCATTTTGTCTATATAGTTTGCCCAGGAGCTATGTCGTTTCGAACAGTAGGCTCGGAAAATCTTTCCCAAATCGCGCATCACCCTTTCTAATGGTCGTTGTGTCAGGACACTCTTCATTTCTCCCTTACTTGCCTGATTCGGTGGTTTCACCTTCTGGCAAAGATCACATGATGATACGTATTGTTTAACGACTCTTGTCATGTTGGGAAAGTATACCGATTCCTTCAATAACGCGATACACTTAGCCGAACCACAGTGGCCGAAACCCTGGTGATAGTACTGCACCATTGGAGCTACCTGGGATTTAGGCAGATAAGGTACCCACCAGTCAGACGACCGCTGATCCTTTTTAAAAAGGATCTCTCCATGTAGACAATAGTCTTGTTCTAACTTTGCTCTTTTCCCTTGAACATTTGCCTCAAGTTGTACTATGATCCAGTTGACCGTTGGGTCCTCTCTCTGCCTCTGCGGTAAATTTCGCAATTCTGCTCTCATTTGGTTCTC
The DNA here is from genome assembly GCA_963170755.1 of Amphimallon solstitiale. Lineage (NCBI taxonomy): Eukaryota > Metazoa > Arthropoda > Insecta > Coleoptera > Scarabaeidae > Amphimallon > Amphimallon solstitiale. The sequence continues at coordinate 114,637,950 of OY720677.1, forward strand.
TCCATTGTTTATTGTGTATATCGCGATTGGTCCTCCTCTTTCTGGATCCTCTTGTCCGTATCTAGATCCAAAATCTGCGACTTTGTTGTCAGTTCCTTTAATGTATTCGATCCGCAAGTTATACTCTGTTAATTTTAATATCCATCGCATCAATCGACCACACAGCATCTTGCAATTAAATAGAAAAGATAAGGCTCGATGGTCCGTTTGTATTATCGTTGGATGCCCTAAAATGTACGTGCGATATTTTTCACACGCGAATACCACCCCTAATAATTCTTGTTCCGTCGTCGTATAATTTTTTCCCGCATTAGTCAATTTTCGACTGGCAAATGATATGTCCATTGGTGCAGTTTGTCCCAGCTTTTCCAATGTCCGTTCCAACTCATTTTTTACTTGTTCCATTTTCTGTTGAACATCTTCTCTTTCTTCATTTAAACAAGTCTTAAATTCTTCCTTGAGATCCGACGTCTTGGTATCAATCTCCTTGGTGACCTCTACTTTGGTCTTCTTCAACTCATCGTGAATTTCTAGTTTAGTCTTCTTTTTTAGATCCTCTAATTCCTCTTGGAAATGTTCTCTTTGTTTTTGCATTTTTCCATCCACATCCTTTTTCAGATTTTCCATGTTTGTATCGCCTCGTTGTTTTAGGTCTTGGATTTCCTCCGCAATTTTTCGATTTGCTTCATCCATTTTTTTGCTCAATCCTTTATTTTCCTCCCTCAGTTCAGCGATCTGACCGCTCAGATTCTTATTGACATCATCAATTTTATCTTCCATTCTTTTGCTTGAATCTTTCATTGATTCTTCCATTCTTTTGCTTGAATCTTTCATTTCCTCCATAATTTTTTGGAAATAGTTCATCATTGTTGTCTCATTACTGCCTTGGCTTGGTTGTGGTTGCTCCACATCATTACCATTTGGGTTATTTGTTCCAAATTGGTTTCCAGTTTCTTGGTTGGTCGATTCCATTTTTTCTTTATTTACAATTCTTCCACTCCTTAATAGCATAAATTTTCCTTATCCTATACTCTACTATATTTTGTGCAATAATCCGTCTTGTCAATAATATTCTTTGATCTTCCCCATAGGTAAAATCTTCTACCGAGTTCCAATTTTATTTATTTCTGCTTTAATCGCGCCGTCAATAATTTTTCTTGACTAAGTGTGCGCTACCCCCCAATTCTCTAATTCTTCCTCTCTTTTCCTTGCTCAAGGCCCACTTTATATTTCAACCCCATTCAAAACCCAAATGGAAAATATTGATTCTTATCAGTGATCACCCTGTATATATTTTACATGAAATTATTTAAAATGGGTTTAATCTATCTCAAATAACCCCCCATTACTATTAGAACAACTTCTAAAGATAATTCACCTTAATCGCGAACACCCTGTATATTATTTACCTGTCCCAATTAAAATTGATCTATTTTGATGCACAAACAACTCAAAAAAATTATTAAGCCCTATCCTACAATAAGATTATTTTATAACCAACACCCTGTATATAATTTTACCTGTACCTGAAATTAATGATTTACATAACAATTCAAACATCCATTACCAGAAAAATGTTTCTTCATATATGGTAATAATTTATAATTTAAATTTTCCCGGAAAACTTTTCTTTCAATTTACAATTAATTTGTTTTTCTTTTCCAACATCAAACTCTTATTTCATTTCAATTAGTCAACACATGAATATAAAACATTATAAAATACAAAAAGGATTCATTCATCTCGGCATGCAAAACCCTAAAATAACTATTTCTTCGGGCCCAGCAGTTGGCGCGCCATAATGTCTAGGAACCATATAATTTTATTTGATATGAATATAATTTAAATTAATATTTCAACTTACTTACTTAATTAATCTCAGGGCCGTTATGTAAGGGTGATGCGAAATATTCAATAATAAAATGATTCCGAGACGTTGTTGTACTTAAAAAGGAATTACTACAGTAAGATTTAAATACAATGTATATTTAAGAACAATGACTAATCACACGTATATAAACCACTACAAATAACATAAGGGTACTAAATTATACTTAAACAATTCGAATATCTTTTCTTCTTTAAAGCTTTAAAGGATTAATGGCCATGGGTCTCTTATTACTTATTATATTGTATAATATTTATTTCAAAGGAATGAATACCTTATACCGAATAAAGTCTGTGTTGTTTCTTCTCTCTTCTAACGTCTTGAGACAGGATGGTTCTTCTCTCTTCTAACGTCTTGAGACAGGAACTTCTGCGTTTTCTGTGACTTTCACTAGCATTTACGCATAATACGACTTATTATATTCTTTAAAACGTTCACACTTTGCACAATACTTTTAGTGCTCCACTTTAAACACTACTTTCAGATAATGTTAACAATGCTTATAATTGTTAATTAATCTCTTAAAGAAGTTTGAGTTTTTAAATATCGCTTTTAATCAGCAGTTTTGTTTTGATTCTCTTCTAACTATCTCTCCTTTATATGGGCTACCCATTCACCCCGCAGTCCTTCTAGACGACCGTCTTCTCTGCCATACTCGTGCAGACTGCCTTTTCTTCGACTTGCTTACCGACTGTACCTGATGCTCGACCCTTTGGCGCCTATCTCTTAACTTGTTGTACGTCTTCCCTGCGTTTCGTGTTTCTTAATTTATCCTTGAAATATATACAATTACCAACCATAATGGGTTGCACCATTACAGGATGCTCCATTGAAGTTTTTTTATATGAAAGACCCTATCTCTTTTTCGCTAAGGAATCACCCCCTGAAAAGTTTTTCACTTATTTTGTTACACCCTGTATTACTCGAACACAGCCCGGGGAAATACCGTCGCATGAAATAAGCGTTTCCGTTATCGAATGTCGGTTTGTTCACTTTATACGGCCATCAGTGTTATGAAAATGATTGTTCACGTTATCCCGATGTTCACACTATCGCGCGTTTACTGTAATAGTTATGCAATGTTAATTGATTCTTAATAAATATTAAAACTAGTGTTTAGTATCGGTAGTAGAATGTAGGAATTATATTTTTAAAATGTAATGAAAAAATTAAACACATAATATTGCTGGTAATTCTGAACTTAATCTGTGATTTTCTATTTAGATTTTTTATTTTGTTCTGATTGCATAAATTTTGTATCCTGAATAGATATTTTATCTCTTACATGAGGAACCAATAATCACACTGTAATTGAAATACGATATTTGAAAGGATCAACTGTGTTGTAAAGCTAACAAGAAGAAATGCATGTGTAGCGAATGAAAAGAAATAACTCTCCATGTTCTTATCCCAAACGCTAAGCCTCAGAATTATAATCGGAAACGTTCCCCGTGCATGTGTTTTTAATTTTGTTTTCTAATCTGCAGTATTATTTGTAGGTACGTATGGGAATGTGTGTTGAGGCTGCTCTGAATGGGAATTTAGCAAGAATGTGAGAGAGATAAGAATATAAGTGAAGTGCTTCTGTTTTTCTCTGGTTTTGTTTTTGACTCGTTCTTGTTTGTATCCCCCCTTTTTTTTATTAGTTTAGTATTGTCCGTTTTTAATATACAATATATATAAATCACAACAAAGATAAAAAGGTAAAAGTGTTTATGATAATTGAAACTGATGTTGTTGTATAATTTTTTGATGTTGTATAATAAAAGAATTTAACACTCGCACATCTTTTATTGCTTAATTTAAAAAAAAATCACGTTACTAACTGGAATATTGGATGTAGTGATAAGTTTTACATACATACTAAAATAAAAATAAAATATTGAAAAAAACCACTATAAATAATCCTGTCTTCGTCGAAATTAATTATTATTATGGTTAATATGACAGGTATAACCGGGCAAGGCCAACAAGGTAGTACTCAGACGAACTGTAATCCTCTTGGACTAGGTTTAAACTTGGGAGCGTTGCCTATGAATCCCGCATTAGTAGCCGCAGCATTGAATCAAGCTGGCTGGGGCCTGATCGGTAACCTGCAAAATCAGCCCGAACCTAATTTTAACCAAGGTTTTAATAATCCCCAAAATGCTAATACCGGTAAGTACAAATTTATGTATATATACTTCGTTAGTTAGTAAATAAATTAGGAAGAAATCCGCGCTTCGCGATTTTTGATTATCATGGCTGCAGATCTAAACAAACGGCCTTACTGAATTTATAACATGTAACAAGTATTGGAAAAATATACAGGGTGTATTTGAAATAAGGGGACATAGTATGATTAATGGAAGGATTTAATTTTATTAGACTCAAATCCAGAATATTTTGCGCAAATTCAAATTTTAAAAATTACAAAGATATTTTTAAAATATTCGTCGCGCCACTGCACTTCAATACGACTGTAGGGTATTGAGTATGAGTGTGAAGGCGTGTGAGCAGCGAGGTCAGTCTCGTTCGATTGTTACATGTGGATGTTTCGACTATGGCTTACACAACACACGAACTGTTCGATATGTTGTAAATTTACGGTGAAACGGGTGGAGATGTACGTCGAACTTGTCGAACGTATAGGTTGCGTTTTCCTAATCGTCGAGCCCCATCTTACAAGTGCGTAATGGATGTCGTCTTCAGAACAAGGGAAACAAGTAGATTGTTACCAAATTACGAAGGTCGAGGACGTGAAAGGCCCCGTAGAGTTTTGCGTGCGGAAGAAGAGTTACTGGATATTGTAGAGGAAAATCCAGGTGTAAGTACACGAGATGCAGCAAGATAGGTGGGGGTGTCTCACAGTACGGTACATTAATTTATTACACCCCTATCATATTCAACGTGTACAGGAACTGACTGAAAATGATCGTCCGTTGCGAATTACATTTGCCACGTGGTTTCGTCAACGTGTAGCAGAACATGTAAACTTCACTGCTACAGTGTTATTTACCGATGAATGCTGTTTTATGCGATGTGGTATTATGAATTATCATAACGCACATCATTGGGCAGCTGCCAATCCGCACATTGTAAATCAACATAGGTTTCAGCATCAATTTTCGGTGAACGTATGGGCCGGCATTTTCGGAGATACTATTCTAGGACCATATGTACTTCCAGAGCGGCTAAATAGAGCTAGTTATTTACAGTTTTTGGAAAACGTTTTGCCGGACTATCTAGACGATGTACCGCTAGACATACGAAGGCAGATGTGGTTTATGCACGACGGGGCACGCCCACATTTTTCACGAGCAGTACAAGACTTTTTAAATGCCACATATCCTGGATGGATTGGACGTGGAGGTCCCATACCGTGGCCTCCCCGCAGCCCAGATTTAAATCCACTAGACTTTTGGGGGTTATGTGAAAACTCTTGTCTACAGTGGTGGAGAGATTGAAAACGTAGAAGACTTCCGGCAACGAATTTTTACGCGGCACAGCGTATTAGACAAGAGGCACATCTGCAGCGAGTTCGTGAAAATTCTTCACGTCGCCTAGAGGCGTGCCTCCGCGCTGAAGGCGGACACTTTGAACATTTCCTGTGAGCTTTCCACCTGTTTCACCTGTTTACAAATCGGTTCTCTTCAGAACCAACAATTTTAAAATAAAAAAGGAGAACGAGCACAGTAACGTTGTAAAAAATAAACTATCTTTATTTTACGTTTATTTCTGATTTTTATTATAATGAAATAAATTATGTTTTTTTTTTAATTCACTTGCGTCCAATTAAAATAAAAGTTTCTCATAAGTAGAGTTGGGCAAATTTTACAACACAAATTTGTTTTTGTGAGAAATAAGAAGTAAAAAGTCGTTGAATTTAATCATAATAACAGTAATAGTACTTACTATACATTTATTGCGGAAGAAAATGTAATATCTAAATAATCCTGGCAAATATTAAAATAATCACAAAATTCATAGTCGGCATCTCAATAAAAAAATTCTTGTTGTTGAAAACTAAGATATTTTAAAAGAGAACAAAATAAATCGAATAAAGTACACGCATCAATTTTATTGGGAAACTTGCCCAAATCAGCTGATATTTAATATTAAGGTTGTTGAACTCTTAGCATGAACACCTGTTTAGAAATAGTAAATAATGCTATCATTGGGGTTTTTATAACGTGTACAATTGTTATTGCGGTGTGTGTATCTATGCGTAAATATGCGTGTTTATTTACTTCCATAAAAATATTATTTATTACGACTCATGACGTCGGCTGCCTGGCCTAACTGGCGCGATACCGACATATAGACACATGCTAAATCCATAGGCGGCACATTAAACACTTTTTGGGGGGTTTTTTAATGTTGGCGTTCGTGTCGTAATTGACTCACAATTTTTGGGATTTATATTCTACATAATTGCATCTTTCCATTTATCATACTCTGTCCCCTTATTTCAAATACACCCTGTATAAAATATAGTATTCTTGTACCGGGTGGTCAACTCAGAATGGCCACCGGCTATTTAAAAAAGTTTCAAGTAAAAGTGCGCAATAGAAAATGCTGGAAATTATTTTGGAGTTTGTAAAATGTCCGCTGAGAGATATTGAAAATTTTTGAATTTTATTCTTTACATATTCTTTAATACTTTTTGTTTTGCACATTTTTACTATCTAGTGAAATAAAGTGGCGGGGGCAGTTTAAATGTTTCTTTAAATAAACTAGAAATGCTCCCATTTGGCATAACCCATTTTAAAAAGTTTAGTCTCATTTAAAAGAGCATTATTAGCTCTACAAAATGAACTTGTGTTTTTGTATGCTGGACTTTTGCCGTTACCGGTAGATGGCGTTAACTTAAATGTAAGCAAATATTAGACTTCTTCTCAAAAAACTTAAATACAATGATATGTTTTTTTTACACAAGCTAATAAGGAATTAAAGCCTCAACATTTGAGGAGATATTGACCAAAATAGATGAAAATGCATGAATTCTCCTGTTTTACTGGCCTTTTTTTTATGAGGCCTAAGAGTTTTTAGCTACACTGTTATATACCTAGTCTCGCCATATCTATTGATACAAGGTTTTTTAACTATAAAAATGAAACAACTAAGTGGATTTGCAGAATTTTTTAATGATTTATTGTTAAAATAGTAGACAAAAAGAAAATTGGTATTTATTCAAAATGTCCACCTCTGGCTTTAATACAGCGGCGAAGTCTGTTAGGCCAATCATCTATCGCTGTACGGACGATATCCATGGGAAACTTTTCAACAGCTGCTGCTAAAGATCGCTTGAGTGACTCCAGATTGTGGGGGCCTTTAGAACACACCATGCTCTCTAAAACAGACCACAATTTGTAGTCGAGCGGGTTAAGGTCAGGGCTGGCAGCTGGCCAATAATCGGTACTAATAAACTCTGGAACATTGTCTCGTAGCCATTGTTGTGTTGTTCTGGCTTTATGAGCGGGCGCAGAGTCCTGTTGGAATATCCATGGTTGGTTTTGGAACATGGTTTGATTCAGAGGTTCACCACCTGATCTAGAATGTCTCGTTGATAATTTTTTGCGCCAGTTTTGACGCCTTTTTCACAAAAATGTATTGGAAGTGGTTCCGTCATATGAAACACCCCACCAAACCATTATTGAGGCGGGAAAATGACCACGTTCAATTCGCGGCATACGTTCCCTGGCTTCCTTAGAGGATCGAGCATACACTCTATCATTCTGCTTATTAAATTTCTCCTCCAACGAAAAGATCTTTTCATCGGTAAACAAATTTTTTTTATAACGTTCACTACCGTACAATGATAATAGCACTTATGATTTTTGCTTCCTCTTAATTTTTAAATCAAGTGTGAGGCGCTGACCTGTTTGTCGTTTGAAGGCACTAAGTCCCAAGTCTTGTTTGAGAATACGGCACATGATTCTTGGTGCTATATTCATTTCACGGGCCATGATTTGTAGTTTACGGACGGGTACTCGTGCGATTCTTGCCCTGACAGCATTAATTACTTTTGGCGTTCGAACAACGCGAGGCCGGCCAGATCTTTTGCGGTCGTTTACTCCTCCAGTTTCCTCGAACAATTTAACGGCACGATATACGAAAACGCGTAATATTTAATGGTTTTCATAAATCAAAAATGCGAGCTCTTTCAATACCACACTTATGAAGTGCTATAACAGCAATGCGATTCTTTCTGTCTGACCATTCCATCCTGACGGCACAAGCTACTCTGAATTAGTTTGCTATATGAATAGGACATATATCAACTGTAACATTTACACTATAACAATAAGCGCTGTGTTCGAATTGCTGCCGGCGGTAGACAAGTTCAGATTTGTATCAATATATATGGCGAGACTAGGTATATATTATAAAGAAAAATGTTATACCATTTCGAAAGATCTTGTTTAAGAAAGCAAAATTATTTTTAATACTTATTTTAATCCAAAAAATATACCATTAACAATAAAAAAAGAAGTAAGCTATGAAAAAATAAAACGATTTAGTTCATTTACTTTTTTGTGCTGAGATGTGGTTAGATAATAAAGAGGCATTCGATATGATTGGCGTGTATTTCGAATGCATGCGAATTGCAACAGTTGCTTCCAGAGTTTATGCTATGCAGTTCTCCGGAAGACGACATTATCCGCGCAGTGAATTAATTATATATGTAATAAAAAAAAGACAATTAAAATAGAATTCATGCATTTTCATTTATTTTTGTCAATATCTCTTGTTCTAAACAACATACAAATTTGTTTTTTCTACCGAAATGTTGAGGCTTTAATTCTTTATTAGCTCATGTAAAAAGAAACTGCATTGTATTCCATTAATAGTTTGAAGAATGATACGCGGCAAGTTCAGACATGTTTATAGGTGTACCACATACAGATAGAACCACCGGCCATCTGCCTATAGGGAATTGTATGCAGTACACATTTATATACGCCTACGTACCGGCAATAATAATTTGTGGCGTAAAAAGAAATAAATACACATCCGTCGATAAAGCATATTTAATCTTTAAATATGACACAGATATTGCCATTTCATTTCGTAGATATTTGTAAGAATCAATCATCGGCATAATGTTTCGTGTTGTAGAAATATTAGTAGTAGATTTGTAATGAAAACGAAGGTTTGAGATTCCAAAGAAGTAGTAACTAGTGATTCTGAATGTACCTAGTTAAATAAAATTAAATTGCAAATTACTAAACCAAGAGAAAATAAGAAAAATAATTCTAAAAAGGAAGCAACATGGAGAAATTAAAAAACGTTCAAAAAGTAATAATTGATGTCAAACAAAAAAAATTCTAGAGAAAATAAAATAGAATTCTAGAGGCTAATAAATATCTCTTTCAAACAAGCCTCCATTGTTTGCCTCACAGTAGCCCAGTCTGTTGTAAAATTCTCTACGTACATTAGAGAGAGTTACAGGTGAAATACTATTACAGAGTTGTGTAATTCGCATTCGTAAATCATCTAATGTGCGGGGTCTTTCATTCTGGTGTACATAAATGGTTTCATTCAAATATCCCCAAAGGAAAAAATCACATGGCGTTAAGTCAGGGGATCTAGGCGGCCAAGAAATATTACCTCTAGTGCTAATGGTATGTGGAAAATGCAATGAAAGACATTCTTGTACTATTCTGGCATTATGAGCTGGGCAGCCATCTTGCTGAAACCAAATATCATTAAAGTTTACAGCAAGGTCACGCACTGCAGGAACAATATGATTTTGCAGTAATTGTAAATATGACTGCGCATTTAATGTTCCGTTTAGGAAAAATGGCCCTATGATGTGATCCCCTAAGATTCCTGCCCAGACATTTAGTTTCTGTGGATATTGAGTGTTGACATCCCTGCTCAAATGTTTGTTTTTCTGAGACCAGTAGCGAACGGCAGATGGATTATGGAGTTTGTGCAGGGAAAATGTTGATTCGTTAGTGAACAAAATATTTCGTGTAAAATTATCATCATTATCACATTTTTCTCTAATAGCCTCACAAAATTCGAGACGTCTAAACTGGTCATCTGGGAATATTTCTTGATTTTTTCTAACCTTATAACACTTATATTTCTTTTTGTGTAATATACGCCTAACTGTGGTTTTTGGAATACCTAATTGTTCAGAAATTTGGCGTCTAGAGCAGGGCTCACTTGATTCTACAAAGGCGCATACACTGACTTCCTTCTCTATTCTTTCCTCCGAAATAGGATGGAAATTACTCTGATAGCATTTCGAACATCCATTAATGCAGCCCGACTTTTCAAAACGATGTATGATATCTAGTATCGTCCGACGGCAGGGAACTGGACGATCAGGAAACGAAAAAACAAAACGACCAATCACTTCTTGCGTACCTCCTTGAGATGAGTAATACCATTTAATAATACTTATTTTTTCTTCTTCACTATAAACTAACGGCATAGTAAATACGTAAATGAATATCGGTAAAAAAACAGAAAAAAATACTGAGCTCTAAATAATTCTAAACCCTAAAGATGCAGACAGCAAGAATTTGCGTATTTTTGCAAGTTCGACCAACTATGAGTATACTCCACCGCAGTCAAGACACGACTGACGCGGTTGACTGTCGATCCTTAGCGTCGGCATAGACAACGCTTCTGATAAACGGTAGGACTAGATACATAGGTATATGTACATATAAATGTGTACTGCATACAATTCCCTATAGGCAGATGGCCGGTGGTTCTATCGGTATAGGCCATTGGGCATATCTGGGTTAAAATCATAGTATAAATAGAAATTAAATTTGAAGGCACGGGTATTATTGAATAGACCAAATTATTTCTGAAAGTCGAAAATTTTTTTTAGGTAACAATCCTAACACCAATAGTCAGGGTGGAGGCGGCAATAATCAAGGTTTCCTCAACTGGATGAACCAAGGTGGCCAGGGACAAGATGGCCAATGGCCTCGACCTCCTCCACAGCAACAACAGGACAAGGGTTTCTTAAAGTATGACTAAAACACCAAACATATTTACCTATTACTAACGTTACTTACATAGCAAATCGAACACACAGTCCAGTACTAGCTTTGATGACTACATTATTATATTTATTAGAGTTTGGTATGATGAATTTTTAAAATGTATCTTCCTTTGTGTCCTTAACGATAATTAGATACTAGATAATGTTTAGAAACGTGTGAATATTGTACATATATTGGAGAATTATGCAATCAATCAATCTATCTGTGGTCCTTGACAGTAGGTACTGGTCGCGTTTTCTTTTTTGTCTATATTTCTGTCTTCTTTTTTTTTCAAATGATAATTTTGTTTTAAGTTATCGTGAATGTCTTCGACCAACACATTAACAGAACTCTTTAATTTTGTTTAGGACTTATATAAAGTAAATGTCGATAATCAAAATTTACGGAAGAATTTGCAAGGTCATTAGTTCATATCACAGATGTGATGAAACGAACAACGTCCACTTTTAGTCGTAATAGTATTCGAGAGAGAACAATGTGTGAAATTGTAAATATATACAGGGTATGAATATATTAATTAATAGAGAAAATGAGGTTTACGGGAATGAATTTTAGTTATTTTAGGTATAACTTATTTTGAACGAAATCGTAAGTAGTATTTAAATTACTTATTTTGTAAACTACAATATTTTTAAATTTAAATAAACATAACATGCACACCTTAATATGTATGGGAAGTTTTTACAAAGCTTGGTTACATAGTGTATCAAATCAAGATCTTTTTATGTTGCCAATGTAGAATTGCATTTAGCCATTCGCTTTCGATATTCAATCAAATTTGATAAATAAAACGTTCCCGCCATACAAAATCCGTATAAAAGACTTAATTGGATTCCACTATTGCCACAGAATAATTAAGCGATAGGGCAGGCTGTCATGATAATATATGTTCAGAAAAAAATTGTTGCTAATTCGAAAACAAATTATTTGTCTAATATATTTGGTTTTAATATACAAAAAATATCCTTCAAAAGTTCCTCAAACATTTACCAAATTTTGGAATTAGTAAGGTTGTTCATTCAAACACATCTTCGATCTGTAAGAAAATTAATAAGAAATATATTTATAAATAATTACCAGAATAATTGAAACACATATATATTATGTATAACCCTGCTGATAGAATTCTTGTGGTTGCTAATTTTCAGTGATCCAAGAATTTGAAAATAGCAAGCGGATGGATACTCGAATATTTTCCAGTTCTATTGTAACATTTTTTTCCCTACGTTGGCAACATGATGCCGAACATTTTCTCGAAGCAATATCACCCCCATTTGAAACCACCTTTGACGTTTTGTCTTATTGCTTTGTGAAGTTTTTGTATCAGCAAAGGTGCTTCGTGGTGGACAAACATGGCAACGTCACCTTGCTTGCAGTAGGGTGTGTGTTATAACTTCGTTGGTGATGGTAAATTTGAATGTTTCTAATACATTGTATGACATGTTACTGGATAATTTAAAATATGGTCACCAAATTTTATCACCAGCAATTATTAACAAGAGAAAATCATTAACATTTTGATTGTACTCCGTGAGCTGCTGCAAAAAGAATCTAATTCACAAGTATTTTTGGTCTTCAGACAGATGACGCGGCGGAACCCATTGCATACAAACATTGTTGTAACCCCTGTATGTACAATCTTACAGTCACGCCAATGTTTTCAGCAATTGTTCTAATTCAAATTCGATGATATTCTCTAATTAGGCGCACACGCAATATTGTTGCCTGCTGATACATCCGTCCTTTTTTTTTCCATTTTTCAAGTTTCTGCATTCCTTCACGCTTGGATATGGAATACATGTGTTTCCCTACACTGCATTTGTGTATACATGTGGAATGACCACACTTGAGCAGAATGTTTTATTTCAAAGTCGCAATGCTTAGAATCGCTATCAAATATAAACGAAAGACACTGATCAGTGACTGTTACAAATACTGTACTTTAACCTGTGACACAAGATGATCTTCAATTAATAATATAATTGATCCTCAATAGGCATTAAAGTGGATTTTTGCATTTAAGGAAAAGTAAGAAATATGTATCAATTTGTTTTGTTGAAAGCATACTGATTTTTATATCTTCTTCATCTGTACACATTCAGTGGGTATATATCTAATAGTTAAATCTTTTACCATAATTATTACTAGCAGTGCAGACAGTCCCTCGTTCAAATTACTCAGAACATGTATGCGTTATATAGGAAAACATTTATAACAATAATATTTTAGGTGCATTTTTGTGCTAATATTATAACAGTGCATGAAAATGCAAATTCTGTACACCTACCTGATTATGACCCATTCCTTCTTGTTAATGTTTGCTGATGTTATACTTATCTATATAGTAGATGATGGTAGATGTAATATATAGAGTTGGGGTAGGAAAACAAACTACATATTTCTAATTAATTTTTACAGTTCAGTGGCAGTAATAAAATATTCTAAAGTATAGCGTGGTTGTGTTCAAATTTCTCGCTGATGTTTCTGTTCTCATTGATAAGCCTTTTATAATTTGTAGTAAGATTTTGTGTAAAGATATTTGGTATATTATTTAGTAGGTAGCTATGATTCACGGAGGTTTATTGTAATATTTTGGCTTTAGCCATAGATAAGTATAAACAAGACAAAATATCTGGTTTTCTTGTAGCTATTGGAACCATGAAATGTGCAATCTATTTCTTACGGAGAAGTCTCTAAACGCTCTAAAGCCCATTTTGACTTCTTCGTAGATGTAGATAGAGAAGGGTGAAAACGTGAAAAATAGATAAACCCATTAAGTTAGCTGATTGTAAAGTTGTTTTATTTTAAAGTTTTTCGTTTTTTACTTAATATCTTTTAACATTACAGTTAGAAAATAAATAAAACATAGATATTCTTTAAAGTATTAGTTTATTTTGGAGTATATTCATGGCAGATTCAAAACCATGATATAATACAACTAAATATTTCATTAAATTTAGCATATATATATAGTTACTTTTGGATAAATCAAATATTTTTAAATTTGAAATGTGAATAACAAACCTGCGCTTTTCTATTATAACATTCTAAATTAGTTTTTTACCATTACTTTATGATCATGTGCGTAAAGGCAAGAAGTCAATGCATCATTTTTCATCTTGTTAAGAATCTAGTAGACTTTTTCTCTATTTAGAGTGCAAAGGGGTGTCCATTAGTATTATTATGTCGGTGCCTATAATTTACCGATGAATGCAAATTACTCAAACATTAAGGGTTTTTCTTCTCTCAGATAATATTCGAGATAAAAAGCTGAAAAACAGAAATGGAACTCAAGAAAAACCAAACCAAAAAAAGATAATCGAAACTAAATAGACAAACACTATTAAAAAAAAAACATTGAATTCTAACCTTAAAAACTGGTATACACAAAATGTGTATTATAGTAAGTAACTGCACAAATAGTTGTACAGTAAAACGCACGAAACAATCCACTTTCATCATAAATGAAAAATAATGATGTCAAAACAACTTTAATAATTACATTATATATTGCTAAATTTATAATTTCATTCATGTAGTATGTATTATATGTATATAATACTAGTTACAGCATTATTTCAATGATTAATATTAATTAAAAATAATAAAGTTGGCGTTATTTTATCCAGTTTTACTAGAACTATTATTGGTAGTATTAGTCATGAATTTTGATGGCGAAAGTGGATTGTTTATTGTAGTAAACAAATCGTTCCCGTTTTGTTCTCGTCGATATCTGTTGATATAATAGATTTCATGCATTACAATAGGCATTTTGTCGCGAGATACCGTTGACTTTCCGGTACGACCACATCGGTACTAGCGTCGTCTTTTACTAACTTGTTTCTCTCTCTTTTCATACCGTTTTGTATTAATTATTGTTTGAGGTTAGGTTCTGTGTGATAGGTTTGCTAGTCTTCATAAATTGGGTATTTTTTGTAAGAGAAGAAGCATGAAATACAAATAATGCATTTATTTTCAGACAATTTAGGGTTGAGACGAGTTGTTTAAAATGGATAATGTAATGTCATTTCGCTCCATATTTTCCATAGATTTCATGTTTTTTGATGAATTCTTGTTGAACGAACTCGCATCTGCCTTTCTCAACGATGAAGAAACGAAAGTTCATCAATTGCTACTAATTTTAAAAATTATGCAAAGTCCGTATTATCCATATGTTATTAGAGATTTTAATGAGCATTGGTTAGATCATTACAATGAAATAGTTTAACACAAACCTATTTTTTATTTTCTTCTGCTTATTGATGAGGGATGATGAATTCCGGTCATCATTAATACTTGAGGAAGAACTCGGAACAGTTCATTCGTGTTACGGCTATTTATGTTTAAAGAATCTTCCAAATATGGAGGGCTAACTTTATCTTTATTACCCAAAATTGCATCCATTTCGTCGAAGTAGGGTGGGAAGTCTCGTTTTTCTGTGCAAGTCGTTTTCATGTATTTTTTATAATTTAGATAGCCTCTTTGTAAGTTGGCAAATTTTTGACGGCATTTCTCTGCACCATCCCGTCCTTCTGGGATATCATAGCCATTATTTTTCATTTCGGTTGCTATCATTTGCCAAAGTGCATTTTTCTGAGTCTTTCTATCATTAAATTTTTCATTGTATTGCTTTCTTAAAGCCAAAAATAATAAAGTAGCCTCTCTTGTGTTAAACTTATCTGTCTGTTGTTTTAAAATAGGACACTGATGAGAGATTTCGGGTCTTTGATTTGCCAGTACTGCTTCTGCATATTTAGCAGCAACAGCTTCATCTTTAAGTAAACCATGTTGGTTTTTTTATTTCGTTTTTGCATATTATGTATTATAGTGCTTGCATGACAAAAGCACAAGTATACGAAACTCACCATTCATCAGGACATTGGCCTCTTCTAATGTTACCACCATTGTCACATCTGTCCCTTTATAGTTAACAGATATTTCCATTAGATTATCAGCTGACGATTTTTCCATTTTAAAATCTTATAATTTACTTCTATGTTTAAAATCAGTCACAATGCAAACATCAACTTTGTCACTTTTGAGGTTAGTTTCTGACCGCTTCACTTGAACACATAGCCCGACACGGTCCTTGATTTTACGTACCGTTGAAGTACACTCACTGGTAAAAATCTGGTATCTTTCGTCGCGACAACTCAGCGGTCATGAAGAACTTCATACCGTTGAGTCAACGGTGCCACGCGACAAAACGCCTAATATTAGAGACATCTTGCGGTCACATAATGCTAAGGACAGTCCCCGTTTGGCAATATAACCTGGAATTATATCTTATACTTATCTATGGTTTTAACGCATTGTATGGTCGCTTACAGTTGCTACAATAAACTTATTTTTATCATAACTTTCATATCAAAAGTTCATTTTTAAAAACCTTCATATTGTGAAATACAGAATTGTGCTCATTTATATCAAAACTTTCCAATTTAAGAATTCATTTTAGGCGAAACATCACAACCATTTCTTCACAGAGTTCATACCTTAATACTTAGTTGATATGCCCTGGCATAATTTAATAAAAATATGTGTAAATGTATTTTTTCCAGGATATTTGAACCATAGACTGTATGCGTTTGAAAAATTCTCAGGGAAATAGGCAAATGAAACGGTACTTTTAATTTTTTTTTTTGAAAAAACCAAATCTAATACGTTTGTATCTGTCTTTATACCTGGAGGAACTGTTTTATACAAATATGTTGGGAAATAATAGTGTTACATTTTGCAACATGTATATTGTAAATTGTGTTATATATAATCTTTATTAGATGTAGGAAAAACTAAAAAAGGAGCCTAAAATTTTCATTCGGTAAATAACTTTAGGAAGTTTTCAAATTTAGTTTCATGATATTTAAGCCGCATCTGTATGTAACTAGTTGTACAAGACATATTCAAAAACCGGAGACATATCATGTCATAATTTATTATTATTAATTATTGTATAGCCTTGCATATTTTTCTTAAATTATATATTTATTTAAGTACAAGAGGATGAATGACTATGCTTATGTTGATACAATTTTGATGGTTATACAGGATGGTTCAGAATTATATTTCTAAATGTTCAGGGCAGGGGTTTATAGTAGATATCAAGCTTTCTTTTTCATAAGCACTTAGTCTTAAACAAAACTTTCCATGCCTTACCACATAATATAATAAATTCATCATGAAAAATATTGAAATTAATTCCTTCTATAATGTATGAAAATTTTGTAATATAAGACTGGATTATCCTGTATAATTAATTGTGATAATCGAAGAGAAAAGCAAACTTTTACTGTACATTTTACAAAATATATATAATTTTTTTGTTATTTTCTGTGTCGTTGGTATACTTGATGATGTATGATCTTTCTTTCTTTTTTTTTTTACTGCGTAGAAATATAAATTTTATCGTGAATAGGTCAATAATAAATGAAGACGACATATAGAGTTATTTATTGTGTGTACTTTTTATTCTCTTTATAATAGAGGTATTGTATTTTCTGTTTATGTTTTCACATGTAAGTAAGGAAACGAATGTAACTATGTCTTCTTTATCAATAAAAACAAGTGATTCAGTTCCTAGTAAAAGCAATTTCTGATTTTATTTTCTGACTACAAAATCCGCGAAACTAATATAAAATAAAGGTGAAGTGGGATGAAGAAATTATGAAATAACGTTTACATGTCAAATTTAAATTGTTTTTATTTATCTTTATCAGTAGATATATAATTCACTTTACTATTCAGTTACATATACATGCTAATCTCTTTTTTATGTATATGTATAAATGATAAATTAACTTCATATAATACCATCATGCATAAATATATATTATTTAACATTGTCACTAGATATTTGACAAGATATGTAATATCATAATCATAATTAAATACCTATTTTAAAGTATTTTGCCATAATGTATTGTGAACATGATGTCTTAACATTTTTAATATGCTCTTTGACGCAAGTCGACTGTTGCAATGGTAAAATGGTATGAATTCGTCCTCTATTCAGCTTATTTTTCTGATTTAATCCCGCCCTATTTATTCTTAACTTACAGTTTAGGTCCTCTGGAAGAAACTTGTAGAATAATATCGTTGTCTTATTATTTATTAGTCATTTTATCAAAATAAACAGTTTTTTTTTTTTTGAAACCATATTTATCCTACTTCACCTTAAATAAAAAATATCAGTAAGATATCTTCTACCTTTTCATTATTTTCTGTTTTGTTAATTTTCTCTGGAAACAGCTGTTGGATAAATTTATATTTTATGTAATAAAAGATTTTTATCCTAAACATGTACTGAAATTTTAAATTGTCTCAATTTAAACAGAATTTTTTATACCTCACCATTTATTTCTCTTCGAAATGATTGTTTGAATTATAAATGTATTGTTTCATATCACAAAAATTAGGAATATTTAGAAATCATGTACTGCTGACTAAATATATAAATAGAGCAACATAGACTCTAATACAGTTAATTTCTTAATAATTCTTTGGAGCGCCTTCGATCATTTTTTTACCTGTGATGCGACTTCAGTTCCTACCTCTTCGCCTTAAAAGAGAGCGTTAGCGAAATCAGCACTCTGAGAGGATATAATACACTATAAACCAAATGTTCAGTTGCCTTAACAGTTTAAACAAGCACTTGACACTACATTTATTATACTACAAAACCAATTATAACATTTTAAAACGAGCACTAGTATTTTTTAATATTCGTGTTTATATACAGCATGTGTCAATTTTCATTAGCCATAGGCGATCAATTCATGCAATACGTGACAACGTGGCACCCCTACTTTCCTCTCCAATGCCAGCGCGACCGATACATGCTCGAAAATACAAGTTAGCAGTAATTATTGGACCACTGACTTGGGTGTTTGTAATGCGTTGTTCAGAAATAATATTTACGAGTGGCAAAGATTTGTTTTTCTTTTTTCCTTTCAGTAAATGCAGAGAATTATTAAGCTGCGTTCACGCTGCATGACACAAACAAAAGCGTAATTCTAATAAAATTAAAAAATAACCATAATAAAATAAATAAAAAAGGATTCTGACAATAATAATAAACTACTAGGTCAGGAGATCGCGGCGGCCATCTGATGTTTTCCATTCCAGTAATAAGACTGCTTTTATTGCAGACTAGATCACAACGTGTTCGCAGCTACACATTGAATGTAAAATCTGGTGGGGAGAATTGGGAAGATCGCAGAAAATCGTTGTGATGTCGATTGTTGCCGGGATTGGTGACGGACAGTAGGGGTGCCACGTTGCCACGTATTACTTGTATACGTATAAATCGCACGTAAAGATTGAATCCCAATGCCTAATGAAAATTGACACATACGGTATACGAGGGAGCTTTTATAAGTTCGCTGAGTGGGGGAAAAAGAGATAAAATGAAAACAAAATTATTTTACTTTTTCAATATATACACCTGCAAATCGAATACATTTTTAGCCATGAATTTCCCGGCCTACTATGACACCTAAACTTCTTGGGTGGTGGGGTCCCTTATTTATGCCACTGCATGGAGTTTTGCTTAGACTTAAGTTTATAATGTTGAGCCAAGTTTCATCCGCAGTAACAGTTCTTACTAAAACACCATCCCTGTCTCCATAACGAGAGGTCCAAAAACACACACGGAACAGTTCACGCGCTGTTGTTTCGCGGCGGTGTGAGCATTCTCGGCACCCATCTTGTGCTGACCTTAGTAATACTCAGGAAGAATTTTAAAAATGATTGTATCAAATACTGCAATCGACATTTCTGCAAGTTGTCTTCTTTAGCAAAGCATCTTCCATTACCAATTTTTCGTGTTCTGGATTAGTCACTTCGATAGGCTGCCCCGGTCATGAGTTGTCTTCAACTGATTCACTACCATGCTTAAAACGACTGTGCCGTTTAAAATCCATAGTTTTTCCCGTCCAAGAACCCCGTTAAACCTATGACTTCTCTTCCAGTATGGTATGATGAGCAGATTTTCCTTGTTTTGTAAGGAACTGGGCTATACTCAATTTTTTCCATTTTTCTTTCCGATTACGTTGCTTGATTGACAATAGTTTCAAGACCACTGACGCGATTGTGTTAAAACCTTATATTTATACTAATATTGAGCAACTAAACACATTGCAACACGAAAGAGCTCTCTCACTATTATCCAACCCCTCCATTCGGCGAACTTAAAAACAATCTCTTGTAAATATATATTACAATTTGTTTTAAATCTTGTGATTTTTTTTTTGAATTGTATATTTCAATTTTATTAGTTCGAATAATTTGTTGTATTCTTTATTATATAGCACAAAATTTTGTGATATGATTAATATTACCAGCAAGACCTCAGAAAATAATATAAATGCATAATGTAACAATTTGGGTGCATAGTGGTGCTAACTGATTTCATTAGTTTGGATGGAAGGATTCCTCCATTCCTCCTAAATACGGCCTTCATGATCAGTATGATATTGATAAACATTGTGTAATAAAAATTATAGTGAATTAAAATCCTTTAAATTAAGATATGTTCTAAGCATAGAGCCATCACATAATTGGTGTTGAATGGAGAGTTATAAAATTATGACAAAATAGTAGCATTTTATCATTAGAAACTCACATGTTTCATGAAATTATTTAAAACTCGTTTATTACATAGGAAATGAATTTATCCCTTATATACGACCCTCACTGTATATTAAAAGTGCTGTTAATTTTTTCATAAGAATACTTTTTATAAAGAATTTAAACCTTGCAATCCAACACACTGTGAAAATGAGAAACTTTTATTTACTACATATTCCGTTAGCATCTAATACTGTGCCATTCAGTCTTATTGGATATGCAGGAAATATTAAACATAATCTGTCTAGCCTGAAAGGAAAAATATAATTAGATGAATAAATCTAAGAATTTAACCAATACCCTAACATGTTTGAGTGCTTAACGCGTCTGAATATTATGAATAAATGGAAAATTTAAATTCAAATGACCAATAATTCATAAATATATTCACATAGACTTTAGTCTGATTCAAACAATATATTCCTATTCACCTTTGGATACAATATTTTCTTGCTTTCCATTTTCTTGTCTCCTTATTTTTGTATTATTAATCAATTGGTGCCTTTCTGCCTTAAGCCGTTACAAATGCAGCTAGATCTAATCTTTGTTCAGTTTTCATAAAATTTTCGATTAATTTTTGTTTATAAAACCCAAAACCCAAAAAAAGTAATAAACTTACTTTTTATAAAGAATTTTTCCTTACATAAGCATCAAACCCACAAATAAATGTATAATTGTGTGTATATTAAATTTTGAAGAATGGCATCATTACATCTTTGAATTATTTGTGATTGTGTTGAGATGATGGATTTAATGGATGATTTTTGATGAGCTATATGATGATGAATATATCTGATGAGTTTCTCATTCATATAAATGGTCAATATTTTTTTTTGCTGAAGAGTGAAGAAGAATATAGCTTGTGTGTTTAGATCGTATTTGGTGCAAAAATGATGTGTATAACAGAAGAGATGAGTCTGAGTTCTGACCTAGGACGTGCTGTGGTGGTGATGAGGATGTAATAGTGATGATAATGTGGATGTGATAATATAGTAAGTTTGTTTTTACGATTGTCGTTTGTTATTATATAAAATGTTTTTTTTTTGCATCTATACATATCCGGTTGAACTAAAATCATATTACGCCTAAAACATATAACAGCTGATCAAATTGAATGTAAAAGATGTCACTTGGTTATCCTTTAATATAGTGGTAGTAAATTTATCAATTAATATGCTGGCACCAGTAATTTATTTACTGATCAACCTTTAGCGTTTTACAAATTCTAGCTCAGCCTCTGGATTCAACATCTAATTTGGCATTATAATTCTGTAAGCGCATAAGGGTTTATACGAATAATTCCGAAAATTATCATTATATGAGGATAGTCTGAAATGTTTTGAGTCTAACATAGATGCAAATATTTTTTCAGTCAAATGTAGTTTTATTTTCGAACATAGTCTCATTTTAAGTTTATACTCTTTTCCCAGCGATGCTCTAACCTCTTTAACCCTACCAAATAGTTGTTAGCGCCTTGCTTCGCAGAATATGCATTTACGTCTGCGATGATCTCGTTCGATGAAAAAATATGTTCTCCAAGCGAAACTTTATGCTTAGGAAACAGGAACAAGTCGCTTGGCACCAGACCTAGTGAACACGCTGGGTGTTCAAGCAATTCGAAGTACAATCCTCTTAGTCTTTTTCTGAGCAGATTCATCGTTTGCAATCCACTGTCTTGACTGGTATTTCGTCTCGGGAGTGTAATGGTAAATCCAAGTTTCATCTGCAGTTAGGAATCGACGAATCAAAGTGAGCAAACGCGGCACCCAACACTCTGATATCTTACGTATGTCTAATATTTCATTCAATATATGACAAACGCGCTTTTTCGATATGTACGTGGCCTCTGCTATATCTCTAACCTCGATTCGATGGTCGTCCACCATTTGGTGAATATTTTTGATGTTATCAGTGCTGCTCGCTGTTTTTGGCCGTCCCGAACGCTCATCATCAAGCTGGAACAATCACGTCTAAATTCAGTTGCCCATCTCTTCACGGTGGTAAATGTTGACACTTGAGTCCCCGTAAACAGCGTCCAACTCAGTTTATATTTGTGCAGACGTATTGCCTTCAAATGCAAGAATTCACGGCACCATATTCGATTTTTTCATTTTTACAAAAACACTAACATCGACTGATATAAACGGCTGTCAAACCACCACTGAGCGTCCAAAATGGCTAAAATTTTCACAGGCATATTATAACGCATGCGCAGTTACATTACCAGAATGGTTTTAACGAGTAACACCATCTTCATGTTGAGACTCAAAACATTTCAATCTACCCTCGTATACTAATCAACTTTAACAGAATATGAATTTAAATTACTGGTTGTTAATTTTATTTAATTATGTTTATAAGATTATAGTTGCATGGCATGCATGATGATATGCTTATAAAATGAAGTTTATTTTGTAAATTAAATATGGAGGCTTAGTTCTAACGGCAGAACAAATGAACATTTCCAAGCTGCACCTGTTAGGTTCTTAAATTGAAAATCCTTGCCTTTATTTCTGAAAGACTGTAATCTGAACCATGTGATCTCCAAGATGTTTTTTCGTATTTCAAAAACTTAATAAAAACAATGTTTTGTCAAATAAGTGTTTAGGTACCAATCTGAAAACATTCGAAAGGTCAAATTTTTAACTTTGTAAAATTGATATGCTTGTGAAAAAGAAATTTTTGTAAATATTAATATAAGAATTTTCCTCGCTTGCTGCCTGTCATATTTAATAGATTTTAGATTTCCACACAAGGATATGTAAGTTATAAATATTAATAAAACCTAGTTGTAAATTTACTAAAACATTCAAATTATTTCATTAAATGATAACCAATTGGTATATTTATTTACATCCAAGCTATAAATGATAACCCACAAAACTAATTCGTTCCCATCTTGTTATATCGGAAATTAAACTATTCGTACTATTTTAAGTAATTTATTGTATGAAAGGTGATTTTTATGTAATGCAGTTTTATTTATTTCATATTCAAAATACAAAATTTGTGGCTTATTTATTATATAATGTGAATAATATGAAATTATTTTAAAACTTCTTTGCATTAAGCAAAATACAAATTACTACTAGTCTAATTATTTGTTATCAATGGTGATAACTTTAGTTTATACATAATATTTTAATAGATTTCATAGGTTACAGTTTGTAATAAAAGTTGATTATTTCTTTTTTTGGTGTGAACGTTACTAAATCTTATTTTCTTTCATTAGCTACATACATTGCTTCGCCTAAAGAAAATCCAGGGTCGAGAAAATAGAGGTAAGCTTTTAACACTATAATCGTTACATAATAGTAGTAATTAAGTATATAGCAGATACGAAGGCATCGGTCGGCACCTTTAATCTTGTGGCGCCAAATTGCTTGGCTTTGTTTAAGAATTGACACTTTGTAAGTGGTTTTTGAAAGCATCACATTTTAGGGTAGAAAATTATCTTTTACATTAGTGAATGACACTAATAATGCTGATTGATGATAATAATAAGATTAATAATAGATAACAAAGTATTTTTTGCTCTCATTACAGACGACGATTCAATATGCCACTCTAAATTAATATCGATTGTCCAAAACAACTTTAAAATAAACACATTAAACTAATTTTAATTAGTATAAAAGAATATGCAGCTTCCACTATTAAAATACAGTACACATGAAAGCCATTTACAAATTAAATATTATAAATAATTGTATGTATTTATACCTATATTTTATTTAATACTTAGCTATTCGGTTTGGTAGACAAGCATTGTTGACACGGCTAAAATACAAACTATAGGCGACGATTAAATGTCACTACGCATTGATACCTACCAGTATTTTGTATAGAGATTGGTAGGTATAGAAATGAGACACATACTAACATTATATAAGTAAATGAAAAGAAGGAAGGTAATATGTGTTATGTATATTTGGAATGCATTTTATAAAGAACTCACACTTTTATGTCAGTCATTCAATTATTGTATATGATGGGTCGCGATACCGTATTCAAATAAAAAAAAAAGAGGTGTGGCCACCACACGACTTATAGGTATGAAAGTTTCATATTATAGAATTTTTAGAATTTTTTTATATAAAAATTATTCAAAATCCTATTATAAATACTTTTATTGTCTTAACAAGTCTCTATAGAATGCATACTTTGTGAGATATTCAAAAGAAAGCACTACTCGCTAAGAGTAACAGTGTTACTTCCGGTCCGAATTTTGAAATTTTATTTATACAAAAATATTCCAAATCTAACTGTAAAAATTTTTGTACTCTTGATAACCATATATAGAATGCATAATTTACGACATATTTTCAAAAAAAATTTATTCGATAAGAGTGAAAGTGTTAGTTCCGGTCCGAATTTTGATTTTTTTTTTACATACAAAAGGTGTTGAAAATTAAGTTCTAAATATTTTTATACTCTTAACGTACCTGTCTAAAAAGCATGACTTGCAAAATATTTGCAAAAAACTGATTTTCGATAAAAGATCTACTTCCGGTAGGAATTTCGAAAAACTTTTTTTAATAAAATTGTTCACAATTTCAATTTTAAGTAATATGAATTATTTATAAATTTGTTTAAACTTAGTAGTTGACGAAATATTGGCAAAATTCGATTTTTTAACTAAAGTAGACTACTACTTCCGGTCTGCCGATTTTACTGAATATCTAATCAGTTTTCAAGAGGACGATTATACTACTAAATGCAAAATTTGGAGTTGATAGCTATAGCGGTTTAAACGCTATCGTTGTCACACACAGACAGACACACATATTTTTAAAAAACTACTTTTTTGGTATCAGGGGACTTCAAAACGTGGACATCTGCAAAGATCTCGAGGTCGAAAATTTTCATCATCACAGTACTTCCTTATAATACATATAAGAAAGTAAAGACAAAAATGAAAGACATAAGTTGGCAAAATTATATAAAAAAATGACAATAGCTCAACAGTGATCACTTTTAAAGTAATAATGTCTTACATATACAGCATGTGTCAATTTTCATTAGCCATAGGCGATTAATATATACAGTACGTGGCAACATAGTACCCCTTCTTTCCTTTCCAATGCCAGCACTACCGATGAATGCTCGTAAATACAAGTTAGCGTGGTTAGCAGTAACTATTCGACCACCGGCTTGGGTGTTTGTAATGCGTTCAGAAATAATATTTACGAGTTGCAAGGATTTGTTTTTCTTTTTCCTTTCAGTAAATGCAGAGAATTATTAAGCTGCATGACACAAACAAAAGCGTAATTCTAATAAAATTAAAAATAAGGTAAATAAAAAAGGATTCTGAAATAATAATAAACTACTAGATCAGGAGATCGCGGCGGCCATTTGATGTTTCCCGTTCCAGTAATAAGACTGCTTTTATTGCAGACTAGATCGCAACGTGTTCGCAGCTAAACATTGAATGTAAAATCTGGTCGGGAGAAGTGGGAAGATCGGAGAAAATCGTTGTGATGTCGATTGTTGCCGGGATTGGCGACGGACAGTAGGGATGCCACGTTGCCACTTATTACTTGTATACGTATAAATCGCACGTAAACATTGAATCCCTATACCTAATGAAAATTGACACATACGGTATAGGCTGTTCCACTTGAAAAAAATGACTTTTAGACAAAATGTGTCATGTACTTTTAATCCAGTTTTCTGCACATTCAATTAGTAATTGAAAAAAAATAAGATATACTTGTATTAAGAACTTTATTATGAACAGCACTACCAAAAATTGTGTCGTCTAATACATCGTTTTCGAGAAATATAGTTTTATAAAAACATAGAATTTTTCAGAAAAAGAGTAATAAGTCGAAAACTTTAAATTTGAGCCCTATATCAAAGATTAGAGAATAAAGATACTAAGTTTATTATTTATAAAGTATCTGGTTCCTCTTACTGATTTGGTTTTAGTCGGAAATGCTTTTACAAAGAATTTAATGAAGATATGTGGAAATAAATGAATTTTCAGGACACATATTTGTAAATATAGGCTGTTTCATTTTTAGCATGTCTCAATACCTGTGTAAAAGGTGCCAGTCCACAATGAGAATATCTCATGGGATTTGTGTCTCATGCAATAAAAATCGCAGGACAACTCGAATTTCATTGGTCTTTCGACCGTTTCCACAATGAAATTGAAGCGATTTTTATTGTATGAGACACAAATCTCATGAGATATTCTCATTGTGGACTGGCACCTTAAAAAGTCTCGATATCTATGCGACATGTTTCGATATGTATACACCGTGTTTCATGTAACTAGCACATTAGAAATGTTTGTGCTTACAACTCGAATTTTTTCCAGAAGTTTTGCCTTCTCACGTAATTGACCGCAATCTTTCAAGTTAAAATATTTTTAAACTCGTGCAACTTCCGGTTACACCGGGAGTAGGCGCCATCTTTGTTATTTTAAATGTGACACCCTGTATTTTATTCGAGATTTGAATTGCTTATTTAAATAGAAGAACAGAGATACCGGGTTGGATTATGTCAAAGTCAACCGTTATTCAACTGTTTTCCATTTTTAGGGCACTTGAACGTAAATTTTAAAAGTTCTTTATCTGAGACATGAAAAAAGATAAATAATTGAAATATGTTCCTGAGATAGTCAAAGTATTGTCCTATTCGAATATCACCAGGTTTTGCAATAATATTACACAGGATGTTCTCTAATTAATTTACAATTATACACATTTCAAATGCAAGAAACTCAATTTTTTCAAATGAAATACCCTGTATATTTTCGCCTTTTCTGAAGCAGAAAAAAATTGCCTTTCGATCCACTATTACATTCCCTATACCTATCTCTAGAGGTTTTTGAGTTATTGGGGAGATCAGCCTGAAGGCCCGATATTTTGCCAAATAAAACTGAAAAAATAATAGATTAAGTATAGGAGGAGTGGATTAATAGTCATTTGTAAGCATGTTATGGGCATGGAAAAAAAGTCTTCTAGTTCAAAACCAAAAATTTATTAATTGCGAAAACATTTTTGATCTCACGGTATAAGTCAAACAAAGAAAACAAAAACAAATCTAAAACCAAATCACAGCAAGTGCTCAATATGTCCACCGCCTACTTCAATGCATTTATTTAACCTTGTTTGGAGCTGGTCAATCGTTGCACGTTCAATCATTTGAACTTCAATTTGATCAAATGCTCTTCGCACCCTATCCTCTAGTTCTTGCCTGGAGTTAACTGGTGTTGCATAGACCTCTTTTTTTATGTAACTCCATAAAAAAAAGTCAACTGGAGTTAAATCCGGAGATCTAGCAGGCCAAAGACATGGTCCATTTGGACCAATCCACCTATCCTCAAA
This sequence comes from Amphimallon solstitiale, assembly GCA_963170755.1. Lineage (NCBI taxonomy): Eukaryota > Metazoa > Arthropoda > Insecta > Coleoptera > Scarabaeidae > Amphimallon > Amphimallon solstitiale. The sequence continues at coordinate 114,665,816 of OY720677.1, forward strand.
TAGCTGGGTCAACTCTTGATATACAGCATGAGTAGAGTGAGCTGGAGCTCCATCCAGTTGAAACCAATAATAGTTTTGGTGTGGCATGTCATTGACTATGTTTGCCACCACTTCCCTAATGATTCGCAAATATCTTTCGGACGTTAGCCTTTCATCATAAATATGATAAAATACTAGACATGGGCGAGATAGGGGAAGTCGTTCCGATTTCACTCAGACTAGACCCACTCGTGTTTTGTCGGCTCTCGGGGGAACCGTTAGGTAATACGGTACTCGAGAGCCGACAAAACACGAGTCGATCTAGTCTGAGTGAAATCGGCACGACTTCCCCTATCTCGCCCATGCCTATAAAATACCCTTCCCCACCCTATTATGGCGAATACATTAAAACTAAATTGATATTGAAAATGGCTTACTCGTGAAAAGTGGGCATTTTCATCTGCCCAAAAATGACAATTTTTATTATTTACAACGCCTTGCCTGGTAAACTTGGATTCATCCGACCATAAAATCTTTCGTAACATGTCCGGATCTTCCTGTTTACGAATAGTTAGCCACTCACAAAAATCAATTCTTCTCTGAGCGTCTCCATTTCTCAGTTCGTGGACTTTCCTTTGTGCATATGGGTGCCATTTGTTCTTTGCTAGCACGCGTTGAATTGACGTCATACTAATATCTAAATCCACCTTTGCTTTACGTATCGAAGCATGGGGATGAGCTGTGAAATATCCCAGAATATTAATTTCGTTGTTTTCTTCACCTGTTACTGGCTTAGTACAATTTCTTTTTGTGTTCATATTCCAATGTCGCAAAAAATGTGTTTCAATTTTTGCAAATTTGAATCGATTTATCGGAGGCAAATTAGGGTATCTCTGATTGAACACACGGCAAGTTCTACTTATTATGCGATTACATTCTCCGTGTATGTAAAATAAATTAAGGATACTTTCATTTGGATAATTATTATTATAGCCTTCCATTATGCACTAATCAAATCATTCAGTAAAGTACAAAAAATATCCAAGCATCAAATTAATAACACTGACAGCGAACGAAATTTTGACAACTAAACATTTTGTTACTTCCAAGGCATTCTTGAAATTGTGTGTGATAAATGGCAAAATATCGGGCCTTCAGGCTGATCTCCCCAATAACTCAAAAACCTCTAGAGATAGGTATAGGGAATTTTTTTTTGCTTCAGAAAAGGTGAAAATATACAGGGTGTTTCATTTGAAAAAATTGAGTTTCTTGCATTTGAAATGTGTATAATTGTAAATTAATTAGAGACCACCCTGTGTAATATTATTGCAAAACCTGGTGATATTCGAATAGGACAATACTTTGACTATCTCAGGAACAAATTTCAATTGTTTATCTTTTTTCATGTCTCAGATAAAGAACTTTTAAAATTTACGTTCAAGTGCCCTAAAAATGGAAAACAGTTGAATAACTCCGAAACGGTTGACTTTGACATAATCCAACCCGGTATCTCTGTTCTTCTATTTAAATAAGCAATTCAAATCTCGAATAAAATACAGGGTGTCACATTTAAAATAACAAAGATGGCGCCTACTTCCGGTGCAACCGGAAGTTGCACGAGTTTAAAAATATTTTAACTTGAAAGATTGCGGTCAATTATGTGAGAAGGCAAAACTTCTGGAAAAAATTCGCGTTGTAAGCACAAAAACTTCTAATGTGCTAGTTACATGAAACACGGTGTATATTCATTAATATACTTAATTTCCTATTCATATTTGGTGAATTTTTAAACTCGTTATTAGAAAATTTCAGAAGGTAAAAAAAACATGCTAAATATATGGTATGGTATGGTAATATCAGAAATAACTTTCATCTTTTGTGACCAGTATTGTCCGTTTCACTCCCCTTTCTCTTAACGTAATAGCATATCTTAAACATCATGGAATTGGTTCAGCTATAAAAAAATTTGTTACTTAAGTGTTTATTGTTACAAACGTAAATAAAACAAAACAGACTTGTTGAACTACACTTTAATAACTAGAAACTGAACAATTGTTTCACCACACAGTGGCTTCTTCAGCAATGACTAAAAATATAAGTTACAAAGTATATATATCATGTGTATCGGTTGTAGGAGGTAAGAAAAAAAGGAAAAAAGAAAGGAAACAAAGGGGGGAAGTGGGTTAAAACCCTCATAAATCTATGTGTATTGTACTACTAGACAAATAAATTAAGTAAAGGAGATTTATTGACATCCAGTTGGTCATTTAAAAGAAAATTAGAGTTTTTGTGTTTATTGATATTTAGGGCTTCTAAGAAATTCAATGTTATATTCTTATGTTGTACGCCTAACACAGAAAAATCTTCGTTAAAATTATGTCCTTCGTCCATTAAATGGTTCGCATATGTGGAATCCGTTTTTTGGTTCTTGTAACATGACAGATGTTCTTTGATGCGAGTTTCAAAAGATCTTCCTGTTTGTCTTATGTAGAACTTAGGACAAGACCCACAAGTTAATTTATAGACCCCTGATTTATGTCTTTCTTCTGTACTATGTTTATTGTTAATTGCAGAATTCTCACATATTGTTTCTAAAGTGCACTCTGTATGAAAACTCATTTGGCACACCTAGTGGTAACAGACGCCTTTTAACGTTCATTAACATATCTGCTACAAAATGTTTTCTGCATATCCAATATGCAGAAAACATTTTGTATTAATATTATTATTACTGATAGGCGAAGAAATAGGAAGATTCTTGATAACTTGTTTACTTACATATGATCTTTAGGAAATCTAAAGAAATGTAATTTTTCATCCTCTTTATATGTACAGATTTGTCCAATTTGTTTTGGTATCATACACATAATTACGAAATACGACTAATTCAAATACAATAATAATTACAATAAACAGAATAAACAGTATAGAGCAAATTGCGTCTGCTGATTAGGTTATGTGTACATGTTTTGTTTATATTCAGTCCATTTAAATTAGAATGTTTTCTATCCTACTCTACAAATGTAGTTCCTTTTTCGAGCGTCGCATCTTTAGTATTCTCTAATCTTTGCCTATACTGTCTTATTACTTTTTAAGTGAGAATTATACAGGGAATACAAAAATATAATAATATACAGGCTATTCCATTTAGAAATCTACATCTATTGTCTGCCACTAACTTATGTAAGACTGTATAATACAAAATTTATTTAAAAGCTAATGACTAATAATAATAACCGACCATCATAGGAAGAAAACCGCTTTGAAATATCTTTAATATAAAGTCCCAATTACCTTCCCCAAAGAGATGGCTTCAGTACAATTGAAAATAAAATACACACGCTTAATGCATACATTTTATTAATTTTTTTTTAATTTCATCATATAACATTTACAATAAATTTAATCTATATCTAAATTAGTACTATTTTAATTTATTACGAACAAAATTCGGTTGAACAAAAGCCGCCCTATGTACTTCTTCATTATAATACCTAATGCCCATTTCTTTCAATTCCGTCTCCGTAAATGCTTTTTTGGGATCATGCAAATTGTTTTGCTTGTCTAAAGCGGCTATCACAAAACCTATTTGACCGGTAGGATAAGTCGGCACACTGGTCATCGCGTATTTGACCACGTCGAAGTGTCTCTTACAATGTTCCATAGTCTGTTTCGTATGTTCGATGCCCACCCAAACTGTACCGGCTTGCGAACAAATGATTCCGTTTGATTTCAGTGCCCTCTTGAGCAGTTCGAAGTAGGATTCCGTAAAAAGATTGACGGCAGGTCCGATGGGGTCGCTGGAATCTGTGATGATGACGTTGAATTCTTCTCGATGTTGGCGCATATATTCGAAACCGTCGCAGACTTCGAGTGTCAATTTGGGCGAATTGAAACCTTCCGCCATGAAGGGTAAATAGCTTTTACTTACATTAATAACTTGTTGATCTATCTCAACTTGGACGATTTGTTTTACTAGGGGATGCTTGGATACTTCGCGGGCAACTCCACCGTCGCCACCTCCTATTATAAGGACTTTTTCTGGATTTGGATGTGCGCACAGTGGAAGGAAAGAGATCATTTCTTGATAGGAGAATTCATCGTGTTGGGTGCATTGGATAATGCCATCTAGAATTAAGACCCGTCCATGGGTTTTTCTGAAAAAAGAAGGTAGGAAACAATAACTTTATTATATTTGTAAGAATATTATAATAGTAATCCATAGTAGATAAACTACTACTTAATGAAGATTATCGGACTCTGTATGTCGGGTTGCCTAAAATATATAGAAAATATTTGACGAGTTTAAAATGCATGTGGGTCTTTACACAGTTCATGTACTAAGACCAGCGATATGAAGCGTATGTTTGGTCAACTGGAGTAAATATGAACACCAAATAAGGAGAGATGGTCTCCATTTTTCATACATAAGTTTGAGTGTAGATCCGCTTTTCCGCGGATATCCGAGTCGTCAATATCCGGATACTCGAATCTAAGTTAAACAAGTATCCGAGTATCCATATCCGGATACTTGTTTAACTTAGATACGAGTATCCGAGTACCCATATACGTGTTTGATATAGATTTGGATATCCGAATACTTTCTTAAATTGCACTTGAATCTGTATCAGGATGTTTTCACACACACCTGCAAATCCAGGTTTAATTTAATCAAACCTGTGTACCGCGGTTATACAACAACGTCTAAAAAACTTTGACATTGAGAATAATATGAACAAAGTGTTATAAACGTAAGTATTTGTATTATTTCGCACTATTTTGTTGAGACTTTCGATGGCACAAACGTGCATCCTCAAAAGAAGAGCTTTAGATAACAAAATCTGAAAAAATGCAACGAAAAATACCCGGGTACCTCGATCATATACACAAGGTCTAATCAGAATACAAATAAGGTCAGCTTTATATTTGAGGCGTCCTAATAAAAGATCCGGATACTCGAGTTAAAATGAGTAACTCGGATACTCGAATATCGGGATAGTAAGAGCTCTAATACATGTGGTATATACAAGCAAATATATTTCAGATATTTGTCCTCATTTATTATTTATGGCATATCTTGCTATTGTGGGAGCACGAAAACCGTAGGGCGCAGCAACTTCGGTAGTCGTTAGGCCTGTCTTATATCTGTCAACTAATTCATGATTTAATTCATGAACAAACATTGATGAGTGTAATACAAAAATCGACGTCAATTCCAGTTCATGAATTAATTGGTGAACTAATTCATGAATTAGAACATGTTCTAAAATATCTTTTTGCATTTTTATGTTAGATACCAACCAGCACCACTATTTATTTACATCCTAAGTGATTTAAAATTTACTGTTACAGGTGATTATACGGCTGGTCATCATGATATTCATGAACACATTCATGAATTTATTGTTAAGTGTAAAATGATGCAAGATCATCAATTTATTTGTATATAAATTCATGGATTAATTATATGTATAAATATAAAACGCGCTTTAGGCTATGTTAGGGTCTAAAACGACTAAACACCTGACTTTAGTCAGATTGTATACTACATTTATTTCTTATTTATGTTTTGTAAGTTTTTCTTTGTTTTTTTTTTGATTGTATGTACGTTGTGGTCAAATTTCTATGGTATTGCAGGATATCTCGTTTGTTATGAATGATTGAACGTTGTGGTTTTCGCATTTCCGAAAACAATATTTTGATCTTTCTTTGGGTTTATAAGGTGAAATTCGCCTTATCAAAAAGATTAAATCTGTGGCTAGCGGGTATCTTACGATCTTTTTGTAATATAAGGAAATATTATGATGACGAAAGTTTCAACGTCGAGATTTCTTGCAGATGTCCACATGTTGAAGTCCCCTGATAACACAAAAGTGTCTTCTGCAAACTTATATATCTGTCTCTCTTTTTTTCCTTCCCCCTCTATCTCCCCTCTCTTTCTTTATATCGTTGTGAGCACAATAGCGGTCGAACGGTTAAATCTTAAGTCAAATCCATAGAAAAGAAGTAGTAGTTCTTCACACAAAAATTACAAAATTAAATTTTTCCAGTATAGTTGAATTGCTTGGCAAGCGCCACGGACACAATACAAACTTAAAATAACGATTCAATGCCACTACAAATTCCTATCACCCGGAACAATTTCCGAACAATAAAATACTAATTAGTTATTATTTCCGAATATAAAACTACTGTTAGCAAAATACTATTACATGAAAGCTGGTTACATGAATATTATAAATAAAGTTATTAGTTATTACTTTTCTATACCTATATTTTATTTAAAATCTTGGCTATTCTATGTATTAGGCAAGCATTGTTGACAGATGTATATTGTCTGGATGATAATTATAACAAACGTCAAAAGGACGTTATCACAAATGCCAAAAGGAGTATTATTATTTATGACAGTCCTGAAATGGCGTTTGTAGGTTATATTATTTAACAGATAAAATTCAGCAATGTCTCAAATTTCAAGCTATTTTAATTTATTGCCGCATGTCAGATGCCAAAGCGATTTAACCATATCTCGTCAACAACTAAGTTTAGACAAATTTCTAAAGAGTCCAAAAGTTCTCTGAAGTGAATTTTAGAAGAGCTTTAAACAAAAGGTTTTTCAAAATTATACCCGGTAATTCGTCTTTATAGAAAGACAGTTTCTTTCGAAATATCTCACAAGTTAAACATTTAATACAGATTTACTAAGTGCATGAACATGTTTGGAACTTAATTTGGAACAAATTTTATATAAAAGTAACTTTAAAAATTCAGACCGGAAGTAACACTTTTACTCTTATCGAAAAACAGTTTTTTTTTTACAAATATCTCACTAACCAACATGTCAACTTAAGTTTAGACGAATTTCTAAAGAATGCAAAATTATCAGGAGTGAATAACTTTATAATATAAATATAAGACCGGAGTAAAACTTCCACTCGTATCAAAAAGCAATTTTTTGCAAATATCACTCACAACGGAGTTATTAAAAAGATTAAAGTTTTAAAACGTATTTTTTTCACATACGTAAAGCTTTTTCATCACTCTCAGCACTAAGCACATAATGTCTACAGTATATTTACTTTGCTTAATATCATTAATTGGACCTGAATTTTTAAAATATTTTACGATGCGGTTGTTTTATCTCCGGATACTTATCTAGTAAAGAAAATATTGTATGCAGATAAAATAATGGGTGAGTATGGCTTAAATGCATTTCGGATGTTTTGGTCGCGTTATCAATGGACATAATGAAACAAACAAGCATATCGCATTGTTCATAATCATATTAGTTCTTATACGTTGCATAAGGAGGGAATACCTATTTAACCTTGAGATTTTTCCAGAAGTACTCCCGAGAATCAGTTATTTGAGAGTATCGGTGAAATTAGATTTTTATTTCTCCTTTATTATATTTGACAATATTCGAACTTCATTCATAACATAACGTATAAGAATGTTGTGTAGTGACTACATAACTTTATATCTTTGTAATTTTTACTTCATTCATTCCTACTTTTCAGTTACATTTCTAAAGAATAGACAAGTATACTAAAACAAAGTTATCCACCTTCGTCATCAAAATCAATGACGTAATAGTTTTAGTACGTGTTTGTGAAAATTGTGGTCGAGGAATAAAATTGACGATTGAAGTTTACTACAACAACGCACGCTGTAAATCTACTAAATGAAATGATTCACTATCGAAGTGTAAACGAAGTTTCATGTACGCCAACATTATTGTTTTTAATTAATATCAATTATTAAAGTAATCCTGTTATTATTATTATTATTATATGTGTATAATAAATTATAAATTTAGTAACGTATAACGTTATTATTTTCGGTTTTTTTTTTTTTTTGAGATTGACAATACAGACTTGATTATTTTTTGTTCTACTATAGCCAAAAGTGAATTTGAAAACGAGATAAGATGGTTGAAATCCTACCAGATAGAAATAGGTCTTCTGCAGTTCTTTGCAAATATTCCGGAAGTTATACATTGTACACAGATTTATTAGTAAAAGACGTAAAGCTGTTCTAGAAGTATTTAAAACTTAGGAATAAGGACCTAAAATCGCCCTTTTTGACAAAATTTTCTAAAAATCCTGAAAAAACCGACTTTTAGAGGGGGAATTTGGAAGAACTTGTAGATATTAAAAATAAATATGCCCAGATATGCTGATAGATCCAGCTGATACATTCTACGTACTCTCAGCTCGTACAAATGTTCTATTGAAATCCACCCTCATCATATGGGTACGAATGCCAACCGTTTGTGTCTGACCCCTTCTGGAGAAAGTAATTTCTTTATTTTTTGTATTACACTGTCATTTTTTTTTGTGATTTTCTTATTGTTATTACTATAAATATATTTTTTTTTAGAAATATATTTGCTAAGTAAAATGACAATAATAAATAATATGTTTTTTTACGTAGCTACACGTATTGACGATCATTACTAGGAATCTATAGTCAGGGCTACATTGCAGGACATTATTCAAGTCCAGTCCTGTAATGTGCTCCTAACTGCAGATCCCTAGTAATTACTTAAAAATCTGAACAATATTCTGTTCTTCGATATTTCATTATTATTAATAGAAAAAATTAGATGTGGACACCATACGACTTTCTTAGACCTAAACTATGTGCGTTCCGAAATGTGTACACAGTAGTTATTCCAAATTAAACTCAAATGCTCTATTCCGTAATAAAACAAACCTGTGAGTCAAAATGTTACTTCCGGTTCGAATTTCGAAAAAAAAATTATACAGAAATTATATCAAATCCATCTCAAAGTACGTTTATTCTCTTAAATAAGTCGCGATAGAAACATAATTTGATAAATACTTGCACGAAACTGCTAATCAATAAGAGTAAACATGTTACTTCCGGTCCGAATATTAAAATTTTTTATATTTAAAAATTCTTAATAAATCTGTATAGATTGCAAAATTTGCGAGATAATTGCAAAAAAAAAAGTTTTTCCATAAAACAAAAAAATCTTCCGGTAGGAATTTCGATAGGATTTTTTTTCATATAATCTCTCTAAAATTCACTTTTTAATACATTTGTATTCTTTAGAAATTTGTTTAAACTTAGTAGTTGACGAGATACTAGTCAATTTTGATTTTTTACTGAAGTAAACTTCTACTTCCGGTCTATCGATTTTATTGAAAATCTAATCAGATCTCAAGAGGGAGATTATACTAAATATAAAGTTTAGTATTGGTACCTGTAGCCGTTTCGCCGCAATCGTGGTCACAGACAGACAGGCGCGAGCGCGCACACAGACATATTTGCAAAAACCACTTTTTCGGAATCAGGGGAGTTCAAAACGAGCACATCTCCAAAAATATCTAGGTCGAACATTTTCGTGATCACAATACGTGGCTTATACTACGTATAAGAAAGTAAAGAATGTACATTTAATGTGTTTCTATTTCAATAAAATACAGGGTGATTCTTAATATATGCGACAAACTTTAGGAGGTGATTCCTGGGGTTATTTTGATCATAAAAGTTCATAAGAACATATGTCCAAAACCGCTTAGTTCAGAAGTTATACAATGTTTAATAAAAAGTTAAAATAATAAATGGTTTTATTATAAATTAACAAAATAATCAGTAAAACAAAATTAAGTTCAGAAGTTATACAATGTTTAATAGAAAGTTAAAATAATAAATGGTTTAATTATAAATTAACAAAATAATTAGTAAAACAAAATTAACTTATAGTAACTGTTGAAAATGACCGCTCCCAACTGTAATACAAGCTCGTAAACAAGTCTGTGCCTGTTTCTCTAATATGCGTAGTAGTCGCGTTGTCGATGCTACTCAGTTGGTGTTTACCAGTTGCTCAAGAAGCACGTGTTGTGATTATGTACGGTATTTTGGAATTGTTTATTTGTCAATAGTGTCAGAGTATTCATTCAGTTTATTGCCAGTTTCTGTTTTCTAAAATGAATTATACGAATGCTGAGATGTGTGATATGCATTTCGTTTACGGTCTTGCCAATGGAAATGCGCATGCTGCTAGACGTCTTTATGCAGAACGATACCCGAACCGTATCATACCGCATCATTCCATGTTTGCCCGTCTTCATCATCGTCTTAGTGAAACGGGAAGTTTTAAAAAACGGACGACTGATAGCGGGCCCCCATCTACAGTGAGAACTCCACAAGTTGAAGAAATGGTATTAAATGAAATTGAGGAACATCCTACAACAAGCACCAGAAAAATTGCGTTTGATTTAAACATTAGTCAGGCCACAGTTTGGAGAATATTGAAAGATCAACTGTTGTATCCATATCACATTCAACGGGTGCAGGCTCTATTGCCAGCAGATTTTCCACAAAGATTAGCTTTTTGTCAATGGATGCAACACGAAGTCGTACAAAATCCTAACCATTTGGCTCAAATATTCTTCACCGACGACGCTACTTTCTCTAGGAACGCGATTATTAATTTTCATAATAATCACATATGGGCCGAAGAAAATCCGCGAGAAATAATGAATGCCCGTCATCAGCATCAATTCTCTGTCAATGTGTGGGCCGGAATTGTTGCAGATCACTTGTCCACATTTTTTACCGATGCGGGTAAATGGCGAGGTATACAGCAATTTTCTTGAAGAGGAGTTACCACTACTGCTGGAAGAAGTTCCGTTGCAGTTAAGATTACAATTGTATTTTATGCATGACGGTGCTCCAGCGCATTTTAGTTTACTTGCTCGCGAGTTTCTGGACAGTACGTATCCAAATCGGTGGATAGGATGGGGAGGTCCACAACCGTGGCCTCCTCGGTCTCCAGACTTAAATTCATTGGACTTTTTTCTCTGGGGCCACCTTAAATCATTAGTTTACACGACTCCCATGGAAAATGTCGATGAACTAAGAAATCGTATTATAGCAGCTTTTGAAACAATTCGAAATACCCCTGGTATTTTCGAACGGACTCGCCAGTCAATACGACGGAGGATAGCAGCTTGTAGTACAGTTGGGGGCGGTCAATTTCAACAGTTACTATAAGTTAATTTTGTTTTACTAATTATTTTATTAATTTATAATAAAACCATTTATTATTTTAACTTTCTATTAAACATTGTATAACTTCTTAACTAAGCGGTTTTGGACATATGTAAAATCGCCTTTTTTCACCAAATTTTCTAAAAATCCTGAAAAAATCCTACTTTTAGAGGGGGAATTTGGAAGAACTGGTAGATATTAAAAATAAATATGCCATAATAAATAAATAAAACCATTTATTATTTTAACTTTCTATTAAACATTGTATAACTTCTGAACTAAGCGGTTTTGGACATATGTTCGTATGAACTTTTATGATCAAAATAACCCCAGGAATCAGCTCCTAAAGTTTGTCGCGTATATTAAGAATCACCTGTATATAAGCTGGTCATAACTGAAAATCTAATCTGTACCCTAGTATTTGTTTGGTACGCCGTTCAATCCTACATAGTAATATTACTACCAGATACAGTTTTAACCTTATGAAAGCAGAGACATAAGAGGCATATAAGAAGCGAAAATTTCGAATTTTATCTAGCTTAAACCTAAGAAATTTTCAAAAAAAAAATTTCCGATATTTTATATGTCAACAAAACACATGTCAATAATAAAATTTTCATAATAGAAATAATATTAAAAAATTCAAGAAATAGTATATATTATCAAAAATCAAATTTTATATGATGTAAAACACTTCCCAACGACATATCTCCGATAATCTAATTAACAATTTGAACAACCGGTAGTTGTAAGAGTCTAGAAAATTATACATATTACGACTTGATTCCGTTTTAAATATTTGAAATAACTTACGAATTAATCACCATAATGTCTTGATATTTCGATTTGCCGGTGTATAAAATTGCATCAACCTCGAGTGAAGTACGTTGGCCCGGCCACAGGTCATTTCTTTCGGTGAACCATCCGTTGTGCACGTATTCCATAGCCGACCACCACGTGTGTGCTACTACTACTACTTGTTATTCGTTTCAAAACGCAGCGTTGTTGCGCTCTTTTTCTTTACAACCCCCTCCGCAATTAATGCAATACGTCTGATAATAAAAGTGTAATAACACTAATTCTAGCGAAAAACAAAACTAGTATGAAGAAGTTTGTCCATGTTATGATTTTATGCGGGTGTGGGCAGTCACTATCCTATATATAAAACACAAACAAAACAGATTTCATCTTGTTGCTTGCAGATCAAAGGTTACATAATTAAAGATAAAGTTTGTACAGTGAATAACGACTTTTAAATCGTTTATTTATTTCTGATTATTGTTAATTTCTTATGCACATTCCGTTTGAAGTCGCATTTATTTTCTAATGTTTTGTTTGTTGAATGCAACTGATGACTAAGTAGGATTTGCCTGCTATGTACATACATATTATGTATAATACGTAAGTATTATTACTTTTGTTAATGTATTTCTTGCGTGTTTACTGAGGTATTACAATAATGGTATTTTCATTTTAACGCGACTTTATTAATGTGGGATGTGTGTAATTAATATCTTAACATCCGTAAATATTGGATCTGATAAGATTGTAGTGGAATTAATTTGTTTACAGAAAAAAATTTTAAACGCAGTAGTCGTATTTTAAAAAGTTATAAACTAATATCATCGTTTCTTTTAGGTAATTTAACATTGTTTTTATGTTTGATTATAGTGCATTTTTTCTTGCTATTGTGCCGCTCAGCTCGTTCGTGAGTCTTAAGTTTCAGCAAGCTTGTCAACACTACTCGTATCTTCCAGTATATTTTTTGTGTACATGTCAAGTATTACTTCACCTAAACGCCACAAATAGATCAAAATTGCATGTTGACTTCAAAAATTTGGAAAAAAATGAAGGACGTGTGTACCACAAAATTTGCCCATTCTCCAATTTTAACGTAAAAACTCATTAAAATAAGACTAATTTATCTTCAGGAAACGTGCTGGAAAGCCATGGTTTTTAAAAATATGAAATTCCTTCCTACCCCTAACCTAGGATATACGAAATACAAACATACATTACTCTATTCATATGAAAACGCAATTTTACAACATATTTATCAACAGTAATCGCTGGTATATCAACGTAATTTAGTATATATACAAATTTAATTTAAAATATATGGGGTTTTTCAAATGAAAATATTTGACGTTTTATTTTCTGTCATTATCTGTCATGAAGTCGATTCGTTTTGGCAACCGACACGGTCAAAGTACGAACTAGAGACGATGATTCAATACCACTACAAATTTCGATCGGCCGGAACAATTTCAAAACAATAAAATTAAACTAATTAATTAATATTTCAGGATATACAGGGTGTACCACTTAAAACTCCCAGGTCAAATATCTCGGAAACGGATAAAGATATTTGAATTTTGTAAAAAATAGTTACTAAAGAATGTGATTGACTCTAGTTTGCTCACACAATTGTGTTTTATTATATGAAGATATAGATGGCGCTGCGATGAAAAGAATTATTTTGATCGCCACAATCTTCATTTGTTTTTTATTTGAAAGAGTATTAAAATTAATGTAAATTTTATTATTTGTGTTAGTTTCCAAAATTTAACGGTTTTATAGATATTCGTGCTTAAAGAAAGTAAAAGTAAATTTAACGTTTTGTCTTTATTTTGTTTAAATACTTAAGAGGATGAAATAAAACTAACAAAGATGTTCAAAATTGTTGCCTTCTTGATTGCTACATAACGTATATCGCCTTATTAGTTCTCTTCCGCAAGCATTTAACAATGTATTTCTACTAATTTTTTGAACACTTGCATAATTTTTACTTTCTTATACGTAGTATAAGGAAGTATTGTGATGATGAAAATTTTCGACCTCGAGATTTTTGCAGATGTCCACGTTTTGAAGTCCCCTGATACCGAAAAAGTGGTTTTTAAATAAATGTCTGTCTGTCTGTGTGTGTGTGTGACCACGATAGCGGCCAAACCGCTGTAGATATCAATTCCAAATTTTGTATTTACGTGTATAATCTCCCTCTTGAGATCTGATTAGTTTTTCAGTAAAATCGGTGGACCGGAAGTAGCAGTTTACTTCAGCAAAAAAATCGAATTTTGCCAATATTTCGTCAAATATTAAGTTTAAACAAATTTATAAAGAATTCATATATACTTAAAATTAAAATTAAGAATAATTTTATTCAAAGTTTTCCGAAATTCCTACCGAAAGTAGGTCTTTTACTCTTATCAAAAATCAGTTTTTTGCGAATATTTCGCAAGCCATGCTTTTTAGACAAGTACGTTACGGATATAAAAGTATTTAGAACATAATTTTCAATATCTTTTGTATAAGAAAAATTTCAAAATTCAGACCGGAAGTACTACTTTTACTCTTATCGAATAGCGATTTTTTGCAAATTTGTCGTAAGTTATGCATTCTATATAAATTTATCAAGAGTACAAAAGTATTTAAAACTGGATTTGCAATATTTTTTGTAGATTTGAAATTTCAAAATTCGGACCGGAAGTAGCACTTTTACTCTTAGCGAGGAGCACTTTTTTGATAATACCTTGTTTGCAAGATATTATCAAAAAAGTGCTCCTATAGAGATTTATTAAGATAATAGAAGTACTTAGAATAGGATTTTGAATAATTTTTGTAAAAAAAATTCTTAAAATTCTATAATTTGAAACGCTGTATAAGAAAGTCGTGTGGTGGCCACACCTCATTTTTTTTATAAAGGTCGCCCATATCTGTTATGGATTCCTTGTAAACTTCAGCTTTCAAGTAAGCCCACAAGAAACAAATCTAACGGGGTTAGATCTGACGAACGAGCCGCCCACCTAAGGACCCCATTAGTACCAATCCAACGACGTGGGAACGTTTGATTAAAATTGTCAGTAACTATGTTGACATTATTAGCAGTTTGATGTAACCACATTTATTTCGCAGCTCCATAACATCTTCCAAAAGTAGTGGCAACTCATTTTGCAGGAAATGTAAGTAGCGCACACCAGTTAATGTTTCATGATAAAAGTGGGGGCTAAAGATATATCCGTTTAAAATTCCACACCAAACGTTAACGCCAAAAACTGTTTGATTTCTTGTTTGCCTTATCCACCTAGGATTATCTTCTGACCAATATCAAGCATTATGTTTAAGTACCAATGTTGTGAAAACGACATTCGTCACTCCACATGATCTGATTCATAAAGTTGTTGTTTTCCGCTAACATTACAGTGCTAATGTCAAAATATTTCCTAAATAATCAAAGAAAGCATACATACATACGAGGTGTGATCAATATATAACCGTTATTTTCAAATTTCGTGAGTTACGTATGTTCGATTTTCGCATTTTTGTTTCTGTTATGTTGGTACACATGTCTGTTATATATGTTGGCAATATCAGCCATTTTGGATTGTCAGTTTGTTTTTGACAGATAAAAAGGTTAGTCGTGTTTTGGTGTGCTCTTCGATTTTTTACTATTCGAAAAAATGGATCAAAGAAATTGTATTAAGTTTTGTGTAAAAAATGAAATTAAATGCGCAAGGACATTTGAAATGTTGACTGTGGCGTTTGGCGAGTCTACTATGAGCAGAACGCAAGTTCAATTGTGGTATAACCGGCTTAAGGAAGGCCGAGAAGATGTCAATGACGATGCTCGTCCGGGTCGCCCGAGCACGTCAACAACCGATGAAAACATTGAAGCAGTGAAGAAAATGATTTTGGATAATCGTCGAATCACTATCAGAGAGGTTGCTGATGATGTTGGCATATCGTTCGGCTCATGTCAAGCAATTTTTACGGATGTTTTAGGCATGAAACGTGCGGCAGCGAAGATTGTTCCAAAATTGCTAAATTTTGAGCAAAAACAACGTCGCATGGACATCGCTCAGGAGCTGTTGAACATCGTCAACGACGATCCAGATTTCCTCAAAAAGGTCATAACTGGTGACGAATCATGGGTGTATGGCTATGGCATTGAAACCAAAGCCCAATCATCCCAATGGAAGCGTCCAGAAGAGCCAAGACCGAAAAAAGCACGTCAAGTTCGGTCAAAGGTTAAGGTTTTGCTCACTGTTTTCTTCGACTGCAATGGCGTGGTGCATCATGAATTCTTGCCACAAGGTCTTACGGTCAATAAGGAATACTACCTTGAAGTTATGCGCCGTTTGCGAGAAGCAATTCGTCAGAAACGCACAGAATTGTGGAAAAAACAATCATGGATTTTGCACCATGATAACGCACCAGCTCACACATCGATGCTTGTGCGTGAGTTTTTGGCCAAAAACAAAACCGTTATCATGCCTCAACCACCGTATTCACCGGACTTGGCCCCCGCTGACTTTTTCCTCTTCCCAAAACTGAAGACACCGATGAAAGGAAAGCGTTTTGCTACGATTGAGGAGATAAAAGAAAAATCGAAAAAGGAGCTGTTGGCGATACCAAAAAGGGCGTTTCAGAAGTGTTTCGAGGATTTGAAAAAACGCTGGCATAAGTGTATTATATCTGAGGGGGATTACTTTGAAGGGGACAAGATTGTTATTGATGAATAAATAAATACTTTTTGAAAAAATTGAAAATAACGGTTATATATTGATCACACCTCGTATAACACAGACATGAATGCTTTTCTGCTTACATACCTATGGGTGCCTATGAAGTGAAATTTATAAAAAGGAACTACAAACTATAAAATTTAAATTGTGAAGTAACTATAATAGCAAGAATTGTGAATATGTTTACTGCTATTTTTCCCTACAAATTAATTATTTAAACAAAATAAAGACAAAACTTTAAAATTACTCTTTACTTTCTTTAAACACGAATATCTATGAAACCGTTAAATTTTGGAAACTAACACAAATAATATAATTTACATTAATTTTAATACTCTTTCAAATAAAAGACAAATGAAGATTGTGGCGATCAAAAAAATTCTTTTCATCGCAGCGCCATCTATATCTTCACATAATAAAACACAATTGTGAGAGCAAACTAGAGTCGATCACATTCTTTAGTAACTACTTTTTACAAAATTCAAATACCTTTATCCGTTTCCGAGATATTTGACCTGGGAGTTTTAAGTGGTACACCCTGTATACCGTCCCATAGTAGTAAAATACTATTTCATGAAAACCAGTTACAAATTAAATATTATAAATAAAGCTATTAAATATTATTTTTTCTACACCTATATTTTATATCACATTTGCCTATACTGTTTTAGAGGCAAGCATTGTTGACAAATTTAAAATGTTTAGATGACAGTTGTAACAAACGTCAAAAGATAATTATGACGAATGTCAAAAAGTGTATGAATATTATTATAGGTATATGACAGTACTGGAATGGCTTTTGTAGGTTATATTATTTGACAGGTAAAATTTTGCAACATCTCAAATTTGACGCCATTTTAATTTAATGGCGCATGCCGGTTGAGAGAGCGACTCAACTACATATATGAAAAATTACTTTTATTTATTGCTCAACACATGCCAACTGAAATGGAAATGTACTAATTTTGGATATGCAATTGTACTAATACAGACAATTAGTTGCTAAGATGAAAGTGTACAAATTCTTATCAGGTTATTAAACTAATTGTTGGAAATTGACGAGAATCAGGGATTTGCACCGTTAATGTCGTGTATAGTTGTATAGTGAACATCTTCGATATTTAGATTTTTGCAAATGTCCACATTTTGAAGTTCCTTACTAATAAAGTGCATTTGCAGTCGCATCTATTTGTTTTTCTCTGTGTGTGCAACCACGATAGCGGCCAAACAATTAAAAACCAAACTTCATATTTAATGAGCAACTAAACCGCTCCGAGCAAGAATGACAGAAAGATTAAAGAAAACCGGAGGCTGTAAACAACGACTTGTTTTTGCTTTAGTTGTTTTTTTACATTTGTATCTTCTTTTGTTGAGACATGACAAAGATCTAACGCGTTCTATCACTGTAGTAGAATTTTTATTTCGAATTATTTCTTTCCAACAAATATGATTTATATGTTACATATTGCTTCTTACATAATATTTTATGTTTACCTACTTACAGCATTATCATTATAATATTTCGCTAATTTTCTGGCTTTTCTTAAATTCTGAACAATAGTTACTATTCCAAAATTAATATATATTATGCAAATGCATAAACAAATGTTATTGTGATAAGTTTATTGTTAACTTCCTAACGATAATGATGATTAGATAATATTAAAACTGAAAATGATCTAAAACGAAGAAAATTCAGAAAATGTATACTCGCGGCAAAAAGTTTTGTCGAGTCGTAAGACCAGCTATATGAAAGATATATCTGCTCCACTCTAATAAATTCTAACACGTAATAAAGAGGGATTATATTCAATTTTTATAATACCTAAGTTTGAGTAAATATACTTAACGGCTTCGTAAAAGAAAATAACGGTGGCATATAGAAGTAAATATATTTCAAATATTCTTCATTTATGATTTATCGCACGATAACATTGCTTTCATTCAGCAGGCGGATCGGGAACCGTTCACGCTCCAACTGTTCACTTTACAACGTTGAGTGTTCGCTGGACAGCACCGCTCACCTTTATGCAATCGCCTGTCATCTGGTACTTTTCATTGCTGCCATATGTTAAAATTATACAAATTAAGCCGAATAAACAATTAATAAATTGTTTTCTGCATTAAGTTCTGGCGTAATTTTTAGTGTAAGGGCTGGTTTTGCCAACCCCGAATAAAATAGTGGGTGAACTCCATTATTATAATACATCTATTTCTGCACAATACCTTTAATTTGATGTATCTTACTTTTCTAGTGACTTTCTTCAAAATTATACCGGGTGTCAACGAGATCATGTATCAGCACGCCATTTATTTATTAGTTAAAATAAAACTTTGAAATTCGGACCGTATATATGAGTGATTGGGGGGCTTCTTCAGGTACACTCAGTTTTTCTATATGAGTGATTGGGGGGACATAAAATGTTTTAAAAGTAGTCTAATTCCAAAGACTACTTTTAAAACATTTTATGTTTTGTACTACCTGTCTACCACTTAACCACAGCATATTTTATATCACTTGAAAGCTAAAAATTATGCCAATATGGCACTGTAATAAAAAATAGGTGTTACTATTTAAAAAAAACGAGTACCTGTCATTTGAAAATGAAAATTTTTTTTTTTCTATTTTCTTTAGTAATTTCAACGTGAAATACATGTTTCCTTCGCCAATGCGTGTAAATGTGAAAAATACGTTTCTTAATTGTTTTCAAAGCTAACTTTGATGGTTGTTACATTTCGACAATCGTTGCGAAGCAGTTTCACTTTAATGGATAAATTTAACAGATACCGCCATCTTTGACAGAAATGTCAAAAGTTAACCTGCACTAGATGGCAAATTTTCAGAAGAAACAGAATATGAACAGACATAATAAATGTTGTATTTAAAAATTCAAAATTAACGTCACTTCCGGTTTGACCGGAAGTGCTATAGAAAAACTGAGTGTACCTGAAGAAGCCCCCCAATCACTCATATATACGGTCCGAATTTCAAAGTTTTATTTTAACTAATAAATAAATGGCGTGCTGATACATGATCTCGTTGACACCCGGTATATTACGTTGGTGTTGGATGCATCAATGGCGCATGCATACAGAATACGCTCACCAAGTGAGTGTATAATTTTTCCGCTCACAAAAATGGCGACCGCTCCTCAGCATGTTCAGAGTGAGCGAGCAACTGTTGTGTTTGCTGAATGCTAGCATTGATGTGTCAACGTCACGAAGAAATCTTTTGGCTGTTCTACAAATGTTTCCCGCTTTCGGAATTTATTTTATTTTTCAAGGGCGAGAATGAATGCTTTATGAAGATCTCGGTTTTATGGAATTTGTAATTATTTATATTGATAATATTTACGAGTATGTATCTGTCATTAATTTTACTTTCTTGTACATAGTATAAGGAAGTATTGTGATGATGAAAATTTTCGACCTCGAGATTTTTGCATACGTCCACGTTTTGAAGTCCCCTGATACCGAAAAAGTGGTTTTTCAAAAAATGTCTGTCTGTCTGTGACCACGATAGCGGTCAAACCGTTATAGCTATCAATTCCAAATTTTGTATGTACGTGTATAATATCCCTCTTGAGATCTGATTAGTTTTTCAGTAAAATCGGTAAACCGTTTACCGTAAAAAGTTTACTTCTGTGAAAAAATCGAATTTTGCCAATATTTCATCAACTACTAAGTTTAAACAAATTTAATTTTTCATATGTACTTAAAATTAAGTTTGAGACAAATTGTCTTAAAAAAGTTTTTCGAAATTCCAACTATAAGTAGGTCTTTTACTCTTATCGAAAATCAGTTTTTTGCGAATATCTCGCAAGTCATGCTTTTTAGACAAGTACGTTACGAGTATAAAAGTATTTAAAACATAATTTTCAATATTTTTTGTATAAAAGAAATTTCAAAATTCAGACCGGAAGTACCACTTTTACTCTTATCGAATAGCGATTTTTTTGCAAATATGTCGCAAGTTATGCATTCTATATATATTTATCAAGAGTACAAAAGTATTTAGAACTTGATTTGCAATATTTTTTGTATATATGAAATTTAAAAATTCGGACCGGAAGTAGCACTTTTACTCTTAGCGAGTAGCACTTTTTTTCGAATATCTTGCAAAGTATGCATTCTAATAGAGATTTATTAAGAGAATGAAAGTACTTAGAATAGGATTTTGAATAAGTTTTGTATAAAAAAAATCTTTAAATTGTATAGTTTGAAACGCTCATACGTATAAGAAAGTCGTGTGGTGGCCACACCTCATTTTTTTTCTATAATTTAAGTACATTCTATTTATTTTAAAATAGATACAAAAAAAATTATGGGTTTTTCATTATAATTTAATTCAAAATTCTTGATTATATTACTATATCTGCATTCTAAGACTTTTTTTTACCTGGGGCATGTTTGCCTATTATGTATTTACCTTGGTATTTACAGCGCAATTGCTAGGGGTGTTTAAATTTTGGATTATTTTTAAATCAAGATTTTTTGTAGCCCATATATCAAATACTTTTTTTTAATAGTTCAGCCGCCTCTCTAAAGATCAATTATTTCACCATTCGTTGTTTTATTAGTACGGTAATTTCTCTGCATTTTTAAAACTAAATATGTTAAAACGTCCGGGGTAAGTATGATATTGCTCTCATTTTACATTTTAAAATATCTTCCTTTAAATATATTGTCTTGAAAAGATTCTTTGTGTAATTTATTGTTTGCTTATTGATTGTGTTATTATGCTAGATGTATTTTATTTTTGATGAAATTTAATATATCTTTCAAGCATAAACAAAAAATATTACAATCTCCCTTTATGGTTTATTAAAATTTAGTGGGAAATATTATCGGATTACTAGACTTGACCAGTGATACCTTCGATATAGCTGGTCTTAAGACCCGACAAAACTTTTGCCGCGAGTATACATTATAATAGTTTTAACAGTAGCAGATTTATTACCTAATTGTTAGCTCTCCTCTCAAAGTACTCTAAAATAAATTTGGGAATAGCTTTCTAAAAAGAAAATTCAAAATTCCTACTTGAAGTAGATCTTTTTTTCTCTTATCGAGAATCAGTCGTCGACGAAAATGAAGATGTTGATAATTTTTTGTACGGTATTCAAAAGTGTTGTCAGGCCATTTTGAAATGCTTCCTCGCGATAATTTTTCAAAATTCCTGAAGGATGGTAACTACATCAATTTATTTCTTTGCATTTATATTTACTTATACGTAGTACAAGGTATTAATTATGATGTTAGAAAATTTTCGACCACAAGATTTTTGTAGATGTGCACGCTTCATTTCCGTAAATAACGAAAAATCTATTTTTTTCATCTTTATATGATCACAATAGCGCCCAACCTGTTATAGCTTATAAGATCTGATTAGATAAATCATTCATATCGATAGGGAATAGTTTTTTTACTACAGTGAAAAAATAAAAATTTTCTATCTCATCTACCAAGTTTGGACAAAAGTACTCAAAGGTGCATTTGAGAATAACTTTCAATTTAATTTAATTTAATTTTACATTTAAGACCTTATTATGCACAGATTTTTGTTAGATATTATAATGAGGTTTAAAATTTTACAGAATATTGACGAGGCATGCTCCAACTCAAGCTTCCAGATCAGCATCAGGTCAAGAGCTATGTGACAGCTTGTCAGTGAAGTTGACGCATCTTGAAGCAAGGATAGAGTAATTTTAATTTTGATACTCTGTGGTATACTCTTCGAAATACTTATGTTTTGATTATTCCCAGCTGTACTTCTTTCAATGTAATAATAGCCTTTGTTTACTGTGTATAAGTATTAGGCACATACTGTTAAGTGGTCCATATTCCAATATTTCTGAGCTTTTGTATATGTCAATACTTAAGTAACTAGTGAAGGAAATGAAGTAATTTTATATCTACCATTTTTTTCTCAAGTCTGATCCTGAATGGAAAAATACTAGCAAGAAACTGTCATCAATGAAAGACGAGACTTTTAATACTTCCTCAGAATCATTTTTAACACATTTGAACAGCACAAGCTATCGTTGGTATACTAGATATTGTAAAATATATGTAAATAAATACTAGATTTTGCAAGATAATTCTCATATGCAGTTCAATTGTAAGTTAAAAGACTTAGTTAGTAATAGTTCATATTAATTACATCTAGGGACCATCATCAATGCTAATTTCATATAAATTTACAACACTTCAAAATTTTTGTATAGAAACCTATACTATAATAGAAATGTAAAATTATTAACTTACTAAAAGTGACGTTATAAGCATAAACAATTATTCTTTTGTGTAGCACAGGGTTACATGCAACTAAATCTAGTATTCTGTCTGTAACTGTGAAATAGTATAGGTTTCATTCATTGCAATCGTCACTGTATTACTTAAGTATGTAATATTAGAATTATTATGAATTATCCTCTAATACGTAGGGCTATTTCAATTGCCACGGGCGCTGACATATTAATGGCTCAGTGCCAATAAACCTTCATGTAATTGACATAAAGCCATAGAAAGTGGATCAGATTTAGGCTACTATTATTAATTATTGTTAATTTATGAAGCAGCTTCTATTGTTAAAATCTATTCATAATAGTTTATTTTAGTATTGAAGTATTTATATAATTGTTAAATTTCTATGAAATATAAATTTATTTAAATATATATATTTTGGTTTTTGTCTAGCCCCCCCCCCCTGGTTTCTACTATGGTACTAAACTAATACTTAATTTTTGGAATGTAGGTACCAACTATACACAAACAGTGTAATTTGGATTGCCTATACTAAATCAAAATTTTTCAAATTTAGGCAACCAACTACCATAGCGATATTTGAATTGCTTATGCCTGCCATACACGTTACGGTCCACCGGAGAGATCTACCTGTGCAGGAACGCCCGCGCAGGTAGACCTGAGCGTGTGGGGGACATTTTTTGAACCTGCGCACGCGACCGGTGAAAGAATCGAAAATCAATTCTTTCACCGGTCGCCTGCGCAGGTTCAAAAAATGTCCCTACACACGCTCAGGTCTACCTGCGCGGGCGTACCTGCACAGGTAGACCTCTCCGGTGGACCGTAACGTACTGCTACCTTTAGAAAAGTTAGTACATCTTCTAAAACTCCCGGCGTTATTCTGATTTTTGATGCCCACTTTCTCAAAGATGACAACGCTGGCAACGGAAAATTAAGTTTAATTCGCAAAAATATATAGCATTTCTTGCTGAGGTAACGAATAGTAAAAGCAACTGCAATCTCTTCAGTAGTCCAATTAACGCGTTTCTTTTTGTTTAGAAGAATAGAAATTTGATTTTCTGTTAAGAGTTTTCTCAGTATTTTTACCGTTTCCTATTTTTGTGCAGGTTTATCTTGCTTGTTCCTTCTTCTATAGTATAAAAGTTGTTTTCTCTGCAAATTCAATTTGCGTTTCATAATTTCCATCTCTGTAGATAATTTAGTGTGACTTTCACGAAGCTCCGCAAATTGTTTAGATAATATATTTTCTGCTGGGGCAGTTAAAGGCTTATCGGTTTTAAATTCTGCTGTTGAAGACGCTGTTGACAGCTCACTTGCCGCTAAACATGAAGCTATCGATTGTTCGGCAATCAATCTATTTACTTCTTCTTTCCTTTCATTTTCCTTTTTTCTTTTTAAATATGCTTCCCCTCTTATCGCAACTTTCTTTATATCTTTGGACATTTGTGGAAGATTTACATTAGGCACAGCAGTGTATTTAAGCTGTTTTCGTACAGGTAACTCTAGCAATAATTACTATGTATTAGAATAATTTATCTCAACGTATAAATACATTTATTACCTAATAATTCGTTGCGCATATCACGTTCATAATCGTTTGCATTAAAGTGGATTGAGCAAATTTGGCTAGTATTTGGATTCCACTTATCTGCTCGTTTGCAGCGCCTTATCCATTCTTTACGGACAGTATCGGATACGAAGTTTGTCGCCTTTGGAAAGTTGTGATAAACGATTTATCTATTGGTAATTTTCGTAAAAATACGATTGTTATTACAGCCAACTACCGCACAACGATGTCCCGGCATTTCAGTCGCTAATTTACAAAGGGTGACGGCGAAAACTAAATTAAAACACTTTACTTTAAGGTGCGACTGGTCCGTTTGTGACGTCACAGGAGGCGGAGTCACGGCTCGATGCGAACAACACTGCCGGTATAGGGATCTGGCTATCCTATGTTCTTATACAATCCTTGCACCGCAGCACCGAACCCGTACACAAACGACAGCCGATCGTCTTTGGCGGCTAAATTCGAATATGAAATTCAATGCGATATAATTAATTATCACAGTGGTTGTAGTTTTTAAAGGTTATTAGAATGTTAAATATATCGTCATTTGCAAAAAAAATAAAGTTATTTATTGTAGGGTTGGAAATAAACTTTGTATACTTTAATTAATTTGATTTATTGTTATTATCGGTCAACAAAATATTTATAGACATTTTTTCAGTGTCCATTGGTCTATGTTTTTTGAACGAAGTTGTTTTCTTGACCTTTTTTCTTTTGGTGGACCATAGTCTTCTCAGTGCATTACTATCTTTTCGTTGTGAACAATCTAGTTTGAACAACATGGCAACACTTTTTCTTTTAAATGGTCTGCAGCAGCCGATGTAGATGGAAGAGCATCAACCATTTTTTGAATTATGTCCAATTTTTCAGTAGACATGTCGTCATAAAGTATTTCTTTAATTTAAAACTTCATCTAATAGAATTTTAGCAGCAATTTTCAGGAACTAGTAAGGTTAATGGTTTTCACCCTGCAAATATGCAAATACAAATAAGCAATGACAATGAAAATTCAGTGCAGTATCTCGAAAGTCATGTAACTGACTGTAACTGACATAGGGCACTTACAGCTCATTGTAACAGAAAGGCAAAATATGCCGTTCACCTTTCCCCTGTGGCACATAGTTGCTAGAATGATAACACACATAATTTTTTGTAACATGGGATTTAAATGATACTGTTTTTCTTATATAACAAATTTTGAATTTGTTTCGTTTTCAGTTTTCACTGCAAACATTTTTTTATGAAATAAATGTTAATAGTGATTAATATCTACTTAGTCTTTCATTGGATAAAATTTTCAATTGAATCAAAAGTGAGATTTTTTGATACTAATTTAATTTCATGCACATTCTTAAAATGTTGGAGTAGGTTTTTTTTCTATGCAGACCGAAATATTCACAAAGTGACCCATTTTTTGTATCCCTTCCCGTTTTGAGGTTACTTCTATCGGCATTTGCACGACTTATTTTTGTTTCTGTTGTATTTTGAATATTATGCGTTTTGAAATGTCGGCGCAAACTTTGTCTGTGGTTGTTTTTTTTTTTGCATAACAACTGTAATTAACAATTTGAATAAACTACACGAATTACGCAAGCGCATGTCGACACCTAAATCCAAACTAAAATCGAATGTTCGGGTTCGATGCTGCGGTGAACCGCTAGACGCTAGTAACTAACTAAAGTAAGATGGGTACACAAAATTCAGATATTTGCATAAGCGTTTCGCCTCTTAGTATACCGTATGTGTCTATTTTCATTAGCTATAGGGATTCAATGTTTACATGCGATTTATACGTATACAAATAAAACGTGTCTCCCGGCAACAATCGACATCACAGCGACTTTCTCCGATCTTGCCACTTCTACATTAAATGTTTAGCTGTGAACACGTTCCGATATAGTCTGCAATAAAATCCGTCATCATCAAATGGCCGGCGCGATCTAGTTGTTTATTATTATTTTCAGAATCCTTTTTTATTTACCTTATTTTTAATTTTATTACAATTACGCTTTTGTTTGTGTCATGCTTAATAATTCTCTGCATTTACTGAAAGGAAAAAGAAAAATCCTTGCAAGGCGTAAATATTATTTCTAAGCGCAGTACAAACATCCAAGTCAATAGTCCAACAGCTACTGCTAACTTGAGCTTGTATCGGTCGCGCTCGCATTGAAGAGAAAAGTAGGGGGTGCCATGTTGTCACGTATTGCATGAATTAATCGCCTATGGCTAATGAAAATTGACACGTGCTGTATAGTCCTCCGTAGCGGTCACATATCCCTTATATTATAACGTAACCAACAAAAAAGAAAAACCGTTTGCGGTATTATAAAAATTAAATTAATGGTATAATTGACATCCTTCGACAATTTTATGTACTATGGTTAGAGTTGTTGCCGAAATGACAGAAGATTTTTTGACATATACACATAATCTGCTGACATTACCTCAAACCGGTGAACTGTGGCAGTGAAATAAGCTGTTCACAAGGACAAATATACGGATCTAAATTCTGATTGGCCCCCTTATTTTCAGAAATAGTCTACCAAAAATAATTATACCGTAGGTATGTTTTTTTTTATGGAATTTGCGTTATGAATTATAACTAACACTTTTATATGGAAAATAGTTCACCGCAAACTCTATACTTTCAGTATTTAAATTTCGAATGAACAAACTATATACAGTGTAATTTGGGTTGCCTATTCAAAATCAATACTTAAATTTTCGAATGTAGGCAACCAACAGCGTAATTTAGGTTGCTTGTACAAAGTCGAGAATTTTTTTTGTTACGTTTGTTTATATTGATATGATTTTAAATTATAACTTCAATCTCTCATAAGGAAAGTATATAAATAAATACGACAATACTTTATGGAAATAAAATTTATTAAAGTCAAAATATACATATAGACAAATTATTATGAATGAAATGCATTAACAATAATACAACAATACCTTCTTAGTCACATACATATAAAAATATATAAATTACCTTAAAAACAATAATAAATACGATTTTATTTTCATCAGCAACAGGTGATGGGTGAATTCGAGCATCGGGCGGTAAAGAACTTTAATGTATATAAATCGTTTTAGATTGCCATATGAAAAGAAAATGATCAACTAACAAAGCTAGAATCTTCTAACTTACAAGTACAGGATTCTTTTTTAATTGCTCATCCTAAAGCACTAATAACAAACACATGGAAAAAATTACAATAAAATGCATTGCGTTCCTATTAGACCTACGCTCCCATTAATTGTTGTATTGTTCTGGAAGTACGTAGGAAATGTCATCCCATGGGTGTCTATACAAGCCTTGTTTCAGTCTCTTTTGGTCCATGTAGTGACCGATAAAACCGACTGAACGGCCCAATACGAATAGCGAGTTTATTGCACCAATGTTGATGTATTCTTGAGCTTCCTCTCTATAAAATACAATACGGGTTTTAGATAAATCAACTATATGCTATACATATTATGGCATTATTTGAATAGGTCAAAATATTACAAAGTTGTCTGTTCTGCAATCGCTAAAAATGGTACTCAATGTGCAGTAACACACCTGAGATTTGGAAAATACAAGTTTTCTACCTATGTATAGTTAATAAATATATATATCAGTTATAAAAAATTCATGTATGTGGTACCATTTGACTCACAACTTCCGGTTTCAAAATGTATACATAGTGACAATGCATCACTGGAATTTACGTCATGTAAACCTGGCTTATAATTAATATTCTATATTTATTAAAATGTTAATAAAGGTTGATGTGAAATATTGTTAACAAATTGCTGCCATGACTGACACATTTAAACGGTCGTGGCGTTTTTTACATATATTGTAACAATACCTTAATTAAATAAAAGATATAATTACATTCAAGTAAATTCAAAAATCTTTATTTTTACTATGTAACTAAACCCTGTATTTATTACCGTTACTAAAAAAAAATATGATAACTTCTATTTATATTTTTTATATCCAGTTTCTAATTATCTCAGGTATATTTTTTATTATTATGCCCTTACTAACTCAGATATTGTTTAAAACATTTAAACTAATTATTCTTATATGTTACTAACTTCACTTGATTCATAAAAGTCGAACAGTTGCCTATATGTATTTATTTAACACCAACAAATATCATGTAATCTTTACGTCTTATATTTCTTTAATTTGTAAAACAAATTTGATTTAACAGTATTACTCAAGTGAATTATTAAATGTGTTTCAAGTCTATCTTCAATTATCACTTACTATGAACACGATATCAAGGTATGTACTAAAATACTACTCAAATAATGTAAATAATCACTGACAATTATTTATCTATTTATAGGTTAATATTCTAAGCGTCATATATTTCTCATCAATTTAATTCAAAATCCTTCCTAACATACCAAATAAAAACAAATATATCAAAACTATTTGTTTAATGTACAAGACAAATTATAATACTGAAAGTGGTAATCCTTTACAATTACAACAAAACATGTACGGAAATATCAAGCTTGTTTAATAAACTTTATGGAGATTTATGAATACACGAAGTTATAAATTTCGTGAATAGAAATGCAATCAAGTAAGTATATTCATAATACTATTTTCAAAATACTGTATAGTTCTTGTTAATAATCAATTTCACATATAACTTATATAGTTTTGGTTTGCCAATCAGTTTCTTTGATTTCTATAAAATTTACTAGTGTCAAAAATTAATGTTGTGAAATGAAGATACAAAATATCCGTTATTAATTATTATCGACGTTAAATCGTACGATTATTAATGTTTTTTTTTAAAGTTCTGATAAAATTTTACTATATTCGAAAACTGTTTAAATTCAGATTATTCCAAACAATTATACGACCTGTCACAAATTATAAACTGGTATTCTTTCTTGTACTCCAAAAGATTTTCTTTTTTAGCTCTAAGACGAAGCTTGCTAGCTACGAAGATGTTGATCCTTTTCTTAACCAATCTTTCTGGAATGCTCGGAACGTGAACTGGATTGACTGCTATCCTGTTATACCTCCGATATTGATATCACCTGGAAACTCGAACCTTCGACCGCTGAAGTGCTGTTCCTTAAATAATTGTCTTTCCACGGATTAATTCTCTCCCGGACTGGAATACCTGTGTTCGTCTGCTATCTTAATACACCTCGGATTCTCTCACACCTGGATTACACTGATTCAAACTGCTTTCTTGAAGTACTCGAATTCTTCTATTCCTGGACTGAAAACCTAGTTCTACTTCTGGAACTCAATCAACTCTCCTATATAATAATTCTCTGGCTGAATATGGATAATTCTTCTTGGATATTTATCAATATGGTAAGCTTATTTTTAAATAATAATTTTGTATTAGTTCGCTTACTTCTCAAATTTTTGAAACTCTTCTTTTATTTAGTTAATAGTAACATTATTCCTTTCTTCTTATATTCTTTCAGTATATTTGGATAATTATAACTTCTAATATTCTAGAAAATATTTAAATCTCCTAAAAAAAATATCTGCTTTCTTCTACACTTTATCTTAATCACTTCTTTTACACTTTTACGCTATAATTGATAACTTTACAACGTATTTTTCGGAGAAAAACTTAGTCTTTCCGAAAATACATCCACTACTTTCCAAAATTATTTAGAATCTTTTTTTATTTATCCCGCATATCCTTGGCAATAATTCCTTAATATTCAATATCCAATGATCTTTGTACACACATTTTAATAATCCAAAACATATTTAATTTGTACTTGAATATTTTAAATACCTTTATAAATTCCAAAAATTTATCAATTTAATTCTTTACTTTATTTTTTAAAACCTTTTAACACACTTCGGCAAACAAATACTCACTACTATAACATAATTATTTAAAATGTCAAAATCTGACACATCTCATATTTGAATTTAAGCGCGCAACTATACATCATTTTTAACCTTTATATTTCAAAATTCATACTAATTATCTCTACTTTTCAATAGTGTTAATTAAACAAGCTTTTACAAAATAATATTACATACGAAAATACATCAAGTAATATCTAAAATTCTAATTTCAGAACTGGATAAAATAACGCAACCAAGAAACCTGATAGGCAACAAACTATGCTCGATGCAAGTAGAAAACTTCAAAGTTCCCCGATATGCAACCAACTTTGCACGATACACAAAGAAATAAGAATATATCCATTTAATATTCTCACAATTATTTTAAGTATAAATCAAATATTCCCACAGCTATTTACTTAATTATAGTTCGGTCTATTAAACATTACCAACTTTCATTTTTTTATTCTCACTAAAAGAACATATACAGTATAGTTTATTAACACTAGTACTTCCCACATATTATTGTTGGTTGATGCTGGTGAACTACCACAATATATTAAGTATAAAGTACTATTAATGTACATTTCACATTAACCTTCATATACATATACAGTGTGCTTGCCGACGCCCTGCGTATAGGGCTTACTCTGAGATAAAACGACGACACCGAGAATTTGTATGAGTTAGTACGAAAAAGCAATATACAAACTGCTCCTTGGTCGAGTGTAGTGTTGGAAAAGAGGGGATTGGAGTAGATTTACGCTGAGGCTAGAACGGGCTATAGGCTGACTCTCCGTTTAAGCAGGGCAACGAGGATAGATAGCAGCTGTACTGCAGTTTGTATATTGCTTTCTCGTACTAACTCATACAAACTCTCGGTGTCGTCGTTTTATCTTACAGTAGGCCCTATACGCAGGTCGCCTGCAAGCACATGGTATATAGTCTACCTTGATATTTTCAGAGCATATGCGCGGAAAATAGCCTATCAATACTTAATTTTTAGAATTTAGGCAACCAACTATACACAGAGTAATTTGGATTGCTTATACTAAATCAATATTTAATTTTTGAATGTAGGCAACCAACTATACAGTGGAATTTGGATTGCCTATACTAAATCAATAGTTAATTTTTAGAATATAGGCAACCAACTATACACTGTAATTTGGGTTGCCTATACTAAATGAATGCTTAATTTTTAAAATGTGGGTAACCAACTATGCAGTGTAAAGAGTTGGTTGCCTATACTAAATCAACACAAAACATACGATAAGTGGCGCTGAAATCAAACTATTAACAAATTCTGTATCTATGGACAGAAATAACTCATATTCGCAGGATATGTTTGCTTAATGCCATAAAAGAAGATCACAAAATCTTGACACGATAGGTGGCGCTGTGGTTGCGCTATTAATAAATTTTATATTATGTAACTATACAATATGTTTGCGTGGTCAAAAAAATTGTTTTTTTTTTTTGTAGAACTGAATTTTAACTATCAACATAACGACCTCTTCTGTCCAGACTTTCTTTTATGCAGGGACTTTAACCATATCAAACTCATCGCACCATCTACCGGAAAGGGCAGAACAACGTCTAACGGGCCAGCGAGTAATATTATAAAAAAACATTTAACGTGTCCTTAATGAAAAATGGTATTTGCTATTGTATAGTATATGGAATGTATGACTAAGGAATGCATTTTGTTCTCCATATCCTGGAAGTTCTTAATATACACAATCACTAAATAAATCCACAAAATAAACGCTTTATACAATAAACGGAAGTAACTTCTTATTTACATAATGATTATGCCAAGAATACCGCTAGAAACGATGATCTTCAAAATATCCAGTTCGCCTATAAAAAATTCGAAACATGTCTAAACCATATTTATTTCAATTTGACAGTACCGCGGACAACTTCATTCATGATATTACGCTGGTAGAATAAATGTATTTTCCAAACTGAGATAACCTTAATGTTAATCATCACAAGTGTTAACTTTCTGCTTGCGAATAGAAAACGCTATATGTAGAGCTATGCATCACATACCTTGTGAAGCTACCGCAAAATCTGAGCATATCGACGAAAGAGCATGCGATCACACCATCAACATTCAAGATAAGATTCGGTTTCTTGCTCGTTGTAATTTTTTCTACTTCAAGTGCGTAATGCAACAGCGGGGTTGCCGGGAAATTGTCGATTACAAATTCCTTCACAATTTTCACTCTTTGATCGGGATTGTTGATGGACTTCACTCTATGCCCTATACCCATAATTAGTTCTCCCTTGTTCCTCATATGATTCACAAATTCTGTAGGATGTAAACCTGAAATATACATCGATATAGTGAATAAATAATAATAAAGCATATATTTCAACACTTCTATCTAGGTTTTATCATGGTACAAGGAAACAAGGTATGCTCTTGCGCATCTCTGGATGACCTCTAGTACTACCAGTTCAATAAAGTTGTGAATTCACAGGACACTATTTCAATAAAGTCCTTTTTAACAGAAATGGAAATTTTGTAATGTAAAAAATAATGATAGGAATAATCATAAAAGTAAGAAATATATAGAGAGCATAATGTTAGTTTGTTGACAAATAACTTGAAGGCTGCTGGGGTGTAGGGATGGTAATAAAATTGATTATAAATTATATAAATTTATATATTAATTTTTTAAATAAAACTTACTTAGTAGCTAAAAAATATTAAATACTTTAATTAACTAGAGGACTTAATTATTTTTAATTTTCAATACATAATACAATTAAAATAAAAACTAATTTTACTTGGACTGTGTAAATTCTTCCACAAAAAGATTTTTGCAGTAATTACAGTTCACGTAAAAAACAAATATAATAGGTAGGAATATTTATATGTAAGTAGTAATTGACAATGTTTTATTTTTATAAGTTCTTCATATAATTTACAATATAATAATATGTGAAAATGTTTCCTTATACTTAGGTTTGAATCATTTTATCTGTAGGGTATAATAAACAAAAAAAAAAATTATTTGGAAAATAAGGCTGAATTCAGGACTAAAATACAGTTTTTTACTAGCTTAAAAAATGTTTTATTTTTCTTGTTTTCATTTTAAACGTGTTAAACTTAATTTTTCATTAATAGTTTCCAATCTAATATACGTTAGGGTTTGAGCAAAAGCTAAAATCAGTTCTTTCAAAATGCACTAAAAAACTTATTAAATACAATGTCCTACACTAAAACACCTTCGACTATAAATATAATAATGTCTGTATTAAATAATAAAAAAGTATATATTAATCCGGACAAATCACAAAATAACCTTACGCACAATGTAAACACAAACATAAACATAAATGGCGCCTCTATCAACTATGACGCGCATTCGACCTGCGCGGCGTGGACGAGTTTTGGTTTTGGGAAGAGCATACCTTGTTTCCTTGTACCATGGGTTTTATTTTAATGGAATTATGTGTACTTATTAATGTAATGCATAGAGAAACATTAATAACAATCAATATAGCCACAGATAAGGGAGATTACAGATAGCCGATGTATATGGAGAGATTGGCAACACAAAAAATAACCTTAATTCATCCTAAAAGATGCCGCATAAATGCAGAATTACGATATTTTCGTATTATTTTCTTTAGGTATTTGCTTTAGCGACACTTGCCTAGTTATTTGAAAACAAATTTATTGGATAAAAGTTGGCACTATTATAGGGTTAACGTATGTCTTTTACAATTAAATTATTCTATTCCATTCGGACGGCACTTTTTTTTTATGGCCGGACCGAACAAGATAGTGTTTATTGTAATTCAGGAATATGAGATATTCCTCTTTATTTGACGTGTTACGTTATAAAACAGAAATCCTGGCTTCCACAAAGAATTTTGAGATTATCCCCGATTTAAAAGATCATTCTACTTTTAATTATTTCACCTAAAAGACCTTATCATAATTTTTCTAAATTGTAAAAAAGCAAATACGTCTACAAAAGGCACAGAAACCCTGATTTTATAAACTGCTATTAAATATAATGTTTGTAAATCTGTAAATGTATATCTTTCCTTATTTGATTTAGACAAAATCTATAAATAGGTATTTTTAATTATTACATATTGCATTTCTGAAAAATGAATACAGGCTGATTCAATGCCGACGCTCATCAGAGGGATTTCACGTATTAAGAATAAACAGTAGGTCTAAATTCCGCTAATTTGATAGATTTTGTGTCTGTTATTGGCCTGGCGAGAAAACAAATCTGTGAGACATGAATTTCGAACCGGAAATGCTGATTTTTTCTATTAACATTGCCATTTTAATTTGATCTTGTAGGGAAGGACCGCAAAGTTCATTCTTGGAGACTCTTTTAGTCTTCTAGCTAATGGCGTAATCGAAATTTTAATAAAACGGTTTCGGTTCCTTCTGGACATCATCAACTTTCTTATTTCTTATAACCGCTATATTATATTCTAACGCCATTCGGAACTTTTTTTGATTTCAAATATTTACGAAAACATTATCAAGAATGTTTTTAATATTAGGTAATGTATTTTACAATACACTCAGTCATTATTAATAGCAAACGTCGTACACTGACGAAGAAAAGCGTAATATGTTAATGTTTTTATTCTTTATTTCAAAAATTGCAAGCGTAGAGTATTTAAATACCTATGTATCCGAAACCATTTTGCTAAATCTTGACAACAACCTGATCCGGTATGAATCGTTTATCAAACCGCGTAATGTTTATATTAACAGGACTTTGAATGACAATGAATAGGATATTTTACAAATAGTAAAGGCAAAAACTTGTGTTTGTAGAGTTTACATAAATCTAGTATTTTTAATATGAATAACAATCCTTCACATATACACGGGAAAACGCCGCATATTTAAATTTAACGCAAGTACGAGTACCTATAGGGAATGATAAATCATTATAAGTTTAATCAATGCTTATACTCCATTCAGTCTAAGAATGGAGTAGATGGCGCTACAATATGAGCACAGTTTACACACGATGAATTTTGTATTTTGAAAACAAATAAATCATATGTTTACTGTCAGAAGGATAGCAGGGATATACATTGTATATGATATTATATTTTGACTTTTACGTGTTTATTGACATTTATTTAAGTAAGGCTTATATTGCTTTTAAAATGATAACCATACTAACAAACATGAAAAGGCAAACAGCTAATCAGTATTTGATAAGTTTTCCAAAACAGAATATCGCTCACACATAAAATATTAAAATATAAGGAAAATATTGAATAACACGTTGTGTCTACATGTAAATAGAACACTTACATTCGACAACATTCAAGAATGTAGGTATCATTATCAATATGTGAGTAAAAGGTGTAAAAGGCAATATTTCATGTTAAAATCCAATAAATTTTAGATACTATTTCCATTAGCAGATATTTCAATTATTATCTTATTTACAATATCTAATTTTATTGTTGTAGATTGTCGCAGCTATAATGAAATTGTATACAAACACAGCAAATAATGAACTGCAATGTGAAGATCATGTATTAAAAATACCGCAGAAGAAGTATTTATATTAAAATGAATGGAAATTCATTAAATCCACAAAAGTAAATGTATCTGATAAAATTGTATTTTTAATATGACAGATCATAAAGCAATAAGGAGGGTATTATTTCATATCTTTTTAAAAAAAATCTCATAAACATGAACAAGTACTTTTATTTCACAAAACATGAAACACTGAATACGTAAACAAAAATCTTGAATAGAATAAAAAGTATATTTCTAATTATTATTAACAAGTATTTACTACGGTATGCGGCAAAATAAACAGTACTGAAATTATGAAACGTTTATTATTTATGTGTTTACTTTTCATTATATAGCGTTGCAAACATTATTCACGACGACGTTCCCGATAAAACTGATGTCCAAGATGCCCTCCGTTCAGAGTCAACAGTATTCGTAGCGTTCGCGAAGGTTCACAATCATGTCAAATAACTATGTAAAACACGGAAATCGACAAGCTCTTTGAACAAAACTGTCAGTACGAAAAGAAAGTTAACGAAAGTGATAAAATACCTTAACAAATGAATATGTCACTTGCGAGTTCTAAGAAGAACTATTTTTTAAGAATATTAACAACAAATAACTATGTAAAATACGGAAATCGACAAACTCTTTGAACAAAACTGTCAGTAAACAAATTTTTGACAGAACGAGCTAAATGCGATTATTTTGCCGATGTAAATGCACACTCGATTTCAACCAATCACAAACGTTTATTTTAAGCCCTATCTTTCCCAATACTCCATTCTTAGACTGAGTGGAGTATAGAATCTGGAGACAAATAGAAAATGACGGATTTTTTAAAGAAGGTACCTGTAGTGGTATTCGACACGACAACACAAATCGTCATGACCCCTAATCTGCACCTTTTAGGGATGGTGACTAAACGTGGTAGTTTACGAAATACTGGTAAAGTTTGATTTTTTCACTAATGAAAACTACTACTTCCGGTCTACTGATTTATCTGAAAATCTAATCACATCTCGAGAGCGAGATTATACTCCTAAATATCAGATGTGGAGTTGATAGCTTGAGCCGTTTGCCCGCTATCGTGATGGGAGAGAGAGAGAGAAGATTATTTCTGGAATATTGTCCGAATTTTAAAGCTTTGCAATTGTTTTGCTCGAGATTTTTGCATATGTCCACGTTTTGAAACGAGTGAAAAATCATAAATGACATATTTCGTTTCTCTTTGTTTATTTAAGTTATTTTACTTTGGGTAATAAATGACTTACGTGTGACAATAATTTAAAATTCGAGGATGACATATTTGATGGTGCCAAGAAAAATGAAAACGCCTTCTAAAAATTTAGAGTACACTAATAGATAAAACACAGTAATTGGGGCTAATAATGTGTTTTTAGTTTTAGTCAGCCAGTACAAATAAAAGTGCTAAAGATAGAAGAGTAAAATCCACCATTTTAGGCGTCATTTATTCCACATCCATTTTCCCTCTTAAGCACAAAATCTGTCAACTTTGTCACATTTAAAAAACCTTCAATTCAATATGACAGCCTGTATCGACAGGTAAATATATTACCAAGACATATTTTGCACACAGCTTTGGCAGCGAATTATGAAGTATGAATTGTCTTCAAAAGTATTATCTAATTAAAAATAACAGTAAAGAGGGTTTCATTATTATCAATTGTATATAAATATTAAATAAAATTTAACCATAATCCGGGTTTACAATATTTGAAAGATATTTTAAATTCAATAAAGACATTGAAATATAAACTTGACGCACAAATAATGTATAATAAAATATGTCTGTTAAAACTTCTGGCTTGTAAATGCGCTTGTATTTACAAAGCACAACAAAGGCATATCAGTTCTATTTCGCGTTTTTGTGGACATGTATATTTTTTATTTCAAAGACTATTCTTCCGACAGAGTCAGGTATATAAGAAGTATGACGTCGCCTTATTTGAAGTAGAAATTAAAATAGTAACCTAGTTTTTGTTACATTCAACTATAATCCATGAGAGAGCGCCCCGAATATTGTAACAAAACTTATAGTAGCGCCCTCCATCTTGGTGCCTCGTCTCCAAACTAACGCCGAACGCCTAGCGGTCGTCTCCAAAATATGTTGCCAATAATTATCATTACATCGGCTATCTGTAATCTCCCTTATCTGCGATATAGCTAACAGTTCAGTTCTCAATCAATTACGGAGCCTGTTTAAATAGGTGAAAACCAATCATAGATGACAAAGGTGTATTTTTATCAGTAATAGTCTAACCTGTATCGTATGCTTCACTGAATTGTCTAGCAGCGCCATCTAGTGCTCCTCCGAAACGATCACCTATTGTTAATAAACCTGACACTACACTGGAGACTAAGTCTTTACCAGCTCGTGCGCAAACAATAGTGTTGTGAGCTCCAGATACTGCAGGTCCATGATCAGCAGTTACCATTAGACACATTTCAAAGAACTTGCATACATATGGCGGCAAACATCTTTGGAACCAAAGTAGTGATATAACACCACCAAGACCGACATTCTTATTCAGGACATCAGATATTGGCATGCCTAAAATTAATATAAACAATTGTGTTCCAAATAAGAAAAAAAGAGTTATTATTTACATACCTGCGTATAAAAGTTCTTGACCTCTTTCATCGCAAATGGATGTCATAAAACTGGCTGGTTTTCTTATTAGACCTAATTCTCTAGCCCAACTGTAATCCATAGGAACAGTCGGTGGAGGTACTTCTGGTTCTGGTACAATAACGCCTTGTTTGACCAACTTAGCGTAGACATTCTGAATGACATCGCCTATAATAATAATTAATTTTCATTTTAAATTGGAAATAAATTCGTGCAGGATTTTACCTAAAGTATCAAACGATTCAGGTACGTAAGCTCCTGTGGATTTTAAAGCTTGATTTTTAGCAGCGGCAGTTTCTCTATCTGAATTGGCGCAAGATCCGGCATGTCCAAATTGTACTTCAGAAGTGAACATTCCTGCGCAAGTACCTGTGGCAGTAATGAAAATATTTCTATATCTTTCTAGAGAAAATATTCTGATATTGATTACCTATACACCAGGCAATTAGCGGTTTTGTGATTATCTTGTTTTGAATAGCTTCACAAACTTCGTATTCTTCAACGCCTCCAACTTCGCCTAATAAAACGATCATTTTGACCTTTTCGTCACGCTGATACCTAGAAGAAATGAGAAAATAAATTAGTTTTCGTATTTACTTGTTGTTGTTAGACATATTAACAACCAGAGGGTCTCCATTCCGCGAATATCTTTCTGATGATGCTGTTAACGTTTGTATGTAAAAACACATGTTCATTATTCATTGGAAGAAGAGCCAGTTTGACCAAATTTGTTGAGTAAAACCCTTGAAAATTAAACCAGAATCTGAAGTGCAAGTAAGCAACCATCAGCACTCAGAACGTGCTCGAAATGCTTAGTATCACCGTTTGTTCCTATTTGCATTGTTTCAATCACATGCTATCTTTTACCATTCATTTTGACATTGCGTAATTCATTTTTTAAAATATAATATCATCAAAGCCTACCCTGTTTTGAACATGCACAGCTCCGTAACATTTCTTTTCACGTTAATTAATTAGTTTATATTCACTATATTAGTGCCACACTCTGTTTCTAGATATTTTTACTAACGTCGATTTATCTAACTTTTTTGATTGTGTATTATAATTTTTTCAGGCCAGTATGATTATTTTTTTGAAATTTAAAATGTAGATACTTTATTGAATGAGTATTGTTCTGTTAAATTAGTGAAAGTTAAAAAATGTAATTTTCACTCGTCGTTCTTTTTTTCAAATTCCACGACAATATCTTTAGATATTTAGCACCAAAAATCAAGCCTCTACAGAAAAAATGAAGTAAAACAAGATGTGGTTTCAGAGAAAAATCAAATTAAGTTCTGTGACTTACATATATACATTTATACGTAAAAGGTATATGCATATATGCATGTGTTTGGCATACACACATAAAATAAGTGTCATTGCCGACAATCGAACGCACAGACACCGGTGTTTCGACCTTTGAGGTCTCATCAGTGTACGTGGAGACTGTCGACAATAGCTTTAAAACTTAAAACGCTACTTATGTCATTTTTCCGTGTTAGATGCAGTGAGAGTATCACAGCGACATCTAACACCCATCTGTGTCGTCTTTTCAAAAATTCTAAAAAATACATCATTTTCGCATATGGTGAATGTCCCAAGGCCTTTCAAAATTTAAACTCAATAGAATAATAATTTATTAGAAGACACAGGAAGTGTCCGCGAATTGAAGCGTGTAAGGGAAAAGCCAGTCACTGGGAATCAAGAAATAGTGGGTGCTGTAGTGGAGGCATTCGAACAAAATCCAACAAGAAGTGTACGAAATATTCCTCAAGTTTTGGACGTGCAGGTTTCAAGAAGTTCAATCCAAAGAATATTAAAATAAAAAAAATATCCTTTTAAAATTTCTTTGCACCAAGAGTTGTCCGAAGATGACATGATTAACGGATTAAATGTTTGTTACTTCATGCTGCAAACCATTGAAGATGATCCTGATTTTATCAGGAGGATGTTTTTCTCTGATGAATCATCATTTTAAAGCAATAGTGTTGTAAATCGCCACAATATGCGTTACTGGGCAATTGAAAATCAGCACTGGGTCCGGCATGTTGATAACCAGCGTGTGTGGTCACTTAATGTGTGGGGTGCTGTGATCGGAGAGCATGTACCTATTATTTTTACAAAATGAATTTCTCAATTTAATTGGACATCTACATATACTTCGAAATGAAATGGTCTTTATGCAAGATGGAGCGCCGCCACATTTCGCTAGACCAGTCCGTGCTTATTTAGATACAACTTTTGGACTTCGATGGGTAGGAAGAGGTGGTCCAATACCTCACCTCCTGTGACTACTTCTTGTGGGGATACGTCAAAACAAAAGTTTATTCAACACCGTCTACAAGTGCTGAAGATTTGCAGAACAGAATCCGAGAAGCATTTGCATCAATAAATGCGAACATGATGCGAAACGTAATTGATGATTTTAGGATTCGTTTAGAGAGATGTATTGAAGCGGATGGTGGTATATTCGAACGTCTACTATGACATTTTCATTTGATTTTTGTTTTAGTGTTCTCGTTTTTTGGTCGTTCTTTGTTATCAACTTTTGTTATTAAATTGACTACTTTCAGAATGGAAATTCAAAGTTTTAAGGCTGGGGTTCGCCCGTGTTATATGTCCATAAGGAATATCGGTACCATTTTAACGAAAAGTTGTAAATCAAGAACAATGAAATTTTCACACAGTAAATGTTAAAACACACTCATCAAGTTGAGTTATTTTGAAAATCCTAGTGCCCTTAGTTTTTTCAAAAAAATTCATAAAATTAGTAAATTTGGAAGAAACAGAACGAAATTCACTCAATTTATAAAAAGCACTATGCAGATGTCGAATCCGAAAAAAAAATTAATTTTGATTTTTGGTTTCGCCTAAAATGGTACCAAAAAAATCCATTATATGGGTGTTTTAATTCGAATTTAGGAACACTTTCTGTATTAATTTTTGTTGTATTACTATCTTTATTATAAATATTTCTCTGTTTGTTTCTCTATTGATCAAGGGTTATAATAAAAACTACAAAAAATCCATATGCAATCACAGCTCCATCTATGGGCCCCCCGTTAGGGTTAGGCATCGAAGACCTTGTTGCCCCGAAAACCCTACTTAACCTTTATTAGCAGTTTAGTGGAGTATCTATGGGTGTTTGCACACTGTAAAGACATTAACAATAAGATTCACTGAAAACTGGAATGTCTGAAACCAGTATCTTGCATTTAATTAAGTATGCTACCTATAACTCGCCTGACAACAGGATATAAAAGCTAGTTGAATTCACGTTTTAAAGACTATGGATGTTTCAGTATAGCGCAACGGTTCTTCACTTAATAAATTGTCTATATTCCAAATTTTATAAAAATTCGTTCAATAATAATGGAGATATATGACCCGAAAGTCTTAGCTGGGACACCCGGTATAAACATATGTTATTGTTGCTATCACAACCATTTAATCTTAAAGGTTATACCTAAAGTCACTATATCTAACAAAGTACCGCAATTGGTAAGGACCATGAGTAAGAGAGAGAAAGATATATTTTGGAATCAAAATGGCCGTTTGACTGCTGTCATATTATTACTGTAAAAACACGAAATCGCTCGTTGGTCGCTTATTTATATGTAATGTGTTATAATTGGTGTCACAGACTAAACAATCCAGACCGGCAACTTAATCCTAGATTTTATCCAAAGTACTCATCCTTGTTTAGCAAAGTAAATTTCAATACTCTACCATCTTTGTCAGATTCAGTGAACTTGGAGATGAGATGGCGCTAGCGTCAATCGAAATGTTTGTTAATGTGGTTATATGTCATTCAAAACTACATTTCAAATTTGACACGTTTGACAAATTTTTGCAATCCTTTGTCGTA
This sequence comes from Amphimallon solstitiale, assembly GCA_963170755.1. Lineage (NCBI taxonomy): Eukaryota > Metazoa > Arthropoda > Insecta > Coleoptera > Scarabaeidae > Amphimallon > Amphimallon solstitiale. The sequence continues at coordinate 114,708,069 of OY720677.1, forward strand.
CATCGTATTAATTATATGTTGATACAAATATGGTGTCCAAGTGTTTAGTGTGCGGGTTTGGGCAGGATGAAGTTAACAAAATGCACAGGTTTCCTGCAAATCTCGACGAGTGAGTATAAATATTGTACAGTTGTGCTTTAAATAAGTATATTACAAAATTTCTTTGTCGTCATATTATATTATATTACAAGATTTGTATATTATTATTGTCTTCTCATTACTGGTTGTGTAATTTAATTTTATTATTATGTTTTATTGTATAAGTATATGTATCAATAAAAACTTTTATTATTATACCCCTATGTTTTCCTTGACAGTTTTCATTTATTAGATTATTATGTTTCTTTTAATCGTATATAGAGTAGTAGTTTATTGTGTCTAATAGGTCACCGTAAGAGGGATGTTATAATACATGTAAGTAAAAGATTAATATTTATATTTCGTATCACATATTTACACCATATTTAATATGTAACACCACAAAATTACACATAAGATGCTCAAACTATGGCTATAATTATTACAGTAAGTAATATTTATTACCATAGTTTTAGTAACTTTTGTGTATGTTTAATAAGCGTATTCTAAAAACAAGCTCATTTCAAATTTCGCGCCAATATGCTGCTAGCGCCATCTTCGTACCAAGTTCACTGATGTGTGACAAGGATAGCAGATCTTGGATATTTTTTTTTCAAGTAGTTGCCGGTCTGGGTTGTTTAGTCTGTGATTGGTGTTATACATAGTAAGAAACGTTTGTATTTGTTGTGATAATAACTGGCTGCTGTGTTGCACGATGCAAAAGCAGAAGCGAAAATGGATATCGTCTGTTCCGATTGCCAAGTGGTATGTAATTATAAATGCAATGTATTTAATATATATGTACATACTTTGTCTAATTGTTATTATATTATCTTATTTGTTTGGACAATAAGGCAAACGTAACACACAACGGAAAGAAGTATGGATGAAATGTATTGGACAAAGTGACTTAAGCCCAATGTCTATGATCTGTGAGGTAAGTGCTCAGTGCTCAGTAACCTAATATATCGTTTAATTTGATTAGAAAACATTTAGATTCATTTTTCGGAAAAACAATTCGAACAAAAACGGATGGATAATCGAAAACTGTTACGTCCAGATGCAGTTCCAGATTTATTAACAGAAAATGAACGTTCATCTAATGCCGTACATTACAACACCGATGAGACAATAATAACGGAAGCAAGTTCATTTGGTGAAACTTCAGGCCGGAAAAGGAAACGTATAAATGAAGAACTTGCAGAAGATGTCCCTAGCAATATTACATTAGATGATTTATGTCATGGTATGAATTTGAAATACTTTATTTACCTGTTGTAGTTATATTGCATATTGTAAAACTAATGTTTATCGGTCTGTTTATTAAGTTATTACATTATACATTGTGGATTGTTAGATGAGAAAGATCGGGCAGATGAAGATGAGGCGATGGTATTAGTTGATCCAGATCCAGAAATGATCGTACTGCTTTCTGATGGTGACATGCAAGAAACTCAAACACTGTTGATCGAAAAGTTGAGGAAGGCACTAAGGAAGAGTATAAAACAATGTAGTGTGTATAAGAGACAGTGTATCAACAACTTGTGATAAAAATAGTAGAAGCATTACTATGAGATCCGTTGTCAAAAAAGAAATATAAGCTTGCCATAATACATATTTCGTTTTATTTACAAAAAATGCATGTATAGTTACTAAAACAAATTTAAACAATAAATAATATTGAAAATCGTCATAATATCTGTCAATTCCATAAAGTCACTAAAACTGGACATTTGACAATCGCGCTACTCACTACATTTCAGTTGGTATTGGAATCAATATGGCGTCCTAATTGCGGTACTTTGTTAGATATAGTGACTTTAGTTATACCGTATGTCAATTGTAATTTCTATGTAAGTATGCATTTCTGTAAAGGAAATAAACTGTTTGAGATAACTGTTAAACCAAAACCTATGTTTTCATTTGACAAACGCGTCTCAACTTTTCATGATTTTCTGAATTATTCATTCTCAATATCAGCAATGTGTATTTCGAGATTTTGCAGAATGTAAAAAGAACTGTTTATTGACGGGTTGATCGTTTTCGAAAGCTGTCAGAATATCACTAGAGTTGATAAAGCAGTGTCTGAGCGTCTCTGTAATATAAGAATGTTGATGTTGTGATGAACCTACTCAAAGAAAGACGAAATAGAAATAGACGTGCAATTAGAGTCTTCTATAACTGATACAAATCTTTCGATTTCTATGCTATCAGTGCTGTACCTCAACGTTCTATTCTTGGATTTGTGCCGGTCTCTATACTCTGTTAACATGTCAGGTATTAGCTAATGCTGATGACCGCAAACTTTATATGATTGTCGCTAATGATGATGAATCCAACCACTTACGGCACAACATCTGTATTGTTATGGCTTGCTCACACTCCAATAACCTCATACTTAACATTGATAAATGTAATGTTATGACGTTTACTCGGAAATCTGTATCTGATGACCAACTACTCGATAACTGGGCAAATGCTCCATAAAGCCCAATCAATTTGGGACCAAAGCGTGGTATTTGACGCTAGCTTATCTTTTAATTCACATATACGAGGTAGGCGCCATCAATTCTCGGCCTGACAGGCTTATACAGGTTCAAACGTGTTCAAACTCCGTCACGTCATGCATGTACATACGTGAGGTGTACACTGTAAATATGACGGTTCGAGGCCTAGTAGTGTTTAGTAACCAGCCAACCAACGTGACAAGCGCGCGAAAATGTCTGAAGTAACGAAAATTGAATACCGCGCGGTACTCAATTTTCGTGGTAACGCCTCAACAAATTTCAATTAATGAACATTTAGTGCTAGAAGATCGCCGTTTGAAAGTGAAGGAATTAGCAGTGATAATAAATATTTCCGAAACAAGTGTTCGCCGAATTCTCCATGACCATTTGGGTATGAATAAAATTAGTGCTAGATGGGTACTGCCACTTCTTTCTGCTCTCCAACGTGAACGTCGAGTCGAATGTGCGCAGTCGTTTTTAAACATGTGTGGAGACGCCCATAACCGATTTTGGAGTCCATTGTCGCATGGGATGAAACAATGGTTCTGTTTTACAATCCTCTATCGAAAAGGGAGTCCATGGAATGGCGGCAATCTGACGAACCTCGTCCTAGGAAGGCGAAAGTCGTTCAATCAACGAAAAAGATGATTGCCACAATATTCAGGGATTGTGAAGGCATTTCGCTAATTGACTTTAAAGAGCGCAATACAAGTGTGAACGGCACATACTATGCGTCTTTATTGCATAAATTAAGGGACAGTTTCGCGCAAAACGTCGTGGAAAATTTACAAAAGATGGGCGATTATTGCACGACAATGTTCCCGTCCATACTGCCGTCATTTCACAAGCTGCCATCCGCGAATGCGGCTTTCGAGAATTCGAATTTCGAAACATCCACCGTATAGTCCGGATATGGCTCCTGGTTGATTTTTTTTGTTTTCTAATTTAAAAAAAGACCTTAGAGGACGTAGTTCTAAGGACGACAGTGACTTGCAAGCAGCTGTTGTAGAACATTTTGATGGAAAAACTTCAGATTATTTTTACAAGGGTATCAAATTATTAATTAATCGTTGTAATAAATGTGTAGAAGTTAGCGGAGATTACATTGAAAAATAAAAATTCTTATATTGCTCCAAGTTTATTTTTTGTATATCAGGCCGAGAATGTATGGCGCCTACCACGTAATTTTCATATGTGCAGTAGCATCTAAAATGTTGGGATTTTTTTGCGAGGATCTAAAAATATTTAATAAATGCCTGCTACCTAATATGCCTTTGGAGTTTCCCAAACACCAAAATTACAATTTTAGAGAAGGATGAAAATATATACAGTAGAGTCGCGATAAGGTGAACACCCCATAAGAAGAACAGTTCGGTAAGGTGAACAAATAAATTTTTATACACAGTATTCTATAAGGTGAGCAACAGCCAACTCAATAAGATGAACCAGTTACATATTGTAGATTTGTACTCCTATATTTAGTAGCGAGTGCGCGCACTTGGATGACTCGATCGGGGAAACCCCTAATTATGTTAGTACAACGTGTTTGTGATTGAACGCTTGCATTCTACTCGTGTATTTTGTTGAGTTATTGTGTAGTTAGTAAAGTGTACTAAGAACAATGAAGACTTTAACATTAAGTGCGAAAGGTGAAATAATAAAACAACTTAATGACGGTAGAAGTGTAAGTTCGCTTTCACGTGAATATGGAGTTGCCAAATCCACTAATGTGGCATTAGAAAAAATCAAAAAAAAATTCTAAAAGCTCTGTCAAATACATATGTCGGAATTAGTAAACGTAGAAGAATGAAACGAGCAGAAAATCCCGAAATGGAAACTGCTTTGTATAGATGGTTTCTGAAACAACGAAGTAAAAACTTACCGATTTCTGGTGCAATGCTAAAAGAAAAGGCGAAACAACTGCATGAGACCTTTGAAGAAAATACAACTTTTGCTAGTAGTCAAGGCTGGTTGCAGAATTTTAAGAAGAGATACGGCTTCGACACTTGAAAATTTCGGGTGAAAAACTTTCATCAAATGTCGTCGCAGTTGACCCTTTCAAGAAAATTTTGAAGCAAAAAATTGATGAATTGGGCATTTCACATGATCAAATATACAACGCCGATGAAACCGGCTTATTTTGGAAACTGCTGCCTGATAAAACATTCGTGGCTTCAGATGAAAAAATTGCTCCGGGTCGAAAAACTGAAAAAGCAAGAGTGACATTTGTCGCATTTACTAATGCTTCGGGACGACATAAGTTGAAACCTTTCGTAATTGGAACTGCAAAAAACCCCCGAAGTTTCAGAAATTATGTATTGCCAGTAGACTATGATCACTCTAAAAATGCGTGGATGACTACCGAAATTTTTAAAAATTGGTTTCACAAATCTTTTGTACCACAGGTAAAATGTTCCTCATTCTGTTTATTTATTTTTGCTTTAATACAAATTAATGAACTTGTAGGTGAGAAAATTTTTGAAGCAAAAACATTTAGATGAAAAATTATTCTTCTTATTGATAATGCCCCTTCTCATCCTTCAGAAGATCAATTAAAAAGTGACGATGGAAAAATAATAACACTGTTTTTCCCTCCCAATGTAACGCCATTGCTGCAACTAATGGATCAAAACGTTATTAGACTTACCAAGTTACATTATAGAAGTTCTCTTTTATCAACAATAATAAGAAATGATTCAGATGATGTCGAGGGCCTCATAAAAAATTTAACTTTAAAAGATGCTATATTGAACTTACTGAACGCTTGGCAAAAAGTATCAATGGAAACCATTGTCAAATGTTGGAAACCTGTTTCGGAGTTTGATGAGCCGGATGAAGATGACATTCCATTAAGTACCTTAAGAGAAAGATATCACCCACGTGAAATAAACAGTGTTGTTCAACAGACACTTGGAATGTTGCATATGATAGCCAAAATGTAAGTCACTTCATGTTTTTGCATTCATGTAAAAAAAGTCCATCTCCAAAACTGCATTTCAGGTAAATTACACTGCTACAGAAGTTTTGGATTGGAATGAAGATCTACAAGCAGATACACAAGACAATGATTTTGAACAAATTAGCAGTGAGGAGGACAACGTGGTTACAGAAACTCCAGTTATTATTCCATCACATTCGGAAGCCTGTAAAGCATTTGATACATGTCTCATCTGGGCAGAAAGAAATATTCATAATATTAACGATATTTTGGTGCTTAAACGGTTGCAAGAAGCAGCTATACTACGAAGTACACAATATAAAACCAAACAAATTAAATTAACTTCTTTCTTCGATACAGTTTACTAGTCGTAAGTATGATATGTATACATATAATAGACACATGTGCATTACATGGTTAATAGGTTATATCCATATAATACTTAAAACACTAGAAATATACATAGTATGTATAATATAATTTATATTTTGTTGTCGTTTTTTAAACAAACTCATTAAAGTGAACACCTTCGATAAAATGAACCGGACTTGTCTGAATTAGTTCACCTTATCGCGACTCTGCTGTATTTGCTAATGTAGAACAAGTGTGCATATAGTGATTTTGCTACTAGGGTTGCTTTAATAAAATAGTACCACTACTATATGTTTCAACAGTTTTTGTGATATTCACGTATTAATATTCATCTTTTTATCACTTATCAGTTGAGCTTGAGTTTAATTTTTTGATGTAAATTATGGATAAGTGAATGATATACAGTAAAACTTTAATATTTCAGTTAGTTAAGTTTAATGTTTTCAAACATTTCGCTTTGGAAGAAAAATGTCTGTAGTAAAATGAAGGACCTGGACATTATGTATTTTACATTTCGTAAACTGGCGAACAAAATACGAAGTAATATTCCGAAAGAAGTAATTCTAGCTATTGTTCAAACACTGACCTATATTAGATAAAGATCTATAAATAAAAAATTAAACCTAGCACATTCAAAAATAACAAAAAGAAGAATACATCAATTTTAGAATGAGTAAAAAAGCGTCTTTTAATCCCTCTGTATTCACCCCTATTTTTGTAGAAAATAAATTGTTACCAAATGATATAGTTTTTATTTTGAAGTATTTTTTTGTTTGAAATCTATTTTGATTCATTTTAAAAAAAAAAAGGCTTCTCAAATAAGTTTTAAACCTTATATCAAGAGGTCTTTAAGCATAAGGAAACATTTTCACATATTATTATTGATTTGTAAACTTAGCAGAACACGGTTATAGCGTCATCATCGGGACCGACACTTTTTCGACATTATAACCGAGTGACGTTATACACGAGACAGGTGAATTTCAAAAAAACTGTAATTTAACAAATTTTTGCAAAACTAATCCGATACGTAACATGCTTTATTACCTAGTTACATTACAATAAAGGGAACACTGCACAAATTTTATGCGACTAGAAAATGTGACGCATTTATTTTTAAAAAAGCTATAACTTGCTTTTCTAAAGCATAATTAATAAATAGGCAAGTTTGATTTAAAAAAGTTAAATTATATAAGTTTGTATTATATAATTTAATAAATTTTATTACCATCCCTATGCCCCACCTGCCATTTTATTTTTCGACAAACTAATATTATGCTCTTTCTATATATATTTTAGTTGCTGTTATGATTAATCCTATTATTATTGTCTTTCTTAGATTATACCTTGTTTCTGATAAACAAAAACTTTATTAATAAGATGGGACGTGTACATTCACTGGTAGTACTAGAAGCGAAGCGCGTCATCATACATGCGCAAGAGCATACCTTCTTTATTGTACCATGATATTGCTGTTATTTTTTATTATTATTTTATGTTAGATATATCTATATGTATGTATTTGTTATATTTGTTCTCCTATAATTGGAAATACTGTTGGCCAAATAACTTATTATTATTATTTGTGTTTTATTTTAATATTATATTTTATTAATAAACAACTGTTCTGTCCTTATTTTAATAAACAACATACCAACAGATATTTTTGTTTTCTTCCTAATAAACAAATTCATAAAAAAACCGTTTCTCCCTGCTTTTCCTAATAAACCTCCAATTTAAATTTCAAAACAAGGATATTTCTGACCAAAACTAACACATACCTAAATAATTACGGAAAACTCCAAAAAGACCTGATCCGCTAGGGCTAACCTGAACTTCCAGCATAATACTATACAACTGTTGAAAAAGTCTGCCCTAGTTACATCCCTTAATTCCTTAATAGGACATTTCTAACGACCTGTCCTACCATACAGTGAATGTATATTGTGCTGTCAAATAATAAAATATTCATACTACGTTAATATTCACCTTTTTATGTGATCCATGAATGTCGTACCAGGATATCGATCACCACCAATGGCTACTCCTTCATAAACGCCATCGGTTGCTTTTGAAATTATATTATTTAGTTCATTAGACATACCGCCAGATCGCGACACGTAAGCAACACTTCCTGGTCTGTAAAGTTTAGAATGAAGTATATTGTCCATCATACCTAGACAAAAAAAAACGCAAAATCAATAAGCATTAGGCGTAAGAATAAAGATAAAACATATACATATCTTCATAATATTCCAGCAATTCATATTAAATATATGTATATATACAGGGTGGCGCACCACATTCCCGTCGGTGTATATACGAAAAATGGCAAAGTATTTTAACGTATTTTTGAAGTGAAAACTTCTATGGGCGCATTCATGCATTGATTGTTGGGCACTGAACGAGACTGAGCCGTCACGCTCGGAATGTAACGCTCGTTCGGGTAAAGTCGGCTCGAGTCGAGTCGACTAAGGGGACGAGAGAGATATAATTAACGCGTCTCTGCCGGTCTCTGCTATACTCGCTCGGCTTTGTATTATAATACTAACTAGCGGTATTTAATTTCAATTAAATTGAAATTTAGAATAAATACGCGAAATATTGTATTTTTATTTTCTGAAAAATTCTTGTCCGCGTGCAGATGCGGTCCCGAGCCGCCCGGGTATGAGGTCGGCACGTTACCATTAAACCAGCGCGGGTACTCGTATGAGAATTATCATATCGTCTATTTGTATATACACGGTGGCCAGAAAAATGCGGACAAACGCCACGCAGGCCAAATCTTTGTTTAATTCTGAGTTGACAATCTTAATTGAAAAAAGTAGTACAGTGCTTTTTTTTTTTTTTTTTTTTTTTGTAAACCATTGGTATTAATCGATTAGTTACATCAATGCATTTGAGATAATTCCATTTCTAAATTTCACCACAATGATTTTACATAGATAAATTTGACGAATTTTGCTAAATTTTAGCCGTACAACTTAATGTTTGATGGTCTCGTATGCCGTAAGGAAGGACCGTATAACTTTTTTGGATTAAGATTATCGCCTCAGAATTGAACAAAGAATCGTTCTACCTGGCGTTTGTCCGCATTTTTCTGGCCACCGTGTATACATGCGTACGTTTGAATTTTTGAATTGAAAACTTGATCAGACCGAGCGAAATGTACTAGAATAATGTATACACAATAATAATAGTTATTTATTATACAAGGGAAAAAAGCCACCACACGACTTTCTTATACGTATGAGCGTTTCAAACTATACAATTTTAAGAATTTTTTTATACAAAACTTATTCAAAATCCTATTCTAGGTACTTTCATTCGCTTAATAAATCGCTATAGAATGCATACTTTGCAAGATATTATCAAAAAAGTGCTCCTCGCTAAGAGTAAAAGTGCTACTTCCGGTCCGAATTTTGAAATTTCATATATACAAAAGATATTGCAAATCCAGTTCTAAATACTTTTGTACTCTTGATAAATATATATAAAATGCATAACTTACGACATATTTGCAAAAAATCGCTATTCGATAAGAGTAAAGGTGGTACTTCCGGTCTGAATTTTGAAATTTTTTTTATACAAAAGATATTGAAAATTATGTTTTAAATATTTTTATACCCGTAACGTATTTGTCTAAAAAGCATGACTTGCGAAATATTCGCAAAAAACTGATTTTCGATAAGAGTAAAAGACGTACTTCCGGTAGGAATTTCGAAAAACTTTTTAAATAAAATTATTCTCTATTTTAATTTTAAGTATATATGAATTCTTTATAAATTTGTTTATACTTAGTAGTTGACGAAATATTCGCAAAATTCGATTTTTTCGCTGAAGTAAACTGCTACTTCCGGTCTACCGATTTTACTGAAAAACTAATCAGATCTCAAGAGGGAGATTATACACGTAAATACAAAATTTGGAATTGATATCTACAGCGGTCTGGCCGCTATCGTGGTCACACACAGACAGACAGACAGACAGACACACAGACATTTTTTAAAAACCACTTCAAAGCGTGGACATCTGCAAAAATCTCGAGGTCGAAAATTTTCATCATCACAATACTTCCTTATACTACGTATAAGAAAGTAAAAGTAACACTTTACGCCCGGGTTGATAAAGTGACATTTTATTACCTGTCAAGAAGGATAAAATGTCAACTTTCTTTCCCGTCACAGAAAAATATATATTTTTTAAATGTAATATAGAACGAAAATGGAAAATGTAAATGAATATAGAACGAATAAAAAGTTGAATTTTGTGTTATTAACCTCGCCTTGATGAAGTTTTCACTTCTGCCGTGTGGTCTTAAGCACACCCATTTTTTTTATCAAGAGTTATTTTGATTCATTAGGCATGTTTTAAAATTATTTTGAAATATACAGTGATTCAAAAAATTGTTGCGCACCAAAGTTATGAAAATTTAAACGGAACACCTCATATATTGTGGCACATTTTGATAGTATAGGCTACATGAAAGGCCACTTACTGTTATATTCCCTATACCTAACTTAACCTATTTTCGAAAAATTTTGAAAATGTAGATGAAAATTTAAGAGACTTTTCTGTATTACATATTTGAGTGAATTATCTTAAATTGTATTTATTGTTTATCAGATTTTAAGATAAATTAAAGTTGCTATATACAAATTATACAGGGTGTTTCAAAATATTTTTAAAACGTGCCTCTAGTGAACCTACACAACTCTTGATAGAAACATAATTAAAATACACTGCCACTTTTCGTATATAAACCCCGGGGAATGTGGTGCGCCACCTTAAAAGCTTAGAAATCACTAATCACGGATTTTAAGATAAATAATAATAAAAATAGTTACCTCCTGTATTACCAATTTTGAAGCAACCCGGTTTTACCCCACCCACTGTTGCTGGACCTATAATTGAAACTTCTTTCTCGTTGGCCAACTTGATCAATTTTCTTGTCATATTTTCAGGTATCCCTTCCGCAATAATAGCAATGGTCCTGATTTGTGGAAAATCCATAGTTTCGACTGTGCTCTGATAAGCTGACCTGAGAGATGCAAAATTGACTAGAACATCGGCATCTGGGTGTTTGGTCATCGCGTCTTGCATTTTTTTGTAAACTGTCAAAATAAAATTAATATATAATTAAAAATTAATAAACCCCTAAATTATTTTTGCTTATATACCTGGGATAAGAATCTCTGTATGTCCCCAATAGTATTTTTGTTTGTGATCCCCGGTAAATGGATAAATAACAGCTACCACACTAGGTTCTGTTCTCCGACAGACAAAATCGAAATCCAACATGCTCTGGACAGCACGTGTTTGCATTCCCCAAACAATTGCTTTCGTATTCAGAGTAAACATGGGTAGGTCTGATGTGCCATCGCCCTAAACATCGATGAAAACACAATATATTAATTTTAATATTTCAGAATAAAAATCAAAACATCGACAACAAAATTTATTCGTTAAATATCTGTCTAGTTATAAATGTTATTCATTTTATTATTCTTCTAATACCGCAAGGTATAAACTTGGAACCTATGATCTTGTCTATACCTATAAATGGCATATAATATTACTATATTCATGCTTGATTTTCAAGTATACATGCAGAATATGCGCTCTCATTCAAGGTAGAGTAAATAGAACAAAAACTGAGCGAAATTGCAAATGCAAAAATGAAAAAAATAAGTTTTTATTTACCTCGGCGTCACACTCGGGTATCCTTAAGTCTACATGATTTGATCCGTGGTCCTTTAAAAAATTTTCATTGTCTTAAGCGTTAAAATTTCGATAACTTTATTAATTGTTAATAACCGAAGTGTTTGGAAAAAGTGGTTAGTGGTTAAATAATATGAAAAGAAAAGCCAAAAACAAGCGTCGAAAGAGAGAAAGAAAGGTACAGTTCAAAACATAACTTGAAAGTCAAACTCAAACCAATATCTGTTAAGTTGGTAATGCTGTTTTAAAAGTTTGCTTTTGTTCGAAGCAATGTGTGACACCATTGTTAAAAAGGAAACAGATATACCAACTCTATTAGCAAAAATAAAATTGTAAATGTTGGAAAGAAAAACTAAAGATAAAAAATAAAATGAACAAACAAACAAATGAAAGCCTGTCATCGAAGCTGACTTACAGCTGGATGTCTTGTACTTGGAGCAGCTACTGGAGCGTCTACGGTTTCAGATGCTATGGCCTTACTGGATTCTGACTGACTTGGTAATAAGAAATTAGCTGTGGTAGTTTCGTGACTGACGGCATTTTCTTTAGGGATTGGTTTCTTACCCAAGGCCATGCCACATATTGCAGTCATATGAGTTTCTGGTCCAAAAACGTACAAAGGAATACCTGCACCAAAACAAAGTTACAAAAGTACAAATCAATAAGTAACGTTTTAATGCATCAAACTCACCTAATGTTTGACCGACCTCGCGCATTCTTCTAAGACCTTCCTGGTAATTAGGACCAGCTCGGCGCACGAATATGGAAATATTGTTGTCGATCAGTCTCTGTTGAAACTCTCTTAATGCCGTGATTATACCCCTGAATGTTGAAGCTACATTCGTGAAATTCGCTATGCCACCCCCGATAATCAGAACTTTTCCATCAGGATGTTTCTCTTGGATCATCAATGAAAGAATGGTTTTTGCGTATTCGTAAGTTTGTTGTTCCGATGGCGCACCTACATTAAAGATAATTGATAATTAGCAACTTATGTCTCCTGCAGCGGTCGTAGCAGAGGTAATTGAAAAAAATATGTACTTTTTAGCGGCTTTCTTTTATAGTACCTGTGTTAATATAAAACTTGAAAATTAAGAAATTAATGAAGTTCGGCGCGTGCTGGCGGTGGGAAAAATTGCGACCGGGGGGCGTGGTGGGGTAAGCCGCCGCCCGCGCCGAGCCTGAATCGCCGGTTATTTAACAAATATATAACTCCAGGCGGCGCGCGGAGCCTCTGGCTTACCCCACCACGCCCCCCGGTCGCAATTTTTCCCACCGCCAGCGCGCACCGAACTTCATTACTTTCTTTGACTTACATAGAATGCTCCTACAGATCTGATAAAATTCACGGCGATTCCTTGAGGTATTGAGAGAAATTTGATATTTTTTTTTCTTAAATATCCACCAGAACGATAATAAACGTAATAAAACTAGAACGTTGTTATCTCCAGTTCTAATCAAGATATTCGTATAAAGTTAGTCTCAAATTACTCGTTGAAGAGAAAGGAAGCAGAATCTACCATAATATTTACGATAATGTGTTAATTGTCGGAGATATTTCATTTGTTTATAAGCAAATAATTTCGAACCTCCAAAAAAATGGCAATTTTTGAGAAAAAAAAATATTTTTTTTTCCATTTTCGGAAAGACCTCTCAATGAATTAAAACCATGATTTCTTTGAACTATGTGCGACAATATGCAAGGAAGGGACAGCAAATTTAGGAATTTTGGCTTGTCGCTTATTGTAGCTCAACTATACAACACAGGTGAGTGAATTTTGCACTGTTCTCTGGGGGACATTTTATATTGCCTGCACCATGAGGTTCAAAGCCATACGTTGATTATTCATCGATTGAATGCAAAAAATAAAAAATCAAAATTGCCATGGTTTTATGCATTTTGTAGCTAAACAAATAATGATAATCGATCGTGCAATGGCTTGTTTTTTAGAGAATGATGGGGCGAACAACTTTTGTACGGACAGTTTTCACATTTAACCTACGGGGAAAAAGTTTAACCGGAAAATGTCACTTTTCAATTGTTTAACAATTTCTCACGGCCAAACCCGGACCTTAAACTTTTGGCATTTTTCAGGGTATGTTCGTGGGGATCAAATGTACCTATAAAAAAATCGGCGACAAAACCATATTCCAGAATAGAACTTACTTGATTTCATGTCTAATTCGACTGGACTAAAGAGGACGCGAATGTAATTCAATTTACCATCGCCAACTGAATCATAACTGAACGTCGCAATATCTGAATTTAAGGAATATATTGTACAAAATTTTAGCGATGGGGAGATATTGATATCTAATAGACAGTGGGGAGCGGGGGCAGCTGTAAATCAGGGCAATCTAGTCGATAGTCGCGCGTGTTGACGAAAAAGTAACAAACATGAGGACGAGATGCCCTAATGTGCAAACATTCCCGTGAAAACCCTATTTCTATTTGAAAAAATTACCCGCTTCTTGCATACTTGTTAGTTAGTGACCTATCTTCAGATTTATACTCCATACAAAACTAACACTATGATACACTAGATGGCACTGAGCAAAACAGTAGGCAAGTTTGAAAAATTGAAAAATTCAGACAGAATAAAACGTGAGCAATATTTTTTGTTTTTCTTTGGAATTTGTCCAAAATCCCTAAATTTTGAGTAAAATTCAATTTTTCCCTATTTGATCAAGAAATCCCTAGAACTAGGGAAAAATTCCCTAACTTGACACCATTGGTTCAGTGTCGCTTGTGTTGTCGACCTGGCTTGTTCTGTTCATCTGCAGTGATTGTTTTTGCTAGCGCTATTTTGTTCTTGTGTCGTATTTTTTATGATGCCAAGTTTAAGTGAACAACGTTGCAGCTGTGAAATTTTCTACTCGGTAAAAATTCTGCTGAAACTGTTTTAATGTTGAAAACAGCTTAGCAAAATGACACTATGGGAAAAATTCAAGTGCTCGAATCGACGAAAATATTGAAAAAATTCGAAAGCTTGTGTTCACAGACCGTCGACAGTCAATTGATCAACTGTCGGAGATTAGTGGGTTATCTTGGAGCTCGGTTTAGCGAATTTTAACGGAAGATTTGGGAATGAAAAGGGTTGCTGCCAAGTTTGTTCCTCGGATTCTGACTGACAATTAAAAGGAACATCAAGTTGAAACATGTCGTGTTTTGAAACAACAGCTTGAAATTGATCCAGATTTTCTATCAAAGGTCATTTTACTGGTGATGAGTCATGGTGCTAACGACAAAGAAGCTGTCAGCCATTTCTAAAGATGACTACAAAAAATGTTTCGAACAGTGGAAACACCGGTGGGACAAATGTATTAATTGTAATGGAGACTATTTTGAAGGGGATAAGGTTGTTTTGTAAGCAATTTGAAAATATATAGCTTTTATAAAATAATTCCGTTTTTTTTTTTTTAGGTACCCACTCGTACAGAACAACGCGGTTTTTAATCAGCGATACTGAAGATGATTTGTATTTAGTATCAAGCCACAGACTCCAAGTTTAGTTTCTTCAGTCAATAATCTATTTAATATCCATAAGAGTAACATTTTTGTAGTTCAAATCAACATACAAATGGAAACTTTACAATATATTACTAAATGTTGATGTACTTTGGATTTATGATTAATTACTTTAATATGTATGTGACATAATAACACAATAATATTGATGAATATTACGAGAAATCTTATAAGTTGCAAACATTTATGAGAACATACCTGAATATTCTCCATAGTTGGCTAGTTCACTTGCACCACCAAAATCACAGATTGTATCGCTGTAAATGACAGATGCTCCACCACCAGCTACCATAGTCCATATTCTTCCGGATTTGTTAAGGATAGTCAATTTAAGACTAGCCCCAGATTTAGCATCTAGATCAGCGATGTATGCTTCCTCTATAAAGAAAATAAAAGCGATTATTAACTTAGAAAAATGGAAGCAACAGGAGCGTTTATTTTGTTGGTCTTTATTTCCCGTCGCATAGATCCAAGATGAATTAAGTCATCAATTAATTCAGTTTATACCTAGATGAGTGGTAACCGCACGACTTTGTTATTTTATGTATATACAGTCCAAATTATGAAGAAGAAAAATATACTAGGCGGCGCCTGGGAACGGGCGATTTTGAATCGATCCGTACAATGCCATAATTGAAGTTTGTAACACCGTGATACTGCCATTTTGATCCTTATTGTTTACCATTTGAGTTTCAATGCAATTGGACGAGATAGAAACGTGTTTTCGCAGTCAAAGCTTATTGGAAAGACAATAGTTGTTTTGAAGCTGCATTTCGGCGTCATTTGCAACTTGGGCGTAATTACCCGTTTTCATCAGTCCACGTTGTGAAAACATGGGTTAGATATTTGGCAAAAACAGGGTCCGCCTTCAATAATAAGCGTCCTGGACCAAGTTCAAACGGCAGAAACAATTCAAAAGTAAACGCCTGCATCCAGCAAAGTCCACTGCGTTTGGCAAGGCGACATGTTTGCAACGTTCCTCAGTAATGAAATTGCTGTAAATGAGTCCACGTGATTTCAGCTTTACTGTTAATTCAAAATCGCCCGGTCCCAGGCGCCACCTGTACAAATGGATTATGGCACAAATAATCGTAAAAAGAAACTGTGTGGACAGTTTGTTCTCTATAAATTTTCAAACATATAATTGATCAGATGTTCTAAAAATATAATGTTCAGCTTCAAGTAAAGTACTACTTCCAGTGTACCGATATGGCTCTATTTCGCTTATTACACTGGGCAACAAATTTTCGAAAAGTTCATGCTTCCAAGCTGAAAATAGTCATTTCTTAATGAATTCAATGTGCTGAACACGAAAATGACTAAGAAAAAGCTGATTTGGCTACGGGTTTTCTGTAATATGTATGTACGCATATTTCAGAAAAAGTGTACTTATGTCAATATTATAATACATGGTAAGAAAACATTTACGCATATTTCAGAAAAAGTGTACTTATGTCAATATTATAATACATGGTAAGAAAACATTAGTCTGCTTCCGGCTTTCGACTTCTTTCGGCCTGCCGTTTGTAGTGGACTTGTGGAGCATCTCTACTGATTGTCCAACAATAGTCAGCTAGCATTGACGTAGACCATTTGCCTTGGTACCGTTGCTCCATGGTGGCAATGTCCTGATGAAAGCGTTCGCCGTGCTCATCGCTGACCTGCCCGCAGTTATCAGGAAAGAAATCTAAGTGGGAATCAAGAAAGTGGATCTTTAAGGACATATTGCAGCCGAATTCATGAAACAAAACCAACATATCCTCAACCAGACACTTGTAATTTTCTGCCTTGTCATTCCCCAGGAAGTTTGCTGCCACTTGATAGAATGCATCCCAAACCTGTTTTTCTTTACCTTGAAGAAGTTCCTCAAACTTGGGGTCTCGGAAGAGCTGTCTAATTTGAGGCCCCACAAAGATGCCCTCTTTAATTTTGGCTTCACTGAGTCGAGGGAATTTGTCATGCAGGTACTTGAATGCTGGTCCATTCTTATCCATGGCTTTTACCAAGTTTTTGACAAGACCGAGTTTGATGTGTAAAGGAGGAATGATGATTTTGTGTGGCTGTGCCAATGGTGGGTGCTGTACATTCGTTTCTCCAGGCTTAAAAAATGCTCTCGGAGGCCAGTCTTTCTTGATGTAGTGCAAATCGATTGCTCTGCTGTCCCACAGACAAAGAAAACAGCAGTACTTTGTATATCCCTGCTGCAAACCCATCAACAGAGATACTACCTTCAGGTCAGAACATATCTGCCAGCCATACTTGCTGTAGTTAATCGTCTCCAGTAGCTGCTTTAGATTGCCGTAAGTCTCCTTCATGTAGACCGCATGTGCAATAGGTATGGATGGAAGCTGGTTCCCATTATTCAACAAAACCGCCTTTAGGCTCAGTTTTGAAGCGTCTATAAACAGCCGCCATTCGTGGGGATCATGTGCAATACCGAGAGCTTGTAGTAGACCATCAATATCGCAGCAGAACACAAGGCTTTCTTCTTTCTTAAAGAAAGATTCGAAGAGCTGATGGCGAGTGCGAAATGAAGTCACTCGGACATTCTGTTCCAGAAGATTCCACTGTCGAAGTCTTGAGGCCAGTATCTCCGCTTTGCTTTTCGACAGATCCAAATCGCGAACAAGATCGTTCATTTCATCCTGGGTAAGTTTATGTGGTGCAGATGTTTCGTCAAAGCACGAAAAGTCATCATCCTTACTGACACGTTGAGGAGAACTCGCCGACGCATGGCCATCCTCATCGTCTGAACTGATAGAAAAATCTGTAGGAGGTTCTGGAATTGGGAGTCCTTCGCCATGAGGGACAGGTCGCAGAGCAGATGGTATGTTAGGGTATTCAACTGTCCACTTCTTCTTCTTGGTGATGCCTCCAGAAGCTGGTCGTACCATACAGAAATAACAGTCGTCAACGTGATTGGTGGGCTCCCTCCAAATCATGGGCACAGCAAATGGCATTGCCTTTCTTTTGCCATTAAGCCACTGTGAAAGATTTACGGCACAAGTGCGGCAGCATACGTGTGGGGCCCAGTCTTTGTCCTGGTCGCCTATCTTGCAACCAAAATACAAATGATACGCTTTCTTAACTGTTGCACTGATGTTCTTTTCCTGTGCAGCAAATGTCACTTCTCCGCAAATATAACAGAAGTTATTTGCACTATTAACGTATTTGAAGATACGAAACTGAAACTTAGGATTAAGGTGGTTATGGATTTTCATATTACGTATCACACTTGAGTCTAATAATAGCAAAACTTCATACACCAACAAAGACAAATGTGATATATTAAATGTTGTTAATCCTCAAATAGCAACTAGAAGATATTTACAAATGTATCTACAATGTAGTAAATATTAAGAAAATAATGTTACCGGAGTAAAAGAATTTAGGATGCAGATATAATAATATAATCATGAATTTTTAATTAAATTATCGAAAAAAGCACTTAAACTTGTTTTATCTATTTTAAAACTAATATAATCTTAATCCCTTTTTATGTTGATAATTTCTCAAGTTATTTTATAATTTTACTGCTTCTGGTTTCGCATTGTAATAATTATGAAAGGATGTTCGAAGAGAATGGCAAAACTACCCATGTTCGAGACATAACAATGAATGCACTTAAAAAATAAGCAAAATTTTTTATTCTTTCCTATAATTCTGATAATGTTGGAAAATATTCTAAAAAATTTTCCCAGTGCATAACAATTATTGAAAATTATATTCTTCTCACACGTGTATTATTAATAAGCGAAATTTCGCCGCCGATAAGATTCGAACTTCGGTTCAGAGGTTTTCAGGATACTACGACCTAACCAATTGTTCCACAACGGAGATATAGGTACGAATCATTTCTAACGTAAATGTATTTACGATAGTAAATATAGTATATTACAATAGTAAATACAAATCACTGTAAAAAAAATAAGTAAAATAAAATACACACATTTAAAATATATTTGCTTGCATGTGCCACATGTATTTTCTTTTACAAATCACTTTAATGTATGTTCAAACTTAAAATACAATTTCTTATTTCGTGTTAAAATTTAGTCGGAAATAATTTGGAAATTACTACAGTTGACTAGATATATCTTCGCACAAAGCTAGTCTTAGTGCCGCTAGTATACAATTACGCCTAAACGGTTATAATTGTTTCTAACAATTACGTATGAATCTGCAATTATGCATTCTACATAAACTTATGTGGAATACAAAAGTATCTAAAAAAGTTAATTTGGAACAAAAAAAAATTCAAAATTAACAAAAAATTTCACAAAAAATTCTGTCCAGGTTGATCCTACACTCCAATGAACACCAAATCATCCCAGAAGAACAGCATGGGTTTCGGAAACACCACTCGACAATCAAATAATTAGAAAGAGTAACCGAACACATACACGACGGCTTTTTCAAGAACTTATCCACAGTAGCAGCACTCCTCGACGTGTCCAAGGCCTTCGACAGGGTATGGCACCAGGGTCTAATCTACAAATTGTACGCGAAAAATTACCCAACTCACCTAAACAAAATTATCCAAACTTTTCTATCTCACAGAACCTGCTCAGTTAAAATCCAAAACTCTTCCTCCACTCTCAGACTCCTCACCGCAGGCGTTCCCCACTTATACGCAATACTTACTTCAGACATCCCAAAAACCCAAATACTCTCCTAGAAACATATGCTGATGACACCGCATCCTGACATCCTCGATAAACCCTTCCACTGCTATTTCAACCCTACAAACAGCCGTAGAAAATCTCATAGCCTGGTGCCATACCTGGCGAATAGGGATAAACGGAGAAAAGACACAAGCTATCATCTTCCGGAGAAAAATAAAGCCGATTCGCGGAAACATATACATAGACCATACCGAAATACCATGGTTACCACGAGTGAAATACTTAGGGATCAACCTGGACAGAAGACTAACATACTCATACTACATCAAAACCAACCTAAAGAAGACAAAAATGGGCAGGCGCAGCCTCTGGCTGGAGGTGACTATAATGCGAAAAACACACGGTGGGGATCTAGGTTGACGACAACCAAAGGAAGTCAGCTACATGCAGCAGCCACTGAACTTGGATGTAGCTCCCAATCAACTTGTAAACCCACATACTGGCCCACGGATCCAAAAAATATCCCTGACCTACTCGACTTTTTCATTACTAGGAACATCTCATCGAACTATATGGAGACTGAGGAAAGTATGGATTTAGACTCAGACCACTCACCTGTTATACTAACACTGAGTGAAAGTATAATCAAGAAAGATCAGAAACCGATGTTAGTTAACAAAAATACCAATTGGAAGGGTTTCGAGGAGGATCTGACCAATCGTATCCAGTTGAATGTGCCACTTAAAACAATGGAGCAACTAGACCAAGAAGCAGAGAAATTTGTAAAGTGTGTCCAACAGGCTGCCTGGAAGAATACCCCTGAAACCAAAAGGCTAACAGCTGGAAATAATTACACCAAAGAAATTAAAGAACTAGTAGCTCAAAGGAAAAAATTAAGGAAAAGAAGGCAACAAACAAGAGCACCAGAAGATAAAAACAAACTAAATAATGCTACCCAAAACTTAAGTAGATAAATCACCAAATACAAAAATGAAGGTGTCGCCAAATATCTGCGTAACCTAACGGATGATTCAGAAACAGATTACTCCCTCTGGAGAGCAACAAAGAAATTGAAACAACCCTGCATGCATAATCCACCAATTAGATCAAAAAATTGATATTGGGCAAGAGACGATCAACAAAAAGCAGAAATATTTGCCAGCCATCTAGAACAAACCTTTCAACCAAATGTAAGTGTAAATGCAAACCAGATCGAACATATGTCGCCTGAACAGAAAATTGAAGAAGCTGTTATAAAACCACTAACCCAGGGTGAAGTAAGTAGGGAAATCAAAAATAACATTAATTCCAAGAAAGCAGCAGGATACGACCTCATAACAGGGGAGATCTTGAAGAAACTACCGAGAAAAGCAATCATTAAACGTACTCATATAATAAATGCTGCATTCCGTCTGAAACATGTACCGGATGTCTGGAAAGTGGCTGAAGTAATAATGATACCCAAACCAGGCAAACCTCCAAATGAAGCAACATCATGTAGACCAATTTCGCTGCTCCCGATAATATCAAAGCTATTTGAAAAATTGTTCATAAAAAGACTGAAACCTATCATTAAAAATAAGTCCCTAATACCTTCACATCAGTTTGGATTTCGAAATAAACATTCAACTATCGACCAAGTGCACAGAATAACAGAAAAAATTGCAAAAGCATATGAAGAGAAAAAAATTTGCCGGGCCATTTTTCTAGACATAGCCCAAGCTTTCGATAAAGTATGCAGGACTAATGAATAAAATCAAAAGCATGTTACAAGGACAGTATTCAGGTTTAATAGAATCCTACATATCCGGAAGAATGTTTCGAGTTAAGCAACAAGATAAATACTCTAGCATAAGAGAAATAAAGGCAGGCGTACCCCAAGGCAGTGTCTTGGGACCAATCTTATACCTACTGTATACATGCGATACTCCTCAAACAAAAAATGTCACCATTGCGACCTTTGCTGACGACACCGCTATTCTGACTATCGACTCAAATAGTGAAGAAGCAGCGAAAAACCTCCAACAGGCGAGCAATGATATAAATACCTGGACCAAGAAATGGCGAGTAAAGATCAATGAGAGCAAATCGGTACACGTTAACTTTGCTTATACGCAGAATACATATGTACCGATAACAATTAATGACACAAGCATTTTAATACACTCCAAAGCAAAGTATCTTGGAATGAACTTGGATGTGGAGCTGCGGTGCGCGGAGCATGTTAAAAAAAGAGGAAGGAATTGGACATCAAATATAAGAAAATGTACTGGCTTCTTGGAAGGAACTCCCAGCTGTCGGTACACAATAAGCTACTTCTTTATAAACAAATATTGGAACCCATATGGACCTATGGAATTCAACTATGGAGTTGTGCAGCAAGGAGTCATATCGACAAAATTCAACCATTTCAAAACAAGGTTTTGCGAAATATCGTGGATACCGGAACCACTATCTACACAGAGACTTAAAAGTCCAAAAGTAGTGGAAGAGATCAGCAGAATTGCAGCGAAGCATGAAGAGAGACTCCATGTCCACGAGAATGCTGAGGTTCTGCAAATGCTGGATAATACTCAACTAATACGTAGACTGAAACGAACCAAACCATTCGAGTTGGTGTAGTGTACAGCGTGTGACGCAGTGACAGTGACAAAGCAGAGCATTGTGTTAGTGCAGTGCATAACACGAGAACATCAGTGTTTTATTTGAGAACCTGAGGGAAACCACTGGGGATTTCTAAGCAGATAAATGTTTAGTTTTAAGAACTCAAAATAAAATTGTAGGTTAGTCATATGTGACTAGTAACAATAAAATAATAAAAAAAAATACTACATCAAAACCACCGCCAGCACCCTCAATCCAAACCTAAAACTCAGAATCTACAAACAAATCCTAAGACCCGCACTAACATATGGATTGAAAACACGCAGCACCGACACACAATCCAAAGATTCAAAGACATCTCTCTCAGGATGATCATCAAAGCCCCCTGGTTTGTAAGAAATGCACAAATACACTACAAGACAAACACCCCCTCTATCACACAACATATCGAGGATCTCTCCAAGAAATTCTTTGACTCCATAGACAACAATGATAACATAAAATTGACAAAAGAAATGTAATACGACCCAGATATCTATCTGCCGCATAAAGGCCTAGGCTCTCCCTCACTTAGGCCCACATCCTCAAGAATCCTCTGAAAGAGCCCATATCAGCCAAGTCAAATTAAAATTAGTATACTTAAGATTACAAGTAAAAGGCTAAATGCCTGACTTGAACAAAACAACAACAAAAAGAAGAAGACTAAAAAACTCGTGTGATTTATATTTTTTATTTTGTATTTTAGTCAAAATCAAAATATAAAAATAAGTTTGACACCTACCTGCGTATGCATCCCTGCCAAATGGTGGTGGATAATCGATTTCACCCCACTGAGGTTTGCACAAGAACTCAGCCGTCGAATCTAACTTGGCGGCAAGGTCCAAAACGTATATTTCTTTATCGGTAACTACCAGAGGATTAATTTCCAAATAAGTGAAGTACAGTTCCACGTAGAACTTGTAGAGGGTGCTTATGAACTTGCTCAGCATTGCCTTCTTGCTTGCAGGAACTTTACTCAAAAGGATTTCGTCAATTCGTGACTGTACAAGTGATTCGCCTACTGGGACATCTAATTTCAGAGCTTTAGAATCGACATCTCCGATATCTACACCGCCTTCGTGGTAGAAGAGGATTGTGTCCGCCTGTCTGTGCGAATAGATACAAACGTACATCTCTTCTGCTGGTTTGTGCGCGACGAATGGTTCTATTATGAAATTTCTGAGTTTTCCGACGGCTGAACCGATTTTTTGATCTTTGTTCATACGTTCTGCCACCCATTCCTTTACTTCGCCTAATGTTTTATTGACAGCTATTAAACCTGAAAACAGAAATTATAACATTTAATTGTATATTGTATATTAGGTAAGCAAAATAAATATGTATTCGTAAAATTACTGATTTGTAATATAACAATCGACAAGATACGCTTTCACAACATTGCAAAAATTAATTTAAGAGGGGCGTTTACCTATCGAAAATTAAGACATCGCCGTTTGGCGTTTTTTAAACTCATTTTGTAATTTTAGAATCTCAAATTTGAGTTAGTGACGCAAAAGGCATAAATTTATAATGTCAAGGTCAATTTTTGTACTAATTTATTTTCTTAAGAAAGTTATGTGTTTTAGAAATAACCACAAAAATGCATGAATTTGATTAAAGAAAAAAAACGACCTCTACGCGCCAGCTGCACATTTGATGTACGATATAAAGAAAAAATCAAATTTATGTAATTACTTTTAAAGA
The DNA here is from genome assembly GCA_963170755.1 of Amphimallon solstitiale. Taxonomy (NCBI): domain Eukaryota; kingdom Metazoa; phylum Arthropoda; class Insecta; order Coleoptera; family Scarabaeidae; genus Amphimallon; species Amphimallon solstitiale. The sequence goes on from OY720677.1 coordinate 114,732,186, forward strand.
TAAAAAACATAAAACAGTAAACATTGTCACACATATTTTACACGAGGTTTTTCCAAGCTAATCGCGTCGTCTATCCCCCCCTTTACGGTATCTCTAACGGTCCTAGCGAAGACGAAAATCTATCGGAATCGGTCGACTATTGCAGACTTAAATGCGAGTGACAGTTTAATTACAAACTGTCACTCGCATTTAAATGTCATATATACCTATAATATTCGAGTGTATAATAATATAACAGCTATGGGCAAGCGAAAATTGGCTTATTATAAAACATCAACAACATCAACAGTTCCGTAAGTACTCATTCTTTATACATTATGTTTCCCATCTATAGTATTCCTTTATCTATGACAGAATCTGTGAATAATACCGAAGCACTGTGACAGAACCGAATATCGTCTACCTCCACCTACTCACACCCCCTTGCGTCTACCCGTCCCGCGAGTAATATAAGTTGCAAAAGTTTCTATTTGTTGGTAAACGCCACTTTTAAGCTAGTATGGCTGTGTACCAGATTAATAGAAATAATTGACATATTGAATGACACAAACAAAGAATAAATTATTTATATTAATATTCTGTTTTATAGGCAAATTTATTACAGGTATATGGAAGTATGAAAATGCATTTTGTATAAGTATATTGTTCAAGGTTTTGTCCTTTATTAGTTTATTAATCACTTTTCTACTCTCGTCTTTAAAGTGACATTTATCGCATATGTTTCCATGATGCTAAGTGACCTTCTAAACATACCTTGATAAGCTGTGGCTTCGTGTACTTTAATCACGGGGTGAACTTAGCAACGGGCTCTTAAGTAACAAGCTCTAGGTTTTTTTAAATGCGAAAATCAATTGAAATTCAATCAAGGTGGTCGATAATCTGTCAACGATGTCGACAACAGACAACTAACTTTGTATTATTTTGAGGGGTACCCTTGCATCGATTCTTTACACTAAACAGGGTATTGCCAAATGCATGGCCTTTCGACATTTGAACCCGACAAAAAACAATTGTAACATTTGGAATTGTAAAAAAAGTTTCACGTTATTTATTATTCAGTTAACTTTAGAAAAGGTGATTTTCGGGCAAAATCGGGGAATTTCAGTCTGGTGGACGGGGAATAGTGTTTTCCGAGATTGGCATCACAGTACTATCCTATTCAAAGCCTAAACTGGTCGTATTCCAGCGCTGATTGTATGTGCGTAACTTATTTCAAGGTAAGTTTATTATTACAATATTAGAATAATTTCTAGTTATTTTTAAAAGAGAATTTTAAATGTATAAATTAGACAAGATACACAATGACATACATATTTAATGAGTCATTAAATTTTTATAGTAGCAATTACAGCTATGGATATTATGCAGTTAATCATTGCAGCATTCCCGCCCTTTTTAGTATACACGGTGGCCAGAAAAATGCGGACAAACGCCAGGTAGAACGATTCTTTGTTCAATTCTGAGGCGATAATCTTAATCCAAAAAAGTTATATGGTCCTTCCTTACGGCATACGAGACCATCAAACATTAAGTTGTACGGCTAAAATTTAGCAAAATTCGTCAAATTTATCTATGTAAAATCATTGTGGTGAAATTTAGAAATGGAATTATCTCAAATGCATTGATGTAACTAATCGATTAATACCAATGGTTTACAACAAAAAAAAAAAAAAAAAAAAAAAAAAAAAAAAAAAAAAAAAAAAAAAAAAAAAAAAAAAAAAGCACTGTACTACTTTTTTCAATTAAGATTGTCAACTCAGAATTAAACAAAGATTTGGCCTGCGTGGCGTTTGTCCGCATTTTTCTGGCCACCGTGTATAATAATACAATTTATACACTTATATACAATTAAGCTATCACATTTGTTTGTTAAATGACTATCAGCACAATTACCACGTGTATTCGCATTTTTACATTCTTTAGCAAAATGATTATACCCTGCAAATTGATAACATCTAACTATTTGTAGGTCTTCATACACCTTATATTTTTTCCATTCTACATTTATTTGTGCCCTGTCTATGATGCCGGAATACATCTCCGGTTGAACGGACAATAGGTATACTATTTCTATAATTCTTCTTTTTCTTGTCTAAGTATTTGTTTTCTAGTTTAATTTTAGCTGAGACGTCCTTATCTACTATTTTCGAATTTGTTATTTTCGGTTCAGAAACTACATACTATTTCTCTTAATTTTCTTTTAGAATTGCTGTAGCTACAGTTAATAGCGATACCACCTTTTACAACAGTTTTTACTGTTTCAATTCCAAGTGCTAGTTTACTTGGATCCACTTTATTTTTAATATCCTTTTTTGTTTCGTGTGATTTTCGATCATCCTTTTTAGGTTTAACAATTAACACATCATTTTTCTTTTTCAATAGATCGCTATATGTTTTCTTTTCTGCCTTATTTTCGGTGTTCGAAATAAACTCTAAAATTTTGTAAATCAATACATTTTGTTCTGATATAGTTTGGAGACAATCATTAAGTTTTTGATTCATTTCGTTCATTGTTTGGCACACTTACATTTAACGACAAATATCGCATACATATGTAATTATATCCGTGTCAGTCAACTTCTTATCTTTTCGTCAATGACTGCAGCGCATTTACCATGTCTGTCTTCCTCACATACAAAATACTTTACCGTTCTTTCTGTCCTCCTAAGTTCCACTTTGCAAGCATAGCATTTATTGTATGACACATTTTTGTTGTTTGATATATGTTGGACCTACTTGACAAATGATCAGCCATTTGTTTTATCGATGCATTTCACTAATAGTTTTCATCATCACAATTTCATGTACTTCTCAATAAAAAATAACAATATTTTACTTTTCGACACTGCAACTATATGCAGAGCTGAAAAAATACGTCCTCACTCTTTGAATATTAAACGACTATTTCGTTTTTCATTTAATGTTTGTATTTTCTTTCTGCAGGAGACACTGTATATATAACTTTTGTTTTTCAATTCAGATGGCACATCCACGTCCTGGACACAAACTAAAAATTTAAATTGGTATTTTTTTCTATTAAATGATAAAAATAAATTAAATAAGTGTATAAGAGCTATATACAGAGAAAATTTTGTGCCACCATATAAATTGTCAATAAAATTAAAATGTATATAAGAATGAAAATAACGAGTTTTTTATATTATAAAAAATGGTTCTTATTGCAAAAAAAAAATTACACACAATTGCCACATTTACTTACGTCAATAAAAACAATCAATTTGACATTAGGTCTCTGACGCAATGACAGTTTGTGCAAATATTTTAATTAGACGTCAAAAGTTTAGAAAATCGGACATTATAAAAAACATCATGGCAATGCTCCCGTTTTATAGGATAGTGTAATAAAGCTGTAAGTGGATGCAAAAGAGGCGGATTTAAGCTCGTAGAGATTGACAAATTTATCTAGTATTTTAATAATTTCTTACCTAATTTTCCTCGCCTTTTAATTAACTGATCTGGTTTGACGACTAATTTTTCGGTTTGGAGCCAGGGGTAGTTTTCCACTAGTACGTCATAGTTAGTCCCTGATGTGACTGAAGCAAATTTACATCTTACAGCTGCCGTATCAGCCTCCAAGAGTCTATTGATCAGATCTTTCCCCGTTGCTTCTCTTATAGCTTTCGCCGACATCGTTGTATTTTTTTACGAACTATCTGAAAGAGATAAGAAGACATGTTAGAAAGTAAAGTTTATGAGAAGATTTATAAGTACAAAAGAATTTATCTAATTCGAACCATTAACATTTCGTGAGATATTTTCATATTAGCTTATTTATAAATATATAGTTTTATTTATATAAAAAAATTCTTAAAGTTTGGCTTATTTTTCTAAGAAGGTAGAACTATTTAAAACAATTTAAAAAATGTTATGTCTATAATTTGAAATACTCATACGTATAAGAAAGTCATGTGGTGGTCACACCATATTTTTTATTGATGACGAAAATTGTCGACTTCGAGATTTTTGCAGATGCCCACGTTTTAAGTCCCCTGATACCAAAAGAGCGGTTTTTGCAAACATCTCTCTTTCTCAATCTTCCTCTTGATATCTGATTAAATTTCATAAATTTTATAAAAAAAAAAAAATCGAAATCTCTACCGAAAGTAGGTTTTTTGTCTTAGCGAAGAACAGTTTTCTGCAAATATCTCGCAAATTATTATATTAACTTAATTTGGAACAGCTTTTGTATACCGTATGTGTCAATTTTCAATTGTATCGGTCGCGCTGGCATTGGAGAGGAAAGTAGCGATGCCATGTTGTCACGTATTGCATGAATTAATCGCCATGGCTAATGAAAATTGACACATGCTGTATATATTTCGGAACGTACAAGAAAGAACGTATAAGAAAGTCGTTTTGGTAAACATGTTTAATACTGATTTCATATCTAATAAATAAGCCAAACCGAGCTGACAGCATGTAACTTGATAATTTTGTTCTACTTTAATACAGTAGTACATTTTTGCGCCTCGTTAAATATGTCACAAACTTCCATTGTTAGGCTCTGTCGCCATAGTCAATAAATATTATAATTTCAATACATTCAAACGATTTTTTCAATAAAATATGAAAAAGAGTTTATGTAAATTATGATGATTTAAATTAAGGTGACTCGTTGATAGTAATTGTGTTAATTGTAACAGTGACAAAACTAACATTAGTTTGTTTCTAAGCGACTCTCTTCCAATTGTAATTTTCATTTAATTTTATTCACCTAAAAAGAATATTTTTTTTATCAAATTTAATAACTGCGGCAATTGTTAGTAATGTTTTAGAGAAATTCTATTATCGCTTTGGTTCCTGTCAAGACCCGTAAAAGTAGCCGAGAAAGCGATTATGGCAGAAGTACGAGCCCACAAAGGGCAAAAACCTGTTGATCCATTTACAAGTAGATTATACAAAACCTAGGAAGAGGAAGTTGTACATATGGTCGAAAAGAAATCCGAAGATCCTCAAGGAAAACTTGAATCTAAATCAGTGCCAGCCAGCTCCTACTCAAGTAATTCAAGATAATCTGTCTTCCGCACACGATTCTTACATAAGGATATACACTTAGAAGAGAAGCACTGACTTTAGCATAACACCAACTACACTGGATTCTGTTTACTTTCTTATATGTAGTATAAGACAGTATTGTGATGATGAAAATTTTCGAACTCAAGATTTTTGCAGATGTCTACGTTTTGATATCCCCTGATACCAAAACACTTGGTATAAGAAAATGACTGTTTCTGTACGTTTGTTACTGTTTGTCTGTGTGACCACGATAACGTTCAAACGGCTAAAGCTATCAATATCAAACTTTATATTTACAAGTATAATCTCCCTCTTGAGATCTGATTAGATTGGCAGTAAAATCAGTAGACCAGAAGTAGTACTTTACTTCAAAATTGAATTTACCAATATTTCGTCAACTACTGAGTTTAAACAAATTTATAGTGAATTCAAACGTACTCGAAAGTAAATTTGAGAAAAATTTTATTAAAAGAAATTACAAAATTCGGGCGGGAAGTAACACTTTTACTCTTATAGGGTAGCAATTTTTTTGCAAATATTCGGCAAGTATGCATTTTATAGAGATTTATTAAGAAAATAGAAGCACTTAGAATTTTGAATAACTTTAAAAAAAAACTCAAAATTCGGACCTGAAGTTAAAACACTTACAGGTTTACTTTTTTAAGAAGACAGAAATTAATTTAGAACAACTTTTGTATAATATGAAACGCACACATCTATAAGAAAGTGGTGGCCAGACCTCATCATTTTACACACGAAGTCTCAATCTCAAAGACTACAAGAAGAAACGTGTTATTTAGTATTAATAGTACGGAATTACAATGAACTTTAAGTAAACATGATTTATAGATAATCATTAATTAACTTATAATTATGAAATAAGTAGCATTTTACTATTTAAAAATGTCATGCGATATAATGACAAAGCAATTATATACAGTTCGTCTAATGGATCTTTAGACGCACGTAATTATTTGATAACATAAGCAAAGATTGTCGGTCAGTCTATCTATCCTTATTTAATATCGGTGTCGAATATTCAAGTGCGTAAAATACGTATGTCTGCAATACAAATCATATCTAGACTACTGCATTAATCAATTGAAAAATTAAAAAATGTGAAGTTTATATTAATGCATTATGTATATAGTGCTTAACTTGAACTGGAAGTACCTATTTGATTCGTACGCATAAAAATTAATGACGTGCGTCTAATGATCCATTAGACTAGACGAACTGTATATACTGGAGGCGCGTTAAGTTCCGTTGCACGTCATCGATGACGTTTACATGTTGTCATAACTGTATTAGAGAAACTAAAAAAGTTACTTTGCTAAATTATACTTGAGGGCATTTATTTCATTATCTTAAATAGAAGATTTATAAATTGATCGTAATATACGCATTCATGGCAAATAAACACATAATTTCCTTTTCAATATTAAATTTCTTTATTACATATTTTTAATAGACTAATAGTTCAATTCGGTGTTGACAGATAAATCATATCTGTCAAAAAGACGTGCGTTGTGTATATTCTTCCTGTCAAATTTTTCATGTTTATTTTTACGTTGATATAAATTGTTTAAAAACAGTGCTTCTTAGAAGTGTATTTATTATTTATTTGCGTCCATTGAATATAATACCGAAAGGTTTCTGTAAACAGTCGAAGCTTTTTACAAACTTTTCTATAATCATCTGATTCACGAGAATAGCGTAAGTAATGTTTATTTTAAATTTTATTATGGATACGTTATGAAACATTTAAGAGGCCACCGGACGGCTTGAATTACGGATTTCCTTTTTTCCAGCTTATTTCTGCATCAAATCGAAAACGGTTTTCACAAACATGTTTAAAAAGTAATACTGAATATGTGTATCTATTTTTTTTTCCTAAAATGAACAAAAAACATTTTTTATTTCTTTATTAGTGACTAAAACAAAAAATTAAATGGATAGACAAATTGAATGAATTATTGTAGAATATTTATACCGCATATCAGCTATATTAAATGTTTTATAAATTGCTCAAACGTAATTTACGATTAGCAAATTTTGGACCGGGGAGGTGCTGCTCTCTGGCGAAGGCAAGGTGTATATCAATTTTCGTAACTTCATTGGCAACGTTGCTAACATAAATCTCGTGAGACGATTCTAAAATGCACTGGTCTAAACTAATCCGCATGCCCGCGGCACAAACGCGGCAATATACGATTTTAAAAGATGTGCATGAGTTAGAATCATATGGTTAGAATACACTGACGTATGACGGCTGGCTTATAATAGACATGTCAGACATAGAGTACACGGAGACACGAGGTGAACGTTGTTGAGTAGTATGTGTTTGAAATACATATAATAAATAATAATAATATATAATACATATTTTGTATACATACCGAGCAATATATCTATATTTTTGCAATGGTATAGCATAAAAATCATTTATATATATGCATAAGTATATGTAATTTCAGTAATCTTATACTTTTTATAAAAAAAATCATTTCATTTCATTTTCCAGAAATTTAAATAACAGGACCTTTTTAACTTAAACTTGATTTTGATATTTTACTATTTGAAAAACAGTACTAGTGTTACATTTGCTAACCATTTATTTAAAAAATCTTTGAAAGACCAGGTGTTGGGACCAATTAAAAGGAAACAATTTCTTCATCGATAAATTAATATATTTGATTTTGGAATGTGCTATTTCTGCTCACAAGGAGAATCAAGAACAGACTTATGAGAGATTACTTTTTCGATTTTTCACAAATACAGATAAAATTATTTAATAAACATTACAACAAATAACGAAGGTGGAATAAACTAGCAAAGAAATACAAAAAAAAATATCAAAGCACCCTTATTAATAACACTACTGTTTAAACGAGCATTATTAAAAATAAATGCAGCTTATAGTTGTGCATTATTTAAATGTTCCTAATCCATTTCTAAATATCAGATCCTTTGAAAACTTGAACTTGCAGTAAAAAAAAATTTTGCAATTCATTTTAAGTGAATGAACTTCAGTGTACGTATTTTAACACTACAAAATCTATGCGTACCAACAAAAACATCAGCGCCTATTATTTAAAAAAAAATACCCCTCAGGTAACAAAATGAATCTTTACTAAAATAGTTCTTTTTTATAAAAATAACTCTGGACACTATATAATTGTTTTGTTTACAGTAATAAATCAATAAGCTAGTAAATAAATACATTCAACTTAACACGAGTAATTGCGCATTAAAATGAGTAAAAGAACATTATTCCGAATAAATGAGCAACAACTTGCGAAGAAAAGATCCATAACATGGAATTACGAAAGAACCTTCATTAACTGTAACGATGCAGAAGATTTTGTCAAATCGGAAACTTGTTGGAGTTTAAAAAACACAAACAACACTGAGTCTGGTGTAGTTAAGTATTTTCGATGTAATAAAGTTAAATGTCGAGGACAACAATGTGCAACTGGTATTAAATTAATTCTGGATTCATCCTGTGAAAATGTTCTCCTATTTCGATCGCAAGTAAGTTATTCTTGTGATTCAATTGCAACAAAGGCCGGTACCGAAATGAACGACAAACTAAAGAACGAAATCAAGGATTTCTTTACCAAAAAAAATAAAACCGAAAGCAATTTTGGATGTTCTTGCCCAGAAATATAATCCACCACCAAATATAAACCAAATAAAAATATTTCTGGCTAAATTAAGAAAAACCATGTACGGTCCACCAACAATATCTCTTGGTGAACTGTAAAGTTGGCTTCTTAAGAATAGTACTGTCCCCAATGAACGAAGCAAAGCTTTTATCGTAATTTCACAACCGATGAGGACGACGGTGTTTTTAGATTCATGGCAACCAGTAAAATTCCATTAGAAAATGGAGTAAAAAAGAATATCAGTATCCACGCAGATGCAACGTATAAATTGATTTGGCAGGGGTTCCCTGTTTTCTTAATAGGAACAACTGACCGCGATAAAAAATGTCATTTACTGGGAATAGCAGTATGCACCATAGAACGAACTGCCGATTTTCAATTTATTTTTCAGAAGCATGTTTACAGCGTCTGAATGTCAATACTCGCAGTTTAATATTGAATATGGACAACAATTTAACATAACATTACAACAGCATTGTCTGCAAATTTACGGGAAGAAAGCGAATAAACTTTGCGTTAAAAGGCTGACATCAAATGCGTTGTGAAGCTGCTTCCATTTCTTTCAATTCGGGTGGTGAATTTCATAGAGTATTACATAAAGCTTTGACTCAAACAAGTCCCCATTCTTATACTAAACGGTATATAAAAAAATAAATAAACAACGGCGACTAAAGTCAGTGAAACGACAAATATTTAACACCAGAAAGAGGAAAAGACACTCTGTAGTGACTTGTGATAAAGATTATGGCCCAGAGGCTAATGAATCAGTAAGAGATGATTTTTCAATGGAGGAATACAACCGAAAACGGGAACAGTTCCTTCAGGATTTGAAAAAATCAAATGAAGACATTTTGTACATCGAAAGTGCGACTAGAAGCCAAAAAACTAAGGATAAATGAAAGATCAGTTAGAGTTACCGCGTCAAACTTTGGCAGTATATGCAAATTGCACCCTAAAACGTCTTGTGTCAACACAATAAAAACATTGTTATATAATTCCTTCGATGGCAATAAACATACACGGTATGGCAATAGGAGCGAACCATTAGCGAAAGCTGCTTTTCGAGAGCGATAGGATATCGAAAAAATTATTGACTGTGGTTTATTTATCGACAAGGAGAATTTCTACCTGGGCGCGGACCCTGATGGGATAATCGGAGAAAATCTTCTTGAAATAAAATATCCATCCGTCTCACAAAACATGGATCCCCTAGTGGCCATTCAAGAAAATCAAATTAAATTTGCAACAATAGAAAAAGGTCAATTAAAATTAAAAAGAAGCCATGATTATTACTATCAAGTGCAAAGTCAATTAGCAATAACTAAAAGAAAAATGTGCTATTTTGTTGTGTGGAATAAGCATGGCATGCTGGTGGAAGAAGAAAGTATAAGTTTGTGTCGGTACAAAAGCAACATGTAAAACTTTATTTTGTAGATATAGAGAGATTCGGATTTTTTCAAAAATGTAATGCTTCCCAAACTTGAAGAATTTTTTTACATGTGCTTACTACTAGAATTGGTGGATCCCCGCTATACAAGAGGCCTTCCAATTAGAAATCCCCCTAGAAAACAATCGTAGATTTTTATAAAAAACCGTGTTTCTTGGATTATTTTAAATTTTGAATACTGATACTTTATAAAAGCGTCTTAATCTATTTACATAAAAAATTGTGGAGATCTCAGAAGAATGTTCCAGAAATTAATCAAGCATTGGATATCATTGTTCCGATTTTGTATGCAAACGCTTCTTCTGCAGATGTCGAAAGAACTGTTTCATCATATGGGCTTGTCCATTCAGAATTAAGAAATGCAACATTGCTAGAAATAGTCTTTTTTTATTAATATGAAACACACAGTTTTCTTATGTTTATTTATGTTTTCTTTGTATTTGAAATTTTTTATGTAATGTTACTAAATAAATGTAAGACGAATTTCTTTATTTTTCTGCTTAAAATAATTATGTAAATATATGTAATAAAAACTATAAGAGACTATTACAAGAAGAAAAATCACGTTTTTTTAAATAAAAATCACATTTATTTAAATAAATCATAATTTAAACTCTGATTTTATTCAAATGATTTAAATCATCTCAACTCTGAATATGAATATAGGATTATATATCTATTGATAGGTAGCAAGTGAACGTATTATTTAACAGTCATGAATAATTCTTTTTTTCTTATAATTTCTTATTTTATTTTGATATCGTAATAACTAAAACATTCTATCGGCCCATAATCTAATAAATTATACCCTTCTTATATAAATAACTATTATTACACTGATTCTCGGATCACACATATTTACGCGGTATTTCGAAAAATGAAAAAGTCAAAACTATCAAAACAATAATGTGCCATGTGTTGAATGTAATATATTTTTGTTGAATAACCTTTCATTTGTTTCTTAGTTGGTTCGGATCGAAATTTTCTGCACCCAATTTTAATTTTATGTGTGTATTATCTATATTTGTCTGATTCAAACGACTCAATAAGTGCGCGCCCTACGTTTATCCTTTATGCCTTTTTGTATATCAACTCGTATCTATATCACTAAACGCACGGAAGAGACGAATCGTCTCATTCTCCTAATATTTGGTTGTCGTTAGTATAAATCAACGATGAATTATGTACCGATTCCCACTCTTTACAAACCAATCCTCGCTGTTGCCAAATTGCCACATCTGTGGTTACTTACAGCAGTCTGAAGGGGAGAGGGGTTAACGAGCATCGAAATATTTTTACCGTCCGGAGCGCTCTTAAGGGTTTTCGACAATCTAAATAAATATAATAAATAAGTTGAGAAAGACTGAAGTCTTAGAGCATTTCAATTAATAAATATATTACGTTATAGTTATTGTATTGTGAATAATTTTTTTCTTTGGTTATATCAAATGTCACTGACAGAAATAAAAATAGATCCGGCAACATATACAAGGCGAGTCGTCATGGATCTAATATGACGTGCAACGGAATATAACGCGTTTCCACCATATATACATATAGAGTGCGTGTCTAAAGTCCCCCCACCCCCACCCCCCGTTATTTTTTAAACGAAATGGAATAAAACACTGAAACAAAAATGAAAAACAAAACCACTATAAAAATACTAACTGATGACTATGTCTCATTTTGATTTTAAATTTTGAGAGACGGCGCCGTGCAATATGTCAACGTAAAAATTTTAAATGACAAAGAGTGTTTTTTTTAGATTTCCTTCATTTGTTAAAAACAGAAACGTCGAATTTCACGGGTATCAAAACAACAACTAAAATTGAAAAAAAAAACAAATAATCACATCACTGTGATTTTAAATTAAACGTTCAAAATGAGCACCCCTCAACTTCTAGGCAATAGAACAACAACCGATTGCAAAACAATGATGTAGTTATTCAACCCGTGAAATTCGGCGTTGTTTTAACAAATGAAGGACATTTTAAAAAAAACATAATTTTTGAATAGATCATGGTTTTGATAGAGCAACTTTTAATTAATTCAACAAAACATTCCAAACATAAGTAAGTTCAGTCCCTGAAAGACAAGGATAGGGAGGTCATGCTTTTGATAGAGCACACTAAATGATTCAACAAAACATTTCAAGCATAGCAACTTAAAATATTAATTCAAACATACTCGAACAACAAAAGACTATTTATTAGATTTCTTCTTTTTATATTCTTGCAAATTTAAATAAATCGAGATCTTAGTAAAATTTCATATTTCATAAGAATTTTATTGCCACCTCTACACATTAAATTGGGCTTGATGAAAGAGTTTTGTGGAAGTTCTCGACAAAAACGGAGAATGTTTTAAATATATTTGCAAACAATTTCCTAAGTTGCCTGATGACAAAATAAAAAAAGGGAGTTTTTATAGGTCCCGATATTCGGAGTTCATTTAAAGAATTTATTGAGAACTGCTTAGGAAATAACAAGGATCCATACTATGAGAACATAGTCAGTAAAATGTTGGAAAATATTGGAATGTCAGGCTGCAACATGAGTTTGAAGGTGTACAATTTCTATTCGCACATTTAAACCAATTTCCAGAAAACCTAGGAGCAGCTACTGAGAAGCAAGGATTCCACCAGGATATTAAAGAGATGGAAAGGCGTTATCAATGTCAATGGAGTTTATCGATGATCCCAGACTACTGTTGGACGTTACGTGATAATCTGCATAAAATTCATAGCGAAAATTCCACAAAACGGAAATTTCTAACAAAAAGGCGAAGATTCCGTTAGGTTGAGCACTAATAATACGTAATTCGTTATATTTGAAGCACTACTGATAATTTTGTTAAAAATAAATGTATATTTATATTTTAATGTCTGTATTTATTTTATTTTGCGATTTGCAAAAATATCTTACGTGATACCTACACAAAAAATGAATAAAAAAATTATAATCAGTGCATCAAAATTATATGAAACCACGTATCAAAAATAAAACATCTAAAAAGTTTCATTTTGCAGATCTGTGTTACCCATGTATCAAACAACAATTTACAATAAATATCGAACATTAAATATGGTCATAAATATTGTTTAATCGCAGAGCAATTTAATTAGCACTACAAGGACGTACGTTATTTTCATGTTTCTATAAAATTTAATTAACTTAATTTCTTTTTTTTATTTCTATTCACTTATATGTTTATATTTAAAAATATTGCGTAAGACAGTAATAGAAGAGTGTAGAATATCATCATATCAAATTCCTATAAATTTTGTTTTCAAAAATATTTAGTATACTCGTACTGATAAAACACAATCTTTTTCCTTGACAGTTAGTGGAAGTCGCAAACATGTTATTAGATATAACACATCAATTAATTTCAATCATATTTAAAATTGTTTAATAGCAATAAGTCTTTTTTTTTAATTCAGGATCCTGTACATATCAAAAGTTGGACATACATAATCTTATCATTTATAATATAAAACAAGCAAAATGTACGTATAAATAGATTGCCTCCGTTGACGTAATAGTTGGTAGCCGAACAATAAAAAAAGCAGTTTATGCTTTATGCATTCCTTCTATAACAATATATGTATCCGATTAATGATGCGTGTATTTTGTTGCAGAAAGAATACATTACTTCGTTATTTCCTAGTCTCAATATGACTTCATTCAAATACTTATAATTAATGATTTGGTAGCGTTGCTTTTGTAGTAATTACTCGGGCAATTAGTATTTGCTTGCGTTAAAGTAAACAATGGAAATTATTTTAATGATACAGTTGTCGACTAACACCAATTCGGCAATTACGTGTTTTAAAACAATTTATTATTTCCTGCCAAGATTAAATACACAGTCGAAATGGAAGAAAATAATTGCATACATTTTTTAGGCCTTAAAATTACCAAATCCGATAACCGGCTTAGCTTTAATATTATTATATTTAATATTTTCAGATGTTTGCATACCGAGGGATTCACGATTGTTTACCTGCTGTACTTAGATTTTAATTTACCTCTAATTTCTATTTTATGGCTTTCCCTATAATTAATCAATAACTATTATAATGTATTGTGTATTATCCCATGTATTTCTCCCCCCCCCCCCCATTTTATAATTACCGCCTAACACTACTTTTAACCTAATTTTCTGTTTCATGCAATACTGTGTTCGTTAATGGCCATGTTGGTCGAAACTGCGGTCACACGTTTTGTTTAAATATAGTGATACAACAAAGTACGTGTTTTATTATATTAATATTTCATGTGTTTATTTAGCACTTCCAAATAAAAGTGCAGGTTAATGCAATGTTCGCGATTTATGATTGACCATACACTTCAAAATACCCGTTTCTATCGTAACACGGGCTTACAACCGAGTGACTGCACCGTACATGTTGAAATCTATTCTCACAATTTTCCAATAGAAAACAAAATTACAAAAGACTCTAATTTTTCCACGTGTCTTCATTGGAAACGAATTTTCCCACTGAAGGGGCTGCTTTTTAATCACACTTTTGAAGAAAGAACGGGGATAGCTCAAACAGCCAGTAGCATATGAGAGTATGCAAGTGTTGGCCTACTCGTCTTCCACTCTACAGTTTCCCCATTACTTTCAGGAGTATTATAATGGGCCTATATTTCAACGTGAGACACAATCATATACAGTGAGGACGCGCGGGTTGGATTAAATTCATTTAAAATTTTTGGTTTTGTTTTATGGAAAAACGCTCGGATAGGTCGATTTTTATTTTTAGCTGCGGTTTTTTTGATGAAAAATTGATGTAGAAAGGGTGGTCCAAAAATAAGTTACGACCATCAATTTTTTTTTCAAATGGAAACATGTTTTTTATTTAATTTGTTAATTCTGCATCGAATTCTAAGTATGTTTCATGTACCATGTCCTATACCCAAACTCAACAGTTATCGAGAAATTTACAATTGAACATATCAATAACTGCAGTTATTGATATGTTTACTATACAGATAACAGTTGGGCTGAAAAGTTCGTATCGTTTTATAGAAAAACACATTTTTTTGGCAAAATTCGATTTTATTATTCAACATAGTTGCCTTCGAGGGCGATACACCGATTATAGCGATCTTCCAACTTTTCAATACCATTTTTGTAGTACGATTTGTCTTTAGCCTCAAAATATGCCTCTGTTTCGGCGATTACTTCCTAATCGGCTTTAAATTTCTTTCCAGCGAGCATTCTCTTGAGATCTGAGAACCGGAAAAAGTCGCTGGGGGCCAAATCTGGAGAATACGGTGGATGCGGAAGCAATTCGAAGCCCAATTCATGCAATTTTGCCATCGTTTTCTTCGATTTGTGACACGGCGCATTGTCTTGATGAAACAACACTTTCTTCTTCTTCAAATAGGGCCGTTTTTTCGCGATTTCGTCCTTCAAACGCTCCAATAACGCTATATAATAGTCGCTGTTGTTTTTGAATTATTCCACGTGCATCCCAAAATACGGACGCCATAACCTTACCGGGCGACTGTTGTGTTTTTCCACGCTTTGGATTCGGTTCATCGCGTGCAGTCCACTCAGATGACCGACTGGACTCCGGAGTGTAGTGGTGGATCCATGTTTCATCGATTGTCACATATCGACGCAAAAATTCACTTCTATTGCGGTTGAACAGCTCCAAACATTGCTCTGAAGCATCGACACGTTCTTGTTTTTGGTCGATTGTGAGCTCGCGCGGCACCCACTTTGCACATAGCTTTCGCATACCCAAATATTCATGAACGATATGTCCAACACGTTCCTTTGATATCTTTAGAGTGTCAGCTATACAAATCAACCTCAATTTACAATCTTCCAAAATCATTTTGTGGATTTTTCTAATGTTTTCGTCCGTAACAGCCTCTTTTGGACGTCCACTGCGTTCATCGTCTTCGGTGCTCATATGGCCTGTACAGAATTTAGCAAACCACTTACGAATGGTTGCTTCGGCCGGCGCAGAGTCCGGATAACACTCATCAAGCCACTTTTTGGTATCAGTAGCACTTTTTTTCATCAAAAAATAGTGTTTCATTAACACACAAAATTCCTTTTTATCCATTTTTTACAAAATAACAAAAGTTGCTTCACTCAAAATGCTGTACCTCACAAACTAATAGTCAGACAGCTGTCAAATTTATACACGTATCTTTTGAAAGTGGTACTAACTAAAAATGATATGGATTTTATTCTAGTGGCGCCATCTCTTAGAAACGATGCGAACTTTTCAGCCCAACTATTAGAATAGCAAAATTTTACGAGAGCCTAGGCAGTTAAAAAGGAATTACTAATTTCATTTAGCTGCTCACAAAAGAGTTTTATTTCATCGAAACCTATACAGGTAGATTTAGTCAATATTCCTGGACATTAGTCTAGAACACCTGCATTCATCCTTCATCTAGAACTTACTCCGATCAAGCTACAATATTCTATAACCAACGCCATGAATATCGTATATGATCTTTGTCAATTCCTCTCCCTGGAGCTGCTGCTGATAATATCTCACAAAAATTTTAAGCAGTTCTAAATGACAATCCTGGAATTTGTACTGTACGTCGAATTGTTGACTTGTTTAGTGGTAGAGAATAGATTTTTCCTTAAAGGGGATACATGTGCCGGCACAAAATTTACTTTAAATATGCCCCTACTACAACGGTAGATATGGAACGATCGTTTTCAATAGACATGGGTAACGCACTAAAAATCTGGGTATCAACGCAAGGAGTTAACGCTATTGCGCCATACTTCCACGTGATACATTTAATATTTGCATGCCGTGACTCCGTCCGTTTACTGGCTTATCGTAGCGCTTGAGTTATGGGATAGAAAGGTGGCGATATTTACAAAGGTATCACTTCCAAATAAAATAATAAATATAAATACCTTAAATGCTTTTAAAAATCTGTAGATAGCAAAATTTATTGTTATTTGTTTTGATAACCAAATTTATAGTTTATCGATCATATATAAATAACAAGACTACACACAAAAACATTCTAAGTTTAAGAATTCAGATTTATTTGTTCTAAAAATAAAGATAAAATGAGCAATGTATTGTTAATATGCATTTCTTTGCATTCATTTTAAATATCGCTTATATTCTTGTGTCATATATTATATTTAATTCGAAACATCATATAGCTGCGACCGGTGGTTCCCATGTTTTGTGATTTTTAAATACAGTACATTAGTACAAACTGAGAACGCGATACTCGAAAATACGTGCATATCATAATAATTTTGAATATATTTTTAAATAAAAATGAATGAGAATTGGAATTGTTTTAAGTTTCAAATTCTAAACCCATTGTCAATTGAAAAAACATATAAACTAATTGAAAATTGTTCCTGGCGCCCGGCAATTCTATGACTGCAGTGTATACTGTATTAAGTGTATTACGAATTCCGCTCATTGCGTTGTAACAGTTGTATTGATGCGTCATTGGCACTGACATCATGTACCCTTGACTTCCGATCCCTAGTAATAACATCTATAGTACTATTTTAACAGTACCCCTGTACATTCAAATTTCAAACGAAACTTTCTATTTGTGACATTCGAATGTCATATGTTAAATGTTTGCTGTAGTATTACAAAATTACTGCAATCACATTTCAAAACTACCTATATATTGGACTAATGATGGCTTATCAACCTCAGCCACTTTATCTAGAAATATTAAATACAAGGTTTTATCGCTCGCTCCTGGTAGAGACTCATTAGAAAGTCGTTAAACCATGTAGTAAGGCGGGCTTGCGTGGCATGAAATTATTATTATTATTACTAAATCGATTATTTGTTTTACTTCGAATAAATATTATTAATTGTAATAAGTAGGGTCAGCCCAAATTAAACATCATAAAAATTCAGTATTTACAAATTTAACTGTAACAGGTGCCAGTTCAAACAATGCAAGTGTAGAAACAAATAATAATTTTTATGATTTCTATTTTTTTAAAACGAAAAACTGTGTCTCAATTTTTCCTTCCTGAAAATCTAAATATGAGACAACAAGGGCAAATATAAGACGCCCTTATATATTCGTTATTATAGAGTTTAGGGATTTGGGCGGGTAAAAATAAGACAGAGCATTTCAAAATGAAGACATTTTATTAACATTTTTTTCTTGTATCTTATCTCAGAAAAGCATGAAAAATCCACAAAATAAACAAGAACAAATTTGTCTCATATTTGAGAAATCATCAACCAAAATATATTTTAATATTTAACTTGAAACAAACCCTTGGAAAAATGGAAACTAAATTTACATTCTTTGGTGAAAATTTTGCACTAAATTATAGCTTCATAACTAGGCCCAATAAAATCATCTCCTCCATCGCTTTCACCACTTGCTTCCCATGATACATTAGACTCATCCGACGAATCGATTATTGACTTAGTAATTAATTTTGGCTTCAGTTTTTCTTTTGTCTTTTCCATTTTTTGTTTCCTTTTTCTTATTTTTTTATTTTCTATAGCACGTTTTTGATCTGCCTTTGATTTAATACTTTTTAAAAACTCTTCTGACGTCACAATTTTGGCCCTAGTATCTACTTTTCTTCGCAGGGCTGCAGGAACGTTTGACTTTTTAATCTTTTTCAATAAGAAATTTTCGAAGAGACAACTGGGTTCAGTGTTTCGAACATATTTCAAAGGCCTAGATCCGGAGCCAGGTGAAACTGAAGGGGGCCAGATTGACGTTCATGTACTACATTTAAAGGGCCAAGTATTTCATCTGAAGGGCCGGGTACTTCACCGGAAGGATGATCAGGTATTTCATTTGAAGAGCTAGGTATTTCATCTGAAGGGATAGGAGCATCAAGTGTCTCAGTTTTGCCTTCTGATGTGTCTCACATTTGCCTTTTGTTTTGTCTTACTTTTGCCTCTTCACTTTATCGTTCTCTGGACACGTTATTTTTAAAGTTATAGAACAGTTCTGCTGCAAGCCACTAGAGAACACCACTAGTAACAAAATCCAATGCTTAAATCAAATTTAAACACATAACCGAGAGATGGAACTACAAAAGTGTAAGCCAGAAAAATAAAAGTTTCTCGGCTTTTTTATAGAAGGTGTCAAATAATTAGGATTTATTACAAAAAAATTACGGCACAAGTAGCTAAAAATTTTGAAACATAGTAAAATAATGTTAACAAACAATACCATGGATAGATATTTCTTGAAAATACAAAAATGAAAATTTTATAGAACTGTCTTTTTTTTGCCCCACTTTTTTGGGTGTGTCATAATTACCTCGACTCACCCTAAATTATTTCTATCAAATAAATTAACCAGTCTAGAATTTAAAGAAAATACATTTTAATTGAGCTACAGATTAAATTATATTATAAATACTATTCAGTTTGTACCATCTTAAAAATATAATACTAACCTAGGTATATGAAACACTCCTGGAATATATTTAATGAACGAAAACAAGTGCGAAAATATCGTTTTTAACATTCAACTATCTCACTATTAGCACAAACTGTTTTATATGATTAGTGTATTTCGCTTAAATCCACCATAAGCCGAATAATAAAACAGCATCTCCAAACGTATTTATATACAAACGTTTAAAAATCAATGAAAAGAGATAACAAATCGTGATAAAGAGCGGTGGACGATAATCGGTCGGTCGGAGAAGTTCTTAAATTGACGTCTGATGATATCAATATAATATTCGAGATTGGTTGCAAAAATTGTTGGAATCGATCGTATGATGATTACTGATGATAAAACGAGTGTTTTATTTTTATTTTATAAGTGTAATAAGACCAGCGTGATTGATGCTCTTAATGAAAATTAGAGTGACTAGAAAATTAAGTCATCTATATGTAGATGTAGTGTAATATTGCACAATCTTACAGCACTTGAATTTAATTATAAATAATAATAACAATAATAATTCTTTTTTATTTATTTGACGGAGCGCAGCTAAAACCGCTCAATTCAGCCCTAAGTTAATATACAGCGCTTAAATTACATGCACATTATTGAATATAAATAAGTCGTAAATTATGCTATAACAAGAACTTTAAAATATATCTAACTGCGCCTTTAAGTAAAGAATAAAGAAAGGAAGAATCAAAAGAAATGCAATGAAAGGAAATGTAACTGTCACACAACCAGGAAAAAAAATACATAGTGTGCGTACACCTGAACAACAACACTACATGCCAAGGTCCTGTGATTCTCTAGTAATTTGCATTGCTTTGTAAATGTACAGTGTTGCCCAGTGCTGCCGCGTCTACCGATTTTTCGGTAGATCTACCGAAATTGAACTCTTTTTACCGATCTACCGAACTAACTATGATATTTTACGATTTTTTCACGTCGTGTAGTAAATAATATATATACCGGGTGTCCCGTAAAAAACGCCAACAATAATAACTCCGTTATTTATTGTCCGATTTTATTAAAACAAAAAGTCAGTTAATTAGCATCAAAAATACTACAAGAAAGTAGTGTTTTAGTTGTTTTCAATTGTTTTCATTAATGTCAAACGATAGTCAACTTTTTTATTTTAAATGGAAACAGATATATTTTTGGCAATATTCGGATTGGATTTTCTTTTCTGAATTCATCGATGTATAACATGTCTATTTTTATAAACGATTATTGAAAGAAAACCATTTATTAAAATTGACCATGTTTTTAATAAATTATGTATAACATTTCGAATGTGCTATGAAACATTGAAAACGTAAGTATTATAAGTATTATTCTAAAAAACAAAACAAAACACTTCACAATAATTGTTCAAATTGCCCGCCACCTTGTTCAATACATAACGCACATCTCCTAATTACTCCACGAGTCGCATTTAAAAGACAAACGGCAAACGTGTTAATAATTCTTTGTCTTAAAATGTCAACATTTTCTGGAGGTGTCAAATAAACTCGATCTTGTAGATAAGCCCACAACCAAAAATCTAGGGGCGAAAGATCGGGTGAACGCGCAGGCCACTCGATAGGACCGGATGTTCCTATCCACCTATTTCCAAATTGGGTGTTCAACCAATCAGTATTTACTCTGGCGTTGTGAGCGGGGGCCCCATCTTGTTGATAAAATATTCTATTTAAATTTGCCAAAGGTAATTCATCTAAAAAGTTTTGGAGATTTTCGTTTAATAAAGTGTGATACTTTTCTTGATTTAAGCAACCATCTGTGAAAAACGGCCCAATTAATTGATCGCCTAAAATACCACACCAAACATTTACGCTGAAACGTCTTTGAAAATTATTTTCAATGACAAATCTCGGATTGTCTTGGCTCCATTGTCGATGTATGTTTCTATTAAAAATACCATTGTTGCTAAAAGTGCATTCATCAGACCAAATTATCATTCTGTAAAAACTCCGGTCTTGTTCTAATGCATTTAAAAAAAAGTCGACAAAACTGTATTCTTCGGCGTTGATCATTTTGTTCTACTGCATTAACTTTTCGAGCTATGTACGATTTAAATTTGTGTTTTCTTTAAATACTATGGACTGTAGTTTTTGATACCCCAATATTATGTGCAATTTCGCGAGTCGAAGTTCGTGAATTTTTTTGTGTGCAAGAAGAACATCATATTCCGTATCATCGGCGAATCTACGTCGCTGTGTTTTAGGTTTTTTAAATGATTCATAATTCCTCAAATTCGTTTCAATTCTCTGAAGTATTTTCGAATCTGGAACTTCTCTGTCCGGAAAACGAACGCTGTAACGCCGAACTGCTTGAAGACGATTTTTATTACATTCAAAAAACACTTGCAACATGTCTGTTGTTATTCATTTTTACGAATATACTTTTACTTGTGGCAAAACGTTCAAGTAGAACAATAAATAAGACGTAATAGACACTCACACTGACGTTTATCGAATTTTAATTTTTTCATGGCACATTCCAAAATTTATAAATAATGGAATACAAAGATGAAATTTATTAAGTGTTTTATATTTTTTTTTCAATAATTGTTTATCAAAAATAGACATTTTATACATTGTTGAATTCAGAAAAAAAATCTAATCCGAATATAGCCAAAAATATATCTGTTTCCATTTAAAATAAAAAAGTTGACTATCGTTTGACATTAATAAAAACAACTGAAAACAAACAAAACACTGCTTTTTTGTAGCATTTTGATGCATATTAACTTTCTTTTTGTTTGAATAAAATTGGACAATAAATAACAGAGTTATTAATATTATTGTTGGCGTTTTTTACGGGACACCCGGTATATCTATATATCAATATTACAAACTTTTCACAACTGTTTTATAAAACGAAGAAAATTTTATTTTAAATATACTGCAAACTATATGTAGGAGAAATGTATTTCGGTGCCCATGTCGAAAATTTTATATTGGAAAAAACATTTTCTGACAAACTAATGTTTTGGCAACTTTTACTGAAACAGGTTTTTATTGTGAAACCTTTTTGTAATATTTTTATTGTTTTAATAAAACGACTTCATTCCTTTCACAAATAACGCTTTTTATTTCAATTTTTGGAAATCTATCGAAATTTCACGAGTGAATATTACCGATTACCGACCAGATGTAGAGTGGTAAAATTTGATTTTTTCACTGAAGTAAACCGTTACTTCCGATTTACAGATTTCACTGAAAATTTCGTCACTGATAGCATTAGTTATTTAGGCGCTCTCGTGTTCAGAAAGAGGGGGGGGGGAGCTTCAAAACGTGGACATCTGTGAATATTTCGAGGTTAAAAATTCTTCCTTATACTACGTTAAGAAATAAAACACCAAATGCGGAAATAAGTTGCTATAGACTATTCAGAATCCTCACAAATTGAGACAGATTTCTAGAATTGTAGTGAAATCAAAATTTCCAACTCTCCTTTGTCATCACTAGAAAACACATACATAATTACTAAATCATTGATGAAAGTAAATATGTATTAATTACCCTCAAAAAATACTTTCATACAGCATAGAAATGCCTATCAAATATTAACAATATTTCAAACACTATAAAAACACAATTTCTAATATGATTTAAAGCCCATATGTTAATGTGGATACATTTTTCGCGCTCATCTGTACTCATTAGTATTCTGTATCTACGATTTATATGGACTATATAAGTTATATACAGTGTGGTGATAAAGTCTGGAACAAAATTCATAAAAGCGTTCTATGTTTTTAAGAAAATCGCTCGGACAGGCCAATTTTGTTTTTAAAATGCCGTCTTTTTGACGAAATTTTTTTTTGAATGACGTCATTGGTTTTTACATAATGACGTCATCAATTTTTTTAATGACAACCTTATTTTTTTCAGTTTTTAATAGATCTTCTTACTGCTAAAATGGTGATGTACAAAAATTGGTACCTTACATAACAATTTTTTTAAATAAATGACACATTTACTTCACAACTTTAATAGTTACAATTTAGTAAACATACTAATAAAAAAAACATATTTAAGAAAGTAATCAACAGGACTTAACGCAAATGTTCAAAGTGCCCCCCTCCATCCATTTGTCATTAACCAGTATGACAGTCAACACTTTCTATACTGCGCTCAATAATGGTTGGCCTAATTTGTTGCATTGCATCACGAATTCTCTGTTGCAAATCTTCCAAGTTGTTGGGTCTATTGAAATAAACTTTTGATTTCAAGTAACCCCATAGATAAAAATCTAAGGGCGTTAGGTTGGGGAACGCGCTGGCCACTCCATTGGCCCTATCCATTTTTCTATAAAGATAGCATTGGCGGACCTCTATGCCAAAATGAGAAGGCGCCCCATCTTGGTGAAACCAAATATTCTGATGACGTACGTCGCTATTTTCATTTTTAGGAGAAGGAGCCGCCACTAAATCAAATTTAAAAAAAATTGATTACAATATTGACCATGAAGAATACAGGAAGAAAAGAACACAAGTTAAAGTATTGATTAAAGTAGCAAAACAAAAATCCTGGACAGACTTTGGAACGAAAATGGAAGAACAAGGAAAGGGATATTCGAAACTGCTATATAGAACATTGAAAACCTTGCGTAAGTCAGCTGGAACACACCCAAGAAATAAAGAAGGACAAATTCTAACAGCAGAACAGGATATAAGGGACAGATGGTATGGATACTTTTCCGATTTGTTTGAAGCCGAAACAGGGGGAGAGGTCGACGCAGAGGATTTCTCGCCTGAAGAAGCTAAAGAGACAACATCAAACATACAACTGAACGAGATCACAGAAGAAGTGGAAAAGCTAAAACCAGGATAGGCAGTCGGTATTGACAATTTAAAGCCAGAAATGCTGAAATACATGGGAGTTAAAGCTACACGGTTACTACTTAGAATAATAAACTTGGCATGGGAAAGGAAAACAACCCCCGAGGACTAGAAAATAGCACTTATCATCCTCTTACACAGTGGCGGCCCGTGAGTTTTTGGAACGGGAGGGCACCGGGGGGTCTGAGTGTTTAATATCAAAAATTAAATACAAACAAAAAAATAAACTCAATACGAGTATGTTATTTAATTAACTTGTTTGAAAATAAAATCCATTCGCCGTTCCTTACGATTAGCAAAATGATTAACAACTAATTCCTTGAAGTTTGGTGTTGATGTCAGTAATTGTTTTTCAATGGAACACATTGCTGAGGCACATAGTCTGCTTTCCTGCATGGTATTTCTAGAAAATGTTTTATTTCTCTTCAAAGTTGAAAAAGAATATTGCAATATTCTTATTTTTATTAACTGCATTAAATTTAACATCAGTTGCCAGTTCTTTTAATAAATATCTGCCACAAAGCCCTAGAAAATATTGTAAATTCTCTTGGTTAGGATGGATTTCATTTTATATTTAGTAGCTACAACTCGATGCTGTTTTAGGCCTGTATGAGACGATGCTAAATTTTACAGAGAATTTCCATGTAAATTATTACGAAAATTTTCTGCTTTAATTTAGCATACAATTTTGATATTATTGCATTACTCCTGTATGATTGCATTATTACATATCAAATTTAGCACACGCACATGCTTAATGTATGATGTAGTGACATAATTTTAGTGTTATCGTAATTAAAAGGTTGGTTGCTCTTCGAGAAATTAGTTTTAAATTCTTTGATTCATTAGGATACACAGTTAACCTTTATATTCATCTTCTGCACCACTTTTTTGAGACTCCTTATATTTTTTATGTTCAATTAAGAAATTACTTCTTAGACCATGAAATTTAGCTTTAATATCTGATATGGACACTCCTGGTTTTATTTTTGTCACTATATTTTTAATTGCCTCTATTGCTGTGGCACGAGCATGTTTGTTTTTATACCTTGCATCTTTAACTGCATATAAACAAGGATATTTTTTATATTCGTCTATTAACACAGACACCTGTTTACGTGACCAGGACATCTTTTAATTTATGCAATAAGAACTTGAAAAACACTATCATCATTCACACACAACCTCTGAAACCGCAATTTTTTTTTTAAGTTACTTTGGTTCAGGTAACTTTGTCGGGTAAATTTTGCATGCAATATTACAAGCACTCTTCTGTTTTACACATTGCTAAATTTCAAAAATAAAATATACATGAAAATTTTCTGTAAAATTTAGCATCGTCTCATACAGGCCTTAGAGATTTTCTCAGTCTTTCCTTTCTGGGTGTATGGGCAGAGAGATTTTTCCTGTTTGAACCCCAACATCACTTGTAGTAGGAATTTCCATAACGGCTAAAATACAATTAAAAAATTATACATTTCATTAAATACAAATTAATTGTATGTGTGTAACTGAAAAGTTCTAAGTAGGTTAAATACATGTGTTGAATTTTTGTTCAAAAATGACTTCGAATTCATTAGTTAAACAACTAAAAGTATTTTATGTTTTGCTCATAATATAATTTTGTATTGTAAATATTAATTGTCATACCTATAGGTGGTTCACTTTCTGCTTAATTTAAATATCACTTGTGCTAGAAACATTCAATATATTTTGTTGCTGAAGATTATTACAAATAAAAATACAACATCTACATACGCCAGATTTCTTCTTTCGTACAGTTTCCATTATTTATATCAACAACAATTTAACTGGCACCTTTATTTTTTCGTAAATTATAAGTTATAAAATTAAGACAGGTTATATTTATACAAGTGCATACACAACAAAAACAAAATACGCCATTTTGTTTGATTTTGCGCACAAATATCGGAATTATGCAAGTGACGCTTTTGTCACTACTGTTATTTTGTGATATTACATACTGGATGTCATCCGGCATCACAGTTTAGTGCCCTATCGTGACATATACCGCTCTCGCCCCGCACCACTTTTTATACGCACGATTTCTAGTACAAACGGAGCAGTGGCGCAAGATGCCCCGGAGCCTACGTCAGACTGTGATTTTTAAACGCGCTGAAGAGACGGACTGTTACTTCCGAAAAAATACCCAAGCAGCAAAATCACAATTTTAGAGAAGGATAAAAATATATATTTACTAATGTAGGACAAGTGTGCATATACTGGTTCTGCTGCTAGGGATATTATTTGTTATCAAACAAATCAGAAAAATTACATACAAATTAGGTATTTAAATTTATCTGTTAAAAGAAGTTTATCACGGGGGGCAGTGCCCCGTTGCCCTCCCTGCAGCAGCCGCCACTGCTCTTACACAAAAAAGGTGACAATACGATATGTTCCAATTACAGAGCTATCTCATTGTTTTATCATCCCCTTACACAAACAAGGTGACAATAGATGTTCCAATTACAGAGCTATCTCATTGTTATCAGTAGCTGGAATGATATACTAAAGGATAATAGAGAAGCAATTAAGAGCAAACTTAGACTCAACCCTCCAAGAAAATCAGGTAGGTTTCAGGCCGGGCAGGAGCAGCACGCAGGACTGGATATTCTGTTTAAGGCAAATTTTGGATAGAATTCTAGGTAGTAACGGGAAAATGTACCTATGTGCAATTGACTTAGAAAAAGCATTCGATACACTTCCGAGGCATAGGATATGGTCATTGCTGGAGAAGAGAGGGATTAAAAAAGAACCACTAAAGGCAGTTAAAAGTATATACACCAACACGAGCAACATAATAAGAACTGAAAGCGCATATTCAAGAAGCTTTATGACACTTAAAGGAGTGAGACAGGGCGGAGTTCTGAGTTCCCTTTTCTTTATAACTGTTATGGACGATATTGCAAGAAGTGCCAATAGCCTAAAAAAGGGTATTTATGTAGGGTCCAGAAACCGTCAACCTATAAATAGCCAAGGAATTCTTGTATGCCGACGACTTGATAATTGCAGCTCCTAATAAAAATGTCCTGCAAAGAAATATAGATATATGGCACGAAACTTTAAAGAACTTTGGAATGAATATTAATAAAGGAAAAACGGTAGTATTAGCAATCTCCAAAGATGAAGAAGAAACAAATATAACAATAGATGGTTATCCAATAAAGGTGAAAAAATTTAAAATATCTTGGAACCATAATCAACCACAAAGGAGATATAGAGGCAGATGTGAATAATAGAATCAAAATTGTAAACTGTTTATATCATGCACTGAAAAAAACTAGGTGCAGCATCAGTAATAAAAAAATCCAGGAAAAACAACTTAGTTGGTTTGGACACCTCACACGAATGAGTAACACGAACTAAAGATAGGACAGGATGGAGAAAATTCTGCAAAGCAGATCGCCTCGACGCCTAACGGCAAAAGAGGATACAGATAAATAATAATAATAAAAATATATATATATAGACGAGATTCTGTTGGTAACTTTGGGTTTCTCATCAACTCAAGGAAACGTGCTACCTGAAGGTTTATTGGTATCACATGGAACTTCATGAATGTATCATTTCTTTTGGCAATACTATCCAGTTACAATCCCTATTCAATATAGTACGCAGTTGAGATATGTCATTCTGGAATTTCTATACCGAGTGTATGTAATAATGCACATCACAATGTAAAGTAGTAACCTTTGACATTAATGTATCAAGGACTTTTCAATCCGTGTGAGTTTTACAATGCAAATTAATGACGAAAAATGTGTTACATTAAGTACCGACATAGTACAATTTTTTTTTTCTGTGTAGCTGTGGATAGTAGTAAAGCGTAGCATAATTACAATGCTTCACGTTTATATAATAACTTGTAATTCAACGATAACGTCAATCCATTGTTTAATGGTGGCAATGAAAATAACCTAATACGATGAAATAAATGAAAATTTAAAAACCATGTAACATCCAGCATAATACGTTCAATAATGAATTACATTTACACGAAAATAGTAATTTACTTTATCCGGAATAGGCAGTAAAGAACGTTTAAATCGGAAGTAAAGAACTCCGAAATCGGCAATAAAGTTAAATCATTATTGTACGATTTTGGTGTATGTTGGCTTGCTTAAGTTGTCACTAGTTAACAGCTGACAGTGGAACGTGATTATAATTGTACTATCACAATTTACATTCAAAATTAAATAAAGATTTGTTTTGTCTCATTACAAACGATTTCAAATAAAATTTAATGTGCAACTGTGGAGAAATAGTTATTTACGAACCAATTGCGGAAAAACATTTTTCGGGAATGAGTGGCCCAGTTTTATGGAATGGAATTCGCGAAATGTTTCACGCACGAAGTGTGGACAATATTATTTGCAACGAGCAAAATTTTAATAATTTAATTAATATAATTTATATCGGTACTATTTTTGTATTGAGTAATGAAAAAAAAAAAGAGGTGTGGCCACCATACGACTTTCTTATACGCATGAGCGTTTCAAATTATAGATTTTTTTATACAAAAATTATTCAAAATCCTATTATAAATACTTCTGTTCTCCTAATAAATCCTATAGAATGCATACTTTACAAGATATTCGAGAAAAAAAATGCTACTCGATAGGAGTAAAAGTGTTACCTCCAGTCCGAATTTTGAAATTTCATGTATACGAAAGACATTGCAAATCCAGCTCTAAATACTTCTGTACTCTTGATAAATATATATAGAATACATAAGTTACGATATATTTGCAAAAAATTGCTATTTGATAAAAGTAAATGTGTTACTTTCGGTAATTTTGAAAAAAATTTTATACAAAAGATATTTGAAATTATGTTTTAAATACTTCTATACTCGTAATGTACCTGCCTAGAAAGCATGGCTTGCGAGAAATACGCCAAAAACTGATTTTGAATAAGAGTAAAAGACCTACTTCCGGTAGGAATTTCGAAAAACTGATTTTACTGAAAAACTAATCAGATCTCAAGAGGAAGATTATACACGTAAATACAAAATTTGGAATTCATATCTACAGCGGTTTGACTGCTATCGTGGTCACACACACACGCACACACGCACTGAGAGAGAGAGACAGACATTTTTTTAAAACCACTTTTTTGGTATCAGGGACTTCAAAGCGTGGACATCTGCAAAAATCTCGAGGTCGAAAATTTTCGACATCACAATACTACCTTATACTACGTATAATAAAGTAAAAGAACGACTCCGAAATGTCAGGTATTGCTGTGCAGGTGTATTATGACAAGGTGAAATAATTTGCAGACGTATTTTAATAAATTTCCGTAAAATATTTCCACATACACTTTTGCAAAAACCAAACTTTTTTAAATACTAGATTTACGTAGGTACTATTTTCTTAGCAGAATAATGTTTAGGATGTGAAAATAATTCAAAAAATTTAAAATTCAAAATTTGACAAGTTTACAATTTATTGTTTTCTTAGTAAATAAAAAGTAATTTCGAAATATTTTGTTATTATTTGAATAAAAGAATGTCAAGCAATGAAGATTTTCTGGCTTATACGCCTCCTGAAATACGGTATGTTGCAAACAGAGTAATAAGTAATTTGCTACCAGCTAAATCGAAAGGAAGGTACAAAGTTACATATACGAAATTTATGGAATGGTGAAAAATTAAAATATATACGGAAAACTCTTTCTTACCATATTTTGAAGAAATACCAACTAGTAAGTCACTTTGGTCAATTTATTCAATGAGAAAGTCTTGTTTATTAATTTATAATAACACTGATACATCAAAATACAATAAACTTATAGCATTTATTGAACATAAACAGAACATTTACAAATAATTAAATGAAGTGATGGAAATCTCTTGGTGAAACATGTCGAAATATAAGCAAGTAATAACAAAAAACACACTTGGTATTGTTTCACAAATAAATATAATTAAATACTCGATGTACATTTCGCCTTGCGGCATCGTCAGGAGTTCTCGAGAAACTAAAGTAAAATTTAATATACTGTAACTACCTACTTCAAACAAAAATGTAAATAAAAATGTACAAAAATAGAAAATTATGAAAAGGTCATGGCTTATCTGGAAAGACCGTTTTTACAAGGCTAGGGTTTATTAGCGGTGAATTTATGAGTTCTATTTGTTCATTAAGAACATTGCCTGATTGTAAAAGTAAACTTTCTTTTATAAAATAACCTTCTAGAACATCCATTTTTATACTTTTATTTAAACTATACAGTACTTCTAAATTGTCTATTGAAAATTGATGTTTCTCGAGAACTCCTGACGATGCCGCAAGGCGAAATGTACATCGAGTATTTAATTATATTTATTTGTGAAACAATACCAAGTGTGTTTTTTGTTATTACTTGCTTATATTTAGAACATTTACAACTAAAAAAATTAAAGGTTTTCTCCGATAAAGAAGTAAATAAATTTATCGAATAAGCTCCTGATTCACTATTTCTCTTAATGAAGTTATATTCACTAATTTCTCATTTATTAAAGTTGTATAATACAACAAATTTCAGGCAGAGTTAATAATACGAGTGTTTGGAGCATGTCGTAGAGAAGAGCTTTGCAATATTTAATGATATTAACTTTAATAAAAATAACATCGTATTTGTAACTCTATACCTGCAACAATGACGTATATTACAAGAAAATTTGTGATGATTAAAAATGATTGGATTTCGTTACTTCTTACAATACAAAAATTTACTGTTGCAAGTTTCACAGAATTAAAAACGCTTTTTACTTTCTTATACGTAGTATAAGAATCTCGCAAACAAGGATATTGTGGAAAAAGACATCGTATATTGCTGCGCTGTTGATACGAAGAAGCACACAGATATTTGTAGGCAAAGGGATATTCAATTGCACTATGGCCTTTATAAATTCATCTAGAATGTTTTTTTTTTGTATTAATTTTACTAAGTTAAGAGCTTTAAACCACCAAGAATTTCATCCGATTTTGAAGATCTTACATTTTAATGTGAAATGCGTTGGTTAAGGAGAGGAAAGATGCTGAAACGGTTTCATGACTTGAAAGACGCGGTATAAATTTTTATGGACATGAAAAGAAAACCTGTACAAGACCTAAATAAAACAAATTGTCCAAACAGTTATCTTGCAGTTATTGTTGATATTACAACTCATCTTAACGAATTGAATTCTATGTTCA
This sequence comes from Amphimallon solstitiale, assembly GCA_963170755.1. NCBI lineage: Eukaryota > Metazoa > Arthropoda > Insecta > Coleoptera > Scarabaeidae > Amphimallon > Amphimallon solstitiale. The sequence continues at coordinate 114,763,802 of OY720677.1, forward strand.
AGAACAATTAGTTCATGAACTTGATGGACACATTAAGGCAATCCAAAATAAATCACGGCTCTAAAAGAATCATTTCTAGGACAGGAAATATCTACCCATTTTGATACTCTTGCAAATCACAAAAATCATAGTAACTTCCAAACATTTGCTAACTTATTTTTTATTACAGCAACCTTTCCTCACAAAGTTTAAACGTTTTTAATATAATTTTCGTGAAATAAAACTATGAGTCTCTCTATAAATTGCCCCTTATAAATTCGAATTATATAGTCCGGCCCACGATTTAATGTGATATTTGTTTTCCGGCCCGCGGTCTTGATTATGTTGCACATGCCTGGTTTATACTTTAAAAAAATAGATTCTTTATTTCTTATTTATTTTACAAATATACAGATTGTTCCATTTAAAAAAAATTTAACATAATTTCCAGACTGATAAGAAAATAAATAGACATATCAATTCGACGGTCTGTATGTTTATACCGCATGTGTCAATTTTCATTAGCCATAGGGGATCAATGCATACAATACGTGGCAACGTGGTACCCCTACTTTGCTTTCCAATGCCAGGGACGACCCATGCCACAACGATTATCTCGCAAATACAAGTTAGCAGTAACTATTGGACCACCGACTTGGGTGTTTGTAATGCGTTCAAAAATAATATTTACGAGTTGCAAGGATTTGTTTTTCTTTTTCCTTTCAGTAAATGCAGAGAATTCTTAAGCTGCGTTCATGCTGCATGACACAAACGAAAGCGTAATTCAAATAAAATTAAAAAATAACCATAATAAAATAAATAAAAAAGGATTCTGAAAACAAATGAACTATACAAGGGGCTCAAACATTTCTCCCTGCACAGTAAGACATTGCCCTAGGCGGTCGTACAAATTTACTCTTAAGTTTTCAAACATGTGAGCAGTTACTGAATTAGCAGCCTCAATTATTTTTTCTCTCAAGGCAACTATGTTTTCTGCTCTACCAGCTTCATGGGTATAAGCAATATTTTTTAGATATCCCCACAAAAAAAAAATCATTTGGAGATAGATCAGGAGATCGCGGAGGCCATTTGATGTTTCCCGTTCCAGTAATAAGACGACCAGGGAAAGTATTCCCTAGAAATTCCTTTACCCTGACTGCATTATGTGCTGGACAGGCATCATGTTGCAACCAAACGATTTCCTGATTTATTCCAGTGTTTTGAATGGCGGCAAGTATTTGATTTTGCAATAATTCGAGGTACTTGTCGGCATTTAATATACCATCAATAAAAAACGGTCCTATCAAATGGTCACCTAAAATACCTCCCATAACGTTTATTTTTGAGGATATTGGGTGCGGTTTGCAAAATGCCGGTGTTCATTTTCGGTAGCCCAATATCGAAGAACAGAGGGATTGTGCATTCCGTGCAATGCAAAGTTGACTCATCGGTGAAGCAAATACTTCTAACGAAATTGTCATCTCGATATATCTTATTCATAACGGATTGACAAAACTCCATTCTTCGAAAATGGTCCTCCGGAAATATTTTTTGGGTCTTCGAATATTTAAAACATTTCGAACCATTACGTTTCCAAATACGTGAAACATTTTTGTTACTTATACCCAAATACTCGGCAGAACTTCTAGTTGATATCGTGTTGTCTATTTCCACAATACTACAAACTAATACATCCCGGTGTTCGCTTTCCTCAATTTTTTGTGGGGATATCTCTCTTGGTTTGCATTTCGTGCACTTATTCAGACAGAAAGATTTTTCAAATGTATTAATAATATTATAAATTGTTTGTTTGCAAGGTACAGGACGGTCTGCAAAAGTCAGCGCAAACATATGTATGCACGTTGTTGCAGAGTTATTATCATAGAAACATTTTACTATCTGAAGCTTTTCAGCGGGTGTATAGAGACTCATTATAAATTATTTTACTGAATGCTTTTATTGCGCACCGCAACGTGTTCGCAGCTAAACACTGAATGTAAAATCTGAGTGGGGAGTGGTGGGAGGAATGGAGATCGGAGAAAATCGTTGTGGTGTCGGTTGTTGCCGGCATTGGTGACGGACAGTAGTGGTACCACGTTGCCACGTATTACATGCATACGTATAGATAGCACGTAAGCATTGAATCTCTATGCCTAATGGTATTTGACACATGCTGTATATATGAAAAATCCTATCAAGATCTAAACAGTGGCATCAAAAACATTGAATATTCGTATATTTTCCTAACACTGTAGAAAGTTATTTTGGAAATAATATGCAATACTGAAAACATTGATAAGGAGATTAAATTTACAAAATTATATCTCCGTTAACCTAAATCTGTATAAATTGTCATGCATTCTTTAATAGAGGTCAAGCAAGATTGTAAATGACATTGACTTTCGCCTAGTACCCAAATAAAATTAAAAACAGATTTCGGTCAAGTCATGGCCAACAGATAATTAAATATCGTACTTACGATACATTTATAAATGTATAAGTTTATGACTATGAAATTGTTACATCATATTTTTCCACTCCAATTAATAGAGTAATAATAACATGATACTATATCTGTTTGTGCTTGTTGTGTTCTATTTGTGTTGATTATGGATAAAAATTCGTGGATACAATCAGACATATTAATATGTACATTTACATTTGCATTCTATGCAATTACACACATATCCGTATCAATGAAAGAAAGTGTTTCATTTAAAATAAGTATGTTAACATAATCACCAGCTTGATAAGAATATAAATTACATATCATTCCTATCCGTTGTCTGTATGTCTGTACTGACAGAAATTCGATTTTAAAATCTAAACAGTCGTATCAAAAATATTAGTAGGGACCTATATATTTTCCTAACACTGTAAAAAGTTACTGTATGAATAATATGCAGTATTGAAAACACCGATAAAGAACACTGATAACTAACAAAATTGTATATCTGTTAACCTAAATCTCTATAAATTGTTATGCATTCTTTAGTAGAGGTCAAGAGCAACGCTCAAAATGACATTAACGTTCGCCTAATACAAACATGAAAAAACACACTCGGTCAATTCATGATAATTAAATATACTACTTGTTAAAGGAATATTATTGCAAAAGGTGAAAAAAAAAGGACCTCAGGCTCTGATATTGACAATGTTGAGTTCCAAAGAGTACGTGCGCTGTTTAGGAGGACAAATAAAAGTGCATATCAAGTTTATTTGCTTTCAGGTGAGAATGAGATTTCAAGCGATACCAAATCGTTCTGAGATTATGACAGCTGTAGGACTGGCAGGTCTAGAATTCCGGGTTGCATGAAAAATGATGACGATGATGAGATTACAAATCCGCATCAAATTGTTGAAGCCTTCACGAAAAACTCTGATGTTTACCAACCTCGTTATACAGCATGTGTAAAAACATATTGGGGATAGGATATATGTATACTAGGCACACCGGCAACAACGCCCAGTCGTGCCTGTAGTGAAGTACGATTATAGCATTTCAGTTGGACAGAGTCAGCCGGTGGGTGTACATGTATTCATCTGAACATCACACGCTTCCTAAATACATATTTACCAAATAAAAATTCAAAATACTTCTGCAAGTTTTATTATACTGCTTATACAACGCAGTAGGAAAATAAAAGCACAATTCTAATTAAACATTCATTCTTAGTAAATTATTCCATAAATTTACTAAGTAAATAAAAAATATGCAATGATTAAAATTCATTTTTTATAAAAATCTAATTCGAATGTAAATAATTATTTGAATTATAAATTACGAAGTATTTGTTTTGGTTTTCATAATACAGTTCCAGAACAGTTTTATAATCATCCATAATTGCGTTGTATACGCAAGATAATAAAACTCCCAGGAGTATTTTGAATTCTTATTTGGTAAATATGTATTTACGAAGCGTATGATGCTTAGATAAATACATGTACATCCATCAGCTGACTGTATGCGACTGAAATATAATCGTACTTCAATACACGGCCACGATCTGGGCGTTGTTGCCGGTATGCATAGTATACATATATCCTATCCCCAATATGTTTTTACACATGCTGTATATCGCCCGTCTTGAGTGTTCCTGAGGTTTCTATGTGGACCCGTTTTCCATTGATGAAGTTAAAATTTCTTTGAAAAGTATTAGGATGGATTCGGTCACTGGGCACGAAAGGACTCCTAACTTATTTATACGGAGATAAGCATCACTATTATGCGAACCTTTATGTGCAATTTTCAACTTATCTCTTTGTACATCAACATTTCCTGAAGTCTGGAAATTGAGTAAGAAGAATCCTGTATTTAAAAAGGGAAATAAAAATGATATTTTCAATTATAGGCTCACTCACATTTTGACAACCTGCTCCAAAGTATTTGAACATTTGCTGTATAACAAGCTAGACAGTTGCGTAAGACCGTACATCTCTACAGTCCCACATGGTTTCATGACAGGAAGGTCCACACTTTCTAATTTGGTTGAAATCACTCAGTATCTAAGTCCATCAATGGACAAAAGGCAACAGATGGATGTCCTATACACTGACGTCGCCAAGGCATTCGACACCATTGATCATAATGTACTACTGCTCAAACTTTGTTGGTTCTATCGGTTTCTCAGTTTCTCAAACCGAATTAACCGCCTCTTTCCTTGAGAACAGATCGAGTTACATGCTCTACAATGGTTACTGTTACTGTCTTCACGATCACATCGGGGGTACCTCAAGGATCCAATGTAGGGCCCTTATAATTCAGTGTGTACATTAATGATCTATTAAATAGACTTGCTTACGCTGATGATTTGAAAATAGTCTCGAAAATTAACGACGTGTCCGATTGTCATCAATTACAAAGAAATCTTAGAATTATTAATAACTGATGTCAGAAAAACAAAATTAAGATGAGTATTAATAAATGTGCAGTTGTAGCATTCTCAAGAATTAACAAACCGGTCTTATTTAACTATTCGCAGGATTTAGTAATTACAGACCAACACTAAAGATCTGGATGTGTTATTTGATCCCCGCTTGGACTTTACTAGCCACATACAATCAATTTGTTCTTCAGCTTCACGCACACTTGGCTTTTTAATAAGGTCATGTAGAGGCATTGTGAATTTCACAACATTTACAACCCTATATTATACACTGGTTCGTCCAAAATTGGAGTACGCATCAATAATATGGTACCCCTACTACGTGTACCAGTAACTAGCTTTGGAGAGAGCGCAGAAGATTTTTTTAAAAATATGTATCATTCAGAATGAGCGGCGTTTACCCTTCGCGTGGTACTGAGTATGATAACACTTAAAAGCACATAATTTCATGGGCTTGACTTCAAGAAGGAAGATAGCCAGTGCGGGGTATTTAAGAAAATTAACTAACAATAATTCTTTTATTTCTTTTTTTATTCTAGTGTTAACCACGGTGATTTGTTTGTTTTACTGAGACTCACTGGTCTTCTTCCTACCGCTTCGTTAGCTGCAAGCTGCATTGATGATATTTGCTCTCAGGGTGTTCCTACGCTATCTTCTGTACTAATCAGGTTCTGCTTTATTTTTTCCGTTAGTCTATTTTTGCAAAGTTGTTTTACACTCTCTTCTTCTATTGACACAATATTGAGCTTATATATACAGGTGGGGCACCTCATTTCCGTCGGTTTATATACGAAAAGCGGTATTATGTTTTATTTTTATTTTTATTAAAGGTTGTGTGGGTTCATTAGGGGCACGTTTTAAAATTATTTTGAAATATACAGAGTGATCCAAAAAATTTTGGCACACCAAAGTTATGAAAATTTAAATGGAACACCCTGTATATTATGGAATATTTTGATGCTATAGGCTAAATTAAAGCCACTTACTGTTATATTCCCTATACCTAACTCAACCTCTTTTCGAGATATTTCACTATTTTTGAAAATGTAGATCAAAATTTCAGAGACATTGCTGCCTTCCATATTTGAGCGAATTATTTTAAATTGTATTTAATGTATACTCAAAGCATTAGACTCTAAGATAAGCTAAAGTTGATATCTAAAAATTATACAGGCTGTTTAAAAACTACATTTGTGTTTTGACTAACATTAAAGGCAAATAACTTTCTTATTTAAATGCCATATTTAGATTCTAATTTTAATTGTTTTTAAAACTGTATTAGGGTTTCCTATACCTATCTCTTATAGTTTTTTGGTAATTTAGGATTTTCAATTTCAAACACTAATTTCTTGCAAAATGTTTTCAAAATGCTAATATTTATTAACCTATCGGGTTGATTGGTTTTGTTTCACATTAATTAAAAGGCGTCATAACTAGGTAAATAAAAAATACATACTTTATTAAACAAACAACAAACTTAAATAGTAAAAGAAAACTAATATTTTAACAAGTGCTCGAAATGATGTCCATCTGTTTCAATGCATAATCGAATTCTCTCTTGAAAGGACTGTTTAACTCTTGTTAAAATATTTGGTGTTATAGAACGAAACGCTATTCTTATTCGTTCTCTCATATCGTCGGGTGTGGTTGGTGGTGTATCATAAACGATATTTTTGACATATCCCCATAAGAAAAAATCGGGACTCGTTAAGACTGGGGATCTTGCTGGCCAATTCTGTAGACCGCCGCGTCCTATCCACCTATTGGGATATTGCCTATCCAATTCATTTCTTACATTTACTTGAAAATGCGCTGGCGCACCGTCTAGTTGTAACCACATCCTTTGACAAATTTTAAGTGGTATATTTTCCAAAAGTACAGGCAAATTGTCTCTTAAAAATCGAAGAAACATGGCGCCGTTTAAGTGACCATCAAAAAAGAACGGACCTACCACTTGCGTTCCAATTATTCCATCCCACACATTGACACACCATCTGTGTTGCCTATCAATAGTTCTAAAAAAAAATGGGGATTTTCGTCACTGTAGTAATGAAAATTATGTTTATTAACTAATCCGTTATTGTGGAATAATGACTCACCCGAAAAAAGTACAAAATCGAAGACATTTTCATCTTCACTAAACTTTTCTAAAACCCATAAACAAAATAGGAGTCGTCTATCATAATCTACTTCCAAAAGTGCTTGGTGTAATTGAATACGATACGGGAAGAAGTTGTGTCTTTTTATAATTCTTCCGACGCTCCGTCTGCTTATTCCACTGGCTTCACATATTTTTCGCTGACTTGTATGAGGATTTTCTGCCAGAGATCCGATAAAAACAAAATCATGTTCTTCATTTCCCGTAATTGGTCTTTGCCGTTCTGGTTTCTGATAACGCACACTTCCTGTTCTTCGGAAAACTTGCAATAAATTTTCAAATGACCGCCTGTCTGGATAACGCCTGTTAGAATATTTTTGAGCATAAATTCTTGATGCTAGCAAGCAATTTTCGTCACACTCTCCGATTACTAAAATCATATCCACCTATTCGTTTTCAGAGTAGTTTCTCATTTTAAACAATTAAAATTATTTAAACGACGTCGAATAGCGTGATGTCTTAACTAATATGTACTCTCACTGTCAAATAATTTATCTGTTTGAAGTATTAATAACAGCGGCAACGCCTATTTTTGGAAAAAAAATGCAAGAAATTAGTGTTTGAAATTGAAAATCCTAAATTACCAAAAAACTATAAGAGATAGGTATAGGAAACCCTAATACAGTTTTAAAAACAATTAAAATTAGTATCTAAATATGGCAATAAATACAGGGTGTTCCGTTTAAAACAAGAAAGTTATTTGCCTTTAATATTAGTCAAAACACAAATGTAGTTTTTAAACAGCCTGTATAATTTTTAGATATCAACTTTAGCTTATCTTAGAGTCTAATGCAATTTAAAATAATTCGTTCAAATATGGAAGACAGCAATGTCTCTGAAATTTTGATCTACATTTTCAAAAATAGTGAAATATCTCGAAAAGAGGCTGAGTTAGGTATAGGAAATATAACAGTAAGTGGCCTAAATTTAGCCTATAGAATCAAAATATCACATAATATACAGGGTGTTCCATTTAAATTTTCATAACTTTGGTGTGCCAAATTTTTTTGGATCACTCTGTATATTTCAAAATAATTTTAAAACGTGCCCCTAATGAACCTACACAACCTTTAATAAAAATAAAACATATTACCGCTTTTCGTATATAAACCGACGAAATGGGGTGCCCCACCCTGTATATATACTGGCGGAGGTTTTGGTGTAATGGGAATGTTTATTCTCATTTTATTGTTGTTTCCTTGTATTTTGCCACGTGTATCACATTCAGAACACAGCAAATGATGCGAACTGTCGAAATGAAGATAATAAGAAGCAGCCATAGAAAAACACTACATTATTAGAAGGGAGAACTTTAGACAACAAAGCAACATACAAGGCATAGACAAGTGGACAAGACACCGAAGAAAATAGTGGAATAAACACATACAACAGAATGGAGGACAATAGGCTTCCAAAAAGGGCTCAGCAAAATAACCCTGTCAGAAAAAGGAATCAGGGAAGGCCATCAAAACGCTGGAAACAGTCCTGGACATCCACATCCGAAGAGGCATAGGAAGGTTGAAAACAGGCACAGCCTACTTACCAAGAGTAGAAAGGAAGAATAAGAAGAATTAATAATAAAATTAACTCGCCCTGCCTTCTGTCGGCCGTGGACTTTGTGGTGCCAGCGTATTTTTAGTTGCCAGAGCATGAACGAATTTTATAGTTATAGCACCGTTAACTCATATGACCAGAAATGCAAATATTTTGTATTCTGGTCCCTTCCACATTTAATTCTTTGCCTCCTGCCATGGCTTTCCCTTATTCCTCCGCTATAAAATTATTAGTAATTTTACCAGGCACTACTTATCTAAGTTGAGTCAGGGTGCTTGATGGTTACAGTACTATTAATAGGTATGTTCTGTTATATTGTGGTCTAAATATCTAGCTCTCAAGTCATTTATGTACTAATATGTTTTGTTATTGGAAATACACTGATATTTTTATTTTCTACAATAAAGTTTATTATTATTAACTGTATAAATTTATCACTATGAAGAATGAAGATGTTATACCATATTTATACACTCCAATTAATACAACAATAATAATAGGATGCCCTGTTTTGGTCAGTTGTGTTCCTTATAGATAAATATTATTTCCTGAACTGCTGAATAAATGTGGTCATGAACTTTGAAGAAATATTCGTAGATACAATGAGATATATTAATATGTACATTTACATTTGCATTCTATGCAATTACATACATATCCGTTGTCAGTGAGAGAAAGTAACTCTGCGATAATGACACAAGTCACGTTTATAATACTAAACAGGTACTGGTTACACCTGCAAGTAAACGTAAAATTTATGACTAAAGCTTTCAAAATAGGAATATAATGATTACAGGCTACTACATAAATAGTAGTCTGTACATAAATACATGCGTAATTAAGTTTGAAAATTCATACCAGAAATCATTAATGTAACTTCTTATTGTTAATACATATTTACAATACAATACAATACTTTTGTCGCCTTAGACGGAAGTACGACAGCTAACAAGAAAAAGCTATATATTACCAAAAAAAAAAAAGAAAACAATATAAATTAAATGATTTGGTTGAGTTGCTTTGGCAATCAACATGCGTCAATAATTTAAAATGGCGTCGAATATTATCTGCCAAGTAATATAAATAATAACATTAATAATTATCATTAGACGTTCGTTGTAATTGTCTTCCAAACAGTATACATTTATCAACAATGCTTGCCTACTATGCAGAATAGCAAAGTATTAAATATAACACAGGTATAAAGAAGTAATATTTATAATACCCAATTTGTAACTGGCTCTCATGTAATAGTATTTTACTAGGGAAAGCTATATATCCAGATATATTAATTAATTTTATTTTATTTTTCTGAAATTTTTCCACAAGATGGGAATTTGTAGTGGTACTCTCGGTTTCCAAAACGATTCAACTATAAATTGGTCTAAAGAATTAACGATGCGGCATGAAATGTACGTTCCTAAAAACTCTTTATGCAGGTACAGGTACGGTACAGTACAGGTAAAATAAGCCTTACTCATTTTTGAAACTTAAAATAATTTTTAAATATTTTCAGACAAACTTTGACCGTGTATACTTTCTCGAGGAGAAATTTATTTTCTTTTGTTAAAACGAGTAGAGCAATAAAACATGTTCTTCCCAACTACCTAAGAACAGATAGTTTATACAAACATTTGTTTCATATATCTTGTTGGAGTTTTCTAACTTTTAATATTTTTATATATTTTACCGCGTTTTTACTTTCTTATACTTAGTATGTATAAGGAAGTATTGTGATGATGAAAATTTTCGACCTCGAGATTTTTGCAGATGTCCACGTTTTGAAGTCCCCTGATACCGAAAAAGTGGTTTTTAAAAAATGTCTCTCTCTCTGTGTGTGTGTGTGTGTATGTGTGTGTGTGACCACGATAGCGGTCAAACCGCTGTAGATATCAATTCCAAATTTTGTATTTACGTGTATAATCTCCCTCTTGAGATCTGATTAGTTTTTCAGTAAAATCGGTAGACCGGAAGTAGCAGTTTACTTCAGCGAAAAAATCGAATTTTGCCAATATTTCGTCAACTACTAAGTTTATACAAATTTATAAAGAATTCATATGTACTTAAAATTAAAATTGAGAACAATTTTATTTAAAAAGTTTTTCGAAATTCCTACCGGAAGTAGGTCTTTTACTCTTATCGAAAATCGGTTTTTTGCGAATATTTCGCAAGTCAAGCTTTTTAGACAGGTACGTTACGTGTATAAAAGTATTTAAAACATAGTTATCTCTTTTGTATAAAAAAGATTTCAAAATTCGGACCGGAAGTAACACTTACTCTTACCGTATAGCGATTTTTGGCAAATATGTCGTAAATTATGTATTCTATATATATTTATTAAGAGTACAAAAGTATTTAGAGTTATATTTGCAATATTTTTTGTATACATGAAATTTCAAAATTCGGACCGGAAGTAGCACTTTTACTCTTTGCGAGTAGCACTTTTTTGATAATATCTTGCAAAGTATGCATTCTATAGAGATTTATTAAGAAAATAGAAGTACTTAGAATAGGTTTTTGAATAATTTTTGTAAAAGAAATTCTTGAAATTCTTAAAATTCTCTAATTTGAAACGCTCATACGTATAAGAAAGTCGTGTGGTGGCCACACCTCATTTTTTCCTATTGGTAAAGAAGTGAACCGCCAACCTCCCTGTCCATCGAAAATACCCAGAATTCTGTAAAAGGACCCAGCTTGTTTAGGAACTTTATCACTACGCGCATTCTTTTCATTACTCATATATCTCTTATTACCTAGTGCTCACTAACCCTAATACTTACGCAATTCTTCACGACTCTTTATCGGTGCCCGCCCGATGTATTATAAGTGAATCTGTCCGGATCCATACACGCAAGTATAACACGTATCGTTCGACATCATTTACATTTAAGTTAAATCGTTACTTTTGAACCAATTTGTAAAAAATCCCTGTTTATCTCTTTAATATCGTTTTTCTTTGAATCGTAATTTTCTTTTCAATTCATTATTTATTTTATTAAATAAAAACTTTAAAGATAATCCATTCTTTTTTTTATTAATACTTTCTTTTACTGCAAAGTATCCTGGGCCTTGATGAGAAACCATGGCGACATTTTTTAATTAATGTTTCTCATAAATCAATTATTGTTGACTAAACAACCTTTCATAAACAATTTTAACGACCAACATAATAGCAAGTGTTACAATTTGACACCCATCGTGGTGGTGTTTGTGACATTTTCTTGATTTAAAATTTCACAGAAACTAAAAAAAAAAAAACTCACATTTTCTAATAACCCTGTATATTGATCGATCTTAAATATAATATATTTAATTTTTTAATTTCACTACTGCTTGTTGTGTAGATTGTAACTATTTACAGATAGAAAACCGGATTTTGTATTTTCTTTAGAGTAAATAATAGTAGAAAATCGTGTTAATTCGATGTATAAACATTAGAGAAAGAATTTATCCAGAATTTGTAAGCAGTATATTCCGTTCGTTGTGAACATCGTGTTTCAATGCATAAGATTAGACTTTTAAAGATACGGCTAGTACTTGGTACAGAGAATGTTTTGCTTAGAGTAAGAATGATATGCGACAGCAGTGGCTTGTCAATAAAGCCGGACATGTCTCATATTTAGGTGCTGTTATTTTGGTATTATAAGTTGGACGTACTTTCTGGCAGTTATTAATTGTCATGAATTCGTTGTCAAATAATTAATAGTTGTTAAGCCATGTATAATCAATCACGTTTATGAAAGTACACCAGCAAGAATATATATATATATTATTAGCTCTGCAGGCCTAGTAGGCCCTTGGCTTGGTGCGTTATCCTCTTCCACTCTTCTCTATCTCTTGCTTTCTTTCGCCAGTTGCTTATTCTCAAGTACTTAACGTCCTTCAGCACCTCGTCCATCCATCTTATTTTGGGTCTACCTCGTTCCCTCTTTCCACCTATGCCTCCTACCATTAGTCTTTTGGGTACCCTCTCGTTTTCCATGCGTTCTATGTGTCCTAACCATCTTATTCTATATCCCTTAGCTATTCCTATAATATTTGGTTGGTTATACAGTTCTTGTAATTCCCTGTTGGTTCTCTTCTCCCATCTATCATTCACTTTTTTGCCTTTATATATCCTTCGCAGGCATTTTCTTTCCCATACTGCTAGCATTTTTTGTTCGTTCTTATCCATTGTCCAAGTTTCACTTCCAAATAATACTATAGGCCTCAATATTGTCTGGTACACTCTCTGCTTTGCTCCCCTGGACAGCAACTTACTGTTAAGTACACTCCTTAGTTGGTATATACATTTGTTGCCTTTCTGTATCCTGCTCTGGATCTCTTTTTTTATATCCGGCCTCCTATTAAATTCCACTCCCAAATATGTGAATGACTTTACCTCTTCAAAACTGTAGACTTTTCCGCCAGCTGTTGTCACGACGAACTTTTTATCTTTAGTATTTCCTTTTCTAGTCCATATCATGTATTTTGTCTTTCTCTCATTTATTTCCAATCCCATTTCCGCTGCACTTTGTTCAAAACGCAGCAATACTTCTCGTAGCTCCTGTTCACTTCTCGTTATTATGACAATGTCGTCTGCAAATGCCAAGCACTGGTGTCTCTTGTGATACAGTAGCCCAGTTCTGTTTATCCTCGCTCTTTGCACAGCATATTCAAGCACATAATTAAATAATGCTGAAGACAGCGGATCGCCCTGTTTCAGTCCTTCCAACACTTTAAAGTTTTCGGTTACCTCTGCTCCAATTTTTGCACAACATTCTGTCCCTTCCAACGTTAGCTTTATCATATTTACCATTTTATTGTTTACTCCTAGTTCCCTTAACGCAACATATAGTTTACCCCTTCTTACTCTATCGAATGCTTGTTTAAAATCTATAAAGAGCACATGTGTATCTTTTCCAAATTCGTAGCTTTCTGCTTGTATCTCTCTAAGCGTGAATATTTGGTCTACCACTGATCTCCCCTTTCTAAATCCACATTGATATTCGCCTATAGCTTCTTCCATTTTAGGGACCAACAAGGTTTTTATGAACGAGGCAAGAATTTTATAAGCTATATTTAGTAAAGCTATGCCTCTGTAATTTTCACAAACTGCCTTGTCACCTTTTTTATGTATAGGATAGAGCATTACTTCCCTCCACTGTGCCGGCATCCTTTCCTGCACCCATATATCCTTTATTAGTTTGTGCATACTCAAGATTATTTTTTCTCCTCCATATTTAAACATTTCCGCTGTTATATCATCTGTGCCTGCGCTTTTATTGTTCCTAAGCTTATATATAATGACTCTTATTTCTTCAATACTTGGTATGCCCTCGCTGACTTCTAATTCGTCTTCTCCTCCATTAGCAATACTGTCATCTTTCCTAACCTTTCTTGTGTCCTTCGAATTAAGAAGTTCCTCAAAATGTTCTTTCCATCTCTTCAATATATCTCTCTCTCCTGCTATCAGCTTTCCTTCTTTATCCTTGTATATTTGTTTATTTGTTTGGTACCCTCTTTTTTCCACTGTAATGCCTTGATACAACTTACGTATTTCATTTTTTTGGTAGCTCTCTTCAATTTCTTCCAATCGGTGTTCATAATATTTTCTCTTCACTTCCCTCAGTATTTTTTTACATTTTTGCCTTTGCTCTTTATACTTTTCCCTGTTCTCTTGCGTATCGCTCTTTAACATTTGTATCCTTCTTTTGTTTCTTTCTCTTAGTTCTTTTTCACATACCTCGTTAAACCATTCCCGTTTACTGCCATTGGATACTGGTTTACATCCCTGTAACGCCTCTACCATTTTTTTACTCATTTCATTCCATACTCCCTCTACGTCATTACTCTCTTCCATATGTTCCAGGTACATTTCCAAGCTTCTTTTATACATTATCTTTGCTTCGCTTCCCTGCAATCTATTTAATCTCCTTTTGTTTATTTTCGCCTTCTTCCTGTTTTTTACTGCAGGTATTTCCTGTTTTATTTGTGCTCCTACCAAGAAATGATCCGAGTCAGCATCTGGTCCCCTATAGCTTCTTATATTGGTTATGCACTTTTCCTGGTTTGCTTCTATTAGTATATGGTCTATCTGATTGACAGTTGATCCGTTCGGCGATCGCCAAGTTCCTTTATATATCTCCTTTCTTTGAAAGTACGTGCTCTTGATCCTCAAATCTTTTTCTTTTGCAAAATCTATTAATAATCGTCCGTTTTCATTTGTCTCTTTGTGTTTACTGAATTTCCCTATTGTCGGTTGGTAAATTTCCTCTTTGCCAATCTTCGCATTTGCATCTCCTAAGATCATCTTCAGATCGTATTTTCTAATCCTCTCATATTCCATGTTTAATTCATTATAAAATTCCTCTTTAACTTGTATGTCTTTTTCCTCACTAGGAGCATGCATATTTAATAAAGATATTTTTTGATATTTTCCCCTCATTCTCAATGAACACATCCTATCAGAAATAGCCCTAAATTCGACAATTGCAGCCTTTAATCTTTTATGTACAATAAATCCTGTCCCCAAAAGCCTATTATCCCCACCACTATTACAATATAGATATTCACCTATTTCCTTTATTTCTTTCCCTTTTTGCTTCGTTTCCTGTAGGGCCACTATATCAAATTTAAATTTCTTTATTTCCTATACTAAATGCTTGAGTGCCCCTTCTTGATTAGTACCTCTGACATTCCAGGTTCCTATTTTTAGCCCTTGTTTCACCTTATAATTCTTCATTTCCCGTTTTTCGGCCCATGTCTTGTCCACGTTCCAGTCCTTATTTGTCACCCTCGTCGTCGTCTTTTCACTAGCATGTCTATTTCTTTCATTATTTACACACTTTGCCATTATATTCGCTACATTTTTTAAGGTCCCTTCTTCGTTCGTGCCTCGCACATTCCATGCTCCTATTTTTATTTCCCTACTCCTTCCTGTTTCTTTGCATGTTTCGTTATCTTCGTTTGTCCTGTCGTATTCCTTATATTTTCGAATTTTTCCTTTATTCATTTCCTGATTTTCTGCCAACGTCGTCACCGCTATATCCCCACCTATATTTTCTTTGTTTAGTTTTTTGACCCATAGAAAAACTTACTTGTTGACTGGATCTTTTCTCTTTTCTGATTATCTTCATCTTCATCCGGTGACCGTTGGCTATAGGTTCTTGTATTTTCCTTCGTTTGCACCGTCGTGTCCTTTGTCATTGCTTCCTGTTTCGAATCTCCTTTCCCATTCTTTTCATTAAAAAGTCTTCCATTTATTATAAGTTTATTATAGGCAAAATACGCTTTATTTCCTTTTTCTCGCTCTTCTTGCAACACTTTAACTAATTCTCTTCTTTGCTGACGTACTTGCTCAGACAGGTCTTCCATTATCCATATGCCTTGCCCTTTTAAATGCTTTTTATTTTTCAGTATTTCTCTTCTCAATTCCGTTGTCGCAACCTCTATTTGTACTGGTCTCTCATTCCCTTCTCTTAGTTTTCCAATTCTCGTTACCTGTATTAGATCATTTTCCTTCTTCACTACCACTCCTATGTTATTTATTATATTTACAACATTTGTTTTTATCTCTGCACTGCTTTCATTAGCTTTTTCTTTTAATCCATGAATTATAAGTTTCTTTTCTCTATATTGTCTTTCCAATTGATCAATTCTTTTTTCCTGAATATCGATCTTTAGGTGCAAAACTTTATTTTCGGTTTTCAAACTGTCGATTTCTTTTTCCTTTGCGTCTAATTTTTTATTCATAATATCTAATTTGTTATTGATTTCCGCTAAGGCTCTTAATACTTCCTCCATTATTGAATTAATTTATTTTTGTTTTGGTTCAAATTCAAATTTTATTTCCAATTCAAATTTTATTTCTTAAATTAAAATAAACCGTACCGCGTTGAAAACTTTCCCCGGGTCTACCCCTCGAAAGGCCAGTTTCCCTCAGTACTGTTTTATCTATATATAATACATCTGTAGTCCTCGTATTCACTAACCGCCTGGTAAAAAGCCAGTGGGCGTCCTTGATCGAGTACCCGGCAAGATGCACAATATTTAACTGTTATGTTGTTAGTTCGTAAATGTTCAATCTTTCTACTTGTAAATACCTTTCATATTTCTCTCTATTTTATTCACTTTTCACCACTTTAATTATCTGTATCCGAATCATTTAATTTACTATTAGATTATTTACACTCCCGTAAATCTAATTGTGTTAAATTCTAGTATATAGGTATATAACGTATAACTTTTCGTAGCAGAGCCGATGTGTTCGGTTCGCCTGCTGCCGATAAACTCTTATCACTACGCGCATTCTTTTCATTACTCATATATCTCTTATTACCTAGTGCTCACTAACCCTAATACTTACGCAATTCTTCACGACTCTTTATCGGTGCCCGCCCGATGTATTATAAGTGAATCTGTCCGGATCCATACACGCAAGTATAACACGTATCGTTCGACATCATTTACATTTAAGTTAAATCGTTACTTTTGAACCAATTTGTAAAAAATCCCTGTTTATCTCTTTAATATCGTTTTTCTTTGAATCGTAATTTTCTTTTCAATTCATTATTTATTTTATTAAATAAAAACTTTAAAGATAATCCATTCTTTTTTTTATTAATACTTTCTTTTACAGCAAAGTATCCTGGGCCTTGATGAGAAACCATGGCGACATTTTTTAATTAATGTTTCTCATAAATCAATTATTGTTGACTAAACAACCTTTCATAAACAATTTTAACGACCAACATAATAGCAAGTGTTACAATTTGACACCCATCGTGGTGGTGTTTGTGACATTTTCTTGATTTAAAATTTCACAGAAACTAAAAAAAAAAACTCACATTTTTTAATAACCCTGTATATTGATCGATCTTAAATATAATATATTTAATTTTTTAATTTCACTACTGCTTGTTGTGTAGATTGTAACTGTTTACAGATAGAAAACCGGATTTTGTATTTTCTTTAGAGTAAATAATAGTAGAAAATCGTGTTAATTCGATGTATAAACATTAGAGAAAGAATTTATCCAGAATTTGTAAGCAGTATATTCCGTTCGTTGTGAACATCGTGTTTCAATGCATAAGATTAGACTTTTAAAGATACGGCTAGTACTTGGTACAGAGAATGTTTTGCTTAGGCCCAGTTGTACAATGTTCCGATAAATCAAGCCGATAACAATCCGGCAGATTAATCTATCGGCAAGATAAACCTATGAGGCGTATTACAGACTGTAGTTGTCGGCAAGATTGCTATCGGTGGAATATAAGTGAGTTGGTAATACTTTTTAGTAAAATTTCATATGCAATTGTGATTTTTACAACCCTAGTTTTAAATTTTACAAGGTTATGTAAAACAGTACACCATCAGTAAACAAATTGATATTAGTGAATATTCGGTTAATCTTCATTTGAGATACAAATAACAATGTTTAACCTGCTTGAGACTAGTAGTAGCAGTGATTCCGAAAATGAATTACTAGCCAATATTTTCCTAAACAGAAGAAAAGAGAAGCGTATTCGAGAACGACTAAATCACATGGATTACTGGGATGATGACGAATTTTTTATGCGTTTTCGTTTGAAGAAAGAGAGTGTTAGATTATTACTATTACAAATTATAGAGCAATTAGAAGCTCCAACTAATAGGTAAGACAAGTATTTATTTTATTTTGTATATTCAAAAAACAAAACTACAAACTGCTATTATTAATGCTATATGTACCTATTTTTGCTTACAATTCGTCTGTTGTAGGAATGCAGCTGTGACCCCTATTACTCGAATTGTTATTTACACTGCGATACTTTGCTACAGGTAGCATGCTCATTGTGGTTGGAGATTTTTGTGGAGTTCATAAATCTACTGCGAGTAGAATCAAAATTTCCTCGAGTTATAGGAACAATTGACTGTACACACATTAGAATTCAGTCACCAGGTATGTGTTATAATCATTTCCTATTTTTATTATTAAATAAGAATTTTTAGGTGGTGATAATGCAGAAAATTTTTGTAATAGGAAAGGTTATTATTCATTTAATGTGCAAACAATTTGTGATGCCAACTTATATATAAGAGATATAGTAGCCAGATGGCTGGGCTCTAGTCACGATCAAAGCATCTTTAAAGCCTGTAATAAAAGCTAGGTTTGAGAGAGGTGAAATGCAGAATAAGGTATTATTAGGTGATAGCGGCTATGCTTTATCACGATATTTAATTACACCTCTGGCAAACCCTTTGTTGCCACAAGAAAATTTATTTCAAGAAGCCCTGGTTCCCACAAGAAATGTAATTGAAAGAAGTTATGGAGTTTGGAAACGCAGATTTCCTATATTCTCATTAGGAATTAAACTAAATTGTGTAGGAGTACAATCCATAATTTACATAATATTGCTGTTTTAAATGGTGAAAATGAACCCCCATTAGATCCTGCACTGGAAGGAAACATTTTGCAAGATATACAAGAAGGAAATATTGCAAATGGTGATGGTGGTAATTATGGAGCACGTGCAGGGTTTATTGAATATTTTTCAACACTATTGTAATTGACGTATTCATTTTATTGAAAATAAAACTAACATACAATATTAGGCATTTGCTTTTTTTATAATTTCCAGTTCTTCTTTTAACTTTTGTATTTTTAAGTCATTTATTACAATCAGCTGTTTATTAAGCTGCAGCTGCTGCTCATGCAGCTCTTGCTCTCAAGCTTGCTTCATGTTGAATTCATCTTGAAGAAGTTTCAACTTTAAATTTGTGAGCTCAGTTTTTGAGTCAAGCCAAGGTTGCATCTTCTAACCAGCTGCCGAAACATTTGCATTGGCATGTGGTCTTTTCTTTGGTCTTTGATTTTGGAGGACTGGGTGTTGAAGCTTTTTTAACTGTGCGGGAGAATAACTACTCCAATTATTCACTGAAAAATAAAAGTGTGTAATTATATGAAATTTATATAAATAAAGCTAATGCAAACAATTCCAAATCAAAATAATTTAGATTTACTGTCTGTTACCTGTTTCAGTATTCTCGTCAATATATAAAGGGCTGCTCATATGTGGTTGTGGATCTGTAATTAAAAATAAAAATTTGAAACCTAATTCATTCAGTAGATCATTACTAGAGATTGGCAGTCTGGTGGGTAAGCCGTCTGGTGTACACTGGCCAAATTTATATGTTATAAATAGTGATATTACAACAATTTCTACCACGTAAATTCTCCTTACTCGCTGGTAACAATTATCAGGCAGTAAATACTGCCAATATACACCAGACTGCCGATCCCCACTCATTACATATGCACTTACCAGCTGAATAATTTGCTTTACCACTCGTCTGAGCACTAACAGGATTATTTGACAGCATGTCTGCAACAAAATATAAACTTACTTCATGAAACATGATCTTTAAGATTATTAATAAGTATAAAAAATACCTTCTATATTGTCAACTTCATTATCGAAGATAATATCCATATTACACTGACTATCTCTAACTACTTGTACAACATCTGTATCTGTAATTGCGATATCTACAATGTTTTCTTCTTTAGATGAGTCTAGAGCAAAAAATTTAATAAATGAGTAGCAGGAAATAACAGTGTTTGAACATTGAATATTACATAAAATATGTAATAAATAATATTTAGTATGTATGAAACATGTTTTTTACCTATATAATCGCTGTCAAAACAAGATGGCAGTCCATCACAACTTAACTTTATTAGGGCTCTAATTTTTTCATATAAGGGGTTTATATAAGTGTCACTAGGGTCTCCACCAGTGCCCAGAATTTCAGCCCTCCTTTTGGCCACAGCTCTTCTTGTTTCCTTCTTCAGGGTTTCGTACTTGCTTCTTAACTGCTCCCCTGTACGATTTTGAGTACCCGTTGAATTGAATTTCTTGGAAATATTTTCCCAGGCATTTTTCTAAATGCATAGTATACACATATAAATATATATATTACTAATTTACTTCATAAAGAAACTACCTTATCTTTCCATGTCAATGCATCTGTTTTCTTGTTTTCTACGATATTTGCATAGATTTCGATAATTTCAATGAGCCGCCAACACTCTTCTTTTGTATAATTTGCAGTGCGCAAACGATTACACATTTGCCATTTCGGAAAATGAGAAAATACTTGCTATTTTCGTTTTTGTCAAAGAGTATAACAGGTTATGTTTCCTTATCCGCCCAACAACAACTCCTATCGGTAACCTCGAGTACCCGATAGATTATCTCGCCGATAAAGTGACCAACAAAGATATCGGTATATTGTAATACGACAAACACAACCTTGTCGGCAAGATAACGCTATCGGACAGTATATCGGGATATTGTACAACCGGCCCTTAGAGTAAGAATGATATGCGACAGCAGTGGCTTGTCAATAAAGCCGGACATGTCTCATATTTAGGTGCTGTTATTTTGGTATTATAAGTTGGACGTACTTTCTGGCAGTTATTAATTGTCATGAATTCGTTGTCAAATAATTAATAGTTGTTAAGCCATGTATAATCAATCACGTTTATGAAAGTACACCAGCAAGAATAACAGATAATAATTTATTTATTACAAAATATATATAAATAAAAAATAAAATATATATCCTTGTATGTAATTAAATTACTACCTATAACTAGTGAAATCAATTGTATATAGAGTCTTCAGAGATAAATCCACAGTTAAGGCAACATAATGGTAAATGTAGTAATCACAACACGTGAAAATAAATAAATTTGTCTAGAAAACAAACATGTCAAAGATGTTAAAAGATTTGACAATTGATATCAAAAAACGAATGTATTATGGTGTTACTTCGCCTTGCTGTCAACCAATAACTATCACTTGGGTCTGTTCAGAATTTCGTCTCTCTCTTTTTGGAATAAGTTAATAATGTTATGTAGATGTATTTTAATTAATATGGCTACGTTTAACGTTTATTAGTAATGGATAATTTTGGATACGAAGATTCCTTTATATCAAAAAACCTACTTTACACTAATGAAACTTAACTGCCCGGCTTTATGATCTCGCAAATGTACAAAAAATCATATGATAGTCTCAAGATTGTAACATTTAGCTCACACAAGGAGAATGTTTTTTTTTTAAACACATTTGTACGATAGAAGTAAAACTGGGCATGCTTCAACCCTATAAGCATATTATTGCATGATTAAATTAACGGTACTGATTTAAAATAATAGGATTATACGTATTCAGATATTCCAAATTAATGGCTTTTCTAAAGAGAAAAATAGGGATATATGTATATAGGTAGCTTAAAAAAGGTATTACTGCTGAACAAATTGACCAATTCGTAATTCATCTAAACGATATATTATTGGTTGTTAAGATGAGTAATTTACATAGCTCTGTTCAGATATTTAAGTTACTTATCATGGGTATAGCAGATGCACGTAGAAGAAACGATTTAGTTGAATGATCAATTGATGATATTCTATCTAAGATAAAATTAAATGTTGATTTAATATTCGTCCTTAAAAATTTAATAAACAACGCTGTCGATATTATTTGTTTAAAATTGCATGGCACACGATATGTCAATTTTCATTTAAATATGATATTAAACAATTATTTACTTACTTTCAATCATACAGACGTATATTTTCTTATTTAACATTCACATGAATTAACTTCTTGTATGTATTGTATTCGTGCGCAAATGATTCATTGATTCCCAAGTGTTTAAATATTGACAGCTTACGTAAGACATATCAATCGTTATTAATTTTATATGTAATTCTATTTAAAAATAAAACATGTTTTACTTATAAATAGGTGGAATGTTTTAACTGATACATGTAACTTGGAAACTGTAATTAGTTAATCGGCATTACGTACAACCGTGACAGGTTGTTGACGTACTGTACACATTCCCTTGAAAGTATTTTACCGGGTTTATATTTTCAGTAAGGTCCGTTTGTGAATATCACTTGAAATTTCGCCCGCGAGTGAGTACGAGCGGGCGCGCGCAGGTTTCCATCATCCTTTACGTAGAAATTAAAAAGTTCTTGTATGCACAGTCAGTCCGTATGCTTCATAATGCAATGTTAATTAAGAAAATGGAGTGCCCGCCCACTGTAAAATATAGTCATTCGGTTCTTACCAGCAAAAAACATAAAAGCTGCTATTATTCATTGTCAAATTACGAACTTCGCGGTGAGAATGCAATAAGTGATAGTAAAGTGCGAAAATTAATGAGATCCTTCAAAGAAGGCTTATCTGTAATCAAGGACAATATCGCGTAGGCGGTAGTTATTAAAATTCACGAAAATTTCCATGCTGTCTTTGGAATTCCCATACATATCAAAGTAAGTTTCCTATGTACGTTTATATCTGAGAACTTTTTTCCTTCGTGACCCGTCCGACTTGCGTCCCCATTTTCCACCGCAGTTAGTAAGGCTTATTGTGCTGAGCATGTGTGGTTTATGCCCCCCCCCCCCCTTCAAAACTGTTGTGTTGTGTACAAGGTACTCCCGGTCTGTTACTGGATGTTTCTTGAGCATCTCAGAGTCCTGTATTCGTTTGACCAAAAATGCGTTGCCTCACAATTTAATTAGATATCCCTGGCTGTTTCTGGTTCTTATTCGCAGGATCTGCACTTAACTTAATTCTACGAGAAATTTGAAAACATCTCCCAGCCTTTTCCCATGTGCCAACGATAAATTTTCCAGAAACGACTTATAAACATGATGAAGAACACAAACAGCAAAGATTGTCAATTTTAGTGCCTCTACTTTTCTGATCTGCAACGAGAACATTGAGTCTATCATAACAGGAGATGAAACATGGACGTGCGTTGTATAGATTTGGTCTTTTCTTGATGAAAATTCATAGTATTAATTACTGCAATCACAACGACTATTGAAAATCTAAACAGTTATTGATATTGTAGTAATTACATACAGATATCTCACATGATCTCTGAGTCAACAATTAATGGAATGGCGACACACATCAGCGCCAATAAGAGTGAGCGCAAGACAGATGGTTTCAAAACTGAAGATCATGGTCACTCAAATAGTGAAGTGCTAGGAAGACTACGTCAAGCCATCAAGAACACACGACGTGAAATGCGGTAAGCCGGTGTCATACTGCTTCCTGATAATGCCAGGCAACACTGTGGCTGAAACTCGAAATCTCATCACATCTTTTGACTGGAAAAAGTTTTGCAACCGCTTCTATCTAAGGCTGGAAATAGACGGACCGCAATGTGCGGGTCACTGTCGACAGCACTTTGTAGTCGCATCTTGGCAATCAACAGTTGTTTATAGAGCAAAATAGACGAGCGTCAACGAGCAGTCAAGATTGGCAGCTGCAGTCAACTTGCTGCCCAACCCGCCACGCAGTCCAACTGCAGTCGAAGAGAACGTACATACACGAACTGCAAATTGCAGCCACCACTCATTGAGCGGTTTTGTCAGATTTCAGTCAGTTCACTCTTGATTCTTGAATATTGTGTGTGTAAATTAAATTAAATGGAAGGCGATTTTGACACTGATGCTTTCATTGATGATATAAAAAATAAGGAATGTCTTTGGAACTATAAAGTTGAGACATATAGTGACAAAATTGAAAAGAATAAGGCCTGGGCTGATATCTGTGAAATCTTCGACTTCTTCGACGTCTTTTTTCCGGTCTGCCGATTTTGCTCAAAATCTAATCAGTTCTCAAGAGGGAGATTATATTCGTAAATACAAAATTTGGAATTGATATCTACAGCGGTTTGACCGCTATCGTGGTCACACACACATAGACAGACACACACACACACACACACAGACACACAGACATTTTTTAAAAACCACTTTTTTGGTATCAGGGGACCTCAAAACGTGGACATCTGCAAAAATCTCGAGGTCGAAAATTTTCATCATCACAATACTTTCTTATACGTAGTATTTCATCATCACAATACTTTCTTATACGTAGTATAAGAAAGTATTGTGATGATGAAAATTTTCGACCTCGAGATTTTTGCAGATGTCCACGTTTTGAGATCCCCTGATACCAAAAAAGTGGTTTTTAAAAAATGTCTGTGTGTCTGTGTGTGTGTGTCTGTGTCTGTGTGTCTGTCTATGTGTATGTGACCACGATAGCGGTCAAACCGCTGTAGATATCAATTCCAAATTTTGTATTTACGAATATAATCTCCCTCTTGAGAACTGATTAGATTTTGAGCAAAATCGGCAGACCGGAAGTAGTAGTTTACTTTAGTGAAAAACCACTTTTTTGGTATCAGGGGACCTCAAAACGTGGACATCTGCAAAAATCTCGAGGTCGAAAATTTTCATCATCACAATACTTTCTTATACTACGTATAAGAAAGTATTGTGATGATGAAATACTACGTATAAGAAAGTATTGTGATGATGAAAATTTTCGACCTCGAGATTTTTGCAGATGTCCACGTTTTGAGGTCCCCTGATACCAAAAAAGTGGTTTTTAAAAAATGTCTGTGTGTCTCTGTGTGTGTGTGTGTGTGTCTGTCTATGTGTGTGTGACCACGATAGCGGTCAAACCGCTGTAGATATCAATTCCAAATTTTGTATTTACGAATATAATCTCCCTCTTGAGAACTGATTAGATTTTGAGCAAAATCGGCAGACCGGAAGTAGTAGTTTACTTTAGTGAAAAAATCGAATTTTGCAAATATTTCGTCAATTACCAAGTTTACACAAATTTATAAAGAATTCAAATGTACTCAAAATTAAATTTGAGAAAAATTGTATTAATAAAGTTTTTCGAAATTCCTACCGGAAGTAGGTCTTTTACTCTTATCGAAAATCAGTTTTTTGCGAATATCTCGCAAGTCATGCTTTCTAGGCAGGTACATTACGAGTATAAAAGTATTTAGAACGTACTTTTAAATATCTTTTGTATAAAAAAAATTTTGAGTACAAAAGTATTTAAAACTATATTTGCAATATTTATTCTATATATGAAATTTCAAAATTCGGACCGGAAGTAGCACTTTTACTCTTAGCGAGGAGCACTTTTTTGATATCTTGCGAAGTATGCATTCTATAGCGATTTATTAAGAGAATGAAAGTTCTTAGAATAGGATTTTGAATAAGTTTTGTATTAAAAAAATTCTTAAAATTGTACAGTTTGAAACGCTCATACGTATAAGAAAGTCGTGTGGTGGCCACACCTCATTTTTTTACGTAGTAAAAGAACAAGCAATAGTGCTTCCTCTTCAAGGTCCATCACTACATTACACCATTTCGTTTCGAACATGCAGTCCCATACGGCAGCACAATGCAGTCCGTATCGACTGCAGATGGAATCGATACGGACTGCTCCGAGCTGCCCAACCTGACTTCGCTTGAAGTCGACTTGAGCAGCAGTTATGAAGTCGACAGCGACCGCATATTGCGGTCCGTCTATTTCCAGCCTAAAGATCTATCTTGGCGGCAAGCGCTCGGCAGGGCCGACAGGACAAACAGAATACTCTGAAGAGTAGTAACAGTTCCACCTGGATTAGCTTTACGCGAATAAAAACCATGTAAAAATGTCTCTTTTTAAAAAAGAAAAAATATTGGAAATATCAACGAAAGAAATAACGTTTCAGAAACAAAAGTAAAGTTTATTGAAGCCACTATCCCTTCTAATAAAATATCTTTCCTGACCGCCTAAATTAAGAGGCAAATACGATTTGTAGCAATTCGATCTCGTTTGGACCTTTCTTATCGTGGCGGTGGTCGCAGGCACGGTCTATTTATTATTCTTAATACTTTTAATCTGAATAAATTAATTAAACACAATATTTTTTAATATTACATGAACATACATTAAAATCAAGAAATACTTTAAAAAATTTATTTTCTCTTTAGTTTGAAATATTTTACTTACTTGCTGTATGTAATGATTTAGGTATTTATAATTTATACTTTTCCTCTTAACAAATATTGCTATTTTATACCTGTGTAGTAATAATTGAAACGGTTCAGCCTCAGTAAAACTCATTTTTTACAAGTAATTATAACACAACAGATTTTCAAAAGGTATTACTAGATAACACAATATACAATATAATATAACAATCGCTTTGCCAATGCAGTCACTTCGTTGCATATGTATATTTTCAATAACAGCATATAATATAGCAGTAATATCAACGCAATGAATAACATCCTAGGCAGTAGCAATAACCTGAATACATTGCACTTTCCTTTTCACACTACATTGGCGTAGAACTGTTGAATTTGTTACTAATGCTTTATCTGAAAATAGAGTAGAACGTGGAGATAAAATTGCATCCTTCGTTCTACGTGGAGGAACACAAAAGTAGTGCTATTTCAATCACAATATTTTCCCGATTTATTTCTTGCTTCACAATAACGCACAAATCTGCAATATATTTCTATGGATCTTGATAAACTTTTCTGCGCCCTCATTTCCTGTCTAGAAACCAAAGTTAAACTTGCAGATTTGATACTACAGTAGAGTCTCGATATAGTGAACACACCATATAGTGAACTATCCACTGCAGTGAACAGTGAAATATTAGTATTGGCCTCGAAATAGTGAACAAATTGTACCTCGCTAGAGTGAGTTGCACAAGCACATACACAGGGACTTCCCCGGAAAGCGTAAAGGCGTACGTATGTGTAATGCGTTTATTCCGCAGTTCAGATTTAGCAGTTACTCGGGGAGTTTCGGTGTATTGCAGTGAATATTTTTGTAATACAAGTTAACAATTACGAAGACGTACTGTGAAGTGTACATTGTGTTTATGTTTTCCAAATGTCTCACGCTAAAAGGAAGCATCTAACATTGGAAGAAAAGGCAGAAATCTTAGAATCATTGCAACAGGGTGTTGCTAAATCGACAATAACTTCGATAAGAAACAAAAGGCGTATGATTTTGAAAACGATTGATAGTACGTTTAGTGGGCCCGGAAAAAGAAAAACGTTAAAACTATCGGTTTATCAAAAAATGGAAAAAGCTCTTTACAAGTGGTTTTTGAAACAAAGAGAACGACACTCGATTATAACCGGAGAGATACTTAATGAGAAGGCAAAGGTGCTTCATGCAAAATTTTACACAGGTTCCTTTCATGCAAGCAACGGTTGGCTGCAGAAATTTAAAAAACGCTACGGCATAAGGTTTTTAAAACTTGCTGGGGAGAAACTGTCATCCCAGCCAGAACTAATCGCTCCATTTAAAGAAAAATTATCCGAAAAAATAACAGAATTTCAACTTAATTTAGAACAAATATATAATGCGGATGAGTCAGGTTTATACTGGAAACTCTTACCTGATAAAACTTATGTCTCGTCGTTAGAAAAAACAGCTCCTGGAACAAAAGCAGAAAAACGAAGAGTAACATTCTTAGCTTGTACGAATGCCTCTGGAAAACACAAAGTCAAGTTGCTAGTCATAGGAAAAGCTAAGAATCCTCGAACACTCAAAAACTTCAATCGTCCTGTTAATTATGACCATTCCAAAACAGCGTGGATGACAGCAGAGATTTTTAAACGTTGGTTTAAAAACAAATTTATTCCTGAGGTAAGTTTGCAGATGTTTTTATGCAGCGTCTTCACATGCAGTTTTAGGTAAAAGAGTTTTTAGAAAGTCAAGGTTTGCCAATAAGAGCATTATTATTGTTAGACAATGCTCCAAGCCATCCACCAGTAGAAGAACTTAATAACATTGATGAATGCATTACGGTAATGTATATGCCACCGAACGTCACCCCATTGATCCAACCTATGGATCAAAATGTGATACGTTTGGTAAAACTATTTTATCGTAAAAAATTGTTATCTGACGTGGTTACCAAAAATGACATTGGAACAGCGTTAAAAGCCGTAACTCTAAGAGATGCTCTTATAAACTTGAATTTGGCCTGGGAAAAATTAAATCCAACAGTAATTAGAAAATGTTGGCATAACATATTACCAGAAACAAACGATTATGATGATGAAGAAGAAAACATTCCGTTAAGTGTTTTAAAGTTACGATTGAATGATGAAGATCCAGAATATGCACAGTCTGAAGTTATGAATATCTTAAACCTCATAAACTCTGAAGTAAAAAAATTAAATGCATATCTACTTGCATAGGTTCTTAAAATTAATTTACAGGTTTATGATCGACATGATGTTCAAGTTTGGAATGAGGACCGTCAGTTAGAAAATGAGAAAGGTGAAGTCACAACTGAAATTGAAAATGAAGACAGCGTTGGTGATGACGATGAAACTGTGACTGACAAGTTGATTTCCACTGATGAAGCACTGAAATCTTTGAATACGGTTTTTCAGTGGGCTGAAGAAAACCCAAATGAAATAGAATATTCTCGTGTAATTGCCCTTCAACATTTGAGAACTAAGTTGGTTCAAAAAATGTACAATAAGCCAACAAAGCAAACAAAAGTAACAGATTTCTTTCAATCCACTGACTAACTTAATTTTGCATATGTATTTTTTTTCTACTGTATTACATAGTTATTAAGCACTATTACTGCTATTCATTTTTTTTATTTTATTATAAGGTTTAAGCATTCAAATATGAAGTGTTAAGTTAATAAAGTAATAAACACCTTGTAAGTATTCCTATTGAGCGTTCTTAACTGCAATAGTGAACAACCTCGGTGGAGTGATAAAGCCATGCATTAATTAGTTCACTATATCGAGACTCTACTGTATATCTAATGCTCTTCTAGGTAAATATTTTACAGAAACAGCTTCTCTTTCCACCAAAAGTACAGGAAAGGGAACAACACATTCAATAACTCTAACTTTTTCTTTATGTAGTCTTGCAGTCATTATTTTCACATATTCTAAATACAGCTGACGTTCACATTTCCTTTAAAACGATCTGATACCAATTTTAATCCGTAAAATTCACTTTAAAGAACGTACATATTACTAACGTGGACAAATAATCTGTTACCAAATACAAGCTGTTAGATATAGGATTACAAGTAATAAACTTCGTAAAACGAATAATTTATGTACATAACCTCAACATTTTTTTTTGACAGCTGCCTCTTCCAAATTTAATTTAAAAATGCATGATAATAACAGTAGAGAGACCTGTCGTAAACACTTGTAATGTCCAACATACCAAACGCGACAGCAAATCCAAATCGAATTATTATTATAAGTACGACTTTATTTTTATGTTGATTCTCGTCATAATCATTATTGATTGATGTATTCTCGCCCTCTATTAGGTTTACACTGTTTAAATAATAAATAAGTACACAATAGAGTAAATTATCCTTGACAGAGAGATGTAGACACTATAAAGCTATTTGATGTTATGTAATGTTCTATTTAAAAAACAAAGATCCGGTATAAATTAGGTAAACAGATTTCGGGCCAAGTAACATTAAATCAGAATACCTAATCATCTCAGTAATAATCTGGCTTCAGTGAATCTATTACATTACCATAGCTTTACGTGGTTGCAACATATAAGTTAGTAGTAGATTATTTACAAAACTAGAGTTTGTTCAAAGCAATGTAATGTGTCAACACTGTTATGACATTACAGTGACGCTGTTTAAGACGTAATTCGTCTGTTTCGTTAAAACACCTGTATAAAATTGGTACTATGATGCCACTGCTTCTAGTAAATTAAATGTTGATATAGTAGCACCAAATGAGTTAAGGAATTCAAAAACATAGAATACCATTCCATTTAAATAGACCCTGACCATGTTAGCAATACTATACCCTCTCTATGTTCCTATGTGAATAAGATATAGTTGTGAGGTTAGATGAATACTTTAGACCAAGGGTGTTCATCAAAATATATTTAAATGGCGATTAAATTTAATTGAGTGGCATTAATATTAACAAATTTGGAATAATCTCTAAAAATACATTGTTTGAACGCATAATATCGGTGCAGATGCCACCATTAACAGCAGCGACAATTAGTTATTTTATGCATTAGTTTCCGAAGGTCAAAGTTATTATAAAGTTGGACATGGTTATTAACATTAATATATCTAATAGACTGATGTATTCAAATAAACATCTACATTACGAAATATTTTTAAAAACATTAAAGCTAAAAGTTAATCATTCAACCGAAAAAAAACAAATATAAACAATAAAAGTTACAAGGACACAACTATAAACGATGTTTAATGTGTATAGCTCCTACAAATGGAATAGAATTTTAGAGTAATGTTGTGTTTAAGTGTATATTAAGTGTTTCCATCATCTATAATAAAAATAAAGACCGACGTTTCGGCAACAAATCCATTGGTGGTCTCAGAGCAGCTTTCAAATGTCAATAAGTTAATTAAAAATTATTTATTTATTTTTCTTTTTCCTCTCTAATTATTTCAATTTATGATTTAAGTGTATTCTTTTATTCCAGAAATATGAAACAGATTCGGAGAATACTGATAATATTAATAAAACCTAGATTAATTTTTAATCAGTATTTATTTAAGTGTATATCTATATAATTGTCCGATATTATAATTGTATGCGTTTGTAAAATCTAATAAAAGTAAGAAACAAGTACCACTTACATTTTCTCTATATTCAATCAAATTAAAAAATATCCTATATTTGCACTAGATACAAACTTTCTTCGAAAATCTGGAAATTTAAGTCCATATATTCAGGTCACATACAATTATCACAAACGCGCACAATGATCCTGCGACTTGGAACCGGTAATGTTTATGAATGAAAAATACTGCGAAACGAACAGATAAAAACTACTACTCCGGTAAGCCACAAAAGGACGACTGACTGACACTGACGATTCGTACATTTGATACTACTGCTTAAATAATTCTCGGAAAGAGTTAAGGCTGTTCTCTCACAATCACTTGCATTGGTTGGCGGGGCAAGTGTGCGGGGAACAGCAATCGTTGTCTCATGCGAAGTGTCGTTACGTTAACGTTTGAACCCCTTTTAACTTGAGACAGAGATAGTTCGATGTGGAGGAGAGTGGGGTGAATATGCGCTCAATACCTGCGCACTGTAGTTTATGAGAGTGCTTGACAGATCCGGACCGACCGACTGAGGGCTATTTCTTATTCTTAGCAGAGAGAGCGTTTTAATTCGTAAGATTATGGGAAAAAACGATTCTAACTACCGTAGGGGTAACAAACCTCGTCTGCGACTAAATGCGTCAAGAATAAAACGTAAAACATTTCCATTAAAAAGAAAGGTTTGTTATAAGCTTTCGTTCTGAATTACCTTTTCCTATTTTTAAACTAATTTTGGGTTAGGACGTTGAAAAAGATATTGGCGAAATCGAACAACAGGTGTTGTCGTTGGATGGATGTGGAAAATCACGCACTTTCGAATCAAAATCTCATACAGTAAGCATTTGTGGTTTTTTGATTAATGGTAGAAATTATCCTGGGTATGGATCTATATGTATTAGCTAAGATACGAGAGCAATTAGAAAAATTTGCGGCCTAATGCAGAATGAAGTTACTTACTTTTTTTAAAGGCAGTTTATTTGTCTACTTAGTCTCCCTGAACTGTACCGCTCTTTGCCAACGATGACCTTTCAACAAATATATTTAAAAAATAAAGTATTTAATATATTTACATTAAGCTTATCAAATTACCATACAAGAGATTGAGGTTGTAGTGCTGTGAAACTTTTCGAAACATCTTGACCACTGTAGTGTTATATAAACCATACTTTTAAAATGGGTAAAATATTTGTGACTATAAAAGTTTATTTAAAAATGTAAAATTTATATAGACATATTATACAAATGTGGACTCCGTTTTGTTATAAGGGAGGATAGGAGAATTAAAATAACTAGACTGTACCTCTACTCTACCTGTTTTGCGTTCTTTCCTAGCAACGAATGACGAATTCATGCATCCCCAGTACAATCTAAACTATAATTTTTTTTTTATTTTTTTAAATTTACTTGTTTTATTTTAATTGTAACATCTATTTTTTATTGCACTGCCATAATTGGAATAATTTTTAGCTTCCAAGTGATATAAAATATGCTGTGGTTTAGTGGTAGATAGGTATAGTAGAAAATCTAAAATTTTCTAAAAGTAGTCTAAATTCAAACCAACTTAACAATAAATTTTTTTGTTGTATAGTAATTCTATTCTGAAATAAATGTTTCCTTCGCCAATGCGTGTAAATGTGAGAAATAGGTTATTTGGTGGTTTTTCTGGTTCGGCAATTGTTAGGAAGCGGTTTCACTTTAATGGATAAATTTGATAGATACCGCCACCTTTGACAGAAATGTCAAAATTTTCAGTAGAAACCGAATATGAACTGAAAAAGAATGAATGAATCATATAAATGGTCAAAGTTTCAAAATTTCTTTTAGGTATTAAATAAATGCCGGGCTGATACATGATCTCGTTGACACCCGGTATATAGCTTATCATTATACATATATGTATGACTTGTTTGTTTAGTTGAAAATAAACATCATGAAGTCTCTTTTTGAGTTGCACAACCACTTGTCCCAAGTTTAACTGCTCATTAAATAATTAATTTGCGATTGATAAAAGATGAAATCACCGGTTTATATTGCAATATGTGCAATAGAACATTAAAAATACATAGCTCTGACGACAATAATGACGAAGTAAACAAAGACGCTGTGCTTGAGATTATGACAATAGAGTCTGATTTTTCACATTTGGAACAAATTGCATCTTCCTTAGACTTGCCTCGCATGTCAGCCCGTATGTAAAACACTGTTCATGATAAGATTTCTGATGCGTAGGAGCAGAATATTTGGAAAGTATGAGACCAGCAGCTGAGGAAAAGAGGGAGTTAGCCATTGCCGTTGGAGATGTGGGTCAATATGGCACTCCGATGATTACTGTCGTGGCAGACGGCTGTTGGCCCAAAAGATCACATCGTAGTAAATATGATTCTTTGTCGGGAGCTGCTGCAATTATGGAATATCGAGGAAAAAAGTTCTCTTTCTTGGTGTTCAAAATAAATTTTGCACTATTTGTAAGTTGGCAGAAACGGCGGATTCACAATTCTGCAAAAGCTCACAAATGCTATAAAAAATGGATTGGATCTTCTTTAAGTATGGAGGCCGATATTTTAGCAGAAGGTTTCGTTAAGAGTAAGGAAATGTATAAACTGATCTACCATCAAGTAATTGCTGACGGATATAACAACTGCTGTAAGAAAATATTGGAGTCAAATCCATACGATACTGTTGTCGTCAAGAAAATTGAGTGTAAAAATCATTTGATGCGCAACTACTACAAGAAACTCAGAGAATTATGTAAAGACACTACTGCAGGACCATTAAACCTTCGCCAAGAAATTCAGGAAAAAATGTTTCATTGCTGTTTTATCAAGACGTACATACGTGAATTCTCTGCGTGTCTGTCTTGTACATTGCTATGAGCCTTCCTTGTGAAGGGGTAAATCAAAACGCGAATGATATAAAATTGTGTTACGGTCATTGGATATTGAGGCCACAGCAAAAAAAAAAAATTAAAAATGTTAGCAATGTTCAAAACAGAATCGTCAACAGAAGCACAGTAGAGATATTTTTCATTTTAGAAAAATCACTTAAGATTAGGTTGGGCAATAAGTAGGGAGCGGAATCGAGCGAGTCATGACTCATCGCCCATGGGCGCGCTATTGAAATGTTGTATTTTTAAAGAGGTTTTAATTTTATTTATATAATTGAATAACAAGTGGCTGGTGATTATAAAATACAAAATACCCTACTATTTGTTCACTTTCTCTTCTGTAAGACTTGTTCTCTTTGAATTAAGTACATCCTTGTAGATAGAAAACGTCCCTTCTACATTAGCATACACAATTGCCGCAATGTTATTAAACCTGGATTTCTATTAAAAACTGCGTCTAAGTCACTTTTAGTTATTAATAGCCACATCTAATGTGGTTAATCCATTTTTACTTTCTTATACGTAGTATAAGGAAGTAATGTGAAATTTTCGACTACGCGATTTTTGCATATGTCCACGTTTTGAAGTCCCCTGATACCGAAAAAGATGTTTTTAAAAAATGTATGTGTGTCTCTATGTGACCACGATAACCGCTGTAGATATCAATTCCAAATTTTGTATTTACGTGTCTAATCTCCCTCTTGAGATCTGATTAGTTTTTCAGTAAAATCGGTAGACCGGAAGTAGCAGTTTACTTCAGTGAAAAAATTAAATTTTGCCAATATTTCGTCAACTACTAAATTTAAACAAATTTATAAAGAATTCATATGTACTTGAAATTAAAATTGAGAACAATTTTATTTAAAAAGTTTTTCGAAACTGCTACCGGAAGTAGGTCTTTTACTCCTATCGAAAATCAGTTTTTTGCGAATATTTCGCATGTCATGCTTTTTAGACAGGTACGTTACGGGTATAAAAGTATTTAAAACGTAATTTTCAATATCTTTTGCATAAAAACAATTTCAAAATTCAGACCGGAATTACCACTTTTACTCTTATCGAATAGCGATTTTTTGCGAATATGTCGTAAATTATGCATTCTATATGTATTTATCAAGAATACAAAAGTATTTAGTGCTAGATTTGCAATATTTTTTGAATATATGAAATTTCAAAATTCGGACCGGAAGTAACACTTTTACTCTTAGGGTGTAGTCCTTTTTTCGAATATCTTGCTAAGTATGCATTCTATAGCGATTTATTAAGAGAACAGAAGTACTTAGAATAGGATTTTGAATAATTTTTGTGTAAAAAAAATATAGTATAGTTTGAAACGCTCATACGTATAAGAAAGTCGTGTGGTGGCCACACCTCATTTTTTAAATTGAGATTCGATTTTCAAAATATGTCATTAGTTTAGGCAAATTTCCAAAGTGTTCCTGAATGAATAACAACTGATTTTTTAAATTTGGGATTTGTGTTAGTTCCTTGCACTCAGAAATACTTCGAGCATCGTCATTTAAACATGTAACGAAATTTTGTAAACTATCGAAATTCTCTGCATGAAAACTATTTCTGTGTATGTTTTAGCAAAGCTAGGTGACGATATTTTACAGACTTTGCAATAAATTTCGGAATCACTGACAATTAATTTTTATCTCAGAAAAAGTAACATGAACAACGTTCTAGATCTAAATAAATTATAACTAAAAATGTATGCGTATGTTATTGAAACATACATATTATATTGCGAAATATAAGGTAAATATAATGAATTTTAAAAACTCGTCACCCTTGTACCTACGCCGATGAAGAAAGGATTTTATTCATAAAATTCCTTTCAGCAGGCAGTTTTTTCTCTGATTCTCTGGAGTAAACAGATGTTACAGTTCGCCCTATGAATTAGTGCTATTCAGATATAATGTAAACAACACGCAGTTGTTTACATTATTTCTTTTCACGGCTGTGGCTCCGTGGTAGTTTAGCTCGCTCGATTCCGCTCCCTAGCAATAAGCAAAGCAATAGCATTCAGGAAAAACGAAGAAATTCCACTTAGCGAAAAAATAAATCGCTTGAAGGTGATATTGACAATTGACATTGGTTGACAGATTGGTTACTTCTGCGAAGAGTTCTATGTTCCTACGAGCTGCGTAATGTCATCCATTAAAGGAACAAGTATGAAATTCACATGATTTGTAGGCTTAGGCTTGTTTATGTTTAATATGCTTTTTTTAGATTTATATACCAAACTACTGACTTATAAAAATCATCTTATAAGACATGCATCAAGTCTAATTTATGACGTTAACAACAACATCGTTGAACAATTCAACTCAGTCATTGCTAAGTTTGGTAGTGGTAAAAGAATTAATTTTTGCAAGAAAAGTAGGTGCGGCGCCGCCGCCGTGGTAAGCCACAGCACAAAGAGACCAACATATAAAATGAAAAAGCATCTTGGATATGGAATCAGTCCGGGAAAATTTGCAACAGAAATAGAAATTCGAAATAAAGAAAAAAAGCCAAATGGAAATCCACGGCCGTTCGAAAGTACTTCAAAAATAACACAAGTGGGGAAAAACTAAAAAGTTGTGATAAGTATTATGGTGAAAACTGTGAAAAACCTGATATGCTTCCAGGACAGTTTAATTTAGAAAAGACGGCATTTCTAAAAAGGCTACACTAATCTGAAGGTGAAATCAAAGAAATTCAATTTACTAGTCGAGGTCAGCAGCAGTGTGAAGTGTGGTACCTCGAAAGACAAAAAGACTGACAGCATCGAGATTTGGCGAGAAACAGCTTACGAGTTTGTTTACCGTGTTTGCGAACACGGTAAACAAAGTAAGGAGGTTGCCAAGAAAAAACTACAAGAAATTATTGAAAAGCAAATACAGCCGTGCGGTTTTTTCATACACTCAAAGTTTCCTTTCTTGGGAACATCCGCAGAAGGCCTCATAGAAGAGAGGAGGATTGTGGAAATTAAGTGTCCTTGGTGTGCGAGAGAGGTTACTCCTGAAGAAGGAATTACGAAAAAGAAAATATTTTTTTTGACAAACAACTAGCTGAACACCAGTCACAAATGGTACTATCAGATCCAGGGACAGTTACACGTTACTAAGTGGTCATATTGCATCTTCGCAGTATGGACGCCTCAGGCCTTAAAAACAGAAACTATTTCTCGAAACGATTTTTTTTTTGAAAACAGGAATGGGACTTTACCTAGTTTCGTTTTATAAAAATTGTGTTTTACCTGAACTTGTGAATCCAAGAAAAACGAGAAATATGCCTATAAGAAAACCCGATTGCAGAGAACAGGCGATAGAGGACAAGAAGAAGGAGGAGAAAGGCAACGTAAATGTTGACCATTTACAAATATAGATTGGTAGTAGGTAATTTTGATAGTTTGGTTGGCACGTAAATAATAATAGACGTCTATAATTTGAATTTAAGTATGACAACTATCATAATTTGAAGTTTTCAAAAGCTTAGCATGTACACCAAAATTGATTACCTAACAAACTTTAAAAACAGCCTACTCTAATGAGGAAAGTATTTGAAGGCACGGTATATGTGATTTATTAACTAAGAAAGTATACACTCAATGTATTTGTTTTGTAAATGTGAATCTCTTTGGGATAATATAGAAAAGGCGTGGGAAGAATTAGTGGCAGATGAAAATTAACTAATTCAATGTCCATCGTTTAAATAAAGTCGTTGAAGAAAACGGCAGTATGATTAATTTATTAATGTTTTCTTATTTTGTTTTTGTATTTATTTTTATTTGTATTTTATTTTGCGTGTTGATTATTAAATAATTATATAATATAATAAGTTTTATTTAATGTTAATATCTTTACAAACAATAATTTCAAATATAATAATAATCAAGATAAAAGATAATTAGAGCCAATCATTTTGATGACCAATGTCAATAATGAAGGCATTATTTAACCTTTCAAATACAGGATAAAATAAGCAATTTTCACATTGACAAAATAATTACAAAATTAGCAATAAGACATGTACACCACTTTATTGCACAGAACTGTACATGCATACATCAACAGCCGTTAATGTAAAATAAAAAGAATTTTGTATTCCGGTTTGCCTGGAATTTACTAGTTTCTTATGTAAAAATAGCAGCATAAATAATGAACGACACGAAAGTTTATCTTTTGGGCCCCTTCAATTTCTTTTAATACTTGCAAAAGTAATTTCTGGCGAACTCTGCTTTGCATGCAGGGGGCGCCACTTCCCAGTGCCTAAATACTGCCTTGCAACGGGTTCGGGGAAATTTGATTACTGGCTTACTTTTGCAATTTTTTCAATTTTTATTTTGGATTCTTGAACAGCAAATATGAAAGCATGATTGTATAATTTTACTTTTTTTCAAACATATTTAAAACTGGCTTTTTTAATTACACGAAAAACGTTGATTTCCGGTTGAATATCGCATTAATTCAGTTATTAATATTTAAAATCTATCGTTATACAATCATCCATTGATCTTTAAACAACATATTAAGACCAACTAGAACCAAAAATTCACAAATTTGAGTGCACAATTAGTTTTCTTCCAAACGCTTGCAACGTGGTAGCCAATCCGAGCGTAAGAACAGCCTTAAGTACCTACTTCGAATACCGGTTCATTCGTCCATGTAACCACAATGTAACGGAGTACGCATCGCCTGACACATACAACATCGTATGATCCAGTAAGTAACAAGTGGTGTATCACCATGCGTATGAATGTGTGTCGCCAAATTTTAATACCCATGCATATGCATTATGTTATCAGTCCTTGACCAAACTTTTTTTTCCTAAATAAAGGGCAAATTGTTGCATGTTAACAACCTATGACAGAATGCATTTAGTTTAGAAATGGTATCGTTTGTATTTATTTTTGGAAACTAAAGTGAAATAAGACAAAATAAAGTAGTTTTTGTACCAGTAGTAAAAAATCATAGCATTTTTACACATAACACAGCGCCACGAAATGACATTTCACGACCTGGAACTAATAAGAGGTAAATAATGAGGCTATTATTGACCTAGGGAAATAATGAAAACAAATAAAACGAATGCCGCAACCAATGCAATCGCAGTAGTACGTATGTTACGTCTTTTTCTTTTGGTTTTCCCCTTTTGTCAATTGTGTTTCACAATTTGTCAAATGACTTTCCCAATTCCTGTCATATTGACATATATGTCAAATTAAATTCTTTTTTTGTCAAATCTCTTTCACTTTATATCAATTACTTTTCCCATGTATGTAAATTATATGTCTTGCTTAATAACTAATTACCAAGCTGTGCATCATTTTCATTTAGTTATTGACGTACCCTTGAAAATAAAGTATACATTTGAAATTTTAAGTTATCTAATTTATCTTGTGTAATGTACATAGAAATTGATAAAAACATACATGTATGCAAAACATTTTCAAATATCACAAATATGCACAGTACAAACTATCGAAATATATAAATGAAGAAACAATTAATTTAATATTTCATTTTGTTCTAAACAATCACCCAGATATGTTTCCATATGCTGAACATAATGAAGACAATTGTCTGCAGTTATTTGTTCAGAAACATTGTGTATTTCTGCATATAATTCATCCTCATTTGTCGACTGTGTTCTCTTTATTATGTGTTTCCATTGATTAAATAATTCCTCTATAGCATTTAAAAATGGACTGTAAGCAGGTAAAAAAACTTCAAAATGCTCATGACTTCTAATGAGATTGACAACTTCTTCATTTGTATGAAATCTAACATTATCCATAAAAAAAAGGCGCCTTGTATGTTATCATTATGTAAATGATTAATTAGAGTTGTAATAAATTCACAGAAAAGAACTGTATTGAATGGTCTATCTTGGAGTTGGAACAAATATAGTGAATTTATATTCATTGCTGCAGCTACAGAATAATTACGCCCTCTTAGTTGAGCTTTTATTTTCGTTGCTCGAGTATTTTTAACTGATCTTCCATATGAAGTTCGAGAATTAACTTGAATTCTATATTCATCAATGAAAAAAATCTTTTCCCTTTCGAAAATGATTTTATTGTACCGGATAGCATATTCAAAGCGAGTCTGTATGATTTGTGGTGTATTTCTTCTTTCGCGAACGAAAGAGATTCTCTTAAACGAATAATGGAAAGTTTTAAGTGCTCTGTTAATCGTCGATAGCGATATTTGATGAAGTGGCCACTGCGTCAAACATCTTTCTTTTAACTGACGAAGTGATCAACTGCAATCTTCATCAATCCAATTGCAAATTTCATTTATCTGTAACACAGATAATTTTTTTAGTCGGTGACCAGCACTTCTTTTATGAATATTAGCGGTTCTCCGGTAAGTAGAATAAATCTTTCTTACTGTATTGGGTAAAATTCCAAATTGCTCTCCAATATTATTTACCGTGAGTCCGTTGTTCATAGAACGAATTATTTAAGCTCTTAAATCATTACTTATTTTACTATTAATTCGACGATTCTCCATAATAGATGAATATAAAATGATTAACACGCTTCGTGAAAGTCAATTGACATATAGTGAAACACATTTGACAAATAAGGAAATTATTTGACATATCGCCGCCATATTATAATAAATGGGAAAGTCATTTGACAAATTGTGAAACACAATTGACAAAAGGGGAAAACCAAAAGAAAAAGACTGTAAGTTGTCAACCGTCAAAATTCATTCTAGTTTATTTTTATTTAGATCTATACCACAAATCATACCTAAAATTTAAAACTTTTAAATGCTCGACCTTTAAGTTAAAATAATTAACTGTATTTTAGGTTAACAATAGCAGAATATGTTTCATAGTATAATTGGAAACAATATCCTAACCCGTAACTATTATAGATGTAAAGAAGGTAAGTAAAATAAATAACTTTATTTTAGGTTATGTAATAATAACAAAATATGTATAATATGGAAATAATATAACACGAACTATTACAGATGTGAAGAATTATTTAATTTATTTATAAAAATTGATAGTGCAATTGTGGCTGTCAAATTTATTGATGTTTCAATTCTATTTGAAAAACCAGGATTTTGCAGATCTGTGGGTACATTAATGACAGTATTATTAATTGAGTTAATTTCATGAGTATTTACGATATCTTCAGTCGAAATAGATCCTGATTGTATTGCTGATGTTGATGGAATTTGATTCATAACGAAAATTCCTGTATATATTGCAGGTGTGGTTGCGTAAGTAGATGTAGGTAGACCTTGTAACATACATGCTATATTTTTTTTATTTACTAGGGAATCTTCGATATAACCTTCAGCTACACTAGAAGATTTCCAACCACCATGTTGTTTTAACTGAAGGATATTACCACCATTGACAGCTAAAAGTGTAGCCGAGGTTCTACGGAAACTATGACCTGTATATAACTGTGGATTTTGTAAATTTAAGTATTTAATCTCGCCACTCGGGCAATAATAGTCATCTTCTCAACCTTGGTATGTAATATACTATTTTAAAGAATTAAATGCGGGTTTTTCCAATAGTTTACTCTTTGATTAGGATACCGGTTTGAATAGTGTAGTGCTACATGGGTACGTGCTATTTGCGGACAAATGAGTTTT
The DNA here is from genome assembly GCA_963170755.1 of Amphimallon solstitiale. Classification (NCBI taxonomy): domain Eukaryota; kingdom Metazoa; phylum Arthropoda; class Insecta; order Coleoptera; family Scarabaeidae; genus Amphimallon; species Amphimallon solstitiale. The sequence continues at coordinate 114,805,352 of OY720677.1, forward strand.
TGTGCCATATGCGTACAAGGGGGTGACCCAACCCGGGACCAGGAGACGGGGTAATTAGTGGAAGTGCTATTTCCGTACAAATATCTACAATGTGTTTATGAATTTAATAAAGATACTCGCCGAAATGTATGTATAGTAATGACTATTAAATTTAATTCTCAGAACAAAAATAAACACCACTATTAAAGAAAGAAACAGAGTCCTTCTGATGCAGGATGGATCATCTTTTCCTCTTGCTGACCACAGTAATGAAGACCGACTAATATGTTTAGCAACAACAACAGGAAAGGAAATTTTTTCAAATACAAATTCGTTTTTTATGGTTGGCACATTCAAATGTTGTAGTAAGCCCAACGAAGAAATAAGAAGACAAATTCGGTTGTGCGTTGCGTTGGCTTATTTTCCGGCTGAAGATATAGACGAAGGTTGGCTGTATATACAAGAGATTCTTGGAGAAATGACAAGCTGCAGCAGTTTTATGACTACTCTATAGACCAGACGGCTGGAAAATCGTATTATTACTACTAAAATGTGGAATTGTAGCAACAGATTACATCGTACAAATAACGCAGTCGAAGGACGGAACAACGTTTGAATCATGCTGTCAATAGATTTCATGCGCGAATATTTGATTTAATAAATTGTTTAAAAACAGAAGCTCAACAAAGTGACTTTTTATACAAACGGAATGAGTTAAACTTAGAAGAAAGAAGAAGGAAATGAACTTATATCAAAATGGATAATAGAATTTCAAACATACTTCAATCGTATTATGAAGCGAAAGACATTAAAGATCACTAAGAATATGTACGTATGTGCATATTGTATATTAAAATGACGCGGAAATTATAAATTTCCTGAAATAAAAACTTTTAAACACGCCAGGTGACTGCTGCCAGTCCTAAGCCTGGGTAAAGTATGAAGGGAATATTCTTTTTTCTTAACGCGCAGAGTAAATTTGTTTGAAATTCAAAGGGCAAATTTAATAAAAATAGAAACCGATAAATAATAATAATACAACTAGTACCTTATAATTAGGGAGCGGAATCGAGCGAGTCATGACTCATCGCCCATGGGCGCGCTATTGATATGTTGTATTTTTAAAGAGGTTTTAATCTTATTTATATAATTGAATAACAAGTGGCTGGTGATTATAAAATACAAAATACCCTACTATTTGTTCATTTTCTCTTCTGTAAGACTTGTTCTCTTTGAATTAAGTACATCCTTGTAGATAGAAACCGTCTTTTCTACATCGCAACTGGTTATATTTATGTAATGGAAATATTCTTTATTTCAGCGTATTTAGCATACACAATTGCCGCAATGTTATTAAACCTGAATTTCTATTAAAAACTGCGTCTAAGTCACTTGGAATTATTAATAGCCACATCTAATGTGGTTAATCCATTTTTACTTTCTTAACGTAGTATAAGGAACTAATGTGAAATTTTCGACTTCGAGATTTTTGCAGATGTCCACGTTTTGAAGTCCCCTGATACCGAAAAAGATGTTTTTAAAAAATGTCTGTGTGTCTCTATGTGACCACGATAACCGCTGTAGATATCAATTCCAAATTTTGTATTTACGTGTCTAATCTCCCTCTTGAGATCTGAGTAGTTTTTCAGTAAAATCGGTAGACCGGAAGTAGCAGTTTACTTCAGTGGAAAAATTAAATTTTGCCAATATTTCGTCAACTACTAAATTTAAACAAATTTATAAAGAATTCATATGTACTTGAAATTAAAATTGAGAACAATTTTATTTAAAAAGTTTTTCGAAGCTGCTACCGGAAGTACGTCTTTTACTCCCATCGAAAATCAGTTTTTTGCGAATATTTCGCATGTCATGCTTTTTAGACAGGTAGGTACGTTACGGGTATAAAAGTATTTAAAACGTAATTTTCAATATCTTTTGCATAAAAACAATTTCAAAATTCAGACCGGAATTACCACTTTTACTCTTATCGAATAGCGATTTTTTGCGAATATGTCGTAAATTATGCATTCTATATGTATTTATCAAGAATACAAAAGTATTTAGTGCTAGATTTGCAATATTTTTTGAATATATGAAATTTCAAAATTCGGACCGGAAGTAACACTTTTACTCTTAGGGAGTAGTCCTTTTTTCGAATATCTTGCTAAGTATGCATTCTATAGCGATTTATTAAGATAACAGAAGTACTTAGAATAGGATTTTGAATAATTTTTGTGTAAAAAAAATATAGTATAGTTTGAAACGCTCATACGTATAAGAAAGTCGTGTGGTGGCTACACCTCATTTTTTAATTTGAGATTCGAGTGTTCCTGAAGGAATAACAACTGATTTATTAAATTTGAGATTTGTGTTAGTTCCTTGCACTCAGAAATACTTCGAGCATCGTCATTTAAACATGTAACGAAATTTTGTAAACTATCGAAATTCTCTGCATGAAAACTATTTCTGTGTATGTTTTAGCAAAGCTAAGTGACGATATTTTACAGACTTTGCAATAAATGTCGGAATCACTGACAATTAATTTTTATCTCAGAAAAAGTAACATAAACAACGTTCTAGATCTAAATAAATGATAACTAAAAATGTACGCGTATGTTATTGAAACATACATATTATATTGGGAAATATAAGGTAAATATAATAAATTTTAAAAACTCGTCACCCTTGTACCTACGCCGATGAAGAAAGGATTTTATTCATAAAATTCCTTATTTTATGGCAGTTTTTTCTCTGATTCTCGGGCGTAAACAGATGTTGCAGTTCGCCCTATGAATTAGTCCCATTCAGATAGGTATAATGTAAACAACAGGCAGTTGTTTACATTATTTCTTTTCACGATTGTGGCTCCGTGGTAGTTTAGCTCGCTCGATTCCGCTCCCTACTTATAATATTGTTTTGTATAATATACAATAATTTAAATACACATTTAAATCTTGTAATTGTACGCCAATAGCACTCCGAGTAATTACTCCGGCTACCTGTCCGGGATCGGCCGTTTCCTTATGGCACTACAAATCTCTTGTATGCAAATGGCACGTACGTATCTAGCACCTATTCGGTTTGAATAAATTTGGGTAGCCAGGTGGCCGCCGAGGTATCCGAGATACTTCGTATAGGAATTCAATGACTAATTTTAAGCAAATATGATTCTGTTCACTTTTCTCAAATTCCTAAGTCCTTGTTCACATTGGACATAAGACGTAAGCTAAACGTAACATAAACGTAATGCCGTGTTTACACACAAATCCATGAAGTTTTTGACCTTGAATTTATTGGAACGTGTAAACGCTAAACTTGTCAATTTTTTCTTGTCAAATAAATTCACAAATAAATTGTGGAATTAAAACCCGCTCTAATTTTTCGTCAATTTTCTATGGAAATATAGTGACATTTTAATTTAAAATAAATGCCAACTTTCGCGTTGTAAACTTTCTGCCCTTCGAATAATTTTTTTATTATAAAAGATTGATCAAGTTAGTAAGTAAAATCAATCGTATTTGTAAAGAAATATTCCAATAAATAATATGCAAGTATTGCTATTCTGCACAATCGTTGCAGAGGACCAATAAGAAATCATCAAGTTTTATAAAAAGATAATATTTTTCTTGAAAACAACTGCAATACGGAGAATGTTGCATTTTATTACTAGTTTGTGATTACTACAATCAAGTACAGTTACGGACACAAAAAGTGGGACAACTCTAACATAAAATGTTGCATTTTTTTTTGTTGTTATTGCTAGCTTTTAAAATTTTACCGAATGGAACATAATAGTCCCAACTTCATAAATGTCATCAATTAGTCAACGATACAGTTTTTCGTAAAATGTCACACGTTAATGTTGTTGATAAGGCAAGAATAGTTTCAAAAAAAATCGCTAAATAAACTATTGGCTCGTATTATTCAAAGAAGAAATCTTCGACCACAAAATATGTAAGACTTACTGGAAACAATTAATAATACTGTAACGTTTTCGGGTTCGCAATAAACAACTCGTGCAATTTATTTAATTAAAACAGTCTGTATATCCACAAACGTATAATTAATTACAATATAAAAATGTAAAACTAATGTATCACACTTAAACTACTAGAATAGATTAACACAGGTATTTATTTCTATATAACACTCTAATATTTATGTCTTTATATTTAAATCACTTCTATTTATATAACACGGTAATATTTATGTATTTATTACACTATATTTATGTTTATTCTTCGACTACCACTCAAAGAACTATTTATTTATTTCTTATATTTATTTTTAGTTTGGTCTGTTCCGCGCGACTACTACTTAAGGAAGTTCTTATTCCGGAATTACGCCTTATATACACATAAGAAACATCTGGAAGCATTCGCGTAAACTCCATCTTCCTCTCGATGTTTGTAGAACATTCGATAGACATTCTGTCTCTTCGCAGTACATGTGATTTATTGCTTTACGACTTTATGAGCACGTCTTTGTCGTCGCCTAGAAATACACTGGGAGAAACTCCAGACATTATGTCGCGTCGAGATGATTTACAACCTCTTTTTATTGTCGCTCGGAAGTCTGCCTTTCTTTGTGCACTTGTTTCGTTACAATACGTAGGATGATAATTCGGACCAATACTGTTTAAGTTTATTTAATTCTATGCCGCGAAGAGAAGCAGATGTTGTAAATCGAAATGGTGCAATGACTAAATATTAACGAAATAAAATACTTAAGAAACGTGATTTTGAATAAACTATTGTTAGTTAATTTCCTTCATGCTTTGTGTTTTTGACAATACCATAGCCTTTTCTCTGACATTTATTGACGTTTGTTTTTCAAAATCCCAGCACATCAGACAAATTTGTCCGTAACTGTACATATAAAAATATTCGGATATGCTTTTTGTATCCGTCAGTAAGCTATAAGTTCATATTTTGCGTATATAATCGGGTATTATTAACCCCTACAAAAAATATCAGATTAACAGGTTCCGCGTAACCTGTTAATCTGATAGATAAATGTAAACAAAAACATTTAAAAGTTGCAAGAAAACAAATGTCACTATTTGATGGTTGGTGCTAGTGGATATCATCAATAAAATATTGGATGAATTTTTGCACGATCCAATAAATTGATGAATAAATTCATGAATTTCTTCGTGAATAGATTCGTCAATTTATTCATGAATTTATTTGACCGTGTAAAGGTGTAAACACGGCATAACGTGTAAAGTTAAACTATGGGAAACCAATGCAACTATTCAAAATGGCCGTAGTGCGTTATGTTTACGTACGCCTTACGTGTGAAGGCAAGAAATACATAAAGTTGAAGTAAATTCAACTTTTATGTTTTTCTTATGTAGATCTTATGTATAATTTTAGTAAAATAAGCTTTCTGAAGTTTCACAACTTACAGCGATTGGTAACGGTATTATAAAAAAAAACGCGGGAAGCCTGTAGAATCACATGCGTTCGAATCGTGTCAATTGAAATTGTGACGATTTTGTTTGGATAACTTGAAAAATACAAAGGTTTTATCGATTTAAATAATATAATTTAATATACAGGGTTAGTTAAAAGTATGGAGACGGCGATTTATTGTCGTTAATATTCATTTTAGAGAATTATGTTCAATATAAAAGTTTGTTAGGATATTTTGATCTACATTCGAGAATATTTGATTTTTTTTTTCTTTAATTGTTTTTTAGTTACGCCTGTCCGCGCAGTTTTTTTAAATGGGAACTAGTAAATTTTACTCTATCATTCGATAGAGAATTTTTTTCTCTTTACAATAATATTTTTGTTTTTTTAAAATTCATTTTAATAACTTTTTTATAAGAAAAGGCCGGTTCAAGTGTTTCACAGATGTTCGGTACATCGCAGATAGACAAAAGCGATGCGATAAACAAACTTGAGCGACATAATTTTATCAGTGGTTATTGTGTACGTCAAATCTTTGACAGAAATAATTCATTTGTGCAATTTGTTGCTGTTAATATTAACAATGGCGAGTTTAAGTGAACATGAACGAATTGAAATACTTATGATGTTGGGTTATGGAGATAGACGCAGAAGTTTACAAGACGTTTGTAATTTATTTAATGATACGCATCCAAATAGAAATCCAATTTCTAAATCCGTTGTTGGTAAAACTTTAAGACGCTTTGAACAAACTGGTAGCGTTAAAGATTTGCCAAGGAGTGGTAGACCTAGAACAGCAAAAAGCGATGATAACAAACAGGATATTTTATTGGCTGTATCTGAAGATCCTCATTTATCAACCAATCAATTAGCGGCCAATTTCAATATTTCGCAGTCATCGATCGTGTCATTTTTAAAAAGTGAAAAGTATAAACCTTATAAGGTACACCTTGTACACGAGTTAACGGAAGATGATTTTGATAGGAGATTACAATTTTCTGAAGAAATGTTAAATATTTGCAATAATAATGAAAATTTTGTCAACAATATTCTTTTCTCTGACGAAGCTACTTTTTTTTTTTTTACTTTAATTTATTTTGTTATTAATTTGTTTAATTTTTCTTGTAAAAGTTATTAAAATGAATTTAAAAAAAACAAAAATATTATTGTAAAGAGAAAAAAATTCTCTATCGAATGGTAGAGTAAAATTCACTAGTTCCCATTTAAAAAAACTGCGCGGACAGGCGTAACTAAAAAACAATTGAAGAAAAAAAAATTTCAAATATTCTCAAATGTAGATCAAAATATCCTAACAAACTTTTATATTGAACATAATTCTCTAAAATGAATATTAACGACAATAAATCGCCGTCTCCATACTTTTAACTAACCCTGTATGTAGTATCTACTACATGTTACTACATTATGAGTAAATATTTGTTAGTGTTATTTACATACCGAGTAAAAAAAAACGTTAATTTAATTAAGGTGATGGAAAAGGGGCAAGAAGATATAGAACTTTTATTTCAGTTGGTGAGAGCTACAACGTATTTATATATCTAACAAAGCACGTGGGAGCTACAAAGATGTGATGTACCAAGATGTGTGGAAAGGAGTAACAGAAACACCAAACGCTACACATGAAAAAGCAAGAAGAAATTGTTAATTCCAAAGTGCTATTTGAAATATGTATGTGAAATTGACTTGAATTTTGAAAAGGTCTATTTATACAGAAGATTCCAATCGACTTCATTTACATATTTTACCCACATTGCATTTACCAGGTTGGTACACTTACAACATACATTTTTACAACGAAATGCAGTCTAATTATTATGTTATAAATTTTTTTCTGTGTAGAGCACGTGAACCCAAAAATTCGCATTTTATCAAATACTGTTAAAATCATAAATTCTTGTGGATCATGCAGTTCAAATGGCACAGAAGAATCCTCAGCTCAAGATCTCATCGAAACGCCAAGAAGTCCTTTAAATAGAGAAAGGAAACATGGCAAGTGATACTGAATTTCAAAAGAATCTTTTGGTCAGAAAAATGATATCTACTTTTCCACATAGCAACACTTTTATCACAAAAGAGACTTATGACATAACTTTCTACTTGTCCATGCCACATATTTACTGCAACTTTATTGTCAGGACGTTCAGATTGTATCCCGATGGACTTATTAAAGACTGCTGGGGTATAAACTGCATAAGAGACATGACACTAAGAAAATGAAAATTATATGGCTATGCAAAGAAAATGGGCCAACGTTTAAAACATAACAAAAACGAAAGACAGTTTTAAACAAAGAGTATTTCAAGCAAAGAAATGCATGTCTAATCTAAATGGTAAAAAAATCTTGTAAATTGCTACTTTAGGTTTTTTTTTAGTTTTTTTGTATTATTGGTTACAGACTTATTAAAAACCATATATGTAATTATTATATGAGTTTCGTTATAGCTATAGAGTCCTTTTTCTTACAATCACCAGTGGCCATACCATTACAAAAAATGTTCGTTGTACATCTATGAATGTGGGTGATCTGTAGGCGCAACTGATAAGCGCCTCTCCCTAGTATTTCAGGGATAAAAAAGTGATGTGTGGACACCACACGACTTTCTTATACTTATGTAGGTTCCGAAATGTGTAACCAAAAGTTGTTCCAAATTAAGTTTTTAATTCGGTTGTGTTGCTTCCGGTGCAAAATATATTTTAGAATGTGTCGTTTTCATTCTTTGCACATGGTTGTTACAGTAAAACGTTTTTATTTTACATTGAAATATGGTTTAGTTCCATATGTAGTTGTTATCAAACATTCAAAAAATCCCAAATTATTTTACTTCAAGGAAGTAATAAAAATGTTGACTGTAGTATAAAATGACTGCAGTATAAAGTGACACTTACTTGTGTCTATTTGAGATTCAATTGTGGTTAACCCAAAAATATTATTTATTAAAACAACTCTACACTTTTGACATTTTTTGGATGTTACTTGAACTGTGCTACATGCATTGCTAATAGGTGACTAAACGAGGTCGTTGGAAAAATGCATTTTGCGTTGATTGGATGCATTATTTCTCGAAGTCATATAGTTGGGCCAGTTTACCTGAATGACCCTTGGCTTGACGGATAACGTTGTTAATCCTACTGTATAGTTGGGCCAAGAGGTTGCGGTTCTTGTCTAGCAAAGCATACATAATTTCTTGTAAAAAGAATACACAGCATATTTATTTAAAAGACGACAATTTTTTTTGCCATGGAATGTGAAACGTCTGTCTTAAATTATATTATTAAGTGTCATATTGTCATTAATATTTGTCATATTAAAGACAGTATGACACATAATGATATAACTTAAGACAGACGTTTTACATTCCATGGCAAACCTTTATCAATATAATTTTTGATCTCGCGGTACAACACAGTTACGGAAGTTTTAGAAAAAAATATATACACTAGCTAGTACATAATATTAAATAATTGGAGCATATTTATAAGAAATCTAATCTACTTATGGTTTCAAGCATAAATTCTTCAATTTCACTTTGTATATACTTTTGTTTTATTCTTATGGTAGGTTTAACTGGATGAATATACCTATTAGAACTATTAATTTTTACATACACTTCACTTTGAAAGCATAAAAGTTCATCTAAAAATTGAAAAATATTTGGGTGTGTGGTGTAAAAACTTTTATCGAATCTAGAGTGAACGAATTCACAGGCATTCGTAGTTCTGTTAATAGAGACACTTGAAGAGACCCAAATATGTGGTGGGAACAATGAATCTTCAGTAATATAATTGTCAGCGAAATAATCACAAAATTTTCTAACTTATTCTTTTTTGGTATGTGAGAAATTAAATCAAAAGTAAAAAAATCACCTACTTCAGTAGGCTTTAAAAATTGCAGCCCAAAGAAATATTTTAAAGCTTTTCCGACATCGCTTAGTCCTAAAGACAACATTCTTCTATACCATGCTGCGACAAATGAAACCTATAATATTAACATCTCTCCATATTTGATTAACAGCATTATGAATCCCTAATAATATAAAAAGTGCAAGTTGGTATAAAACATGTAAAAATAATAATTTTATTATGGACAACATTTACCAATAAAAATGGCTCTCCTTTGTTTGTTTTTGGGGCGACATTTTCCAAAAAAAAAGAGGAAGACTTCTTTCGGATACTTTGGAAGAGGAGGAAGTTTAGTTCTTCTGGACATATAGAGGTTATGTCGAACAAGCTCCAGGACTATTTGCTCGAAGTTCTTAATCAGTTTTGCAGGTTTCTTGTATAAATCCGTTCAAGCTTGTCGTTGTTGCTTATTATTTGTCGTTGAAGTGCTCGTCGTAGGATGATTGTGATTCAAATCTGAATCAAGAATTACACTGTGGTCACCAGCAGCGGGTGTGTATGATTTTGCGGGACATTTAGATTTTTTATTTACGCTCTCCAACGGACAGTCGTGTCTTTAGAATATTTGCGACACAAAACTTAAATTCTGTGCCGTTTTCACTTTACTGAAGGTTTCAGAATAATGTAAGAAAATTCGCTAAAAGTTTACATTTATAAGCCCTTATTCCCGCGACAGTGTCATATACATTCTCAAAGTCTACTGGTAATTCCGACCAAATTGCTTTCAAAAATAAATATTATTGTCGGCTCCGGCCCAACTAAAGGTTAGGATCATTGCCTCTCCCGCTGCGCTGGCCCAACTATGCAGCGCCCTTATTTCTACCGGTGCAATAATAGGATTAGAAATTTTACAATCAAACTCTGTTTAACGAATAATACCGTCCATTACTCTGAATAAAATTTAGCTTGTTATTTTATTCTTTATACAACTTCAACTGCACATGTTTGTTACCTTATAACGTTAATATTTCACATTTAAATATGGCTTGGTTCCATATTGTTTGTTCCCAACCACAAAAAAAAAATAAAATTAGCGTGCCATAAAGGAAGACTTGATATATATATACCGTATGTGTCAATTTTCATTAGCTATAGGGATTCAATTTTTACATGCGATTTATACGTATACAAATAATACGTGGCAACGTGTCCGTCACCAATCCCGGCAACAATCGACATACAACGATTTTGTCCGATGTCCCCACAAGATGTAGTCTGCAAAAGCCGTCTTATTACTGGAACGGGAAACATCAAATGGCCGCCGCGATCTCCCGATCTAGTAATATATTATTATTTTCAGAATCCTTTTTTATTTACCTTATTTTTAATTTTATTAGAATTACGCTTTTGTTTGTGTCATGCAGCGTGAACGCAGCTTAATAATTCTCTGCATTTACTGAAAGGAAAAAGAAAAATAAATCCTTGCAACTCGTAAATATTATTTCTCAGCGCATTACAAACATCCACGACATTCGTCGAATAGGTACTGCTACCTCTAACTTGAGCATGATACTATAACTTTCTAAGATATGCCCGCTAGCAAGTGCAGTTTCGAACTGTTGGCGCAGTGACGTCACTGTGTGACAAGTCGCGGAGCGAACCGATGATACAAATAGTATAAGAATGCTACAACTGATACTACCTACCTGCTTAATAAAAAATGATGGGTTCTAAATAAATAACCAATGGTGAAACTATATCCCGCTTCATTTTCTCCCGGACGTTGTTCGTAATCAAATGAATCGGGATATGGGTGTAATTTAAAAACACCTTGAAGAAATAAAATTTCAATTTTAAAGTAAGTAGGTAGGGCGGTAACGCAGTAAATAAATTCGATATATATGTATAACAAACCTTTATTGTTAATAATAATAAACTTAGTTTAGTTAGTGATTTTCACAAATTTTCTTTTTGAAACATTTGACAATTCTTTATTGCTTTGGTTTAGCGCCCTTATTCTGAAGTACATTCTACACTTAAAGAAGTAGTGCTTAACATTATAGCTTAACTCAACGTGTCTGGCACGATCTAAGTGTTCTTTAAGATATTTGTTTTTAATTTTTAAACACTCCCCATTTACTTCTTCAAAAATTTTATCAAGCTGCTTACACTTTAAAACAAAATGTTGAAACGGTTTCATTAGACCACCCTCCGAAACATGATTGACCCATGTATTTGAGGAGTCATTGGAGGGTGGCAAATAGCCAAGATTCTCTGAGTGTCGAAATTTGAAAGCGATAAAACCCGCTAGGTTTTCTAACCCATCCCATTGGAGTTGTGTGAAATCATCTGCCGACGTAGCATTTTCGGTCATTAAATTATCCTCATTGCTAGTTAAAGCACCAAACAACTCCCCAGTTACAATTTTTGCATCATCCTTCTCTACTGTACTGATATTCCCATCATTATCTTCATAGTTCTTATGGTCATTATTACCATCACATACAGAATTATTTGGCGCAGACATCAAATTGTCAAGAGTTGATAAATTTGGTGCATGAAACTGACCTACATTCGCTGATTCCGAAATTACTTGGTCATTTCTTCCCAATATATAATTCCGTAAACGATATTTAAATTGTAAAGGTGTTGGATGATCGTACAAACCTCCAATAGATCTAATTATGGGAAAAAAACCTTCCAGCGGATCTTGGTTGAGGTGATACGTCAATAAATATTTTATATCAAAATCAGATTTTAGATCCTCAAAAAGTAATTTTAGAGATCTGATACTAACCAGAATTCCTGTTTGAAACGGCAGTTTGGCTTTACCTGCATTGGTTGTTTTTCCGGTTCTCAAATTAGTAATTATATTTTCCATTTCTTCCAAAATTCCGTTTTGTTCATCTAATGCCAGACCATAGGCTTTCGTACTATTTCTGGAGTCTATTTGAGGAACTTTCGAATTAAATACGTCGAACCAATCATTGGTAATTTTAAATAGACGAGCACATTCAAGCCAATTATTATTTTGGTATAAACCCAAAGAACCCGCTCGTGAAATAGCCATAGCTATTGTGTGCGAAAACAGTTTCGTAGCTGTTTTAACTTTTTGGCGTTTGGCATTCTTAACAGTTAAAAACGTAGGATTAATTTTATGGGTTATACGCAAATCGGATCTTTCTGTCATTTGTAGAAGCTTAACAATTGGTTCTTTTGTTATAAGTTTTCCAAATAACCGAAATCCGAAGTCAAGGAAATGGTTTCTCAAAAGTTTAATTAAATGAGGAATATCTGCAAAAACATAAATTTTTTTCTTTGACGCCGGATTAAGCAACCACGTCTTGTCTTCAGAAATGCCCAATTCTTTCCATAAACCCCTATTGCCGCCTCCAAGATCACTGTTAATGGCATAAACAGGAAAGCCAATATTTTCGAGTTTGTCGATAATTTCATATAATAGTTTCTTGTTGACTTTAGTGTCGTAATTATAATAGATTGGCTGCTTCCAATTTCCGCAAATACCACGTGCCATAATAACCTGTGCATAATTTGATGAACCTATGGTTGAGTCAGATTGCTTGTCATAGTCGTACATTTTCTGAATTTTCACTTCATCAAAAAGAATTATGCATGCTCGTTCCATTTTAGGTAAGTCAGATTTTTTCATTAGTTTGAAAACCACTTCTAATGTGCCTAAAATATAATATCCCTATGAGTTTTTCTCTGTGCATATTATTAACTTTCCAGTATCTACCTGGTTGTACATCTACCCTTGTTGCCCATCTTCGTAACGTTGATACACCTGGTAGTAGGTAATTTCTTTTCCTGAGTAGTCTGTAAGCTCGAGGTCCGGCCGCATATAATGAGAGTGCACTTGCAATATCTTCCACGGACCACTTGACATATGATTTGGTGGGAGCTTGAAGTTTTTTTATTTGACTTTTGGTTAAAATTTTTGTTATAGAAATATTAGCAGCTTCCAGCTTTTTAATTTGTTCAGCAAGCTTCATATTCTCAGCCCGCAGCGATTCCAGTTTTGTTAACAGTTCATTTTGTTCAAATCTAGAATGCATATTCATTAGAATCGCATATTCTCTATTTACTTTCAAGATACATAACTAACAGTGACACTACTTTTTGTTTTTGATGCATTTTTTAAATGTTGGTAAAAGTTGACATTGTCGATTTTTTTTTGACTTATTGTATTGTCAAGTATCTTTGGGTGTTTTAAAACCTTTTCTGAAAAAAATTGTCAAAATTTGGGGAAAGCATATTTTTTACTTGGACAATTACCAATATTGCTGAAACGTTTTTAGATCTGAAGGTGAAATACCTAAAATTTTGAAGGATGGGTTTGAAAATTTAAGCGAAATTAAGCAAACCAAAAAAAATTAAACATTTTGGAGCTACACATTTAACAACGATTTAATAAATAGGTATGTACAGTTGAAAATTTATGAGTGGAATTCAAACAAACGAATATTATAATTTGGATATGTTATTAAATTATGCACGTGAAGAAGTAGAGTTTCGAGGGAGGGGGTGAAAATATTACCTTTATTTTTTTAGATGAAATGTGGATTTATCAACATGGGAAACTTATTCGGCGGTGGATCACTGACAATGATTTGAAAAGCTACCTTTCTAAATTAAGTCAGTAAGATTTCTAAACGAAACGTTAAATAGTGGCAATTAATGAAACCTAAGCTCCAACAGTATCCTTATTAAAAATTCACACTACAAAAAAAAGCGCTAATGCCTGACTTACTCCACAAAAGTAACTAAAGTCATCAGATCTAGTTCTGCATCTTGAAAGTAAATAGGGAACACCGAGGTAGGTACGAAGACATTCCAATGTTTATTAGATCAAGCACTCTTTTTTATTGTTGAATTATATAAATTTATAAATAGTTACCTGTCTGTTTGGATCGCCTCATTATTTTTTGTGCCTTCAATCTCATTTTCAACATTTTCTTCGTTATTATTGCCAGAATTATCAGCAAGGTCAGATAGGACAGAACTTTTTGATGTTTTATACCTAGAAGAGCAAGATATAAGTATTATTGGAGGACCTAGACTTTTATATGCAAGACTTTACTCATGAATATCTTTCACCAAATTGCGTCTTTTCAATCTGCTACTTCGACCACTTCCTTTTGATTGAGATGATAGTAATTCTGAATGAGAGCCAGCGCCTGATGGTAGTGGCGGCATTAGTGGTAAATTTAGCGATGGTATAGCGTCGGGTTTTAGCTTCATTTTTGTCGGAGAATAATTCAAAAGTCTGTGTTGCAAACAATAATCAGTTTCGATAAAATGTGTGGAGCATATTCTAGCGAAATCGGCGTTGAATTTATGTTGTTGCAAGCATTTTTGGATCCACACGTCACGTATGGCCTTATCCTTGGGAAATGAAAAAAAGCGACATTTCATTCGAGAGATTTTGGCCTTCTTATTGTTATTGTTTTTACAATTAACCACTGCACACATAACCATTTTGTACCTATCTTGTATATATACCACAAGTGAATACACACGATCACATGCATTCGTTGTTGCGAAATGGGAAGCGAGGCGACGGCGGCGGGTCAGTTGTCACAGGTCTACGTCATCCGCTAGAGCAAGATGCAATATACCTGCGCGTGGGCATATCTTAGAAAGTTATAGTATCATGTAACTTGAGCTTGTATCGGTCGCGCTGGCATTAGAGAGGAAAGTAGGGATGCCATGTTGTCACGTATTGCATGAATTAATCGCCTATGGCTAACGAAAATTGACACATGCTGTATATAGTCCAATCAAGTGGCGCCCAAGAAGGTCGTTGCCTGTGAAGTTTTAGGGGAGTTTTGAACATTTGTATATTTATAGATTTTAACGTGCTCTTTCCAAATTTTTACTTTGCCACCTCGTGTTTTTTCTGGAAGTAACCGCCACATTGAAAAAATTGCGCTAAATAATATATTAGACAAGCCTGTTATTCCTCAACAATATGCACGTATTTTATATTAAAAAAGTCAATCTTATTTGGATATTTGTGCGTGATTAATTAGGAAAAAAACTGTAAACCAATAAGATACATTAAGATTGATAGATGGTGTAAAAACTGTATAAAACATCCGCAGCCCGCGTGAATTATTTTTTTATTCAACTCACGGTGTTAGTAACTGACTTCGTAAAGATGAGAAAATAATCTCTCGGCATAATCGCAACATACAATCGGACGAAATGGAGGTCATTATTGGATAAATCGAGGACGCGTCGTTAATGACAATGACATTCGTAAAGAGTTGAATGTCTTTCTCGACCTTAATTATATATTCGAAAATACCAAAATCTTATTTGTATGTATAGTCTTATACATCTGTTCCCGTTAAATAGTATTCAGAAACTAATACTTGTTGACGTTTAAAATAAACGATTTTATAATACGAACACGGAATTTAATGGTAATTCGACTTCACAATGTTGTAAGAAAGTGTTCGCTCTCAATATTTTTGATATATAAAGATGTAATAAAATCTCAAAAATGTACTACTTTTCAAAACAGTTGTAATTACAAATTCTTAATTAAGTATATTCATTTATTATTAATCATTACTCATCCACCTGATAAGTTACAGTGTAACGAAACAACGTTATGGTGGAAACTTATGATAAAGTATTTTGAAACTTAAAATCAGTGTATTACATTTATATTTGTCTTCGTCTTAAATTAATTATTCAATTATTAATTATCTTTACACTCAACTAAATATTTATAATCAATAGTATATTATGTATCAAGTTTTATAAGCCTCATATTAGTCACGAGTTTTATTAATCACAAGAGAAGCGTAGCGGAGCGAGTGTTTAATAAAACAATTTACAAAACGAGTTGCATACTAAACTTTTTCTAGAAAAGCAAATAATCAAAATAATACAAAATCTCTTATCTGTTGTTGCCACTAGACATTGGATTATTTTGACAGATTAATGACAACTGTCAACCAACTTGATTGAGTTTCAATTGATTCTTGTAGCTATAAAAAAGCAAAAGGTAACTTTAGCCCGTGACTAAAGAGCCCGTTGCTAAGTTCACGCCGTGACTAAAGCGCTCGAAATCACAGCGTGTCAAGGTGTATTTAAAAGATCATTTAAATTCATGTAAACATTGACGATAAATGGCATTTTAAAAATGGAGGTAGAAAAAGTATATTAAATAGGTGTGGGTCGCCATAAATAAACGAACACCTTGATGTTGCTATATACCTGAAATCAGCAAACCAATGGAGAACGTGGTACGATGTGCCTAGCTATTAAAATCTTTTGCTGACGAACATCTGTGCATAAAGCTTGGAGGATATTATGCCGTGAATTATTATATAAAATAAGTTTATAGTAAACATGATCCGATCCAGTTGCCATTGGAATAAAAATTTAGGGAATTGATTGATGCTTAATATGACATATCATTTTTATAAAGAAAGTCATCAACAATGTCGTACAAGCTAGATATTCGAAGAAGTATTTATCAGTTGATTGAACGAGCGCCTAAACGCGATATTGTTAGAATCTATAGAGAGTAAGATATTT
The DNA here is from genome assembly GCA_963170755.1 of Amphimallon solstitiale. NCBI lineage: Eukaryota > Metazoa > Arthropoda > Insecta > Coleoptera > Scarabaeidae > Amphimallon > Amphimallon solstitiale. Next base: position 114,822,184 of record OY720677.1, read on the forward strand.
CTGTTTCGACAATCTATCAGACAATAAAAGATTGCCAGGCGGGTATCCCTTGTATCAATTTACCTAAAAGTGGACGACCCAAAGTTTTAAGCCGACTTAATGCGCGATTGTTGATTAAAAGAGCAAGAAACACATTGGGAATATCAGCGCCAAGTTATCTCGAAGATACCATATTTCACGCTCCAACTGTTAGTCGAACATTAGCCAGAAATAATATAAATTATCGTAAAAGAGGAAAAAGTCCAAGATACACCGCCTCTCAGTTGACAAGAATTTCTGTGTTGCCGTGCTTTGAGACGCATTCATTTTCATGAAAAATTATTGTTGTCGAACTCGGAGGACTTGCCATCAATGCAGACATTTACACACGAAAATGCCCCACAAAACTTCGAAATTTTATAAATACACATCATCCCAAAAAGTAAACAATGTTTTGGCCTGACTTAGCCTCGTGCCATTACGCCAGAAGGACAAGAGACTGGTTAGCCACAAACGGCATCAATTTTGTTCCGAACAGATAACCCCCCCCCCCCACACACACACACACACACACACAAAAGTTCCTCAGGTGAGGCCCATTGAAGAATTTTGGTCTCATTAAGCAGAAAGGTATATGATGGGAGTTGGGAAGCCCAAAATGAGAAGCACTTAAGACGCAGAATCTTTCAGAAAATTTGAGAAGACGACGTTGCTACCGTCCAAAGACTGATGGGCCATGTAAGAAATAAGTTACGTGACATTGAAGAGCATGGGCCTTTATCCATAATGTTAGTGTTGTTTAGTTGAATTAAGACAATATAAGAATAATATTGTTGCTTAAATGTAAAATGATAAAATATAAAATAACAAAAATTGACTTTTACTTTTTTCCGAAAACTTTTGAGATATTAGAGACGTTAAGAGCGCTTTTGTATATTCACATTTTTTGAAATTTGTTAATGATGTATCCGCGTTAGCTTTGAAATCGAGTCAGTATCACAGACTAAACAACCCAGACCGGCAACTACTTGGAAAAAAAATATCCAAGATCTTCTATCCTTGTTACATATCAGTGAACTTGGTACGAAGATGGCGCTAGCAGCATATTGGCGCGGAATTTGAAATGAGCTTGTTTTTAGATTATGTATATTTAATACGTTATTAATGTAATAAAAAAATACACACAACTATTGGTCAAATCACACGTACCATCAGCGTGTACGTTTAAAAAATACGGATACTTAGATTTTATTATTGAGAGAAATCTCTGTTTATTACTTACAGAATATAATACATGAAATCACTCTATACGCTATATATTTCTATAAGTTTAAATTACACCACAGTTCACTAGTTTTCACTCTTTACTTATTAATCATTAACTCGCGATCAATATCAACTTACTTATACTTAATATGATGTACAACAAGAAAGGATTGCAATAATACGTCAAATTTCAAATATTGTTTGGAATGACATATGACATTGATTGAAGGAATAATATGTATACCTTCAATCAACGGTATAACCAAACATAACAAAAAATTTCAAATGACGCTAACGCCATCTCATCCTCAAGTTCAGTTAGAATGACAAAGATAGTAGAGGATTGATATTTTCATTTGCTAAACAAGGAGGCGTAATCTGGATAAAATTTGGGATTTAGTTGCCAGTCTGGGTTGTTTAGTCTGTGCCAGTAGTTTGTTAGCAGTGACAGTTTTAAGACTGTAAGTTTGTAAAATAATAGAGATTACTCGTGAAGGTTTTTATTGGACGATTTTTACGATTTTAAAAAGAGCGTAACTCCACAAGAATGCATTATATCGCTTCAGTCAACTTTTGGTAATGAAGCCCCATCCGAGAAGACAATTTACAATTGGTTGGCAGAATTTCGTCACGGAGTGATGAATCACGTGAAGGTCGACCAAAATCTGTTGTGATTCCAAAAAACATCGATGCTGTGCGGAAAATCATAGAACACGATCGACATGTGACTTATAGTGAGATAGAGGCATCTGTTGGCATATCGCAGACTGCAGTACATACGATTTTACATGAACATTTATTTGTAAAAAAAAATATGTCCCAAATGGATTCCACATAAATTGACCGAAGCACAGAAAGCAGCTCATGTCAACCAGTGTAAAGAAATGCGCAAAAAATTCTACGTAGGAACCGCAAAATCCGTATCCAACATCGTCACAGGTGACGAAACATGGATATATGCGTATCAGCCGGAATCCAAGCAACAATCTACTGTATGGGTGTTCCAAGATGATTCGAAACCCACAAATGTTGTTCGTGTAAGGAGCACTTCCAGGAAAATAACACTGGGCAACAAATTTTCGAAAAGTTCATGCTTCCAAGCTGAAAATAGTCATTTCGTAATGAATTCAATGTGCTGAACACGAAAATGACTAAGAAAAAGCTGAATTGGCTACGGGTTTTCTGTAAAATGTACGCATATTTCAGAAAAAGTGTACTTATGTCAATATTATAATACATGGTAAGAAAACATTTACGCATATTTCAGAAAAAGTGTACTTATGTCAATATTATAATACATGGTAAGAAAACATTAGTCTGCTTCCGGCTTTCGACTTCTTTTGGCCTGCCGTTTGTAGTGGACTTGTGGAGCATCTCTACTGATTGTCCAACAATAGTCAGCTAGCATTGACGTAGACCATTTGCCTTGGTACCGTTGCTCCATGGTGGCAATGTCCTGATGAAAGCGTTCGCCGTGCTCATCGCTGACCTGCCCGCAGTTATCAGGAAAGAAATCTAAGTGGGAATCAAGAAAGTGGATCTTTAAGGACATATTGCAGCCGAATTCATGAAACAAAGCCAACATATCCTCAACCAGACACTTGTAATTTTCTGCCTTGTCATTCCCCAGGAAGTTTGCTGCCACTTGATAGAATGCATCCCAAACCTGTTTTTCTTTACCTTGAAGAAGTTCCTCAAACTTGGGGTCTCGGAAGAGCTGTCTAATTTGAGGCCCCACAAAGATGCCCTCTTTAATTTTGGCTTCACTGAGTCGAGGGAATTTGTCATGCAGGTACTTGAATGCTGGTCCATTCTTATCCATGGCTTTTACCAAGTTTTTGACAAGACCGAGTTTGATGTGTAAAGGAGGAATGATGATTTTGTGTGGCTGTGCCAATGGTGGGTGCTGTACATTCGTTTCTCCAGGCTTAAAAAATGCTCTCGGAGGCCAGTCTTTCTTGATGTGGTGCAAATCGATTGCTCTGCTGTCCCACAGACAAAGAAAACAGCAGTACTTTGTATATCCCTGCTGCAAACCCATCAACAGAGATACTACCTTCAGGTCAGAACATATCTGCCAGCCATACTTGCTGTAGTTAATCGTCTCCAGTAGCTGCTTTAGATTGCCGTAAGTCTCCTTCATGTAGACCGCATGTGCAATAGGTATGGATGGAAGCTGGTTCCCATTATTCAACAAAACCGCCTTTAGGCTCAGTTTTGAAGCGTCTATAAACAGCCGCCATTCGTGGGGATCATGTGCAATACCGAGAGCTTGTAGTAGACCATCAATATCGCAGCAGAACACAAGGCTTTCTTCTTTCTTAAAGAAAGATTCGAAGAGCTGATGGCGAGTGCGAAATGAAGTCACTCGGACATTCTGTTCCAGAAGATTCCACTGTCGAAGTCTTGAGGCCAGTATCTCCGCTTTGCTTTTCGACAGATCCAAATCGCGAACAAGATCGTTCATTTCATCCTGGGTAATTTTATGTGGTGCAGATGTTTCGTCAAAGCACGAAAAGTCATCATTCTTACTGCCACGTTGAGGAAAACTCGCCGACGCATGGCCATCCTCATCGTCTGAACTGATAGAAAAATCTGTAGGAGGTTCTGGAATTGGGAGTCCTTCGCCATGAGAGACAGGTCGCAGAGCAGATGGTATGTTAGGGTATTCAACTGTCCACTTCTTCTTCTTGGTGATGCCTCCAGAAGCTGGTCGTACCATACAGAAATAACAGTCGTCAACGTGATTGGTGGGCTCCCTCGAAATCATGGGCACAGCAAATGGCATTGCCTTTCTTTTGCCATTAAGCCACTGTGAAATATTTACGGCACAAGTGCGGCAGCATACGTGTGGGGCCCAGTCTTTGTCCTGGTCGCCTATCTTGCAACCAAAATACAAATGATACGCTTTCTTAACTGTTGCACTGATGTTCTTTTTCTGTGCAGCAAATGTCACTTCTCCGCAAATATAACAGAAGTTATTTGCACTATTAACACAGTTACGAGGCATTGCTACTGTTTAGTTACTTTACACTATAGCAATCACTTATGTATGCAAGAGCTTCGAAAAATATGCGCGAATGAACGGACATTGCACGAGTTAACTGTCACGTCGGCCATTTATAAATAAACTATAATTAGCTATTGCTTTATATTGCGCAATCAATTTCGCAACACTCTCAATGGAAACTTACAGTAAATGCTGCATTAACTTCTTTGCATGAAGGGGTGATGCAATATGACGCAAAATTTCGTAATTTCTCACTAAATTGCATTACATTATGCAATAGCATCTATACAATGGACAAAACGTCAATATCTCTTGAACGTGAGCCAATCAACTTTTTTCAATGTGATATTCGTGTTCAGCACGTTAAATTCATTCAGGATTGGGTACTTTCACCTAAGAAGCAATTTCACTGTTGACCAGTGTAATCGCTTGTATCTTCGGCTGTACGGGCCACATCGCAACAATTCTCTTAGAGGATCGAATAACTGTTAAGTTCTGTTAACGCTGAATGGTATACAGTAATTTGTTTGCCAAAAGTTATAGACGAAATCACGAAGAACAACCGAAAACGTCGCATTATTCTTCATCACGACAATGCGAGTTCGCATCAGTACGTCTAACAATTGACTATTTGAAGGAGAAGTGTTGAAATAATGACCATACCGAATGATTTCTTTTTGTTCCCAACAGTTAAACAAAAAATGCGTGGACAGCGATTTTCAACACCTCAAAAAACAGTCTAAGTCTTTGAAAACCTTATTTCTTAGATACAACCTTCAGAGTAGAAAAAATGTTTTGAGAACTGGTTCTACGCATGCAAAAGTGTATAGACAATAAAATAGTTTGTTCCCAAAAATTTTGTTATCTTCCCAGATTTTGTAAAAAATATAAAAAGTGCCCCTCATAGAATATATACGGAAGTGCTCGAATGATAATTGTCATGATTATGTCACGATAAAAGACTATGATGAGAATTATCTACAGAGATTATAAGAACACATCATTTACTAAGAAATAACAAACAAATCGATTTTTAGAATTCATATCGGTAGATTCTGACAGTTTCAAAATCTATGACTGAAGTGTAAAAAAAAGTCATTCACGCTTGCCATTATAGACGCTATCGCACCATCAAGAAGCCAATAGGAAAGGGAAACACCAAACTGAATAACCAGCATTCGAGAGACGGAATTGGCCATTTTCCAATCAACAATAATGTATTTTCTAGAAACACTGCTATAATTGGCTCATTTTTTAAAAATCACTAAACATTATTGGTTTATTAGATATGAGTGATATAATCATTACAATTAAGGATATTGTACTCTTTATGATAGGTTGCAAATGCAATACATTAGTTACATACTAATGACAGTAACGATATTCATCATATGACTCGTTATTAATCGGAGAAATGTAAACCGGTGTTTCGTGTACATTAGAAAATAATAAACAGATATTACGTTTTCTTACGCACACGCATAACCCAGAAAATTTGAATTTTTATTGTTATGGACAGCGGATATGTTTTCATATGCATATGTCATGCTGCATGAAAGAATTTTCAGAATTAATTAATTATAATCGTCAGTGATTTAGTAATTGTATTGCTTCTTTCATGAATGATGTGAATAGTATAGTTATGAATATAAATAAGTAAATTTTATTAGCCGAAGAGAATCGTACAATTCCAATTAATTAATAATAACAAAATGATTATATTGTGAGGTGACAAAGTTTAAAATAAACAACAAAAAGACTCAAATAATGGCCCAAAATACATATAAGAGAACTATTAAGTAAATACTAACAAAATTTCAGAACCTACAGACAGATCAATAAAATTAATAATAATAGGAAAAAATAAAAATAATTGATTGAATATTGCTTTAACATTATAATGCAAATTTATTGGAGTAATCATAAGGCATCCTCTGGAACGATGAAATAGAATCAAACTGATTTTCTGTACTGGCCAAAATTTGGTTATAGTTAGGGGACATTTAATAATAACGTTATTTCTGAGAAACAAAAATTAAAAGGGCAGAAAAAGGATGGATGGGTGAAAAATTAAAGAACCAGAAAGTTAAGGAAAGATAATAGTTCTAGCAAATCGACCTTGTTATGGAGCAGTTTATAAAGGAAGGTAAGGCTACTGTAGAAGCGTATAAAGAAGAGCGAATGGATTTCAAACAGAGAGAGGAGTAAAAAGTAGTCAGCATCATCTACTTTCTACTAAGTATAAAAAAAATGACAAATCTTTATGAGCCCAGTGTAGCTTTATAAAGCAACACTGGGCGCTTTTGGGCAATATAATATGGATACCAGACAAGGCTGTATATTCCAATTTTGATCTAGTCTGCGAAGTATATAAGATGGTTAGTACCCTGGTGTTTGTAAAAGCTGTTACGAATGACAAATCCCAATATTTATCTAGCTTGTACAGATATTCTGCAAACATGTGCATGAACATCTCAACTCATTCCAACTCCACATGTACTAGTAAATAGCGGTAGCGAACAGTTTGTTGCCTTCTAGTGAAGGTTACAACTTTTCATTTAGCAGGATTCAAAGGTAAATTGTTTACTGAATATCAATTGAGTATGTTTTCTAAGTCTGTAGCTAATGGCCATTACTAATGTCGGTAATACTCCGATATAACTTCAAATCGTCAACAAACAGAAGTTTATTGGGCTTAATCTCGTCAACAATATCGATAATAAAAATACCGAAGATTAGCGGACCTAAATTGGAGCCTTGCGGAACTCCAAAAGTGGCTGCATACTTTGCTACAGAACTAAAATTAATTGATAGCTATGAATACAATACTTTTTCTGATGAGGACTAATGAGTTTCGGAATTCCACTACAATAAAGGGTATTTATCTCAATTTGTGCGAAAACTAAATATTCTATGGCTATGTATGCTTGGGCTTAGTATTTTTCTCTTTGTAATTGCATTTAAAATCTTATTAAAACATCAGTTTACTCAGACATATCTTGGACTCACTCTAGATGTCATTAATCAATAAATGATATTGAAAAATTACAAGTGAAAACAAAAACAAGGAAAAATTTCTGCAGAAGCTGTGAGGTTCACATTGAGAGTTTATGAAGACACTTTACGTACTTCTAGCTGGACTAGGTTTGAAAATATAGTGTACATGCTTTTACCGTGCAATTAAAATCTGCACTAAGGATAATTACTTCGATTTCTTCAGAACACAACATTATTTAGGTTGAAATCATGTAAACCAATTTCGAATAAAGATCTTGTCAATTAACCTTCTTTGATTAAAGGTATTTGGAAATAAAATTAGTTAAAATGTAATGATTTTTTCTTCATGAGCAGTAAATACGTTTAACCTAATTTGGAGAAACTTTTGTATATAATTTTAGTCGCACTGCTATTGCACTGACAGGAAAACAATTTTTATCAATTTTTAGTAATTGCTATATTTCATATAGTTTTATTGAAGATTTTAAATTTGGAATAACTTTTGCATAATTTAATTCTAAAGAATTTGAACCGCGTACCCTTTTTATTTAATTTAAATGGCAGTAGTAACATAATTAAGTGGAATGCATAAAAAAGTTTTTTAAAGGAAAAGTAAACACTTATACTTATTTGTCCTGAAGGGTTAAATTACGTTCATTCATCTTTGTAAAAATGTCGCTTAAATAGGGAACTTTAAGGGGGCTTACGTAGAGGTGCCGACTAACTGCCGTGAGGTAGGGCGTAAGGGGGTGGCGCCCGCCATATACCCTAATGTGAATTCTGTAGTTTACAAGGTTTCGTTAAAACAATAGTACCGCTTTTATTTACGAAATATCAAAACGAAATTTAAAACACAAATAAACAAAGGCTCAATGCATGCTCGACTGGAATTAGTTTTTAAAATAAAGTTTCTGAAACTGTGTTATGATGTTGTAAATTTTGCCAACTTTGAGAGTGAAATGTAGGAGTAAATAAATTGAATTATAAGAAAGTACTCCCAACGAAGCCTTAACTAATCCTTTGTATTCAATTTAATGCAAAAACATAATAAGAAAAACAAAAATTTCTGCTGTTTGTTTTATTTTAACGAATACCTTACATCGGCGGAATTTACATTAGCGCATATGGCGGCATCCCCTTACGTCCTAACTCACGTCTGATTTTTTAAGTAAAAGAAAAGGCATCCCATGTCTTAGTATTCTGAATAAGCGATTATTTTATGTGCTTGCACTAGCTACAAGAACGATTTTTGTAGATACTTATTAGCTGTACACGCTATCCACACAAATATTAATGCAGTTGTTTAATCAACAGATTAATTTCTTGACTATTACACCCGGCTACTTATAGCACCCTTACTTTTAAAACTAGAGAATTCCCTGTATTTCTAGATCTGTGGGATTCCCCATGTGTAGCTATCAATAAATACAATCAAAAAATAAGCCGGGAAATCGCCGGGTGCTCTAAAATCTTTTGACAACTAAAGACGACTTAATTTTTTCGAACTTTTTAAGCATCAAATTTTGTAAATATTATTTAACGTCCAGAAAATTTCATCATCTTCAAGTTTATTTATACACACTGTCTATTTAAATTTAGATCTAATAGTAATCTACGAAAATATTTTCATTCACTTATTACTAGTTATTACATTATTAGCAAACATTCAACATTTATGTTTGCTTAGATTGTCTAGATACAGCTTCTAAAATTATCAGCAAAGAAAATCTGCAGTTAAATATTTACTCGATCAATTTAATTGGTTCAAATAGAAATGTGGTATTAATGCGAGTTGCAGCTATCATGTCAAGCTGAAAATCAATTATTTTAAAAATAGTTTCAGTATGCATTACACATCAAAAATAGTATCGGAAACTACAGTGAACTTCGAAGAGCAAGATCGATTATTATTATATTCAAATTATTATATTCAATTAAAATAAAGAAAAACATTTTAATTTAACTCAAAATGTAACTAGTTTGAAGTGCGTTGGTCGATAATTCTTGTTTATGCAGGTTATGTAAATAATTACGAAAGATAAATATTTACAGACTATACACGTAACTTTAATCGATGCCAATGGTAAATAGCTTTTGTCCACAAACGTACACACGTTTATTATAAATGCAAAACATAGACTCCGTACAATCGGAATATTAAGTGAATTTTTAACGTCATACCTTCATAACTATAACATGATTTTGCAAAAAGTACGGCATTACTTACCTTGTGGGATCGATATGCAGCTCTAACAGAACATACACAAACACTTTTAAGTCACTTTATCGATGTGTTCAATAAAAAAAGACGATAAAATCGACAAATACCAATATACAAATGAAAGGTTTAAAACATAACACAGCTGTCAAATCTGAGAAATCTGAGTATCGAGTTGAAGTAGCGGCCAGTGTTCAGGAGCACCAACATGCGAAATTAAAATTCCTATTCAACATTCACCACAAAATTTAATTAATAAAATAGAATAATACATTAGTGGGAATTTGATGTTATAAAAAAGCAATTAGAACAAAATTTTAAATTTGGTAATATAAAGGCGATATTTAAGAAAATGTAAAAGAATTCAAAGAATTATGAAGTGCTGACATCTAGGGAATATATGAAATACTACGTAGAAAAAGTCAGATACAAGGTGCTTTATTGAAGTAGGAAGTTCAGATCATTCTGATTAAAAAAGAATCAAAACAATAAAAACCAAAATTAAGGTCCTGATATGACTTCTGCAGGTTATATTACTTAACAATTATATACTACTTATTTACTTTATTACTGATACTTGAAACATGTGTCTTTTAAAGACTAATAGAATACAAATAATAATAATAATAATAAATATAGTAAAATAATAATCCTTTTGAATCTCTCGGTATAAATAATGATATAACAAAATCAAAGACAAGTGAATATTAAAAAAATAATATATACGTATATTTACAACAGTTAAATTATAAGAAATAATACAATAAAATCATACATTTACTACCTTAAACCAAAAGAAAACGGGAAAATACGTATAATAAATTAAGTCTTAAAATAAATTTTCTATTTCTTAGAACTATAGACATATGTAATATCACACTATATATTTATTGGAAATATGTGTTTGAGTTGCCACGAATTTACGCATTAATAATTCAGAAATGAAAATGGAGCAATTTTTTATGTTTAAAATACCTTATCTCTGGTCGAGATTGCATGTACCTCATTCAAGTATATTGCAGAAATAAAGCCCATTGAAACGTAGATGTAAATACAGTGCTATCGAGAAAGGTTGTAGACCACGTGATCAGTAATTTTCTAAAATCTGGTGATTATCGTGTTCATACGTTTATGAGATTCGCGTATCGCTAGTATTTGACAGTAGCGTACATTTTATTCACAAATAATGCTGTCATTGTTGACGCTTTTAACCATATTTTACATAAAACATTCAATACTACCAACTGCTGTTAATTGGGTTGCCTAATTTGGTAGTCACGTGGTCTACAGGAATTGTTGATATCTCTGTATTAATAATAGGGATAATAAGTATAACTATTGATAAACGTAGTGATGGGACAATTCGAGAAAAAGTAACAGTTTCTCAATGCTAGTGACAGGTTTACCAACACGACAAACTAGTTGCCGCAAATCGTATATTTAAGCTGCTATCATCACCCCGTTACTTGTCACTTTCATTGAAAATCAAACTACCGGGTGGTTTTTTTAATTTGAGCTATGGCATTTTATTACTTGGAACTCAGTATCGGTTTTTCAACGTAAGTGACGAATAGCGAGGAACCAGTAAGAAAATACGACTAATATATTACTACGTAGCTTAAATATACGATTTGCGGCAACCAGTTTATGGTGGTGCTAAGAACAAATGAGTGTCCACTTATGAAATCGCAATATTAGCCCGTCAAGCCTATTATAAAGCTTGTCCTATGAATAATATTTGCTCGGGGATTAGGAAATACGGAATTCTGCAATGAGTATGTCAACAAGTCGAGAGGTGTATGCAAATACGGCCAGTCAAGAAATGAAAAGAAACATGACGATATCAACCAGCATGCAAAATTTAGCTTGATAGAAGGGATGACCCGTGCTGAAAGTATACAATCGTTACCAAATGGAGAAAAGAAAAATTCTACGAAAAGAGGACAAGCAGGAAAATCTAGAATCCATACAGAAACACCGGAGAGAGATTGTCTTAAACAAAAAATAATAAACAAAACTAAAGGAAGAAAAAATTGTTTGATAACGTAAAAATACCAAGATGTCAAGTAAGAGAACACAATCTAGAACACAGTGACAATGTAGCGGATGATCTTGTGATTTATGACGTCATTGAGTCAGACTGTATTGGTGCATTCAGCAAGGAACAATTAGGTGACGAATTTATGCGACAAATTTTACTTCTATTAAACACTGCAACCGAGTTGCCAAACATATAAATTGAATACTTCCTATTAACAAAGTATTGTACAAAGAAAACTTGCAAATTTGATGTGGGTGAGGTATAAAAAGTTATTTTATAGCCAGTACCAGTTAAATTTTTTGAGAAAAATGGGGAGTGGTTTTGTATTTCCTCTTGTGGCTGCTAAGGTTTGAACAAATGAAGATGAAACTCCCAAAGCCCAAAGCAATCAATACTACAAGTCACGAAAGCTCAATGAAGAAGTTTTCAATAGAGTTACAGTAAGACCCCGCTTAACGCTGTTTCGTTTAGCACTGTTTCGGTTTAGCGCTCTTTTATTTCAACCTGGGGATTCCCCAAAATTGCTCGCAGCGCTACGGGGATTCCCCGAAATTGTGCGCAGCGCTAGGTTTCCAAATATGTACATAACATATCCGAAACAGTGTAGTTGTGTTTCTTGTTTGGTGCGATGCTGTACGGACGCATTTTTATGATTTGAAACATTTGTTGACATTATTGTAAGTATAAATTTATATAATACTATAACGATTAATACAGTGACAAATATTATGATCTTTAGTTCTTATCATGGGTGACAATGAAAAACAAGAAAAGAAAGCAACCAGAAAAAGCATTTCACTGGAAACTAAAATGCGAGTGATTAGAAGATTAGATTCTGGTGAACGTCAATCTCAAATTAATGCTGCATTGAATTTGGCAACTTCAACAATAAGGACAATTCTTACGAATAAAGAAAAAATACTATCATCGGCAACTGCAACTACGTCAAGCTCTGCAACTAGAATTACCCATTCTAGAAATAACATTATAGAGGAAATGGAAAAACGACTGTCTATATGGATTGACGACGAAATTGAACGCAATATGCCATTAAGCTAGAAGAATTTTTAATTACATTCTGGCTGAGGCAAGTGACATAAGTGAAACTTTCGTTACTAGTCGAGGATGGTTTGATAGATTTAAACATCGAAATAATCTTCACAACATAAAGATTACAGGAGAAGCAGCAAGTGGTGATACGAAAGCAGCGGCTGAATTTCCAGCGACATTAAAAACAATAATTGAAGAAGGAAACTGTCCTCCAGAATTGGTTTTTAATGTTGATGAAACAGGCCTGTTTTGGAAAAGAATGCCAAAACGAATATTTCTATCCCGTGAAGAGAAACGAGCACCAGGATTTAAAGCTGCAAAAGATCGCTTAACACTTCTACTGGGTGGCAACGCAAGCGGAGACTTCAAATTAAAACCACTACTAGTTTACCACTCCAAAAACCCAAGAGCGATGAAAGGCATATCTGAATCAATTTTACCTGTAATTTGGGGGTCTAATAAAAAATCATGGATAACTATGAAAATTTTCCAGGATTGGTTCACTGAACATTTCTGCCCGTCTGTTAAACTTTATTGCGAAATTAAAAAACTTGAACGAAAAGCACTACTATTAATTGATAATGCTCCAAGCCACCCAACAAATTCATCAGACTTAACAACATGCATTCCAGTCGAAGTGGTCTTCTTGCCGCCTAACACAACTGCCTTAATCCAACCAATGGACCAAGGCGTTATATCCAATTTTAAGGCTTATTACTTGCGGCGAACATTTAAGCAGATGTTTGAAAAAACAGACGGAGAAAAGAAGCAATCAATAAGAGAATTTTGGAAAAACTTGAATATCATGAATGCTGTAGCAACTATAAACCTTTCTTAGAATGAGATAACAGAAAGATCTTTGAAAGGAGTATGGAAGAACATTTGGCCAGATTTAAGAGCGAAGACATTGGACACTGTGTCGATATGAATGAAATAGTGGAAGAAATAGTGGAATTAGCGAAACAAACCGGTTTAGATGAGGTAAATGTGGAAGACGTCGAAGAAAGAGTTCAAGAAACAGCAGCTAGTCTTTCTAATGATGTGCTCAAGGAATTAACTGAGCAAGAAGAAAACAAAAAAATTGATAGTAGTGATTTCGAAGAAGAGCAAAAAGAACTTTCGATGGCGTTTGTAAAAAAGAGTTTGACCACTATAACTGAAATTATGGACCAGTTTGTTGAAAATGATCCAAATTTTGACAGGAGTTCAAAAGCACGACGGGGTGTTATAGATGCTTTATCCACTTATCAACATCTTCTAACAGAACGCAAAAGGAAAACGCAAACTACATTAGATGCCTTCTTGACAAAAAAGCAGAAAATGGCAACACAGAATAGACTGAATGATCTGACTGACAGAATTTTATTTGTTTTTATATGTATATATTCGTTTATATTGTTTTTATTTTTGTAAGAAATAAATGTTTGGTTTTATTTTTATTAAAACAACATAATTATTAAATTTAATACCTACCTAACCTAATTTTCTATCCATCTTCCCCTAACCCCATTATTTACATGTTAAGATAGTCGTTTAGCGCTGTTTTGCATTACGCTCTACTTTGATGGAACGTATCCTACGCGTTAAGCGGGGTCTTACTGTAGTTCTTTTAAAATCTTTTGAGAACATTATTTTGTTGTATTAAAGAAAAATAAAGATTACATTTCTTTGTTTGAAAGTTTTATATGTAATTTACCTGTGTCCACATGTTCCACAGAGATGAGCCATTCTGTTCCGCTAGGGGAGCACATTGCGACATATATTTGCATTAAGATTTTGAAAAAAAAAACTTAATATGAGGAGTAACACTACCAAAACGCAACAGATCCACTTTGTTTCAAAAATGACATATGGATGGCGTTCATATGCTATTTTGTCTAATATATCTAGGGACTTTAATTTTGTCGCTCTATTCAACTCTAAAATGTTACTATCAAAGCGCAACAGATCCCAGTGAAAATAGATTGTGAATATAAACTGATTTCATCAAAGTGCAACATATCCAAAATTGTACCACTGTCAAAGCGCAACATATCCATTTGCGGTGAATTTGTTAAAGTGTGTTCAGTGTTGTTGTTCAGCGTTTTTTCACAATATTATAACAATTCTGGCCTGTGATTATCTACATATAATAGAATGGATGGTGAGGAAGAAGGTGTTTTTGTACAAGACAACATTGTGGGGCGTGGAACCAGAAAGAGGAAAAATAACATTTCGAGGTTAGGAAAAGAAAAGAAAACCAAGAAATCGTAAGTTCTTCAAATTAGCAAAATTATTTAACTTATAATAATAACTTTCGTGCTTCGTTTTCGTAGGTATGGAGCCAAAGATATTAATTTAATAAATTTTGCCCCGCCTTGTAATCACAAATTCGATAACAATATTAAAAAGTTTCAATGCATAGAAGTACCCAAGGAAACTTTACATAATGTTAAACAATTACTTTACACAAGTGATGACAAAATTTCTCAAGATACTCGTTTGTCTACATTTCTTCGAATTAATCACCCCAAACGGTCTCGTCCAAGCCAAATTTCAGATAAGCGCAAACCGCATGATTTTCACATAACTTATTTGGTAAATTAGCGTAAAATACGTATACTACTTGTTCATTGCATGTAAATTTGTAAAATTGCAGGTAGAGCACGAGAACAAGACATACATCGTGTGCCAGAAATTTTTTGAAAAAGTATTTGAAGTTTCTAAGCGTCGTATATTGTGGATTGCAAGAAATATTCGATATCATAAAGATCTAAAAGAAAAGAGGGGAGGAAAAAGGCTCCCTTATAACAAATATGTAGAAAAGAGGGAAAAGGTAAAAGCTTTCATTGGAAAGTTTAAGGGCCGTGAAAGTCATTATAACCGCCAGAAGCGCGTCGCTTGTATTTGCCAGCGGTCTTAAATATTTTGAAAATGTGGAAAATGTACAACAGTAGTCACGATCAAAAGTATCATGTCAGTTATTCGTATTTTCATAAAATATTTTCTTGTCATTTCAATCTGGGTTTTGGCTCGCCTGTCACAGATGTCTGCAGTTTTGGCGAAAGAACCAAAAACAGAGTCAAATTTGCTTCAAATCAAGAAGCAAAAGACAGTGTAACTCGAGAATTAAATGTGCATAGAATGAGGGCACGGCAATTTCATTTAATAATGAAAGAAGATGTAGATAATTGCGAAACGTTTTGTTTCGATTTAGAGCAAGTGCAAACTCTACCCAAGCTCCCTATACAAGAAGCTTTCTACTCTTTGCAGATAGCATTTTATGCATTTTGCGTAGTTGATATTAAAGCTAAGCGACCTATATTTTACACTTGGAACGAAGTTCAAAGTGGTCATGGGTCCAATGAAATTGGTTCGGCGGTATTCCATTTCCTAAAAAATCATAAATTCGGCCCAAACGTAACGAAAATACGTTTGTTCTCAGATGGATGCGGTGGCCAAAATAAAAACTCCCACATGATACATATTTTGATGTTGTGGCTGCACAAGTATGCTCCTAAATCTGTCCAGAAAATAGAATATGTTTTTCCGGTGAAAGGACATTCCTATTTACCTGCAGATCGCGTTTTCGGTAGGGTGGAAAAAGAGTTGCGAAAACATGCAAGAATTGTTTTTCCGGAAGAATATGTAAAAATTTATTCAAAATTTGGGGAAGTCAAGCAAATGGACAAAGACTGGAGTGTGTACAATTTAAAGTCTTTGCTAAAAACGTTTAAGAAATTGGATGGAATCAGCGAGCAAAAGAGAATTTACATAGCAAGGCCAGCCCAGAAGCAAGGTCCAAACACTGTTCTTGTTAAGACCGAAATAACTTACCGCTTTAATGATCCATCCAAAAAATTCATTTCGTTGCTAAAAAGAGGAAAAAAGATGGAAAGTATACAATTGGAAGAAGTTATGGGAGAGCAAGGCATAAGTCAGGACAAGGGGATGGCAGTGAATGTGCTGCTCAAGCAAGCATACGGTAATCAGTGGTATCTGGAAGAACAATTTAACTGGTATTTTACCATTTTGAGGGACTTTATAATAAACAACGGTAGTAGAGAGGACACTGAATATATCGACTGTGAATGCACGGAAGAGGAACA
Organism: Amphimallon solstitiale; assembly: GCA_963170755.1. NCBI lineage: Eukaryota > Metazoa > Arthropoda > Insecta > Coleoptera > Scarabaeidae > Amphimallon > Amphimallon solstitiale. The sequence goes on from OY720677.1 coordinate 114,838,833, forward strand.
AGAACCAAGATTATAAAAACAATCACTTTCTTACATAATTACGTTACATTTTGCAAAATTTATTTTCTTTTTTAGTAAACGTTTTCTGAGTTGCACCATTAATTTTCCTCTTTACAAAGTGAAACATATCCATTTCTCCTATCAAAATGCAACATATCCAAACTTTTTTCGAATTTACAAAAAAATGGAAAAAGAACGATTTCCAGTAATAAGCCTATTAACATAAATACTGAATTTTAAACCAAACAAAAAAAAAATGTTATTCTGTTTTCTTAAATAACAAAGTAATAGAAAATACCTGACGGATATGTTGCATTTTGGTAGTATTACTCCTCATATGTATGAGCTAATTATAATTTTCCAGAAGTTTCATTCCAAAGCCAATTTCCCAATTCGTGTGTTGTCCAAAAATAAAATTATTTCATTATTATTATTTAAAAAATAAAGACTTCAGACTGAATTTTTTTTTTCAAACGTCCCAATGTGCCCCCTCGTCCCTACCATAAGTAATACAATCAGCGCATGCCCAGACTTAAGATTTCTGTACACAAAACTGTCTACAATCTTGAACAATAAAATGAATATGAAAGTCTGAAGTGTATTAATAGCATAATTAAAACCCTTCTTATTCTTACTGGAAATCTGAATTTGCCTATATTTAGGTTATCGGCGCAACGATGACAGTGCAACTAAACACTCGCGCAAAAAATCTTCCAGAACTGCTTCAGAAAATTGCAATGATTATTCAAACCTGGGGAGCTTCCTAGTACAGTTTATCTTACTATATTTTCTTTTTATTTGAATATTTACGGCGTTTTTGACCACATCTAGTATTTCGTGATCATATTAATAACAAAAAATAATACTGAGAATATATTATTCTTTGTTAATAATAGAATTCAGGATAAGTTCTTTAAAATATAAATGAAGATATTGACTTAAAAATGTTACTAATTACGTGTTTCTTCCAAAATACGCTTCAATTTCTGTAAACGTTTTCCCAAACGTTTCTGGCAAAAAGAAGAATACGAAACATACAGCTATCAAACTGGCTGTACTCATCCCAAAGAAGATCATTTGTACATCTAACGACGTCAGGAGATACGGAAAAACTTTAACAATACCAAACATAAAAACATAAGCTGCAGCAACTAATATACCGCTTAGAACTCCTCTGACTCTGACAGGCAATAATTCTCCTATCAGCACCCACGGTATCACCAGAAATCCTATTGCACTAAAACACACATAACCTAAAATGCATATTAAGATAACGTAATCGTCTTTTTGATCAGCCACGATATTTAAATCATTCAATTGCTGTTTGCCCTCTTTTAAGTACATGTAAATTCCAGCTGTCAAACTACAAACTGTCATTCCGATCCCTGATGTTATCAAGAGCGGTCTTCTGCCGATCTTCTTGGATAAAATGGTAAATATAACGGACATGACAAATCTGATACTTCCCAGAAGTACCAGGGCCACAAAAGCGTCTATGCTTTTTTGAAATTCACCACCTATTTTGCGGAATAGATCTACTGCGTAGAATATTATCACGTAAGCTCCCGACAATTGTTGAAGCAAGAACAGGATGAATAATATTATTAAGGGTTTGTAAATAGCTGGTTCACGATAGGTGTCGAAGTAATTCTTAAATTTGTCGATTCGCCCGGAAAACTTGCTATTTTCTTCGGAGGAAAAAGGTTTCGTTCTGTTTCGTGATTCCATAAAGAAATCATACTGTGCTTCAAAAACCTAAAACAGTCAAATAATATTAAAATAATAATAAGATTAGAAGAACAGAATAATGCTTAATGCTCTCTTAAATCGCTATAATAGAACCGAAGACGACTATTTATTGCCACTACAAATTGACATTTACCGGAAAACAATATCAGAAGTAAAGAAATTAAACTCATTGATTAATAATTGAGGGTATATAGCGACCCCTACAAAAATACTATTACACGAAAGTCTGGTTATTAAATATCTGGGTGCCTGTAATTGATTTACGTATGACGATTTAGAAATTTTCCTGTTATTAAATCGGCAGTTGGAAACGTCTTCTTTCATTTTTTCTACAGCCAATGTCGTGTCCAAATATTTATTTTTCAATGGGTTTGTTACTACAACATTATAAGAAAACCTCTAAACTGCGCTTATGGGATTTTAAAATTTGACAAATAATTTGAATTTAATTGTAAAACGTAAAATCACTAAAATGCTAATGGCAGCGGCGTATATCAATTACAGACAAATTATACTTTTATATATCTACCAAGTGCTTGCCGGCAAGCTGCGGATGTATTTACTGTGTGATAAAACGACGACACCGAGAGTTTGTATGAGTTAGTACGAGAAAGCAATATACAAACTGTTCTATTGGTCGAGTGTAGTAAGGCTAACTGACTCGCGTTTAGGATAGCAGCTGTAGAGTTCTCCCATTATAAGAAATACATGTACGTCACTTCGTAAGATGCGCACTATGAGAGCAGACCTTACCCACAAATTTGCAAGCGACTCGTCCGAACGCGCTTTCGTTCATAGCGCATTATGACGTACATGTATTTCTTATAATGGGAGAACTCTACTTGCGTATTTCATTTGAATTTTGTTAACGGTCGGATCGATGTCTAGTCGCCTGCAAGCACATTTTTAAATCGCGTTTCGTCCATCTACTTTAGAACAATCATGTTACCCTGGAAATGTTAACAAATGTCCGTCGAAATTTTTATTATCAGTTGGGTTACTGCACAACTCAAGAGGCTTAAGCATTTAATAAATAATTAAGTACCTGTACAAATTCATTTTTCTTTAATAATTTCATTCTTAACTTCCAATTAAATTCATTGTTTCTGCGTTTATAGTTTATCTTACTGAAACATTTTGTTTAGTTTCATACAAATTTATTGTTGTTTCTTTTTATCTTAATAAGAGTTTTGCTATTGTTACATTTTCGTATTTTATATCAGCTATATTTCTTATCTTTGATATTTTAAGAAAAAAATATTATTTTTAAGTTTTTAGAATTGATGACCATTTCTTTTATTTACTCGTACAATTTGGAAAGCTGTGATGAAATCCGTTACTAAAATTGTTTACTGCGATTATTTGATGCTTCAACAAGTTTCTACTTATAAATTATCCAGGTAGTGATTTTTTATTGATTAATATTATTTCCATCTTCCCTAAAGCAGTACAGTAAATGACTTTATTCTTGGTTAAAGAATTTGTTATTTGTAACAGTAGCAATTTTCACGGACTAACGCAGTAACGATTTCTGCGGTGTCGACTTTAACGTAGCTCTGTTAGTAACAGAGGCTACCCTCTTATTCTCCCACTTATAGTCGACCAGCTTGTGTAGTATATTCATCCACAGGTAGACCGCGTGCACACTGTATAGGATGTCCCAGCTAAGACTTTCGGGTCATATATCTCCATTACTATTGAACGAATTTTTTTGAAATTTAAAATGTAGATACTTTATTGAATGAGGATTGTTCTGTTACTTTTGAAATTAGTGAAAGTTAAAAAACGTAATTTTCACTCATCGTTCTTTTTTTTCAAATTCCACGAAAATAACTTTAGATGGTTAAGCACCAAAAATCAAGCCTCTACAGAAAAAATGAAATAAAACAAAATTTTGATTTCAGAGAAAAATCAAATTAAGTTCTGTGACTTACATATTATTATATACATTTATACATAAAACGTATATGCATATATGCATGTGTTTGGCATATACACATACAATAAGTGCCATTGCCGACAATCGAACGCAAAGATACCAGTGTGTCGACCTTTGAGATCTCATCAGTGTACGTGGAGACTGTCGACAATGGCTTTAAAACTTAAAACGCTACTTATGTCAGTTTTGCGTGGTAGATGCAGTGAGAGTATCACAGCGACATCTAACACCCATCTGTGTCGTCTTTTGTGTAGTAAGCAAGCATTGTTGACAAATTTGTATTGCTTTGATGACAGTTATAACACACATGAAAAGGTAACAATGACAAATGTGACGGTGTATATAAAGAATTTTGTAGGTTATATTATATAACAGATATAATTTTACAACATTCCAAATTTGGCATAATTTTAATTTATTGGCGAATTCTACTATATATTAACCACGCTGTGTGACTGCAGCTCCGAACAGCTTAGTCGTTTATGAACACTGAAATTATAAAAGCCAAACAATTTATTAAGTTAAAAATCAGCCGGCTTTTACTCTATAATACAACAAACAAATCGCTTTATACTATTTACATATATGCATTTATCACCCAATAACTTGAATACTACACAGAACAGTACCGGACTGAGGGGGGGGGGGGTCAAAAGGGGGCAATTTCCCCGGGCGGCATCTCCGGAGGGCGGCAAAATGGAATTTATTACTGCATTACCTATATGTATAGTGAAAATAGCTACAAGGGCGGCATGGTGCTGACTTGTCCCCCTTAAGAAATTTCCTAGATCCGGCACTCACACAGAATAGCTAAGTAATAAATAAAATACAGAAAAGTAATAATTTTATTTATAATATTAAATTTGTAACTAACTTTCATGTAATAAAGCAATATGTATATCCTGAAATATTAACTAATTACATAGTTTAATTCTATTCTTACGGTCTATGGAAATTTTGTAGTGGCATTGAATCGTCGTCTTTTGTTCGTACTTTGGCCTTGTCCGTTAGCAAAACGATTTAAGTATAACAAAGAGTGTTTTATTATATTCTACTATTTAATGCAGTTACATTAGGCGTAGAAGTGCATCTGCCGAAAAAATCCAAGCGACCCAATCTTTTGTATACACCTTTATTTTGATGTTACAACTAATGTCTTAAAAATTCCCATGGATATCACGTGTGCGTTGTTAGTTATTCAAGGTCAAATATCATAGTTTTTTTTTAGTTATTATAGGGTAAGCAAAATTGCAACTCGCTTGGATTTTTTCGGCAGGCGGATTCTAATCTGACTGGAGAATCTGTATGGAACAATGTAACGACTTAAATCATTAATTTTGCCAATAATAACATTTGCTCTATGCTCTGCCCCCCCCCCTCCCCCAAATAAAGATCATAATTATACATTTATAAAGTCCCAGTAAACTGCAAGGCATTGTAGAAAGTTGCTTAAATGAGACAAACGAAATCATCATTTCTTACTTTTGGCGAAACTGAAAAGGTATACTTTTAGAGTAACATCCCTTCAGCTATTTAGCTATTACCTGAGTAGTCTGTGCTCAGTCTGCTGAATTTACCTAAAGTAATGTCCATGGGCGTCTTGGTGTGTTTACAAATAGCCTATATAATTTTTTGGAACATAAATCGTTTCATTCTGACAGTATTTTTGTTCTCTTAGCGCGCTTCTAAATTTAATTCGTAAGATAAAACGACACAGAGACCAAATTATGTTTTCCGCAATATCCCGCATCGTTCTTTGTATTTAGACCAGTAAGCTCAGTGTTGACACATATTCTGTTTCGTTTAACTTCCTTCCTCTTTCTCACCACTTAACGAGATTTCAATGATGATCATGTTATCAGTGGCAGTCTAAGACATCTATTCTAATAATGATAATTTACATTTCAACAACTTCAATGAAAAATATAGCCAAATGTTTGCAAATCATTTATATACAACAAATTCAACCATTATTCAGTTGATTCACAGCTTTACAAATTTTTAATTTGAAAAAATACCAAGAACGCCACATGCCTAGATAAGTTAATTGGGACCTCCTGAACACGAAAAACGCTGTAATTTTTTTTTCTAAGTACCGTTTTTTAAATAACGGTACTTTTGTGTTTTTCGGTGTATGGTCCCACTCAAACCCTTGTGGAGCCCAACCGAAAAGTCCGATCGAGATAAATGGCATATCGTTGGAAAGGTAATTGAATGCCTTTTCCGTCGAAATGAAACTTTGAGGTGCCATAACTCAGCCATTTCTTGTCAGATAGAAATTTGCAGCATATCGACGGAAAAGGCATTCAATTACCTTTCCAACGATATGCCATTTATCTTGATCGGCCTTTCGGTTGGGCTCCACAAGGGTTTGAGTGGGACCATACACCGAAAAACACAAAAGTACCGTTGTCTAAAAAACGGTACTTAGAAAAAAAATTACAGCGTTTTTCGTGTTCAGGAGGTCCCAATTAACTTATCTAGGCATGTGGCGTTCTTGGTATTTTTTGGCTGTAAACCAGTGTTATAAATCAGGGCAGAGCATAATAAGCTACGATATCAGCCATGATACGGTAGAAGTACAAAATAACAAAATACCTTTTGATTTGGATACGTCCATTTTAATGACTTCGCGACTGCTGATGGATCATTCTTAAAGACCATCAGCCAATGAGGACTTTCAGGAACAAAGAACAGGGCGCAAAAGAAAAAAACAGATAAGCCGCAATATATCAACGCCATAGTCCTCCAAGTATAAAATGTTCCTGTAAATATGATGGTTGAATAAAATATTATAGTAAAGAATCTTAGAAAGTAACTAACCAAAAACGCATGTTATTAAAATACCAAAAGACACAAAGACGCTGTTCAAACCCAGAAGCATCGGTCTAAAGTCCGGATGAGATATTTCACTAACATAGACCGGAGCAACTGTCGATAAACCTGAAAAGGTGAAAAAAAAATAATAAGAAAAAAGCCTTTATATATGTGCAAAAAGAAGAATGAAATGCAATACAATATGTTTCATATACAAATACACTAGAAGAAAGTAAGTTAGAAGAATAGATGCGTGCATTGGATGGGAAAGCATTAGTTAATAAACTAATAATGACATATTATTATCAATGCGTAGCGGTTTGAGCAGGATAACATGAGTGATTTAAAGCTTGAGCAATGAAATATTACTAAATTTTTGATCGAGGAATGGAAAGAAGGAAGTTCACAAACGACAGCTTTGAAATTCTTACATGATTTTGTTGCGTATAAAAGTCATTTTATTTTTAATTTTTATTTTCTTAGGAATAATAGCCTCATTATTATTATATTTCATATTTGACTCAATTATTTTATTAGTTATTTGTTCTCTTATGAACAACAATTCCATTATTATTATAAGCTTCCTTGACAATCATATTTTTGTTCCCATATATACGAATAAAATGTTCAGTTATTTGTAGTTATTTTCCATATTTAATACTATGCAGTCATCTTTTTGAAACCACTGTACTTAGTTTGACGTGAGTCAGGGGGCTGGCTTGGTAAAGAAAAAATGCAAGGAGGCAATGGCAAACTCTGGAATTGCCCCATAGTAGGTTGAATATGCATGATACTAACCCCCTTGGCCGGTCCTATTTAAGGCGACAAAGCGCTCGAGATGATTAATCACACAGAGATTTCATTACTCCCCAATCCCTCATTTCTACCATTAAACAATTCAAACCTAGAAAAGCCCCAGACCCAAATCAAATAACCAATCAAATGATTAAAAATCTTCCATACAAAGCAATAATATTCCTGCTGGCAATAATAAATTCCATACTCCGCCTCCAAACATACCCCAAGAATGGAAATCAGCTATGTTCCCCAAACTTAACAAAGATCACACTATCCCATCCAACTACCGTCCTTACTTAGCAATGTGGAAGAGAAACTTATCCTTCAGCCCATCGAAGACTACTCGCTTGAAAACAACATAATACCCAACGAATAACATGGATTTCGGAAAGAACATTCTGCAACTACAAAGCTGGCCAGAGGGACCGTGATCATCCTAGACGGACATAATAAAAATACCACCACCAGGGTGATTATCGTCGAAATTTCGCGAGCCCTCGACAGGGTCTGGCATCAAGGGATCATTTACAAGATGCTCTCCTTTGGATAACCACACCACTTAATCAGAATGATCCAGGCCTACATCAATAAAAGAGAATTTCAAATCCGCATGAATGACACCTACTCCGCCACAAGATTTCTTACCGCTCGGTGTTGTCACCGCAACTGTATGTCGTCTTCACGGCAGATATCCCAAATTCGAAAATTGCTTCCTTGCTACTTATCCAGACGATACAGCGCTAATGACGAAATCACTCAACCCAAAACTGTCTGTTTTTTAATCTCCAAAGCGTTCTGAACAACCTAATCAACATCTCTCTCAGAATGATATATTGTGCTCCCCTTTTCATGCGAAACATACAACTTCACTCCGAAACCAACATCCCAACCTTGGACAGCTACATCAAGAAACTAACAAAATCTTTCTCAATAAGATGCAAACCCACTCAAACCCAACTGAGGCGCTCAATTACGATCCGCACACTTCCTGGAAGTACAAGCGTCCTAGGCTTACCATCACACAAAAAGCTTAAAGGAGCTACATTAAAACTCGCCTAATTACCAGAGGACCCATATTCAGATTAGTTGTAAAAAGCCCATGGCTTAACACATACTCCCCAAAAAGAAGAAGAATAAGAAGAAGAAGGACATGATTAATTTTGTACAGTAGATAAAAAGTGGATATACCGTAGAAAGTTTTGACAACCAGTGACTAACATCCTGGTTATCATGGGTACGGTAATTCTGATCTTCGGCCAACGAATGTTATTCCCAGTGAATAAGCTCTAGAAAGCGATTCCAATAGATGAAGACGATTTAATCGACACGAGTTAGCGTTCCTCCTTGAGATAACGAGTGCAAAAGTCGCAGTTGGGATTTGAAAGGAATTACCCCCGAAGCCGCCAAGGGCTGATTGCAATTGCCTCCAGCAGACGCAGTAATTGTACCTCTTTCACTGTCAAGTGGTTTGCAGTAGCTGACCAGTCAACCACGTATATTTCGTCTGTGCAACTTTGTAAATGTGCTAGAGGTAGCTGTTTTTTTTTTATGTAATTGTGTAACATTTCTTCTTCAGTTTTTATATGTAAAGTCAGTTGTAAGGTCGTCGTTCAATGTAAGGTTTATTACTTGCTTATCTCATGTGAAAGTTCCATATTTAATTTGTTATTTGGCTGTTTAATGTAATATTTCAATATTACGTTTATTATATTTTTCGTATTTAAGACTAACACCTAATAGCAGATGTATTATTTGCAGTCATCGATGACTTATTAAGTTAAAGCTCTTTTAGTTAAACAATTTTCTGTGTTATTTGCTTAGTTTTTAAGTGATTGACGTCATCTCTTGTGTTTTTCGTATATTTTACTAGATAATATAAATATGTTACTCCGGGGGGAAAATAAAATTGTTATTGTTATAAATCTTTGTTCTTTCATTTGGAGGAAGTCTCTTTCACCGTATTAAGTTCCAATTTCATTAATTTAGTAATGAATCAGTAAGTGTTCACTTTATAAATTGGTGGCGCGTCAATTAAAAAAAATAAATAATGAATTATTATATAACAGTTCATGGTCTACATATCTGAGCTCAGAATAATTTCAATATCGTCGGTTTTCCACCCAGAAGCTGCAAAGAAGTCACCAGCTTTGTACATCATTAGCAGGCCAGAAGGGCCCAGGTAAGTAAATGCGTACATGTCAGAATCGCATACATTGTATTTAGTTTATATTGCGCTGAATTCGGATTAATTATCACAATTTACACAAGATGCTCCGTGAAAGAAATCACAGCTGCAATTTAAAAATAAACAAAACGTAATCGAGAAGGATTGCTTGGCTAGAACAGAAGTTCGAAAATTGGAAACTAGCGGGAAAAAAAACTGAAAAAGTGTGTGAATTCTGTTGGTTCAATATATAAAGAAGGTCATTACAATTACCAGTGATGATTATTAGAATTCCGTTAAAAATCATCAAGCTGTCAACCAGGCAATAGGACATATAAATTATACTGAAGTAATTATGTTGCTGCATGAAAACTGCAGGGTACGTAAGCATTAGGAAGTTCGAGAAGAAATCGAGGCACGTGTTTTCTTGAAAAGTTGAATCGGCAATATCAAAGCCATAAACTTTAAAATATTTATTGATTTCTGTTGCAGATAACTCGTTACTGCTGAAACAACACCATGTAATCTAACACCTAACAAATACATTAATTAATTAACTCGAAAATTAATGCATAATACGTATTTCTACACGCTCGCAGCTGACGTAATAGAAAATTGAAAAAACCGTATGCAATGGTTATAGAAGTATACTTTTTGACATGAGAACCTCAATAACTCAAACTTAAAAGTTTAATGAATTAAGGTCAAATTTCGGCCACTGGTCGACCACTAGTATTAATTATAAGGCAAGTTATTTAGGTACCAATACAACATTTTTAATCTATTTTCTTCAATCCTGTAATAAAAATTACTTACATATGTAAGAAATTTAATTCAATATTCTGCAGATCTCGTTTTTAATTATATTTTAGTAAATTATTATTAACGTGGGAAATCCACACTGTCGGATAAATTTTAGGGTGGTCTTTCAAATTTTTTTCACCTGAATTGGGCATTCTAATAGCTGATACGGTATCAAAAGTAATACAAAGAAGGCATGTTATAATATCCAAGACTACTTTCTGAGCACACATGTAGATTTAACCTATTTAATTAGAGTGTTATAGGTATGTGAAACATATTGAATGTTTCTCTTTTTCTTACTTTTACACACACAATAGGCCTTGTGTTTCTTACATTCACAGGTTCACTACTTACGGGTTTTCTTAAATAAACAGTTCATTTTTTAGTCTTTTTATTATTAATGGTCAAAAAACAAATTTGTATAAATACTTGGCGAGATACTTCTATAAAAAAAAACTATTTATCTATAAGAATAAAAATGTACTGCCTCTGTGAAAGTAATTTTTTTTATGCAAACGTTGTTCCAAACTTACTTCTGAATAATTTTGTATTCATTATAAATTTTGAAAAAACTAACCATTGACAAGATACTCGGTAACTATGTTTTTCGCGCTCAAGTGTTACTTCTCATCTATCAATCTAATTCTTCCAACTAAGACTTGGCACATGCTCGAGTTACATAACAAAACACAAAATTTACCAACTTTGCCAAACTCAAACCTACTCTCTATTCCAAATAATACGCGAAATACCAATGGTGACCGTCAAAATTGAATCACCCTATATATTCCTTTTTCAGAAATGCAATAATCACTAAAAAGTATCTATTTATTATCTAAATCAAATAGGTAAAGGACATAGATCTACATAGGTACTAACAAACATTATATGTAACAGTATGTTATAGAACAACTTTCCTATTATTCTTGTATTGCCGTTATTTGCAGTTTTACAATTTAGGAAAGTTAGAGTAAATGTCAATAATTTCATAAAATTCTTTTTCTAAGCTAACATTTCATTTTTATATTGGAAGTGTCTCCGTAGCCGGCGCCGGTGTTGCGTACTGTCACCGGCGCCGGTTTTAAGTATGGTTGCCGGCACCGGCATACCGTATCGCTACCGGCGGTTATGTGCATATGTGATTGAATCTCCACCCTGTTTCACAATACCTATAATTCAAAATTTCGAACTAATTTTAAAATTTTATCTACAACTATCCCATAATCTATGAATTACTAACGTGATTTTGGTAAGTTATGACAGTGATTATTCAGTCAGTTGAATAATAATGACAGCGATTGAGTTATGGTCATAACTCTATTGCTATGTCAACACCAGTTTCTTTCCGTGAAAGTTGTAGATCAAGTACATATAATATTCGATTCACGTGTTATGGCTATAACGCACTCAGATGCTTACACCAAGCAGGGTTGCGAGATGATTTTTTTTTATTTCCCTAGACTTCTTGTTAAAATTTCCCTAGATTTCCCTAAATTACCTTGAACTGCCTTGCATAATTTTAAAAATATATAAATTGAAGTTGGTATTCTTTAGTATTAAACTATTAGAAAACTTAATTCGATTCTCCTAATCTATTTTTTTATTCAAAAACATTAATTATTAACTCAAAAATAAAAATACAGAAACTGAAAGGCACGAATTATGGGTTATCTTTTCTCTGTTCTGCATGAACTTGGGTGCACTATATTTTAGATTTGTATTTATTGAATTATATAGTCTATTTTTAATATTTTCCATCTTTGTTTCAAAGACACCTAACATATTGAGCAAAATACAAAATATAGATGATATTTTTTTAGTATTGAACGATTACGAAATTCATTTCAAATCTCGTCATCTATTTTTCATTAAAAAAAAATCCATAATAAATAAGAAACAGCCGAAACCTGAAAGGAAGAATCAGATAAGCTAAACCTCGGCAATAAAAAAAGGAATTTTGTATCTATATATGCTTACATTAAATAAATATAACTAAGCTGTAGTTAGAAAGGCGCAACTTATTAAACGAACCGATAAATCTAAACTATTAATGAATTATAAAATTCAAATATTTACGTCCTACATAATACGTTCACAACGATTCACTCCACGAAAGCTTGTTTTCAAATGTGAAAAATATTATAAAAAAGCTGTTTTAACATCAGAGCAGGAACTATTTCCAAGGGATTTACCTTATTTTATTATACTGTAGTCATTTGATCGATTTGCAAAAAGCGATAGAGCAGAGCACCGATTCGGAATGTGTGCAGATGTTGTTAACCCTTAAATTTTCTACTTGTCATAAGATGGCATACTACTCTTAGAAACAATCAAGTAATCAGTGGTTTAAGTTTAAAACGTTTTAAAATGAATTGTGACATTATAGGTAGCTTAAATACCAGACGATTGTAATAAATTTTCTGGTGATTAATAATTTTAAAATAAAAACGTAGATTTCCCTAGATTTCTATTAAAATTCCCTCTTCCCTAAATGACCATAAAATTCCGTAGATCTAGGGATATTTCCCTAGATATCGCAACACTGACACCAAGTGTAAGTCCTCTTCGTGGGTTCACAGACAATACTATACAGACAAACCGTCTTTAAACATTATTAGGCAGCGCTAAAAAGAATGCAAGCGTTAGGCGTCGCCACTGTATTTTTTAAATTCCACGAGCAAACTTTAGGTGGCACCACCAAAGAGGATTATGCTGACTTATTACTTTTAACCGATAGATGTCATTTTGTTTAAGATTAAGAAAACAAAATTTAAATTTTAGAATTAAATAAAATATAAATTCAAATATTCCATTTTAGAGACTTTTGAATATTACCCAGTATAAATATTTAAATAATATTTATAAATATACAGCATTTTTAATGGGCAGAATAAAAATAAAATAACTTGGCTAATATAGATAGAGATAGATGGATGGTACGTACTTCTTCCAAACCGAACTTCAGAAATTGCACCAGACAGACACAGTTCCCAAAAGTAATTTATGACCGCGAAAAAAATTTCTCTTTTTATAACAGTCCCGTGTCCGGACGGTTATAAAAAGAGTTAATGACTAAATTCTCGGGAAAGAATATGATTTAAAAAGCTTTAAAATCCAAATACATTGGATGTTATGATGCTTCCACTTATAATGATATAGAACACAGGCAAGAATAGAGATGCATAGGTATATACAGGGTGAGTCATCTAATAGGGTAAGGCCGATTATGCCTTTATGAGTAAAGATATTTCGAAGCGGTTCTTTCCTTGTGATAGCTGTTCATTAGGAGCACATTTATAAAATAATATACAGGATGTTCCATTTGAAAAAATTGGCTTTTTTGCAAACACTAACAAAAGCATATCAAAAAACGACAATAACTCTGTAATAGTCACTTTTACTGTATTAACGTCTTACATGTTTCTGACACAAAATTTAATAAACAATTCAAAAATGAACTGATATACAGGCTGTTCTATTTAAAAAAAATAACTTGTATACAAAAACGTGTCATCTAATTTTAATCCAGTTTCCTGCACATGCAGTTAGTAACTGTAAAAAAATAGAACATGCTTCTTATTGTAAACAATATTGCAAAAAATTTTGTCCATCTAATACGTCGTTTTCGAGAAATATAATTTTATACAAACATTGAATTTTTCAGAAAAATGGGAATAAGTCAAAAACTTTACACTTTAGGCCTATACTATCTTATAACTTTTTGACTAAAAATAATACGGGGAATTCAAAAATGCAATAATATATAGGCTGTTCCATTTAAAAAACTATAACTATGGTTAGCCACCAAGTTACGGAACACTCTGTATAATACAACATATTTTTAAAATGTGCCCCTAATGAACAGCTACCACAAGAAAAAACCGTTTCGAAATATCTTTACTCGTAAAGGCACAATCGGCCTTACCCGCGTAGTTGACTCACCCTGTATATACATAGATAAGTACATAATAATGTACAATTATTAAATTTTTGATACTTTATATTAATAATAATAATAAAACAATGAAATTCGATTATCCATATAGAGATTATTTAATATTTGTGACTTTTTTATAGTATAAGGAAGTATTGTTATGACGAAAATTTTCGACCTCGAGTCCCCTGATACCATAAAAGGGGTTTTTAAAAAATGTCTGTGTGTCTCCTGTCTCTCTGTGTCTGTGTGTGACGGTCTATAGCGGTCAAACCGCTATAGATATCAATTCCAAATTTTGTATTTACGTGTTAGTTTTTCAGTAAAATCGGTAGACCGGAAGTAGTAGTTTACTTCAGTGAAGAAATTGAATTTTGCCAATATTTCTTCACTTACTAAGTTTAAACAAATTTATAAAGAATTCAAATGTACTCAAAATTAAATTGGAGAAGAATTTTATTAAAAAAGTTTTTCGAAATTCCTACCGGAAATATGCCTTTTACTCTTATCGAAAATAAGTTTTTTGCGAATATTTCGCTAGTTATGCTTTTTAGACAGGTACGTTACGAGTATAAAAGTATTTAGAACTTAATTTTCAATACCTTTTGTATAAAAAAAATTTCAAAATTCGGACCGGAAGTAACACTTTTATAGTTATCGAATAACGAGTTTTTGCAAATATGTCGTTAATGATGCATTTCATATATATTTGTCAAGAGTACAAAAGTATTTAGAGCTGGATTTGCAATGTATTTGGCATACATGACATTTTAAAATTCGGACGAGAAGTAACACTTTACTCTTAGCGAGTAGCACTTTTTTTATAATATGTATCTTGCAAAGTATGCATTCTATAGAAATTTATTAAGGCAATAGAAGTACTTAGAATAGGATTTTGAATAATGTTTGATTAAAAAAAATCTGAAAATTCTATAATTTGATACGCTAATACGTATAAGAAAGTAGTGTGGTGGCCACACCTCATTTTTTATTCCTAATGTTTTGTTGAGTCGCTATGACTTCAGGTAGATCTCTAATCGGTATATTTCTTGTGTAACGCGAGGCTACTTGTTCTAGAAGTATACAGTTATGCATAGGCGTAACTAGACCTTGACCATAGGGGGGGTCACTGCAAAGATATGCCATGATCGTCCATTTTTCAAACCCGTTTTCTTTCGCATTTGTCAGTACTGGTAGTAGTTCTATTCCTTTCCATCAGAGTGTGTAAAAATAATACATTTGTCAAGACTTTTAAAAAAGTACTTAATGACCCAATTTTTCTTTTCTTTTTTATGATGGGGGCGGGGGGTTCTAACCCTCAAACCCCTCCTCCCCTGGTTACGCTTCTGCAGTTGTGAAAGTTTGGAAGTCACAGACCCTAAATCTAGTTTGCAAAGCATTTGCAAATATGTTTTGATGGATTGTTGCAAACAGTGAAAGGAGTGCTACAGCTGTTTCAAGGAGAAAAACAGTATATTTTAACTAGTCGGTTAAATCAAGACGTAATTGAAAATTTTTTCTCGGTTGTTCTACAAAAAGGTGGTTATAATCGTAATCCAACTGCAAGGGGGTGTCGCCATTAATTCACTGATGAAACCACCCAAGTGCAAATTATGAACCTGACACTGACGAAATGATGGAAATAATGTCTCTACCCGACTATGATGAAGTCCACTGTGAATTCTCTTCTTTTTCTTCTTCTTCTTCCTCCTCTTCTTCTTTTTCTTCATCGTCACCAGTTAAGGAAATGTCAACGTTAACTGGGCCGACTACTGAAGCATATCTACAAGAATGCGCTATTGTTTATTTTGCGGCCTATTTAATTAGAAAGTGTTTGGAAGAATTTAATTGTTTGTCGTGTAAACTATTTTCAACAACAAACTTACACTTGAACGACGCTACAAAATTACTTATTTTGCACAAAACTTACGGTAACATAAGCATAAAATCTGAACATGGTCTTACAGCACGAGCACCAGAATTTATTTACATTATCGATAGATGTTTGTCACTATTTGAAAGATATTTTACTGCCATTTATTATCAAAAGAAATTAAAAACCAGATTACTGAAAAAGATTTATAAAAACTACCAAAGTACTGGGCATAACAAATTAATTTAAATTAAAGTATATATAACAAGATCACTGTATCAACTATATAATCAAATAATAAAAAAGGATAGAATGTTATATACTTCAGCAGCTCGCGTTAACTGCCAGAAAATCTTCGACGCCGTAGTACTTCCTCTCCATCAACAGCCCTTTGACCCTTTTCTTGAACTCGTCAGGTGGTAGGTCTTAAAGTTTTTCCTTCAAGTGGTATTGTATAGGTACGAAGTGCTGGTATACTTGCGTGTGCGAGTATTTAGTAATCCAAATAATTCTTAATTACTCACTCTGTGACATATTCCGGAAATTCGAAAAATTCTTAACGATACACGCACATGTCGTTTTAGTTTCACTTTTGGGTGTGTGAAGTTAGACCTCTTTTTTCGGAATTCGGAATTGTGACGGTTGTTCCAGGTTGCTCTAAGTTGGTTCTCAATTGTTCCAAAGTATTTCAAAAATAAATCATAATCGGCCGAGAAAATGGGAAAAACAAAACAATTTTTTGCCAGGGCCCCTTTTTTCGAAAATCAAAATTCTGACGGTCGTTCCAGGTTTGTTTTAAATTGTTCCAAAGTATTTAAAAAAAAAATCTTAATTGGCTGGAGTTAATAGGAAAAGCGATTTTCTTATAGCCCCTCTTTTTGAGAAAATTAAAATTCTGTTTCAGGTTGTTCTAGATTTGTTCGAAACACTGTTCTAATACATCAAGACCGTATCTCATATATCAAAAGATATTGCCAAAAAACTATATCCAAAAGTGAGAAAATCGAAATTCTGACGGTTGTTCTAGGTTATCCTAGGTTTGTTTTAGATTGTTCCAAAGTATTTCAAATAAAAAATCATAATTGGCTGAGTTAATAGGAAAAAATGAGGTGTGGCCACCACACGACTTTCTTATACGTATGAGCGTTTCAAATTATAGTTTTAAATTTTTTTTTATACAAAAATTAATTAAAAACCCATTATAAGTACCTCTATTCTCTTAATAAATCTCTATAGAATGCATACTTTGCCAGATATTCGAAAGAAAGTGCTACTCGCAAAGAGTAAAAGTGTTACTTCCGGTCCGAATTTTGAAATTTCGTTTATACAAAAATATTTCAAAACCAACTCTAAATACTTTCGTACTGTTGACAAATATTTATAGAATGCATAATTTACTACATATTGGCAAAAAATAGCTATTCGATAAGAGTAAAACTGATACTTCCGGTCCGTATTTTGAATTTTTTTTATACAAAAAATATTTAAAATTAAGTTTTAAATACTTTTATATTCGTAGCGTACCTGTCTCAAAAGCATGACTTGCGAAATATTTGCAAAAAACTGATTTTTGATAAGAGTACCTAAAAGACCTATTTCCGGTATCAATTTCGAAAAACTTGCTGACAGTCGTTTCAGGTTGTTCTAGGTTTGTTCTAAATTGTCCCAACGTATTTCAAAGAAAAAGTCGAAATTGGCCAAGATAATAGGACAAAACGATTTTGCAAGGGGCGGGATGACTTGCACTTTCTGCACATTACAGTGTTCAAGAAAGTTTTTGTTGATGCAGTTCAATAACAATACTTTATTGTGATTTATAATAAACATCTAATATAAGCAGGGTTTATTAAATATATATTTTCTCAAGTAATATAATGTTCTATTATTACAAAATGATATTGTTACCAAATACTGATAAACTATTACAAAGAAAAAATCAAAACTGGCTGAGGTAATAGGAAAAATCGATATTTTTTCAGTCCCCTTTTCTTAAAAATCGAAATTCTGGCGGTTCGAAAATAAAGTCATAATCCACCGATATAAATAAAATTAAAATCAAACAAAATGCTGTTATTTTATTTTGTGAATAAGCCTAGACACTTTTTCTTTTCATGTTCTTTTTTTCTGTGAAGAAAAAACACGTATGTCGGAGTCCAGTACAAAAATACAACTATATGGGGTAGACTCTGTCGCTCCTTTCGCTTTCTGCACGTCCGCTTCGTAATGGATTTGTCTAAACGTCCTAACAAGCTGCACTATTTAGAAGAAAATGCGCTCTCTCTACGCACAATTCGCACGAGTGTCATCTCGTATGTAATAGTGCGAACTATTTCTGTGCAGAAGTTTGCCAAACTCGATGGCATTTCAACATGAGATAAATTTATTTTGCGTATTCGCACTATTAGTGGCCTCTTTTGGCGTATTT
Organism: Amphimallon solstitiale; assembly: GCA_963170755.1. Classification (NCBI taxonomy): domain Eukaryota; kingdom Metazoa; phylum Arthropoda; class Insecta; order Coleoptera; family Scarabaeidae; genus Amphimallon; species Amphimallon solstitiale. Next base: position 114,857,336 of record OY720677.1, read on the forward strand.
TTAAACTAAATATAGAGTTGCCGTTTGCTAGGTAAGGACGGTTTGTCTGGAAGTATTGTCTGTGGTGGGTTATAGCCGTCATAACACGCTCATTGAATAATATACTATATTTAATACACACATTATGATATAAATAATATACTATAAATATAGAAGAATAATTTATTTATTTCAAAACTAAATGTAAACATTAATAATTTACATTAATTTTTAAAAAAATTGTTAAATAGATTCTTTAGTAGATATTCTTTTTTTTTTTAAACCAATAACTGTGTTTCCGCATCCCTTGGGCCGGCCTCTAATTTTCACAGTAGGTATCTTAAAAAATAAAATTTTAACAAACTTTGCCAAAACACTGAACTTACTAAGTAGGTACCCTAAACATCGAAAATTTTGATGACTTTTGAATTCGAAGAACTTTCACCAGATTGATTATCTTGTGTACTTAAATTTATAATATTAATGGCACAATTTCGGTCAACATCCCAGCACACGGAATTAGAACTGGTGTCTTGTATTTGGTGTAACTGCGAAGTTGAATTATCGTTATTGTTATTTTCAAAGTTCTTCCTATTCGTATGCATTTTGGGGTTACTCTGATTTTCAGTTTCCTTCTCAGCCTCCTTATCATCGTTATTGGGAAAACTACTAAGGTTATCAATTTCAATTGCACCGTTAGTGTTATCTAAAGTAGATTTATAACTATTATTGGACCATTCTGTAACAAGAGACTTAATGAATTTCAGCCTGTTGTAAAAAGTCTCGGATGAAATCTCACTGCATATCTGGGACAATCTCAAACATTCATCGTTCATTATTTTGAACTTTTGGTGATTTGTTAGTGGTCTGCATTTATATGGATAATCATTCGTGACTTCTAAGTTAACCTCAAGTTCTGAATTAGTATTTGGCGTCTCTTCAAACTGGCTAGTTTTGAGAAATGAAAGAAATGGGTGACGTGATTCAAAATAGGTTCTCTTCCATCGTTGCAAGCAAATGTGTTCATCAAATAGGGACTGGTTGCACATAGATCGAAGTTTGAGGATGTGGCGACAAGGTAACTGGACGGAGGTCCAAAACATGCACTGACAACTATAAGGTGTTACTTCTAGAAGACCTTCACTAGTAGGAGCGAGACATTTTTCTTCTTCAATAAATTGAAAATCTTTGCAGTTAGTCATACATTCAAATTGCTGTTGAACCTTTTTAAAGGCGAAATTCGTTAAAAGTCTAGAATACAAATCTGCCGCTGAACCTGACGTAAATGCCCTGGTAGTAACTTTATGATATTCTTTAGAATTTTTGATATTTCTATCTGCTCGTGAAGAATTGAGGATAACAAAAAAATTTTTGATGAAATCCTCCAGATTAGAAAATTTGGCAATGACAGATTTCAATTTGGCATTGATACTTTCAATTCTGTTGTTTGTTTTGTTCAGAAAAGATAGATTTGCGAAAGTCAGGTACAATACCCACTCATCTTTAATGGGTTCCCAGTTTTTCTCAAAATAATCGATAACGACTTCAGGAACATTCTGTTTCATTTCCAAATAGGTTTTTTGAAAACACTCCTCAGATGAAGCATAGGCTAAATTCTGCAAGTACTTTTTAGCGACTTCACATTCTGTGGTGGATAATCCCATTTTCTTCACACTTACTTCTCTATTAAATATTTGTAGAGTATGAAATAAACATATCTGCAAGGAGGCGTCAGGAAAGTTTTCTTTAAAAACATTTCTCTCCTTGTTGTCTTTGTCAGACATCACCACTTTTATATCTGATGTTCTCTGATTCAAATTTTTGAACGTTTTTATGAACCAATCGATATTTTCTTGCGTTTCGTTTAGTAATATACCAACTGCTACTATTGCACCACTTCCCTCTGCATCCTCAACCATAATTAAATAAGTGGCCGCTCTACTGCTGTGTAGACAATAGGTACCATCTACAAAAATTATTTCTGGATAAGAGTCAAACATATGTTTCATCTCAGGATCTTGAAAATAGAGGCATTTCAAATTTGCTTCCACATCGACGTTAATGTGAACGTCACATTTGTAAGTGTTTCGTAAAATTAATACACATTCATCAAACTTTATTCTGTTCTGCGGTTTTCTGTTGAGATTTGTTAAGTCTTTCAAAGTCACAAGGCACCCGGATTCATTAATGATATTATTTTGTACGATTTTTTTGTTGGCGCGAGCCTGCAATGCTGCTACTGAATTAACCTTAAGCTGATTTGAAATGTTCAGTCTTTGCTGGGGTAAACTTTTAAATAAAGTTTGTGATACCGGATGAGTGTGATTTTCATTCAGTTCCTTTATCTCTAAAAATTTCCCACAAGAAGTTAATTTTAAAAACATACCGGCTGGGCACTTCTGCCTAAATGTAAATGTGTTTCTTGTTTTATTCCTAGGAGTGTGCATTCGGCCACCTTTAATGCAAGCAATTCTTACATAATGGTAAATTAAGTCTTGTTTTGCTTGAGCTGCCACACTTTCAGGATATCTTTTAGCCTGCGTCTCGATGGTTCTAGAATCTCTAATCCAGTAATCATTGAACACTTCACTTTTGTATTTCTGTAACTGCTTGTTGAAATTCTTGTAACTTTCAAACTTATCGCCCACTTTCAACATTCTACAATTAGAAGAACATCGTTTTTAACAAAAAGCATACCTACATGGAAAAACATACCTGCGAATTTAGATAAATTAAAGAAAATTAACACTAAAAGTTAAGCCGTTCACGCGCGCAATCTGGAAAACAGAGGTTGATATGCAGGTAACAATACATGAAGCCGACTGCCGTCCGCAATTATTGATGCCGTAGCCGGCACCAATATGCATACAAAACGGCGACCGGCGCCGGCTATGGAGGCACTTCCTTTTATAAATACAAGTTATGTCTGGTATTGGCGAACTACGATAAAAACTCTGTTTTTGTATCTAAAAAAAACGGTCTGTCTGGTTGGAAAAGGACAGACATACTGTGACGATTCTCTTTCTATCAGATGGCCACCTTAAATTAAGAGCAAGTGGTAAAAATTGTTAACATAATTTAAAATATTTACATTATTTTGTTTAATATCATGTATGTACATAAACCCGGTGGATCATATGCAATGATCAAAGTAACACGTAGAAACATAATTGTTCATTGTTTTATGTTTTTCATGTCTCCCTAAAAAACGTAAATATATATCCGTATATCAGAAATGAAATTCGTAGGAAAAATCTAGGACAAAAAATTAAAAATAAATACACCAAAAAATGAGATATACAGAAAGCAATGGAACAAATGGAGGAAAAAAGATGTGTTTCAGAATTATCTTTTTAGCGGATATTGAATAATTTCGGCAATAAAGAGGAGAATTAGGGTGTTCATAAAAGTATTTGAAAAGAAACACATTGGTGTACGCGATGGTAGGTAGATGGTATTTTGTATCTTTTACCTCCAGCTACTCCGGCCAAAGTTCTAGCGATATACATATGCCAAACTGCTGTAGCTTTGCTTTGGATTACCCAAGATAAGACGAATGGTACCGCTGTAAGCATGGCGATCTTCTTTCTGCCAAATTTATCCATAAGAGGTCCCACAGCCACAGAACCAGGTATTAGTGCAATAGTAACGATGCTAGCTGCAAATATGACTTTATATTTTTCCACAGTCATTAAGTTAACCTTATCTACCTATCCAACTTGATTCTGCCACGCTAATAACTATTTTCGAATCTTCATCCTGTAATTGCGGTAATAAAATTGCACTGTAAGCCATATTTACGCCAGCTTGTATTACCAGACAGTGGGCAATGGCGCAAGCTAAACACTGTAAATTTACAATGCAATTATTAAGGAGAATTTAGAAATTGAAGGCAAAAATTAACCTGTCTGAACGCATCCTTCCATGATATACTTCGATTGGTTGTATTACTGTTCAACACGATCACAATCTCGTCTTCATCTTTGTAGTGATTCTTCTTTTTGATGTTCAAGGAGTCCGTTTCCTGCGGCTCCATATCATCTGAAAAGATAATTGTATATTTTTGGGATATTGGAGACAATGACAGTGTTTACCAGAGGCGACTTAGAAACATACACAAGCATACATATCATTAACCAACAACCTAAAATAATAGAATAACAAATTGTAAATTAGTGGCAATAATTACGAAAATCATACCTTCTTACATATTGTGAATGTGTGTCAATATTAATAAAGATTATCAAGTGAATATATTAATTAAATTTAGAATAGTTAAATGTTCCGACAAGAACATAAGAATGTATCTTATTGTCGTAAGTTAGGTTATATAATACACTAGCTTGCCCGGCAGACGTTGTTCTGCCCTTTCCGATAGGTGGCGCAATGAATTGATTCATTTAAAGTTCTTGTATTAGAAAGTCTGGACTGAAGAGGTCGTTGACACGATTGGAGAATAGGCAAGGGAATCAGAAAATAAAGTAGAAGTGTAACTCGACCACATTGCCACCTATCTGGTCCAGATTTTGCGATTTTTTTTTGAAGTAGGCACTGAACAAGACTGACTGCAACGCTCGGATATGTAACGCTCGTTCGGGTAAAGTCGGCTAAAGGAACAAGAAAAAAAATATATCATATAGAGGTATGTATTTAATTTCAATTAAATTGAAATTTAAATGAATAAATAAATTCATGTTCCAGAACAGATTCGATCCTGAGCCGCACGGGTATGAAGTACTATGAAGCCGACACGTTACCATCAGACCAAGCGCGGGACCGTGAGCGAGTATTTATATCGTCTATTTATACATACACATACGTCCGAACCGACCAAATGAAATGACCGCTCGCGTAAATGTAATAAATGTGCGAATATGTTTTATTTAATACGTTACTGAATATTATACGCGTGTATTTCGTATTATTGAAAATTGACGTATGAAAGTGAAATTTTAGATACGGGGGTGTCTTAGGTTGCCGATCACCATTCCATAGTCAAAATGTCAAAAAAACGAAATGGCGGAAGAGTTTTTTGAAAATTGACGTATGAATGTGAAATTTTAAATACGGGAGTGTCTTAGGTCGTCGATCACAAATCCAAAGTCAAAATGTCAAAAAAAAACAAAATGGCGGACGAGTTTTTTGAAAATTGACGTATGAGTGTGAAATTTTAGATACGGGGGTTTTGAGGGTCGCCAATCACGATTCCAAAGTCAAACTGTCAAAAAAAAATGGCGGAAGATTTTTTTGAAAATTGACGTATGAATGTGAAATTTTAGATACGGGGGTGTCTTAGGTCACCGATCATGATTCCAAAGTCAAAATGTCAAAAAAAAATGGCGGACGAGTTTTTTGAAAATTGACGTATGGATGTGAAATTTTAGATACGGGGGTTTTGGGGGTCGCCGATCACAATTCCAAAGTCAAAATCTCAAAAAAAAAACAAAATGGCGGAAGAATTTTTTGAAAATTGACGTATGAATGTGAAATTTTAGATACGGGGATGGTTGAGGTTAACGTCTTATTTAATACGTTACTGAATATTATACGCGTGTGTACATGTGTAAATGTAATAAATGTGCGAATACGTTTTATTTAATACGTTACTGAATATTATACGCGTGTATTTCGTATTATTATTATTCTTCTTGTTGTTTTGTCACTAAACCACCATATATTGTGATATATGTTGGTTTATTATTAACAGGCGAATAGTTGGACCCTACTTTTTGAAGAGCATTTAAATGGAGGTATCAATTTATCATTCGTGAACGAACAACTACTACTAGAAACGCAATGTGGTTCCAGTATGATGGAGCACCAGCACAACACCATCATTTCTTTTTGCGGGAATATATTAAAAACAAAATGTATGAGGAAGAACGAAAAACAAGGGATAATAATAAGAAGAAGAATGAGAAAAGTGGGAGCCCAAGTCTCAGCACCATTCACACCATCAAAAGAAGTAAAGCAAGGATGCTGTCTGTCCCCCACCCTTTTTAAAATGTACCTGGACGCGGCCTTAAAACATTGGACCAAAAAATGTAGCCCAATGGAAACATGGCTAAATGACAGCTCGATACATACGGTACTATTTGCAGATGACCAAATAGTAGCGGAGGATCAACAGGATATGACCATACATGTTGAATAAGCTCATAGAAGAATATACTAAGTGAGGCCTGCAGTTAAACATGGAGAAAACCCAGTATAGTCATAGGAGGGAAAGGACGGAATATAGAGTTAGACAGCGGAACAATAAGAAAATGTAAGCTAGTATGAATACCTGGGGCTCACAATAGACGATGACGGAAGAGGCGACAAGGACATAATGAAGAAAATAGGCAGAGCAAAGAATATGACGAAAGCATTACATCCTACTCTGTGTAACAAGAATCTGACAAAAAAGACAAAAACGAACATATTTAAGCAATCATTGAACCAGTTATGACATATGGGTCAGAGATATGGGTGATAGACAAAAGAATTAATCAAAGCTTGCTTTCGGCGGAAATGACATATTGGAGCAGATTAGCAGATGCTGCGGAACAACATTATACGACCATGTCAGAAATGAGAACATCAGAGATAGAATGGGGGTGAAGGAGACTATTTTAGATGCTATAAATGGGAGGCAGCTGTGGTGGTATGGACATCTGCGTCGAATGGAAGAAGAAGATTACCAAGAAGAGTATGGAATTGGAATCCACATCAAAGGAATAAACGAGGCAGACCAAGAAGGAGATGGATGGAAAATATAAAAGAAGAAATTAGGAAGAGAGGTCTACGGGAGGAAGAGTGGAACGATAGAGATCAATGGTGCTTAGTATGCGAGAAGCGGAAATAACTGCAAAAACTCGCTATATATAAGAATAAGAAATGTTTGCCGAGAAATATCTGCCAAAAATCTCCAATGGGTCGAACAACAGCTTCTACAAAGAATTGGTCTGTGTACGCAAGTGGTACAGCCTTTCACTTTTTGAACATTTAATATAATTTTGATAAATTTAGTAATTTATTACTTTAAATGACTTATAATCGAAGATTTTCACATAATTGTTATATGATGATGATTGTTTTATTTTTTTAGGATAAGTTTGACAAAGTATCAACATTTTTCCATCAATATTTTTATAGCGACTATATATTCCATGGCTACCGTGATTTTTACTTTATATAAATAAGATTTCAAAATAATGTCTAAAACATCAAAGAGAGACATAGGATATACTTGAGAAAAAAATGGCTCTTGAAGGGATTAATACGATTCAGTAAAAAATATTGAACGTTCGTTTTGAAATAAATAATACAATACTGATTAAAACACTTGGCTCTTTTCACTATAAGTTTCATTTATGAAATATTACTTTATCAAAGAGATATACACATCTGTGGTCATGCAGATCTCTTTGATAATGGTGTAACAATCGAAATGTATATGTTAAACTAATATATCATAAATAAAACTCATAGTGAAGCGAGCTAAGTGTTTTAATCAGTTATTATTGTATGAAGTTAAAAATGTTTCACCAAGAAGTGTCTGTAACAATAAACCAGAATATTAAAATAAATAAGTTTTCTCTGTTTAAGGTTTCTTCATTATGACATTTATGAAAAACCACCCAGTATAAATTAGAACAGGTTCTGCATATAAGTATCACTTGGCACACCTTATGTGTATGCCATACGAAACTATTTTGTCTTTTGTCACAGGATGTAACATTTTTAGCGAGTAGCACTTATTTTCGAATATCTTGCAAAGTATGCATTCTATAGAGATTATTAAGAGAATAGAAGTACTTAAAAAAAATGAGGTGTGGCCACCACACGACTTTCTTATACGTATGAAAGTGTTACTTCCGGTCCGAATTTTGAAATTTCATTTATACAAAAAATATTCCAAATCCAACTCTAAATACTTTTGTACTCTTCATAAATATATATAGAATGCATAATTTACGACATATTTGCAAAAAATCGCTATTCGATAAGAGTAAAAGTGGTACTTCCGGTCTGAATTTTGAAATTTTTTTTATACGAAAGATATTTAAAAGTATGTTCTAAATACTTTTATACTCGTAATGTACCTGCCTAGAAAGCATGACTTGCGAGATATTCGCAAAAAACTGATTTTCGATAAGAGTAAAAGACCTACTTCCGGTAGGAATTTCGAAAAACTTTATTAAAACAATTTTTCTCAAATTTAATTTTGAGTACATTTGAATTCTTTATAAATTTGTTTAAACTTAGTAATTGACGAAATATTTGCAAAATTCGATTTTTTCACTGAAGTAAACTACTACTTCCGGTCTGCCGATTTTGCTCAAAATCTAATCAGTTCTCAAGAGGGAGATTATATTCGCAAATACAAAATTTGGAATTGATATCTACAGCGGTTTGGCCGCTATCGTGGTCACACACAGACAGACAGACACAGACACACACAGACATTTTTTAAAAACCACTTTTTTGGTATCAGGGGACCTCAAAACGTGGACATCTGCAAAAATCTCGAGGTCGAAAATTTTCATCATCACAATACTTCCTTATACTACGTATAAGAAAGTAAAAGGATTTTAAATAATGCAGGTATAAGGAATTTTTAAAATTTGAACTTGAAGTAATTACTTACTCACAAGTTTACTTTCGAAGAAAATAAAATTATTTAAAACATTTAGAACAACTTGTGTGTAATTTGAAACGCTCATACTTACAAGAAAGTCGTGTGGTGGCCACACCTAATTATTAAATTTAACTGAAAAACTATTAACTTTAACAAACAATTAATTTTAATAAAAAATATTTCTATTTTAAGGCGAAATCCAGATTTGAACTTATACAGCGTTTCTGTTAAATATATACCAGGCTATGCGAATCTGAACAATACGTATAAATGTCTAACTAGAAATTAAAAATGAGGTGTGGCCACCACATGACTTTCTTATCCTCTTCGGACCCAGAGTATCATATATGATACTTCGGGATTTTATTTTTTTTCTGCCTCACGTTAAGTAATATCGCGATCGGCCCGCCCGTATCAGATACGATGTGCGTCAAGCTATGCGCGTACGGCATTTTATTACTTACAAACTTGTGAGTGCTTGTTGGCATTATTTCTTCTAAATGACATATTCTACGACATGGCGGCTGCCCCAAAGAAGTTTAGGAACACTGGTAAGTACCTAATAAATATCAACTTTAGCTACTGGGATTGTCAAACTTATGTTTATTCTTGGCTATAATACGTCACATGGCAAACATCATCCCATAGTTAAGTTTTTGTTTTCGTTTGAAATGCATGTATCATTGGTGATACATTGGGACTTGGACCATACAAATTATTAATTGCTATTTGAAACCTACAGGTCCACTTTCTGCAGCGCAACTGCAAGAGATTGCTGACAACTTGAACCTTGACGAGTCTGATGTTGACGAACACCTATTGGACGACAGCGAAAGTGAAAATGATGATTTAGGCGAAGACAGTCAAAGCATTGTCGATGGTACCAATCAAAACCCAGTTGAAGATGGAAGTTCATCTGAAGCTGACACATCTTCAGATGATGAGATACCTTTGGTAAATTTTTTGCAAAAAGGAAGAAAGAGAAAATGGAAAAGAACCAGTTTTCAGCCGATAACAGAAAAGTATGAACCACCGGTGCGAATACCACTGGAAATTCTTCCAAAGCCTATCGATTACTTCAAGGAGTATCTCAATTTCGATTTCTTCGATTCCATGGCCACATTCACCAACATGAATTCAGTTAAATTGACTGGAAAATCGATCGATACTTCAGGAAGTGAAATGAGAAAATTTTTGCATGCAGCATGCTGATTGGAATTTACAATTTACCAAGGATCCGAATGTTTTGGCAATTAGATACTCGAGTACCAATTGTTGCAGATAACATGTCAAGGAATAGATTCTTTACACTACGAACAAAATTAAAAATTGTCGATGACAATGCAGTCTCGAAGGAAGCCCGGGAAATTGACCGTTTTTGGAAAATTAGACCAATGTTGGACAGAATTCAAAACGCTTGCCTGCAAACCGAACGAACACAACAAGTGTCAGTTGATGAACAAATGATAGCTTTCCACGGAAAGGTTAGAATGAGGCAATTTGTTCGCGGTAAGCCTCATCCTGTAGGCCTCAAAAACTTTGTAATGACGACAACTACAGGTATTCCTCTTGATTTTCACATGTATGAAGGCAAAGGTCGAACCACAGACTCTTCCTTGATTCCAACACCTGATAAATTAGACGTAGGTGGACGAGTGGTTCTAAAGCTTACTGACACTGTACCAAAAGGTGTCTCAGTGTTTGTAGATAGGTATTTCACTTCGCTACCTTTGATGGACGCACTTTTGCCACGCACAATCTATGTAACAGGCACGCTAATGAAAAATAGAATTCCGAAAACTACCATAGCGTTAAAAACCGAAAAAGAATTGAAGAAATCGGGAAGAGGGTCTTACGACATGCTTGTTACAGAAGATAACAAGATCGCTATGGTGAAGTGGTTTGATTCTAGACCCATACATTTTGCTTCAGCTGAATTTGGTGCTGAACCGCTGGGACAATGTAGCCGATGGTCTGTTCAAAATAAAAAATACATTGAAATCAATCGCCCAGCTGTGGTTAGAAACTACAATGAAAATATGGGCGGGGTTGATTTACTCGATCGCGTAATAGCAAAATATCCAATGAACAGCAGGACCAAGAAATGGATAGTACGTTGCATCTTTCATTTCTTGGATTTTGCATCTGCAGCTTCCTGGCTTCGTTACAGAGAAGACGCTCGGGCTGCAGGTCTTTCCAAACGAGAAATTATGGACTACCTTGACTTCAAATTCTCCCTTGCAAAAGCACTTTTGTACTCCGATAAACAGAACGAAGTTGAGGAAGAATCGGACGAAAGTAATGAAGACTATTCCGAACAGGGTAATTCTAAAAGAAGAAGTGTTTTGCCGATCCCAGACAAGAGAGTACGCATGGAAAAAGCTAAGCATCTGCCAAAATTTATGAATGAAGAACAGAGAACAAGATCAAGATGCCGATACCAAGGTTGTAAGAGCTTAACTTTTGTAAAATGTTCTTCCTGTAATGTTTTTCTATGTTGTAATATGCAAAGAAATTGTTTCTCTAAGTTCCATGAATAAAAAAATGTCAATGTCTCCCAAATTTTTGTATAGGGCAAGGCCCAATGTATCGCTTATGATACATGTTTTTTTCAAAAAACCAAAACAAAACAAAAAAATCTGGACACTATTAACATCTAATGTGACAACGTACTGCAGTCAAAACAAAAATCACATGGCGAAATTGCCCGTGGGCCTGAAGAGGTTATACGTATGAAAGTGTTACTTCCGGTCCGAATTTTGAAATTTCATTTATACAAAAAATATTCCAAATCCAACTCTAAATACTTTTGTACTCTTCATAAATATATATAGAATGCATAATTTACGACATATTTGCAAAAAATCGCAATTCGATAAGAGTAAAAGTGGTACTTCCGGTCTGAATTTTAAAAATTTTCTTATACAAAAGATATTTAAAAGTATGTTCTAAATACTTTTATACTCGTAATGTACCTGCCTAGAAAGCATGACTTGCGAGATATTCGCAAAAAACTGATTTTCGATAAGAGTAAAAGACCTACTTCCGGTAGGAATTTCGAAAAACTTTATTAAAACAATTTTTCTCAAATTTAATTCTGAGTACATTTGAATTCTTTATCAATTTGTTTAAACTTAGTAATTGACGAAATAAACTACTACTTCCGGTCTGCCGATTTTGCTCAAAATCTAATCAGTTCTCAAGAGGGAGATTATATTCGCAAATACAAAATTTGGAATTGATATCTACAGCTGTTTGGCCGCTATCGTGGTCACACACAGACAGAGAGACACACAGACATTTTTTAAAAACCACTTTTTTGGTATCAGGGGACCTCAAAACGTGGACATCTGCAAAAATCTCGAGGTCGAAAATTTTCATCATCACAATACTTCCATATACTACGATATGAAGATAAAAATATCTTTGCCGTTTAACCATCAATATTAGCGTAAGCAATACAAGAGGATTAATAATTATATGTGAAAAAGGGTTCAACAAGAAAATGATCTCCCCTTTTTATTCTATAAAAAATGAAATTATTTTATGTTTTGCTTACCTATAGTTTTTCAAAAAATTCGTATATTTAAATAGAGGGAAAAACTCAACTTGTCTAGTACGTTAACGTTTAGCTACGCGTCTATTACATTTCGCGCGATGCTTCATATCTTATTTAAATATTTTATACATACAGTTCGAACTTTCTACTTACACATATAATGATTTTTTTCCATATCAACAAGATAATCTACGAGTATGAGATTGACTTTGCTTGATGAAACTATTATGGGTTGTAAAAATACTGTAAATAAAATAGTAGACATTTGGAAACTTTCTACTTCGATAATATTCATTTTCAGTCAAAATTTTGACAAATATTTTGTAAAATTGTGAGATAAGTTATTCATTGTGGATGTTTATACATAACAAATACGAAAATTACAAAAATGTTTTAAAGTGAATCTGAAACAACTTTATATAAGAGTTTTTCAAATTAACTTTAAAACACTTTTGTAATACATATTTATAATTTTACAAAATAAAATAATATTTTAATTGAATCTGTGGTGGACATCTATAAAAATCTCGAGATGCAAGTAGTAATAGCACTCATCAAACAGCATTTATTTATTGCAAATATGCAAATTTTGCATTCTATACAGATTTATTAAGAACTCAAAAGTATTTAGATTTCGAGTTGAAACAATTTTTATACATAAAAAAATTCAAAATTCGGGCCGGAAGTAACAGTTTTACTCCTATCGAATAGCAGGTTTTTGCAAATATTTCTCTAATTATGTTTCTGTAGAAATTTATTAACAGAATAAAAGTAGTTTGAGGTGGATTTGGTATAATTTCTGTATATTTTTTTTTCTAAATTCGGACCGGAAGTAACACTTTTACTCAGAGGTCTTTTTAAGAAATGCAGCATTTAAAGTTTAATTTCGGGCAACTTCTGTATACACATTTCGGAATGCACTTTCCTATAAGAAAGTCGTGTGGTGCACACACCTTTTTTTATAGTTAGGCAGGAAAACATCAAATAGCCTACAAAGAATTAAAATATTACAACAATAAAATATATAACTTGCTTTTAAAATATTTTATATATTTGCAGTTCCATTGTTTCGAGGTTTAGAATTACATATATATACAGGAAGTCCCAGAAATAAAAAGACGGAGTAGCAGGTATGTAAAGTCCGAACAGAAACAGGCCCAAATATGCCGCAATAACGAAGAAATTAAAAATTTAATTTTCTATGTTATTTTTTTAAATAAAAAAATTACATTACGGACCTGGCACACGTAAGAATGCTCATTTGTAAATAGAAACGAACACGCATTCAAAGAAAAATACGCTTTTATTTGTATAAAACGGGATAAAAATGTTAAATCATACTCATTCACAATAAAACATATTTTTTGCCGGATGCGTCTAAATAACGCAGCTATGTATTCGATTGTTGACGCAGATGGGCGACTGACTCACTTTATTGCAGACAATAAAAGATTGTTTTTATTTTTAAAATAGGAAGGTTGTTGCCCTTTAATGTGTTTGTAGTCGGAAACAGCTGATTATTATTATTTTAGAATATTCAATAAATCGTAGTAGATATCAAAATGTAATTATTTTTTTCTAGCAGGTGTAAAAAGTAATTAATGGTGTGATATTTATTATGAAGTATCTATTCCTCCTCCTTTTTTTTAACACAAGTAATACGGTGGTCCTGAAAAGAACCGATTGTGTAAGTGAAGCAGGTGGATATTTATAGAAAGAGCTCTGTGTCCGCCGTGCGCACGAAGACAGGCGTCAATCCGTCGGAGAATATTTCCACGCACTCGTTGGAAGGTACCTGGTTCCCCACGTATACGCCTTGCAGCTGTAAGAATACGTTGCCGAAGATCTTCTTCTGTGGCAATCTCATCCCCATCATACACCAATGTTTTCATATACCCCCATAAAAAAGAATCTAATGGATTTAAATCCGGATTGCGCGCCTGCCATGGTGTATGTCCTCCACGTCCAATCCATCGAGGATATGAAACATTGAGGTAATTGCGCACTGCCAACGAAATGTGTGGAGGCGCGCCATCGTGCATGAACCGGAGTTGTCTTCTAAGTTGCAGAGACACATCGTCGAGAGATTCCGGCAACGTATTCTGCAAAAACTCTAAGTAACTCTCTCCGGTCAGTCGTGCAGGTAGTATGTGCGGTCCAAGCAGACTATCACCAACAATTCCTGCCCAAACATTTATTGAGAAGCGGTGTTGGAAATGACCCTGCTGTATTACATGCGGGTTTGCATCGCTCCAATAATGTGCGTTATGAAAATTTAACACACCATTTCGGGTGAAACAACATTCATCCGTGAATAGTATGCTGGCACAAAAGTCCACATCTCTAGCTTGTTTTCGTCGAAACCAGGTACAGAATCTAACACGTGCGTATAAACGTTCAACAGCTCTTCCATTTCCACCTACTTCACCGTAGGGATACACCATATCCCATAATTCTTGCGTCGTAAAAGCCATGTCGATAACTATGTATCAACTCACATCGGCGGCTAATAACAAACTGAACATCTATGTATCATTGTATCTATCGCCCTTGCACATGCATGCATTGGCGGCTGGTCGGTAATAAAATCGCGGGCCACACAACAAAAACTTATGTATTTTTTTAAATAACATCCATTGTGCTGTTTGACAATGGATGTTATTTACAAAAACACATACGTTTTTGTCGTGTGCCGCGCGATTTTATTACCGACCAGCCGCCAATGCATGCATGTGTGCAATTCTATACCGCAAACATGTAGATGATGATAATTAACTTATAAAATAAGTTATTTATTACTTTTATACCAACTTTTCTATATACATTCTTCTCTATTCCAAAAAATCTCGTTTCATTACATAATTATTTTACTTTCATGTCAAAATTCACAAACCATCTATTTGTTTTTCAGTAACTAGGATATTTTTTTACTTAGGTTCCATATACGTATTTGATTTTTCATGATAATGACATTTTCTTGTATAGTAATTTAAGTTGCCTATCTTATGTCTTGACAATATTAGTTATATTGTGACTTTTTAAAATCTTTCAATAAGAATGAGATTACAATAAATTTAGTTCCTATCTAGCATTTTATACATTCCATTACTATTCTAATAGAATTTTTCTATTTTATATACAAATGAACTTTTATTTGTATAACATAAATTAATTTTCTTGAGAAGTTAATTTTGATTTTATACTTATAAATATTGAAAATTTAAATCATTATAATATATATATACAGTGACCGGCAGAAAGTGCGCAGCATATGGGAAAATGGTTTACCTTTGAATATAGCAAAATTATTTTATTGCATCATGTCTCGGCATGACTTGAGACCAAAATAGCACTCGCGATTTCTGCCGAAACTCTCATCGTATACGAGGGAGAGTCAAAAATACAAAATTACGCTAAGAGTAAAGTACCCCCATTTTTAACATTAGGCTTTTCTTTATTAAGCAATAGTTTTTTGGTTTTAAAAATCAAAATAAAATATCGAGTTTCATTCACTTTTGATAAAAAATTTCAGTTTACTGTTTACTCTGAATTACCCTGTATAAGAAATTGAGTGCGCTCATACAATACGCAAATCTTACTCTCTGTAGACATCGTAACAGAAAACCATAAATAATACGTCGCAAAAGTCAGCTACAAAAATAATATAAGCTCTTGAAAATAAAAATTCAAGAATGTGAAATAATTTTGCTGCACACCATATTTTACGTTTTCAGAAGTCAAAAAATTTTATTTAACTCAAATTGTGTGATTCATTTTAACTTAATCATCTTTAAAATTGTAATATTTTTTCATAAAATTAGCAACACTTCTTTTTGTTAAGGTTTTAATAATAAACGCTTGACGAGAAAGAGCGATAAAAATAAAAAAGTAAGTCTCAGCATAATCCTCGACAGATGTTTTTTTCGTACTGCATGTGTTTGATTTTAAAAAACATGAACTTAATTCAATAAATGTCATTTAGACATTTAGTTTTGCTATAAAAATGGAAGCGGAAAGGTTATCGGTACAAGAAAAGGTAGAAATAGTTCTAATTCGTGGTGAAAATTACTATAGCTATCGCGAAACAGCAAATATTTTTAATAATAGACACAATAAAAATATTCACGATTCTACTGTATGCCGAATTGTGAACAAATTTAAACAAACTGGTTCGGTGGAAAGTAAATACAAGCAACCCCATGAGAAAAGTGTAACTAATGAAGAAAATAGTTTAAATGTGTTATTGTCAGTAAATGAAGTTCCTACTATGCCATTGTATGAAAGACAAGAAGTATTAGGTATTTCCGAAAAAT
Source organism: Amphimallon solstitiale (assembly GCA_963170755.1). Lineage (NCBI taxonomy): Eukaryota > Metazoa > Arthropoda > Insecta > Coleoptera > Scarabaeidae > Amphimallon > Amphimallon solstitiale. Next base: position 114,873,810 of record OY720677.1, read on the forward strand.
CGATTAGAAGAATTCTTAAAAAAAACAAGTACTTACCATATAAACCAAAATTCACCCATACTCTTCAACAAAGAGATCTAGATGCTAGAATTGACTTTTGTTTTTGGTTCCAAGGCAACAAGGAAGATAATCCCCATTTTGGAAGTCAAATATTATTTACTGACGAAGCAACCTTCACAAGCAACGGCGTAGTAAGTGCTCAAAATTGTAGGTGGTGGGCTAATCAAAATCCTAATTTTACAATTGAATGTAAAAGCCAATATTCATTTAAAACAAACGTTTGGTGTGGTATATTGAATACTCAAATAGTTGGACCATATTTTTTCCGGCAAAATTTAAATGCAGGTAGATATTTACAATTCTCGCAGAATGAATTTAGCGAGTTCCTAGATGATATGCCTTTAAATCTACGAGCGAATATGTATTTTCAACAAGATGATGCTTCGATCCATTCTACATTGCAAGTAAGAGAATGGCTTAATCAACAATTTCCTCAAAAATGGATCGGACGGTTTTCAGAAAATCATTGGCCTGCAAGATCGCCTGACATTACCCCAATGGATTTCTTTCTCTGGGGTTACTTAAAGAACCAAGTATACAAACATCGACCATTTAGAAATCTGGACCATTTAGAAAATACGATTAGGCAGTGTGTCGTTCAAATTAATCCGGTTTTTTTAAGAAACGTAGCACAAGAATTTAACAACAGGACAATGAAATGTATTGAGAATGGGGGAGCTCACGTAGAAAAATAATGTACTTGTAAATAAATATTTTTGTTTACGATTTTGTTAATGTATTTTGAGTTTTATTTCCTACTATTATATATCTTTACTATTATTATTATTAAAACCTGAATAAAAAGAAGTGTTGCTAATTTTATGAAAAAATATTACAATTTTAAAGATGATTAAGTTAAAATGAATCACACAATTTCAGTTAAATAAAATTTTTTGACTTCTGAAAACGTAAAATATGGTGTGCAGCAAAATTATTTCACATTCTTGAATTTTTATTTTCAAGAGCTATATTATTTTTGTAGCTGACTTTTGCGACGTATTATTTATGGTTTTCTGTTACGATGTCTACAGAGAGTAAGATTTGCGTATTGTATGAGCGCACTCAATTTCTTATACAGGCTAATTCAGAATAAACAGTAAACTGAAATTTTTTATCAAAAGTGAATGAAACTCGATATTTCACTTTAATTTTTAAAACCAAAGAACTATTGCTTAATAAAGAAAAGTCTAATGTTAAAAATGGGGGTACTTTACTTTTAGCGTAATTTTGTATTTTTGACTCTCCCTCGTATACGATGAGAGTTTCGGCAGAATTCGCGAGTGCTATTTTGGTCTCAAGTCATGCCGAGACATGATGCAATAAAATAATGTTGCTATATTCAAAGGTAAACTATTTTCCCATATGCTGCGCACTTTCTGCCGGTCACTGTATATGTATATAAATAAAAACTTACTTAGTAGATTTTAGGATGCGCTTCTTCAAATTCTATTTTAAAAGCATGATGTGGTTAATTTATAGAACACATGGATATAATTGGAATTGCTGAGTTAAGATGAACTTGCTTTTGTGCGCTGATAACGATGATATTTCACTGTTTCCTTACTAACTAAATTTGTCACAAATTAAACTTATAAGTGCCGGAAGTACACCCACTGTTAATATTTTCGTATTATGTTGAAAATATACTCTATTGTGCAAAAGTTTAATAGTTAAGAGATATTAATCTTGTAATTTTCAGAATAGCTCATGATGTGATAGATAAATTAAATAAATAAAAATAATGTTGCTATAAAATTTGTAAAAGAACACATAAGCAATAAAGAATAATTCAAACAGTTAACCAATGGCATATACTTATTATTAGGGAGCGGAATCGAGCGAGCTAAACTACCACGGAGCCACAACCGTGAAAAGAAATAATGTAAACAACTGCGTGTTGTTTACATTATATCTGAATAGCACTATTTCATAGGGCGAACTGCAACATCTGTTTACGGCCGAGAATCAGAGAAAAAACTGCCATAAAATAAGGAATTTTATGAATAAAATCCTTTCTTCATCGGCGTAGGTACAAGGGTGACGAGTTTTTAAAATTTATTATATTTACTTTATATTTCGCAATATAATATGTATGTTTCAATAACATACGCGTACATTTTTAGTTATCATTTATTTAGATCTAGAACGTTGTTTATGTTACTTTTTCTGAGATCAAAATTAATTGTCAGTGATTCCGAAATTTATTGCAAAGTCTGTAAAATATCGTCACTTAGCTTTGCTAAAACATACACAGAAATAGTTTTCATGCAGAGAATTTCGATAGTTTACAAAATTATATATAATAAAAGCCGAGTAGCCAATGGCAACCAAACCCGGTCAAAATCGACGAAAATTGGGTACGCGGGGGGAAGAACTCGTCTCTGGATACGCGAAATTGAAAGCTGCCCTTTGGCGTGAAGTTACCGACGACCTTAAATTGTTCCTCGACGGAGAGTTTTTCTTCCCAAGTGGAGCGTGTGCAGAGATATCGCCCGTTGAAGAGGAGCGTGCATTCGGTGTTTTAACAGAAAAATGGCTTACGTCATGACGATTCACGTGACAACCGATCAAAATCGCAAAAATGTCAGGTATGACAGGCACGCGCGAAGGAATTGTAAAAGTTTCACATTGACGAAGAAATTTCAGGCCGTCGAGGTTTAGAGTGCGGAAAGAAGGTTGGAAACCAAAAGAGTGGACTTTTCCGCGACGATTGAGTGCACTGTCCACGTGCCAAATCTGTCGCTGTCGAAGGTGCGACTCATTTAAAGCTTTCCTGCAGGGTATAAAAATCTCGCAATGACGAGTTTGCGTGTCATTAATTTGACTATATATATATTCACGTTCATCCATCGGTTGTCAAGTTTAAATGTCAAAAGGCCGACAAATAAAGATATTACGAAGAAGTGCATTTTTAATTGAAACGTGGTACCTTTCAGATACGTATTAGTGTTATTATTATCAATCGTTACTATTTCTTTTCTATATGAATATATGAACAAAATGCCGACGGATTTGATAAAATAAACTTAAAGTGTATTATCGCACGTAAGTACAGTAACAAATATAACGATTTTGCTATCTTTTATGAAGATATATTAATAAATACAATGACACTCTATTCATTATATATGTCATCGAAATGTAAATTTCATACAACGAAGAACTTGAAGCAAGCTTAAATAAAGAAGAACCGTCTGAGTTTTGCCATTTGGGCCTGTCAAATTACGTTAGATGCACACGAATTATACAAAACCTAAATGTCAACAGAATGTTGGAAATGTATCAGTGTTCAAGTTATAATTATATAAATTTAAGCCATTTTACGAATGGGATCATTTATTAACATTTCTCATCGATCTCTCTACGTACAAATAATAGGGCGACTTTTCTTTATTTGTCAGATGTGTCCGAAGCACTTCGAAATAAAATAAATACATCAAATAAGATTCCCATAAGCATGTATGTCATTTCGTTTACCAATTCAGTTATAAAAGCAAGTATTTAAAGTGTACATTTTTGGTTCAATGGTACGACAGTGTCTAGCATCAACCGTATAGGAGCTAGCAAGATTTTCGATTGCGTTTTAGAAAGTATATTATTAAAGCGTAATATGAAAATTAATTAATTCTCTCAATGACCTGTAAGTTTAAAACATGTTTTATTAAGTTAGCCTGACATTTCGTTCTCACAAGTTTATGTGTGAACAAATACAGTTCAACGAACTATTGTCACGATGACAGGTGGAACGACAATTTTGGTTAAACATCTTCATGTCAGCTGTCTGACTTTTCATTGTCATAGGTATGTGTCATCGAAATATCGTTACGATGACAGTCTGTCAGAAAATTTGAATTATACACTATTTCAATCGTAAACTTGACACAAAGCGTAGTACCAATTTTATAGAACTAATAACGTGAAACAACATTCAATTAATTTTTTTTTTGGATCTGTCGACGTTCACCATGGACTAGATGTACACAACTGATACAAAACCTGAATGTCAATAAAAAAATTTTAAATATCAGCGTTCATTAAATTATATAGGAATATTGTTCGCTTTGTGGGCAAAGTCTTAATAAATAAATTCATTTGCCACCATAATGTATAATCCATTTCTAGAGATATTTCTTTAAATTTAATCTTCATTCATTACAATAGCAAAGTTAACTACATAATTATCCTCCACTGTCATTCATTCATATAGAAATTAAAATACCGTAAATAGTATAGGTAATAGTGAATAGGTACAACCTAACCAACTAAAAAGAAGAAGCGTATGCGGTATCATAAAAATTAAATTAACATTATGAATGACATAGGTACTCCGACAATTTTATGTATTATGGTTAGAGTTGTTGCCGATATGCCATACAATTTTTTAACACATACACATAATCTGACATTACGTCAAACCAGTGAGCTGTAGCAGTGAAATCAACTGTTCACAGGGACAAATATTATACGGATCTAAATTCTAATTAGCTCCCTTATTTTCAGAAATAGCGTACCGAAAATAGTTATACCGTATGTTTTTAGTTGTTTTTTAATGAAATCTGCCTTATGAATACAGGGTCACTAACTACATATGAATATATACCGTATAACATTTACAAATTACAGTTTTAAACGTTTGCAGGTTTTGTCATTAAATACTGGAAAAATCTAAGGCAAGTAAATTTCTAAAACAAACGACCCCTGTCGTAAATTAAGGTGGAAATAATTGACAATACAGGGTCACTAACTACATATGAATATATACCGTATAACATTTACAAATTACAGTTTTAAACGTTTGCAAGTTTTGTCATTAAATACTGGAAAAATCTAAGGCAAGTAAATATCTAGATCGAGGGAATCAAATCTTTTATTTGAGAATATATACGGGAACTGATCCGAAGGAAATGATACAGAAGTGGTTTCTCGATTTTTTGTTATGGCTGTAAATTAAAGTTGAAAGAATTGAAGCCCACAAGGTCAGTAACTACATATGAATATGTTTATACACTTAGAAATGACAGTCTTAAAAGTTTGCAGGTTTCATTCATTAAATACTGGAAATATCCAAATAGAATTAAAGAATTTGAAGAGTATATATACTAAATTACATTAAATTCATCGATCACTAATTTAGCAGCTTTTTTAAGAAAAGTGTATACTTAAAACCAGGAAATGAAACAGAAGTGATCCGTATTTTTAATTTTTCAGTACGCAATCCTATAATTTGACATGTTGATATGTAATTAAGTTTAAGTGTAAGAATATCCTTTAAAGTAACAGGAAACATTAACACTTATATACAAAAAATCCATCTAACGTTTGACTTGCGATGAAACTTCAATTCGAGTTATGAACCATCAAGACGATCAATAGGCGATAACACTTACTGGGAAACGTCAGAATTCACTGCAATAATAGTCTCGGTGGTGTAAACGACTTGGTATGTCATCTCAAAAATACTGTGACCTGACCGGACTAAATACTGAAAACACCAAAGATGTGACGATAAAGAGATGTGCTATCGAAAAAATATCGAGGAAGAACAGTCACTATCATCGACGTGTTGTGAAACTTTAAAGCCATAAAGTCGGCAAATGTTGGACAGTTTGGTGATGAAAAGTGAATTTATTTGGCTAATCACCTGAGAACATACGCGAAGCGAAAAGAAGGGAACAATATTTTCTTTCCATTTACATGGGCGCTATGAGCAGACACGATGTGAATATGTAATGTTAAGGAAATGAAAAAATGCAAAGTTCAAGAGTGGTTTTTGATTAATGAAATGTGAAACCTATTAGATATGTATTATTATTATTACCAACACATAATAAAATATCTCCATCCTTTCCGCTATATTACTATAAATTGTCAATAAAATTAAAATGTTAATCACAATAAAATTGATCTTTAATGCAGAAAATATTAAATCCAATTGCCACATTTACATATTTCAACAATGATATTCAATTTGACAATTAGGTCTCGCAGATTTGAAGTTCATAGGAGGAACTTATATAAACATCAATTAACCTCTGACGCAGTGACGGTTTTCGAAAAAGTTTAAAGTTAATCCTTAAAGTGGCCAATCAATTTTAAATCACAATTACACTTGCCGGAAAACTTCAAAATTGACAAACCCAATAACACCGATTCTTATATAGTCTATTGTCTATTTTGAACGAACGGCATAGAAATTTATTTCGGCACTGCTCTCAACATCAAGATGTCCGACGAACGCGGTACAGGAACTCCAAACGCATCTAGACAACACGATAAAATGGTTCAAACAATGGAGGACAACAATAAACGAAGACAAATCCCAAGTAATAATCTTTCAAAAGGAATCGGAAAACATCAGACAACGAAATAACCATCAACAACAACACTACACCATGGAGTAGAGAAATTAAATACCTGGGAATATACCTGGATATAAAGCTCAATTATTACACACACATAGCAAAAACGATAACCAAAACCAAACAAACAAGATGTCAACTATGGCCTCTTATAGGCAGAAAAAGCCAGCTGAACACGAACAACAAAATTCTACTTTACAAACAAGTATTACGTCCAATAAATCAGATGGAAAACCACTCAAATCAAAATCTTAAAAGAGCACTTGCATATGATGGAAATGAAAATTTCAAACACAAAAGACCTAAAATGGTTCTACTTTAATTCTTAATCAAAATAAAGATAAACAATAGCTAATCAAATTCAACTCCAACATTCCAAGATTCACCGCTCTCAGATGAAGAGTAAAAGACTAAATAGTCTAACTCAAAGCCACAATAAAGAAGAAGAAGAAATTTATTTCTGTTGCCTATTGTCGTGAAAATCAATGTTAATTGTAACACTTTACTTTTCATAAATGCATAATACATACATATCACATTTAATTTAACGATTTAAAGAGTAAAATAGGCAATTACTATTTTAGTAATGGAACTATTACTACATATAAAGACAATACGATACAGAAGCATCATATATGGTAATTTAATAATTATTAGTTACTCTAAGATCGCAAAGTACTTTAATACACAATAACATCACTTCTTCAGAAAAAATGAAGTAAGCATTACTATCCAGCTGATTTTAATATGTGCTGATCAGAATTAAGAATAATTGACGGGCACATCTATGTCACCAAGTTCATTTTTCTATTACCGTTTCTAACACCGATAAATTTAACTAGGGTCTACGCAAAATGTCTGTATTAAATATTAAAGTACGTCGGCATAGCTGACAATGACAACTTAACATCCACATTAGGTTGACTTAAATATTATAGGAAACGTCACAATTGACAGGCAAAAATCCGTCTAACATTTAATTAACGTTGGCAGTCGCACGAAAATTCAATTGCAGGCTATCAAACGTCCAAACGATCGATCAATTTCAGTTCGTGATGACATCTGAACTGCTTTCATGATGACATTTATAACGCAAACATATATGTATATATAGGGGTTCGTCAAAAGTTTATGATAACGGACACTAGAAAAACCATCATGGCAGTGCTGGCGTTTTACAGGAAATTGGAAGAAAGATGTAACCGGATGTTATTTTGTTTAATAATAATTCTGTTATAAAAACAAGCACTTAAGGGATGCGACTGCTGGTTGTCATCAACCGATCAGAGGCACATTTTCTGTTAAATGGTACGACATAGCAGGATTTACCATTGCGTTTGAAAAATAGAAGAGCGACAGTACCTATTTTTAAATGTTAGCAAATTTAAAAACACTTTCTGTTCATCATATTTTGTTAATTTCATACGACAATTGGAAAGATAATTTGGTTAAGCACTGTCACTGTGACATTTCGTTCTCGCATGTTATTATGAACGAACACACATCAACGAACTGCTGTCACGATGACAAGTGGAATGACAATAATTTACCTAAGCATCTTAACTTCAGTCTGACTTGACTATGACAGTCTTACGCTAATTGCACACGATTTATACAAAACCTGACTCAACGAAATGTTCTAAATGTCAACTCAACGTTCAGTAAATTATATAGAAATATTATATATTTTATGGGCAAATTCTTAATAAATAAATTCATTTGCCACAAATTATAAATGTCAAATAATGTATAATTCATTATTAGACATATATTGTTTAAATTCAATCTTTATTCATAAACAAAAGCAAAGTGAACTACAGTTGCAATTACTCTCCATTAACAGTAACTCAGATACAGATTCCAATATCATTGTTATATAAAATAAGGCAAAGGAGTCAAAAGCAATTAATAACATTTTACTTACATTAAAAAATATATAAGTGTTAATATTCATGTACCCTTGCGTCTGGCAGTGATCACATTTCCAAAGAGGCACATTTATAGAGCAACTTATAGAGAAGAAGTGGACGCGAAGAAGCAATTCTAATTCGAAGAGTTTAATGAAACACTATAATAACAATAAGAGCGAGTGTTCAATAGAATAACTGTGTCTTAAATTAAAAAAAAAATAAAAACAAAATGAGTAATCAACATTACTTATACCAATATTGTATGACAAACATTATAGATCACCTATGATTTATGATGATCGTGTACCCGGTTGGTGTCGCGATCTTATTTCGATCGATTCAATTATTATTTGTAGTTTGGTTTTAATCATGAAATCTCCCCTTTTGTATTATTTTTTATAAAATATTTCATAAGAATCGCAAAATAACCCAACAAATATGAATTATAGAGGACTTTTTTGCAATGTATGTAAGCAAAATGATAACACAGATATTTCCACGTCAGTCTGTATGAATGTTTTAGTGTCAAGTATTAGCTTTACGCTAAATAAAGCCCAAACTTAAAACTTCAACAATGAACAGTCAAACTGATGTAAATATGCTTAATTATATTGTCGTTCGTCCTGTCATCGTGACTGCAAAAAGTATGCGTCTATACAAGGTGTGTCAAAAGTTTAGAAAATCAGATTTTTTTTTAGCGTTTTACAGGAATCTGTAATAAACTGTAAGCGGACGCGAAAGGCGATTCAAGCTCGAAGAGATTGATGGACAGCTAGTTATATATACTAAAAGCCGAGTAGCCAATGGCAACCAAACCCGGTCAAAATCGACGAAAATTGGGTACGCGGGGGGAAGAACTCGTCTCTGGATACGCGAAATTGAAAGCTGCCCTTTGGCGTGAAGTTACCGACGACCTTAAATTGTTCCTCGACGGAGAGTTTTTCTTCCCAAGTGGAGCGTGTGCAGAGATATCGCCCGTTGAAGAGGAGCGTGCATTCGGTGTTTTAACAGAAAAATGGCTTACGTCATGACGATTCACGTGACAGCCGATCAAAATTGTAAAAATGTCAGGTATGACAGGCACGCGCGAAAGAATTGTAAAAGTTTCACATTGACGAAGAAATTTCAGGCCGTCGAGGTTTAGAGTGCGGAAAGAGGGTTGGAAACCAAAAGAGTGGACTTTTCCGCGACGATTGAGTGCACTGTCCACGTGCCAAATCTGTCGCTGTGGAAGGTGCGATTCATTTAAAGCTTTTCTGCAGGGTAAAAAAATCTCGCAATGACGAGTTTGCGTGTCATTAATGACTATATATTCACGTTCATCCATCGGTTGTCAAGTTTAAATGTCAGAAGGCCGACAAATAAAGATATTACGAAGAAGAGGTGTATTTTTAATTGAAACGTGGTACCTTTCAGATACGTATTAGTGTTATTATTATCAATCGTTACTATTTCTTTTCTATATGAATATATGAACAAAATGCCGACGGATATGATAAAATAAACTTAAAGTGTATTGTCGCACGTAAGTACAGTAATCAATATAACGATTTTGCTATCTTTTATTAAGATATATTAATAAATACAATGACACTCTATTCATTATATATGTCATCGAAATGTCGTCACTTCTCGCGAAAGAAGTACGGAAGCAAGACTAAATCAAGAATCATCTGAGTTTTGCTTTTGGGCCTGCCAAATTACGTTAGATGCACACGAATTATACGAAACCTAAATGTTAACAGAATGTTGGAAATATATCAGTGTTCAAGATGTAGTCTTTATTTGTCAGATCAGATGTGTCCGAAGCACTTCGATATAAAATAAATACATCAAATAAAATTCGCATATGCATTTACGTAATTTCGTTTACCAATTTTCAGTTATAAAACCAAGCATTTAAAGTATGCGCTTGCGGGTAGGCACCAACTAATCAGAAGTACATTTTCGGTTAAATGGTATTAGGAGCCAGCAAGATTTTCGATTGGGTTTTACAAAGTATACTATTAAAGCGTAATATGAAAATTAATTAATTCTCTCAATGACCTGTAAGTTTAAAACATGTTTATTAAAGTTTATCATGTTATGTTGTTAATTTCATTTGACAATTGGAAAGACAATTTGGTTAAGCACTGCCAGTCTGACATTTCGTTCTCACAAGTTCATGTGTGAATGAATACATTCAACGAACTATTGTCACGATGACAGGTGGAACGACAATTTGGTTAAACATCTTGACGTCAAGAGTCTGACTTTTCATTGCCGTATAAGTGTCACGATGACAGTCTGTCAAAAAATTTGAGGTATACACTATTTTTATCGTAAACTTATACAAAGCGAAGCATAGTACTATCAATTTTATAGAACGAATAACATGAAACAACATTTAATTGCCGAACCGTCTTGGTTTTTTTTTTGGTCTGTCTATGTTCACCTTGGGCTAGATGCACACAATTGATACAAAACCTAAATGTCAACAAAATTTTTCTAAATATTAGCGTTCAGTAAATTATATAGAAATGTTGTTCGGTTTGTGGGCAAAGTCTTAATAAATAAATTCATTTGTCACAATAATATTTAATTTATTTCTAAGAGACATTTTGTTTAATATGCGTCTTCATTCATAAACAAGAACAAACTGAACTGCGGTTGTAATTACTCTACATTGTCGGTCATTCAGGTGCAGTTTCCAATATCGTAGTTATAAAAATTAAAGCAAAGGCGTGATTAATAACATTTGATGTCCACTGAAAGAAATATTATAACCGTTAATATTTACATTTTATTGCATTATCAATTATTATTATTATTACTATTGTATCGGTCATTTATCGTATCTTTAATGGCTTGGACACATCTCTGTCATCTTTCTACATACAAATACATATACTGCATCTTTAATTTACATTTAGAGTAGCTTATGATATCAATATTAATTTGGGAACACTGTGCTACAGTAATGTTTTTCATTTTCACTACTGTCATAGTTAAGTCAATTTATTGAAAAGTTCCACAGTGTTCTCAAATTAATATTGAAATTGTAGGTTATTCTAAAAAAAATTAATTGAAGGCACGCTATGTCTACAATGACATTCAATTTGACAATTCATTCTCGCAATAGATCAAACTGTTGACAGTTTGCAAGAAAATTTAACGTAGGGGCAACTTTTATCATGAAACTTGAGACAAATAGAGTTAGAGTACTACCAAATTTAAAAAACAAAGAAATTTAAATATGATACAATAAATCTTGATCATACAACCATCTTAGGTTTACCTTTTCGGCCTACTTACATTCAACTTAGACTAGGTGCACACGCATTATATCAAACCTAAATGTCAACGAAATGTTCCAAGTAATCAGCTTTCAGTAACTTCTATAGAAATGTTAAACATTTTATGGGAATTTTTTTAATTAATAAATCCATTTGTCTATAATTATAGATGCCACAATAATGTATAATTAATTTCTAGAGAGATTTTATTTCATTTGCATCTTCATTCATAAACTAATTAAAAGAAAATTTATAACCGTTAAAATTCAAGTGCTTCTGCGACTGGCAGTGGTCACGTTCCAAACAGGCACATTTATAGAGAAACTTACAGCGAAAAAGTGGACGCGAAGAGGCAATTCAAACTCGAAGAGTTTCATGGACCACTGTAATAACAAAAAGAGCAAGTATTCTATTAAATTAATGTGTCCTAAATAAAAAAAAAGGGGGAAAGAGTAAATTGATTAGTCAGCATTTGATGACTTATATCGATATTTTATGACAAACATTATGGAGCACTGATGCTCTTGATTATTTGCAAACAACGTCATATAAATTTATTTCTATTGACTATTGTCCCGGAAGCCCTACGTTAATTGTAATTCAAAGAAACAAATACATCATGCATACATATCACCTTTAATTTATCGATTTAAAGGGTAATGTAACTGCTATTTTAAAAATGGATCCACTACTACATATAAAGACAATGCGATTTAAAAATTTATCATACATGGTAATTCACTAATTATCAGTTACTTTAAGATCGCGATCTACTTTATTACACAAAAGCATCCCTTCCTTAAAAAAAATAATTTAAGCATTACGCCCCAGATGCTGATCATAATTGGTGAACATAGTATATTATTAAAATAAAATTAAGTAACAGTTAAAGGGTGCAGCGAAAATAAAAAAAATAGTGCACATCTATGTCGCCATCTTTACCCATCTATTATCATTTTAACACCGATATATTTAACTAGAGCATACGCGAAATGTTGGTCAACTCAACATTCACGTTAGGTGGCTTAAATCTTACAGGAAACGTCAGAATTGTCAGAAAAAATCCATCTGACTTTTGATTAATGTTGGCAATTTCACAAAAATTTAATTGCAGGTTATAAAACGTTAAAACGATCAATCGATTTCAGTTCGTGATGAAATCTGAACTGCTTTCATGATGACAATTATTTAAGAAAAAAAGGTTAAACACCCTGACATCTGTCTGATATTTCATTGGTCATGGTTTTAAGCTCCATCGATATTTACTGTAGACCTTGACACAAAAAGATATGAAATTACAAATTATTTATACAGCGAAATGACTATAGTCTATTTTTAAAATAGCGAGACGAATTTCTGAACATACCCCTGTCCCAAATTACATGCACGAAAATCTTGAAAACAAACTTACGAGTATATCTGATAACTATTACTGTCGAGCTCTGAATAGAACTGGTAAAGTATATAATGAAATAACGGGGAAATAATAGAAACAACAACAAGGCTTAACAATAAATAATGTCAATTGACAGAATGTAAGCAAGATTGATACGGTGTCATTTGGCCTTGCTTTCAACCAATGAGATTTCACTGTCAAAGTGGTCTGTTCAGAAATTCGTCTCGCTATTTTAAAAATGAGGTGTGGCCACCACACGACTTTCTTATACGTATGAGCGTTTCAAACTACACAATTTTAAGAATTGTTTTATACAAAACTTATTCAAATCCTATTCTAAGTACTTTCATTCTCTTAATAAATCGCTATAGAATGCATACTTTGGAAGATGTTCGAAGAAAAGTGCTACTCGCTAAGAATAAAAGTGCTACTTCCGGTCCGAATTTTGAAATTTCATGTATACAAAAAATATTGCAAATTCAATTCTAAATACTTTTGTACTCTTAATAAATATATATAGAATGCATAATTTACGACGTATGTATTTGCAAAAAATCGGTATTCGGTAAGAGCAAAAGTGATACTTCCGGTCCGAATTTTGAATTTTTTTTTATACAAAAGATATTGGAAATTAAGTTCTAAATACTTTTATATTCGTAGCGTACCTGTCTAAAAACCATGACTTGCAAAATATTGGCAAAAAACTGATTTTTGATAAGAGTAAAAGACCTACTTAAGGTAGTAATTTCGAAAAACTTTTTAAATAAAATGCTTCTCAATTTTAATTTTAAGTACATATGAATTCTTTATAAATTTGTTTAAACTAAGTAGTTGACGAAATATTTGTAAAATTCGATTTTTTCACTGAAGTAAAGTACTACTTCCGGTCAACCGATTTTATTGAAAAACTAATCAGATCTCAAGAGGCAGATTATACACGTAAATATAAAATTTGGAATTGATATCTACAGCGGTTTGACCGCTACCGTGGTGACACACACACACACACACAGCCAGACACACACACACACACACAGAGAGAGAGAGAGAGAGAGAGAGAGAGAGAGAGAGAGAGAGAGAGAGAGAGAGAGAGAGAGAGAGAGAGAGAGAGAGATTTTTTAAAAACCACTTTTTTGGTATCAGGGGACTTCAAAACGTAGACATCTGCAAGAGAGAAGAAAGTAAAATAAACTTTAAAATATTAATGAGAAAAGTGTTATCAGATCCATTTTAGTTTTGCCTATATATTAGACAATTACCTTAAAATATGATTTATATTATTATTACTAGGTGACAGACGAACCAAATTTCAATGTAATGACAATTGTTTTCTAACTATTCAATTTATTAAAGTAAATATTCCAGCCTAATTCAACAACAACTACTACTAAATAATTTGATTGTCAGTAGAAAGTTTGAAGTATGCGCAGCGTTCAATCATTTAATGGGATATGTTTGAAAATACACCATTAAATCAAATTGTTAATCAAACATTCTGATGATGGTTCATGATGATCGTGTCCCAGGCTGGTCGCTCTTATTTCGATGGATTGGTTGTAATCATGAACTACCTTTTTGTGTTATTTTTTCTTAAATGCTTAATAAGAATCACAAAATGATCCGACAATTACGAATTATATTTTTTTTACAGTGTGTGTAAGCAAAATGTTTACACAGATATTCCCACGTCGCGGCGTCGGTCTGTTTTATTTTTGGTTATTGTTTTTAGTTCAAAACTACCAGCGTCACTACTAAATATTTAAATTATAATAGGATCGTCTCAGCAACCGACATAGCCAGAGCACGATCTACAGGCGACGACTCAATGCCACTGCAAAATCACTTTGACAGGAACAATTTCAGAGCAGACAAATGAAACTAATTTATTATTATGGAAGCCAGTTATAAATTCACTATTATAAATAAAATTAATAAGTCATACTATTCTATACCAACATTTTATTTACAACTTGATTCTTCTGTGTAATGGGCATGCATAGTTCACAAATTTGCATTATAACGAAGCTCAGAAGGTATGTCAAAAGATGTATGACTATTATTAAATATTACAGCCCAGATGACGTTTGTGGGCCATGATAAATGACAGGTCAAATTATACAAAATTAAAAGAAATCTGATATTACTTTTTTAATAATGATGTAGTCCTTTCATTGTGTAAAACTAATAACACTATGAATCTTTTAGTGTCAAGTCTTAGTATTATGCTGAATAGCATCTAAATTTCAAACTTCAACAACGAAAAGTCAGACTCACGTTAAGATGCTTCAAATTGTCGTTCCACCTGTCACCGTGACAGTAGTTCGTGGACAAAAATATACGTCTATACAAGGTGTGCCAAAAGTTTAGAAAATCAAAATTGATTTTTTTTGGCGTTTTACAGGGAACTGTTTTAAAACTGTAAGCGGACGCGAAAAGGCGATTCAAGCTCGAAGAGATTGATGGACAGCTAGTTAGAATATATAAAAGCCGAGTAGTCAATGGCAACCAAAACCGGTCAAAATCGACGAAAATTGGGTACGCGGGGGGAAGAACTCGTCTCTGGATACGCAAAATTGAAAGCTGCCCTTTGGCGTGAAGTTACCGACGACCTTAAATTGTTCCTCGACGGAGAGTTTTTCCTTCTAAGTGGAGCGTGTGCAGAGATATCGCCCGTTGAAGAGGAGCGTGCATTCGGTGTTTTAACAGAAAAATGGCTTACGTCATGACGATTCACGTGACAACCGATCAAAATCGTAAAAATGTCAGGTATGACAGGCACGCGCGAAAGAATTGTAAAAGTTTCACATTGACGAAGAAATTTCAGGCCGTCGAGGTTTAGAGTGGAGAAAGAGGGTTGGAAACCAAAAGAGTGGACTTTTCCGCGACGATTGAGTGCACTGTCCACGTGCCAAATCTGTCGCTGTCAAAGCTGCGACTCATTTAAGGCTTTTCTGCAGGGTATAAAAATCTCGCGATGACGAGTTTGCGTGTCATTAATGACTATATATATTCACGTTCATCCATCGGTTGACAAGTTTAAATGTCAGAAGGCCGACAAATGAAGAGGTTTCGAAGAAGAAGTGCACAATAATTGAAACGTGGTACCTTTCAGATACGTATTAGTGTTATTATTAGCAATTGTTACTGCTTCTTTCCTATATTAATATATAAACAAAATGCCGACGGATATGATAAAATAAACTTAAAGTGTATTATCGCACGTAAGTACAGTAACAAATATGACGATCTTTCTATATTTTATTAAGATATGTTAAATACAATGACACTCTATTCATTATATATGTCATCGAAATGTCGTCACGATGACAGCTCACGAGAAAAGTACGGGATATTTTTTGCTTAAAACTGGACGCAAAAAAGTCAGGCCAATTTCATACAACGAACAACTTGAAGCAAGTCTAAATAAAGAACCATCTGAGTTTTGCCTGAATGTTGGAAATATATCAGTGTTCATTTATTGAAAAGTTCCACATTGTTCTCAAATTAATATTGAAATCGTAGGTTATTCTAAAAAAAATTAATTGAAGGCACGGTATGTCTACAATGACATTCAATTTGACAATTCATTCTCGCAATAGATCAAACTGTCGCCACGATGACAGTTTGACGTTTGGGCAACTTTTATCATAAAACTTGAGACAAATAGAGTTAGAGTACTACCAAATTTAAAAAACAAAGAAATTTATATATGATACAACAAATCTTGATCATACAACCATCTTAGGTTTACCTTTTCGGCCTACTTACATTCAACTTAGACTAGGTGCACACGCATTATATCAAACCTGAATGTCAACGATATGTTCGAAGTAATCAGCTTTCAGTAAATTCTATAGAAATGTTAAACATTTTATGGGCAATTCAAACTCGAAGAGTTTCATGGACCACTGTAATAACAAAAAGAGCAAATATTCTATTAAATTAATGTGTCCTAAATAAAAAAAAAAGAAGGGGGGAAAGAATAGAAATTTATTTCTATTGACTATTGTCTCGGAAGCCCTACGTTAATTGTAATTCAAACAAACGAATACATCATGCATACATATCACCTTTAATTTAACGATTTAAAAGGTAATGTAATTGTAATTACTATTTTAAAACTGGAAGTACTACCAATATAAAGACAATGCGATTTAAAAATTTATCATACATGGTAATTCACTAATTATCAGTGACTTTATGATCGCGATCTACTTTATTACACAAAAGCATCCCTTCCTTAGAAAAAATAATTTAAGCATTACGCCCCAGATGCTGATCAAAATTGGTGAACACAGTATATTATTAAAATAAAATTAAGTAACAGTTAAAGGGTGTAGCGAAAATAAAAAAAATAGTGCACATCTATGTCGTCATCATTACTCATCTATTATCATTTTAACACCGATATATTTAACTAGAGCATACGCGAAATGTTGGCCAACACAACATTCACGTTAGGTGGCTTAAATGTTACAGGAAACGTCAGAATTGTCACAAAAATCCATCTGACTTTTGATTAATGTTGGCAATTTCACAAAAATTTAATTGCGGGTTATAAAACGTCAAAACGATCAATCGAGTTCAGTTCGTGATGAAATCTGAACTGCTTTCATGATGTTGACAATTATTTAAGAAAAAAAGTTAAACACCCTGACATCTGTCTGATATTTCATTGGTCATGTTTTTAAGCTCCATCGATATTTATTGTAGACCTTGACACAAAAACATATGAAATTAGAAATTTTATACAGCGAAATGACTAAAATATTAATGAGAAAGTGCTATCAGATGCATTTTAGTTTTGCCTATATACCGTGCCTTCAAATACTTTCCGCATTAGAGACGGCCATGCTTTTTTTTTAATGGTTGGTGACAGTGCATAATTTTAATAGTTTGGTTATGTCATATAAATAATACCGCGCGATCATTTAAATTCTAAATTAGAGCAGGCTGTGAAATTTAAATTAAGTTGGTATATAGCTACTAATTTACGATTTGAATTGTCAAAGTGACGTTTCAAAATGTTAATTAATCAATAATTGACATTCTGGACAACCTAATAAAAAAAATCCCGCCTGCTATAATTTAGAATTTAAATGATCGCGTGGTCATAGGCGTCTATAATTTGAATTTAAGTATGTCAACTGTCAGAATTTGAAGTTTTCAAAAAATTAGCATGTACACCAACATTGATTACTTAAAAACTTCAAAAACAGCCTACTCTAATGCGGAAAGTATTTGACGGCACGGTATTAGACAATTACCTTAAAATATGATTTATATTATTATTACTAGGTGACAGACGAATCAAATTCCAATGTAATGACAATTGTTTTGTAACTATTCAATTTACTAAAGTAAATAATCCAGTCTAAAACAACAATTACTTCTACTAAATAGTTTGATTGTCAGTAGAAAGTTTGAAGTATGGGCAGCGTTCAATCATTTAATGGGATATGTTTGAAAATACACCATTAAATCAAATTGTTAATCAAACATTCTGATGATGGTTGATGATGATCGTGTCCCAGGCTGGTGGCTCTTATTTCGATGGATTGGTTGTAAACATGAACTACCTTTTTGTGTTATTTTTCCTTAAATACTTAATAAAAATCACAAAATGATCCAACAATTACGAATTGTATTCTTTTTACAGTGTGTGTAAGCAAAATGTTTACACAGATATTCCAACGTCGGTCAGTATTATTTTTGGTTATTGTTTTTAGTTCAACTACCAGCGTCACTACTAAATATTTAAATTATAATAGGATCGTCTCAGCACGATCTACAGGCGACGACTCAATGCCACTGCAAACTCACTTTGACAGGAACAATTTCAGAGCAGACAAATGAAACTAATTTATTAATATGGAAGCCAGTTATAAATTCACTATTATAAATAAAATTAATAAGTCATACTATTCTATACCAACATTTTATTTAAAACTTGATTCTTCTGTGTAATGGGCATGCATTGTTCACAAATTTGCATTATAACAAAGCTCAAAAGGTATGTCAAAAGATGTATGATTATTATTAAATATTACAGCCCAGAAATAACGTTTGTGGGCCATTATAATTGACAGGTTAAATTATGCAAAACTAAAATAAATCTGATATTACTTTTTTAATAATGATTTAGTCCTTTCATTGTGTAAAACTAATAACACTATGAATCTTTTAGTGTCAAGTATTGGTATTACGCTAAATAGCATCTAAATTTCAAACTTCAACAAAGAAAAGTCAGACTGACGTAAGATGCTTTAAATTAACTTGAGTTAAAAAAATTGTTTGTGCTATTTCCATCGTTTGTGGAAACTTGATATTCCAACGTTTCGGCAGTCCTTCTACTGTCGTCATCAGGGTTCATTTTTGTATAACTACTTTACCACTCGACTAATTAAGAAAAAAAACTATTAGCAAAAAAGGAAAGATTATTTTGACGTTAAAAATATTTGACATAATTTGACAAATGTCAAATCCACACCTTTTTTATAGGTTCAGTGTGTATGCGCAATATGCTATTTTTTTCGTGTTAGTTAGTAGTAGTAGTTATTATTCTCCGGTCTCGGAATATTCATCTACTTATCTGACAAAATAGACCATATTCAAAGAACATTAATAAATATCAAGGAAAGAGCGTTCCATTAAAAATAAACATCTTATATGGCACAATGTACTTGCCGGCTTTATTAAGTACGTGTGTATACATTGGAGAAACTAGCAGACCCCTAAGAGTCAGAATAAAAGAACACCAAAGAATGGTCAGCTTAGGGGAAACAGAAAAATCGCAGCTGGCGGAACATGCTTGGGAAGAAGATCACAACATTGCATGGAACGAGGCGACAATCCTGGCCAAACAAGAACACGGCCAAAAAAGAAAAATTACAGAAACAGCGTATATGAAGATAACACCTGACACGATCAGTACGCCCAGCCTGGAGATCAAGAATATCTGGCTCCCTATGATGATAGAATGTGTTAACCGAAGACCGGCAGCCACGAGACCGGAGAATAATAACTACTACTACTAACTAACACGAAAAAAATAGCATATTGCGCATACACACTGAACCTATAAAAAAGGTGTGGATTTGACATTTGTCAAATTATGTCAAATATTTTTAACGTCAAAATAATTTTTCCTTTTTTGCTAATAGTTTTTTTCTTAATTAGTCGAGTGGTAAAGTAGTTATACAAAAATGAACCCTGATGACGGCAGTAGAAGGACTGCCGAAACGTTGGAATATCAAGTTTCCACAAACGATGGAAATAGCCCAAACAATTTTTTTAACTCAAGTTATACTTATCCATCGTCAACAATTTCACGTCATGAGATGCTTTAAATTGCCGTTCCACCTGTCACCGTGACAGTAGTTCGTGGACAAAAATATACGTCTATACAAGTGTGCCAATAGCTTAGAAAATCAAAAATGATTTTTTTGGCGCCTTACAGGCAACGGTAATACAACTGTAAGCGGACGCGAAAGGCGATTCAAGCTCGAAGAGATTGATGGACAGCTAGTTCTCCTTAATATTAGCCGACGGCCGTTTCGTGTTAATTTCTTGGGAAAAGACGGCTTAACCGAATCACCATGGTTACCGCCCGAACCGTCAAAATCGACGAAAATTGGTTGCACGGGGCGCGCTTTGTCACCTTTGAGAGGGAATCGAGGGTGTCGTGCGCGTCGTTTAAGCTTAGAACGCACCTTCCTTTTACAAGTAGGCTATTTTTCGGCCCTCCGGGCGGACGGGTTCCCGAGAATCGAGGCCTTCAAGAGGAGCCCGCAAATATTTTGTAACATAAAAATGGCTTACGTACTTAAAAATGCAGTAGTGGTCATCAAAAAGAGACATTTCGCTAATCTGACAGCTCCAACGAAAAATTTTGCATGTTTGACTTTTAAGCCTTATATTCCGAATTTTGAAGGTTTTGACAGCCCAACAAGGTACATAATCGAAAAGTCAGACATTTTTGAACCGATCGCATTCCTATTCCAACTTCATCGACATACGATATCCATAGGACGAGTGATTTAAATTCCTCATGCAGACGGATATCGTAGAAAAATGGCCGAAATACGCCAGAAATACATGTACACAATAAATCAAGTGCAATGCTCATAACATGTAATGTACACACACATACATTCATGTGCACTTTCCGTGAATATATTATATATCGGTAGCTTGACTTAACATTTTTACATACAGGCTGATATCTTTTAATTACTATAAATTTGAATTTTAAAATACGATAATTCCAGAACGCGTATGCCCAGTTTCCTTAATGGAATTATTAACGTCAGAATAGGTTCATGGCATATAAACACACATAATATATTTAGTTTTAGGACACGGACAAGGCACTAAATTAATTATATGGAGACAATTAAAACGTTTTTTATAACCTTTTAAAGATTACACGTCTATTTTCTCTGAGATTTAAAAAAAAAATTGCAGATTTCAACATAGAGTCAAGCCTACATATAAATATGGCAGTTGAACAAACTATTTACATTAGGTCGATAGCCCAATGGCAAGATTGACGGCTTCTTAATACAATGACTTTGCCGGGTCGGGTTCGAACCCAGGCCGGGGCAAAACATTTTTTTTTCGAATGCGATATTGTGTATTTATTTCGTGTATTTTACCGGCAATTTATAAGAGAAGACGCCGGACTTCTCGACATAATTTTCCCGGTCGATGAAATAATCATTCACATATACAGCATGATTTTTTCTTATAATTTTTATAAATTCCATTTAAAATACAATAATTCTAAAACGGGTATGCCGTTTTCTTAAGGGAAAAAATAATGCTTCTAACATTTATGTGCCCCTACGAAATAATTATTTAAATAATTACGCACTGCGCAGTGGGTGGAGCCAAATCAACTTTTTCTTCTGATTAAGGTAAAACTCGGTACTCGGGGGCTCTTGGTGTCGGTGATCTCAAGCCCAATGTCAAAATTTCAAAAAAAAAATGGTGCATCTAATATGGCGGAAGAGTTTTTTGAAAACTGACGTATGAATGTGAAATTTTAGATACGGGGGTGTCTTAGGACGCCGATCACGAATCGAAAGTCAAAATGTCAAAAAAAAAACAAAATGGCCGAAGTTTTTTGAAAATTGACGTATGAATGTGAAATTTTAGATACGGGGGTGTCTTAGGTCGCCGATCACGAATCCAAAGTCAAAATGTCAAAAAAAACAAAATGGCGGAAGTTTTTTGAAAATTGATGTATGAATGTGAAATTTTAGGTACGGGGGTGTCTTAGATCGCCGATCACAAATCGAAAGTCAAAATGTCAAAAAAAAAACAAAATGGCGGAAGTTTTTTGAAAATTGACGTATGAATGTGAAATTTTAGGTACGGGGGTGTCTTAGGTCGCCGATCACGAATCGAAAGTCAAAATGTCAAAAAAAAAACAAAATGGCGGAAGTTTTTTGAAAATTGACGTATGAATGTGAAATTTTAGATACAGGGGTGTCTTAGGTCGCCGATCACGAATCCAAAGTCAAAATGTCAAAAAAAAACAAAATGGCGGACGAGTTTTTTTAAAATTGACGTATGAATGTGAAATTTTAGATGCGGGGGTGTCTTAGGTCGCCGATCACGAATCGAAAGTCAAAATGTCAAAAAAAAACAAAATGGCGGAAGTTTTTTGAAAATTGACGTATGAATGTGAAATTTTAGATACAGGGGTGTCTTAGGTCGCCGATCACGAATCCAAAGTCAAAATGTCAAAAAAAAAACAAAATGGCGGACGAGTTTTTTGAAAATTGACGTATGAATGTAAAATTTTAGATACGGGGGTGTGTGCGGACGCCGATTACAAATCCAAAGTCAAAATGTCAAAGAACAAAATGGCGGACGGGTTTTTTGAAAATTGACGTATGAATGTGAAATTTTAGATACGGGGGTTTTGGGGGTCGTCGATCATGATTTCAAAGTCAAAATGTCAAAAAAATCAAAACGGCGGACCAGTTTTTTGAAAACTGACGTATGAATGTGAAATTTTAGATGCGGGGGTGTCTTAGGTCGCCCATCACCAATCCATAGTCAAAATGTCAAAAAAAGAAAATGGCGCACGGGTTTTTTGAAAATTGACGTATGAATGTGAAATTTTAGATACGGGGGTATGTGCGGACGCCGATCACAAATCTAAAGTCAAAATGTCAAAAAAACAAAACGGCGGAAGAATTTTTTGAAAATTGTCGTATGAATGTGACATTTTAGATACGAGGGTGTGTGCGGACGCCGATTACAAATCCAAAGTCAAAATGTCAAAAACAACAAAATGTCGGAAAAGTTTTTTGAAAATTGACGTATATATGCGAAATTTTAGATGCGGGGGTGTCTGCGGACGCCGATCACCAATCCATAGTCAAAATGTCAAAAAAAAACAAAATGGCGGCAGAATTTTTGAAAATTGACGTATGAATGTAAAATTTTAGATACGGGGGTGTGTGCGGACGCCGATTACAAATCCAAAGTCAAAATGTCAAAGAACAAAATGGCGGACGGGTTTTTTGAAAATTGACGTATGAATGTGAAATTTTAGATACGGGGGTTTTGGGGGTCGTCGATCATGATTTCAAAGTCAAAATGTCAAAAAAATCAAAACGGCGGACCAGTTTTTTGAAAACTGACGTATGAATGTGAAATTTTAGATGCGGGGGTGTCTTAGGTCGCCCATCACCAATCCATAGTCAAAATGTCAAAAAAAGAAAATGGCGCACGGGTTTTTTGAAAATTGACGTATGAATGTGAAATTTTAGATACGGGGGTATGTGCGGACGCCGATCACAAATCTAAAGTCAAAATGTCAAAAAAACAAAACGGCGGAAGAATTTTTTGAAAATTGTCGTATGAATGTGACATTTTAGATACGAGGGTGTGTGCGGACGCCGATTACAAATCCAAAGTCAAAATGTCAAAAACAACAAAATGTCGGAAAAGTTTTTTGAAAATTGACGTATATATGCGAAATTTTAGATGCGGGGGTGTCTGCGGACGCCGATCACCAATCCATAGTCAAAATGTCAAAAAATAGAAAATGGCGGAAAAGTTTTTTGAAAATTGACGTATAAATGCGAAATTTTAGATACGGGGGTGTCTGCGGACGCCGATCACCAATCCATAGTCAAAATGTCCAAAAAAACCAAAATGGCGGCAGAATTTTTGAAAATTGACGTATGAATGTAAAATTTTAGATACGGGGGTGTGTGCGGACGCCGATTACAAATCCAAAGTCAAAATGTCAAAGAACAAAATGGCGGACGGGTTTTTTGAAAATTGACGTATGAATGTGAAATTTTAGATACGGGGGTGTGTGCGGACGCCGATTATAAATCCAAAGTCAAAATGTCAAATAAAACAAAATGGCGCAAGAGTTTTTTGAAAATTGATGAATGTGAAATTCTGGATACGGGGGTGCTTGTAGTCGTTTAGTACGTCTTCAATTTGGCGATCCTTCGAAACGTGATTGAACAGGGCTTAAATTTAATACTTCATTTTTTCTTAACGACAGTAGATTGGAAAACATCAGGATGGTATTGTACACTGTCTCAATGAAAATGTCGCGCTCTTTGAGCTCATTGTTTCTTTCGATACTTTAACATGACATGTTTAACAATAAATTACCTTTCTCGCTCTTGAGTGGGTACCAGTTTGTGTCAAAATAGTTTTTAATATACTATTGGCTTCACAAAATTTATGTATGTACAGGGGTGTTTCAAAAGTTTATAAAAGTGGACATTCTAAAAAGCGTCATGCCAGTGATCGCTTTTTACAGGAAAGGCGCTTCAACAGGGCTTCACTTTAAAACTTGGGCCTTTTCCTTTCATTATTATTTCGTGCTCCTTTATTAACGATAGTTGATTTTGAAAAGGTTAACAGGCTTTTACACTTTCACATCAAAGTAGTATTGTAAACTGTCTTAATCAACATGTTAGACTTTTTGATGTCATTGTGCTTTTGGATACCTTAACATGACATGTTAAACATTAATTTACCTTTCTCGCTCTTGAGTGTGTACCGTTTTGTGTAAAAACCCAATCGAGGAGAATTTTAAATAAAATATACTATTGGCTTCACGTAATATATGTATATACAGGGATGCGTCAAAAGTTAATAAAATCAGACATTCTAAAAGGCGTCATGACAGTGATTGCTTTTTACACGAAACTATGAAAAAGCTGTAAGCGGACGCGAAAAAGGCGATTCAAACTAAAAGAAATTGACGAACCCGCTGTAAGCGGACGGACCCGCTGTAAGCGGACGAACAGCTGTAAGCGGACGGACCCGCTGTAAGCGGACGTTATAGCTAGTTATATATACTAAAAGCCGAGTAGTCAATGGCAACCAAACCCGGTCAAAATCGACGAAAATTGGGCACGCGGGGGGAAGAACTCGTCTCTGGATACGCGAAATTGAAAGCTGCCCTTTGGGGTGAAGTTACCGACGACCTTGAATTGTTCCTCGACGGAGAGTTTTTCCTTCTAAGTGGAGCGTGTGCAGAGATATGGGCTTTTAAAGAGGAGCGTGCATACGGTGTTTTAACAGCAAAATGGCTTACGTCATGACCGATTCCCAGGACAACCGATCAAAATCGTAAAAATGTCAGGTATGACAGGCACGCGCGAAAGAATTGTAAAAGTTTCACATTGACGAAGAAATTTCAGGCCGTCGAGGTTTAGAGTGCGGAAAGAGGGTTGGAAACCAAAAGAGTGGACTTTTCCGCGACGATTGAGTGCACTGTCCACGTGCCAAATCTGTCGCTGTCCAAGGTGCGACTCATTTAATGCTTTTCTGCAGGGTAAAAAAATCTCGCGATGACGAGTTTGCGTGTCTTTAATGACTATATATATTCACGTTCATCCATCGGTTGTCAAGTTTAAATGTCAGAAGGCCGACAAATATTACGAAGAAGAAGTGTATTTTTAATTGAAACGTGGTACCTTTCAGATACGTATTAGTGTTATTATTATGAATCATTACTATTTCTTTTCTATATGAATATATGAACAAAATGCCGACGGATATGATAAAATAAACTTAAAGTGTATTATCGCACGTAAGTACAGTAATAAATATAACGATTTTGCTATCTTTTATTAAGATATATTAATAAATACAATGACACTCTATTCATTATATATGTCATCGAAATGTCGTCACTTCTCGCGAAAGAAGTACGGAAGCAAGACTAAATCAAGAATCATCTGAGTTTTGCTTTTGGGCCTGCCAAATTACGTTAGATGCACACGAATTATACGAAACCTAAATGTTAACAGAATGTTGGAAATATATCAGTGTTCAAGATGTAGTCTTTATTTGTCAGATCAGATGTGTCCGAAGCACTTCGAAATAAAATAAATACATCAAATAAAATTCGCATAAGCATTTACGTAATTTCGTTTACCAATTTTCAGTTATAAAACCAAGCATTTAAAGTATGCGCCTGCGGGTAGGCACCAACTAATCAGAAGTACTTTTCGGTTAAATGGTATTAGGAGCCAGCAAGATTTTCGATTGGGTTTTACAAAGTATACTATTAAAGCGTAATATGAAAATTAATTAATTCTCTCAATGACCTGTAAGTTTAAAACATGTTTATTAAAGTTTATCATGTTATGTTGTTAATTTCATTTGACAATTGGAAAGACAATTTGGTTAAGCACTGCCAGTCTGACATTTCGTTCTCACAAGTTTATGTGTGAATGAATACACTCAACGAACTATTGTCACGATGACAGGTGGAACGACAATTTGGTTAAACATCTTGACGTCAAGAGTCTGACTTTTCATTGCCGTATAAGTGTCACGATGACAGTCTGTCAAAAAATTTGAGGTATACACTATTTTTATCGTAAACTTGATACAAAGCGAAGCATAGTACTACCAATTTTATAGAAGGAATAACATGAAACAACATTTAATTGCCGAACCGTCTTGGTTTTTTTTTTTGGTCTGTCTATGTTCACCTTGGGCTAGATGTACACAATTGATACAAAACCTGAATGTCAACAAAATTTTTCTAAATATCAGCGTTCAGTAAATTATATAGAAATGTTGTTCGGTTTGTGGGCAAAGTCTTAATAAATAAATTCATTTGTCACAATAATATTTAATTTATTTCTAAGAGACATTTTGTTTAATATGCGTCTTCATTCATAAACAAGAACAAACTGAACTGCGGTTGTAATTACTCTACATTGTCGGTCATTCAGGTACAGTTTCCAATATCGTAGTTATAAAAATTAAAGCAAAGGCGTGATTCATAACATTTGACGTCCACTGAAAGAAATATTATAACCGTTAATATTTACATTTTATTGCATTATCAATTATTATTATTACTATTGTATCGGTCATTTATCGTATCTTTAATGGCTTGGACACATCTCTGTCATCTTTCTACATACAAATACATATACTGCGTCTTTAATTTACATTTAGAGTAGCTTATGATATCAATATTAATTTGGGAACACTGTGCTACAGTAATGTTTTTCATTTTCACTACTGTCATAGTTAAGTCAATTTATTGAAAAGTTCCACAGTGTTCTCAAATTAATATTGAAATTGTAGGTTATTCTAAAAAAAATTAATTGAAGGCACGCTATGTCTACAATGACATTCAATTTGGCAATTCATTCTCGCAATAGATCAAACTGTTGACAGTTTGCAAGAAAATTTAACGTAGGGGCAACTTTTATCATGAAACTTGAGACAAATAGACTTAGAGTAGGTACTACCAAATTTAAAAAACAAAGAAATTTATATATGATACAATAAATCTTGATCATACAACCATCTTAGGTTTACCTTTTCGGCCTACTTACATTCAACTTAGACTAGGTGCTCACGCATTATATCAAACCTAAATGTCAACGAAATGTTCCAAGTAATCAGCTTTCAGTAACTTCTATAGAAATGTTAAACATTTTATGGGAAATTTTTTAATTAATAAATCCATTTGTCTATAATTATAGATGCCACAATAATGTATAATTAATTTCTAGAGAGATTTTATTTCATTTGCATCTTCATTCATAAACTAATTAAAAGAAAATTTATAACCGTTAAAATTCAAGTGCTTCTGCGACTGGCAGTGGTCACGTTCCAAACAGGCACATTTATAGAGAAACTTACAGCGAAGAAGTGGACGCGAAGAGGCAATTCAAACTCGAAGTTTCATGGACCACTGTAATAACAAAAAGAGCAAGTATTCTATTAAATTAATGTGTCCTAAATAAAAAAAAAAGGGGGGAAAGAGTAAATTGATTAGTCAGCATTTGATGACTTATATCGACATTTTATGACAAACATTATGGAGCACTGATGCTCTTGATTATTTGTAATTCAAAGAAACGAATACATCATGCACACATATCACCTTTAATTTAACGATTTAAAGGGTAATGTAATTGCTATTTTGAAAATGGAACCACTACTACATATAAAGACAATGCGATTTAATAATTTATCATACATGGTAATTCACTAATTATCAGTTACTTTAAGATCGCGATCTACTTTATTACACAAAAGCATCCCTTCCTTAGAAAAAATAATTTAAGCATTACGCCCCAGATGCTGATCATAATTGGTGAACATAGTATATTATTAAAATAAAATTAAGTAACAGTTAAAGGGTGTAGCGAAAATAGTGCACATCTATGTCACCATCTTTACCCATCTATTATCATTTTAACAGCGATATATTTAACTAGAGCATACGCGAAATGTTGGTCAACTCAACATTCACGTTAGGTGGCTTAAATCTTACAGGAAACGTCAGAATTGTCAGAAAAAATCCATCTGACTTTTGATTAATGTTGGCAATTTCACAAAAATTTAATTGCAGGTTATAAAACGTCAAAACGATCAATCGATTTCAGTTCGTGATTAAATTTGAACTGCTTTCATGATGACAATTATTTAAGAAAAAAGGTTAAACACCCTGACATCTGTCTGATATTTCATTGGTCATGTTTTTAAGCTCCATCGATATTTATTGTAGACCTTGACACAAAAAGATATGAAATTACAAATTTCATACAGCGAAATGACTATAGTCTATTTTTAAAGTAGCGAGACGAATTTCTGAACATACCCCTGTCCCAAATTACATGCACGAAAATCTTGAAAACAAACTTACGAGTATATCTGATAACTATTACTGTCGAGCTCTGAATAGAACTGGTAAAGTATATAATGAAATAACGGGGAAATAATAGAAACAACAACAAGGCTTAACAATAAACAATGTCAGTTGACAGAATGTGAGCAAGATTGATACGGTGTCATTTGGCCTTGCTTTCAACCAATGAGATTTCACTGTCAAAGTGGTCTGTTCAGAAATTCGTCTCGCTATTTTAAAAATGAGGTGTGGTCACCACACGAATTTCTTATACGTATGAGCGTTTCAAATTACACAATTTTAAGAATTTTTTGATACAAAACTTATTCAAATCCTATTCTAAGTACTTTCATTCTCTTAATAAATCGCTATAGAATGCATACTTTGGAAGATATTCGAAGAAAAGTGCTACTCGCTAAGAATAAAAGTGGCTACTTCCGGTCCGAATTTTGAAATTTCATGTATACAAAAAATATTGCAAATCCAATTCTAAATACTTTTGTACTCTTAATAAATATATATAGAATGCATAATTTACGACATATTTGCAAAAAATCGTTATTCGGTAAGAGTAAAAGTGATACTTCGGGTCCGAATTTTGAATTTTTTTTTATACAAAAGATATTGGAAATTAAGTTCTAAATACTTTTATATTCGTAGCGTTCCTGTCTAAAAAGCATGACTTGCAAAATATTGGCAAAAAACTGAGAGAGACATTTTTTAAAAACCACTTTTTTGGTATCAGGGGACTTCAAAACGTAGACATCTGCAAGAGAGAAGAAAGTAAAATAAACTTTAAAATATTAATGAGAAAAGTGTTATCAGATCCATTTTAGTATTGCCTATATATTAGACAATTATCTTAAAATGTGATTTATATTATTATTACTAGGTGACAGACGAATCAAATTCCAATGTAATGACAATTGTTTTCTAACTATTCAATTTATTAAAATAAATATTCCAGCCTAATTCAACAATTACTACTACTAAATAATTTGATTGTCAGTAGAAAGTTTGAAGTATGGACAACTTTCAATCATTTAATGGGATATATTTGAAAATACACCATTAAATCAAATTGTTAATCAAACATTCTGATGATGGTTCATGATGATCGTGTCCCAGGCTGGTGGCTCTTATTTCGATGGATTGGTTGTAATCATGAACTACCTTTTTGTGTTATTTTTCCTTAAATACTTAATAAGAATCACAAAATAATCCAACAATTACAAATTATATTCTTTTTATATTGTGTGTAAGTAAAATGTTTAGACAGATATTCCCACGTCGGTCTGTGTTATTTTTGGTTATTGTTTTTAGTTCAACTACCAGCGCCACTACTAAATATTTAAATTGTAATAGGATCGTCTCAGCAACCAACATAGCCAGAGCACGATTTACAGGCGAAGACTCAATGCCACTGCAACTGCAAACTCACTTTGACAGGAACAATTTCAGAGCAGACACATGAAACTAATTTATTAATACGGAAGCCAGTTATAAATTCACTATTATAAATAAAATTAATAAGTCATACATATTTTATTTAAAACTTGATTCTTCTGTGTAATGGGCATGCATTGTTCACAAATTTGCATTATAACAAAGCTCAAAAGGTATGTCAAAAGATGTATGATTATTATTAAATATTACAGCCCAGAAATGACGTTTGTGGGCCATGATAATTGACAGGTTAAATTATGCAAAGCTAAAATAAGTCTGATATTACTTTTTTAATAATGATTTAGTCCTTTCATTGTGTAAAACTAATAACACTATGAATCTTTTAGTGTCAAGTCTTAGTATTACGCTAAATAGCATCTAAATTTCAAACTTCAACAACGAAAAGTCAGACTCACGTTAAGATGCTTTAAATTGTCGTTCCACCTGTCACCGTGACAGTAGTTCGTGGACAAAAATATACGTCTATACAAGGTGTGCCAAAAGTTTAGAAAATCAAAATTGATTTTTTTGGCGTTTTACAGGGAACTGTAATAAAATTGTAAGCGGACGCGAAAGGCGATTCAAGCTCGAAGAGATTGATGGACAGCTAGTTTCGTTACATGTTTAAATGACGATGCTCGAAGTATTTCTGAGTGCAAGGAACTAACACAAATCCCAAATTTAAAAAATCAGTTGTTATTCCTTCAGGAACACTTTGGAAATTTGCCTAAACTAATGACATATTTTGAAAATCGAATCTCAAATTAAAAAATGAGATGTGGCCACCACACGACTTTCTTATACATATGAGCGTTTCAAACTATATTATATTTTTTTACACAAAAATTATTCAAAATCCTATTCTAAGTACTTCTGTTCTCTTAATAAATCGCTATAGAATGCATACTTAGCAAGATATTCGAAAAAAGGACTACTCCCTAAGAGTAAAAGTGTTACTTCCGGTCCGAATTTTGAAATTTCATATATTCAAAAAATATTGCAAATCTAGCACTAAATACTTTTGTATTCTTGATAAATACATATAGAATGCATAATTTACGACATATTCGCAAAAAATCGCTATTCGATAAGAGTAAAAGTGGTAATTCCGGTCTGAATTTTGAAATTGTTTTTATGCAAAAGATATTGAAAATTACGTTTTAAATACTTTTATACCCGTAAAGTACCTGTCTAAAAAGCATGACATGTGAAATATTCGCAAAAAACTGATTTTCGATAGGAGTAAAAGACCTACTTCCAGTAGCAGCTTCGAAAAACTTTTTAAATAAAATTGTTCTCAATTTTAATTTCAAGTACATATGAATTCTTTATAAATTTGTTTAAATTTAGTAGTTGACGAAATATTGGCAAAATTTAATTTTTTCACTGAAATAAACTTCTACTTCCGGTCTACCGATTTTACTGAAAAACTACTCAGATCTCAAGAGGGAGATTAGACACGTAAATACAAAATTTGGAATTGATATCTACAGCGGTTATCGTGGTCACATAGATACACACAGACATTTTTTAAAAACATCTTTTTCAGTATCAGGGGACTTCAAAACGTGCGAAAATTTCACATTACTTCCTTATACTACGTATAAGAAAGTAAAAATGGATTAACCACATTAGATGTGGCTATTAATAATTCCAAGTGACTTAGACGCAGTTTTTAATAGAAATCCAGGTTTAATAACATTGCGACAATTGTGTATGCTAAATACGCTGAAATAAAAAAATATTTCCATTACGTAAATATAACCAGTTGCGATGTAGAAAAGACGTTTTCTATCTACAAGGATGTACTTAATTTAAAGAGAACAAGTCTTACAGAAGAGAAAATGAACAAATAGTAGGGTATTTTGTATTTTATAATCACCAGCCACTTGTTATTCAATTATATAAATAAAATTAAAACCTCTTTAAAAATACAACATTTCAATAGCGCGCCCATGGGCGATGAGTCATGACTCGCTCGATTCCGCTCCCTACTTATTATATAAAGAATATTTAAAGGATTATTATGTGGATAACAGAGCCAAAGAAGCAAGACATACAATTTTGCGTTTACTACCATACCATTGCATTTTCAATCCCATTGAATTGATATGGGCCCAACTGAAAAATACCATAAGACGAACAAATCAAACACCGAAATTTAGTGACAGCAGTGTAACACACATAAAAATGCTATTATAACTGCTGTAAATTGGAAAAATGCTGTTAAACACGCAATAGCAAAAGAGGACGAATATATGCGCATGTACAAAATAGTAGCACCTTTGATTATAAATTTGCAATACGAATCAGAGACAGACACCGATTTGCAAGACGACTCAATCACAGAAGATGATTTATGAAATGCGGTGACACATAAAATTTTTATTGTGTATTACCAACTAATTACCTTTATATATCTATATGTATCCACTACACATGTTGCCACACGATTTGTATTTTTTTCTTTGTATATATACCCAATGTATAGATATTTTTTGTTATATACTTGAAATTAACAGCGTTTTATTATTATCTTATAGGGCCCTAATTTATAGTCAATACGGTCTCTAGATTCATACGTTGTAAATAGGTAAACCGTACCCGTTCAATAAGGAGACCAGGTATAATAATTATCGTCACAGAAGGCGGTGCAATAAAAGCAATAGAGCCGTTCAAAGTTATATTCTTATAATTTGAAATAAACTATACCGACAGCGCACAAACCGAACAATAGCAATCGCAGCTATCAGCAACGTGTGAAGATATACCATGAGAACATGATAATCATGACCAAGAAATCTCATATCTAATATGCAATATTTGTTTTAATTCCACAGATCATGACGCTTTAAAGATTGAAAACACATCCTCGGAATACATTTGCAATTTTTGCAGTAGAAGCAGAAATATTGCAAATGCCAGGAAAGGTACCTATGATGGATTACAGATACAAACAAAACGAATGAAAGTAATATCAGATAGCACCCATCCAAAACCGAAGATTCTGTTATCTCTTGAACGTATGCAAGTTTATAGGAATGAAGCTTCTTTTTTAAAACACTTTAATATGGTTGTTAGGCTAACACCATTTTCCAAAGCTACTTGGCGTAACGTAGATGTTGGATTTTCTGCAATACTGTGGAAAACGTTTATTTGGATGGCGTCAGGAACAAGAGTAGGCTGTCTCTGCAAAGATTTCACATGAGCAAGTTCTCGAAACTGTGCCTCAATTTTGGACAGAGTTTCTCGCGACATGGGGGGTTTTTCGGGGTGCCTCTCTTGGAACAATTGCACTACCTCGAAAGCTTCCTACATCCGCATCATCATCAACATTACCAAATCTAAGAGATTCCTTTAAATATTTGATTTTTGTTTCAATTAAAAGTATCGATTTCAATCAAATGACGGATTGTCACTGATGAAAGCAAACACAGACCTAAACAAACCCAGACCGGCAATTACTTGATAGAAAAATATCCAAGATCTTCTGTCCTTGTTACACATGAATGAACTTGTACGAAGATGGCGCTACCAGCATATTGACTCGGAATTTGAAATGAGCTTTTTTTGGAATATGCATAATTAATACGGTATTAATGTAATAAAAAATACACAAAACTATTTGAAAATGAACACGTACCTTTGAAATGTTGTTTGAAATGATATACAGTGTGTAAATAAAGTAAGGAATAATATTCATATTTTGTTGATTATCGCTGTTTGGGAGAAAAGCTCGGACAGGTCAATTTTATTTTGTGCCTCCGGATTTTATAGATGTCAATTTTTTTTCTTTGGATTACTACTCTGGGACCTATGACGTCACCGACTTCTTTGTCAAATGGAACACCCTTATTTTAGTATATTTTTTTCTGAATTCAGCAATATCCCATATGTGGTATTTAAAATTAATAGTTTTAGAGTATTAAGCGTGCGAATAATGACAATTGACATGTCAGAGTGCAGAAATATCGACCAAGAAATGAGAGATAATGTTTTGGAAGAATTTCAACTCCGACTTTATCATTGCCAAGAAACAAATGGGTGGCAATTTGAACATTTATTAATGTAAAATTTTTTAATCTTCCTGGAATAAATTATTACTATTTGCTCTTTTGATTTTCAAGTTTAATTATTGTTGTCATTTTAATACTTATGATCCTCCGTATCTCTAAAACTACTAATTTTAAATACCACATATGCGGTATTGCTGAATTCAGAAAAAAAATTACTTTTTATATCTAGTAAAAAAATAAGAAGGGTCCATTTTAAAAAGAAGTCGATGACGTCATAGCGTAGTAAACCAAAGAAAAAAATGAGGTGTGGCCACCACACGACTTTCTTATACGTATGAGCGTTTCAAACTATATTATTTTAAGAACTTTTTTACACAAAAATTATTCAAAACCCTATTCTCAGTACTTCTATTCTCTTAATAAATACCTATAGAATGCATACGTTGCAAGATGTTCCAGAAAAAATGCTACTCCCTAAGAGTAAAAGTAGAACTGATTAGGACAGTGGAGGCCTCAGCGAGTAAGTACGTGGCAGTGGTGGCACTGGATATCCGAAATGCCTTTAATTCCGCATCCTGGATACAAATAATCAACGAGCTAAGAAGAAGGAAAGTGGAACGTTACCTCATAAACGTCATAGAGGACTATTTCTACCAGAGGAGGGTGTACTTGTCTTCTGGAAGCAGTCTGGAGGTCAACTCTGGTGTGCCACAGGGTTCCGTGTTGGGACCAACTTTATGGAATATTTTGTACGACAAGATCCTAAACGTGCAACTTATGGATGGAGCCAAGACGATAGCATATGCCGACGACCTCGCACTCATAGTAGAAGCCGAAGATGTGAGGGAGCTCGTGTTCAAAGTAAACGAGTCGGTAGAGCAAATAGTGGAAAATATGATGGGAATTGACCTGCATATTGCCCCGGAGAAGACAGAGGCTGTGATCCTCAAGGGGCCTTATAGACAGGGTGACATGCATTTTGAGGTAGTAGGGGAACATATCACCCCCGGGAAGGAGTTGAAATACCTCGGAGTCACTCTGGACCATCGATTGACGTTCCGTTCGCACGTGAGGCGAGTGGTGGAAAGGGCAGACTCTACACTGGCAGCACTGCTTAGGATTATGCCTAATGTTGGGGGACCCACAAGCAGACGTAGGGAGATCCTGTATAGTGTAGTACAGTCTCAGGTGCTGTACGCAGCACCGGTTTGGGCACGTGCATTGACGAAAAACGCACAAAAAGAACAACTGGAGAAACTCCAGAGAAGGGTCTTGCTGAGGGTGATTAGCGGCTACCGGACGGTGTCTACCGGGGCCGCCCAAGCGATAGCGGGTATACCACCAATCTCACTCTTGGTGGAGGAACGCAAGAGAATGTTCTCTGCCAAGGCAAAGCAGTTAGTTTCAAGGTCCAGGGAAAGTGAGAGAGAGATAACTCTGAAACAGTGGCAAAGGAAATGGGACGACCTGGGGTCCACCGCTGGATGGACCAAAACTATCATTACTGACTTGAGTTCCTGGGTGCACTGTAAGTTCAGGGTAGCAAACTATTATATGACGCAGTTTCTGTCGGGACACGGCCACTTTAAAACTTACCTGAAGAGGTTTGGACTGGCTGAGGACGATTTATGCCCAGACTGTGGGATGATAGATACACCGGACCATGCGGTGTTTATATGTGAGAAGTGGACGGAAGACAGGACATTTCTGAACAACCAAGTCCAGCAAACATTGGACCAACATAACGTCATCAAGGTTATGACGGACAACGAAGACAAATGGAGAATAGTGAGCACCTACATTGAAAAGGTACTAAAAACAAGAGAAATGCAGTGGAGAGCGCGGCGTGCCTAAGAGGGCAGGACAATAGAGACATCTGTGCTATCCGAAGTTACGCAAATAAGCAGTTCCAGAGGCACAGAAGGACAGAAATGGGGGTTTTTAGTGGGTAGGCCAGATTTGGTGAGTCCCACACTATCATACAACTGTGGATGTATGATGTCCATAAAGGATTTTCCCCTTACAAAAAAAAAAAAAAAAAAAAGAGTAAAAGTGTTACTTCCGGTCCGAATTTTGAAATTTCATTTATACAAAAAATATTCCAAATCCAACTCTAAATACTTTTGTACTCTTGATAAATATATATAGAATGCATAATTTGCGACATATTTGCAAAAAATCGCTATTCGATAAGAGTAAAAGTGGTACTTCCGGTCCGAATTTTGAAATTTTTTTTATACGAAAGATATTTAAAAGTATGTTATAAATACTTTTATACTCGTAATGTACCTGCCTAGAAAGCATGACTTGCGAGATATTCGCAAAAAACTGATTTTCGATAAGAGTAAAAGACCTACTTCCGGTAGGAATTTCGAAAAACTTTATTAAAATAATTTTTCTAAAATTTAATTTTGAGTACATTTGAATTCTTTATAAATTTGTTTAAACTTAGTAGTTGACGAAATAACGGCAAAATTCAATTTTTTCACTGAAGTAAACTACTACTTCCGGTCTGCCGATTTTACTGAAAATCTAATCAAATCTCAAGAGGGAGATTATATTCGTAAATACAAAATTTGGAATTGATACTTGTAGCGCTTTGACCGCTATCGTGGTCACACACAGACAGACACACACACACAGAGAGAGAGAGAGAGAGACATTTTTTAAAAATCACTTTTTTGGTATCAGGGGTCTTCAAAACGTGGACATCTGCAAAAATCTCGAGGTCGAAAATTTTCATCATCACAATACTTCCTTATACTACGTATAAGAAAGTAAAAACGACCTCTACGCGCCAGCTGCACATTTGATGTACGATATAAAAAAAATTATTTAATTATTTTTGAACATAAAAAACATTAAACAGTAAACATTTCACACGAGGTTTTTCGCGTCGTCTATCCCCACTTTACGGTATCTCTACCGGTCCTAGCGAAAACGAAAATCTATCGGAATCGGTCGGCTATTGCAGACTTAAATGCGAGTGACAGTTTAATTACAAACTGTCACTCGCATTTAAATGTCATATATACCTATAATATTCGAGTGTATAATAATATAACAGTTGTGGGCAAGCGAAAATTGGCTTATTATAAAACATCACCAGTTCCGTAAGTACTCATTCTTTATACATTATGTTTCTCATCTACAGGGTGTCATTTTGAAAACGTACCACCCTCTATATTTCGGCCCCTATAGAAATTCCAAAAATATGCAAAAACACGTCAAACTTATTTTTAAGGGGGACATTTTGTAGGCTGGTTTTCAATTAAATTACATCAACCCTCTAGCGGGGGTGGACATAACCTCTAAAAATTTAAATGGAAATGGGGGTTGAGTGATACCTCATTTTAAAGGTCGTTTAACCCGCTTTTCAAAAATGCTAATTTCTTGTCCTTTATTTTTAATACTTTTGAAGAAATCAAGTCAAACCATGAACATACAAGTATCAAGTGTTTTGCAATAAAACATTAAAAAACTAATAAAAAGTAACTTATTTTATAAAATATTAAATGCTAAATTCTTGCCTTTTCTTTTTAGCAGTTCGCGAGATATTTGGTGAAAACTGTAAAGAAGTTTAGATATCAAAAACACTTTGTGATATTGCTTTAATGAATTAAAATAAGAGAACTTCAGGCAGAAGTGTTTCGAAATGTTAGAGAGGAGTTTGAGAGTAGACTTTATCACTGTTTAGAAAATAATGGACAACATTTCGAAAATTTTATAAAATAAGTTACTTTTTATTAGTTTTTTAATGTTTTATTGCAAAACACTTGATACTTGTATGTTCATGGTTTGACTTGATTTCTTCAAAAGTATTAAAAATAAAGGACAAGAAATTAGCATTTTTGAAAAGCGGGTTAAACGACCTTTAAAATGAGGTATCACTCAACCCCCATTTCCATTTAAATTTTTAGAGGTTATGTCCACCCCCGCTAGAGGGTTGATGTAATTTAATTGAAAACCAGCCCACAAAATGTCCCCCTTAAAAATAAGTTTGACGTGTTTTTGCATATTTTTGGAATTTCTATAGGGGCCGAAATATAGAGGGTGGTACGTTTTCAAAATGACACCCTGTATAGTATTCCTTAATCTATGAATAAAACAGAAGCGCTGTGATGGAAACCGAATATCGTGTAGCTCCACTTATTCACACCCCCTTGCGTCTACTTGTCCCGTGAGTAATATAAGTTGCATAAGTTTCTATTTGTTGGTAAACGCCTGTCTTAAGGCTCCTCGCTACTGAAACGGCAATCGCAATATTGGTTGCATAGCACATACTTTAATAAACGAAAGATGTCCGAGTACCTATTACACATAGGGAATATATAATAAATATTTGAAATAATAACTCAATATCTAAGCGAATAAAAATTCATTTATGACCAAATATTTACACATTTATAACTGCGAGAAAGATTTTTAGCAGAATAATAATCATTGCAATACGGGTTGCCCAATTTTAATTTATTTTATATTCATTTAAAACAAAGTAAAGAATAGTTGAACGAAAAATAAGTGCAGAGCGAGGTAGGTTTTTATTCAATTTTTAACGTGAACTTAAGCGAAAAAATCTGCTGCAAAGGATTTTTGAGAAAACTCGTTTCAAAATTTTGACATGTTAATTAATTTTCTTTAATCAGATAATTTTTTTCTAAGTTTGATTATTCAGCGAGGTAAATTACTAAATTCTTCATAAGTTGACGATAAAAGATTTTCTCCAAATTTAAAATCAACAAAAATATTTTGCATCAAAAATCTCCTGTTTTAGCGGTTTACAAAAATTAGAGAATTTATTCCGTAAGTATAGTTTCCACACTGTATGTCTATGTTATGAACGACTATTATGTAAATGTATAGGTAAATGACATTTTAAGAAATTTGGGTCATATGAATATATAATTCAAATGCAACTTACCATCATTACCTTACTACAGTTATTACTTATGTTAATAAAAGTACAATGCACTATAGAATATTATTATTCCACTAAGATGTACTAGTTCGATGTAGTGTACAATGCCATTATGTGAGAAATTATTCTCAATTTAAACGTAAAGATAAAAGATTTTTTTGTTCATAAAAATGTGGTACTACTAAACAAATCGGACTCATTTAAGTAAAGTTAATTTTAAAAACAAACACTAATTCTACGGCCCCACCACGTCTTTATTTTGTCTGAATTATACAAAAACTACGGCTATCTCGGCTAACAATAGTATTATAAACATATATACACAAAGCCCATGCACAAGTTCCATGACGTTATAAGTGGAATAAATAAATACTTCAAATAATGAATGCCATTAACAATTGTAGTTAATAAACGATAAGAGTTTCAAACAGGCAAACATAAGTTTAAATGTGTATATAATGTGATTTATACATACCCAAAGATGTATACATGCATCTGTTGTACATTTTTGCGTGCTGAAAGTTGCAAATCGAAGAGCAAAATGTAGAGAATTAGCATATAGTGCGAAAGTAAAATCGTTATCTTCATTATGTTTATAATATTTAATACGGCGAACAAATATATATATTAATAATTTTGTAACAATCGTAATAGTGTTTACAAATTGTAGTACATATTACACATATGTGTAATAATCTGTAGACAGTGACATACATTATAATTACGATTTTTCGCAAACTCAGTTGACATCATGAACTTCGAGCAAAAAAAAACAAATAATCTAACGACAAGCTTAATTTAGAAATATATTGCCGATAGTGTATGCTGAAATACTTTGGAGATCTTAAAATAGAAATGCTGTCGCCAGTGGAGAAGTTGTAATCTAGGTAAGCGTCGCAGGTCCCAGGCAGGCGCATCTTATAAAGGGCAATACAACCGGGTCACATTAACAGCAAACACGGTTGCCATGTCTAGGGATTTCTCCCTAGATCTAGGGATTTTGAAAGGCTTGCAATGGAAAAGGATTTTTGTCAAAATTTTGTGAAAATCTAGGGATTTAGTGATAGTGATAGTGATAGTGATTTTATTCGTCATCAAAACTTACATGACATGTCAGTAAATAACAATTAAAGATTCTTTCAAAGAATTTCTAAGTAAATAATACGAAACATATAAATACATTCAACTTACATATTGCACAAACATACAGATAAGTAAAATCAGGTGTATATAAAAGTGTGTAAACACAAACGATATAAACTTACACAAACAAACGTTTAGGTAACATTATTAGCATTATTTCGGCAGGAGAAAGCCTCGAGATATTCCTCCACGGTATAGAAACTAGAGTCAATCAGCATTGCTTTTACAGTTTTCTTAAACAGGTTATTATTCATGGTTTTTATACTTTCCGGAAGACAGTTATACAATTTGGGGCCCCAGTAGTTCACTCCCTGTTGTGTAACACTTAGGCGATGATAGGGGATTACCAACGCATCTGCATTGCGCGTGTCGTGTCGGTGAAAGTTCTTATTGCTCGCGAATTTATGTATATTCTCATGCACATGTTTAATACACGAATAGATGTAGGCACTAACCAAAGTAAGTATTCTTTCACTCTTAAAGTGTTCCCGGCACGATTCATTGTATGTTAACCCACAAAGAGTTCTAATTGCTCTTTTTTGTAGTAATAGAGCATCCTTCATCCTCGCTGACATGCCCCATACGAGAATTCCGTAGGTAGCGACACTGTGGAAATCTGCATAGTAGGTACTCTTTGCGGCTTGGTGCGTGGAAACATGTTTTATTGTGCGTATTGCAAAGATGGCCCTATTTAATCTTTTACATAGTGCTTCTATGTGGATGCTCCATGACAGCCGATTGTCGAGATTTATGCCCAGGAAATTAACCACTTTCACATCGTTTTCATTTGATTTGAAGTGTATTCTCTGTGTTTTCTCTTGATTTAATCTGAGTTTGTTGGCCATAAACCAACTTTCTGCATCCTCCATTGCCGTTTCCATTAACGTTTCGGTTCCCCCGGGACTCCCCCGTACAAGGATCGAGGTGTCATCCGCATACATTGTCGTCTTGCCATGCATAATGTTGACCGGCAGATCGTTAATGTAGATAATAAACATTAGCGGTCCCAAAATAGACCCCTGTGGCACTCCAACATCTACAACGGCGACATCCGAGAATCCATTCTGCCACCATACCATCTGTTTCCTGTTGTTCAAATACGACGCCAATAGTCCATGAGCTAACCCTCTCAGTCCATACTGCCAAAGTTTTCTCAGCAGGATCTCATGTGAGACACTGTCAAAAGCCTTGCTGAGGTCGCAGGTTACCACTGTAGCTTGTTCCCCTTCGTCCCTCGCCTCGAGAATTGCTTCCACCATTATTTCTTGGTCAAGTTGTCAAAACAAATTTATTTTAGTTGTTTTTGGATTATTTGTAAATATAAAAAAGTATTATTTTACTGATTTGTTCCATACTCAAGTACTGATTACAGATTTTTTAACTCTTGCAGCGCCCTCTAGTATCAAGTAGATAATACACAGCGCGAGAAGTATTGGGAAAGTCAGAACTACGATTTAAAAAATTAAATTAAGGGGATTACCTGAAAATTACTTTGCCGTAAAAGAGTAAATCCCCGAAAAAGTAAAGACCACATGATGACCCGAGGCTATAAATATGCCCCGAGCTGCAATTTTTATCACTTTAACATATTACAACTACAACCTTATCCAACATTGGGTACTTATCCAACGTTGGGTACTTTCAGTGCAGTGTGAAAATATAAAAAATTACAAAGCAACAAGTGAAATATTTATTTGTCTCTCATTTAAGTATTTTAATACTTAAATAATTAAAATCAATGCGTAACTAAGAGTGTTAAGACTATTTGTAGTGCACAAAATTTGTGTTCCGCCACGCAACTTTGAATAAGTAAGTACATTTATTTATTTGATAATATCATAAGAAGTTTTGTGCATTAATTTTAATATACAAATGTAACTTTTTCATGGATTCATTTTTTATTTTGTTTTTAAATAAACTTTCAGATTTGTGAAAAAACTTTTATAATACGTGTTGTTCATATAACAATTTTATGATTTGAAAATAATAGGAATAATAAAAAATATAAATTTAGAAAATCAGATAAAAAGTGCGGAAATTAGATTTGCTGCATTTGCAGCGGAACATAATATAGCGTTCAATGTAATGGACCATCTATCAGAATGTATTAAAGCTTCTTTTACTGATTCTGAAATTCCAAAAAAATACAGTAGCAAACGTACTAAAGCAACCGTAATAGTGCATAATGTTATAGGTGCTTATACATTTGAGAATACTTTAGATTTATTAAAAACTAAAAAATGTTCACTCATCGTAGATGAGTCTACAGATAAAGGAGTAATAAAAAATTTAGTTTTAGTTGCTCGTTTATATAACGCCAATGTTGTACAAGACGTATTTTTAGGTTTAATACCTGTACCAAATGGTACAGCAGAAAGGCTATACACTACAATTAGTACTTTTTTTCAAAAATATAATAGTGATTATAACAAAAATCTTATCGGTTTTGCCTCAGATGGGGCTAGTGTAATGATGGGTGTGCATAATTCCTTGTCTACCAGATTAAAAGAAATAATCCCAATTTATTCTTAATGAAATGTTCTTGCCATTCATTTAGTCTTTGTGCGAGCTATGCATGTAATCAATTGCCAGAGGATATCGAAAATGTTGCTAGAGATATTTACACATATTTTCAGCATAGTTTCAAGCGACAAGCCGAATTTACACAATTTCAAAATTTTGTAGAGGTAAAACCTCATACGTTGTTACAACCGTCTCAGACTCGATGGCTATCACTGCATTCAGTTGTTAAGAGAATATTAGAGCAATATAATGCACTAATACTATATTTCAATGATATCCATTTAAATCAAAAAGTATCTGTAGCTGAAACGATATTAAATAGGCTAAGATAATGAAAACTGTATTACCATTTTTTAGATTTCGTTTTACCATTTTTATTTTTTAATAAATTAAACATAGAAATGCAGTCAGAGTCAATTAAAATTCATACTCTACATACAAATGTTCAAAATACTTTACGAACTCTTTGGACTGCTTTTTGAAAAGAGATTACCTACAAAAAACACCTTTAGATAATGTTCAATATAAGAATCCTCACAATTGTTTGCCATAGAAAACTTGTATCTAGGTGTCATAATTACTGCATCTCTAACTAATAATACACATGGGTTAACTCCAGAAGAACTACTAAACTTTCGTAAACGTTGCTTAGAATTTTTTATAGAAGGCTGTGATCAAATTTTTAAACGGTTTGATCCAAGAAGTAAATCTACACAAACTTTGCAAAAAATAACGATAATTACACCATCTGAAGTTATAAGTAAAAAACATGACTCTATCGCTCCTCTGGCAATTGAATTTCCACATTTAATTCCACAACATGATTTAAATGCTATTGACTTAGGATGGCGACACTTAAGAAATGTAGATTTAATCCATTTGGCAGAGTTAAATATTAACGATTTTTGCAAAGTATAAAACAACTTAAAACAGGAGATGATTCCCCAATGTTTCCAAAATTGTGCAATTTCGTTTTTGATCTTTTCTTTTACGACATTCAACTGCAGCTGTTGAAAGAGTTTTCTCTCAGGTCAACTTGAATAAAACGAAAATTCGTAATAAACTTTCACCTGAAACACTAACTGGAATTATGCACACTAAACATCTATTATGAAATACCACCTGTTACAATTTCACTATTGAAATACAAATGTTGAAAAAAATGGATAAAGCTATGTATGATTGAAGTTTATTTTTGTATTCAAT
Source organism: Amphimallon solstitiale (assembly GCA_963170755.1). NCBI lineage: Eukaryota > Metazoa > Arthropoda > Insecta > Coleoptera > Scarabaeidae > Amphimallon > Amphimallon solstitiale. Next base: position 114,918,218 of record OY720677.1, read on the forward strand.
TATCTTTATATTCCAATAATGTTATGTATGTATGTATGTATGTATGTACCTTTAATGTAAGTTCAATAGCTATATAAAAATGTTCGTGTATTGTTGCATTTTTCTTTATATTTTCAATTAAAATAACTTCATTATTGTTGTCTTTTTACTTTTCGTATCCTATAACCCCAAAACTTAAAAATTGACAGAAAAGTGACAGCCAGTGACAGCTAAGGATTTCTAGGGGGATTTTGGTTTGAATTCTAGGGATCTTGTAGAATTTCATCTGGCAACCGTGACAGCAAATCAGTCGGTATCAGGGGACTTCAAAACGTGAATATCTGCAAAAATCTCGAGGTGGAAAATGTTCATCATCACAATACTTCCTTATACCACAGCTTATACTACTTATAAGAAAGTAAAAGTAGAAGTACAGAAAAGTTTTCTAGGTTTTATTAACATTACAGAATCAACCGGCGAGAGTTAACAAACTACTTAATTCATAAAATCAAAGAATTTAATTTACATATCAAAAAATTGCGTGATCAAAGTTATGATAATACTGCGACATGAAAGGAAAAAGAAATTACTTAACATTCTTTATTCCATGGCCCGCACTTTCACCAATTTAGTTGTTAACGACGCTGCGAAAGTTAATAGAGATTTTTTGGAATACTTATATTAAGAAATTTATATTTTTTTCAGTGTCAACTAAACGGCGGGATGTTTTCCGTTTTATGTGTTCTTTAGTACTTTGGTATGATTCACTCAATGGAATAAATATTGTTAGCAGAATGCTACAAAATATAAATACATACACTGCAACTGCTGTAACAGCTATTAAAAATATAATTACCTATGTTAGAAACTATCGTTCAGATGACAATTTTGTAAAATTATTAGACACTTCCACAGAAAAAAAATATTAGAAGTACATCCTGAATTTACGTAATTAAATTAATTGATTATACGAAAAGAGCAACAAAAACGACAACTCGATTATGAACATGAAGACGAATATCTCAAAATGCAAGAGATTGGTTTAAGATAATATTGACAACGTACTTTTAGACACAACATTTAACACTGGAAGAAAGATATGATCAGCCCTGTCTCAGAATAAGAAGGAGTGATTCAAATATCCCGCCCAAAGGTGGAACACATAGCTTAAAATTTAGTAGACAATTTGATATGACATCATCACAATTGAGGTTTGAAGAACTGTATTAATTCTAACTAAAGATTTAGCTGTTTTGTGTTTCATTTGCATACATCTATAATTTGATAAATACAAATCTCTTAACATTCAAATCTGTTCATTCTAGATTTGCAAAAAAAATTGGAAGAATCTATGAATAAAGATATAGGCCCAATTTACAAATGAAAGCATAGACTTTGTTCTGAGCGTTTTGAGGAGGATTGCCGTTATAAATATATAATTACTGCACATTTTAGTGAATGTGCTATATCAACATGAAAATTGTGAATCAAGTCTATTTATTATTAAATATTTGTATCAGAGAGCAAGAATGAATTAAACCTTTTATCTTTTATCAAAATGTCCTTAAGAACGAGCAGAAAAGGTTTTGCTTATTAGTTTCTATTTTAAATATCAATAAAGAACTTACAGATAAATCATTTGTATTACTGCTACAAACCTTGAGGAGGTAAATTCAGGCAACTAGTCTTGGCAATGTGAATCTTACATACAACAGTAATAAATAAAAAAATTTACATCGGCGGAAGTTGTTTACACGAACTTCAAAGATAATTACGTATACCTACACGTTACTAATTATTATTCCCTATTAAGATTTATTTATTATGAAAATATATAGAGTATAACAAATATTTATTTCTACTATATATTGGAAATTAACAATAATTTAGTGTTCACATCATGTTAAAAAGATTAAAAATTTACATGGTCGGCACAATTTTTCCAAATACTTATTGTATCATTGTAATTGCTTCTGTCAAAAGTTCTCATATTATAAGTGATATTCTGGAAGGGGATTTTTTTGAAGCAACTTCATCTTATGTATCAATTCAGATCCTATATGAAGTATTCTTAATTGCCTGGTTTTCAGCATAGCTTGTCGTGCACTCATTATACTTTTTTCACCTTTTTCTATTAGTACAGGATTCTTTACGTTTGACATATCTGAAATATAACATGTATATGAACATGTGGTAATATAATTAGTATTTAATTAACACTTACTTGAAATTAATGAGTCAATTCTAGAATATGTGTGAGTTGTCCAGTTCATTTATAGTCTGAACTCATCTATAGTTATTTTTGCAATGATATTAATTGTTGAATGTTTGATTTTTGCACTGACGCACAGTGGTCTGAAACGTCCAAAAAGTTGGTCAAAACCTAAAAAAACATTTTTTTTTCAAATAGTTTCTTGTGTGGTAGTCGGTCAACGAGGTGCCTGCGCGTCTATTTCTCGAATAGCAGATAGATAGCGCGCCTACGGGACGTGTAGTTGTGTGTGAAAGTTGCGGTTGTCAAAACTTGCTACGTGCAACGTTCAACAATAAACGAGAAAAACAACATTTGAAGTGCACACAAAAATTCGTGAACGTGCAAATATCTTAAACAAGAAGATGGAGGATGCGCCTGAAGATTGGTATAATGTTTTGACACTTTACTTTTTTTAAACAATTTTTTTATAATTTGTTATTAAAAATTTATGTTTCCGCGAGACTCCGCGTTGTTCGCTGATTCATTTCCCAGATGAATGTCTAACTAACTAGAAAATCGAAAATTCAGGTGCGACTTTCTGCGATTCTCCTCGCAATTGATTTATTTGTATTTGGTTGCGCGGCCCTATACATGTGACGCGTCACATGTATATGTCACATCATAATTACATATTTTTAATTAATCTTGAAGAGATTTAATATGCGCACGATCCGAACCAAATAGTAACTTGGAAGAAGTCACTTTGAATTATTTAAAGTGCAATTACCAAGAAAAAATCATAATTATTATCATTATTATCATTATTATTATTATTATTATTATTATTATTATTATTATTATTATCATTATTACTATTGTTATCATAATTGTTATTGTCTTTATCGTAAGTATAATTATAAAAAGTATAATGAGAAACAACACAAAATTTATTAAGCCGAATTTTATATTATTTTATGGTATTTTTGAACATAAAACTGGCAATTTAAAACTCCCCATTTTGCAATTTACCATTTTTACCTCAAATCTACAATCAGAAAGTAAAAGAACTAAAGCATACTGATTTTCAGCCAAATCCGAACCTTTTTCGAGTTTTGACCAGCTTTTCGGGCGTTTCAGACCACTGTGTGACGTACAGTATTTTTGACAGATTCATCAAATTCAAAGTTTCAAATGCATGATCACTTGTTCCTTAGGTCTTAAGCCGTCTGATCACTCATGTTCATGTTGTACATAAGAGTTGGGATTTTATTTAGTAACACAATAAAGTATAATAAATCAAAGTAAAAATGTAAGAGACTAGGTTATGGCTTGGCTATAAACATAAAATGACCTTTTGTCAAACTTATTTTCCCATGTTAAACTTGCCTACGCAAGAACCAATGAAATACTTTAAAAACATACGCCATTTTGGCGCGATATTTGAATCACTCCTTCTTATTCTGAGACAAGGTATATATGTACTTCATTAAATTATATTTATGGAAATACTTTAGAAACATCATATATAAATATATGTATAACACTACGACTTTTGTTTACACAATGTAATGGTACAGCACATTTCCCTATATTAATTTATAATTTATATATTTTAAAGAATTTAAGTAAATATATTTTTTATTAATATTTTAAATAGAAGTATTTAAAATCAATGAATGCATTACTGTATTATTAAGTCGCAATTAGTCATAGACTTAGTATGTATTTATGAGCAAGAAATGTGAAAGTTTATATTAACGTGATAAATACTCCGAGAGTAATAAAGATTCTCATAGCTAGAAGAATGTGAACGTGCTTGTGAATGTGAATGGAAACACCCGAACTTTGTAGAAAGCGGGGAACCCCAGACATTCTGATATAAAAGGGAAATACGCGTTTAAGAATGAGAAAGTCGAAGGCGAGATACGTTAAATGTTGTATCAAAAGGCTAATTCCCAACAAATAGACCACTCATAAGAGTCATTGTAAATATAACTTAAATAAATAATCGACTACTGAGATAATCGGCCACGGTCAGAGGAATTGTGGTTATTTTTAAAAGTAATAAAATAGTGTTCAAAGTTGCACATAAGCAGTAAATGTGCAAAGTGTTATATTGTTAAAATAAATATTGTGCTTCGCTTGGCAGAACCAGCAGATGATTCCGACAACGTAGAAATAAAGAAGATTTCGCTGATAATAAACAGCCCGAAGTTCCCGCTAAAAACAGTATAAAAAAGAAGCTGAATAAGAAGAGTTAAAATAAGGTATTATTTAAATGATTATTGTTTGATGAATGTATTTTTTAATAATAAAGAATGAAAGATTGTAAAAATAAATTTCAAATAGAGAGTTGTTAAATAAATATCGTCTACAAAATATAAGTAATAAAGTAACTTGATATGTTTCCCAAGTGTCGATATGTATATAAACACATATAATATAGTATGTACACTGTATGTAATAAATTTTGGCTTTTATTGTTTACGTTTTAATATTGGAAAGAATCTACATAAATATTTGTGTCAGTTTAATATTTGTAAAAAAAAAAATTATTGAAATTGTCTTTTAAATATATGTATTTCGTTTCTTTTGTTGTTTGTAAAAATATATATACAAGATTCATTGATTTTCAATATAAGAATTATTAAAATTTTAAATGGTATTTTTTTATTAATGTTTAGGAACCTTTTTACTTAATCATTTCCATTAACTCGAATCGCCCTGAGATAATCCGAGTTTAGCTGGCAAAACAAATAACTTTACATTTTATTTCCAAATTTTAACTTTAAATTAAATATCTTAATTTAGATATAGGGGTTTATTTACATTATGTCGCCCAACTTTGGGGTTGTACCTTTTCAATAACTAGTTACAGCTGTCAATGGCAAAAGATCTTTTTCGATATTAAAATGTGTGAAAACATATCTTCGATTAAAATGATCACAAGAACAGTTGACCAATCAATAATTACGATTGAAATTGATATTTGCGATCAAATAAATTCGGAAAAAATCATTAATCAGTTTTTCAGAGCCTAGGCAAAAAGAGTATCATTTTAATTTTTAGATTTATTTTTATTTTTTAATAAAGGCACAAAAATATTTTCCTATTTTATGTTAATTTATATTTTATAAATATTACGTATTAATGTATAAAATATGTATGTTTATTGAGAATTAAAATTACTTAAAAATTCCAACATTTTAGTTTTTATTTTATGGCTCTATGGCTTTAACGAAGGGTGGGGGGCGGAACGCTAGATATTTGTAAGGGTCGCCAAAGGTCGCCCAATTTTTTTTTCGAAATTTCACAGAATGCGCGTTACTCAGGATTTAAGTTTTATGTTATGTTTGATAATTCGATTTTATGGCAGACAGTGAAATAGCAGGTTTAAATGAGGATAAATGTTGCAAATACTTTAAACTTTAAAACCACACGATCAAAGTACAAGATGACATGAAGATGATTTCGTATGTTTGGATAAATTTCTATATGCGTTTTAAACGTATATGCGAAAAGTGAACGTGAAATGCAGTATGGGTTATTTGCTTTTTGCAAACGTACTCTTATGTACTAGATACTATGGAAATAGAAAAACACGAATTACCAAAACTGAAAATAATAAAGTACTGACATCATGAATATTTTCGGCCTCGACATGATACAAATCTCCTCTTTCGGAGCTTCCCGAATATGAAATGAGTGATTTTTCGAATGATGCCTGTTCGGTGATGCGATTGCACTTGGATGCCTAAGGTTATTGACACTTAAGATTGTAATTTTGTTCGGAAGGGTTGATTATTTTTTGAGCGACATCGGTAGACCGATGGTCCCATTTAAATTCAGTTCGAAATACATATTTTGTGAGTATTTTGTCAATTATACATATATAAAAAAGACTTAATGAATATCAACATCAGTAATTTGGCAGAACTAATTGTCGGTAATTGATTTACTGGTCAGCCCCTTGCGTTTTAGCGTAGTTTGCGTTTTACAATTTCTGTTCTTGCTTGAATTAAACCTAATTGTTAAATTTGACAATTAAATCCCATAAATGTAGTATAAAAGATTTCTTAGAGGAAAAATATTCAACTTTATTATGAATTTAAGATTACTCTTAAAGATTTAAACCTGAAGAAACACTTTGTAATTATGTTTCTTATTTTATACATGAATGTTTCATCTTATTTCATTTTACAGATTTTTGTATTTTTTTACAAACACATTTAATTGTAATCATGTTGTTATTAATGTCTAAATGCGCATGCGCACCGTTTTGTATGTGACCGGCCAGACCACAGAGAACCACCATGCAAAGTCGTTTGACCTTACTTCCATTGCTCCCATCTGTGTACAGTAGGCGATGTTCGATAGTTGCGCTCTGCTCGGAGCCAATAGCTCATATGTATGTACTATAATATGTAATATTGTTAAAGCGGCAACCATATACCGGCACACATCGGGTGTATATAAATAAAATTGTATTGAACACAATTTGTGTTTTTTTTTTATAAGACTGGACCTAAAATAGGAAGTATCCTTAACAATTATAGATTATATTGCTAGTATGTTTCAAGAGACATATTCCAGTATTGATTCTAAAACAATAAGCATTGTCTGTGATATCTATTTTAGATAGGAATAGCTCCCTAAGAAAAGCAGCTGTCACAGAATTTTTATATTTTTGATTTTAAAGGAGATTTTTGTTCAGAAATTACACATAACATTAAATTTGATAATTTATGTAGACAAACGTATACATTCAGAAATGTTGGAAAATTACCTTCTTGTTAAAGAAATATTTTTGAAATATGATATTTGTCTTCCCTTTACAGCTTCGGTAGAACAATTTTTTTTTGCAATGTTTAGACCACGAGACATACTCTAAATATCGAACCTTTTGAAAAGTTTTTCTTGCTTATAAAGAACTTTTTTTTTAATTTATAAATTCTTTAAATTTCCCTTATTTATAGGTTAAATAGTTTTTACCTCTAAACGATATATGAATAAATATATATGCAATGTTTTGCTTTTAAGAATACCATTAATTTTTTTTATAAGAATCTTGTCATTTTGAACATATCTTCCAACAAAGATTATTTCTTTAGAGGATTGACTTTTTATGTTCGCACATTTTCGGTTTATTAAGGTGTGGGCAGCACAGGACTTTCTTATACGTATGTGCTTTGCGAATTGTGTATATAAAAGTTATTCCAAAACAAGTTTCAAATACACTTACCTTAACAAAATCAACCTGTAAATAAAAATGTGACTTTCGAACAAAATTTTGAATTTCTTTTTATGCAAAAATACTCAAAATTCAACTCTAAATACTGTTATACTTTTAATAAGTATAGAATGTAGAATTTGTAAGATATATGAAAAAACTGCTATTCGTTAAAGTAAAAGTGTTACTTCCGGTCAAATTTTGAAATTTTATTTATACCAAAAGAATTCAAAAACAAGCTATAATAACGTTTGTACTTGTAATGCATCTGCCTAGAAAACATGACTTGTGAGATATTCCCAAAAAAACTGATTTACAAATTAGAATAAAAGATGTACTTCCGATAAGAATATCGAAAAAAATTTTGTATAAATAATTTTTCAAATTCACTTTGGAGTACATTTGAATTCTTTATAAATTTGTTTAAACTTAGTACCGTAAAATGGGGTGACTTTGTGCCTGCCGGGGCGTGATTGTGCCACTACGTGTTGATCGTGTATATTCGCACCATATCGGCACATCGATTCACCTACCGCCCCGAACTCTTGTTCAAGAATACCGATATTAGAGGCGAATAGAATGAAATGTATGGTTTGTGTATGCAATACCCTCCATTTCTGTTTCGTCAAGTTATTAAGTTGGTGAGATTTTGCAAAATTTTCGTTTTATCGCATACTTTCTCCTGGCTTGCCTAAAGTGTTTTATTAATGACCGTTTCAAAGTTCACACGTTAGGTGTTATATAGGTTATCTTTTAAAGAATACGCAGTGGTCGAGTAGTGCAAAATAACCTGGGTGTGTCACCTTGAGTAAGATTCCGACAATATAAGGGGGGAATTTGTGCCACTACCTATTTTGAAATTCAGTTTATACGCTTAATTATCTTTATTATAATTGATGATACTATTCTATGTGAGAATTGGCTGTTCTTTTGTTTTATTTTGGTTTGTAAGAATATCTAGTTTTTGTTATATTTTATAAATAAAAAAAAATTTCTTTAAACCTTCTATTTGGGGCGAGATTGTACCACAAAAATAACAGAGATAAAACTAATTGGGGTGAAATTGGGCCATGTCACTCATACCATACAGTTTCACTATAATATGAAGCTGGGCCTGGCACATTTTCAGCCTGTAAATAGGCGGCATTGTGCTAAAACGGTAAACAAGTAGCTGGCACAAAGCCACCCCATCCTATGGGGGGAAATTGTGCCAATTGTTATAAATAATTTTAGAAAAACGAATGAAAATTTCTAAGTCTTTTTTACACAATTTAGTAACCAAAGGTTCAAAGTATATCGTTAATTTTTACAAACATTTTTGGTGTCTATAATTATCCGAAATTCTTTGAAAACCATAAAAAGTGGCATAAAGCCACCCCATTTTACCGGTAGTTGACAAAATATTGTATTTGGTATTGATAGATTTAACATTTCGTCCGTTATTGTAGTCACACACAAAAAGAGAGCGAGAGAGACGAAAGAGAGGGAGGGAAACAACGTATAAGAAAGTAAAAGAAACTGATTAAATCTAATGAGTTGTAATATTTTTTTGCACTCTGTATATTTTCGATTACGTTAATGGTATATTCATCTTTGTAATTGCTCTTTTGACGAACAGAGGTGAGAGTATAAAGCACGATTTCGTTTTTTCCATGACGTAAGTGGCGTAATGCTTATCGACTGAAGACATTGTTTATAAAATTATGCGAAAATAAACATTGAGAAAAAATTAACATAAGTAGTGCCAATGACGAAGTAAAATTTGTAAATTCTAAACTAAATATATTAGTAGAACCGGATAAAACGTGTATATATATATGTATTAACTTTCGGTACACGTTCCTCTGATAACACGTAAAAATATAAACATTAATTAAACTATTAGTAATATGGCAGTTGAGTATTTACACAGTATTGAGACAGTGGCGGCTCGTGAGATTTCTGATAGGGTGGGCAAGTCGGATGGGACATTTTGAATTAGGTATTATACATCTATTAAAATTTATTGGAGCTCTATGTTGGTCGGAAGAATTTCCTAAAGCAAATATACCGTTCAGCAAGAACCCGCGTGAAGCTATATCTTGCCAGGAGAGGAAGGGAGAGGTTATTGTTTGTACGCCAAAAACAGCTAGCAAAATAAGTATTAACAAAAATAAAACAATATTTTCTTAACAAAACGAAATAATAATAACAACATAAAATGCAAAATTCGTTAATAAAACGGAAAAAGAAATTCTCAAGCAATATATACAAGTAAATAAAACATTCAACAAGAAATAAATTAACCATAATATTCTATTAAAAGAACACATGCCTTAACTAATTTATGTACTGGCGATGTGTTTGTAGTTTAACTCAATTCGTCTATTTTTTTGTAGCGCAAAGTCATCTCAATTTTTTTCGTAAAACTGAGTTGATTCATGATTTTCCTGAAGATATTAGACTAAACTCCTTTCGATAGCAATCTTTGATAAGTGACATAATCTTGACGGATCTAGGAAAATTCCCCGAAAACAATTCACCGACGGAAAATTCCCCGACTACAATTCACCGACAAACAATTCCTCGACAGGAAAATTCCCCGACAGGAAAATCCCCCGACAAACAATTCAACGAATGGAAAATTCCCCGACAGTAACAAACTTCCCTTCACACTTTATCCCGGCTTAGGACGAGCAGCATTATACTGGCGTGTTTAGAAGTTTTTTTGTTGTTTTTTTATAATAGTTTTTTTGTCCTTTGTTTTTTATATAATAGTAATAATAAAAATAATAATCGAAAAGGTTTTTCTCGTCATAATTATGTACAGGGGCTATTCTGTTGTCTTAGGCAGAATTCACACCAAAGCGATAAGCAACTAGCAACCAGCAACACGCGATACGCGACATATATCGTTTTCAAAAAGTACACAATGTTTTATGTATCCATTCACATCGGAACGACGGTGATATCGCGCAGAAGAATATCTGTCGACAACATACGATTTATATCGCTAACAACATCGAGTGCCAATTGCTAGAGACACGCGTTGCGTGATCGTCGAAGTTTTGTGCTGGATTGTGTTCAAAATGGGAGAAAAAGAAAATATAATATTTGTGCAAATTGTGGAAAGATACCCGTGTTTGTACGACTATACAAACCCTGACTATGCTAAACGCCAAATCACCGAAAAAACATGGAATTTAGTAGCAAAGGAAGCAAAGATATCAGGTAAGTAAAGAGGTTATGTTTTTTAGTTTTTTATTATGGTTATCAAACGGTACAATGCAATCAATTGTGCTTTGTTCTTATATTATTCATATCATGTATTAATACAGTAAGCCCACTGCCAAGGGATTGCTGCTTCAGGGTTTAAAAAATAATCAGCTAGATAATCCCGTAGTGTGATTGCGGAACTGTTTTCATTAATTTCGGAAGAGACGATTTGAAAATGTGTAATCTGATTTTCTTGCAATCTATCTTCATCATGCACTAGACCAGGTCTTGTTAAACGTCCTTCCTTTGTGCGGATAAAATTGTGTAGAACACAAGCAGCTTTTATAATATTGTCAACGCATTCCTCCCCACAGGCAATAGGAGTTTCAAAGACTCTAAATTTACTGACCAACATACCAAAAGAACATTCAACACTTTTGCGACCACGGGATAATCGATAGTTAAATATTCGTTTTGTATCATCTAAAACTCTTTGTGGATATGGACGCATAATGTTTTTCCTTAAAGGAAACGCCTCATCAGCATAAAAATAAAAGGGAAATGCATTATCCTGTCCATCATGTGGAAGAGGTTGTGGGGATGGTATATTCAAATTGTTTTGATTGAGCAGTCGTCCCAGCTTGCTTGTTCTAAATACTGCGCCGTCACTATTTCTACCATAATCACCAACATCAACTGTTACAAACATTCCGTCTGCGTCAGCTACTGCCATCAAAACAACAGAGAAGTATCCTTTGTAATTGAAATTTTGTGATCCAGTGTTACGGAACTTTTTGATTCGAATATGCTTTCCGTCGATTGCCCCTAAACAGTTTGGTATATTCCAAAGCTCATAATACCGATTAGCTACAGTTTTCCATTTTGCTGCGTCCGGTACCGGCATGTAGAGGGGTTGTAAACATTTCCATATTGCGGCTGTTGTTTCTCTAAGAATGTAGCTTATTGTACTACATCCTCGAAAGAATTGAAAAGATAGCGCCGCAAAGCTACTTCCCGTTGCTAAATACCTGCAACAATTATAATATCAATACACTTAACAAGCACCTATAATATTAACACATAATACAATAACTATCATTGTTTCAGTTACACAGTGCAAGGAAAAATGGAAGAATCTTAGAACTGCTTTTGCTCGAGCTCAAAGAAAGCCTCCATCGGGATCAGGAAGCATCAAGCAGAAATACTATCTTCAAGATGTGATGCAATTTATTCTACCATATGTAAAATCACGACCTCAGACAGGAAATTTACCATCCCCCAGTAGTGACGACGGTCCTGTGGATGAAACGGATGCAGCCACTCAGGAACTTGATGATCAACATCTTGAAAGTCAACACGAAGCGGAAGCTCCAGCGAATGTTTTTGAACACCGTGAATACCATACGGTAGAAAACGCAAATGATGACAGTGTTAGGCGCTCTGAACTTGCTTATCATCAAACTGCACGGAAAAAGTTTCGTCCCGCTTCTGCAACACCTTCAACTTCAGCTTTAGAGAATGAAGCTGATAAATGCTTTATAGATTATATAAAGACACAAAGTAAAGCAGATGCCGATTTAACGTTTCTCCAGAGTCTTTTACCGGATGTAAAAAAAATGAACTGTAGCCGAAAACGAAAATTCAAAACGTCTGTACTTCAAATGATTGATAATATTTTGGATGAACAAGAACGTGGAGCACTTGGTACACCCTCAACAATGACATCCTGGAATAGTAACGATCCACAAGATTTGGAACGCCCAACTACCTCTTCGACGGTTACATCCTGGGTCATTAACTCTGTCGATACCGGAAGTACTCCTTCCTCACCTAGAGCCCAATATTTTGCATCATACGAAAATAAGTGAATAACTCCATATTGTTGTACCTTCGCGTTTTTGTAAATAAAATAATAAACTAAATAATATATAATTACTTTTAGTACTTTACGGATCAATAAATATTATTATTATTATTATTATTAATTGTGTATTACCTTACCTTAGAGTAATAAGAAGGCGTTCTTCGGCACTCACTGCCTCTCGGTAATGTGTATCTTTTTTCGTAATTGACTGGGAAACTAGTGCAAGTAATGACAAATAATTTTCTTGATTCATCCTATAGAATCCTTTAAATTTTTCCCTGTCTACATTTAACTCTCTTGCAACTATATTTACACTGTATTGTATACTTTGTAGATTAAATGGACGTATCCAATATTGCCGTTTATGTTTCTTGTTGATAGACTTTCGTCTACGCATCCGCCGAAGCATATAGTACGCAACTAAAACCTTATCGTCGGACATCTTGTCACAACTGAACAGATTTTGCGTGATTCTAGTTGCTGATAGCTAATCGTTTATCCTTTTGGTGTGAAACTAGAACCGATACTACATCGCACATTGCGTGTTTTTAGTTGCTGGTTGCTAGTTGCTTATCGCTTTGGTGTGAATTCTACCTTAATAAGTAAGGTTGTGGGCTATACCACGCAAGTAATTGGAAAGATTTATTTCGTCAAAATTATTTACAAGAGTTGCTATTCGTTCAGCACAATCACGGTACTTTTTACGAGCAGGGTGTCCTTCAGCGCCTCCTAGGTATTGCTCTATCTGAACTTTATGCAGACTTTGTTCCCGTTGTATGGCTTTTACGAACTTCCATATATTAGGATGGTCTGCTGAAACTTGCGTCTCAAACGCTCGATGCCATCCTTCTATAGAGTTGTTCGTTTTTTGTAATCCTTCTACTACAGCCTCATAACAATTCCACATACCATGGGGAAATCGCGGTGATCGACGATGTTGGCGTCTTTGCGGGCGTCCAATCCAGGTGTCCTCGAAGTAGTCCACAATTGGTTGGGCATCCTCAGGCAGTATATTCTCCTCACAAAGGGTTTCAAATGCATCGACTAAATTTGCTGTGGGAACAAATGCTAATGCGGGCAGTAACTTCAATTTCAAAGCAAATTCCGTATCGGTTTCGTACCGGTTCTTTAGGCCTTCTGATTGAATTTTTCTAAAGATAGACTGCGAAAAATGGAAGAAACATCCACGATGCTTTGAAGCTGGAAATTCTTCGGCAAAAGCACTTATCATGCCAGTTTCGAAATCCGTGAGGATGGTATTAGGTGACACTCCAGGTATAAACTCTTTTAACTTTTGTAGTAAACGAATGTAGGTACGTTTTGTTTTGTCTGGTAACAGTACATACACTAATGGAATTGAAATATTTTTCTTTAATCCATGTATCGTAAACAGTTGACAAAATAAGTGCGGCACTGTTTTAAATGTCCCGTCTGCATACCAATGTGCGCTTTGCTAAAAGTGAAATATTTCTCTTTGTACTAAAAATCAGCATTCTGTCGTCATTTGGTCCAGAATCGTACAACAAAAAAGATTCTCCATTTTTTGTTAAAGTGTATTCTTGTGGAAAAATAATGTCTCTTCGATGGAGTGGCAACGCCGGAGCACCTTCTTCCTTTTTCCTAATATTTCTTATAGTTCTCTTCATGCTAGAAACTTTCGGCAAACGTGCTGCAGTAGGGTGGCTAAGTCCAATAGTTGCAGTAGAGATGACATGATGTGGTTCGTCTTGGGTACTTATCGCGTTTTCACGTATCTCACAACAAAATTTTGTTTTTTCTACTTCTCTGGCATCTGCACTATGGTTATGCTCCCCAGTTTTTTTAATAACAGTTTCTCCAAGCGTCGTAACTCGAGCTTTACACATTGTTTTATAATAATAGTCACATTTCCAATAAATTTTTTCGTCGCCTTTGTCTTTATGATACAAATGGCCATCAAGCAACAACTTTTTCTTCCTTTTTTCACTAAGAACAAATTTAGCACTTAATTTACGATGTTAACTGTTGCACGAACTTTTTCGAAATAAACAATTTGGAGAGATTGCCAATCTTTTATAATAAACCCCAAACCATTAGGTTTAATTCCGTCTTTGGATTTAGTCATTAAGATGCAATAAGAATTTCAAGAAATTAAAATGAACTCATTATTACGCCTAATCACTTCATGGAATCAGACCATTTAAATGAACTCAGTAGGATTATGCGTAATTAAAGGTTTAATTCCGTCTTCGGATTTAGTCATTAAGATGCAATAAGAATTTCAAGAAATTGAAATAAACTCATTATTGCGCCTAATCGCTTCATGGAATCAGACCATTTAAATGAACTCAGTAGGATTGCGCTTAATTAAAGGTTTAATTCCGTCTTTGGATTTAGTCATTAAGATGCAATAAGAATTTCAAGAAATTGAAATAAACTCATTATTGCGCCTAATCGCTTCATGGAATTTTAGTATTGATTTTCGATAACTTGCGTGGTATTGCCCACAACTTTATTTATTAAAAACAATAAAAAGTAATTAAATGAAGTGATGAAAATCTCTTGGTGAAACATGTTAAAATATAAGCAAGTAATAACAATTAAAACACTTGGTATTGTTTCACAAATATACATATATAATTAAACACCCGATGTACACGGTTAACTTTACTAAAGAATTAAAAACTATTAAAATAATCGCACAAAATAATGGTTGTAAGTCGTCTCTAATAGATAAATTAGTCAATAGAATGAATAAATCAATTACATTAAAATTAGCATTTCCCCCGTCTCGGGAGTTGAAATTAAAACAATGGGTTAAAATTCCATATTTAGGTAGTATAAGTATGAAAATTAGCAATGTTTTAAAGAAGCTGGATTTTAATATAGCCTTCTATAATATTAACACTTTAAAAAGTCAATTAACGTATAATAAAACAGCGAATCCTAAGTTAAACAAATCAGGAATTTATAGAATTAATTGTAGTGATTGTAATAAATTTTATATAGGTCAAACGGGGCGAAATTTCAAATTAAGGTTCTCAGAACATATGCGAACCGTTAAATTAAATTATGAAAATTCAAGTGTAGCTAACCATGTTTTAGACACGAGACATCATTTTTCAATAGACAATTTAGAAGTACTGTGTAGTTTAAATAAAAGTAAAAAAATGAATGTTCTAGAAGGTTATTTTATAAAAGAAAGTTTACTTTTACAACCAGGCAATGTTCTTAATGACCAAACCGAACTCATAAATTCACCGTTAATAAACCCTAGCATTGTAAAATCGGTCTTTCCAGATAAGTCATGACCTTTCATAATTTTCTTTTTTTTGTATTTTTTCTATTTACATTTTGTTTGAAGTAGGTAGTTACAGTATACTGAATTTTACTTTAGTTTATCTAGAACTCCTGACGATGCCGCAAGGCGAAATGTACATCGAGTGTTTAATTATATATATTTGTGAAACAATACCAAGTGTTTTAATTGTTATTACTTGCTTATACAATAAAAAGTAGTAGCCCTTGTACATAATTATGACGAGAAAAGCCTTTTCGATTATTATTGTTATTATTACCTACTACTATCTATGTAAAAAACAAAAAATTTCTATTATAAAAAAAAAAACTTCTAAACTCGTCCTAAGCCGGGACAACGTGTGAAGGGAAGTTTGTTACTGTCGGGGAATTTTCCATTCGTTGAATTGTTTGTCGGGGAATTTTCCTGTCGCGGAATTTTCCTGTCGGGGAATTGTTTGTCGGTGAATTGTAGTCGGGAAATTTTCCGTCGGTGAATTGTTTTCGGGGAATTTTCCGGCTTCCAATCTTGACTGGCTCATAGAATTCCTAGCGAAAGTTTTTACTCTTTTCAATGTCGAAAAGCTTCTTCCTACGGACGCCGATGTACAAGGCAGACACAAACCAATACACAACAATTTATGTATTTCGGAAACATCATTTTGTAGATCATTTGAAAAAATAAATTTTAAAATATCAACACAATTTGACGAATCTCCTAATATATCAGCATCAGAATGCCAAACGCGTAGCTGGCTTTGCAATTTTGGTTTATCAAACAAATTCTTGTAAGTCTTTAATAGCGAATCAACCAACTGTTGAGGAAATGTACTTTTGAAAGTTATAAATTTGTTTTTATCTAATAAATCTAAAAATCTAAAGAAGCCATATCATTGAACCTGACCTCTATTTGATTAATTATTGTGTCAATAATTTCATTGAAAACTCTTTTGAAATACATTTTTGGATCGTCCATTCCATCATAATCGGATTTACGTTTTGTTAACATGGTAGGTAGTTCGGAAATACTGCAAACGGTGTTATATATTTTGTCAAAATAATTCTGATCATTTCTAAAGTTCTTTAAACTTAGTTGCAAATTTTCGATTCTCTTCTTACAGTATGCTATGTTTGAAGATTTAGATTGAACAATATCGAAAATCAACTCTGTTTGCTCAAAAATAAGACTGAAAGTGTAAAGTAAAATTAAAGAACTAAAATTCTTCAACATTTTTTTAAATCCAATCGATTCTCTAATTGCCTCACAATCTCTAGTAAAAGCCTCAGAATTAATAATTCTTTCAAAAACATTCAACAATTTTACTCTTTGTTCGATAACAATATCAATAAGACGCGATTTGAAATTCCATCTAGTGTCGGATCCGCTAGGTATTCTTCTGTTTTAACATTTCTAAAGCAACCAACAAGGTTCAAGAATATTCATTTGATTCATTATTAAAAATGAAATTCACAAACACTGCAGTTTTTTTTTATAATTTCCACGGTATAGCAAGCATTACATACTGTTACTTTACTTTATGATTAATTCCAATATATTATTAAAAACTATTTTTTCTAAATTCAGTCTAATAAATTTTCAAAAAAAAAAAATAAATATAGTTTTTTACTACTATGTTATAATGTACAATATTTTAAATATAAGTAGTATAATGTTTGCTTTTAAAAATACATTTGACAAATCAATTTATTTTCAGTAATTTTTGTATGGTCACATTTATTATGAATTTATTCTACAAAAATTATTCTGTGTATAGAGTTACAATAATATAATGAATGTATGTATTTATTTTTATTTCACTAACCGAATAACTCGAATAACGCTGCAAGAGAGACAATAAAGAGCAGGGCAACACCTCCTAATCTACATCAACGGGAAACCATATGTATTGAGGTTATCTAAGAAAATCCGAAGAATAGGCAGCAAAAATAATATCAGAATTGCGAATAGAATAACCAATAATGTTAGATCGATTCTTACATGACCAAACAAAAAACCGTCAATGAAACAGCAAAGGGCTGTGTATACAGAGTACTACGTGAATGTGGACGATAGTGGACGTCAGTGGCGGCTCTTTAATGAGAGCAAGTGAGCAACTGCACCCCCTGGAATTTTGAAACAAAACAAACCAAGCGGGTGAATAACTCTGAAAGTATTTATTTAATACGTATTCATAATTATTGAACAGGAACGTGGCGTGTGCGGCACGCGTAACAACCTACATGGACAGATCGTCGTCACAGATATAATGACGACTAACAGCGCACGGATGTAAACTATTCGAATGTTTACCCCTTCCGCCGAGAGAAACATACCCATGAGCAAAGCCCTACCGTTGCTCCGTTAAGCCATTAACATTACATTGAAGGTGGGGAGAACTGTATTTTGTTCTACTTCCATATCGTATAATACATAGCCTGTGAGCAAGATTTCCAGTCTGCTCACCGCTGTTGGTTCTGCATCTCCACATAATACGTAACGGTCCCGATTTAATATTTTTATCTATGTACAGGGGTCGATTAATATTTTAATAATGATTTGAATTAAAATACGATAATTCCAGAACGCGTATGCCCCGTTTCCTTAAGGCTCCGGACTACTTATTTTAATATTGCGATTTTAAGTAATACGGGTTGCATAGCATATACTGAATTAAAAGTGTGAAAATGTCCCCCGTAACTTCCCCTCTTCAATACTTCTCCTATAAGGGCGTGGCCTACACTTAGGAGACTGCAACGGAATAATTTTTAGAGAATATCTCATAAACATCATATTTATATGTAATGGGACTGTAAGGAAGACATACAAGTGGGGGGCTCGGGGTGTTTGTTTGGCGAAATACACATATGTTTCGGTTTCGGAATGAATATTCTCTTATTGAATAAAAAGTTGGTGACACAATTTTTGTGTTTTCTTACATATACATATCTGAAATACACCCGTCTAATAGAAGATTTCTATATTGTTTTCTCATTTATTCATTGTTCTGTTATTATAGATCAAAACCATACTTTCTAAAAATTCAAGAAATATAAGATAATTTCCAATGCTTTTTACTGATCTTGTTTACCACACTGATAAATGAGTGGTTTTTATTTTTCGGTCAGACATACCAAGTTATTTTCGATTTCTTGATAGTTCTTTCATATGATATTTTATTTTAATATGGTGTTCAAAATAACTAATTTATATATTATTTATTATATAATATTTTAAATAATGTGTAACAGGTATAACCATATTAAAGTATGAAGTAAGTAAAAGAAAATGGATTTTATATTAATTTAGTACCTAAATGAATCAAGGGAATACACAAATATTATTAATTTACAAAGTACATAAATATAAGATTAATAATAAAATATATCAGTTTTAGTGAAAAATTAAAGCGACAGTGCTAGTTAGTAGAAAATTATTTCCTACATATACAACAGGAAATAAATTTTTTGTTTTCTAACTTATTCTAGATATTTGACAAAATTTTGTTTCTATGTTGTTTTTTTTTGTTACTTTAAGGCAATCAATTATTAATTTACTAAAAACTAAACTGTACATACTGTGTGTCCAAAAAGTCTGGAAACACCCAAATAAAATCGAAACGGATGATTTTTGAGAAAAATGCAAAAACAGGTCAATTAGTATTTTCAAAAAACTACTGGCTGATGGTATCTGTTTGGAATTTTTGATGATCTTGAAAAAGTTATGATGTCATAAAAAAAAATTAAATGGCAACGTCGCATTTTTAATTTTATTTTTGATAGATCTTTTAATTGTTTAAACGACAGTCAAAAAATTTTTCATTCTGCTTAAGAAAAATTTTGAAAAAAAAATCATTATAGAAAACAAAGAAAATTTTAATCGTAGAAATCAGCAAAAACTCTTACAATAAATGTTCAAAATGTTGTCCTTGAGCATCTTGGCAATACCCTAAACGATAATAAAATTCATTTTGAACGTTTTCTATCATTTCAGGAGTGATCCTTCGTACTTCAATCTCAATCCGTTGACGCAAGCGTTCCAAATTTTCAGGTTTAGTTGCGTATACCTTATTTTTTAGGTAACCCCCCAAAAAATAATCAATAGGCGTTAGATCTGGCGACCTAGCAGGCCACTCGATACCCCCCCTCCTGCCAATCCATCTGTTTGGGAAGCTATTCTCGAGATAATGCCGAACATTTCCCGCATAGTGGGGTGGAGCCCCATCTTGTTGAAACCAAATTCTTTGGCTGGACAAATTAGGATCTTCATGGTTCGGAAATATTTCTGCTAATGACGGAATTAAATAATTTTGTAAAAAATTCAAATACATATCCGCCGTCAGGTTACCGTTGATGAAAAAAGGTCCTATAATTCTGTTACCAATTAAACCAGCCCATACATTTAATTTCTGAGGATACTGAATTCGTACCTCTCTCATCCAGCGTGGATTTTGGCGTGCCCAGTACCTGCAGTTTTGTCTATTAACAGTCCCATGTAAAGTGAACGTAGCTTCATCTGAGAATAAGATATTTCTGATAAAAAACGGATCATTATCACACATAGGCATCAGTTGTTCGCAAAACTGTACACGCCTGTCGAAGTCGTCTTCAGACAGCTCATGAACCAAACAGATTTTGTAGGGATGATACTTAGTTTTCCGGAAAATATTACCAATTGTACTCTTCGACACGTTAAATTCCCGCGCAAGCTGCCGTGTACTAGAATTTGGAGTTTCCTCTACTGACAATAATACGTCGAGTTGCGTATCTTCTGCGATCTTTGGACGACCACTTCTAGGGCGATCTCGAACATGGCCTTCTTGAAATTTTTTGTGAATCTTACTCACTGCAGAAATACTAATTGGGGCACGCTCCGGATGTTCTGTATTAAATAAGTCGCAAACTTCTCTAACTGAACGAGCCCTATCCCCAAAACCAATCATCATCAATATTTGAATACGTTCCCTCTCACTTAAAACCATTTTTAAACAGATTTTTTTAACTTACGCACAATTCGTATTTGACAGAATGTCACAAATAAAACAAAATGTGTTTGAAAAATAATCGACTTTAAACCAACTATGTTTTTTTTTAAAGACAAACTTTTCCATTTTCGAAGAAGTAATTAAATTTTTCTCGGTCATTTTCTTAAGTAAAATGAAATTTTTTTTTATAGTCATTTAGACAATTAAAAGATCTATCAAAAATAAAATTAAAAATGCGACATTGCCATTTAATTTTTTTTTTATGACATCATAACTTTTTCGAGGTCATCAAAAATTCCAAACAGATGCCATCAGCCAGTAGTTTTTTGAAAATACTAATTGACCTGTTTTTGTATTTTTCTCAAAAATCATCCGTTTCGATTTTACTTGGGTGTTTCCAGACTTTTTGGACACACAGTATAGTTTACATAAGCGTCCCTAGTTGTAGTCTTTTGTTCTTGCGTTTCCTGCCTGTAAATACCTTAGTCACCCAGCCCCCCTTTTTTCGAAAATTGAAATTCTAAAGGGTGTTCCAGGTTGTTTTAGTTGTTCTAAACATTGTTCAAAAGAATCTCCGGACAAAAATCAAAATTGTCAGAGATAATCGGAAAAAACGAGCTTTTGCCGCCCCCCCCTCTCTTAAAAATTGTAATTCTGACGGTTGTTCCAGGTTGCTCTAAGTTTGTTCTCAACTGTTCCAAAGTATTTCAAAAATAAATAATAATTGGCCGAAAAAATGGCAAAAAGCAATTTTTCGCCAATGCCTCTTTTTTTCGAAAATCGAAATTCTGGCAAAATCTCGTTTTTTCCGATTATCTCGGCCAGTTTTGATTTTTTCCCGAGATTCTTTGGAACAATGTTTAGAACAACTAGAACAGCCTGGAAAACCCATTAAAATTTCAATTTTCGAAAAAAGAAGGGCTTCAATTATTTCGGCCAAATTTGACATTTCTTTTAAAATACTTTAGAACAATTTAGAACAAACCTAGAACAACCTGGAACAACTGTCAGATATCCGATATTCGAAAAAAAGGGGGGCTCTTCACACACTCGAAAAAGACACATGTTAATAAATGTCGAAACACTCAAGAAAATGTAGTTTTATTTATGGTATTTATGGCCGCTATTTGCCAAGAAAAGAAAAAATTGTTTTAATTTAGGAACATTATCAATACGAACAGGGCGGCAAAAATAAGTTCTTCTTATTTTCATTTTCATATTATATACGTATATATATGTGTGTGTCTATTTCTAACAAAAAAATAGGTAAACAAATTGCGAGAAGCAATATTCACACTCTAAGTACAAACAGTGTTTTTATGACGCACCTGTTATTTACCGCCTTTTATTCTGCATTGCTGTATAACTTGTGTTAGCAAAGTATTCCGGAGAGTTCAGACAAAAAATAATGTGCATACTACGCCTACAGTTTGTGTAATTAGGAATTGATCAACTAAAAAAACACATTTAGCAGAAGATTTGTAGTACATATAAATATAAAAAAATTCGTTAGCGGTAGGTAGAAGGATATACATTTTGAAAAAGTATTAAATTCCCATCTTACGAATCAAAAACAAATTGTGTGTTCTATTTGCAAAAGAAATATTTTCAGCGTCAAAAAAAAGTGGAGGTATATCTTTCAAAGAACCAGCATAAAATACCATAAATATATTGGAAATTATAACTCATTTTTTTTTAGGGAGACACGAACACTTTTCGTAAAAGTGCCCAGATTATATATCTACACTACAATATCCAAGAGAATAAAAATTCATTTATCCCCGAATATTTACACATTTGTACCCGCCCTCCAGACAAACTGTTGGTCGGAAATCTATCCCTACCTTCTGCCTGTTCCCTTGAGTGTAATGTGGGCTGCCTAATTTTAATTTCTTTTATATCAAATATCTAAGAAAATATCAATTTTGAAAAAAAAAGTACTTCATAGCGAGCAAGAGTTTTAAACGCTCTATTAAACAAAAAAAAATTATTCTTCTATGTTAAGAAATAAAGGAAGAAAAAGAAAAAAATGGTTCGACGTTTTATTTTTTTTTAAACACATTTAAAGACTATTTTGAAAAAAGGGCGTCATAGATACATTGCATTCATTCATACGTATATAAGAAAAAATAGTGCATTGCTTCATGTTACGAAATAAGCAAGTAAAAAGAAAAAAACGGTTACATGTAATAGCATATACCTATAATTTGGGTAGCCCGGAGCCTTAATGGGGAAAAGGATTGTTTTTAACATTGATGTGCCCTTATGTAATAATTTTATTTAAACGATTACGCATACATGCAGAGTGGGCGGAGCTAGCTGAAATTAATTTCTCTCTTCTGATTAAAGTAAAATTCGGCACTTGGGAGTTTTTGTGGTGTCATTGATCATGTATCCAAAGTCGAAATATCAAAAAAAAAACAAAATAGCCGAAGGATTTTTGAAAATTGACGTATAAATGTGAAATTTTAGATACGGGGGTGCTTAGGTCGCCGATCACAAATCCAAAATCAAAATGTCAAAAAAAACAAAATGGCGGAAGATTTTTAAAAATTGACGTATAAATGTGAAATTTTAGATACGGGGGTGTCTTAGGTCGCCGATCACAAATCAAAAATCAAAATGTCAAAAAAAACAAAATGGCGGAAGATTTTTTTGAAACTTGACGTATGAATGTGAAATTTTAGATACGGGGGTGTCTTAGGTCACCGACCACGAATCCATAATCAAAATGTCAAAAAAAACAAAATGGCCGAAGGATTTTTTGAAAATTGACGTATAAATGTGAAATTTTAGATACGGGGATGCTTAGGTCACCGATCACGAATCCATAATCAAAATGTCAAAAAAAACAAAATGGCGGAAGATTTTTTTGAAAATTGACGTATGAATGTGAAATTTTAGATACGGGGGTGTCTTAGGTCACCGATCACGAATCCATAATCAAAATGTCAAAAAAAAACAAAATGGCGGAAGATTTTTTTGAAAATTGACGTATGAATGTGAAATTTTAGATACGGGGGTGTCTTAGGTCGCCGATCACAAATCCAAAATCAAAATGTCAAAAAAAAACAAAATGGCCGAAGGATTTTTTGAAAATTGACGTATAAATGTGAAATTTTAGATACGGGGGTGCTTAGGTCGCCGATCACAAATCCAAAATCAAAATGTCAAAAAAAACAAAATGGCGGAAGATTTTTTTGAAAATTGACGTATGAATGTGAAATTTTAGATACGGGGGTGTCTTAGGTCACCGATCACGAATCCATAATCAAAATGTCAAAAAAAAAATGGCGGAAGATTTTTTGAAAATTGAAGTATAAATGTGAAATTTTAGATACGGGGGTGTCTTAGGTCGCCGATCACGATTCTAAAGACAAAATGTCAAAAATAGACAAAATGGCGGACGAGTTTTTTGAAAACTGACGTATGGATGTGAAATTTTAGATACGGGGGTTTTGGGTGTTAAGCTTTTAAAAATTGTCATTACAATCCCAATGACAACGTCTGAAGCGGAACGCCAGTTTTCACGGCTGAAGAGAATAAAAACTTTCCTGAGAAATACAATGAAAGAAGACGGATTAAATGCCCTTACTATGTTATCTTGTGAAAAAGAATTTATAAATGATTTCCCAAATTTTAATGAAAAAGTGATAGAACTGTTCTGCAAGTCAAAGACACGCAAAATGGACTTCGTTTATCGTCAGATGTAATCAAACTGTAGTGTTATATTTTGACTATTCCCTCAAAACAAACTGTACAATGAACAGTACCTGTCTGGAACAGTATGTCGGTGAAACTTATAAAGATTGGGTAAGCGTTCTTGTATTATACTTTTTAATTTTGAAATTATGCACTCCCTATGTGAACCACCCCGAGCCGCCACTGGTGGACGTCGATACGTAGAAGAAACCAAAAAATCCCCAGACACTAGAATCAAACAAAACAAGAAACTGTTTTGTCAAAGAGAAACCGAAAAACCCGCTTGGCACAATATGCTTGGGAAGCAGACCACCTGATAACTCAACTATTGCTATCAAAGACGAACATGGCACCAGAAAAAATATTAAAGAAGCGGCATATATGGCAACAGCTACTATTACGAAAAGCATACCGAGCCCGGAAATCAAAGAGGTCTAGACACAAATTCTTCGTGACAGCATAGGACGCAACAACTAACACTATACCACACAGGGCAGATTAAAGTTAGGCTGCTACAGATCCAACAGGACGCACACAAAAAAATTTCAAGTTTTAAAGAACTTCCAATAGCTTAGTAGCTAGTACGTTTGAAGAGCGAAAATCTATTCCAGATAAACGGGTTTTTTTCCTCACAAGTGCCACTAAGAAATTTTCCTCAATTTGCAAAAATTAAAAATTTAGGTATGAGTTTGGCAAGAAAAGGGCTGTAAGGGCCACCCTAAAGACTAAACAAGAATATCTGCTGAAACGACGGAGATTCAAAATTCAATAGACCATGGAAATAGCCAACAAGCAAACATTTCAAACTTTTTGGGCAAAATAGTTATTTGTATTACTAGGGAGGAATGTTACCTATTTTTTTCCTTGGATGAAGTAATCATCCTGTTTTCCTCCCATGTTTTGCATATAATTTTTTCTTTTTATCTACAAAATGATTTCTAAGAGTTATTATTATTTTAGAAATCATTCTAAATCTCGTTCATCAAAATACCGTAAGCTGTGCGTCGTTGCCATAGTATCCGTTTGTGTTTAAATTGTTTATTCAGTTATTCTTAGCAAGTGGTGTTTACAACAATGGATTCTGATAGTGATTTAAAAAAGAACTTTCCCCAAGATGTACGTGTAGAGGCTAAAGCTGCATCAGTGGATCTACTTCGACTTCCAAATTTAGATTAAAATATGAAATGGAATATTATTTTTTTTAAAGAAAGGATGGTGACGAGAAATGCCACAAAAGTGGCAGATGATGTAGTTTTGGTGTATTTTTCAAGTAAGTCCAAAACCCTTAAATCAGTGGTTCCCAAACTTATTTTGCCTACTGCCCACTTTGAGAATAAATTATTTTTTAGCGCCCCCATTTTTTCACCTACTCAAAAACCACTATAACTTCAAATTAAATTAATTATTGTGAGCTATATTAGCGGAGATTAAACATTCATTCTAAACGAGACTTTTACTATGGGTTATAGTAAAAGTCTCGTTTAGAATGAATGAGTTAACTTGAGACCTGAGCGTAGTAGGTAGTACACAACGGCGCTCAGGTCTCAAGTTAACTTTTACGGGCTACACCTGCCAATGAGAATGATTATTGAAACGCAACTTTATAGTATTCAGACAAAGTATCTTTTATTCAAAATTCAAAATAAAACAAACATAATCGATTCTAATATAAAAACTAATGTGAAGGATGAATCTGATGCTGTTTAATAAGTTTGTTGATATCAGGTTCCAATTTACTCAAGAACAGCCGCAAGTCACCACGTTCGGTAACATGCAAACGATTTCTCTTTTTAGTAAGCAGCGTTGCTACAGCACTAAATCCACGTTCACACAAATATGACGATGGGAATGCTATCAAGAATCGTTGAATGATTGACCACAATCCAGGGTACAATTGCGGGATCGGTTTTTGTAGCCAAAATTCTTGGTAGCCATTTTTGAACTTGATTTTTATTTCCTCGTTCGTTGTCAATTCTATAAGTTCTTCTTCCAGATGTGGTGATATTGCTGTGTTGACATTTGAAAACGGATCCAACACCCAGTCTGGTATTTCCAAGTTCAAAATATCCTGGTATCGTTCGGTGAAGTCAATGTGGAGCTTTTCCAAATGTTGGCAGTAGGCAAACAAGTCGTCGTTACTGCAGGATACTGATAAATTCGGAAAATTATGAAACTCACGTCTGCCCATATTCTTTTTGTGTAGAAGCAGTTTGGCTGCGAAAGCAGCAACGACATTTTTTGTTTTAATTAAATTTAGTTCATCGCCTTGCAGTTGGAGATTCATGTTGTTGAACAATTTATACAGGTCTGTCATGTAAGCTATATCATTTTTTGATGTAATGAGCTTGTTGCGCAATTCTGTATCTTTAGTTTCCAAAAACTCTATCACAGAGTCAAACAGGTTGTAAAATCGAGTCAGACAATTGCCTCTTGATAGCCAACGAACTTCGGTATGAAACAACAAACGGTTGAAATCTTCGTCATTAGTAACACAAAGCTGATGAAATAATCTATCATTCAAAGAGCAGTTACGGATTTTATTGACTGCTTTGATGACATATTGCAGTGATTGAAATAGTCGTTCACTTAAATTTCTAGCAACCAAATGTTGTCTATGAATAACGCAATGTACAGCAAGGACATCTGGAATTTTATTTTTTACGTACGCTATGAAGCCTTTATGGCACCCTGTCATAGCCGGAGCGCCATCCGTAGCAACTGATATAATATTTTTCAAGGGAATCTCTTTCTCATCACAAAACTTTTCCAATGTATTGAATATGGTTTCGCCTTTTGTATCGGTCTCTAAATTTCTAGCAAACAATAGTTCTTCACATATTTTCTCATCTTTAATAAACCTCACGTAAGACAGCAACAATGCTTCATTAGTTGGTAAAGTGGACTCATCGAGCTGAATTGAGAATTGACTAGTCCTCAGATGATTGCACAATGATTCTTCTATGTTTCCGGCCATTTCATCAATTCGTCTTTGCACAGAATTATTACTCAAAGGAATTTTTCCGATAATATCTGCGGCCGGTTTATGAAGCACAGTAGTTATTACTTCCTTTATTGCTGGCAAAATTAACACTTCTCCGATGTTGTGTGGTTTGCCTTTTTGAGCAATTAACAAAGAGATGTTGTACGAAGCTCGAAGTCCGTCGTCATCTTGCTTAGCAGCCGCCGAAAAGAGTTTTGCTACACTTGGCCGAGTATTATGCTTCTTCTCTAGGTCTTGAAAATATGCTACATTCTTGTCTTTCTTATCTGGATGCATTTTATTCAAATGATCTTGAAGTCTTGAAGGCTTCATTGCTTCATTCGAAAATGTTTTTAGGCATAGAAGGCACAAAGGCGACGATGGGTTTGTAGGATTTTCAATGAATCCGAATTTAATATATTCCGCACAGTATTGCCGTCTCTTCTTTTTTACTTCCGACATTGTTTTGTTTTGAGAAATACGTAAGTATAAGTGTTGAACTTAAGTACTGCTTATCTATTACGCGCGAAACCGCAAATGAAAATAAAATAAATATTACGTTGTTTATATAGGATTGCATAAGCAGCACGCACCGACAGGAATAAGACAAACATGCATAAACTCGTTTATCTCATTCGACGCTCAATCGTACTCAACAAGTAAGAACAAGTATTCTATGAACCAGCCGATTGATACAGTTGCCTTTTTATTTGTTTGTTTGTGTCTCTTTTCGTTTCGAAACGGAGCGACCGATTGATATGTTTTTTATTTTATTTATTCAATAAAACAGGACAGATATATGAACTACTCGGAGAGAAATATCGAACCGAGTTGGTTTGAGCAATCTCTTAATTAATATTAGTTGATGTTCACAAGCTGTAGTCGAGAGTAGGGATGGGACATCGGTGGGTAAACATCGATATCAAACATCGATGTTAACATCGTTGATCAACATCGATGGTTGCAAAATATCGACTACCAAACATCGATGTTTTTAAACATCGATAATTATATTTATAGATTTATTTTTTGGCAGTTTAACAAAAACTTTATTATAACTTAATTAATTTACGTCCTTAACAAAATGATATAAAAGATATCACTATTCAAAAAAAATAATAAAAGAAATATATACATTTATAATATGTAGTTAACTTTAGAAACTACTCAAAAAAAACTATATAAAAAAACAATATTATGCAATTACGCATGAAACAACCACATGACTTAAATCGTCTGATACTTAAAAAATATATACATTTACGTGTATCAAAGCTTTTTAAGAGAACGATTTTTATTTGGGATTTTATAGTCTTGCATTTTTTTTTGACTACGCTGGCAAATACCGAGATACATATGGATATGGTTTTATATTTCTGATGTGTCATCTTGCATTTAATACGTGTATCGTCGTGTATGATTGTACGCACTAGGGAATTTCCCGAAGAAGTATACATCGGTAATGTCTATCTCCCTTCTTTTTCTATGAAAATACGTTTACCTCCTTCACTTATTCTGCATGCATACATAATTTAACTTTTATTCTGCACATTAAAAGTACTATAAATTTATGTATTTAATTATATATTATTTAAATATTTATACTGAGTAATATTTAAAAGAGCCTAAAATGAAATATTCGAATTTATATGATATAGCACTGTGTAATTTAAATACTTCTTTTATTCGTAGACAATTTTACATCCTCGTAGCCTGTATGTGAGCTGTTAATTTGGAAACATTTTTGTATTTGTCAACAGAGGACGCTGTTTTATTTTGTGATTAGTGCAAATACATTTTGTCAAGCTTAAAAGTTCGATGTTCACTATATTTCTTCTAACATCGATAGTTTATCGATAAATCTAAATTGCAAACATCGATGCAAAAACATCGAACATCGATCCTAAAATATCGATGTTCAATGAACATCGATGTTTATCGCCCATCCCTAGTCGAGAGTCGAGAGCTCAGTCGGTGTCTAAGAGTCCTCCTAGATTCTAGATGAAATTACAAATCGCCCCCTAAGCCTTTACACAACGCCCCCATTTTTTTTCTGGGTCTCTTACCGCCCCCCTTTAGACCTGCAGCGCCCACAAGGGGGCGTTATCGCCCACTTTGGGAACCTATGCCTTAAATCATCAACAATGTCTCCACATTGTCACACAATGTCGCCACGACAACTTGTTGAGAACAAATGTTACTCTCTGAATGAAGGAAACGTCCTTTCTACAACGCAACTGGTAATAGGTGCGTACTGGAAATATTTACATACAAGGATAATGTAAATATCCAGTCGGAGAAGTTTATGGCTTTTCTGAAAAGACAAAGCATTGGATATGGAGCCAAAAAAGCCAATATGTTTCGCAGGGAATATATTAATAGATTTATTTGCGAAGCTCAAGATCATGATTATTTATTGATGAAAATACGATCAACTAGTTTTGTGAATTATTATTTTATTTATTTTTATTTTGACAGGTTGCCTTAATTATCGGAAAAGGCGGAGTCTGTCGTTCTAGAGAACTGACGAATATGATAATGAATAATATTCAACACAAAGGTAACCTTTTAGTCGTGAAGATTCCAAATTCAAAAACTAGCATCGAGAGAATAGATTTTTTCAGTCTAAAACGACAAGGAGCATGGCGGTCAACAACAGTAGCAGAGGGACACCTAGATGAGTCCATCTCATGGAAATGTCGTGTAGCCAATCAAAGTATATGCGTACAAACTTTGTCCAAAAATGTACGAAGTATAACAATTACACCGGCTGAGAGTGATTTAAAATATATATAAAGCAAATAATTGTATGTAAAGTTCTAAAAGTCGATTCTGAAAATAGTATTGGATCTGTTTCATCTAAGATAATTTTCAGTAATATTAATAATTGTACAATTAATATTAATACATAAATTCTGATTTTGTAGTGAAGCTTATTTCATTTTCTTTCATTTCCTCTATACCGAAGAAAATATTCATTTTGCTCCCTAGGGAGGAGAATGCCTCCTTTCGGCCCTAATTTGAGGGTGCAAAAGAGCCTACTTTTCATTGAAAGAGTAGAAAAAATTACTTTTGATTTCTGTTTTGTAAAATTTGGACAGTTCGTCGGTTTTGTATGACATTTGGATTCAATTAGTTCGAAGAGTTGCACTACTTATTGGTAATGATTAAAGGGCGGAATATATGCAAAGTGCATATATTTGCATATTTTGCATATTTTAACAAATTTCACAAAAAATTGCATATTTCGGCAAAAATAAAATTTGTGTGCATATTTTTATGTTTTTCGTTTTATGAAAAGATTAAGTGCGACCCTGTTTAGGAATTTCCAAGTAATCAGCTTGCCTAATGGAGAGCAGATGTGGTCTATTCTTTTATATTTATATTGTATAGTTTTTATTATTATATGGTTTATTGCCGGCAATTATTGGGTGTTTAGGAATTTCCAAGTAATCAGCTTGCCTAATGGAGAGCAGATGTGGTCTATTCTTTTATATTTATATTGTATAGTTTAGTTTGTCGATAGATTCCAGTGTGAAAAGAGTGATTTCGAAAATATTTTATTTCAAACGCCTAAAATGCCGAAAGCCGCTTCGTGGATTAAAAATTTTCCTGAGTTGGAGTTTAGTGGGGATAAAGTGTTTTGCAAAGTTTGTGCCAAAATCATTGTTTGTGAAAAGAAGTTCCAAATTGATCAACACTTGAAAACAGCTATGCATAAAGCTAAGTTGCAGAAAAATAAATCAGTGCCTGTTCAGCAGTGTGTGCAAACCGCATTTCAAAATGTCAAACCAAAGAGTGAAAAGGAGGTGTTTCATCAAGACTTATGCAAAGCTTTAGTCGCAGCAAATATACCTTTGAAGAAACTGCAAAATACACAATTCAGAGATTTTTTGCAAAAATGTTATAATCAAAACATCCCTGACGAATCCACACTTAGAAAGAAGAATGTGCAAACAGTATACGAAACCGTAATGGGAGAAATTAAAGTTACACTGGGCGATGAACATTTTTATATTATTGTTGATGAAAGCACAGACTCATGTGGTCGATATATCGCACATCTTATGATTGGAGGGCTTCGAGAAAATGAGCCAGGGAAACCATATTTAATATCTTCTAAACAGTTAGACAAAACAAATAATGAGACCGTAACTCGATTTATTCAGCAGTCTCTATCAAATTTTTTTTTACCAAATCCAGTTCCAATAGAGAAGTTTTTAGTGTTTTTGTCTGACGCAGCGCCGTATATGGTTAAAGTAGGCCAAAACTTAAAAATATTTTATCCCAATATGGTACATGTCACTTGTCTTTTACACGGGATAAACAGAGTTGCAGAAATTATTAGAACAGCATATCCCTTGGTGAACAAATTAATTTCAAATGTAAAGAAAGTGTTTTTGAAAGCACCTCTAAGAGTGCAGATCTATAGAGAGAAATTGCCAGGAGTTTGTTTACCTCCAGAGCCCGTAATTACTCGATGGGGAACATGAATTAAGGCCGCGATATTCTACGCAGACCATTTTGAAGCCATTAAAGACATAGTTTTAGATTTAGAAGACAATTCGCAGTGTGTAGTGCAAAGTCAAGCATTATTCAAAAATGTAAATTTAGCTAAGGAACTTGTTTTTATTAAGGTTAATTTTAGTTTTGTACCAGATATAATAACTTCGTTAGAAAGTAGGAATATAAGTTTAAGAGAATCAATTAATATTGTTGAAACTTTTTCCGACAAATGCAAAAAAGTTCCCGGTGATGTAGGAAATCAAGTAAGAAGGAAACTCGAAGTTATTGTGGGAAAGAATGAAGGCTTTAAGTATTTAATGGAAGTCAAAAATATTTTTGATAGTAAACCATCCAACAAGTAATACCTTGGCCTTATAACTTACTACCCAAATTAAAATATTGCACATCGGTAGATGTTGAAAGAACTTTTTCTTTGTACAAACATATTTTTACAGACAGAAGGCAAACATTTTTATTGGAAAATTTTGAAAAATATATCGTTATAAATGCATTTTATACTATTTCAGGTTGAAAATTGTACCTATTATGTTTTTATTTTAATTTTACTTAAAATAAATAATTTTTGTAAGAGTCGGCGTTTCTTTATTTCCATTTTTCCATGTTATATTCAAGGCATATAATTGCATATTTTGACAAATAAATGCATATTGTTGCATATTTCAGAGAAAAACGATGCATATATATGCGCATATTTTAACTGAATTGACGTGCATATATTCCGCCCTTTAGTAATGATTATTATAAACAAATTATAAAACCAGCCCAGAAATTATCAAAACAAACCTCGTATCTCTCATCTTCTGAATCATCTTGCACATCTACTTATAATTAATCATAAGGACAATTAATACAATTTAATAGATAAAGATCAGATATACCTACTAATTTTAAATTGCTATTAGTATATTTTAAGATTCTGAGTCATATCTTCTTAAATTATTGTCTATGAGTTTTTCAAATACGCTTCTATTATATAGATTATTATCATTGTTATTATTTATTTTATAGACAAAAGAAAGTCAATAATAATATCAATTAACCTTCAAATATATCGATTTTTGTATACCTTACCGATGAAACATACTATGCTAATATTATCTCCTAGTTACTGATAAGACAGATTGAAACAACATAATCCATATCCAATTGTTTTCTAAATATTCGACTTTATTAAGCCATGACAACTGCATCTCTGAGTAGAAAATTTTGTTGTAAGAAATGAAGCCTTTAACAATTATTTTTGATAGGCCTTACAATACTTATTTTGTTGGTCAAACAGTGAAAGGTAGGGTTGAGTTTACGTCAAGCAAAACAAAAAAGATAAGAGGTATGTAAAAGCCTATTTTGCAAATTTTTATCGGTGAATTTAATACTTACTTTGGTTTAAAATATTTAGGCATAATTTTACAAGTGAAAGGTGAAGCTAGTGTAAGTTGGAAAGGTAAAGAAGTAGTGGCAGTTCATGAAAATGGAAAAAATAATAAAACAGAATCAGTAACCTATCAAGGAAAGGAAGAATATTTTCGTGTGGAATATTATTGTATGGGTAGCAAAGAAAGTAAGTTACAATTATATGAATATTTTGAAAAATTTATAATTATTTTTAATGCGTTTTTTAAATAATAGATGAAGGAACAATTCTGCCTATAGGGAAACACGTCTATCCTTTTTCTTTCGTTTTACCAATTAATATGCCATCCTCTTTCGAAGGAAAACACGGTTATATCCGTTACACCATAAAAATAATTGTAGAGAGACCGTCCAAGTCGAATAAAGAAACTAAAACAGCATTTACAGTGATATCCCCCTACGTGCTTAATCTAAATCATGCAAATTTAGAGGTAATCATCAATTCATGAGGTTGATTGATGGATGTTAATGCCTTAACACAATAGCATGATATTGTTTATTTTTAAGGAACAAGTTAAGGTTTCGGGTGAAAAATATTTTGGCTGGGCATGCTTCACCAGTGGACCTTTAGAGTATATAATGACACTACCGAAATCCGGCTTTGTACCTGGAGAAAATTTGACAGCCGTGATAGAAATTGATAACAATTCGAATATACCAATAACAGAAGTGATACTGAAATTACAACAGGTAACTTAAAAATCGAATTGTTTTTTTTTAAGTTTTACTTAAGATGTTTGATTAGGACATTTAACCACAGTAACTTGTGAACTAAGCGGTAGGGTGTCATGAAATTTTGACACGTATAAGTTTGAAGGTTGGTAGGTACTTCCTAAAAATCATATGGTTTTGCAAGACCAATTGGATCTTTAATGAACTTAATTCTGGTAATCTCAAAATATTGATCCTTATGTAGCGCCATATAGTAGTGCACAAAAGAAATAATTTCTAATTTTTTATTGAACGAAACTTTGAAATAACACTAAACATTAACTTTACAATAATTAATATTAATATTTTTAAAATAATGAAATAGAACGAAATAAAATTAAAAATGGGTTGCTGAAAATGAACTTGTTGGGTAGTTTCAAGAATAACAATTTTAAATCTTGGATTGAGTTGGTCTGTACTTGATGTAAATCCATTTCATGTGAAATAAAACAAACAAATGTTTATGATTTACACTGTATTTAATATTTAATAACAACAACAACGACAGCTATTTCGCTACACTGTAGCTTCTTCAGATTGACATATAATAACTACCTACATACACTTAAACTCATATATACAGGGTCCGCCATCCGTCTGGGATTGTCATATTACGGCTTTAATATTGCAAAATTCGAAAAGTTATGTAATGTAGGTGGTAGCCGACTAGTAGGAGCACAAAATAAAATTATTGGTAATTATACAAAGTGTTCAGGAAAGGAGTGTGATGTCAAAGTTGTATTTTTTTAAATGGAACACCCGGTATATTATGTGATTTTTGAATTGCGCAATTAAAAATATTGGGATTTCATATGGGATTGTATTGACCTAAAGCTTACGTTTTGGGAGTTATGGACGCATCAATTGGAAAAAATGCTATAATCTAGCAGGATGTGGATTGGTTAGTATAGTATTTAGAAATATCGTGCTTATCATGAAGTTTTCCACGTTAGTATACTTTTATTCAGAGGTATTAATTTTAACCTACATCAATCTGTTATACAGGGTGTTCATCATACGCGAATACTAATTTTTCTCAATTTTTTCAAATGGAACACCCTGTATATTATTACCAATTGTTAAAAAGGGCACTTCTAGCTTTCATTTGATATAAGGGTATGGCTGTCTAACTCCAATAATTTTCAAGAAACATCGAATTAACGTTTGAAATTTAACATCTTTAATAACATTTTGTAGAAATTATTTTACATCTACTCATACATTGATATTGCACTACGAAAATGAGCACAAAGTAATATCAAAAATGGAAATTTACAACAAATGTTCAAAAACTCGGCCATCATTTGCTATGCAAATGTCAAGTCTTCGAATAAACGATATCCTAACATGTTCCAAAATTTCAGGAGAAATATTTCTAAATGCTTGAGAAATTCTAATTTGCATATTTTCGGCTGTTGTTGGTGCTACTGAGTAAACCTGTTGTTTTATGTGTCCCCACAGAAAAAAGTCTACCGGAGTTAGATCAGGGAGTCTATTCTTGAATCGTTCGAAGCGACGAGGTAATGCGATGCGGTCGAACGGTCCAGTAACGCATGGTCTGTCAAATCCGTATTCTCGAAATATCGCTTCGAGTGTGCGTTACGGATGTACGTCGAAGTAGAATCGGACGCTCATGAATAGAATAGGCGATCCTTTTCTATTCAATGGCAAGCATGATAACCAATCCCAGCAGGGTATTTAAAATTCACAGCGGGCGGGTAATACTTAAAAGATACGCATACAACAATTATACCCATCAATTGTCTATGTACGTAACACTTGTTTCTTCATATATTTTCAAATTATAATTGTATTTTTGGAACACTTGCGCCCATTCGTTGACCAGCTACCGCGTTATAAACATGGAACACAGACGAAGTGCCATTTCTCAAGAACAAAAAACAGCGTAGGAAATATTCAGAGGGAACTTGGCCCCCAAATGCCTGGTGGAGGCATTTGCCACGAAAATATAATTAAATTACTTAATCCCACCAGTATAAGTGGAATATCAATAGTAGAAACGCCGATAGATTTTGTAAGTTTAAATAAATAAATGCTTTATTAAAAACTGAATAAAAAACATTTTTAGGACTTTGATCCAATAGTAATTAAATTCACAAGACTATTTTAGCTTTCACTTGGTTTTATTCAAATAGATTTACAACAATGTACAAAGTATCAACCAAATTCTACATGTATCTCAATTAATAAGTAATTTATAGATATAAAATGTATAACGTTAATCATTCATATATATAATTATCACAGAAAATGAATATTTATTCCACGACAAACTGGGTGAAACAAAAATTAAATCAATGAGTAAGTGTACAAACATAAGTAAATATCAAATATATTAATTAAATATAATTTTTTAATTCAACAGATCCACAACAAAGTACATCATCAACCACATCAGTTGTACATTGATAGAATGATATCCCTTTCTATTTAAAAAAATATGCTCTGGATACACTGGATCATCTTTTACTGGCACTACTATGGCTACATGAGGCCAATCAATACACCCAATAAAACTCGGAAAGCCATATTTTCTGTAAAATCTGAAATAAAATTGTTAGTTACACTTATAATTTAGTTACAGAATTCCTTATATTTGCCATTTCCCTTACGTTTTTTGGAAACTTCACCCATGCATTGAATATATCATCAATATTCACTGCCCGTAGCAAAAAATCTTAATACTGTTAGAAACTATAAATAAAATAGTCATCCACATAACATCCTCACCTATTATATTTGATACTACCTTTATTTCAGCATTTAAGCTGAAGCCCGAGATGGGGGAGCAGTATTAACCTCAACTAAATGTATTATGTGTTAAGGCTTTTGATAACCAAACCATTTTTATAAATTGATGTTCAGTCACATCAAATGCATTACTTTTTGTATATACTGTTCTATTTGCTCTTAATGCATCTTCTTCCAGAATGTCTCTGATTTCATTAACAAATATATTTGCAGCTCGTATTACATTTGCCATCTAAAATATTAATTCTTTCACCAACAGTTCCATAAGTAATTAATGAATAAAATGCTAATAAAAATAAAAGTGTGATGTATAGAATGTCACCAGAAATGTAAGAATTTAACAAGTGCGTGTATTTAGTTGTTATAATAATAATAATTGTAGGTGTAACTACTTACTTTTATCCTAAAATCGTCGAGTTAAAAATATTCTAATTTTATTTAGCAAAATCGACAACGTAAACAAAAACCTGGAAAAAAAATATGTAAATGTGTAAAAGAATTTAAAATAATATTTTTTCCAGTACATGTAAATATGTATACAACATCCTACTGACTAATAATTGTTCTTCCACTAGCAATAAGAACTACTTTTAGATTTAAATTAACATAATAATGTATTCAACTGTCAAATATTCAACTGTAACGAACGCAAAGACCATTCGATGTGTTTCATACGCCGGACAGCGCATATGCGATCTCATTCGGAACGAAAATTGATTCCAGAATACCAATTCGAACGAAATAAGATAGGCGACCGCAACGGACGTACGATCTCAGTTCAAGAATAGACCCCCAGGAGACCTAGCAGGCCATGAGATAGGACCTCCTCGCCCTATCCATCTTTCAGGAAGCCACTCTTGCAAATAATTCCTGACTGCTTGATGATAATGTGCTGGCGCACCGTCCTGCTGTAGGTACATCTGTTGCCTAGTTGCTAAATCAACATCGTCCAAAAGCAGCGGAAGTTCATTTCTTAAAAATTCTAAATATCTTTCGCCAGTCAATTTACCATTTAAAAAATACGGTCCTATAACATGTGATCCTAGTATGCCTCCCCAAACATTTAATGACCACTGATGTTGATGATCAATGTATCTAACCCAGTGGGGATTTTCGGTGGCATAATAATGCATATTGTGCCTGTTAAGTGAACCATTGTGTCGAAATGACGCCTCATCACTAAACAGAATACAGTCTAACATTTCTGGGCGGATTTGGAGCCTTTGTCTCATTTCTTGGCAAAATTCTAGTCTATGCTCTAAGTCATCTTCATTTAACTGCTGATGAAGTTCCATATGATAAGGATGAAAATTGTATTTTTTCAGTATTCTTCTAACTGATGTTTCACTAATTCCCGTATCTAAACTGATATTACTCACACTCGCATGGGGATTTTCTTCTACGGATAACAGCACAGATAATTTATTATCTTCATTAGAAATTAGAGGATGTGTGAATACCTTTTTAGGATACGCAACGCTACCTCTAGCATCGAACCTTTCTTTTAGTTTTTCAAATGCCGTTGGCTTAGGTTTACGTAAATTCCGATAACGTTGCGCGTACAACCTATTTGCTAATAAACAGTTACCAGAACATTCTCCCAAAATGTATACCATATTATTTATCATTTCCGGAACGGAAAAATTCATCTTTAATCACAAAATTATGACAGCAATGACAGACTAGCTGCGCACAAGGAAAAAGTCAAACTCTTTTGTTCAATTTTATTTAAACTAGCCATGCCTACATGAGTTTTTATACAATACGTATTTATTCGTATGTGTATTTTTGTTGTTAAAGACAGAGAGCAACTGTGGCCACAGGCTTCCTTCTGGGCAGTTGGATAATAAAGAAAGATCATTACGTTAAGGCCACTAAAAACTTTGTGCTTATTTTCGTAGTGCAATATCAATGTACGAGTAGATGTAAATAATTTCTACAAAATGCTATTAAAAATGTTAAATTTCAAACGTTAATTCGATGTTTCTTGAAAACTATGGGAGTTAGACAGCCATACCCTTATATCAAATGAAAGCTAGAAGTGCCCTTATTAACAATTGGTAATAATATACAGGGTGTTCCATTTGAAAAAATTGAGAAAAATTAGTATTCGCGTATGATGAACACCCTGTATAACAGATTGATGTAGCTTAAAATTAATACCTCGGAATAAAAGTATACTAACGTGGAAAACTTCATGATAAGCACGATATTTCTAAACACTATACTAACCAATCCACATTCTGCTAGATTATGGCATTTTTTCCAATTGATGCGTCCATAACTCCCAAAACGTAAGCTTTATGTCAATACAATCCCATATGAAATCCCAATATTTTTAATTGCGCAATTCAAAAATCACATAATATACCGGGTGTTCCATTTAAAAAAATACAACTTTGACATCACACTCCTTTCCTGAACACTTTGTATAATTACCAATAATTTTATTTTGTGCTCCTACTAGTCGGCTACCACCTACATTACATAACTTTTCGAATTTTGCAATATTAAAGCCGTAATATGACAATCCCGGACGGATGGCGGACCCTGTATATAGTTTTCTGTTATTAGGAATTCTTAGAACTAATATATCAAGAACAATTTCTTGTCTAAAAGTATCGGGTCTATACAAAAAGTACATGTAACTAAAGATATTGCTAACAGATGTGTGTGAAATTAGGGAAACTGTATTACTGACGGAACAGATTTAACAATGGTGATGAGTTTAGGTCTACTTGATCGTTTAATAGGTTGTCTGAATGTTTATATTTATTAATTTCTAATGTCTCTAGTAAATCTAGTTTAGTACTTTTATTTTCGACGTGAAGAATATCAAAATCTTTATTAAAACTGTGACTATTTTCTATCAAATGATTTGCGTAAGTCGATTCATTTTTTCGGTTTATGTAAGCAGAGTAATGATCAGCGATCCGTGTTTTAAAAGCTCTTCCTGTTTGACCTATATATCCTTTAGTACATGTACCACAATTTAACCTATAGACTCCCGATTTATTGTTGTGATTAGTTTTTCCTTTATTATTTTTGATGTATTTCGCAAGGTTATTGTTAGTGTAATGTTAATTTTCTCTTTTTGAAGTAATTTTGTTAATTTTATTTGGTCCTCCCCTAAGTAAGTGAAAGATTTGAACTTTTTAATTGTATTGTCTTTAGTAACTGGATAAATTTCTTGTAAAGTTTTGTTGAATAATCTCTTAGAAATTAATTTATCTATTAAATTTGGGTCGTATCCATTATTATAAGCAATTTGCTTAATAATGTTATATCCTTTCCTATAGTTTGAAGTGGACATAGGTATACTAATTAATCTATGGATCATACTGTGGAAAGCTGCTAGTTTGTGCTGGTATGGATGGTTGGATTTGTTATGAATGGTTATGTCAGTATGTGATTCTTTGTGGTAAATTGAATTATTTCACATGAAATGGATTTACATCAAGTAAAGACCAACTCAATCCAAGATTTGAAAGAAGCAGTATCTAGTTGCCTGGTCCGCTATTATTTTAAACTTATTTTACATACAAAAGTGACAACTCAAAATATATGGTTTTACAATATGTGCATAAAGAATTCAGTGGTGCCACATTACATAAATTTGAAGACTAACAACATTAGTACAAGTGCTGAAAAAAGTAGAAAAGCAGGTATGAAGAGATGGATGATTGAAGATAGGAAACTGCAGTATTCTAAACGGGATTCCACTTATTTATATCTTAAGGTAGTACATTCAGAATTAACTTATTGACTTAACCCGATAGAATTCGACTTAATAGACACTAAGATTAGAACTAAAGTCAATGAAATAATCCATAAAAAATACTTAACACAAAGGAAAAAAATAGTCATTAATCAATAAAAAATTAAGTATAGAACATTCTTACAGCAATTTTTCAGAACATAAGTTTTTTAATAGATTTAGCTATCTCAGTAGCACAGAGTTCAATGAAAAAGAAATTGATGTATTAAGCAAAGGTTTTAATTACAACATAAAAACAGAAATTAGAAATAAAGATTTAGAACTATTAGCAGTAGAAACTGAGTTAGCATTAAAGGAAAGTAACAACATGAATACTAAATATCAAGCAAGCAAGATTATTAAACATTTAAATCGAACCACGACGCTTAACAATGATAGTCAAATAGCTAAGAATATTAAGAATAAAGCAAAAGATAATAATTTAATTTTCACACGGGCAGATAACGGAAAAACAGTGATAGCATTAAATAAAGTAGATTTTAGATCAAAAACTAATCAATTTCTAGATCCAGAAAAATATATTGTAATCCAAAAAGACCCGACAATAGCCTTTCAAAAAACAAATCATTAAGACGATTAATAATTCACCTAGCCTGTTTAATATTAGTAATTATTATGAAAGATATAAATTAAAAGTAGTGAATCCACAACCACCGAAACTATATTCTTTAATTAAATTGCATAAAGAAAATAATCCGATCAGACCAGTTGTTTCATATATTACAGCACCAGCAGTTAAAGTTTCAAAATGTTTGATAGATATTATAATTAAGCATACGAAATTCAAACCTAAATATAGTATCGAAAATAGTTTCCAAATAATCAATAATATGAAAGATCTTAAGTTACCTGATAACACTAAATTAATTTCATTCGATGTAAAAAACCTTTTCCCGAGTGTACCACCTACTGAAACAGTTGAATTAATTAAAAGGATGTTAGAATGTAACAAAACTAACATTCTTATAAAAGATGAGATTTTACAATTATTATCTGTTTGCTTAGAACAGAATTACTTTTCATTTGAGAATAAATTTTATAAGTGCAATAGTGGTTTAATTATGGGAAATCCTTTATCGCCTCTTTTAGCAAAAATTTTTATGGACAATTTAGAAAGTAAGATTTTTGAGAATGATATGTTAACTAAGAACGTATTATTTTCGTACAGACACGTTGACGACATTTTGGTAGGATACACAGGTACAAACAGACAATTGAATAATTTATTTGAGTTTATTAATTCTATTAATTCTCATATTACGTTTACACTAGAAAAAGAAGTGAATAATAGTATCAATTTCTTAGATCTTACGTTAAAAAAAGTCAATAACCAAGTGCAATTTTCAATTTACCACAAAGAATCACATACTGACATAACCATTCATAACAAATCCAACCATCCATACCAACACAAACTAGCAGCTTTCCACAGTATGATCCATAGATTAATTAGTATACCTATGTCCACTTCAGACAATAGGAAAGAATATAACATTATTAAACAAATTGCCTATAATAATGGATACGACCCAAATTTAATAGATAAATTAATTTCTAAGAGATTATTCAACAAAAGTTTACAAGAAATTTATCCAGTTACTAAAGACAATACAATTAAAAAGTTCACTTACTTAGGGGTGGACCAAATAAAACTAACAAAATTACTTAAAAAAGAGAAAATTAACATTACATACAAAACTAACAATAACCTTGCGAAATACATCAAAAATAATAAAGGAAAAACTAATCACAACAATAAATCGGGAATCTATAGGTTAAATTGTGGTACATGTACTAAAGGATATATAGGTCAAACAGGAAGAGCTTTTAAAACACGGATCGCTGATCATTACTCTGCTTACTTAAACCGAAAAAATGATTCGACTTACGCGAATCATTTGATAGAAAATAGTCACAGTTTTAATACAGATTTTGATATTCTTCACGTCGAAAATAAAAGTACTAAACTAGATTTACTAGAGACATTAGAAATTAATAAATATAAACATTCAGACAACCTATTAAACGATCAAGTAGATTTAAACTCATCACCATTGTTAAATCTGTTCAGTCAGTAATACAGTTTCCCTAATTTCACACACATCTGTTAGCAATATATTTAGTTACATGTACTTTTTGTATAGACCCGATACTTTTAGATAAGAAATTGTTCTTGATATATCAGTTCTAAGAATTCCTAATAACAGAAAACTATATATATGAGTTTAAGTGTATGTAGGTAGTTATTATATGTCAATCTGAAGAAGCTACCGTGTAGCGAAACAGCTGTCGTTGTTGTTGTTATTAAATATTAAATACAGTGTAAATCATAAACATTTGTTTGTTTTATTTCCCATAACAATTTTACTTACATTTCTAATTTTTCATAACAATTCAGAGCTAACACTAATTGGGGTTCAATAATGTTATAAAGTGTTTGTTTGGATTTTGTATATGCCTTCTTAGATTTTAAAAAATGTTATTAACGTAATCGACGCTTTCAACTGTATTGGAAGATTTTGAAGCTTTACTATACCACATCGCAATATTTGCCTCATGAAATTTCACATTTCCTCTACAGAATCGGAACTAAATGATCTTGTTAAGACAAAAGTAATTTTGTTGTACAGTATACTTAAATATCACAATAAACTGATATACATCCATGTACCTACACAATTATTAAAAGAAATGTAGAATATTCCCAAATAACACCGTTTAAAAAGTAATATTCACTAAACTCTCCTCTGATGTTCTTTTTCCCATTATGGCACTATTACGATTTGCTAATTTAGTTAGTTAGTTATAGTGATGCACTCTTTGGTGATGCTTGTACCAAATCTGTTAGTATTTCTATGCACACATTTTAAGACAGGCTAAAATTTCCTTTATAACACTAATCATTTTCTTGTTGGCACTTCTCAACTTTACCATAACAGGGCGCATTATTATTGGTAATAATTAGACCATTTTAATAATTATTATAGGATCTTTATTTATCCAACAGGTGCAAGTCTAATTACAGAACAAAAATTGACAATGTTGAAATATTCATAATAAACCCACTTGTATCCTTTTTAAAATTGTACTAAATTAACCCTCAAATACCTTGATTTCACATTTTCAGACTTAATATTAGTGACCAAATAACGTCTAGCAAAGCTGCTTCACTTCAACACGGCAATTTTTCCATTAGAATTTTATATATCTACAAATATTTAATATATAAATTTAACCTAAAAATGCCAAAAATTATAGCTTTTTACGAAGAATGTTCCTTATACAACATTTCTGGCTATAACACACATATTTGCATTTCTTTCAAAACGACTCGATACCGTTTTTGATCTATAAAATTCACTTTTAAAAAATATATTATACCATTTTTTTTTATATAATCGTAGTTTACAACGTACCGCTCTCAAAAGCCATCACAAACTACCAAACAAGAAGAA
The DNA here is from genome assembly GCA_963170755.1 of Amphimallon solstitiale. Classification (NCBI taxonomy): domain Eukaryota; kingdom Metazoa; phylum Arthropoda; class Insecta; order Coleoptera; family Scarabaeidae; genus Amphimallon; species Amphimallon solstitiale. Next base: position 114,962,273 of record OY720677.1, read on the forward strand.
CTAGTTCTGGAAAAAATCAAATTAGGGGAGCTAGGCAAACGTGTATCGAATACATGGAGGCACTCCCTTGTAATTCCGCCAGCACCACCTTCTAATTTACAAAATTGTACAATAATATCTACAGATTATTACTTACTGGTGAGTTATCTTCGTATAAACAACATAAACGATTAACATTCATTATAATTCTAATTTACAGCTGGAAATTAAAGTTTCTTACAATATTGTTACGTTTTTTTTTTTGGTTGCATTTTATCCGTTAATGGCTTATTTTAATTGACGGAATACGTAATTAATTTTTGATTTAATTTATGTCGTTTTTCTACTACTACTGCCATCTGGAGTAGGAGTGCTTAAGATTCCTGTTTCACGCGTCTGCCTTGCTGCAGGTGTGTGTAACGTATACGGGCATTGTTGGGTAGATGGCGTCTGTTGTTAATTTAATTAATTTGTTACTTTTACTTTGTCTAACTTCTTCTTTTTTTAACTTCTTTGGGCCCAGAGTTATGCAACAAATTATTAATAATTATTTTCCATTTTTCTATGGTTAATTGAACCTGTATTTCTGTCGTACGTTTTAAGTATTAGTTGGTTCATTTGTTCGCTTAGGGCGTTTGCCATAGTTGGGTTGTTTGGTCGGGTTCTGACACGTTAGGCTTTTTCTCTTTGATTTGTAACGTTCGTTGAGAAGGTTGGACACGAGAGAGCAGAATCTTTTCCCTTGGCTGCCTTGAGAATATGGAAAGTTAAGTTTTATCGTCGATAATCGCTTCCAAAAGCGGATTTTATTGTGATTCTCGAGGTTTATTGGTAAATTTTTGACGTTTATTTGAGTCTTACAAGGATATTTCTTCTGCTTGGGAATTGTTTAAGCTGCTCTGCTGGTGTTAGGCCTGACATAAACCTTATTTGAGCATTTTGGTGTGGAATTAATACGAGAGAAACACGTGCTAGTAATTTTCCAACGTCCAGGAATTGTGGTTAGATCTTGTGGTGAGGGCACATTTAAGGTGCAGTTTATTGGTACACTGTAGCCTTCGAACGCTATCATTTGAGGTGTCGTAAACCCAAGATAGGAGGGCATATACCTGGTATCGTGTGGATCCGAAGGATTTGTCGTGTTTGGAAGCTGTGGATGTGATGTTTTAAGGTATTGTGTCTGTGTGAATCTTTCTCTGATATTACCCAGAGGGTAGAATTTAATTGACTTAGCAGTTTGACAAAATTTGTGTCAATAACGTACAATTTGAACAGTGAATTTCAATTTTCCGGCCTAATTTATCAAATAAGTAATCGTAAATTCCTAATCTAACTTCTTATGGCCTGTGAGCCTTTATGTTTTTTTGAATTAATTAATTTAACGTAGTTATTAACAATAGTGACCCCATTTGGAGGTTACTTTGACATTTTTGGAGACGTTACGTAGCCATTTTTATTTTTGGATTTAGAAATTGAATTAAATTTTGGATGTGTGTGGCAGTGTGGCCTCACATCGATCTTGTGTAAATTCGTAGATAATTTTTGATGCATTTAATCAATGTTTGTAATTTAATTTTGGTGTAATTCCGTAAGGAATTAATGAATTTTATGTAATTGCATATTCTACTTGTAAAGCATAGTTAACTAGCGCTATTTCTTTATAGAATTAGATATTTTACAACTATAAGTCTGATTTCTAACGTCGAATAGATTGTCGAATGCCTCTGGTATACAGAGTGTTTCATTTTGGTTGACGTGTTGCATTATACGAGCAAACTGTTCGACTTTAAAGGGACTTTTGGCAAATTGCCTTATAACTGTGTACTTGTAAGAATATTGTTGGTGGATCAATGTTAGTTTATAAGTTGTTCTTGTGTTCACCTTTTAACTTCTTTTAATTGAACTTCTAAAATTTGTAATATTACGACACTGAATTTGCAACGGAGTTGCGTGTGTGTTTCACTTCATTGTTTTTTTCCTGCCTTGATCTAGTTACCTCGTGGAAGTTAGAGATTGTATATATAGCCGTTTTTTTTTTTTTTTTTTGTACAAGTACTGGAAATACGCTGTTGAATCTGAGAACTAATTTTAATAAACTGTTTGTTAAGTTGAATGAGTGTGTATTGGTCTTATTTACTTATCACCTGGGGGTTTTATATTGGATCTGGTCCGGGGTCTGAATATCTGTTGGGCTCAGCACATTATTACGGATAGGCGCCCTGACATCATAACCTTCGACTTAGTACGGTGTTCGAACTCGCCCTCCCCGACTGTAGCTGGAGGCAGTGCTGACTCCCATATTTAACATCGACCCTTGGGGAAGTAAGAGGTAAGACTGGGTGGTATAAGTTGGTGATTAATTAATAGACAAGCGTCCTTTGAAATTTTAAAAAGAAGGTTAGTTACCGTGGTGGTGCTTAATTCACTACCTTCTTTGAATTTAATTACAAGAGGGTAGCAAGGATTTTTAGCGCCCAACGTGTGGGGCCTTAGAAAAGGGTTTTAGCGGCCGTTTTTTTTAATAAATCAAGAATTTTAGATTTTGGGAATTTTCAGAAAACTTTTGAATCATCTTCAGGAATTAATTAATTTTAGCATTGAAGACCTTGTCTTTTTTTGTTTTGAGTAAAGTAAAGTATATCCCAGCTTATATCACAGTTACGTCTTACGTTGTATGTGTGATGATGTATGTTTGATGTTTTGATAGCACCGATTGGACTTAGGGAAAATTTTCGACCTTTTGATATTTCTTGGGGAATAATTTCTTTTCCGTAGGCAATTCATTTCCGTATATTGTATAGTATCGTATTGTTCTCCAAGAATTTTTGATTATCTTATACTGATTTTTGATTTTTCCCTCAGTATAGTAATTTCGGGTGTTACAAGTAATTTGGATAATAGAAGTACAGTAGACATTGGTGTATCAATTGTATGTATAGGTTCACGTGAAGAAGTGGAAGTAACTTTGATTTGTGTCAGTCAGTTTAAGATTGAATCTTTGACGTCTTAAATTAAATTCAATAACGTTGCCACATTGTAATTAAATTGTGGGAAGGAATTTATAGCGGAGTATTCACTTGCCGGGTATTCATTGTAGAATTTTAGAATTTCGATTACGTCATTATGGATCTTAAGATAGAAATTAACAGACTGAATAAAGATGAGTTAGAGTACGAGTTAGCGAGATACGGTTCAACGAGTGGGGGTACGGTCGAGGAGTTGCGTCGCTCCTTAAGAGTTATGCAACGTTTTTGTAAGGATCCTGAAACTTTAGTACCGGTGTATCCGTTTACATTCACTCAAGATGCTGATGCCCTTAAGGCAAAAATTGATGTTATCACGACAACCTTGGCTACTTTTTCGGATACGCGGACTTCATCGGCGTACAAGAAGTTGTCGACTTCTTTGGCTTGTGCTTTCGGTCGTGCGCAACGTAGTAAACCAATAACGGAAACAGAAATTGAACAACGTGCACAACTTGTGTCTCAAATTTGTACTCTGGGGGTGCGATTAACCATTAAGGCTAGAGCGGCTCGCAAAAGCACTATGCTTGGACAGAGCACAATTTTAGATTTAACCACCGGAGGACCGTTAGTAAATTTCGAGTCCGAAGAGTCATCTAGTGATGGGGAATCCGAACCTATTGTGGCCAATCCGGTTTCGCCTTTGAGACCTGTTCCGGTCGCGACGTGGGGACTAAAATTTTCGGGAAACCCTCGCGAAATGTCTGTGAACGCTTTCATTGAACGTGTGAACGAACTTAAGGTCGCGCGTCATTCAACTGACGAAATTTTATTCAATTCCGCTATAGATATTTTTACGGGAGATGCCTTGATTTGGTATCGTGCTAATAAAGATTCCTTCTTTAATTGGTCTGATGTATTGGATGGTTTGAGGACTGAATTTTTGGCTCCCGATTATGATGATCGATTATTTGACGAGATTAAGCATCGAACTCAGGGTTCTCTTGAGTCGATTGGCATCTATGTTTCCATGATGAAAAATCTATTCTCACGTCTATGTACTAATGTTCCTGAAGCCACTCAGCTTAAGATTATGCTGAAAAATCTTTTGCCATTTTATCAGACACAGTTTGGTTTAGTTGAAATCACGTCTATCGCCCAACTCTTAAAATATGGTAAACAACTTGAAGCTCGCAGAATTTCAGTCGAAGCTTATGTTCCTCCTCCTACTCGTGGCAAATCACTTGAGCCAGACCTTGCTTGTGTGTCGGCACCTAAGGTTCCTGTGAAATGTAATGTCATGGAGGCTGGTACTTCTAAGACTTCCTTTCCCTTCAAGTGTTGGAATTGTGGAGTTGTGGGTCATCGTTCGGGTCAATGCTCACGACCTCGTAAGAAACATTGCTACCGTTGTGGTAAACCAAATGTGACTGTTCCGTCTTGTCCTTCATGTTCGGGAAACGCTCGTCGGACGTCCTAAGTCGTCGTTTGGGACGCCGTTTTGATAATTCGACGAATAGTAGACATAAGAATCAGATAGATTTTATTCTCGCGAACGCTCGTGGTGACGAACGTCCTTATTTAAATGTGTCAATCTTTAATCGGTCATTCTTAGGTCTTCTTGACTCTGGCGCCTCACGCACTATTTTGGGGGGTCCTGGTTGGAATACTATACGTTCCATGAATATTCCATTGAAGTCTAAAATTACGGTATGTACTGTAGCAAATGGACAGAAGTGTCGATCTTTGGGTGAAATCTCAGTGCCTATGGGTCTTCGTGATCAAATTAGCGTTATAGATATTTTGGTTGTCCCTTCTTTACCGCATACGTTGATCTTGGGCGCGGATTTCTGGAAAATTATGGGTATTGTCCCTGACCTTCGACGTGGTGAGTGGGTATTTTCGTCTGAACCTGCTTCGATTAATACGATAGGAATTGAACATGTTCTTTCTGACGTTCAGCAACAACAATTAGATCAACTCATTAACAATCATTTTTCGAAATCGACTAAAGAATTAGGTTGTACTAATTTAGTGGAACATCGTATTGTTGTCCATGGTCCGCCTATTAAACAAAGATATTACCCTATTTCTCCTGCTATGCAGAAAATCGTCGATAAAGAGTTGAATCGCATGTTAGAACTGGGTGTTGTTGAAAAGTCTAATAGTCCTTGGTCGTCTCCTATTTTGTTGGTTCCGAAGAAAGATAAAACCTATAGATTTTGCATTGACTATAGGAAGCTCAATAAAGTTACGGAACGTGATGCCTACCCTTTGCCTTATGTAACGAATACCTTGGATAAACTTCGTGATGCTAAGTTCTTGACTTCCTTGGACATTAAATCCGCCTATTGGCAAATCCCTATTGAGGAGTCGTCTCGACCTTATACCGCCTTTACTGTCCCTAATCGGGGTTTGTTCCAGTGTCGTCGCTTGCCTTTTGGACTCTCAAATTCTCCTGCCGTCTGGATGCGCTTCATTGATCAGGTTTTAGGTCCTGAATTTGAACCGCATGTCTTCGTCTACTTGGATGATATCATCATTGTTACGTCCACTTTCGAAAAACATTTGGAAATTTTAAGTGAAGTTCTTTCCCGTATAGAGACTGCTGGTCTCACTCTAAATCGTGAGAAATGTTTATTTTGCCGTGATGAGCTGAAATATTTGGGTTACGTGATTAATAAACAGGGTTTGTTGGTTGATCCTGACAAAGTTAAAGCCATTCTTGAAATTCCGACACCAACTTCAGTATCTGGCGTTAGACGTATTGTTGGTATGGCGTCTTGGTATCGTCGGTTCATACCAAATTTTTCTTCTCTCGTTGGTCCTTTAACAAATTTGTTACGTAAAAATCAACCTTTCCGTTGGGATCAGTTCTGTGACGAGGCATGGTCAAAAATCCGTCAACATTTAATCACAGCTCCTATTTTGTCTTGTCCTGACTTTAGCAAAGAGTTCACGATACAAACTGACGCCTCTAATTTTGGGTTGGGTGCTGTTTTAACTCAAAGTATCGATAACGAGGAAAGAGTAATCTGCTATCTTAGTCGTTCGCTTACTGGTGCGGAAAGGAACTTTTCGACTACCGAGAAAGAGTGCTTAGCAGTTTTGTGGTCGATTGAGAAGTTGCGTCCATACATAGAGGGTTCGCACTTCCGCGTCATTACGGACCATTATTCCTTATGTTGGTTAAGTAAGTTACAATCTCCTAGTGGTCGACTCGCGCGATGGGCTGTACGACTGCAGCAATATGATTTCGACATAATTCATCGTAAAGGTAAGGATCATGTTGTACCTGATGCTCTCTCTCGATCGGTTCCTGTCGTTGATTCTATTTCGATTTCCGTCATATCAACCGATAAGTGGTATCACAGACTACTTAGAGCAGTCAAAACGAATCCGGAGAAATACCCTACATTCCAGATAGCTAATGGCCAACTTTGTAAATTTGTACGTCCTTCTAACAAATATTTTGACGATGAGGATGAGGATTGGAAAATAGTAGTTCCTAAAGAACGTCGTTCTGAGATCCTTTCGTCCTGCCATGATGTACCAACTTCTGGTCATCTAGGTATCTTCAAAACTCTTCATCGTCTTTACCAAAAATATTTCTGGCCTGGAATGGTTCATGATGTAATCCGTTATGTACGTCGTTGTCCTACTTGCCTCAAAACTAAACCTGAACAACGTAAACCTGCTGGTCGTATGGGAGGTCATTCTCTCATTGACAGACCTTGGGACGTTTTGAGTGTGGATATTGTGGGTCCGTTACCGAGAACCAAACGTGGTTTTAGTTATATTCTTGTCGTATCTGACTGTTTCAGTAAGTTTGTTTTAACGTGTGCTTTGCGGAAAGCCTCGACTAAAAAGATCATAGAATTCTTAGAAAATCATGTATTTTTACTTTTTGGAACTCCTCGTAAGGTGATTAGCGATAATGGTGTTCAGTTTCGTTCTAGGGAATATCGTCAATTTTTAGAGAAATACAAGGTTAGTCCTTCGTATACGTCGTACTATCACCCTCAAGCAAATCCCGTTGAACGCATTAATCGTGTTATTAAGACTATGTTGGTATCGTATGTGTCCGATAATCATCGTGACTGGGACCTATTCCTTCCGAAAATATCTTGTGCTATTCGCACGGCAAAACATGAGGTTCTTGGTCATACTCCTTATTTCGTAAATTTTGGCAGAGAAATGTATCTTACTGGTGAACGTAACTTCCATACTCCTGTGGATGACGAAAATGCCGTCGAAACGTGTCAAAGAAATCCGGAAGATTTTATGTGTCGATCTTCTAATTTTTCGAGACTCTATAGTGACATTAAGAACCGTCTACAGAAAGCATATGAGAAGTCTAAAGTTCGCTACGATCTTAGACATCGTCCTGTCTCCTTCCTGCCTAATCAGTTGGTTTGGCGTAGGAATTTTGTTTTGTCCGATGCTGCGAAATTTTATTCTGCGAAGTTAGCAGATAAGTATATTGGTCCGTTCATGATCCATCGCCGTATGTCTAATAACTCTTATGAACTTAAAAATTGTGATGGTGATGTGCTTCCGGGTACATGGAGTGTTGAACATCTTAAAGCACAACCTAACGACGATTAATCTTTGCAAGTCTTTCGGTTTGCAGGTAGGCCTAACGAATATACCTGTGGGTTTAATGCCTGGGCGTAAAAGGCGTCCCAAAAATTCTCAGTTTCCCCCGTTTCTTTTAACACCTTCAATTCTAGTTGTCGTGGGTTCGACGTATTTCCTTACGTGTTCTGATTTGGGATGTTCTCCCTATGTTTTGTCGATAGCCCACACAGCGACGATTGATTTGGGTGGATTAATTTCGTGTAACTCTGTATGTTACCTTTGAGTACCGCATAACTTACGTTAGTTAAGTTATTATTTCCGACTTCCGTATAACTTTGATAGTTATGTATTTCGTACCGATTCTGACTTTTGTTCCGATTTCGACTCTTCCGTACTGATATGACGTTCCGTACCGAATATGACTTTGTATTGTTTACGATTAAGTAATAACGATTTTATGACTTCGTACCGTATAGCAGTTCTAGAACCTTTACCATTTTGGGATTATGTTACGTATCGTATGGTCTAGAATTTGCATTTGTTAGTTATTCTATCGTGTTGGATATGTCGTATTGACATTCTCTTCCTGAATTAGACGTATATTTGCGAAGGTATAAAGAAGAACAGTCTTTATTTGATAGTTCTCAGCCTTCCAAGGGTCGTGTCCTGGCGACTTTCTTTTGCTAGTGTTATCGTCAAAATGTTACCTCCAGGATTTGATATTGACTTTCGCCTTATGGCTTTATCGCTCGCCTTCAGCGTTTCAGTCGGGACAACGCCGGTCCAGACTTTAAACTTCTTTTGCTATGTTTATTTTGTTGGCGATCTTCAATTGTTGTGTTTCCGGAATGTACGTTTGTCGCGTGGACGTGCCGTCCGTGTCTTTTAGTAGTTTCACCATTCTGTGCAGAATCTCGACATCTTTGTTTTGTTCCTTTTTTTTTTTATTTATCCCTCGTTAATTCCCCGTACCGGCTGAATGCCGAAGGACCGCGTGGTGGTTTTGGTCAAGCGTTTGGTGATGCTGCGTTTGCTGTCGGACATGGTCGCGCACATTCGTCTTCCTTTTTGCCTAGTCGTTGTCGATCTTTAACTTGGTTCCTTGTTTCGTATATTATATGTGGTGTTACGCACAGTCCAGTTCCTGGTTTCATAACTCTTGGCTTAACGGTAATTTACAAGTAAATAACCTTTTGTGGTAAGGGAGGAATTGTTACGTTTTTTTTTTTGGTTGCATTTTATCCGTTAATGGCTTATTTTAATTGACGGAATACGTAATTAATTTTTGATTTAATTTATGTCGTTTTTCTACTACTACTGCCATCTGGAGTAGGAGTGCTTAAGATTCCTGTTTCACGCGTCTGCCTTGCTGCAGGTGTGTGTAACGTATACGGGCATTGTTGGGTAGATGGCGTCTGTTGTTAATTTAATTAATTTGTTACTTTTACTTTGTCTAACTTCTTCTTTTTTTAACTTCTTTGGGCCCAGAGTTATGCAACAAATTATTAATAATTATTTTCCATTTTTCTATGGTTAATTGAACCTGTATTTCTGTCGTACGTTTTAAGTATTAGTTGGTTCATTTGTTCGCTTAGGGCGTTTGCCATAGTTGGGTTGTTTGGTCGGGTTCTGACACGTTAGGCTTTTTCTCTTTGATTTGTAACGTTCGTTGAGAAGGTTGGACACGAGAGAGCAGAATCTTTTCCCTTGGCTGCCTTGAGAATATGGAAAGTTAAGTTTTATCGTCGATAATCGCTTCCAAAAGCGGATTTTATTGTGATTCTCGAGGTTTATTGGTAAATTTTTGACGTTTATTTGAGTCTTACAAGGATATTTCTTCTGCTTGGGAATTGTTTAAGCTGCTCTGCTGGTGTTAGGCCTGACATAAACCTTATTTGAGCATTTTGGTGTGGAATTAATACGAGAGAAACACGTGCTAGTAATTTTCCAACGTCCAGGAATTGTGGTTAGATCTTGTGGTGAGGGCACATTTAAGGTGCAGTTTATTGGTACACTGTAGCCTTCGAACGCTATCATTTGAGGTGTCGTAAACCCAAGATAGGAGGGCATATACCTGGTATCGTGTGGATCCGAAGGATTTGTCGTGTTTGGAAGCTGTGGATGTGATGTTTTAAGGTATTGTGTCTGTGTGAATCTTTCTCTGATATTACCCAGAGGGTAGAATTTAATTGACTTAGCAGTTTGACAAAATTTGTGTCAATAACGTACAATTTGAACAGTGAATTTCAATTTTCCGGCCTAATTTATCAAATAAGTAATCGTAAATTCCTAATCTAACTTCTTATGGCCTGTGAGCCTTTATGTTTTTTTGAATTAATTAATTTAACGTAGTTATTAACAATAGTGACCCCATTTGGAGGTTACTTTGACATTTTTGGAGACGTTACGTAGCCATTTTTATTTTTGGATTTAGAAATTGAATTAAATTTTGGATGTGTGTGGCAGTGTGGCCTCACATCGATCTTGTGTAAATTCGTAGATAATTTTTGATGCATTTAATCAATGTTTGTAATTTAATTTTGGTGTAATTCCGTAAGGAATTAATGAATTTTATGTAATTGCATATTCTACTTGTAAAGCATAGTTAACTAGCGCTATTTCTTTATAGAATTAGATATTTTACAACTATAAGTCTGATTTCTAACGTCGAATAGATTGTCGAATGCCTCTGGTATACAGAGTGTTTCATTTTGGTTGACGTGTTGCATTATACGAGCAAACTGTTCGACTTTAAAGGGACTTTTGGCAAATTGCCTTATAACTGTGTACTTGTAAGAATATTGTTGGTGGATCAATGTTAGTTTATAAGTTGTTCTTGTGTTCACCTTTTAACTTCTTTTAATTGAACTTCTAAAATTTGTAATATTACGACACTGAATTTGCAACGGAGTTGCGTGTGTGTTTCACTTCATTGTTTTTTTCCTGCCTTGATCTAGTTACCTCGTGGAAGTTAGAGATTGTATATATAGCCGTTTTTTTTTTTTTTTTTTGTACAAGTACTGGAAATACGCTGTTGAATCTGAGAACTAATTTTAATAAACTGTTTGTTAAGTTGAATGAGTGTGTATTGGTCTTATTTACTTATCACCTGGGGGTTTTATATTGGATCTGGTCCGGGGTCTGAATATCTGTTGGGCTCAGCACATTATTACGGATAGGCGCCCTGACATCATAACCTTCGACTTAGTACGGTGTTCGAACTCGCCCTCCCCGACTGTAGCTGGAGGCAGTGCTGACTCCCATATTTAACATCGACCCTTGGGGAAGTAAGAGGTAAGACTGGGTGGTATAAGTTGGTGATTAATTAATAGACAAGCGTCCTTTGAAATTTTAAAAAGAAGGTTAGTTACCGTGGTGGTGCTTAATTCACTACCTTCTTTGAATTTAATTACAAGAGGGTAGCAATATACTTAACAGCTTGAATTTGTCAACACCAATAACTATAGGTACCGTACCTCTGATTAACCGTAGATCGTCGATTTCTAAAGCTGATGTAGCAAGTGCTCCACCAGATTATGAGACGGCAATGGCTTCATCCAGTACTGATGAAAGTAACAACATTGTTCCCGAAATAGCATGTAAGCATGTTTGAAATGATTACTCAACTCATTCTAACTCATCTATTTCTTATCACTTTCAGCTTCGACACTGTGTTCAAACAAACTGTATAGTACAAAGTCTATCCGTGACTATGAAGATAACGAAAACACTAGGTTTTGCGATAATATTAAAGAATTTTCACCATACTATCTTGTACATAATTTAAATAGTAATTAACAATACTCAAAATACAGAAAATGTGGTTTTGACAAGCAAAGATTGTATTATTACAAACAAAAAATATTAGTGGCTCTACAGATTTTGTATTTAAAAATATACGTTTCGAAATGGTGTTTGGTGCTTTTTATGTGTCTCCATAGTTGGTACGTCTGTTTGTGGCCATGGTTCATAGCTGTGCTAGTAGCTGTTCTCGTGGTCCAAGGATTGTATAAGAACATAGGATTGCTCGATCCCCCAATATTTTCGCCGCGTAGTGGGGAGCCATGACGTGACAAACGGACCAGGTTGAACGCGTTCACTTCTGTAAAGCACCTTATAAAATGTGTTTAGTTACTACAACAATTAATTATCGAGTTATATTAGTGCTACTATTATGGTATATAATATTTCATTAGATAATAATATATCCGTCAGTGTACTGTTATAAATATAATACACGTTTTTATTGCCATAAGGTTATACTTTGGGTTATAATTTAAAAAAAAACTTTTCCAACTTGAAATAAACACATTTATTAGGTACATAAACATAAATAAAGAAAGCCGATGAGCATGTATTCTCTATGCAAAGCAAAAAATATATATTTTTCAATTAAAAGAGTCAGTATATAGCAATGTTTTATTACGCAGTAATTAAATAAAAACGAATCAAGTAGTGGTTTTTCGCATTTTTTTAGCTAGTGTTCGTTGTGTCTGACGGTGTACTAGTAGAAAGCTTACGTTTACTCGATTTTTTAGCATTGTCAAGGGTTCTTTTTGTATTTAAATAATTCATACGGATAACAGTTCTTAATTTACAAAATAATTTTATAATAACAAAGCAAAAATTTTCTCGGTTTTTAATTTTTAAAGCTAGTCTTTTAACAACCAGTGTTTCTTTCCGTAGTTTATTATCGCCATGATATATCTCAAAATATTTGTTCCACTGTTTAATGGTACTTAAGAAATCTGTTGAGGGCTTAATAAGACCACCAAAGGAGAGCTGTTGTACCCATGAGGGTAAATTGTAGGCGTGATCGCTGTTTTTGTGCAGGTTTATCTTGCTTGTTCTATAGTATAAAAATTGTTTTCTCTGCAAATTCAATTTGCGTTTCATAATTTCCATCTCTGTAGATAATTTAGTGTGACTTTCACGAAGCTCCGCATATTGTTTAGATAATATATTTTCTGCTGGGACAGTTAAAGGCTTATCGGTTTTAAATTCTGCTCACTTGCCGCTAAACATGAAGCTATCGATTGTTCGGCAATCAATCTATTTACTTCTTCTTTCCTTTCATTTTCCTTTTTTCTTTTTAAATATGCTTCCCCTCTTGTCGCAACTTTCTTTATATAAGATTTACATTAGGCACAGCAGTGTATTTAAGCTGTTTTCGTACAGGTAACCCTAGCAATAATTACTATGTATTAGAATAATTTATCTCATAATTAACGTATAAATACATTTATTACCTAATAATTCGTTGCGCATATCACGTTCATAATCGTTTGCATTAAAGTGGATTGAGCAAATTTGGCTAGTATTTGGATTACAGTTATCTGCTCGCCTTATCCATTCTTTACGGACAGTATCGGATTCGAAGTTTGTCGCCTTTGGAAAGTTGTGATAAACGATTTCTCTATTGGTCATTTTCGTAGAAATACGACTGTTATTACAGCCAACTACCGCACAACGACGTCCCGGCATTTCAGTCGCTAATTTACAAAGGGTAACGGCGAAAACTAAATTAAAACACTTTACTTTAAGGTGCGACTGGTCCGTTTGTGACGTCACAGGAGGCGGAGTCACGGCTCGATGCGAACAACACTGCCGGTATAGGGATCTGGCTATCCTATGTTCTTATACAATCCTTGCTCGTGGTCAATAAAATTGGTCTGGTATATGCTGCCGTCCGCTAGATGGCGCTAGTTTTTGGTAGAATTGCATTTTGACACATGAACATCATTTCTGTTTGGATGTCAACGTTAGGGACTTTAGCCAAATAAAACTCATCGCGCCATCTATCGGAGAGGGTAGAACAACGTCTGCCGGATCAGCTAGTGTAGGTACTTATAAATAGCAATAATTAAACACAAATATAGTCGTTATACACTCAGAGTAGATTATGTCAAGACTTGTTTCGAGTAGAAGCTTGTTATCTTCAACAATACAAAGCTTTTATCTTACTTATTGAAACTTGACCAAAACAAAACGTTAGTTATCAATATTGTTGAATGTTTCTCGTTCACACATAGCAGTTGATTAAATACAAGCGGCCTGTAGGTGTAGTATTGTAAGAAGAAAATACAGCGGCAAATTTCCACTCTGTTAAACAAGAAAGAGGTGTTTCGCTTTTATTTTGCGTGTATAAACACACTGTTCAGTATCAATCGAAATAGAAAAAACATGGACACAGAGATGTAAACAGCCACGATTTATTAATCATGCGCATTTCATTCAAATCTATTGTTACCATTTCTCTTTATCCATATATATCTATCTATATACAGGGTTGCGTCAAAGTCCAATATAGGCGTTATTAAATAGTACTAAAGAAATTTATTTTATAAAAAGTGGCACAGTAATAAAAAACACACATTTTGAAAATAATTTGAATTATACAGGGTGATGCGCTAAAATGGCACACATTCGAAATTTTTTTTTTAATGAAACACCCAAGTATATCGTTTATTTTTCCTTATCTACTTTAATTTGTGTTTTCATCGATATCTGGGGTTTTGGTTTTGGAAGACGCCTTGTTGAGTTATTAACGAAAAATTATAAAAAAAATGGTCGCGACAATGTTTACCATAATAATTCTATGCGGTAGTATTACGATTATCTAGGACAAAATTATTTAGTAAGTATGCAGCTAAGGGATGTGTTGAACCTACAAAATAATCAAACATTCATTTTATTATACAGGGTGTTTGTTACGATGCAATCAATTTGGCTATCGTCAAAGAGCGTTTACTGATTTTTTTCAAATGGAACACCCCGTATATTATTAAACTTTTGGAATGATGCGTTAATTGCGCTTAATTTTTGTTAATAATGTCCTATACCCAAACCCAATAATTTCGGAGTTATTTTTAATTTTTCATTACAAACCGCTAAATTATTTGTTTTCCGTGCGATTTAGTGTACTGAGTAAACGATTTGACAAACAAAAATAAATAAACGTCAACAAACGTCAAAAATTAAAATCTTATTGTTGCTGTTAATTAGGTGTAATATTAGTGATTTCTTACGTTTCTGCGTTTAATATTGTCATTGTGTTATTTATTGAATCGATTAGTGGGTAGATACGTACTTTTCTTGTATATTATTATTACGGTTTTTAGTTATGCCAATATGCAGATTGAAAGCAACGAACTCGTTGACATGATTTTCATTATGTGATCTGCCCAAAAGAATTGTCTATTAACCAAGCGAATTAATGCGCAAAGATATCCTGACACAGTGGCGGCTCGGGGTGGTTCACATAGGGAGTGCATAATTTCAAAATTAAAAAGTATAATACAAGAACGCTTACCCAATCTTAATAAGTTTCACCGACATACTGTTCCAGACAGGTACTGTTCATTGTACAGTTTGTTTTCGAAGCACCCCTACATATATTTTATTTAGCCAATAGTATATTTTATTTAAAATTCTTCTCGAACTGTTTTTACACAAACTGGTACAAACTCAAGAGCGAGAAAGGTAATACCACGCGATCATTTAAATTCTAAATTATAGCAGGCGGGATTTTTTTTATTAGGTTGTCCAGAATGTCAATTATTGATTAATTAACATTTTGAAACGTCACTTTGACAATTCAAATTGTAAATTAGTACTTATATACCAACTTAATTTAAATTTCACAGCCTGCTCTAATTTAGAATTGAAATGATTGCGCGGTACTATTCTGATGTTTTCGAATCTACTATCGTTAAGAAAAAATGAAGTATTAAATTTAAGACCTGTTCAATCACGCTTCGAAGAATCGCCAAATTGAAGACGTAATAAGCAACCACAAACACTCCCGTATCCAAAATTTCACATTCATACGTCAATTTTCAAAAAACTGTTCCGCCATTTTGTTTTTTTTTTGACATTTTCATTTTGGATTTGTGATCGGCGACCTAAGACACCCCCGTATCTAAAATTTCACATTTATACGTCAATTTTCAAAAAATCTTCCGCCATTTTGTCTTTTTTGACATTTTGATTATGGATTCGTGATCGGTGACCTAAGACACCCTCGGATCTAAAATTTCACATTCATACGTCAATTTTCAAAAAATCTACCGCCATTTTGTTTTTTTTGACATTTTGATTTTGGATTTGTGATCGACGACCTAAGACACCCCCGTATCTAAAATTTCACATTTATACGTCAATTTTCAAAAAATCTTCCGCCATTTTTTTTTGACATTTTGATTATGGATTCGTGATCGACGACCTAAGACACCCCCGTATCTAAAATTTCACATTTATACGTCAATTTTCAAAAAATCTTCCGCCATTTTGTTTTTTTTTGACATTTTGATTATGGATTCATGATCGGTGACCTAAGACACCCCCGGATCTAAAATTTCACATTCATACGTCAATTTTCAAAAAATCTAACGCCATTTTGTTTTTTTTGACATTTTGATTTTGGATTTGTGATCGACGACCTAAGACACCCCCGTATCTAAAATTTCACATTTATACGTCAATTTTCAAAAAATCTTCCGCCATTTTGTTTTTTTTTGACATTTTGATTATGGATTCATGATCGGTGACCTAAGACACCCCCGGATCTAAAATTTCACATTCATACGTCAATTTTCAAAAAATCTAACGCCATTTTGTTTTTTTTGACATTTTGATTTTGGATTTCTGATCGACGACCTAAGACACCCCCGTATCTAAAATTTCACATTTATACGTCAATTTTCAAAAAATCTTCCGCCATTTTGTCTTTTTTGACATTTTGATTATGGATTCGTGATCGGTGACCTAAGACACCCCCGGATCTAAAATTTCACATTCATACGTCAATTTTCAAAAAATCTACCGCCATTTTGTTTTTTTTGACATTTTGATTTTGGATTTGTGATCGACGACCTAAGACACCCCCGTATCTAAAATTTCACATTTATACGTCAATTTTCAAAAAATCTTCCGCCATTTTGTTTTTTTTTGACATTTTGATTATGGATTCATGATCGGTGACCTAAGACACCCCCGGATCTAAAATTTCACATTCATACGTCAATTTTCAAAAAATCTAACGCCATTTTGTTTTTTTTGACATTTTGATTTTGGATTTGTGATCGACGACCTAAGACACCCCCGTATCTAAAATTTCACATTTATACGTCAATTTTCAAAAAATCTTCCGCCATTTTGTCTTTTTTGACATTTTGATTATGGATTCGTGATCGGTGACCTAAGACACCCCCGGATCTAAAATTTCACATTCATACGTCAATTTTCAAAAAATCTACCGCCATTTTGTTTTTTTTGACATTTTGATTTTGGATTTGTGATCGACGACCTAAGACACCCCCGTATCTAAAATTTCACATTTATACGTCAATTTTCAAAAAATCTGCCGCCATTTTTTTTTTTTGACATTTTGATTATGGATTCGTGATCGACGACCTAAGACACCCCCGTATCTAAAATTTCACATTTATACGTCAATTTTCAAAAAATCTTCCGCCATTTTGTTTTTTTTTGACATTTTGATTATGGATTCGTGATCGGTGACCTAAGACACCCCCGGATCTAAAATTTCACATTCATACGTCAATTTTCAAAAAATCTTCCGCCATTTTGTTTTTTTTGACATTTTGATTTTGGATTTGTGATCGACGACCTAAGACACCCCCGTATCTAAAATTTCACATTTATACGTCAATTTTCAAAAAATCTTCCGCCATTTTGTTTTTTTCTGACATTTTGATTATGGATTCGTGATCGGTGACCTAAGACACCCCCGTATCTAAAATTTCACATTTATACAATGTTAAAATGCTGTCGACCGTACAATTCAATATAAAGAAGGGAGTTAGGTGAGTTGGGTCTGTATTATACTGTATTTGTAGTGTATTGGTAGTATGATTAACTCAATTAAATGAGGGCATGTAAATACTATATTTTCATACACGTTTTCCCAATTATAGATAAACAGAAATGCAATTCATTTGAATGGAATGAGCATGATTATTCGAAGCTGTTTACATCTCTGTGTCCATGATTTTTTCTATTGTATAGCTATGTATGTTGTTAAAAACCATCTGATCAATAGTAATAATAATAGATATAAAAATAATAATTATTTAAATGATCAATAAAATTATTGGTTAAAGATTGTATGGGTTAAATTTTGAATATTTTATAAATTCCCGCGCCTAGAATACGTAGTTACTAAACATTAAACATACAGCACGTGTCAATTTTCATTAGCCATAGGCGATTAATTCATGCAATACGTGACAACATGGCACCCCCTACTTTTCTCTTCAATGCGAGCGCGACCGATGATACAAGCTCAAGTTAGCAGTAGCTGTTGGACTATTGACTTGGATGTTTGTACTGCGCTTAGAAATAATATTTACGCCTTGCAAGGATTTTTCTTTTTCCTTTTAAATGCAGAGAATTATCAAGCATGACACAAACAAAAGCGTAATTCTAATAAAATTAAAAATAAGGTAAATAAAAAAGGATTCTGAAAATAATAATAAACAACTAGATCGCGCCGCCCATTTGATGATGACGGATTTTATTGCAGACTATATCTCGGAACGTGTTCGCAGCTAAACATTTAATGTAGAAGTGGCAAGATCGGGGAAAGTCGCTGTGATGTCGATTGTTGCCGGGAGACACACGTTGCCACGTATTATTTGTATACGTATAAATCGCATGTAAACATTGAATCCCTATAGCTAATGAAAATAGACACATACGGTATATGTTTTATAGTGTAAACTTTTGTTAACATCACTTCATAAGAAAAGCCTATCTTTTGGTGCGATTGTTTTTAACACCATTATAAAATAAGCTTTCTTTATTAAACTATAATCATTTTGTTTACCATGTTCTATGCATTGACATTGGTCTTCAGGTAAGACTAAGTACCGTATTAGGAAAAGAAAGACAAACTTTAGCTGGCTTTCTAACATTCTACCACTATCAAAAAAGAAGATCCACTCAATTGTCCAGTTGGTAACTAAAGAAAAAATGAAATATTTTTTTTTTATTCAAGCTAATGGCATGATGGGTAGTCATTTTCGATTTTTTGGAGGTTGTTCGTATTTTCGTGGGTGACATTTTCTATTGCAATATCATAAATAGGTATCATTGTAATTAAATCGTTAGCGGACTGTTTTTATTTATTTTTGAAAAAAAGAGGAGAAAATTAATCCACGGTTCTTGTTCGATGTCCCCATATGAAATAATAGTTTTTTTATGAGTTAGAAATCTCAAACTTGGTGTGCTTTTGTGGCTTAATGAATTTTAATTTGACAATTTTGTAAAAAAAATTTAAATGTTATGTAAACTTATATAAAAAAAATTCAAAGTGTATTTGTAACAAATCGTTACTCGATTATGACCATCATTTTTCAAAATGTCACTTGTGTGTCATTCACGCATAGGCTAGCATCGTCTACCGAGCAGTGAAGTTGGTTGCCTACAATAAATTGTGGAACTCCCGACAGAAGCTACAAATTGGCTCTTGTCTTCTTATTTGTTATTTTTTAGCTTTTGTTTTTTATATTTATCAATGAAGTATATACGTCAAGATGACTTTTAGATTCATTTTATACAATGTAAGCAATTTGCTGTAATTTTACAAGCACAATAATCACATTACATGAAGCGAAAAAAAACGATAATCTACTAATTACCTACTTACAATAAGAGTTCTTTTTTGGTAATTTGCACATATCTAATAATAATTGAAACGACATAACAAAAGATAGATAAAAACACATTCAAGACAAACACAACGGAGGAGTATTATTCGTGTTGAATACCGACTGTATGGTATGTGTGTATTAAGAAAGCGGGCGGCTTGTTTGTCGAGATAAAGCAGGAACAAAAAGTACAAACATTACGATTGTATCACGTTTTTAAATTCGAAACAATAAAAACAAAGTGTAATATCAGTTAAGAAATAAAAGCACTAACTAAGCATAACAAACGTCTAACAAATTCGAATAAACACTTAGATTTTTCACGTCCGAAGAATCTAAAAAGATGGTCATCACTAAACATCAAACTGGTAAAAAAATAACAGAAGAATATTTTTAGAAGCAGGAAGTTGGGAATACTGCCGAGACACATAATGAACAAGTTCAAGGAGCATCATTGTGAACTGTTTTATTTTCGTATGCGTAGTATAAGGAAGTCTTGTGATGATGAAAATTTTCGACCTCCAGATTTTTGAAGTCCCCTGATACCGAAAAAGTGGTTTTTAAAAAATGTCTGTGTATGTGTGCCTGTGTCTGTGAGTGTGTGTGACCACGATAGCGGTCAAACCGCTATAGCTTTCAATTCCAAATTTTGTATTTACGAGTATAATCTCCCTATTGATATCTGATTAGATTTTCAGTAAAATCAGAAGACCGGAAGTAGTAGCTTACTTCGGTGAAAACATCAAATTTTGCCAGTACTAAGTTTAGTTGCCAACTACTAGTTTAAACAAATTTATAAAGAAATCATATCTACTCAAAATTAAATTTGAGATAAATTTTATTAAAAAAGTTTTTCGAAATTGCCACCGGAAACAAGTCCTTTAGTCTTATCGGAAATCAGCTTTTTACGAATATTTCGCAAGTCATGCTTTTTATACAGGTGCACTACGAGTATAAAAGTATTTAGAACTTAATATTCAATGGCTTTTGTATACAAAATTCAAAAGTCTGACCGAAAGTAACACTTTTACTCTTATCGAATAGCGATTTTTGCAAATATGTCGTAAATTATGCATTCTATATATTTTTTTCAAGAGTACAAAAGTATTTAGAGCTAGATTTGGAATATTTTTTGTATAAATGAAATTTCAAAATTCTGACCGGAAGTAACACTTTTAGCGAGTAGCACTTTAGATAGTTGATAGTGATAACTTGATACACCGTTCTTTTATTTACCGCAATGCATAAATATTGTTCTGTATGAATGAATTTACTCGAACAACTGAGAAGTTATGAATGATATTTGAATATATTTGTCAATCGATTTAATTTAATTTACGAAGATTGATGTGATTTGCAAAAAGATATTTGCCTAATCCTGAGGTTTGAAAAACTAAAATTGATTTGCGAATGGCGTGAAATTTTATGTGTATTGGTTGTTGCGTTTATCAATTAAATATGTGAAATTCATATTGTCTGAGCATCTTATAAACCCAGCACAATGTATTGGGAAATTCGGCTGAAACGCAACTACAGACAAGCGTTTCAGTGCAATGTAGCCAAGGAATAAGACAAGAAAACCTTGGAGATTAAAAGATTACAATCGGAGTCCATCAGGCGACAGACTACCAATTATGGTTTTAGTTGGAGTTTCCTGGATTCCCCAAGAATTCATCCAACGTTGAAAGGAGGCATTGGCCACATGCGTGCTATCAGAAACCCATAATATATTCAAGTAAGAAAAGTTAATATAGATTAATGAAAAACAGGAAAACAGAGATATTTGGCAATTCCGCTGTAATATAACTGCAGACACGTGTTTCTGACTCATTGGTCTTCATCAGTGCAGTGTAGCCAAGGTATAAAGAAGGAAAATCTTGGGGATGAAAAGAGAACAATCGGAGACCATCAGGTGACAGACTACGAAATAAGGCTTTAGTTAGAGTCTCCAGGACACCCGGTGGTTCATCCAACGTTGCCACGAGACAGGCAATGTCTGCCATCCGAAACCCATAATACAATAAGGTAAAGAAAGTTAAAGCGGATGAATATAAACAGGAAAACAAAGATATTGGGCAATTTTGCTGAAATGCAACCGCAGATACGTGTTACCGACAGTACGCTGTAGCCAATAAATAAGGCAAGAAAACCTTGGATATGAAAAGGCAACAGTCGGAAACCATCAGGCGACAGATTACCAGTTATTGTTTTGGTCGGAGTCTCCTGGACACTCCTCCGCCCGTTTGCTTGCATTGGGGCTTAATCTCCACAGCAATCTATGGCTGAAAATATAATTGGTTATTCTTTTTCGTTTCTATTCGACTTAATTTAAATATGTACGTGTGTTGTCTTCTCTTTATTCGTATCTTGCTTTATTAAACAACACGGTTTTACTTTCATTTAATATTTTATTCTCAAGTTACACATTACATACCATACACCATTTTTGTCACTCTCCTCTTTCACTTACTTCCAACCTTATTTTCCTAATATCCCAATAATACATTAATACAAATAAAACTACAACAATCGGCCTTTCCTGACCATTTGTTTGGCCTCAAACAATTTTTTTTTCTTTTGTAACATTAAGTATAATACAATTTTTACAAACAAAATAAAAGAAATTTTATGGTTGGTTAATTGTCAGTTATATAATCTTCGTATTTCCGTGGCATTTTCGTCCTACGTTGGGGGCGGCTGCCGGTGGAACATGTCAATTCGATTTTCGAGCAACCTGGGTACTCTGGATCCGCTTCGTCGCTGTCGGTATCGGTCCAGCTGTGTCCTTCCGACTCTGGCTCGCGTTCTTCATCCAAGGTTTCGGTTTTGTTCGGTTTGTCTTCCAATGGGTCGACTTCGTCATCGCTATCCTCACCATCGGTATAAGAGTCGTCTTCTTGATTTTTAAAAATCTTTAACTGAGAAACATGGGCCACGGTAGTATATTCTTTTCCCGAGTCCTTCTCAATAAGTTTCTCTATTCGGTAGGTCTCTCCCGGTAGTTTTTCTATGACTACATATGGTCCTTTGTATTTCAACTGGGTCTTCGTAGGTTGACCTGTGGCCACAGATTGACTTTTAATAGCCACAATATCACCCACATCATAAGTTATTCCCTCGTAACGTTTTTTATCATAATATTCCTTATATTTCCTGCACGTTTTGGTAGCTGTTTCTAGAGCTTTACTTCGTAATTGCTCTCGTGTTAATTCAGGTTGGTTTCTGGTGGCAACGTTTACTATTGATGCGTCTTCAAACGCAGGGGTGTAACCATATAAGCACTCGAATGGAGTAATTCCAATAGTTTTGTTTACTGTAGTATTTATTTTTCTCTCAACGGATATTAAGTTTTGGTCCCATTTATCATCCTCGAAATTTGATGAAGTAACAATCACGGATAGTATACTCTTCATTTTTATCTCAGCAATACCATTTGCCTGTGGATAACGCGTAGCAATAAGTCTGTGTTCTATGTCATATGCTCGGCATAATTCTTGGAAATTGGTTCCTGTATATGCAGTGCCTCTATCGGTGACAGCTATCTTGGGCGCACCAAATTGTTCTATGAATAAGACTAATTTTTTTGACGTTTCCGAAGACGTTGTACTTCGGGTAGCAAATAATTTTATAAAGCGGCTGTAGGCATCCACTATTACTAGCAGGTACATCTTCCCTGTTCTATTTTTAGGAAAGGGACCCAGATGATCTATGTGTATCTTCATCATAGGCTTCTCAGGTAATCGGGGCGGATGTAGTTTTCCCGGTTTTTTCCCTCCAGGAGCTTTCGTCATAAGACATTCGAAACATGCTCTTATATGGTGCTTGACGTATCTCTTCATATTTCGGAACCATAACTTCTTCATTATTTTTCCCATCGTTCTGTCTACTGACCAGTGACCAGCTTGATCATGGTATTTGATTACAGTAGCCTTACGCATACTATCTGGTATAACATATAGCAGTTTCTCTTCTCCGTGACTTTTCACTTTTTTGTACAATTTGCCATCCTCTAGCAGATATTCTTTAACTTTATTTCTCTCTTCCGCTGTTCTCTCGTACTCTTCTCGTTTAAAAATATCTACTATTTCTCGTAGTTTCATATCACTCCTCTGCACCATCATAATTCTTTCCTCTTCTGTTAATATTATCATCATATTTAAATTTTTGTCATAAATTTCTTTCATTATTTCAGTTTGGCTTGGTTCTTCTGTAGCAGCTCTACTCAAACAATCAATATGTTCCATTTTGCTTCCCGGTCGATATCTTATTTCCATATCATATTCTGAAAGAATGGAATACCATCTTGCAACTTGTGGATTCACGGTCTTCTTCACATTTAGATAAACCAATGCTTGACAATCACTCACCACTGTAAATTTGATTCCTAGCAACAAATGCCTAAGTCTTTCAACACTAAACACAATAGCAAGCAACTCAAGTTTGGACGAATGGTATTTTTGTTCTGCTTCATTTAACTTTTTTGAGACACAATATACTAGGTGCATTTTTTGGTCGTTTCCTTGTTGTAATAAAAGTCCGGCGACACCTTTGCTCGAAGCATAACAATGTAACTCTGTCTTTTCGGCCTTTTGATTAAATAATTGCAGTATTGGCGATTTCTGCAATTCTTGTTTCAGTTGTTCAAAAGCTTGGGTCTGTTTGGAACTCCATACAAAGTCAACACTTCCTTTTGTTAATTCCGTTAAGGGCAAAGCTATTCTTGAATAATTTTACGAATCTTCTAAAAAATCCAGTTAATCCCAAAAACCGTTTTAATTCCCTTTTGTTTTTAGGCGTCTCAAACTTTTCAATAGCATGTATCTTCTGTTGGCTTGGTCTGATGCCCTGTTCTGTCAATTCAAATCCAAGGTATTTCACCTGTGTATATCCAAATGTGCACTTTTCAATGTTTAGAGTTAACCTCGCGTCCCTTAATGCAGCGAAAACCAATCTCAGTCGGCGTAACATATCCTGATAGTCTTCGGCTGGAACCAGTATGTCATCCAGATAAGACACAACAAGTTGATTTCTTAATTCTCCTAAGGCAATCGATATTAAACGTGAAAATTCATAAGGAGCATTTACAAGGCCAAATGGGAGACGAGTAAATTCCCCAGTATCATCAGGTGTGATAAAAGCTGTTTTGTGTCTTGTTGTTGGATCCAGTTTCACTTGTAAATATCCATTAAATAAGTCCAAGGTACAGAATACTTTACAGCCACTTAATAAGGCAAAACAATCATCCATATGAGGTATTGGAAAGTTTTTCTTAACTGTTTGTGCATTTAAACGTCTATAATCGACCACTAATCGCGATTTTCCCGTAGGTTTCGGTATAAGTAGTACGGGTGAAGCATAGGGAGAATCTGTATCAGTCACAATCCCGTTTTCGCGCCACTCTCGCACTATATTTTTAATTATTTGTCTGTCTTCATTATTTACACGATATGGTTTTGCCCGAACTGGCTTGTCATTATCCTCAATAGTTACTGTCATTAAATCTGTACAACCCAACTCTGATAACTTCAATGCAAACACATCCCGATAGTCACACACTAACTTGTACACCTCTTGTTGAATATATTCTGGCATTAAGTCGCCCACGTTTATCATTTCCATAGGTATAGTTTTTTGGTTCCCTTTCAGTGCAATTTCTCTTTTATTTACTCCTCTAATTTCTCCTATACAGGTTCCTTTCATCACTTTCTTGTCTTGATCTATCCCTGCCACAGTTAGAACAGCTGGTTCATCATCCGCATTCACCATCAAAAAATTTATTTTATTACATTCAACAATTGTTGATTCTGCCATTTTTACATCACATTTTCTACTAATTTCTTCATCTAATTGTATATTTTTAAAAGGATCATCTGTTTGATATCCAAATTTCAATATAGCACCAACACGCACATATGCAATATCTGGCATCTCAGTAAAATTTCTACCCACCAGTATATCCATTGGCTGCACATCGCTTGGCACGATCACTGCATCTACCTCTTCACAAACATCGTCTAAGGTCAATAAAATTTTTGTTGTAAAATAACATTTAACTGGAGTCATATTTCCAAATCCATATAAAGTTTTCACCATTGGGTAACATACTATACCATGTTTATCAACAAATGCTTCACTGATAGTAGTAACAGCACTGCCCGGGTCAATAAATGCTGTGGCATTTATAGTTTGATTCACTGTAACAGTCTTTATAAATTTCTCACCCCACTGTTTTCCACACTGACTGGTAACCAACATTTGCTGATTGGACACATTTATCTGTTCCTTTGATGCTTGATTTTGTGGTTTGTTGACTCTATCTTTATTAAAAAAACAATATTTTGCAATATGTCCATATTTCTTACAAACAAAACACAATGGTTTTCCATCCTCGTCTGCAACTGGTAATTTCTTATGTGCTTGGTTATTTAAATTATGTTTCGCCTGATTTCTCACTTCATTTTTCTTGTCAAATTTCTTCTCATTTATATCTGGTTTTAGTCTTTCTAGTCGTGCTTTATCAATCCTTTCACAATCATGTAAATCCTATATTAGTTCATCATCATCTTTGTGATCACGTGCCTTTGCTGTTGCACATAATTTTTTATCGTATAACCCTATCAATATCTGTTCTTTCACCTCTTTAAATTTTAAATGTAATTCCTGACTTAATAGTAATTTATCATAGAAATAATCATTTAATGGTTCCTGTTTTCCTTGAATTCTTTCAGTCATTCTTTTCCATTTTTCGGGTAAACCTTCGTCTACAATAAAGGTTTTATTAAACAATGTTTCAAAATCAGTAAATGTTTCTATCGATCCCTCCTTAGCTCTATACCAATTTTATCGCAGCTCCTATCATATTTGATCTAGCTACCTCTAAGGCAAATGAATCGGGCCACCTATGTATAATTTTCATGCTTGTTATTTTCCCTATCCATTCTTTGACATTTTTATTCCCATCAAAATATGCCACATTTTTGGTAATGTCTGGCATTACTTGGTATGTGGTATTTGTACTCGTACCATTTTCTTCTAATCCATTTCGATGTTGGTTAGGAGTTTGCATTATTAGACGTTCGAACATTTCATCTCTCTTTCTATTTTCTATTATTAGCATTGATAGAATTCTATTTAAATTATATTCACTATTTGGATCTCCTGGTATGTTGTTTTCATTTGCATTTAAAAATGTTTCTTCACTCAAACTATCATTTTGTTCATTTTCTTGGTTCTCCATGTTTGTTTTTTCTTTGGCAACGGTATTTTCTCTATGACCAATTTATTCTTATTTCTTATATTTGGTTATATCCCACTTCTGAAATTATGTTGTCTTCTCTTTATTCGTATCTTGCTTTATTAAACAACACGGTTTTACTTTCATTTAATATTTTATTCTCAAGTTACACATTACATAGGTACCATACACCATTTTTGTCACTCTCCTCTTTCACTTACTGCCAACCTTATTTTCCTAATATCCAAATAATACATTAATACAAATAAAACTACAACACGTGTTTATGTAATAGGTACAGTCGTACACTATAACAATTTATTTAAAAAAGCGTGTGCTACATTTATCTGGCCACGACTGTACTTATACGTTATACAAACACGTTCATCTAAGTTACCTATGTTGCCTAACTTTTCGATACTCGTATATTAATATCTAACATATATAAACTGACCTTGAAAGTTATAAATAGTATGGATATCGATTAAGACCGTTGCATAACCTTAAAATCACTATGAATGAGTGTTCTGTGTCTAACACGTGAAGAAATTAATGGAATATATTATTATTTTGGTTGAGTGGGAGGGAGATCATGAAAATTGTATTGCCTTGAGCAAACTCAGTCCCATACTATTTACATTTGTACCGACGCGCATTAAATAGATTTATATATCAGTACTACGGTAAATTTTAATTTATGTTTTAACGTAGAAATATCGCTGAAAGTGTTTTAACAAACAAATAAATATGTCAGAAGAGTACTGCCGCATTATTTTCGACAATCCTCAAAACACCTATTTTACCGGACAAACTGTCTCTGGTAAAGTTGAGATCGGAATACAAGAGCCAAAACAAATCAAAGGTATGTTGACAATTTTTTATATTTTCTTTTCCAGTCATGTTTACTTAAAATAAGAACGAAATTTCCCTCACACTTTTTGAGCTGACCAACAATTAGAAATACATAGGTATAAGGAATATTTCATTGTCTCTTACAAAAAGATCGACAGGGATAAAATATTTTCTTTGAATTAATTAATTTGAAATGAAATCGGTTAATTTTTTAGATAATAGAGTAATTTACACATTTGATCAATTTGCATGTGTACTGTACGGTGATAAATTGAACCTTCTTGTGTGTTACTTTGTGAAAAATTATTCAGGGACGTCTGTTAAAAGTGCTCTAAAAAAGGCATACTTCGTTTAATTAAATGGACACTATACTCCCCAAGATGCCTTTCATGAGGCAAGCATTACTAGTTTTATTTAATAGGATGCCTGAAGTCAAGCTTAGTTTACATGAATGTGCTACATTTAACTATTAAAGATACGAGGAAGAGCAACAGGTAAAAAAGCGGAAGTGCTACAAAAGAATATAACAAATAAGGAGGAACACTGTAAATACAATGGTGAATATTCACTTATAATTTGAGTACGATTTGACAAACAAATACCACTTTAGCATAACAGTAAAAGTTGTAAAAGTATTAAACAGTAAATCAAAAAAAAAAGACATCGACTAAGTAACTTAATAAAATACATTACACACATTAGACTTAATAAAATACATTTTCTTAATTTCATTTTTCTCAAATCGCTTTATTTATAACCAAAATAAGTAGGGTTATCTTTAAATTGAATTTTAGAAGTAGTCTTTTAATTTATTCATGATTTATTGATGTTAAATCAATCTTTGATGATACTTTTACAATCTGTTACTTTTTATTTTATCTAATTAGCTTATACCAGGTAGTTTTAAGAGTTTTTAAAACACCTGTTTTCAAATGTCAAATTATAAAAATGAATTTATTTAATTCTTCAAATTAAATTGTTTAAATGAATATAATGATTATGTCAACATAAATTAGCATCAATGACCTTCATATTTCTCGTTTCTGATTCTATCTTATTCATTTTATGACTAAGTTATTTCTTAAATAAATTGCTTCGTTCAAGATGGCGAATTATAGTTAAAATATACAAAGATGCTTAGAGTAAATTTGTAAGTCTTATTGAATTTCTACTCATTATAATCTTTTCAAAATAACAGTTAGTTCATAGGGTATTAATTTTTAGTAATCAACATCAGTTCATTTTAGTTTTTCATAATGCATTTTTATTTATAGTTTAGCCATCTAGATGGCGAATTATAGTTAAAATATACAAAGATGCTTAGAGTAAATTTGTAAGTCTTATTGAATTTCTACTCATTATAATCTTTTCAAAATAACAGTTAGTTCATAGGGTATTAATTTTTAGTAATCAACATCAGTTCATTTTAGTTTTTCATAATGCATTTTTATTTATAGTTTAGCCATCTACCTGACATAACTTAAGAGTATCAAAAATGATGCATCTTACCTTATATTTCGGAAGAGAAATAAGGTACGGAAAGTTAGCCTCGTTTTATCATTGTTTTAATTGTTAATTACATACTTCGTAATTTTTGTAATAGTTCCTATTTAATACCGTTTCATTGAATCTACTTCTCCCAATTACCTTGACGTAAGTGTATATTGGATTTTGTTAAGTTTCACTAACATACGCGTACATTTTTAATTATCATTTATTTAGATCTAGAACATTGTTTATGTTACTTTTTCAGATATGATATGAAAGAACGTCAAGAATGGCATCGTGAAACAATGGCGAATTGGATTAAGAATCTTACTGATTGTATGTCTATTGTCAGTGATGTCAGAATGCCAAAAAATCGCACGTACAACATCACTTAGCATCGCTAAAACATACACAGAAATTGGACCCGTTGGAAGCTGACAATTTTAACGAAGAACTCCGTGAAACTTTAATGGCATCCCATTCAATAAACTTGACAATCCTATTTGCAAACATTTCTCCAAAAATATTCTGCTCGAAATGTTCCTGATGAAACTGTCTTACGCAAATATTGTGTTTCTAAGTGCTTCACGAAAACAGTAGAATGCACTAGAAGACATCTTTCAAATCAGTACCTATGGATAAGTGCTGAGAAAACTGTCGATATATTAGGACGCTGTGTGTTAAATGTTGTAGGTGGCGTACTACATCCAACTATTCCGTATAACGCATATATCATAGCATCTGAAGTTATAAATACAGTTGATACGGAAACAGTTGCTAAAACCATTGACGAGAATTTGCACAAAATACTTCATTCGGACTTTTATTTGTTAGTGACAGTGCCGCATATATGTTAAAAACAGGCAGACTATTAAAGGAAACATATCCATATATGCTGGATATTACTTGTGTACCACATAATCTCCACAGAATCTGTGAATATATCAGAGACACCTCTTCGGATGTTGATAGACTTGTATCTGATTTTAAAAAAGTTTTCAGAAAAGCACCATTGAGAGTATCTTTATCCAGGGAAAAACTTCCATCTTTGTCACTGCCTCCCTCGACAGTAATAACTAGATGGGACACATGGTTGGAAGCTACTAGTTTTTATGCAGAGAATTTCGATAGTTTACAAAATTTCTTTACATGTTTAAATGACGATGCTCGAAGTATTTCTGAGCGCAAATCCCAAATTTAAAAAAATCAGTGTACTTCCTTCAGGAACACGTTGGAAATTTGCCTAAACTAATCACATGTTTTGAAAATCGAAATCTCAAATTAAAAGATGAATTAACCACATTAGATGTGGCTATTAATAATTTCAAGAGCATTCCAAGTGACTTCGGATGTGACCTTCGGCAAAAGTTAGAAATCCAGATTTAATAACATTACGGCAATTGTGTATGGGGATAATGACACAAAATCTAACTACTAAATACGCTAAAATAAAAGAATATTTCCAGTATGCACCTATGACCACTTCGATCTAGAAAAGGCGTGATCTATCTACAAGGATGTACTTCATTCAAAGAGAACAAATCTTACGGAAGAGAACCTTGTGAAAGTGTTGCTAGCAAATACTAATGCTCCTTTACTCGACTTGAACTACAAAATGAACATATAATAACGTATTTTGTAATTTATAGCTCACCATCCACTTGTTATCCAATTATACAGGGTGTATTTGAAATAAGGGGACAGAGTATGATAAATGGAAAGGTGCAATTATGTAGAATATAAATCCCAAAAATTGTGAGTCAATTACGACACGAACGCCAAAATTAAAAACCCCCGAAAAGTGTTTAATGTGCCGCCTATGGATTTAGCATGTGTCTATATGTCGTAGGTATCGCGCCAGCTGTCGACGGTTCCACACAGGTTGAGGAGACGTAATAATTTCCATCGAAGTAAATAAGCACGCATAGATATACGCAATAACAGCTGTAGACGTTATAAAAACCCCATTGATAGCATTGTTTACCATTTCTAAACAGGTGTTCATGCTAAAAGTTCAACAACCTTAATATGAAATATCAGCTGTTAAAATATCTTATTTTTCAACGCGATTTTTTTTTATTGAGATGAATTATTTAGATATTACGTTTTCTTCCGCTATTACTATTATTATGATTAAATTCAACGACTTTTTACTTCTTATTTCTCACAAAAACAAATTTGTGTTGCAAAATTTGCCCAACTCTACTTATGAGAAACTTTTATTTTAATTGGACGCAAGTAAATTAAAAAGAAACATAATTTATTTCAGTTCGTGTGTTGTGTAAGCAATAGTCGAAACATCCACACGTAACAATCGAACGAGACTGACCTCGCACGCCTTCACACTCCTACTTACTATCAAACCCTTCCATAGCCTACAGTCGTATTAAAGTGCAGTGGCGCGACGAATATTTTAAAAATATCGTTGTAATTTTTAAAATTTGAATTTGCGCAAAATATTTTGGATTTGAGTCTAATAAAATTACATCTTTCCATTAATCATACTCTGTCCCCTTATTTCAAATATACCCTGTATAAATAAAATTAAAAAGTGCGCCCGTCGACGATGAGTCATCGTCCGCTGCTGTCCGGTCTCTACTTATTAGAATAGTTCTTAATTCATCTATAGGCAATGCAGTAGACTTTTAACATCAAACGAGATTAATTTAGTTACTTGGAATTTTAATATTTTTAGTTTGTGTAATAAATTCTGCGGTATTTCCAACGGGTTTTGGGGAATTAAATTCTGTCATTCTGAGAAGTTCTTGATTCAAATATTTACGTAATTTATATGCTGATGCATTCATTATGAAACAATTGGCCTCATTGGTATCGTTTCTTTATGAAACTTAGGTTGTTCGTATAGAATTGAAGCTCTTGGATTTATTATGTGGATGTATTTGTCAAGAAGATTCAATTACAATTAGTAATGTTATATGTAATTTGTTCAATTTTCTACTATAATACTGGTAATTTTGTTTTAATAATCTTTAAGGGATACGTATCGAGATCAAAGGTGCCGCACGAGTAGAATGGACAGAAAACAAAAAGGTACAGTCCGCTAGTGAGGATTACTTCCACTCAGAGAATTATCTTGTCCGTGATGCAAATCGTAAGTTTATGAATACATTTTGAACTCGACTACTAAAATCGCAAGAATTTAACATTTAGACTGATAAAGATGAAATTTCATTAGAAATGATGCTTTGATATGCTAATGTCAAATAATACATAAAAAATAATATCGATACTAGCGATATCCGGCGCATGTTGCTACGCCTAAAAAAACAATGTTTATCGACACCAAACTTCACCGGAACACTCTCTAAACCAGGGATGCACAGACTTATAGGGAACAGGGGCCACTCGGGAAAATTATAAGCCAAGGACAGGCCACTACGAAAAATATTTATTGTCGCTTTAAATATAATTCCCTTATTATTTAGGGTAGTGTATAACATCTCGTAATCAGCTACATTACTTACAACTACTGGTGGGGGTTCTGGGTTTTTCTTTTCTCTTTCTTTGATTTCTTGGGTTTGCCTACTGTTTTTCTGATGCTCCGAAGAGGAACCTGGCGACGAGCCTGGCGACGAGCCTGGCGACGATTCTGCTTTTCTCTTTTTAATGTTTTTGTTTTTGTTTTTACGTTTAGAGGCTGTTATCCAACCTACTTCTTTAGTTAGCTCTTCTTCATCCGTCTCGTATTTTCTTGTTTCCGAGTCGGTTGAGTTATTTTTATTTTTACCCGGTATTGCATCCTGATTAAATATCTTTAGCTATAACGCAACTATTTGTTCTTGCATGTTTGCTAAAGTAATTTCAAGGTTTACTCTCTTTTCTTTTTCTTTAATCCATGCATTATATAATGCCTGTTCATTACTGCATCCTATTTGGTTTGCCTGAAGTAAGGCTTGTTTTTGTTCGGCCAGTATAATTTCTTCTGGCTGCTCCGGTCGATTCATATCGATTGTTTATCTATTTGTTTATACTGGCAGTGACCTTCGCCCACACGCTACGGGGCTCCATGCAGCGTACGGCCGCCGACGTTATAACTTATCAACTTTCACTTTCCGATATACAGATTGTCGTAGTTAAAAGTTAATATGCATCTTCAAATACACACACATAAACATGTACCTATGTATGTATGTATACAACAGTTCAAGAATGTGGCTCTTGGTTTACCCACACCACCTCCCCGAGAGCGCGAACACCATGCGCACATGGCATTCGTTCCGTATCTTTAAAGCAGGAACTTACATTGTCTGAGCAAACTCGCAAATATTAAAATAAAATGCCCTTAGCTGTCGAGGAAAAAATACAGATTGTGTTATGGTATGCGAAGCATAATTCGTACAAAGACGTGCAAAATTTATTTGTATAGTTCATTATAATATTTAGTTTCGTTTTAAATGTGAGAATTTTATTTTAGTTACAATTTTTATAGTTTTGTTTCAGTTCACTGTTAATACATTATACATCAATTACCAAAATAGCGGAGCAATTCCTTAAAGCAAACGTCTGCATACCAGCTTTCAACGTTTTGCACTGAAGCCTCGGTCTCGGTATCCGGTGTCCGCCCGATATGAACTCATGTGTATTCCCCTATTATCGTACCCCTCCATTTCATGTTTGCATGCACGTGTGTGCGTGTCTGTGTTTCCCTATATCTACTTTTATTTCAGTCAAACGGTATACGCACTTGTTTATTTTACTAATAATTTGTTCACGCAGGCCAACCAGCGACACGTCTTATCGCTGGGATAGTACGACATAAACTCTTGAGAACTGATTAGATTTTCAGTAAAATCGGCAGACCGGAAGTAGTAGTTTACTTCAGTGAAAAAATCGAATTTTGCCAATATTTAGTCAACTTAACAAATTTATAAAGAATTCATATGTACTCAGACTTAAATTTGAGAAGAATTTTATTACAAAAGTTTTTCGAAATTCCTACCGGAAGTAGGCCTTTTACTCTTATCGAAAATCAGCTTTTTGCAAATATTTCGCAAGTCATGCTTTTTAGACAGGTACGTACGAGTATATAAGTATTTAGAACTTGATTTTCAATAACTTTTATATAAAAAAAATTTCAAAATTCGGACCGGAAGTAATACTTTTACTGTTATTGAATAGCGGTTTTTTGTATATAGTCGTAAATTATGCATTCTCTATATATTTATCAAGAGTACAAAAGTATTTAGAATTGGATCTACAATATTTTTTGTATACATGAAATGTCAAAATTCGGACCGGGATTAACACTTTACTCTTAGCGAGTAGCACTTTTTTTCGAATATCTCGCAAAATATGCATTCTATAGAGATTTAAATTTAAATATCAGTGACTGTCAAAAATTAAAAAGTTGTGAATAATACATTTTGTAATTATTTAATATCAGTACTTTTGTAATTTTTTTTTAAAATAAAAAATCATGACGGGGGCGAAAAAATGTTGTACCCAACACGGGAGCAAATATTTCAGTCTCGACATGGTTACGCTCTCAGCTTCACCTCGAGCGCAGTATTCATGTCTCGACCGTAAAATATTACTTTACTCTCTTCATACGTAAATAACTATTTCAGGCCTATCATAAATAATAATATTCATAATTGCCATTCGATTTATGCCCAGGACCGTTTCCACTGGGTGTTCGGGAATTTCGTTTTGGCAACTGACACAGACCAAAATATTAAATAAAGACGACGATTCAATACCACTACAAATTCCCATCAACCTGAAATATTTCAGAACAATAAATTTAAATTAATTAATAATTCTGGACGTATAGCTTCCGCTAGTAAAATAGTATTGCATAAGAGCCAATTACAAACTGAATATAAAGTTATTAAATATTACTTTTTTATACCTATGTTTTATTTAATACTTGACTATTCTGTATAGTAGGCAATAATTTTTGAAAAATTTATATTGTTTGGAAAACAATTATAACGAACGTCTGGTAATTATATACTCACGAAGCTACCTATAAGTGGCAAAATACTAAATTACACCACTGAATATAAAATTAATATTTGCTACTACTACGTTTAGAAACAAATTACATAGAATTATATTCTTGAGTTTTTTTTTTTTAATAATTATACGTACAATTTTAAAGAAATTTTTCTTAGCAAGTTGTTCTAATTTTAGAAGATACATTCACCTTACCCGCTGGCAATCACGTGTACATGTTTTCCTGTCCCCTCCCTACTAATCTGCCTTCATCGCTGGAAGGCCGATTTGGGCATATTCGATATGAAGCTGAAGTGGTAGTTGAAAGACCATGGATATGGAATCAAAAAACTAAAGCCGTTTTCACAGTAATTTCCCAGTATAATCTTAACATGTTTCCACACTTATTGGTAAGTTTATTTCGTAAATAGAGACTTGGGCACCTTAACACAGTAAGGACAGAGCTTTATTTTCACATGGGATTTATTAGTGCCAAAGCTTGAGAGGCGCTAGGTTGTCGGATAACCTAAACATATCCTATATGTTTTAAATGTTGACGATAGTGCAAAAACTTTTCGTTCGTAGGATTACATATAGATGGCGTCACTATTGGCAAATCCCAGAGACTTTAAACATTCATAGACTGGCGACTGGTCATTTATTGTGAAGCATTTGTACGCCATATTGCTTGTGACTTGAAAGGCGGCACATTTGAAATAATGGGGTTAAAATTATGTAATATCTCAAGTAGACTGTATTTTAATTTTTTATTAAACAAAATTCAACATGTTTTTATTGCCCTTTAAACAAAACTAATTTATTAAACTTTTGTCTGATGGAGACGCCCTTCTCCTTCTCCGACAACAATTTACATATATGTTTTGCTCTTAAATTTAAATAGCTTTGTAAAATAAGTTTAAGTAACATATTAAAATGTGAACTGTGATCATCATGATCCAGTTGGTCTGCAAAAAAGTGATCAAAAGTTGCAAAAAAGTGATATCCAATATTTTTTATTGTTAAGTAATAAACTGTATATGAATAATCTTTTTTATTTA
The DNA here is from genome assembly GCA_963170755.1 of Amphimallon solstitiale. Lineage (NCBI taxonomy): Eukaryota > Metazoa > Arthropoda > Insecta > Coleoptera > Scarabaeidae > Amphimallon > Amphimallon solstitiale. The sequence continues at coordinate 114,998,058 of OY720677.1, forward strand.
GATCGTCAGATGAAGCCCTTATCACTTTTTCAATATTACTGCACACTGTAATTAAAAATGGAGACGGCACGGTTAACGAATTATTAACGTTTTTGGTGTCAATTAAACTTCCTACAGTGGCTTCTTCATTCGGAAGTAATGAAATATTGATGCACTCATCACATTTAATGTTTTTAATTTTTTTCCCAATACAACCAGATATGTATTCCACCACATAAGAAGAAAATGAAGAAAGATCTTCATAAATTCTCGTATCCTCCACAATTGGAAGTTCTGGAGAAAAAAAGACATCTGAGGGAATTAGTTGACATTTTTCTTCGGAACTACAATTCCCAAGAGAACTTGGCTCAACTGTTCCCAATATACACTTTCTGTAAGCACTTCAAAACTCTAGTGCTGTGGGATTATTGTTGTTACCTATTAGAAAAAGAATTTTTGAAAAACATACAAAATGATATATGAATAATAATTTTACCTGTACGTTTTCTTATAGAACTGAAGAACTTCTCAATATGATCTTGACTAGTGCTCCGACCTAATAGGTATTTTAAAGGGGCTTCTTCCACCCAGACAAGTTCTTCTGCTAATGACAATGTACTATACATGTCAAGAATAAATCCAACTATTGGAGTTTTTCTTCTTGATAAGTAGATCCATGTTCCATCAGGCATTTTTAAATTTGTAAAATACGAAAGTGCTTGCTTGAATGTTTCTTTCACAAAATTTTTGTTGCTTACGCGAATAGGCGCTTTTGAGCCCTTACCCCAAATGTTTACTGAATTCATGACGTCAAAAGTCACGTCAACCATTTCAATGAATTTTACTGTTTCATCAACATTTTGGAATTCAGGCAGATGCAAGGTGTTTTTAAAAAACAGCAACGCTTTCGCAACTGATCGACTGAAGGTTTGGGCAGCCAAATTAACCTTCATTTTTTGGTTTTGGAAAAATATGTGCTTATCGCGGAGTTTGTTGGCACAATGAAGTTCTTCTTCTTTTTGTAGATTATTCAACAACACTAAATAGTTCCACTCAATTTTGTTGCCATTAGGAGCCAGCAGTACTCCAGTTTCACCCAGCAGATTCCTGGTTTTCCATTAATACTAGAAGCCCACTGACTGTCTAATGGTTCGAGGGTCTGGAAGTGTAATGTGCTTTCTTAAAAAGTTGTAGGCATGGGGAGAATAAAAATGTAAGGTTACAGCAAACTGCCTTACTTTATCTGAATATTTACGGGATTTTTTGCCTTTTCTATGGTTTTGAAAAAGTTCGTTCATTGTGTCACCAAAATAATCATCACAAAGAGAATGCCAACTGGAATCTTTCACGTTTTTCTTTAAGTTTTTTATAATTTCATCTTGCGTAGCTACACGATTCCTCAGGCGACGAACTTTTTGAGTTACTATCTTTCTCGTTTTAGTCTCCACCTGCTTTCTTTTTATTAAATTATCTAATCTTGCTTTTAATGTTTTTGGAGATGGAAGAGCGTACGAATGGTCATTCTTAATCGAAGAAGTTTCATATAATTTTCTCGGAAACAAATTTTCATCATCCGTGTGAGAATAATTAGGAGTATTATTTTTCTCGTCATCCAAGTTGAGTTTCCTTGCAGGAATTATTTTCATACCACTTCCCGATGCCCTTGAGGTTTTACATTTTTCGCGACGATTGCTTTCACAGAGCACACTAAGACTTTTGGCACAAAGACTTTTTGGGGGAGTCTAAGAAAACCAATATTTTATAATATATCCGAATCAAAAGTTTATGACTACTTACTTCACTCAAAGCAGAGAATGGCACAGCGTTTTCTTTCAACAGCCTCTTGTCGGTATATACTTTGAAATCTTCTTTCTTAAAGTGGTCCGAACACACTACACTTGATTTACTATACTGTAGTACTTTCAGATTGAAAATCCATTTCCCCAACAACATCGGATTGTGTGTAGGCAGCCTGAAAATTTAACATGTTCAACTAGCAAGGTGATTTATATACATTACTGACCTGTGAAACGATACTGCTTTGTTTATTGTTTGGGTATTTTTACACCACCTCACAACACAGGACGCAGGCATGTTAACAAAATATTTATTGTACTCTGTGACTAAAAACGCGTTTTAACGTTTATTTTAACTAAACTAACTAAACTAAACTAAAATAAACGCATTCAAACGTGGTTATGTTAGGACCTTGTTTGACCTTGTTCACCTTCACTTGACACAAAAGTTACAAGCATGGCGTCTTTGTTTGGAGGGGAGAAAGCTTCGGTAGAGATCGTTAGACTCGACTCACATCGCCAGTCTATGAATGTTTAAAGTCTCTGGCAAATCCCAATGTCAACTGTATCTCGCTATCGCTGCGCGATATAAGCCCGTCACAGAACGAGATTTTTCTGATAACCTCAAAATATTGTTCATTAAGTGGCGCTAGCTATGCAAAGCATTATAACAGTAGAAATATGACTAAAACTGTAGATCTACCGCAAAAACTGTAGACTTGCCAGCTAATAGACAGGATTTCTGGGGGAGATACCCCCCGCCAACTACTACTGCAGCGAGTTATGCTCTACGAGCCAAACCTTGTTAATAAAAAATGTTTTGATATTTTTAATCTCGTGAAACGATTCAAAACATTATTAGGTACAGCTTTAGATGAGAAATGTATTCATTTGTGATAGTGGTTTGAATTTCACATTAAATAATTTCTTTTTTAATTCCTTTATTTGAACTTGCCTGAAAAACTAGAGCATTTTATCTACTAGAACTTATAAACGATAATTTTACAATAAAATGTTAGAAACAAAGGTAACTTACGTTAGAAATATTCACAGAATAAACCTATAGCGCATCTTTATGAACAAGCACTGTATAGGAAACCTATTAGTTATGAATGAACACTTATTTATAATATGTTAACTAACATAATACTAATGCAGTTTCAATATTTTAGAGGCCAGCTAGGGTAAGGGACGGAAAATATTTCGGTTGTTTTTGCTGTAAAAGTGGACCATTAGGTGTTATATTAGAAATTTCAAAATCTGGTTACGTCTGTGGCGAAAAAGTACACGCAATAATGGAAATAGATAACACATCCAACGTGAATATTGACAAAGTTAATTTAAACGTTGAGCAGGTTAGTTTTATTTGATTATGCAATTATAAATCAGAGAAATACAGAATAGGACCATGTCCTATAATATCACCATTCCACACATGACAATCAATTCACAGTTTTAAAGTTAAGCATAACAGTAAATATCTTGCGATTCTGAAATATATAGATTGCCATTTCCTACATTGTATGCAAATACTAGGTGGCACAAAAGTACCCTATCAGAGAAGCTCTCATTTCTGCAAATAACGTATTATGCCATCGCTACTTCGTCATTTAGTAAAAGTAAATAGAAACACGTAAACAGATCATAAATTGTCTTTTACATGTTCGCGGAATAATTGTGGATATTACTTTTACTGACTTACTTACTTACTTACTTATCCCTATCCTCATTTGCCGTTAGGCGTCAGAATTTTCTCCATCTTGTCCTATCTTTGAATAATTTTCGAGCATCGTTCTAGTTATGTCTTATGTCCGCCAGCAGCTGCGCTATCTCCTGATTCCATACTCTTCTTGGTCTACCTCCGTTTCTCCTCTTGTTCCAGCCGGCCTGCCATATTTCTTTTACAGGGTTCCTGTTGCTCAATCGTGTGAGGTGTCCAAACCAACTAAGTTGCTTTTCCTGGACTTTTTCTATTGCTGATATCACACCTAGATATTCTTGTACCTTGTCATTTCTAATTTTATCCAGTCTGGTTATACCATCTATTCTCCTTAAAATCCTCATTTCAGCTTTACAATTTTTATTCTATTATTCACATCTGCCTCAATATTTCCTTTGTGGCTGATTATGGTTCCAAGATATTTTAAGTTTTCTGTCACTTTTATTGAATTACCATTTATTGTTATATTTATTTCTTCTTTTTCTTTGAAGACTGTCACTACTTCCGTTTTGCCTTTATTAGTATTCATTCCAAAGTTCTTTTAAATTTCATGCCATATTTCTATATTTATTTGCAGTACATTTTTATTAGGAGCTGCAATTATTAAGTCGTCGGTATACAAAAATTCCTAGACTATTATAGGTTGGAGATTTCTGGACCCTACATAACTAACCCTTTGTTAGATTATTGGCGGCATTTCTTGCAATATTGTCCATAACATGTATGAGGAGAAGAAGCCGCAGAATTCCGACCTGTCTTGCTCCTTTAAGTGTGATAATGCTTCTTGTATATCCGCTATCATTTCTTATTATGTTGCTCGTGTTGGTGCTTTTTCGTTTGAAAAGCTGCTTTTGGAAACCATTAAACAAGCCCAGCCTACAGCAAATAAATCTAAAAGAAAGAGGATAAAAAAGAACTCGCAAAAAAGCCTCACGAAGAATAGTAAAAAAAAAATACAACAGCACGTTAAGTAGTGAGGAAAATGATGAGTCAGAATTGGATCGATGAGGAGTTAGATAAATTGGACGAAGGAAATATTAAAGTGTGCTATTTGTGGGAATACGATAAGATTGAAGTTTGGCACTGTTGTATGGACCATACGCACATAGACTACGCAGTGGAAAAGGTAACTCCGACAACTATATTTGTAATTATTGTGAATAATATTATTCGTTTTTATTACAGTTAGAATCACAATTAACTTTCTTTCATGTTAAATAGATCAGAGTTACATTTGAAATGTAAAAGATTTATTAATAAATACAACTTTTTGTATTTTTCTAACTATATTTTACTAGCCTAAGAGCCTTAAGCTCATATCTTCTGTAGTACGGGGTGGGGCAAAAGTCCCGCTACCATTTTGATTGCCCATAACTTTGTTCAAAGAAAAGATAAGTAAATTTGGTTTTCATAAAAAGTTTATTTAGTCTTTACATTTTTTTTCCGTTATGATTGGAAAATTATATCGGCTAAATGGTGACCGCGGTTCGCTATGCAATTTTCGGCTCTTTTTAAGGCATTTGTCATGACATCCTGCAACATCTCAGGCTGAATTTCTTCAATTTCGTGACGAATATTGTCTTTAAGATGTTGATTCGTTTGGAGATTATTCACATACACTTTTGATTTTAAAAAACCCCATAAGAAAAAGTCTGGTGCTGTCAAATCCGGAGATCTGGTTGGCCATGCAAAATCGCCATTTTGCGAAATTAGTCTTCGTGGAAAACCGTCATTCAATAATTGAATTGTTGAACGGGCTGTGTGTGCTGTGGCCCAATCTTGCTGAAACCACATGTCTTCTAGTCCATGCTCTTCCATTTCAGGCACAAGAAGATTTCGAATCATGTCTTGGTACCGTTCAGCAGTAACAGTAACTCCAACACCTTGGTCATTTTCAAAAAATTTCATGGATTAATTCAGGATTCTGTTTTCCCCAAAACCGACTGTTCTGTTTATTGACGTGGCCACTGAGAAGATAATGGGCTTCATCGCTCATTATCAATTTAGACGAAAAATCTTCAATTTCACCAGACGGCTCCTTAGGATTGCATCACTGTATTCAACTCGTTGATCAGGATGTCTCGGTAGCAATTTTTGGACTAATTGAATTTTGTACGGGAACATTTTCAAATCAGTTTTCAAAATTCGCCTTAAACTGCGTGCAGAAATGTGTAACTGGGAACCACGTCTCCGAATTGATGTTTCTGGAGACACTGCAACACTATCGCGCACCAGAGCCACATTTTCAGCGTTACGAGACGTCCGTTGTCTTCCAGAACAACGTCTGTCTGCTGCCGTACCGTACTGTTAAAAATTCGCATGTAAACGATAAATTGTGGTTTTGTGAGGCACTGGACGATTAGGATATTTTTGACGCAATTTCCGCTGAGTGGCAATAATGGAACGATTATTTTCAATAAATATTGTCACTATTTCTGCTCGTTCTTGTGGCGTATATTTATCCATTATAAAATTTGGACGTCTACACAACACAATGGTTAAAGCTAAACTGAGCTAAACGTCACTTAACCAAGATGGCGCACACTCAAAATGGTAGCGGGACTTTTGCCCCACCCCGTATATGAGCAAAATTTATGGGACAAAAGCAGAATGTAGAGAATAAAATTGAAAATACGACCTTGAGATCTTGCCCTTTGAAACCAATTACTCAATCAAATAGTGAAATAGAAGCAACAACCGCACTTACCCAAAATCATGGGGCAAGTGCGCACCCATGACATGAAAACTAATAAAAAAAGTCTTTGTCAAACTGTTTGACTTAGGCCAAATTTTTTTTAATAAACCCGACCACAGAACGTGTCGATGTACACTGTAACGGTACGGCACAATTTATTTATTTAAATAATTTTATAAATTTCAAAATATGTATATAAATTGTATTTTTTAAAATTACGTATTAGAAATCAAAAGATATATATTTCTTACAACTATTTTTCCTACATATATGTTAATCTATGTATAAAATAAGCAGTAGATTGATAAGCAGGTATTTGTAAGAACCTTGGCGCTGACTGTTTGTGTTTATTATAGGATTAGTGACGTGGTGTTTAAGTTATCGCGAATTATACATGATAATAACGTATGAAAACTAGAACGAGGATACATGGGCGTTCTAGAAAAAAGTGTAACCCCAAGACTTGAACGTGAAAAAGTGAACACGAGATTCCATTGAATGGAGAGTCGATGGAGGTCCTTGGATGAGATCAGTCACCGATGTAGATATCTCGGTCCTCTAAGTAAAAAGTAAGTCGACCCCCTTAAAGCGGTCGATAAAGTATAAAGTTATTGTTAGACCCTTAAAAGTAAATAAATAGGTTCATGTTTACAAAAGATGGACCGCAAATGAAGTGTTAAAATTGTTCAATTTAACTATATCGTCCACTAAAAAAGTTACTGTTGTGCGATTAACAGTTTGTGGAGGCCAGAAGTGTATTTATCGTCGAGGGAAGGCTCCCACAAGGCACATCGACAGTAAGATCTTTTTCAGTTTAAGAAAGAAGAAAAATCTGTCTAGGGTATTTAGAAACAGTTATTACGTTATGTGAGTGTTAAATAAACTTTTATAGTAAAATTAGTCTTCATGTATAGACGAAATAAATTAATGTAATAATCTGAGAATGATAAATATATTTAATAAATTGTTTTAAATATAATAATGTCTCAGCAGTTTCAAATTGTTTGTAATTGTGCCAAATAATGCCCTAAGACTATTTATTATTGACATCTCTTAATATGGATCGACCTGAGGAAAATTAACTGATCTAGTCAGGTAAATGATTCAATTACTTTATTTTATTTAAAAATTATTAAAGTATAAATCGGCATTATAAGGGTTCATTTACAATATGGCTACCAATAGTGGGACCTTTATATCATATGATTAATTTTATAAAGTTGTTCCATTACATTATGGTGCCCAACTATGTGGGGCTTTTACAAGTTCTTTTACAACACTTAATTTGCAAAAAAAAAATTTCACTAACCACATTCGAACGGTGATATTCGAAATTTTAGTGGATTTTTTTTTGCAACTAAGTGTACATATATAAGTTTTGTAAGTGTACATATATGCTGTAATCTTTCTAGTTTAAGACTGAAAATTATTATATGATTAAGCTTTAGAATAAGAACATAAATTTTAAGTTGTAAATATAGTTTTTAATATAGTAAGTACAGAATCAAAAGATTCAAAAGGTGTATAATGAGTTGCATAACCTTTAAGGGGCAATGTCTTTATGAGAAATGTATATATTAATTTGAGTTTAAAATCATTAAGAAAGGAATAGAAATAAACACAAAATAAATTCGTGTATTCTATATTTTTTATAGAAAAGACAAACACAAGGTGTGGTTTGAGTATACAAAAACAGAACCAGAGTTCTCACAGTATGTTAGAATAGCATTAAATATTCTAAGAAATAGACCAATGTTTAAAAATAAAAATGTATTAAAAGTAAACAACACAGAGAGAGTGATGTTGAAAGACGGAACAGTGAAGAGGGTGAATCATTTAAAAGCCATAAAGTTATATGAACGAGGCGATATTCGACATGATTGTTGTGAAAACGTCTATTCTAATGAATAAAAATAGATTGTAAATTTGCACAATAATTTTAAGGTATAAGGGAATTTATGATCATATTTAAGAATACAATAAATACCTGATACTTATATTTAAAAGCATTTTAAAGGATATACAGAAAAAATGTGTTCTTTATCCGAGACAATACATTACTCTATTTATCTATATACTAGATGTGTAGGTAAGAGACACATATTTGAAATGTTATAATAAATGTAAGGGCATCAAAGATAGCAGGACAAATCTTGTGTGGTTCTAATTATCTACAAAGAAGAAATAACATTAACATTGTTGACAGTTGTATGGAAATCAACATACAAGAGAACGAGAGGAAATGGTTAGAGCACAGGGATGATACTGTCGAAGTCTGTGTTCCTTGTAATGCAGTCCTAAAGAAGAGGATTCCAGTTGTGTTCAATATATTTCCGATCATATTCAACAAAGTCACCTACAAGAAGAAAATACGAATAGTTTTAAGTAATGGAAAAAGAAAGTACATAACCAATAATGAAAGAGGTAATGGGTTCATTTACAAGCATAATGAAGGATGGCGTTAAGGAAAGAAGGTTAAACCTACCGTAGACAAAGAATCGCAAGTGTGCATGGACTTTTAAATAAACAATTTGTGTGTGTAAACATTTAGTGCATTCTTGAACTGTCAAAAGTACGATAGGTATGTGTGACTGGGGAAAACTTGCAGAAAACGAACATGAAGTGGATAATGCCAACATAAATATTAGTATGAGAGTCGTGGCGCTGTAGACGGATAGTCGTCTTTTGTTTGAAAACCGAAGTTATAAAAAGGCGCGAAGAACGAGATAAGAGGAGAAGCTGCCGAACTTTCGAATTTATCAGACGTAAAATTTTTGATGGCGTTCGCAAATGATAGTAGAGGTTTCAATACACTACGTTGAATCATATTAGTTTAAATGTATTAAGGTTATTTTTGGATTTCAATAGAGTTTTAGTTTTCATATTGTCAATTATTTGTTACATTTATAAATATATAAATATCAAAAATGGTAGACATCAATAAAAAGGAATTTGATGATTTATATGAGGAATATAAGTAAGTTTTTTCCTGAAATAAATATACAGTTTGAATAATTGATGATGTTAGACGTAGTTTAGGAAGTACTATGTGAAAATATTTACTTCTGGCGAGGCGTTAAACATCATCAATACTTAAATAAAATATTGTTTTGCTGAATTATATTGATTTTTGTAAATTGTGGAAAATTGTTAATGGTGTTGAGGGCACAGGAAGTACTATGTGTGAATATTTGCTGCCTGTGTATAACTAGGCATTATTAATGATTTGTGGTAGAAAACTTAATAAATTTCAAGCAGTTAAATACGTATAGATACGAATATTCTTGATGGACAAAAGCCAATCTGTGGGGTGTACTATGTGCAAATATTTGCATTCGGCGATTGGTAAAGGTTCTTTTCAAGGTATTTTCTTCTTTGCAAAATTTTAGATCTTCGAAGGCACTACGTGCGAATGTATGTCTTTGTTGAAATAAAATTTAGCTTCGTAGGGGAAAAATCATTTTTGAATCTATAAATACAATATTAAAAAATTAAATATAGCAAAATAATATTTTTCTTGAATCCACATAGAAAAAAAGAATTATGTTTTTATATGTTTTTCATGATTATGAAGAGACACTTTTTAACAGCCACATGGTGTAATTAAAAAAAAATTGTGATGTTTACTGAACTAGAATATGAATATAAATGTTTTATGAAATTTTAGAAACTTATTTTATTATTAACCATATCCAAATTAAACTTAAATGGGAAAAACACAGCAGATGAATGAAGGAAGGATCACTGATAGAACTCACGAACACAAATTGAATGCTAACATGGATTAGATTTATAATTTATAGGAGTAGTTTTTTTTTACAATATTAAAACAATCTCAGCATTCACATAAATATTATGCAATTTTGTATCGTTAAGGCTACAACGTTACAATTGTAGTTGCATTATTGCAACCACAGCAATATGCACACTTAGTTGCAAAAAAGATCCGTTAAAATTTCGAATATCACCGCTCCAATGTGGTTAGTGGAAACTTTTTTTGCAACTAAGTTTACCTCGCTAATAAACATTATTTTTTTTTGAACATATGTGGCAACAATGAGTCTATAAAACAGAATTTGTGAAAAACGAAGGTGCACTTGCCTCACCTCACCTTACTTGGTCAAATGCAATAAACTTCTTAAAAACTCAACCAACGAATGGAAAAATGCGGAAAAAATAAAGAACAGTTTGCACCTAACGATAAAAATCAATAGGAATTAAGTAAGTAACTGAAATTATAAAACGTTTTGCTTTGAGACACAACCACAATAGACATTTGCTCAGTTTGAATTGATTGTAATTAATGTGTATGGAATGATAACTTTCTATACCGACAATTAATTCACCACATATCACATATACAAGCGCATGTACTTTTCTAGTTAATTATTTTTCGAACTACATACCCTTTAACGAAAACAAAGAAGGAAAAAAAAGTTTTTCTAGGAGTCAATGTAGGATCTATTCCACAACGCAGATCAAAGACGATGACGTACATGATCTCCATACCACCACTACCTCCAAGTAGCCTTAATGAATGTGCTATAATAGATACAGAATACCTAGTGTCTGTAAGTATTACTTAAATTTTGTTAACTAATTAATATTAAAATTTTATATTGTTTTATCTATAGAAGACACATGTTTCAGACTAGTTAGTCATCGACAGTACGTAGTCGCCAAGGGAAAACTTTTTTGAGGATTATCATGACGACAGACCGGCATTGTTTTACTTTTTCAAGGTTATTCCACCATATTACTTGACTACACTGTACTGATGATGACTAACGAGTTTGAAGCCCGTATCCACCTTTAGCTAGAAAAATATTTAACAAATAATTTATTTTTTGTTACCACCATATATTATAGAAACATTTACTTATTACTAATTATTCAGAAAGCATTGCACTTCTAGTTAGCGTACTGGCAGCACAAAATTGTGCAGAGGTGTTTTTATTTTCTTATTCGTAGTATCAAATAATTACTACTTTAATAAAAGTAGAATTTTGGACTGAATAGGTAATTAAAATACAATTATGGGCTAAATAACGTTTCGGCAGATGTTCATTCCTTCATCAGATCTATAACAAAATTTTAATTAGGGGCAACTGTTAAGCAAACTATTGATTAACTTTCAGTTGCGACACTAGGACACAAGATTAAATGTTACAGGTATATCTACAATTGTGTTTTAATTACCTATCTTGCCCAAATGTCTGCTTTTATTAAAGTAGTAATTATTTGATACTATATATACAGGATGTATTTGAAATAAGGGGACAGAGTATGATAAATGGAAAGGTGCAATTATGTAGAATATAAATCCCAAAAATTGTGAGTCAATTACGACACGAACGCCAAAATTAAAAACCCCCGAAAAGTGTTTAATGTGCCGCCTATGCATTTAGCATGTGTCTATATGTCGTAGGTATCGCGCCAGACGTCGACGGTTCCACACAGGTTGAGGAGACGTAATAATTTCCATCGAAGTAAATAAACACGCATAGATATACGCAATAACAGCTGTAGGCGTTATAAAAACCCCAATGATAGCATTGTTTACTATTTCTAATCAGGTGTTCATGCTAAGAGTTCAACAACCTTAATATGAAATATCAGCTGTTAAAATATCTTATTTTTCAACAACGAGATTCTTTTTTGTTGAGATGGATTATCTAGATATTACGTTTTCTTCCGCTATTACTGTTATTATGATTAAATTCAACGACGTTTTACTTCTTATTTCTCACAAAAACAAAATTTGCCCAACTCTACTTATGAGAAACTTTTATTTTAATTGGACGCAAGTAAATTAAAAAAAAAACATAATTTATTTCAGTTCGTGTGTTGTGTAAGCAATAGTCGAATCATCCACACGTAACAATCGAACGAGACTGACCTCGCACGCTTTCACACTCCTACTTACTAACCCACCCTTCCATAGCCTACAGTCGTATTAAAGTTCAGTGGCGCGACGAATATTTTAAAAATATCTTTGTAATTTTTAAAATTTGAATTTGCGCAAAATATTTTGCATTTAAGTCTAATAAAATCACATCTTTCCATTAATCATACTCTGTCCCCTTATTTCAAATACACCCTGTATATATATACAGGTGCCAGGAGAAATCTTTTTTGAAAAAACGCAAGAACAGGTCGATTTTTGATCCAAGGGGGACACTCTTCCATCATACCTTCAACTGTGATACGTCATTCCCCTCCCCTCAAGCAACTAAATACGTAATATTTTTGACATTTATTTGTCATCATTCTCAAGTACAGACTGTCAGTCTTTTGTAAACTAATAAGTTCGTAGTTTCTAATATTGGAGCTCTGCAAGGTTTTTCGATTATTTAATTTTTTTTCAATTGTGCATTAAATTGCTAATAAAATTAGCTTTGAAATGATGTGTCACATTGTGAAATGTTTTTTTGCCGCTAGAGGGCGCTAAAATCAAAAATAGCGCAACCAACAATCACATTGCTGAATTCTCCGTACAATTACCTTTTCAATGATGTATCGTATTTAGTACTTTCCCTATTTAAGTTGTAATGGTTAGAGTGATGGAGGGGAGGGGAATGACGTATCACAGTTGAAGATATAACGAAAGGGTGTCCCGCTTGGATCAAAAATCGAACTGTTTTTGCGTTTTTTCAAAAAAGTTTTCTCCTTCGAGATATTCAATCTGTTTAGTTTTCGGTGGGACAACCTGTATATACACACACAGGGTGAGTCATCTCCGCGGGTAAGGCAGATTGTGACCTTATGAGAAAAGATGTTTTGAAACAGTTGTCTATCTAAGATAGCCACTCATTAGGAGCACGTTTTAAACTTATTTTGTTTTATACATGGTGGCTGACCATAGTTATAGTTTTTTAAACGAAACATCCTATATATTATTAAATTTTTGTGTTCCCCGTATAATTCTTAGTGAAAAATTTATGGGATAGTATAGGTCTAAAACTAAAAGGTTTTCCTTATTACCTTTTTTTTATTGGATGGACACAATTTTTGGTAGGGTTGTTCGTAACAAAAGGTCCTAATACAAGCATATTTTATTTTTTTGCAATTACTAATTGAAATTGCAGAAAACTGGATTAAAGTTACATAACATATTTTTGCCTAAAAGTGACTTTTTCAAATGGAACACCCTGCAAATCGGTTCATTTTTGAATTGCTTACCAAATTTCCCACCAAAACCATGTAGGATGTTATTGTTTTAAAAGTGACCATTACTGAGCTATTGTCGTTTTTTGATATCATTTTGCCAACATTATGTGTTTTATTTGAACAGGGCATAGTGAGCCATGATATTTGCCGCGAAATTGACAATTAAATGGATGACATTTAATAACTTGGTTTTCAGTTGTCAAACCTGATTTTATGACGACTTTTTCTAAACCCGAGCTTGGGTATTGTATTGGGGTAATGACAAAAAAATAGATATATCTTATTTAGAATGCAGCTATGTAATTCAAAGAATATGTCGAATATGGCACAATAAACACATTTTACACCCAAACATATTAATAATTTGATTTTAGTAGGAAACAGAAACATGAACTGTTACGTAAAAGTAATTACTGGAACAGAAATTATAAAATAAGCACTCCAAGTTAATTCGTATATGAATAAATGTATGAATGCACATCTACACCAAGCTGGCATTGCAAACAACAACGTACATACAGCTGTTTCGATCTTACATAGATCTCATCAGTGTACGAGCGTGCTGTTCACAATGCCGTACAAACTTGCACTACCTGCACATATAGCCGACTTACGTACCAAATGCCTATGAGAGATTCCCAGGATTCCCAGGGGAATCTCTCATAGCAAGAAAACCGTTTCGAAATATCTTTGGCCATAAGGTCACAATCTGCCATACCCTCGGAGTTGACTCACCCAGTATATAAACACATACAGAGTGTCCGGGAAAATGTGGGAAATCTCTTGGATGCAGATACACATGAACAAATAAGATGATAGGTTCCTATAAAAAAATTTCCTACAGGCCCCTCCTACGGAGAAATGCGTCCTTATGCGTCCCTGAAGGACGCCGCTATAAATCGGTTTTTACTGAATTTCTTTTAAAGTAATTAATATAATTTAATAAAAATTTAATGTGATGGACATTAGTAAGGACCTCTCAGTAGTGTTCTTGAAACATATTTAGCTTTTGTAGTTTACCAGGGGCGGGCTAATCTTTACAACTTAATGCCTACATTTTAACACCCTGTATGATAAAGACTTTAAAATATTAAACTGGATAGCTTGAACCATAGATTTTAAAAAAGGTACTCTTGGTTATTAGTAATAATAATAATACACTTTTTTTCTGTGACGGGAAAAAAGTTGACATTTTATCCTTCTTGACAGGTAATAAAATGTCACTTTATCAACCCGGGCGTAAAGTGTTACTTTTTGCCCATGGGAAAAAAGTTCTACTTTTTGCCCGCTTAAATTGGCAGGTTTCCATAGCAACGCAGGTGTAATGTCACTTGAAATGTCACATCGATTGATTTTCTGACTTTAATATAAAGTATTTACGTGTTTTTTTCAATATTAAATCGCCGTTTTTCCCATCACAGAAAAAAATAGTGTATTATACTCGGTAATTTACCTTACCTCGAGCTAAAATCTAATACTTTTTTCCCTTGTATAATAAATAACTATTATTTCGTAGACACTTCAAGGTGTATGTAACAGGTCAGTATACAATTAGTAATACAATTAAATAGAAAAATTTGTAGTAATACAAAGCAAAATAAAGTAAAAGCAAAATGGAAATAATAACAGAAGTAAGTTTTTTGTTGCTGGAAAGACTCACGTGGGAATCTTAAAACAACCAGAATTCATCAAGTGAATAGAATAGATGCTCAATGAGAAAGTCTTTGAGATTGTGCTTGAATAGGTTTGTAGTCCAGGAATTTTAGCACCAAAAACGGGGTTCACTCCGCAAAAAATCGTATCAATTGATTCTTCAATTGGATTATGTCAGAGGGTGTCTCCTAAGTATAAAACCAAATTTGTGTCGTCCAAAACCGCGAGCGTTAGCCGCCATCTTGAAAAACGCATTTTTGCAAATATCTCGAAAACGGTGAGTTTTATGTTAAAAATTGTAAGGACCTTTTCTGTAGAAGATAATATTTCCCGTCCTTTTTGTTTGAAACTTTTTTCCCTATTGTCAATATTTGCCAAGATATAGTCGATTGAAAAAAACGATTTTTTGTTTTTTGAAAAGATCTCGATAATTTTTGGAAATACAAAAAAAATGTGATTATCGAAGTTGTAGAGCATAATATTTTCTACAATTTTTGTATGAAACTTTTTTTTGTTCAATCGATAGTTGCTAAGTTATAGCGCATTGAACGTTGCCGTCAGGTCTAGGAAAACAGCGATTATTGGTAATACGTTGCTCTAGCATGCCAAGAACAAGTGTAAGGAGACCCGACATCTTGGCGGCAAGTATTGCAGGAGGTAATTAGTACCATCCATCGACTCTCTCCGATACAAGAACTTCGGCAAATTAGCTCGGTACACCAAGCTGAACGTATCCATTCTACCACCGACGCAGGATACAGCACGTTACCATTCCTTCAGGGTGTATCATCAGGTCCAAAGTTGGCTGGGATTTCACCATGACCCGGGAGAATGGGGCTGGAAGTGCGCTGGGGATCGCTTATCACCGATCACAATGAAAAAAGCTCCCGCGCCGCAAAATTTGCTACAAATAATATCCTGCAAATGCAAGACAAATTGCGGAGCTCCTTGCGGATGCCGGAAGAGTGGCTTATAATGTTCCGTTATCTGTTCAAACTGTAGTGGCCAAACATGCGATAACGCAATCCCTACAGTGGACGATAGCGACGAAGAGAATACCCACAATGAATCGTTTTTTGATCCTTTGACTATTAATGACTCAAACATGGAAGAGCAACATTCGCGAACCATCGAAAATCGCCCTTCCTGTTCTAAACAAAGGAAACTGTTTTAAACCAATCATCGAAGTTTGAAATTTTGCAACAATAATTTTTTTATTAATAAAGATGTTACACTCCTCCAGTGTAGATTAATCTGTGAAAAACGGTCTCTAGAAGCCAAAGATGTTAAAAATTCGTGTAAAATCATAATCTAAAATAATTTAATAATTTTAGATTATGGTCCTAGAGACCGATTTTCACAAATTGATTTTTTTAATTATTATAACGAATAATGAATATGAACAGTAGATGAATACATTTTCGCGTCTTTCTCAAACGATTCGACAGACAGTTTTTATTGCGCAAACTTTTCTCCAATCGCCCATATCCCTCCTGTTCATGAAAAATATTATTTTTAGCATCTCTATTATAAAATTCTTCGATTACACTTGTTCTTGGCATGCTAGAGCAACGTATTACCAATAATCGCTGTTTTCCTAGACCTGTTTCGTACAAAAATTGTAGAAAATATTATGCTCTACAACTTCGATAATCACATTTTTTTTGTATTTCCAAAAATTATCGAGATCTTTTCAAAAAACAAAAAATCGTTTTTTTC
This sequence comes from Amphimallon solstitiale, assembly GCA_963170755.1. Taxonomy (NCBI): domain Eukaryota; kingdom Metazoa; phylum Arthropoda; class Insecta; order Coleoptera; family Scarabaeidae; genus Amphimallon; species Amphimallon solstitiale. The sequence goes on from OY720677.1 coordinate 115,014,790, forward strand.
AATCGACTATATCTTGGCAAATATTGACAATAGGGAAAAAAGTTTCAAACAAAAAGGACGGGAAATATTATCTTCTACAGAAAAGGTCCTTACAATTTTTAACATAAAACTCACCGTTTTCGAGATATTTGCAAAAAGGCGTTTTTCAAGATGGCGGCTAACGCTCGCGGTTTTGGACGACACAAATTTGGTTTTATACTTAGGGGACACTCTCTGGCATAATCCAATCGAAAAATCAATTGATAGGATTTTTTGCGGAGCGAACCCCGTTATCTAAAAATCCTGGACTATTGTAAGTTCAAGCATTTTTTATACACGGTTGTAATTTATTAAATATGCGAAGACCCAAGTTATCCGGACTATGGCTAGTTATATGCAGGGTGTATTTGTGGGACGTGGAAATGACTTTTCCTCCTTGTACTGTAGTCGTGAATATTTGATTTTTTCTTGAAGAGATGTTTGTGTTTAAATATGTAGGACGGAAGTGGTAGTATATATAGGTGGCGAAAAATTGGCCTACACGAATCGCTATAGCGGGCACCCACATCGTTAAAATGCACCGTTTACGAGATAAAGTTTGCAAAAAATGTGCGTTTTAGTTTTTATCAGCACCAAAAAACCTATTGCTGTTGCAAATGTTACTATGGTACGAAATAAATAAAATATCCGGCATTTTAGAAATTCAATGTGTCATCATACCGTTGACACATTGAATTTTTTCGAAGTATGGAATACAAGTTTATTGAGTATGCAGATATGCATCTGATGTACGGTCCTGCGTCTTATAATGCCAGAAGATTATGTCACGAAAGATTTCCTAATCTTATGAAGTTTTTCAATAATTTCGTTAAGGTGCCACCAGAGACACCACTGCGTTTATATTTATATGAATTACTTTAAAAGAAATTCAATAAAAACCGATTTCCAGCGGCGTCTTTCAGGGACGCATATCTCCGTAGGAGGGGCCTGTAGGACATTTTTTTATAGGAACTTGTCATCTTATTTGTTCATGTTCTATCTGCATTCAAGAGATTTCCCACATTTTCCCGGACACCCTGTATATACAATATACTTTTACAATAATACTATGATCTATGTGTTATAACATGTGTTTCTTTTCAAAAATGTCAGTTAGAATGTGTCGCCTCCGGTTTTCACAAAAATATAGAGGTATCCATACCAATAACTATTGGAACAATGCCATTTACTACGGAGACTACGGCGGGAGATTCTTTACCGCCAAGTTATGGGGAAGCTGCTGAAACTTCGGCCAATAACGAAACAATTGGTTGGGCAGGAAATGTAATCCCGAGCGCACCAGGTATATTTTGTAATGACATGAATAAAAGAGCAAAACAGATACATAAATTTTTCAATATTTACAGTTCCAAGTTTCAACGAATCTGCGTTTTCCAGAACCAAGTCTATTGAAGCTACGGAAGATGGTGAACATAAGACCTAAAATAATTACTCACCAACATATCCGATATATAAGTTTGAATATCCGACCCAACAATAAAGCCCATGAACCGGTATTTTTACGACATGAATTGACCGACTACAGAGTTAATATTTTTTTTTATGAAGTTTTCTTCTTACACAATCGTAAAGCGCGATTGAAGACAATGCTGACCTCAATGGATTAATCTTTCTTGGCGCGTTGTTAGCATACAATATAATATAGAAATATGTCAAATCCACCAAACAGAGCACATGTTCTATTTAGAAACATGATTATTGTAAAAACTGTATTGTTTAACAATAATAGCGCTTGCCAATAGCTTAATCCTGCAGATAAAAATATTACAGTCCATCGATATTTTCGATACGAGACATTCTTTCTTCAGCATCTTATTATACAGGGTCCGGCATTGAAACTTTATTTTATCAAAGGTAAAAAATAAACGTATGCGTTGTACATTTTAACATTTGCTTTTATTAACATTATGCACTAACATGGGAAGTTTGATATCAAACTGTTTTAAAAAGAATATTTCGTTGCTGTCGATGCATTGTTGCAGCCGATTTCTGAAGTGCAAGTGGACTCTCTCCAGCATAGCAACCGGTTTATTGGCCATTTTATGACGAATATTGGTTTTTAATGCTTCCAGAGTTGCAGAACGGTTGTTATAGACTTTAGATTTGAGGTAGCCCCATAAAAAAAATCATATGGGGCTAAATCTGGCGATCGTGCGGGCCACGAGATGTCACTTCTGTTGGAGATAAGTCGTGCTGGAAAATTTTCAGCTGTCGCCCCATCTTGCTGAAACCATACTTCGCCAACAGCAATATTTTGAGGAGCTGGCAGAAAGAAATTTCCAATCATATCTACATCGTTCCGAATTTACTGTTGCCGTACGATTGTCCTCCTTGTAAAAATACAGTGATCCCTACTCTTGATATCGCAGCCCAGATTTAACTCCTTTGCGACTATTTCCTATGGGTCCACCTCAAAGCTGAGGTGTTAGGGCAATGTTTGTATTGCCCTAACAACCTACAAGCTTTGAAAGACACAGTACACCAGAAAATAGGCCGCATACCGCGAGACTTGCTTCAGAATGTGATGCGAAACTTCAATATCCGGTTACAACAGTGTATTGATAATGAGGGCCATCATTTGCAGGATATTTTTTTTTAAAACGTCATGAAATAAACTTCCAGTGTTGCTATTTTGTAACCAAAAAAAAATTTTCGACCTTCCTCTTGGGGATGTTTTCCCGTCTCACCTTGTACTTAAATCATTTTTATGTGAATTAAAATAAGCAATAGGATAACATATGTACGTTTTTATAAATAAAAACTGATTAAAATATCTTAAATGTGTAACTTTATTATAGTAAAGTAGTAGTAATTGGAACAAACGTTATGTGATGATGAAAATTTTCGACCTTGAGATTTTTGCAGATGTCCACATTTTGATGTCCCCTGATACCTAAAAAGTGTTTTTTAAGAAATCTCTCTCCCTCTCACTCTCTTTCTCTCTAAATGAAAATTTACTAATCTTTCGTCAACTAGGTACCAAGTATAGACAAATTTATGGAGAACACAAAAGTACTAAAAAATAAATTTTAGAGAGATTGTATAACAAAAGGTTTTTAAAATTCCTACTGGAAGTAGGTCCTTTTGGCTTACCGAAAAGCAGTTTTTTTCACACATCTAGCAAATTAAGTAATCTATACAGATTTAGGATACAACAGTATTTAGAGCTAGATTTGGAACAAATTTTGTATAAAAGGAATTTTAAAATACGAACCGGAAGTAATACTTGTATTTCAAAGAAAAAAACCCAACGATCTACTTTTCTATGCAGTCATACCTGCTGCGCCCTCCCCTTCATATGAGAGTTACAGCATTCAAACCGCTATAGTTATCAATTCCAATTTTGATATTTACGAGTGTAATCTCCCTTTTGAGATCAGATTAGTTTTTCAGTAAATCAGCAGACCGGAAGTAGTAGTGTTCTATTGTTTTTTCGTTAGTAATAATGTAGTCAATGAGTGTTTTGCTATTGTTTATTATTCTTGTATATTCAGTTACCACTTGCTGTAATCCATTTATATGTATTAAGGTTTTCAGTCTGTTACTGTAATAAGTGTTTTTTGTATAATCTATATTTATATCACCCATCATTAGAATAAGGTAGTGGAACCTATTTCTGACATTTCCCCAATAACTGACACTTTTAGTAAAAATATCACAAAATAAGGAATATTTAAAAATAGTGGCAACGCTGGTTACGTTAAAAGAACATTTGAACAGCTGAAATGCCATGGTTAGTATTCCTGTTTCTTGAAATTGACTCACAGAAATTATCCATTCACTTTTCCGATGTGAAGTTGGTTCTTTCAATTTTGAGGGGGAAACGTACGTGCTGCGGCTAAAATTAACACGAGTGTAATACCGGTCTTGATAGAAGAAATCGATCAGTTAAGGTAAGCTAGGGTGTTTATTAGGTTAAGTATAGACCGCAGAAATACAAATAAACGACAGAGAAACTTTGTGTTAATGAATTGGGGTTAGGATAGGGGTGTCAGCTAATGGTTCCTGCAAGACAGTAAGTATCTATTATCTGACGGGCTGTGTCAGGAATTGGTAATATCAATTTTTAAACGAAAAATAATAATTTAGTGTTTATAAGTTCCTTTTTCTATGTGAAGCATTTGCATAGTTGCCATTTTTCAAAATCAGTTGCTGTTCCAGTAGATGACACCCCTGTCAGTTATTGAACCCAACACTGTCAGATAGAGGATCAGACATTGGAATGATGTGAATGACATAAGCCCCTGCGGAATTTTTTCCTCCCCCAAACTCCAATATAGATTACAACAAAAATAAACAAAACGCGCCAACCAAACTATGAGATACTATCAAGAAAATCTGCGCAATGCTTTACAAGAAATTGAATGCCAACTGTCACAGCAAGCAAAAGATTTGATATTCCTAGAACAACGCTTTTGTACAAGAAAACTGGAAAATATCCAGGAGAATGTAGGAAAGGTCCAACTACAAATCTAACTGAATTTGAGGAACAGTAACTGGTGAGATGGTTTTTTCACATAGCTGATCGTGGTTTTCCAGCAACTAAGTTGCAACTGATTGATTCAGTAGAAATGATATTCAAAGAAATAAGAGAGAGAACAATTTTGTCTATGGAAGACCAGGAAAAATGGTATGCTTCATTTTTGACGAGATATCCAGAAATTAGCAACAGAGTTTCTCCAAACTTATCTTCCGCGAGGGTAGCTGTTACCGAGGAAAAAATTCGCTACTGGTTTAAAGAAATAACAGCTGACTTTGAAGAAAATGATTATAAGAATATTCTAGAATACCCAACAAGAATTTTTAATGCGGTTGAGTCAGCCAGTTCATACCCCTAATGTAGACTGAATTTTTTAAATTATGGTTCAAAATGGACCAAATCTAACCACATAACCGCCACCTTGACCGCCAGATAACGTTTCCACATATTACATAGATGCAATATAGAGTTTTTATTATACTTCTTGCTTTTATTATGCTTTTGGTATTTAACTGTCAGGGTTTTTTACCCTGACAGTTAAATACCAAAATATACTTAGAAATCCTACCTTTTTCACCACTATCGACATTTATTAGTTGCTATTGATAATTAACATTTAGTACATCTTGCCTCATTTTTACAATCCTTTGCCATATGATTGTATCCTCTACATTTGTAACACCTTAACACGTTATCATATACATTACATTTTCTCCATCTTATGTTAATTTTTTCTTTGCTTAATATTCTTTTCTATATGTGTGCTTCAACTTGTAAAAGTATATTGCCATAGTTTTTCTTGTTCTTAACGGAGAATTTTCTTTAAATCTTCATACTTCCCAGAGCGTGTACATTGGTCAATTCCAGTTTATTCTGATCAATAATACTGTGTAATATATCATCATCTGCTTGGTCCAAAGTTTCTGCTTCAATACCAACTATGATCAGTTCGGGTTTTTTTAATAGAGGTTCAATTACATCATATTTACTTCCCATTCGCTTTTAATTTTTCTTTAGAACTACTATTATTGCAGTTTATAACAATTCCTCCATTACTTATATTCTTAACCGTATTCACAGCTACTGCCAATTTACTGGGATTAATTTTCGTTTTGAGATCTTTTTGTGTTTGTTCGCATTGTTGCTTCTCATTCTTGGGTTTAATCACCAATATTTCCCTTTTATTTTTTACCGTATCACTATATAATTTACTTTTACAAATATTTTCCCCTCTTACCAAACTCTGTATCATTATATCCATCTGGTGAATAACATCACTCTGTTCTGTTATCATATTAAAGCATGTTTCAAACTTTTCGTTTAATTCATCCATTTGAACTTGCATTTTATTACTTTCACACTCTGTACACAAGTATTTTATACCCCTTGTATCAAATATTGTTTTCAGATGTTCTTCCGATGACTTGTATCCTAGACACTTCAAGTAAAAATCTTTTCCACACACAAAACAACTTACGTATTTGTCTATTCTTTTTAAATCGTTTTTACACGTGCAACACCTCTTTGCACTCATTTTTAAATAAATAAAAAAAAACTTATTTGGTTAGATAGACACGATATGTTCACATAATAATGTAACTTCCGACAGTCGAGACCGCAATCAGTTACATGTGTTCACCTCAACAGTTCATGAACTGCCAAGAGTACAAAAGTATTTAGAGCTGACTTTGGAACATTTTTTGTATAAATGAAATTGCAAAATTCTGACCGGAAGTAACACTTTTAGCGAGTATCACTTTCTTTCGAATATCTCGCAAAGTATGCATTCTACTTATTAAGATAATAGAAGTATAAAAGGATTTTGAATAATTTTATATAAGAAAATTCTTGAAATTTGGACTTGAAGTAACGCACTTACTCACATGTTTATTTTTCTAAGAAGATAAAAGTATTTACAACAAGTTTGTAATTGAAACGCTCATACGTATAATAAAGTCGTGTGGTGGCCACACCTCATTATTTACATATAATATTTACATTACCGTTATGGGATAGTGATAACTTGATACACTGTTCTTTTAATTACTGCCATGCATAAATATTGTTCTGTATGAATGAATTTACTCGAACAACTGAGACTTTATGAATGATATTTGAATATATTTGTCAATAGATTTAATTTAATTTATGAAGATTGATGTGATTTGCAAAAAGATATTTGCCTAATCGTGAAAAACTAAAATTGATTTGAGAAAGGCGTGAAATTTTATGTGTGTTGGTTGTTGCGTTTATCAATTAAATATGTGAAATTCATATTGTCCGAGCATCTTATAAACCCAGCACAATGTATTGCGAAATTCGGCTGAAATGCAACTACAGACAAGTGTTTCAGAGCAATGTAGCCAAGGAATAAGACAAGAAAACCTTGGAGATGAAAAGACTACAATCGGAGGCCATCAGGCGACAGACTACCAATTATGGTTTTAGTTGGAGTCTCCTGAATACCCCAAGAATTCATCCAACGTTGCCACGAGGCATTGTCCACATGCGTGCTATCAGAAACCCATAATATAATAAAGTAAGAAAAGTTACTATAGATTAATGAAAAACAGGAAAACAGAGATATTTGGCAATTCCGCTGAAATACAACTGCTGACACGTGTTTCTGACTCATTGGTCTTCATCAGTGCAGTGTTGCCAAGGAATAAAGAAGGAAAATCTTGGAGATGAAAAGAGAACAATCGGAGACCATCAGGTGACAGACTACCAAATAAGGCTTTAGTTAGAGTCTTCAGGACACCCGGTGGATTCATCCAATGTTGCCACGAGACAGTCATTGTCTGCCATCCGAAACCCATAATACAATAAAGTAAAGAAAGTTAATGTCGATGAATATAAACAGGAAAATAAAGCTATTGGGCAATTTTGCTGAAATGCAACCGAAGATACGTGTTACCGACTCACTGGTCTTCGTCAGTATGCTGTAGCCAATAAATAAGGCAAGAAACCCTTGGATATGAAAAGGCAACAGTCGGAAACCATCAGGCGACAGATTACCAATTATTGCTTTGGTCGGAGTCTCCTAGACACTCCTCCGCCCGTTTGCATTGAGGCTTAATCTCCACAGCATCTATGGCTGAAAATATAATTGGTTATTCTTTTTCGTTTCTATTCGACTTAATTTAAATATGTACAATTGCTTTCTTTTGAAATGGCCGGTGTAAATTGAAAATAGATCCCCAAGTTCTACGATAGTAACATTCTAATGTTCGAGACGGTTCGAGTTTAGAACGGGGCAAGCAAAAAACATGCGTCGTAAATCTTATATAGCATGAATAAGCCATTGTACTTAATATGAGTGTGGTTCATATTTTCGGAAGTTTTTAAATACTTTATTTTCTACAATCTGCACGAAATATACATGTCATATATACCATAAGACCGCGTGCGTCTGCATTATCGCGACACCTGTAGAGTAAGCGAAACAGATAGAGATGTCTGTCTGAACGGTAAACAAGTGGACCCAGTGTTATACTGGATTACAACAGAGCTAGTATTTCGCATATGCCTATGATGCACTCGATTTGTCCAAAAAATCTACATTTATACGGTGTAGTCGGGCAGTCGCATTCGCCGTCGCTTCCACATATGGGCGTCAGTTCGAGTTTTATTATTGCTTAAGAATAATATTTTTTTAGCTAATTACAGGTTAATTGCAATGTTGAATTACAATTCTGTTTTAAGAAGTAAATATTTTATGTTTCAGTATTTTATTATAGTTGAGTTTTTAGATTATAATATTTGTTGAAAAATATTATTTTAGTTAAGAAGTTTTTTTTATTTTAAAGTCTAGGAGTTATTTATTATTTATTTTTGCTCTTTTATGTTGTTTATGAAGCTGTGATGAGTTACTTCACTGACATATTATCAGTGATTATCTGATGCTTCAAACAACTACAAATAATTACTTACAACGGGAACGCAATACCTATTACACTGCTTTTCACTTGATTTGCCTACGAATACATTTATACGTATAACTTATACGCCCGCTGTCGGTGTGGCAATTCAAGTTGGCATGTCCATTTATAGTCGACCAGTAGTTACTAATACATGCATCGCGCTATGAACGGCGGCCACACGGTATAGTAACTAATGAAAGACATATTTTGAATGTCTTGCTTTTAAAATTATATGGTTTTATGGCATTTTGGACATGTTACTATTCTTTCTGGGAGTGATTTGTATTTATTTTAGATGTTGAAGCTTTTTATTTAAAATAACAACGTTTAACTGAAAACTAAAATAATACTTAAACAATTTGGTATTATAACAATCCATGTTTTTCTTATAAAAAGTAAAAATTGTTATATTCTCTAATAAGGGAATGTTTAGAATTATTGAAAATTATATTTTTCCCGATCAACACTGATATTTTGAATTAGTTTACTTCACTAAAATATTAGTTTACTTCACTAAAAAAATCAAAATTTACTAACACGTCGTCAACTACTAAGTTTAGAGAAATTTCTAAAGAATACAAAAATACTAAAATGTGAATTTTAGAAAGACTTTTTTTGAAATTTCCACCGGAAGTAGGCCTTCATATCTTAGCAAAAACCGGTTTTTAGCAAATTGCCCGAATTGGAACAACTTTTGTATAAAAGAAATTTGAAAATTCGGACCTGACGTAGGACTACTCTTATCGAATAGCAGTTTTCTTTATACATGTATTATAAGTGCAAAAGTAATTAGAGCTACATTTGGAACAGTTTTTCTATAAAAGAAATTTTAAAATTTGAACTGGAAGTAATGCTTCTACTCATCAAATAGCGGTTTTTTGGAAAATCTCACAAATTTTGCATTCTAGTCAGATTTATTAAGAACACAAAATTGTTTTAGCCACATTTGGAATAATTTTTATATAAAAAAAAAACAAAATTCGGACCGGAAGTAACACTCTTACTTTCTTTTATTTTTTTTTTATTTATTTAACGAAAATAACGTAGAAGTATTTGATTGGGCGGCAAAATCTCCATATCCGAATCCCATTGAAAATATGTGGAGTGCTATGGTGCCGAATAGGAATGCTAATAATGATAGAGTTCAACTTAATATAGAAAATATTACTCAATATGCACAATCTGTATGGGAGCATTTCAGAGGAAGAAACTTATGTGAAACTTTAATAAATTCTATGCAATCAAGAATGCAAGAGTATATGGACGATAATGGATTTTATATGTCGTACTAAGGTTTTTATTATTGCGAAAAGGAAACAAACTATAAGACCAAAATCACATGACCATTTTCTTTAATTTTTTTATTAATTAATTACTATTATATATTAATTATTAAAAACTTGATATCTGCTACAATTTTTGTTTTAATTTATTCTGGTAAAGGTTAGAGAAATTAATTTTACAATCCTAATTAAATTTTATTACTTGATTACCCATTAATTGCATAGTTCCAACTAAACCAGACGTTAATTTTAATTAATCAAATTTTGTCTAAGGTATTCTTACTTTCAATAAAATTTTCGATGAAAGATGTATGATTATTAATTTCACGATATAATATTTACGATTGCAGCGATTTCTTTAATGAATATCATTCTTTAAATGAACTATTTATTTTGGCTAATCATTTGTAGAAAAAATTTGGGATGCTACTAATGATATACTTTCACATGTGCACAAACATCCTGGATATTCATCATGTTACAATGTAACAATCCATTTAAAAAATTGTGACGTGACCGCACATTTTCTTCACAATTTTATTAAATGTCCTCTCCCGTCTACTTTAATTTTATTTTAAATTAAAACTTTTCGTTTTGAGAGTTTGTGAGAAATTGAACACAGAAGCTCGAGTCTGGCACCTTGTATGTATATATGTATTATTTTTTGTTATAAACTTGTAAGAATAAGTTTATAATATCACTACATACATTAAATCATGTTATAATGTAATAATTAATACGAAATGCAACATTTTGCTGATATATTCTAATTTTTTTAGAGAGCTATAATCTAAAAATGAGGTCTGGTCACCATACGACTTTTTTATACGTATGTGACATCCGAAATGTGTATACAAAAGTTCCAAATTAAATTTTAAGTTACGTCTTTATAAAATAAACTTCTGATTAAAAGTGTATCCTTCGGTCCGAATTTTGGACAATTTTTTTATACAGAAATTATCGCAAATCCAACTCTAAATATTTTTATTCTCTTAATAAATCTCTATAGAATGCATAATTGCGAAATATTTGCAAAATACTGCTATTCGATAAAAGCAAGAGTGTTACTACCGGTCCGAATTTTGAAATTTCTTTTATACAAAAATTGTTCGAATTCGGGCTCTAAATATTTTTGTATTCTAAATAAGTCTGTACAAAATGAATAATTTGTAAGAAATTTGCTAAACACCGCTTTTCGCGGTAGGTAGAAAGACCTACTACTAGAAATGTCAAAAAAAGTCTTTCTAAAATTCACATCTTAGTACTTTTGTATTCTTTAGAATTAGTTTAAACGTAGTAGTTGACAACGTATTAGTAAATTTTGATTTTTTTAGTGAAGTAAACTACTGCTTCCGGTCTACCGATTTTACTCAAAATCTAATCTGATCTCAAGAGGAAGATTATTACAGTTTGGTATTGATAACTGTAGCCAGCCGTTTGGGCACTGAGACAGAGACAGACAGGCAGAGAGAGAGGGGTAGAGAGAGAGGGAGAGAGAGAGAGAGGGAGAGAGAGACGTTTGCCAAAAAACACTTTTTCGGTATCAGACGACCTTAAAACGTGGACATCTGCATCATAATTCCTTACTACGTATAAGAAAGTAAAAAATTAGGTGTGGCCACCACACGACTTTCTTATACGTATGAGCGTTTCAAACTATACAATCTTAAGAATTTTTTTATACAAAACTTATTCAAAATCCTATTCTAAGTACTTTTATTCTCTTAATAAATCGCTATAGAATGCATACTTTGCAAGATATTCGAAAAAAAGTGCTACTCGCTAATAGTAAAATTGCTACTTCCGGTCCGAATTTTGAAATTTCATGTATACAAAAAATATTGCAAATATAACTCTAAATACTTTTGTACTCTTAAAAAATATATATAGAATGCATAATTTACGACATATTTGCCAAAAATCGCTATTCGGTAAGAGTAAAAGTGTTACTTCCGGTCCGAATTTTGAAATCTTTTTTATACAAAAGATATTGAAAACTATGTTTTAAATACTTTTATACACGTAACGTACCTGTCTAAAAAGCTTGACTTGCGAAATATTCGCAAAAAACCGATTGTCGATAAGAGTAAAAGACCTACTTCCGGTAGGAATTTCGAAAAAATTTTTAAATAAAATTGTTCTTAATTTTAATTTTAAGTACATATGAATTCTTTATAAATTTGTATAAACTTAGTATTTGACGAAATATTGGCAAAATTCGATTTTTTCACTGAAGTAAACTGCTACTTTCGGTCTACCGATTTTACTGAAAAACTAATCAGATCTCAAGAGGGAGATTATACACGTAAATACAAAAGTTGGAATTGATATCTCCAGCGGTTTGACCGCTATCGTGGTCACAGACAGACAGACAGACAGACAGACAGACAGACAGACAGACACACAGACATTTTTTAAAAACCACTTTTTTGGTATCAGGGGACCTCAAAACGTGGACATCTGCAAAAATCTCGAGGTCGAAAATTTTCATCATCACAATACTTCCTTATACTACGTATAAGAAAGTAAAAGGCAAATATTGCTTTAATTAAAAACCACAAGACAGAGTGTTAAACTCATTATTACTTTCTTATACGTAGTATAAGGAAGTATTGTGATGATGAAAATTTTCGACCTCGAGATTTTTGCAGATGTCCACGTTTTGAAGTCCCCTGATACCGAAAAAGTGGTTTTTAAAAAATGTCTGTGTGTCTGTCTGTCTGTCTGTGTGTGACCACGATAGCGGTCAAACCGCTGTAGATATCAATTCCAAATTTTGTATTTACGTGTACAATCTCCCTCTTGAGATCTGATTAGTTTTTCAGTAAATTCGGTAGACCGGAAGTAGTACTTTACTTCAGTGAAAAAATCGAATTTTGTAAATATTTCGTCAACTACTAAGTTTAAACAAATTTATAAAGAATTGAAATGTACTCAAAATTAAATTTGAGACAAATTATCTTAAAAAAGTTTTTCGAAATTCCAACCGGAAGTAGGTCTTTTACTCTTATCGAAAATCTGTTTTTTGCGAATATCTCGCAAGTCATGCTTTCTAGGCAGGTACATTACAGTATTTAAATTATAATTTTAAATATCTTTTGTATTAAAAAAATTTCAAATTTCGGACCGGAAGTACCACTTTTACTCTTACCGAATATCGATTTTTTGCAGATATGTCGTAAATTATGCATTCTATATACAGGCTGTCTCTAAAAGGTCTTTAAACAACTCTACCACGTATTTTTCGGACCAAAATAAACCGATTTAGCAAAACTTGGCTTAGTCAAAGTTGCTTAGTTTGTGCGCAATACGGTCCTGAAGTTGCAGTTGGAAAATTGTTTTTTTGTTATAAATTTGAAACGGCTGGAGCGATTGCGCTAAATTTTGTCACGTTTACATAGTTGTATGAGACGTTTACATAGTTTAAAGAGACGTCTAAACGGCCTAAGACACGTGTACACGGTTTAAAGATACATGTATATACATGGAGCATACAGTATGCGCTGCCGTCCTCTAGTTAATGTTCTCAAATCTTAAAATGCGATTTTTGAGAAAACGATGCAATTTTTCGAGTCTTACCAAGAGTACCTTTTTTCTTGTACTTAAGACACTTAATCTAAATTTTATAGACAAACTCTTTTTTATCCATTGGCGTAGAAAATGGAAATGTTTTAATATTTATAAACGCAGGTTCTCCGCCTATGGATTGATTACTATCACAATTTTGATACAGAATTTCTTGACTCATAAAACTATGTAAACGTGACAAAATTTAGCGCAATCGCTCCAGCCGTTTCAAATTTATAAGAAAAAAACAATTTTCCAACTGCAACTTCAGGACCGTATTGCGCACAAACTAAGCAACTTTGACTAAGCCAACTTTTGCTAAATCGGTTTATTTTAGTCCGAAAAATACGTGGTAGAGTTGTTTAAAGACCTTTTAGAGACACCTTGTATATTTATTAAGAGTACAAAACTATTTAGAGTTGAATTTGCAATATTTTTTGTGTACATGAAATTTCAAAATTCGGACCGGAAGTGGCACTTTTACTCTTAGCGAGTAGCACTTTTTGTCGAATATCTTGTAAAGTATGCATTCTATAGCGATTTATTAAGAGAATGAAAGTACTTAGAATAGGATTTTGAATAAGTTTTGTATAAGAAAATTTTTAAAATTGTATGGTTTGAAACGCTCATACGTATAAGAAAGTCGTGTGGTGGCCACACCTCATTTTTTTTATCTTGTTATACGTAATATAATCTCCCTCTTGAGATTTGATTAGATTTTCAATAAAATCGGCAGACCGGAAGTAGTAGTTTACTTCAGTGAAAAAATCGAATTTTGCCAATTATTCGTCAACTACTAAGTGTAAACAAATTTGTAAAGGATTCATATATACTCAAAATTAAATTTGAGAAGAATTTTATTAAAATAGTTTTTCGAAATTCCTACCGGAACTAGATCTTTTACTCTTATCGAAAATCAGTTTTTTGCGAATATTTCGCAAGTCATGCTTTTTAGACAGGTACGTTACGAGTATAAAAGTATTTAGAACTTAATTTTCAATACCTTTTGTACAAGAAAAATTTTAAAATTCGGACCGGAAGTAACACGTTTACTTTTATCGAATAGCGATTATTGCAAATATTTCGTAAATTATGCATTCTATATATATTTTTTAAGAGTACAAAAGTATTTAGAGTTATATTTGCAATATTTTTTGTATACATGAAATTTCAAAATTCGGACCGGAAGTAGCAATTTTACTATTAGCGAGTAGCACTTTTTTTCGAATATCTTGCAAAGTATGTATCCTGTAGAGATTTACTAAGAGACTGGAAGTACTTAGAATAGGATTTTGAATAATTTTTGTATAAAATAATTTTTAAAATTGTATGATTTGAAACGTTCATACGTATAAGAAAGTCGTGTGGTGTCCACACCTCATTTTTTGTATTTGAATTAATTTAAAAATAAGGTATGAGTTATAGTAATAAAACTAAGGATATTTTTCAAAAGCATTTGGGTATATTATCTGTTGAACTAAGCAAATAGAAATAAATTTAGTAAATCATGGTGACCTTGTTATTTAAATTATTTCAGGAAGCTAAACCGGTTCGTTTTATAATCCAGAATATATTATGGAAGTGGAGGAAAGGAATATAAATAAGAAATTATACAATGAGCAGCATTCAAACAAATATAAATATTCTGTGGAGATATTTATTTAGTGTGTTTTCAAGACCAGACATCGACATCCATACAATTAGATGTGACTATCGACAGATACGCGCAGCGTTTTTAAACTCACACCGGTCATTCCTAAAGAAAGCAGTACGTGTTTATGTAATAGGGTACTTATACGTTATACAAACACGTTCATCTAAGTTATGTTGCCTAACTTTTTGATACTCGTATATTAATATCAAACATATATAAACTGACCTTGAATGTTATAAATATTATGGAGTATCAGTCTATGGATGTATTCTACCGTTGTCAGATTAGACGATTAGACCAAAGATTAGAGAATACTAAAGATGCGACGCTCGAAAAAGGAACTATATTTGTAGAGTAGGATAGAAAACTTTCCAATTTAAATGGACTGAACATAAACAAAACATGTACACATAACCTAGCCGGCGGACGCAATTTGCTTTATAGTGTTTAGTTTGTTTATTGTAAATATTATTGCATTTAAATTAGTCGTATTTCGTAATTACGTGTATGATACCAAAACAAATTGGACAAATGTGTGCATATAAATACTGTAAAAATTATTTTTGTATATCTAAGGATGAAAAATTACATTTCTTTAGATTTCCTAAAGTTCATATGTAATAAACAACAAGTTATCAAGAATCTTCCTATTTTTTCGCCTTTCAGTAATAATAATATTAATTCATATTGGAGTAAAAAATAGGTGCAAGCATGTGGAAGATTTGATTTATCGACAAAGATCCCTTAGAATTGTATACAAAGTATCGGATATGCAGAAAACATTTTATAGCAGATATGTTAATGAATGGTGAAAGGAAGCATCTGTTACCACTAGCTGTGCCAAATGATTTTTCATACAGAGTGCACTTTAGAAACAATATGTAAGAATTATGCAATAAACAATAAACACTTAAGTAACATTTTTTTTTATAGCTGAAACAATTCCATCATGTTCAAGATATGCTATTAAGTTAAGAGAAAGGGGAGTGAAACGGAAAATACAGGTCACAAAAAGATCAAAGTTATTTCTGATATTACCATATCATACCATATATTTAGCCTGTTTTACCTTATGAAATTTTTTAATAATGAGTTTAAAAATTCACTAACTATGAATAGGAAATTAAGTATATTAATGAATATATAGATATCGAAACATGTCACATAGATATTAAGACTTTTTACACAGATATTGGGACATGCTAGAAATGAAAGCCTATACTTACAAATATGTGTCCTGCAAATTTATTTATTTCCACCTACCTTCATTAAATTCTTTGTAAAAGCATTTCCGACTAAAACCAAATCAGTAAGAGGAACCAGATTCTTTATAAATAATAAACTTCGTGAAATCAGAGAAACTTTTGATTTTATAGATGCCTTGCAGAAAGTTCAACTTAGAATGCACGCAACAAGAAAAGAAAATATAAGATAGATGTAAATCTTGTTGGTGATACAATAAATTTATTATTATTATTATATTATAGTATGTAAATATTTTTTTAATAAATTATTCATTGTCTCAGCATTTCATTGCCTACCTTTTTAAATGTACCTACATATTTCAAATATATATTTCTTTATTTTCCGATCACATTTAACATGTCGATACCCTCATGAGAAAACCTCGTAACTCCAAAAACCGAAATTTTACAGGAGACAGAAAAACCCAATAAGTTTAAAAGTTAAGTTATTTAAAATTTTCTGTTTTGATATAATGTTTTAATTTATTATAGAAACCTGACGGTAAATAACATTTTTGTAAATGTGAGTTATAGAAAAAAAATACAGGAGTTACGAGCTTTTCTTATATTTAAATTATTCTAATTTGGAGTTACATGATTTTCACAGTATGTAAGTTTTCTAGCAAAGTTATATTGTGGGTTAATTTTTGGGCAATAAAAATAAAAATAGTAAAAATGAACCATTTATTGAAAAAAATGAAGAAAGAATGAAAGCTAAATTACTAATATACTTAAATATAATCAAACAAACAAAGAATATATAAGAATAAATTTAGTCATGAGGAAGAGCATCGTAGTACGATTGATAATCCTTATCTAAGGTTTTTTTTAATTTCTTGAAGATGATCATACTTCTGTTTTTTTTTTATTTTTAGTCTTTCACTATAAAGTTTTGAAATCTCTGTATTAACAGATATATTAATTCTTACTGGCAACATTTTCCATTCATCAATATGTCTTAACTTGTAATCTATAGATCCACCTGGATTGTAACGAAGGGCTCGAATGTCTTGTACGGTTGGGTCACCTACTTTTTTTCCGGGTCTTATTGCATTTACATACCGCAGATTTGAATAGTCATGAGTTAAATATTTAACTAAATATGGTTTGGGGTTTTGTCTAGCGCCAAGACACACCTCGACATAATCAGCTGGCACGTTTATTTTTTTATTTTTCAATTTTCTTTCAATCGTGGCATGCATAGAGTCGGCCTCCATTTGTGTATGCCCCTTTTCTAGAAACTTCTGACAAATTGTAACTTTCTTCTCTATTGCTAACTTTAACAAGGCATTTGAAAGGGAGGTGTTTCTATTTTGACCGCAGCATCCATCGCTATAGAAAATTAACTGTTCATTGAAACCAATATCTTTACTTTCTTCGGTAATAAAGGCACTTAAAATACTTGCAAACTCATTTGAACCGACGCCCCCTTCAGTTTCATTCCATATGAAGCAATATCCATCCTTCGTTTTTACATTAAATATAGTAAAATTGTGTACAATTATCTTCATTTTGTAATAGAGAAGGGAAACTGTTGATTTAGGACATAGAAGGACAGACTGCAAGTCCATTGTGTAAACTTTATGTTTCTCGCCTTTTTTATTTTTATCTTTCTCTTCTCTAGCTTCTGCTTTCTTCTTCTGGTGTAGCTGGTACTCAGCTTCATTAAAATTACCAACTTTTTGAGCCACACAAATAGAGCACTCGTCTTTTTTGGGTGCGAAAATACTTAAGTTCATGTCATCGAAGGTAGTTAAAAACAGCGTTAACGATAATGCTACTATGCTTTTCTCCGGGCACCAGCTATTAGTATAAAGTCGGTAAACTTGAGACTTCGAAGTCCACAATGGCTCAAGATACAATTTGGTCGTCCTGGCCCGACAATAGTGAGACTCCAATTTTGGCAGGCTCTCAAAAAATAAATATAAATTTCGTTTTCTTTCCTCGAAGATAACAAGTCTAGAGATTCTTCGTCCGGTTTCAGCTTCTTCTAACAAGTCTCCTGTTAGCTTCATCCTGATTACCTTTGTTCTTCCAGGAAATAGCAGCGGACTCGCCTATGGAGAACGTATTTAAAAACATATTTTTACATACGCGCAGTTTTGTTTCTTTTAATTGTAAATGGTAGGAATAACTATACGAACGTCTGGATTTCCCATCTTCCTTTCTATCTCTTGGTCTTTTAATTTCTTCTTGGGTAATTAACATTTTTACATATAACTTTTTTTCGCCGTCACTCATTTTCCAAAAATCTTTAAACAATTGCGCTCTGTTTTCTTCGGAAAACTTTGTACATTGTAGCTTTGAGTTATTTTTACCAAATTTGCATTTACATCTTTATTTAATTTTCCTTTCATTTTTAGGGATGGTATATACCCAGCGCCCATCTTCTTTCCTTCTTCCTTGGTATTCTTCTCCACGCTTCCTTTGACGTTTCTTTTTATTAGCCGACCAATTACTTTCATCTACATGTCGTCGTTTCTGTCTACGCTTTTTATTTATTTCGGTAGATTTTTCTAATTCCAGTTCTTCTTCTTCATCAGCAGTTGGTACATAATCCGGCTCATGATCTTGACTTTCATTGTTATTGGGAAGAATAACGATTACTTCCGAATTCGGACCAGGTTGTTCCTTAGTGATCTCTTGTTCAAGAATTTGCTCTTTAGTGTTTTCTTCAAGAAGGTTATCCAAATGGGGTATGTGAACTGGGACATGGTGACTGACAATTTCATCGTTGTTTGGAAAAATTAGATTCTTATATGATCTAGGATCAGGTTCATTAATAGTTATGTAATGCTCAGTAATTTCTTTTGCATCAGAATTGTCATTGTTCGCAATTGCAGCATTAGAACTACATGTCGGGATTTCAAAAAGAAGTTCATTTTGTAAAGCCATTTTCAAAATTCTACTAGCACGAGAGCCTGACATCCTAAAAATAAAATAAATAAAATTACCTATAGAAAAGCCGGGATACTTTAATAAAAAATATAAATGGCCGAAATGTTTTTAAATAAACAATTGTTAATAAACTTTATTAAGATCAATATAAAAAGAAGCCTGGTATAAAATAATTATTTGGGTATTATGTTTTGAAAATTAAATGGACTAGTGAAAAAGCTCCTACTTTACACTCTCTAGTACAGAAAAAAAATTACAAAAAAAGTATGTTGCAGCACGATTGAAATAATATGACCATTTGTGTTAAAACGTTACCCTTCAAAGTTAGTAAGTAAAGGAATTCGTTTTATGATAATAATAATAGCCACTTTGTAACCCATGCAATATTAAAAAATAAATAAAAGACATTTTAACTTACGTACTTAGAATGCATTTGTCGAGACAAAACACTGCAAATACAATTTATAATTAAAATACTATCAATTAACAGTAATAATTACACGAAACTTGCTTTAACTACTTCTTGTTGCACCGAATTAGTAAACAGTAAACAAAATGCGGGAGATACGAGGTTTTCCTTAGCAAATAAAGCGCAGTGGAGTTACGAGGTTATCTTTTTGTCGAATATTAAATTACAGCAAAGTTCAGTAGTGGGATTCTGATTGCTATCGTTTCACTCGATAGTATCGTTTACGCCATTTTTCCGAGTTCGTGCGATTCTCATTGCTTTCATTCAGCAGGCGGATCGAGAACTGATCCCGCTCCAACCGTTCACTTCACAGCAGTTGAGTGTTCGCTGGACAGGACCGCTCACCTTTATGTCATCGTCTGTCATCTGATACTTTTCATTGCTGCCATATGTTAAAATTATAGATATTAAACCGAATAAACAATAATAATAAATTGTTTTTCTGCATTAAGGTTTGACGTAATTTTTAGTGGAAGGGCTGATTTTTCCAACCCCGAATAAAATACTGAGTGAACTCCAATATTATAATACATTTATTACTGCACAATACCATTAATTTGCTGTATCTTACTTTTCTAGTAACTTTCTTCAGAAGTATGTATTAGGTTGGTCTTGGAATGAATCAATGGCGCATGCGTACAGAATACGCTCACCAAGTGAGCATAGAATTTTTCCGCTCACAAAAATGGCGACCGCTCCTGAACATGTTCAGAGTGAGCGCTCGTCTACTGGCCATGATCACTGAACAGTTGCGCAACTGTTGTGTCTGCTGAATGAAAGCATTGCTATCGTTTCGTCCCGATAGTCACGTGCTTTCGTCTAAAACTGTCATTTCTAGACGGTACCCACCCCCGTCCGACTTTATACGCGTAATATGTTATCCTAAATTTGGCGGGAAACTTAGTTACGGTATAAGGCAGAGGATGTCGCTCTTAGAAACTTTATTGATGTGTATAAAAGGTTGTCTAATTAGAAGAACTACAAATATCATAAACATTTTGAAGTTTACTGAGAGTATTGTAAGTTACATACATACCAGGCATATTTTAAATTTATGTTGTTCATGATATATTTCAGGTTGCATATGTAGAAAATTTTTAAATTTATTTTAGGAAGCCGATAGGGAATTTTATTTCAAGAAGTTTGCCAAAAAGAATACCGATGTTCTTTGTTTATTTCTTTATCTATAAATCTGTATAACGGTATCTTTTCCGAACAGTTTTCTTTTGTTATACGCGTTTTGTATATTGAAAAGTATTAATATTTTAGTAAATGGTTTTTAAACTGTATTATCAGTATTATTTTATAAGTGCGGTGTGGTTTCTTAAACAAATTATTTCATTTTATCTTGTAAATTGTGCATTTGCATACCTATTTTAATATCGATAACTTTAGAAATAGTGTTAGTTTCTATCTGATAAAGTTATAAATTGCTGAAGATGCCTGTACAAGACTGTTTTATTTGTGGTAAAGTGCCTTCAAAACAATTATTTTGGTTTCCTGTAAGAAAGGAGAGGTAAGTGTTGAAATTTAAAATAAGTATATACATATTGCTAATTCATAATCTAAGAGTACTATGTAAATTCTTCTGTCTTTCGCATAAAATATGGAAGTTCAAATATCTACTAGAGAGATTAAAATGAACAGCTATTTACATATCTCTGTACTTTCCAAACGTTGTTGCATTTGATTATTAAATTGAT
Organism: Amphimallon solstitiale; assembly: GCA_963170755.1. Classification (NCBI taxonomy): domain Eukaryota; kingdom Metazoa; phylum Arthropoda; class Insecta; order Coleoptera; family Scarabaeidae; genus Amphimallon; species Amphimallon solstitiale. The sequence continues at coordinate 115,036,050 of OY720677.1, forward strand.
AATTATGATCAATCCTGTTATGTAACCATAATATACTTACAGATGTCAGCAATGGATAAATAACTTACAGTTAAATGTAGATGTGAAGGATGTCAGTCACAAGAAACGAATATGCCAGGATCATTTTACAGATAAGATATTTCTTTTCGTACACCTTTACGGACCAGCTTAAATTATGAAGCACTTCCTACCATTATTAGTAAGTTCAAGTCAGTTTCTCTTATTTGCAAAAAGTATTAATTTTATCTGATTTATACACATTCACATGCTGGATGAGTTTTTATAAGGTGAGATGTTATATCATGTGTCAGCTTCTATATGTTTACATTTTTTGTAAGATAAATTAACCAAAGATATCACATTTATTCGGCTTTAAATTAAAACATTTACGGCTGCATATCATCGTAATTTTTAAAATAAATTGGAATAAATGTGACATAGTAAATTGTTTTCATCATTAGCTCTCCAAAAGGTAGTAAACGTATATAGATTGTTCTATTTAAGATAGAAATGCTAGTGCAACTTCTGGCGAAACAAATATAAAAATTAATTATGGACATCGCTTATGTTTACTACATTGAAAGTAAAAATTGACATGTTTCTTTCTCATAGCTTTGTGTCGTTTAAAAATTAGCAGGAGTGAATACTTCACGACCTCATAGCATATGTAATTTTCAGTCTCCCATCCAATATTAAATCATTATACAACTTTTTAGATCCATTACCATTACATCAGGGATTTGAAGGAGCCCCTCTTCCTCAAGAACAAGAACAAATTATGGCAGATGATGCTGATAGAGCCGTAATTAATGTTTCTGCAAGTACTTCTTCTCAAGCGATTCGTAAGTTACTAAATTGAAACACTAACAAAAATAATATAAAAATTTTCCAACAGGCGCTCAGCTACTATCGTCCAATTCTTATGCATTGAAAGCCAAGGCGAAGTATATAAACCAACTGAAATCAATATGTAGAAGAAAACAAAAAAAAATTAAAGATTTGTTGAAGCCAGATGTACAGTCAGTTGTACGAAATGCATTGAAAGGATGCCTTAATAAGACCTCTTTAGAGTTCCTTCTTAGTCAAATACGGTGCAGTGGTTATAAACCACGTGGTCGTAGATGGACAGTGAATGATAAAGCAGTAGCTTTATCTTTGTATAAACGCAGTCCTAAGGGCTATAGGCTATTACAGAGTCTCACTGCTTTGCCATCCAGAGGTACACTTCTTACACTACTCTCCACAGTCCCCATGAATCCAGGAGTATGTTCACAAATGTTTGGATATTTAGAAGAATGTGTGAAAGAAATGCCTGAACGAGATAGGACATGTAGTTTAATATTTGACGAAATGTCATTAAAACAACATTTAGAATATGACCATTCAAAGGATGTAATAAAAGGCTTTGAAGATTTTGGCAAGTTCAGGGGTCAGAAGTACGCTAATATAGCCTTAGTATTTTTATTACAAGGCCTTCGAAAACAGTGGAAGCAACCTGTTGCATATTTCTTTGTTCATAGTAAAATGTCCTCAACTAATAATAAAAAAAGTGTAGATAGTTCTTATACTCTTGATGAAGCAATTATAGAAGTGTTGGATGCTTGCCAAAAAATAGGATTTAATATTGTTGCAACTATCTGTGACATGGGATCGAACAATGTTAAAGCCTTAGAAAAACTTGGTGCAACATATGAGAATCCATATTTTATGTACAATACTCAGTTAATATACAGATTTTTCGATCCTCCACATTTACTAAAATGTACACGAAATATGTTTTTAAAGCATTCCGTACGATGCAAAGTTAAAATTGGTGAGAACGAAATTGATGGGAATGCCAATATTGCAGATGTAGCAATTGCAGTAGAACATGACAAAAAAAATATATTCCGCACTGTGCCGAAAATAACGAAAAACCATTTACAGCCCAACAATTACCTAAAAATGAAAGTTTCTCTGGCCACACAGCTACTGAGTCATTCGGTAGCTAGCTTGATTCTTCATACAGTGTCACAAGGTAACATTTGTGAAATTCCAGTAAATTTTTAAATTTCAATAATTTGCATTAATTAGATACTGATATTTTAGATTTCAATTTCATTTTTTAGTTCTTATTTTATCAAATATTCAATAATCATATGCAATATTGTTTACTGTGTACAATGTAGGTGACATTGTATGCATGTGATTTTGGATATTTGAACGTTTGAAGCCACTAAATGAATGTACTATTATTCCTTTCACTCTCCAACGAACTATGGAAATCACTTACTAACCTGTTTTAAAATCCCATCAAAAACCCTACATTGTCCGAAAACTTTAGTTGTATCTATCAGACACAAAATTATTATATTTAGACAGTATACTACTAATGACTTCTGAAATTATAAATTAACATACATTTCAGGTATTTTACCAAATAGCGCAATTACTACAGCGGTGTTCATAAAACAAGTAGACGAACTTTTCGATAGTTTCAATGGAGTGACATATTTTTCTGAGGGTGGAAAAACGTTGAAAAGTGCTATAACTGCCGAATCACCACACGTAGAGTTTTGGAGCAAAATGGAAAAGATAATAAGTAAGTTTATAGAAGATGTTCCAGATCAAAATACAACTTGTCTTGGTGCAATTATTTGCAAGCAATTTAGCTCTATTTTGCTTCGTTTTCATATTTTTGTTTCAGTTGAACATCGACGCAAATATTATTTACATCTTTCATTGTTCATATGTTTTGCAATAACGCATATTACCCACATTTGAATTAAGAGTTGCAGTGAAATTGTGAAAACTTTTCGGGTCAACTTTTCTGTACCTACATGGTCATTGACTAGTATATAATGTAGATAATAATGTATTAAGTGCAATGTAATAATACTAATAATTGTGCTTATTCTCATTTCTTAAAATGTACATTATTGTCTTATAATTTTATTACAGTATTTCTCTATAAAATTCCGCTGCAGTAATATTTCTCTGTATCGCCTCCAAAACGGTTATTTGCTTATTTATATTGTTATTATATTATTTAATAATGCGAGGGTACGCACACTGACGATTATTTTTTCTTTTTATAGATACCTGGAAATACGTTGGGTTTCGAGGCGATATGCCACCATCCCAAAAAGGATGGCTGTCGAACATTAAAGCAATTAAGGGTCTGTGGAATCTTTTAAAATCTTCTCGCGATTTCAAATTCTTGAAAACAAGAGCTATTAATCAAGATGCGATTGAAAATATGTTCGGAGGACTTAGGTCTTATTGCGGAAACAATGTAAATCCGACAACTTCTCAGTTCGTCAGCGGCCTGAAAACTCATATAATTAATGGTTTAACCAATAAAGATATGCAGCATTTTAATTGCGCGGACGATGGGGGCATATTGTTAAATAACTTACTATCTTTTCTGCAGCCACAACAACCTTCCATGGCAACCACATTTCAACCAGAAATGTCTTCTACACCTTCTACCTCTAAACCACCCACTGTCGAAGAAGATACTTTTTGTACATCAGAAATTAATTTTGATATACTTCACCTAGGTTCTGCGAACGTGTATGTCAGTGGATTCATTGCCAAACGAATATTGGACAAGCTGCAGTGTAAGGATTGTTCTACATTTTTACAATCTTCATCTGATGAATGGCTGAATGATTTCATTTCCTTCAAAGAATATGATTCAGGTACAGTAAATAAACTTGTTTACCCAAGCAAGAAGTTAGTGGAGGTGATGTCCCTGGCAGTTAACGCCGTTGAAGAAATATTGAAGATTGAGGGTCATGTCGATGGCATTGGCCAACATATTAAAAAAATCATAAAGAATACCATAGACTTGTCATCAATAAGTTGTGACATACATATTTCTGAGGTTCAGGAAAGTTTATTAAAGAGCATTTGCTTTATATGCATTCCTTGGTTTTGCACTCGTCGAAATCGTGAATTTATATTAAATTCACATTCGTGTAAATCCAAGAAAACTGCAATTTTGCAGCATATATAATATGATTGGTTACCTACTAACTTGTCTATAGAAACTTTCCTTTCACTGATTTAAATCTTTTTTTTTTGCACAGACTCACTTTTCACATTTAATTCTTTACATTTTAGAATACACTGACATCAAATTCATTGCTTGCTAATCTTCTACAATCTATGTAATTTAGATATATAAAGATACTAGCAATCACAATTGAGAAATTATAACTAAAAGCAAGGACAATCGAATGATGTAAGAATAAAGCAGATCGTAAGCTAATGAAAGGTGTAACATTGTATTCACTTAAGTAAACTTTGCTAAATGTGATTACTTGTGATAAGTAGTTCTAAATTTGATTCTTGTATTATTGATAGAATGTACAGGAGTTTCTATAGTTTTTCTTTATTTTGGAATTACTAATTTATTCTTGGTTATTACCTAAGAAATAAATTGTTTCATTTACTAAATACATCTTGAAGCCTCTTAATTTCTTTTGTTGAGACCACACATAATCTCACGTTTAAACTGGCTTACGCACTATTATATTCGTCCATAGTTCAATCGTGTTTTGGTTTGAGCTATATTTCATTAAATTCTGTTAAACTGTTTTCTACATATTAACATTGCAAATACCATTAAAATTTTTGAGTTTCAATGACCTGGTCTGCAGTGAAATAATTTTTCTGAGGTATTTCTACATTACAAATTCTAAACTTCTATGGAGGAAATTATTGAATAATGCCCTACTTCATTAGAATATGTTTTCTTATAATAAGAAATATAACGTCCGTTTTAGGCGAAGCAATTTTTGTAATTTTATTTATTGTGGAACACAATGAAAGAACGATTGTAATATGTTTATGTTGCGCATTAGTTTCTTTACTTCAGTAAAGTTAAAAAATATCGCAACTTATACATTTATGTGTATCAGTAATTTATAATATTGAAATGGTACAAACTGGTATGCTGTCAATGTTATGTCATACTACTAAATGCCATTGACTTTAAAATTATTTAACAGAAAATGTATATGTACATAAATCATTTATTATAAAATAAAATTATACATGTATTTATCATATAGTGATGCATTTTCAGATTTTGATACACATGTCATTACATCAACCTGTATAAATTACAAATATAAACACTACAATAATACTACTTTTATTACCTAAAATAGACTTATATATACCCATTCCTCGTATTACACCATACCTAGCAAGCTGTTTTTAATGTACGTACATTTTTTTGAACTATATATAACTCTTCTGGCATAGAAATAGCTACAAAATGTGTAGTCAACATAATTGAAAGATATTTTTTTAAATAAATACCTTATTGTGATGGGTAACATGAAACAATGCAATTAGGGACTAAAAGTTGAAAATAGTTGGTCCCTACTAAGAATTTTTAATGAGCCTGAAGAAAGTAGTTAATGAATATATTTTACATTCGACATATATTACCACTAACAACCTCAACGCATGGTTATTAGTAAAATTATATTATAATTTAAAATTATGTATTTAGAAAATGTAATACTTATGTTTAGATAATTTTTAAATGTGCATATCCTATGAAAATAAATTTTGTAATTAAACAACTATGTTGAAGCTAGATAATTCTCTTGACTTACAAGTCTATTGTGTTCTTAACAATCTTAGAAGTTAAAATAAAAGCTGGTTTAATATAATGTAACTCTGTTATGTGATATTGTTATTGTGGGTAATTCTGAACCAGTAACTATTAGTTATCTTTACATAATATGCAGAATTAATATTTGATTGTGTCCAAAATAGTAGATTACATTTTTTTGTTCTCCCTACTTCACTACAACTTTTGTTTAGAATACTAACTCTTTAAGAAGCAAATATATATTAGTTGAACTCGTCGATCTCCAAATAAAACTGTTGCGTTGATTTTCAAATAACTTTATTACGTATATATGCCGCTTTATATCTAATGAACTGTAATGTATGTTTTTTATCATAATTTTTGTCCATTGTTAAATTATGTAATTATATCTGTCTAAATAGTAATAATTTGCTGTGGAAAATAGACTACCTACTTATTTCAATAAATAAAATTATGTTCTTTATTGGTGTTTAATTTATTCTTATTTTGAAATTAGAATATAATTCAATATATATAATTGTAGAAACATTTATTTGAAAATGAAATGTATTTTGTTCACTGTTTGCTTTTGATATGAAATAGATTTTAGTGTTTAATAGCAAATAGAGTACAGAATACATTTTATTTTCAAATGAATAAAAAAAATATAAATTTATCAGAAATATAAGTAAATGATAGTTCAAAAAGCCCGCTTTTGACAGCAAGCGCCACTTCTGCCTTATACCGGTACTAATTTTTTTACCCCCACCACGATAACAAAAATTTTACATTAAGTTGTTAATCTCGACTGTTATATTATCTCTGACGGTACCTACTGTGGTCCCGAGTTCTCAAAACGATATATGTTTCTCACTTTAAAAAGTATGACTTTCTTTGTTGGATACACACGGATTTGAATTTTGTATTTTGAAATTTTACAGTTGTTAGAACCATAAAACGACTGCAATGACTAATGCGGTAATAAATATATGTTTACAGATGTTTTACGCGTTTCTATAATTCATTTATTTTTTTCTTACATACCTCTCTTGATCAGGCGAGTAAAACAAAAGTGAAATATATTTTAAAGAAATCCTTTCCTACTAAACAAACATGTAAGTTATTCAATTTATAACTAGTTTCTAATAATAATTTGCTTATTTTTCCAGGGCTTCTTTCAAAGTTACAGATATTCACTGGGGTGTTTTTATTGAATTTTTCAATAATCATCCAGATTTTGCAAGTGGCAAGCTTATTTAGCAGTAATTTCAATGGTGCTGGATATGGAGTAAAAACTGTATATAATGGCAAAAAGTGAGTAAAGTATTATTTTTATATATCATACTACTACAAATACCTACCTACAGGCGCGGATCCAGAAAAAATTGACAGAGGGGGCACAAAGTCGTGTAGCCAATTATCTGACTTTATATTAAATGTTAATTTCATTTGTTGCTTACAATTAGATTGTAAATAGGGACATTTAAATTGCTGATTTGTAACTTAAGTAGGCTTTACACGGTCAAATAAATTGGTGAAGAAATTCATGAATTTATTCATGAAGAACTTCACGAATAAATTGACATGATGAGAGTGTTTTACACGGTCAAATTTTTACCAACAATAAACTAGAGACTTTTGTATTACCCATATGTTACCTCAGTGTCACCAACTGTCAGTGTTGTTTGCCTTCTTTGGCGTTAGTTCGAACTTCGAGGTTAGATTTAGAAGCAGAGAGTAAAAAAATAAAATGAAATTTGGAAAAGTAACAAAAAAACGTTGCGCTGCATTCTACGCATTAGCTGCGTACGTTTTAAATCAGTCAAAAGAAGTGGCTACAAAACGGCGTTGGTGGGTGAGGCCCTGGTTGTTACGTAAAGAGAAAGGCAATTTACATTTGGTTAATGAAGAATTTAACGAAGATCCAGGACAGTTTAAGACATTTTTAAGGATGGACGAAAGGTGTTTTGCTCTTTTACTTAGTTTAATTGAAAGAAGAATAGCAAAGGAAGATACCCTGAAAAGATGTGCCATTGCTGCACGGGATAAATTAATAATAACATTAAGGTTTCTGGCGACTGGTGAAACATACAGAAGTTTAATGTATTCTTTTCGGGTTGCTGAGTCAACTATATCCTTATTTATACCTGTAGTTTGTAGAGCAATCTATGAAGCACTGGTGGATAAATATATGAAGGTAAATATGTTGCTGTATATGGTTGGATTCTAGTAATACTATTAAATTATTATTCGTATTTTCCTTAGGTTCCTCAGACAGCAGCAGAATGGCTCAATATTGCAAGGAAGTTCGATAAAACATGGAATTTGCCAAATGTGTTGGGAGCTCTTGATGGAAAACATGTAGTGTTCAGAGCACCAAAGAGTGCTGGGTCAACATACTATAACTATAAAAATCAACACAGTATTGTGCTACTAGCTTTAGTTAGCTATGATTACAAGTTTTTATATGTAGATGTAGGAACTAATGGAAGGGTGTCGGATGGTGGAGTGTTCCAACAAAGCTCCTTGGCCACTGCAGTTGGAGAAAATACATTAAATTTTCCTGAAAACAGATGTTTGCCCGGTAGAAATACACCAGTGCCACATGTAATAGTTGCAGATGCAGCTTTTCCACTGTCAGAAAGAATACTGAAACCATTTCCAATGAGGAATCTGACACATGATCAAAGAATTTTCAACTACAGATTAAGTAGGACTAGGAGAGTAGTTGAAAATGCTTTTGGCATTTTAGCCAATCGCTTCAGAATATTTTTAACGACTATCAATTTAAATCCACAAAAAGTGCAGGACATCACACTTTGTTGCTGTGCTTTAAATAATTTTTTAAGGACAGAATGTCCGATATTTGTACTACCAGATGAAAAGTTTGATGACACATATACATTTAAGTATGCACTAGCTCATCAAGGATCGAACAGGTCAAGACAGCATGCACTTGAGGTACGAGAAGAATTCATGCATTATGTGAATGAAGAGGGAGCAGTTCCTTGGCAAGAAGATGTTTACTAAAATCTTATTATTATCTAGTAAGTGTTATTAAGTTAAAATAAAAACTACATAGTAAGAAACTATATATTTATTTTTAATCCTGCATATCATCCTCTAATGTATCAAAAATGAGATTCATGACATCTCGTTTGATCCTGTTCACTGTTGCTGGTTTTTTTATGCGTCTTAATTCAGTTGCAATTAATCTAAAATTTACGTATGTGTGTAATGTGTTGTAGCAAGTAATACTGATTACTTACTTTCCAAAGGCAACAAAGTGATCCTCTTGTGATGCACCACAAACCTGTTCCAATGCAGCGGTTGCTTTGCTTAATAGATCCACCGACTGATTTTGAGAGGCACACTTTTTCCTTTTATTTCTTGTTGATTCAGCATGGGCAGCTGGGTATCCTTCTGACTGCGAAGTTGAGGGTCTTGACGTCTCATCTGATGGTGGTGGACTCATATCCAATTGAACAGTTGGTAAGCTGTCAACTGGACCATCATAAATAATTTCCATGTCACTAGCAGGAGAAAAGTTCATTGAAATATTTTAATAAATGGAAAACAATGACACTTACTGTTCTATAATTCCGTCTTCAGCACTACACGCATCAGTGTTTGCAATTTTGAAATTGCTTTCCCCATGACGTACAGGAGCACTATTTTTGAGGAAATATAACAATTCAAAACACCACCAGTTTGATTTATAAATTTCATCCCTGCCTTTTCCACTTGTTTCGCTTTTTCTCTCTTTTGACACTTCAGTGAAAAATTGAGTTCGCAATCCATTGATCTTCTTTTTAACTTCATCCACTGTTAATGAAGTGCCACATAATGCATTTACTTCGTTACTTATTAGGTTCAAACACTCTTGTCGTTTTGTTTTATTTTTGTACAACGCATGTTGTACGTTGTACAATTCCGGGTATTTTTCATATTTTTCAATGAGTTTTCTAACAACGTCTCTTGAAATCGAAGACATCTGCAATATTATTATAGGTGCTACATAAATATTCATTCATTTCAGGTACCATAAACTCACCCGTTTCACTGCCAATCAAGAATAGAAAATATATAGAAAATAAATATCAAAGTTATTAAACCAGCGTCGTGTAGATGATAACCATTACCATCACAGAACACATAACCTCACTTCTTGAGTCACTATCGCCATGCCGTTTGGCGCCGTTGGTATTAATTTATAACACGAAATGTAACTAGAAGTCCCCAAAAAATTCACGAAAAATTAGAGCAAGTTCTAATTTGACAATTTATTCATGAATTTCTTGTCGTCAATTTATTCACGACAATTTTGTGTATTACATGCAACAATAAATTCAAGGTCACAAAATGCATGAATTTATTTGACCGTGTAATACAGCCATTAACAGCAGGCAGTAGTTCCAAAATAATTGATTCAATTTTAGATTTTGATTTTACTGTAAAGGAAAAGAAAAAAGTAAGTAAATATAAAACAAAATCAAAGTGGAGAGTTTTTATTTTTTTTCATGGAAACACATTTTACTAAAATAATAATATTCTTTCCGGAACCCACTTCTTGGAGGTTTAATCTGCTCAGATAGGTACTGAACAGATGCCATCCCTGTTTTACATAAAATGTAATTGTAATTTTCAAGCATGCTTCTTCGCAAATAAATCTAGAACTTCTTCAGGATTTACTTCCATCTCTTTCTTTATATTCATCATACTTATTCCATTCAATCGCTCATTACACATAGTCGATCTCAAGAAGGACTTAATTCTTTTCAAAGTATTGGTAGATCTTTCCGCAGTGGCTTTGTCACTGGCAATACATAAAGAATTTTCAAAATGCATTATATATTAGGAAATATTGAAGCCAATTTGAAGGCCTCCATTGGGTTATCAACCTTATGCGATTGTTTCATCCACAATGCCTTCCATAAATGTAACTCTCCGGAAAGGGCTCTACTTGGAGAGGGTATGGTGTTCTACAAGAATATCATGAGTTGCAGTTTCTACGCTGGAACTAACATCAGCGGAATCGGAATAATCAACTTTTGTCATATTTAAAAAGTTTATGAGATTTAACTGTGTTTGTTTATTTCGTTTATTATTCATGCTTACTTAGATCTTAACCTAAAAACAAAATAAATATTAGCGCATTATGATGCAATTGAGAGCTAAAATCTTACAGTAGAAAAGGTAATTCGGTTTCTTCTTTGGAGACAATAAACTACTTTAAAGCAAAAGAACATTAATATGTTCTTTTAAACTGATTTTGACTTGACAGATAATGTCACGCGCTGTCTAACCTAAAAACAAACTATATGTAGGCGCACTATAACACAACTGAGAACTAAAAACTTATACAATAAATACTCGGCTCCTTATTTGGACACAATAAACAGCTTGGAAATAAAACAACAACAAAAAAACACTGATAAATTGATTTGAAATATCAGAGATAGTCACTCGCTAGCTTTCTATACCTGACAACGCCATGACTTAAGATATGAATCAAATCACGGTTATGTGTGTAACTTACTTTCACGGTTTTTCTTCACTAGTTATCAAATTGCACTTAAAAGTTAAATTTTACAGTATTAATTTTCTATTTGGGTGGGATTTTCTGTTCAAGTATGTTATTTCGCCTGTTCGCGAAATTATGACAGGGGGGGGGGGCACGTGCCCCTGTGCCCACCCCCTGGATCCGCCTATGCCTACCTATATACATAAACCGTAACACATGTTTCATCATTATAGACATGGAGTGATTACAAATGTAATTTAATGAAAAATGCTGCTGAAATCAGACAAGCACAAATTGCTACAGGAGGTGGCCTCGAAATGGAAAATAGCTAACCCAGCAGAAAATGAAGATTTTTGCTCTGGTGGGCAACACTTTCTTTGAAGGGTGTAATGTTGCAGAGCGTGGTGTAACTAATAATTTTTTAATTAAAATATGCAGAAATAAGCAATCTTATATTTTGTAGTTGGATGTAATAAATATGGGGAGAGCAGGATAGGGCAAGCAATATACGCAATATATCTCAACCTTCTTGTTCATATAGTTCATCTCCCATCACTCAGAAAAGGAAGAATGAAATATGTGATAATTATGATTATTTATTTTTATCGAAAAATAGTAAGAAAACACAACATAATGAAAAAGATGAATTAAAAGAATTGTATATAAAAACTTTAAGTGCAACTAAAGAAATTGGTGTTATATGAAGGTGTCACCTTAATGAAATAAAGCATAGACAATTTGAAATGCGATTATAAACATAAATAAAATATTGCAATATAAAACAGACTTTTATTCCAATACACTCTTATAAATAAATTGAATCTTTAAAAAAGGTTTATACTCTAGCTAAACTTAAATGGTGCTGTAAATATGAAGGCTTTTTTAAGTGAATTTGTATAATAATAGTGAAAACATGTGTTAATAAAAACTATAATACATACTAGATTGTTGAATAGTTTAGGAAATATTTTGTAAATTTTTATAAGCATATTTCTATTTATACCAATTCATTGTTATTAATAGTTTTTAGAAGTTCTACCGTCTTTTTCCCAATAATTTGCTTCAGACCATATGTAATTCTACAAAGTATAATCAGAAATAAGTAAATGATAAAGGTAAGTAGTATAATAATATTAATATTATAATTTAAATAAAATAACTGTTTTGCTTGGTTTTATTTTAAAATTCATGCACACGCGCAAATAATATCAACTACGATATCTACGCCGTGCTACGACTCGAAAACGAATTTCGAACTCGAAAGCACTTCAGAATCGCATCAAGTCGCTGCGAGTTTGTCTATCGAGACGAGACTTCGACTCGCTCGATATCGTTTTGCAATCAGAATCCCTATGCTGGAGATCCATAACTTTAGCATTATATAGGTTTAGCTATTGTGAAACAGATGGCACCAAAAGGTCAAAATCTCAAAAATTTGGAGTTACGAGGTTTTCTCATGAGGGTATCGATGTATAACCTTCGATCATATATATTTACATGGATACCTAATACCTTGCCTAGCTCGTGTTCCAAAAAAAGCGACAGAATATCTACCGGAATGTTGCATTCTGCGCAGGCGCATGATTTTGGCAGATGCAATGTAGGAATGCTTCCATTGATTAATCTTGCACGTCCAAATAGAGTCTCTGCAAAACATGTTGCAGCAAAATGTTTGCTACAAATCTGCGTATATTTGAAAATATCATTTTCTTTAAGTCGGCATGCTTTCAACCATTGCTTTCGGCTGTCTGGCTCTGTAGGAAACCTGTAAATGTTTTTAATAGTAAATAGATAAAATTTTATGACAAGCATCTACTTACTGATGGTGCGAGTGTGTATTAACTTTATTTTTACAAACGTAACAAAATTTCATTTTTCCGTTTTCACCTTGTTTTCACAAACACGAGAACAAAAACATCAGAAACTGCCAAAAGCGTTGGCCGTTGATCATGCGCAGGGCAAACTTGTGCAAGTTTTGTATCTATTTCTCACAGACTAATGCATTTGTGTATATTTATCTTTCTTCAATTATTTGGAACATCAGATGTGTCTCACCAACTCGTTGCATTACGCATCCATATATATATATGATCGAAGTGTATAACACATATACACTTAATATTCTCTAAACACTTATTTTCTTATAATAATATTTTATATTCGTATAATATGTAATTATTCCACATATAATTTGTATTTCTATTTTACAATATTGCGAATCCATACATTTATTTCTATGATAGAAGAATTTTAAAATCTGTTCTGTTTAAAATTCCCGCGCTTCTACATTCCAATTTAAATGTCCAAGGTCACTGAAAATTTAAGTAAGAGATCGAAGGTTCCGATCGAAGCGTCGTATCTTTATTCTCTAATCTTTGATTAGACCGTTGCATAACCTTAAAATCACTCTGAATGAGTGTTCTGTGTCTAACACGTGAAGAAATTAATGGAATATATTTTGGTTAAGTGGGAGGGAGATCAGAAAATGTATTGCCTTGAGCAAACACAGTCCCATACTATTTACATTTGTACCGACGCGACTATTCTCCTATTTGCGTTTTGTTTCCAGATACGTATGAACGGTATTATATTGAACCTCCCAAATAATATACCTACTGGGAATTCTTAATGCGTATGCGTAAAAAACTAAAAAACAGATTACATTTTATCAGCATTAAGTAGATTTATATATCAGTACTACGGTAAATGTTTTAACGTAGAAATATTGTTGAAAGTGTTTTAATAAAAAAAATAAAACATGTCAGAAGAGTACTGCCGCATTACTTTCGACAATCCTCAAAACACCTATTTTGCCGGACAAACTGTCTCTGGTAAAGTTGAGATCGGACTACAAGAGCCAAAACAAATCAAAGGTATGTTGACAATGTATTATATTTGCCTCCCCAGTTTACTTAAGGCGGTTCACCCAGTTGATGGGCAACCCGCAAATTCTTGAGGGTGGAAGCGGGAGGTAGGCTGTAGGATTACCACGCTATTGTATCTGTCTCTTCTTAAAGGAAGACTGCGCAGGATTTTTGTCCAGATCCGGCCGAAAGTTAAAATCATGTAAACGAGGGCCTTGTTTATAAATACTAGTTATACAACCTAGAGAAAACTGTAAATAAGTATTTCTTATGTAGTAAAGTGTCGTCCTCTGATATCTTTCAAATGGATTAATACGAATGAATGAAAGTGCTCAGCCAATGAAATATTCTCAACGCCACTCCCACAATTTAATCCGGAAGTTTATAAAAAATGTAAATATATTTTGATATTTTCTATTAAATTTTACATAAGAGTATATTTTGTTTGATTTGCTTTTCACATCGTTTGCCCTTGAATTACATATCAACATAACCTATATAGCTTAACTGTGATAAAGTAGATTTAAGTAAATGTTTTATTGAAGAATCGTAGTATTACTATTTTTTTCTCTTATTATACTCACAATTACCCTTTTATAACAAAAAAAAAGACATACAAAAGGCTTTTTAAAAAACGTATTCATGTTTTTTAAAGAAATAAATCTAAACAAGAAAACGGTATTAAAAAGTCAGCATTTTTATTAAATACTCACCTACATGAAATGTCGGTCTGTTTCGGGTTCAGAGTTTGGGTTATTCTAATTTTTTTCTACGTGTTCAACAGGTATGTCTAAAACAGTCTTCTATATATTCGGTATGACTAGATATATTATGTAAAAGAAGAAAAAGTAATTAAAAGCTATCCGAACCACAACATTTATTAAGTTGCTTTGCATGGTTTCATCAACTTGACTGGTTTATGTGAGGCTTTCAAACCAGAAATGTAGTACGTTTTACAAAGAAAATGCATTATAAACACCACATCATTTTAAGGTTTTGGTATCTTCAGAATTTAGAAATTTAAATGGTTCACAGCCAATCATTTATCACTTAACCAGGATAAATGTGAGACAATTTATTTTACTAGTAAACATAGATCAAACATATATTCTACGAATTGAAAATTCCTTGATATTAGACTAGATACAAGATTAACATGGAAGCCGCAGATAGTTGAATTAGTCAAACACTTATCTTCTGCTACTTATGCAATTAGACGTATCAGATTTATAACTGATAGTCTACTGGAATAACGACATACTATGGACTATCAAATCACATATCAACAATGTTTAACCAATATGGGGTAAGTAGGCCTATGTAGAAAAGGTGTTCATCCTGCAGAAGAAGGCTGTTCTAGCAATTGTCTGTGTTTCACAAACTATTCGCTGCAAACCTCTCTTCAGAATACTTATGATAAGTCCATTAGCCTAGACACATATTCTGCAACAACTAAGGAGGGCTTTGAAAAAGCTGTCACACCTCATGACTAGGGGTGAGATTACAGAAGTCTCCACCCCTCATCACCATTTGCTGCACATCCCGCATTACATAGGACAAAAGCCACTTCAGTACAACACGTGACTGGTAATTATTTAACAAAATCAAAGTTATGTGTAGACATCTTTCTACTTTCGTATCTAAAGAGAAAATAAAGGACATTCTCCTTCAAGAAGCATTCTACTATGTCACTGACATAAATTAGCCCTGTGTTGACGTTATCATTACATTTTTGCTTGATGTGCTATTGTGTAAACTGTATGTATATCTTATTATTGATATAATAAATTTATTATTATAATAGAAACACTATCCTTCTTACTGTAGAAGTGTTATAATTAATCCTGCTTTTACACCCACAATACGTCATCTCATCAGGGAAGTCGCAGCAACTTTCATTATACATTTACATTCTTGGTAATTATCAATATAGTAAGTACTGCCTACACGTGGTCTGTATATGGACGTTTCTTCAATTTGTATATATTTACCTGCGATTTTAAAAATTGCTTTCAATAATAGTAATTCCTAATAATTGAAGTTACGTTGGGGTTATCAAACAAAACTAGTTTAAAATATATAACACTTTCGGCTGTTACTTTGTGAAGATTCATGATACTGGATATAAGTAAAATAAAACACTCAATTAAATTTGAATAACTTCACTTTATTTTAATCACTATGTGACTGCAGTTTCGACATTACATGTCATTATCAAACTAGTTTACTTATATTTCTACTATTTAATTTTTCTTTCACCCACGTTTAATTGCAATTGTTTGAAATCTTCATGGATTTTATTGTGTTACATATGTAGAATTTTAGCCTTCATACTGGTTGAAGTGAGGTATATCACTTCATAAAAGTTAATTAGATCCACACTTAAATGTACTCGGCTTTGACATTACTTATTTTATTATGGTTCTAGTTATTTTTATTTTATCTAGGCCTGAATCGTAACAACAACTGCCATGATACAAGTCTGAATGAATAATCATCAATTATTGTTGAGGATAGTACATACCCAACAAGTTATACAAACAAACTAATTCATAACCAAGCAAAGATTTTATTAAAGGTTAGTACTTTGAACCTTTTTCAGCTTGTACTGCAATATCCATTGTCAATTATAAGATAAAATATATAGGAAAAATGACATTTCTTCGTTACATCGTCTTGCAATATGTATTTTAGAATAACATTTAACATCCACAATCACATCATCACTTATTTTTGGAATTTGAAAAATTAGTGTCAGTAGACTATCATATCCCTTAAATCAAAATTAGTCCGGTCAAATTAGACATTGGAAGTTACCTAAATTCCCACCAAGCTGAAAATCGGTAAGATTGTTTGAAATATCATTAAAAACAAAATTTGAAAGTTCCCCATCTTTCCCCTGTAAGGAAAAAATTTTATTCAAGGTCAAAGGTCAAAAAAATGAGTTTTTCGCGATTTTCAGCAAAACGGTAAGTTTTATCATAAAAATATCTCAGACAAAAATTGTAAATCATAAAATTATCTACAAAAAATTAATTAATACTTTTTTTTCTACGAGCCACCGTTTTTGAGATATAACGATTCAAAAAGTTGTTAAAGTTGTAATCGTCATAATATGCACACGTTTCCTCGCCACCTATGAGGTAGTGTACTTAGCGCGTTTTTTTTTTGTGGTTTCCCCAGTAGGCCTATTCCACGGGTCAGTTTTGATCTTGTTTAATTTGAAACTATTGAAAAATAATGGATATTAGCAGAGATTGAAAAGATAAAAGCAATTTAAGTTAAAAAAAAGTAGTGAAATTTAATCGTCCGAGTCGTAACTTTCAAAATCTTCTTCTTGATCTTCTTGTTCTTGTTCGTCTTGTTCTTGTTCTTCTTGTTCTTGTTCTTCTTGTTCTTGTTCTTCTTCATCTTCATCCTGAGTCGATGTAAACTGCATTAATAGCGATGTATCGCATGTTGCCTCGTTGGAATCAAACGGATCCTCTACTGTTGGTGATTCAATATTATAGCACAACCGGCCTTGACAATGTGTACATGCCGGAGAACAGAACAGTCCGACTTTTTTGCAACCACATTTAGCACTGCATCCCTTTTTGCAGTTGCAAAAAATCGAGTTCAGCAGTTTTTCCGGCGCAGGTGGAAGTAAAGTGTGCACTGGTTCTAATAAATTGTTGACCAACTTCCAACCCCAGTCTGTAGGGTCTAGCTGATAACCAAGCCACACTTGAACTTGGTAATATACCCTAAAAAGATGTTGATGAGCAGCAACTGAGGTTGGAGGAAGACAAGCTAATTGTACTTGTTTTTTACTTTTGGTGTTTTTAACGAAACATGCATATCTATACTTATCTAAGCAGGTAGTTTTTTTAGGAGCTCCGTACATAGAAAGAAGAAAGCGAATGCCGTTAGTAATAATTTCTTGTCGAGTAGAATTACTATTTTTGAAAACTTCAGCACATTCAATTAAATTTTGTTTCTCAAATAGTTTGAAGACTGTTATTTTACCCCTCCTGTAAAATGCAGATGTCGTATCACAGCCAGTTATTGCGTGTAAAAATAGTACATGATTTTGACACTTTGCAAAAGTAGATAAACTTTTTGATGAATACATTTCCGATTGATGTTGAGCTTTTCCTGGTTTTAAGAAGAAAATAGTTTTTTCAGTTGGAGTTCGAGCAGTCAGTAATACGAGTAAGTCTATATCTTCACCAACAACAATAGTTGTATTTGTCAAATTGAATTGCTCAATTGCTGTTTCAATTATCAATACATCAGCATCATTATTAGCTTGTCTTACCAATATATTTTCCGTAGTAAATCTTTCTTTCAACATTGAAATGAACCGAGACTTGTTGTGAGTATTAGAAAGAAATTTTTGTTGGCTGGTTGGAACTGTCATATTTTCATCAAATAAAATATCAATTGATGAAGATGTTGCTAAAGTTCGACGACGCTGTTCTGCAGCTTTGGTATTTCTCGTGCAATCATTATAGCCATCAAATACGACAGTAACTCGGGAACCAAAATGTCGACGTACATACTGTACGTATTTATCTAATATAACGTTGAATGTTTGTTCACTATCCCATACAACGCGATGTAGTAGGTATCCTCCGTCAATGAACTTTTACAACTTTTTGAATCGTTATATCTCAAAAACGGTAGCTCGTAGAAAAAAAAGTATTAATTAATTTTTTGTAGATAATTTTATGATCTACAATTTTTGTCTGAGATATTTTTATGATAAAACTTACCGTTTTGCTTAAAATCGCGAAAAACTCATTTTTTTGACCTTTGACCTTGAATAAAATTTTTTCCTTACAGGGGAAAGATGGGGAACTTTCAAATTTTGTTTTTAATGATATTTCAAACAATCTTACCGATTTTCAGCTTGGTGGGAATTTAGGTAACTTTACTCTTATTTTTTGGTCTAATTTGACCGGACTAAATATTTTAAGATATTTAAATCTAAAGCAAAAGCCTACAAAATTGTAACAAACACGATTGGTGTAATTGGATAATTGCGTCACTTCCTTTAAGCTCCCATTGGCTTCTCTTTACTAGTACGAGAAGACTGCTTTTACTATAACAAATTTAGCGGGAGAAATTTATGAATGGGCACATCCTACTGCCCAACCCCTCTGTTGGCTACCTACCCGAACTAACCTTCAGTTGTATAACTATAGTATTAATAAACAAGGACGAGGGTGAATCGATTCAAGCACGAATCAGTCAAACTAAGATTTTGCCCACTTCACGAACGATCAAAAAATAGGAAAGATATAGGAAAATCAACTGAATAGGGCATATAATTAATTTTGCTGTAAAGTAATTGTTTAAATAATTTCTAAAAACTGCTAAACTTGTGAAAGTTACTCATTTTTAGACGTTATATCTCTTCCGCCTTGAAAACTAAGCTAAATAGAGCAAAATTGTATAGTGCCTTTTTTGTAAAACATGAAATTCTCTACAAAAAAGTTTTGCAACAACCCCATAGTGAAGTTGATAATTTAGACGTGGGAGGTAAAAAAAAGGAAATATAAGGGAGTTCGCTTTGTAGCGGTCTGGACCAGTCATTTGTAAAGCAGTGACCGGTTCAATCAGATTATAAAATTAATAATGTCACGGGTCATCTGGTACCTTTTGGTCATTTCCCTAGTAGTAGAATCACTATATGCACACTTGTTCTGCATTAGCAAATATATATTTTCATTCTTCTCTAAAATTGTGTTTTTACTAATTCTTATCGTGGGTACGGTCATTAACTGTCATTTATTTGGTACATATATTTCAAGCAGCGAAATCACAATTTTAGAAAAGGATGAAAATATGTATTTGCTAATGTGAATATAATAAAAGTCAGGAAGACTAATTTTTTGATAGCAATTCCTTTTCCTTTTATTAAAGTAGATTACGTTATATCAACTACATAAGGTATAATGTTATATAATGCGAGTTATAGGTATAATATATTTTTAAAAAATTAGCCGGTCAAACCAAGAGAGGGGGAAAGGCCTAACAGATTCCGAATCAATATAAAAAGATGGAATTTAAATTGATGTGCTATACTATATAATGAATGTACACATAAATATTTAACAACTTTGTCTAAAAATGTATAAACTGTTGATTTTATTGATAAACCATACAAACATGTATTTAATTAGAACCTTCATATATGCACGTATCGATTAGTTTCCATTTTAGTATATCGCGCGTCGACTAATATATTAGAATTCTCTACTTCTCTCAGGAATGCGTGACGTCGTATCCTTTGTAGTTATCGCTGCCCTTCACGGTGTAGCCGCGACAATGCTCGTGCTTGTTGCAATACTTTTTTAATTTTAAATTTTACGTTAATCTTAGTGAACACAGATAAAAATTTGATTTTGAAAATATAACGTGTACCTTATATTAGAATACAGTTTTTATATTTAAAACAATGCAAAATACTAAAATTTTAGAATGATTTATAATATATCTATAGAACATTTCCGAAAATATGTATTCATATTTTTTACCCATAATTAAAACTCCCTGCTTGAAATATTTTCTCCTTGGGTATACTAAAACGCACGAAACAATCCACTCGTCATCAAAATTCATTATCATCGATGAATAAAACTTACGATTTCTGAAGTTTACTCTGAGTAAATTAACTACATTTTTGTAAAAAATAAAACAGTATATTCTGTGGGCAGGCATCGTTAGTTGGAAAAAGAACTTTTAGTGATAATAAATAACAAGAGACAGTATGCCACTACTCTTATTAATTTGTTTAAAGAAGAGCACTTAGTGAACAGATCACAGTTGTCTGTAATGACATTAACAGCAACAATATTTTTTATTTCTGGCAAAGTTTCAATCGTTGGCGGTTCAAAACCAGGCCATTCGCTTGCGTTGGGTCCTAGAAACGCGGGGCCATTCCACCAAAGATTCGTATTTTTTAATGTATACAGAGGAGCGCCACGGGATATTAAATCAGCTGGATTTTGTGTACTCCCTATGTGATGCCAGTTGGAGGTATCAGATGTGTCTTGAATTTCACCTATTCTGTTCGCCACAAAATTTTTGAAGGTTTCTAGTTGACCTTAAGGCTGCTCGAGACGCTCGGGTCAGTTCCTTGTCGACGGTAGCGTATACTAACATTAGCTATGCAACCAACCATACCTACACACAAAAAGATTCCATCATTATATTGCCCTTATGATTTATATTTTATGGAACTCCCATAAATTTAAATTTTACAAGCTTCTATTCATTTCGCCGTTCGGTTTAGAATGGTGGGTTCTTCCTATTTAAATAAGTGATCCTCATTTGATCCCTTATTGCGCCGCTTGCTCATTCTGATTTTGTTTTCTTGTATTTTGTCGTTGGTTTTATGTATTATAAGTTTTAAATATTTGATTAACGACGGAGATACGTTTGAAACTCCATAATTTACAAGTAAAAATGGAATAAAATTCACAATGAAATCAAAACAGATTATATTTAATTACCACGATCGTTTCGCTCTACTAGAGCCTTATTAACTTCTAGTTGGTCGTTTAAGATTAGGTTTAATTTATTTAATTCATTTATTTCTAAGTCTAAGTATTTCGCACGTCTTTTGTTATGGGTAAACATAATTACAAAGTACGTTCTCTAAGCGCCAGACGAAAGAGTAAAAAGAACATTGCAAAAAAGTTAGTTATTGCTCGGTAAGTATTCTTATTAGTACTGAATAGCTAAAATATTTATAAATAATATGTAATACTTGTTTTTATGTTTTAAATTTAAAATTTATTTTAAATATTTCACATTTTTAGGAAACAAAAAAGAGTAGGACTAGGAACGTTTCTGGGAAATGCTTATGCCGCCGAAAATGTCCTTAAAAACCATCAAGATGTAATTGTGCCAACTTCTACGGAAGAAGCAGACCACGTGGAAAATATTATGTAAGTGTTTACTATAGTTATATCCTTCCAAACATTTACATGGTTCTTCTATTGGTTTTGGTAATAATCTTGATTTTCATATTGAGCACTACAACTGATTGGCAGCTACAGCTTTAAAATAACTTGTTTGTCACAATCTCACCATAGAGTTGGCTATCTTTTTTAATGTTATTTCATTTGTATGATGATGAGTAACATCAACAATTCCGTTTTTAATCGTCTCTTCAGAGTTACAGTTGGCATGATTCACAAGGAAATAGTTGCAAACCGTCTTGAAATAACAAAATGATAATTAAATATATTAAATTAAATAATGCACTTATTTCTGTTACAACCTGTATACTAAATTTTTTATTTGAACGAATGATGGCAAAGCGCCTCACATGAAAACAAAGTCTTTCTGTTGGAGACCTTTTGTTTGTAATACAAAATTATTATATTCACGCACTGCATTATTATTTACACATATCTGTATTTATTTTAGGGAGAATGTAAGTCGTAAAAACGATAATTCCGGAACCTGGTCTGACAATTGTGATTTGGAGGAATTAGAAGTAGAAGTTGAAAATGCTTCTACTAATAAGAAAGCAACTGTTTGTGGAAGAAGACTAGTCAATGTGGCTAATCTTTTCAATAAATTGCAGCAGATAGAACATATGGGTTTTGGCTGCACATTCAAAGAATTGGAATTAGTTAGCGAACAGCGTGTTGGAATTGTGAGCTGTTTTAATTTCAAATGCAAAGTGTGCCGCAAAATAGAAAAAATTTGGACTGAAGACGAAGATTTGAACACTTTGGCGGTGTCCGGTGCCCTTTCAGTCGGAATCGGTTATTCTCAAACAGAAGAACTGTTCTCTTCTTTGGACATTCCCTTTATGTCTAACCATTTATATCAAAAATGCAACAAAAAATTGTCTGCCAACATCAACACGAATCTCTGGGACACAATGCAGCAAGCTGCTGCTGAAGAAAAACAATTTGCTATTGAGAGCGGCAATGTGGACGAAAAAGGAATTCCTATAATCACCGTTGTTGCGGACGGTGCTTGGAGCAAACGATCCTATCGCAACAATTACAACGCATTATCTGGTGTAGCATCCATTATTGGTGCCAGGACTCAAAAAATTTTGTTTGTTGGAGTTAGAAACAAATACTGCACAGTATGTGAGAAATTGGAAAGTGAAAAATCAAAAGAAGAAAACGATCACGTTTGTTTTAAGAATTATATTGGCACATCTACATCCATGGAAACAGACGTCATTTTGGAGGGGTTCAAAAAATCAATTGAAATGCATGGTCTCATCTATGGTAAATTAATAGGAGACGGAGACAGCAATGTTTACACTAAACTTTTATCATCTGCGCCATATGGACCTTTATTTCACATTCAAAAAATTGAATGCAAGAATCACATATTAAGGAATTACGTCGCCAAACTTAATGATCTTAAAAATAATACAGCCTATACTGTGCCACAACGGAAAATTATAGGATGCAAAATCGAGAAATTGCGAATTGCTGCAAGTTCCGCTATAAATTTTTGGACGAAAAATGAATCACAACCATTCAACGAAAGAGTCTTGGAACTACAAGAAGACTTATCTAATGGACCGCGGCATGTGTTCGGTGACCACACTCTGTGCATAGCTAAAAATAAATATTACTGCTCAGAGGCAAAACGCGCAGCTAAACTGGCTGCCGGTGAAATGGAAGAAATTGAAATTTAAAAAAAAAAGGACTTTTACAACGAAATTCTCTCTAGAAATAAAAGAGTTTCAGATAATGCGTGGAGTTTATTGCATAATGTTAACAACAATTTGGCTGAATCATACAATTCTATCATAGGAAAATTTGTAGGAGGAAAACGAATTAATTTTTCGTTGAAAGGTGCCTACACTACACGTTGTGAAGGAGCTGCATTATCTTTTAATAGCCCCAAAGGATTTTATCATAAGAAAGTACAACAAAAAATTTTAAAAAATGGACCAGGAAAATATACTGAAAAATACTGCAACAGGATATTTAGAATTAGAAATAAACAACGGAAACGAAACTACAAAAAAGTTCAAGCGTCATGTGGGCCGGATATAAGTTATGGGGCAACAATTGACAACGTTCCCGACATGGACAAAGCGCAATACGAAGATAGAAAAAAGGTTTTTTTACTGAGATTATCGGAAAATATAACAGAGATTGAAGAGAGTACTAGATGTCAGGCTTCATCAGATTTGTGGGTAAAAGAGCGAAAGGTGCGCCTTACTGCGTCTAATTTCGGACGTGTTTGCAACATGCGAAAAACTACATCAACGAAAAAATTTATAGAAAGTTTACTGTATAGTAGATTTACAGGTAATTCATATACAAAATATGGCCAAGAAAATGAATCAACTGCTGTCGACATTTTTGAAAAAAAAACTAAACTTCAGACAAAAAAATCTGGTTTAATAATCTTCAAAGATATACCTTATCTTGGTGCGAGTCCTGATAGACTAATAAATGATAATTCCGCCATCGTTGAAATAAAATGTCCAGCAAAGGCAAATGACCTCACACCAGAGGAAGCAGTCACACAAAAAAGAATTACATGTTGTACTCTTATTGAAGGGGAAGTAAGATTAAAAAAAAATCATAATTACATGTTCCAAATTCAAGGACAAATGATGATTGCCAACATCGACTTATGTTATTTTGTTATATATACAAAAAAGGGAATGAGTATAGAAATCATTAGGAAAGATGAGGAATTTTGTGAAAATATGAAAACGAAATTAACAACATTTTATTTAGGAGCTCTACTACCGGAATTGGTAGACTCTAGAAGAAGTCGAAACTTACCACTTCGTGATTTTTACATGAAATAAAATTTTAGTTTTAGTCATTTTTATATTTGTTATTTTTTATTCTTTTCTAGGAACTAATGTGCTAGTGGCTTAAGTTTGAAGAAACTCCCATTTGTACAGCTCTGTTTTAGGGAAATTTACCATCAGATGGAATCTCACCATCAAGATCTATAGATGGAATCTGGAGAAAGCAGACTGAGCACACAAAAATAGGAGGAAGTTCCACATTTTTTTTTACATTTTTAGTTTAACTTGTTTACATTTATTTCACATTTGTTGATTTTGTCTATAATAGTTGAATTTCTATTCAACTTAATTAAATTTACCTTTATTAAATATTTAAGGCACTTTGTATTATATACCTAATTTTGTTTCCAATATATTTTTGTAAATAATATAAAGACTTTTTTTTATCTCGCTTCACACCTTTATTTAACCCGTTGGCATAATAAATAACTATTTTCACTGATTGACATTGAAAACAACAAATAATTTTTGATCTGAATAAAAACCTTTTTTTCAATAATAAATATTGTTCTATATTATTTTATTACATTTTAATAATTATT
The DNA here is from genome assembly GCA_963170755.1 of Amphimallon solstitiale. Taxonomy (NCBI): domain Eukaryota; kingdom Metazoa; phylum Arthropoda; class Insecta; order Coleoptera; family Scarabaeidae; genus Amphimallon; species Amphimallon solstitiale. The sequence continues at coordinate 115,061,380 of OY720677.1, forward strand.
AGTTTTATCTCCCATAAATAATATGCCTAAATAATTATCTTATTAAATTAAAGATATTCAATATTTGACAAAAAAATTCAAATTGTACTTTCAGGGAATTATTCCCTTGTCATTTTGTGCCATTTATTTATTCACATTGAACAAGACGATTTATAAGTGTCATAAAACCCGACCTCTTTACCTCCAGATAAGTAGGTATCCCGTCATCGCATGGTATCGGACAAACAGAGTCGATGGCGTCGCCCTCCGTGGCAAACCATCATAACTAGGAGACTATTTTTGCCTAATCAAAATTATTAATAATATTGCTAAAGCTTTCTTTTAATAATTTCTTTTTACATTTACGAATACCATATATTAGGTTGAATAAGTAAACAAAGTTTTATTCGGAAATCTTTGCTCAATTGGGAGAAAACGTGACTTTTACAAACTCTTAAATATTTTACAAAAATTATATCCGATTATAAATTTTCGATGTTATAAATTCTAGTTGCAGTTCTCCTATGAAGTTTTATAGTATTCTACTTAATTTTAGATACCGAAATCTGTAATTAAAGTTTATAATTTCTATATTTTTTAATTTTACAAAAGCCATATACGAATTAGTCAAAAAGCTCCAACGCTGCGGTCTAGACATTAAAAAAACCTTTAAATTGATGTATAATACATAGCCAACAACATCGATTATTACTAAAAAATCTGAAATAAACGAAAAATATTCGCGTGATAAGCGCAGTGAGGAGCCTTAACCAAGATATGGTGGCTATCGTTCTTAATTCCATTTTTCTCAAAACGCTTTATTTATAACCAAAATAAGTAGGGTTACCTTTAAATTGAATTTTAGAAGTAGTCTTTTAATTTACTTATGATTTATTGATGTTAAATCAATCTTTGATGATTCTTTTACAATCTGTTACTTTTTATTTCATCTAATTAGCTTATACCAGGTAGTTTTTAGAGTTTTTAAAACACCTGTTTTCAAATGTCAAATTATAAAAATGAATTTACTTCATTCTTTAAATTAAATTGTTTATATGTATATAATGATTATGTCAACATAAATTAGCATCAATGACCTTCGTATTTATCGTTTCTGATTCACTTTATGACTAAGTTATTTCTTAAATAAATTGCTTCGTTCAAGATGGCGAATTATAGTTAAAATATAGAAAGATGCTTAGAGTAAATATGTAAAACTTATTGAATTTCTACTCATTATAATCTTTTCAAAATAACAGTTAGTTCATAGGGTATTAGTTTTTAGTAATCAACATCAGTTCATTTTAGTTTTTCATAATGCATTTTCATTTATAGTTAAGCCATCTATATGATATAACTTAAGAGTATCAAAAATGATGCATCTTACATTATATTTCGGAAGATAAATAAGGTACGGAAAGTTAGTTTCGTTTTTTCATTGTTTTGATTGTTAATTACATACTTCGTAATTTTTGTAATGGTTCCTATTTAATACCGATTCATTGAATCTACTTCTCCCAATTACCTTAAGCGTATATTGGATTTTGTTAAGTTTCACTAACACACGCGTACATTTTTGGTTATCATTTATTTAGATCTAGAAAATTGTTTATGTTACTTTTTCAGATATGATATGAAAGAACGTCAAGAATGGCATTGTGAAAAAATGGCGAATTGGATTAAGGATCTTACTGAGTGTATGTCTATTGTTAGTGATGTCAGAATGCCAAAAAATCGCACGTACAACATCACTTAGCATCGCTAAAACATACACAGAAATTGGACCCGTTGGAAGCTGACAATTTTAACGAAGAACTCTGTGAAACTTTAATGGCGGCTCATTAAATAAAATTGACAATCCCACTTTGCAAACATTTCTTCAGAAATATACTGGTCGAAATGTTCCTGATGAATCCACCCTACGCAAATATGATGTTTTTAAGCGTACAGCATATATATAATACTACTATATTGCGTGTGTTGTATATTGATAATGTGTAATTTTTCGTCCCAACTAAGAGAGATAGAATTGGAGTATTGCCTGATCTGCACATGCGTCGACTCAAAATGTCCATTTTGAAATTTACGAAATGACAGATAAAAGAAAACATAATTATAACCTCTGATTTAAATTGACATATATAACTATGATATTACTGAAAGCATATGCAAGGTTGTTTTTTATTGAATTCAGTTTTGTGCAAGTTTACTTCATTGGTGAATTTGTAGAATTACTCAGAAAATACGAGGTAGAATAAATAAACGATATGAAGGCTGATTCCAGTGAATTATTAAAAGAAAAACTTGTGAAGTTATAACTTCTGCGTTGATTTTTACGTGCTTACTGGAATATGTGAAATTGTATATTAAATGTAAATACCGGTCCTTCCATTTCGACTAACAGAAAAGATTTTGAACAGAAAAACTTGTGAACTTATAACTAATACATTGATTTGTACGTGTTTATTGGTATATGTGAAATTATATTATTAAATGTAAATACCGATCGTTTCATTTCGTCTTATTGAAAAGATTTTGAACAGAAAATCTCGTGTACATTATGAGTGTGTGCTTATTGATGTGTGTGCAATTATTGAATATAAATACTGCTTGTTTTGACTTACAGAAAACACATAAATTAATGTTTTATATACACAATCGAATATATTCAGGTATGTTTTATATGTCAGATTGTATTATATTTCAACATATACTTTTGCTTGTATTTTTAAGCTTAAGAATGCAAATAAAATTACTAAAATTACTATGTATTTAATATTTTGACTATACGTAAGAATAAAACAACATCTATTTTATATTTGTCTATGTACATTATTCAATATAATGTCGCATAATCAACAATGTACAAAACTAATTAAATTCCTGTATTTGATTCTGTGTCGAGACATACACTGAAACATGAATGATTTAGCAAAAGTCGTGGAATTAATCACCATTACATTTTTGTGATTGAATATTATTTTTATTATTGTTAACTTTTTTTTAAAATCTAGAATGATTAAGCCATTCACGAAAATAAAAACGTGATAGTGTTATTTACGCCCATATGGTAGCAAAGAATATAAACAAACATTTACCAACTCTGATACACTTGAAATTCTTTAGTGTCTGTAATAGCATATTCGTAATCAACACATTTTTCTTTATGTCTATGTCTTATAAACTGAGATGAGTTGAAAATATAAACAAACATTTACCAACTCTGATACACTTGAAATTCTTTAGTGTCTGTAATAGCATATTCGTAATCAACACATTTTTCTTTATGTCTATGTCTTATAAACTGAGATGAGTTGAAATGAGACTTGCAAATAATTGTTGATGTTGTATTTGATTCAATAATTACATCAATGAGCAAAGTTCAATTTCTACTTACGAAGTAAAAAATTTAATTTTATTTTATTTATGTTCGGAAATCTATTTTGTATATACTTTCTTGGAATTAAAACAAAACAAAAATTATTATAAAATATAAATATTTGTATAAATTAATAGATACATACAAATTTATAAAATGATAAAAAAGATTTAGAGAATGTAACAATATAAAAACAGGAATACTGTTTGATGCCGTGCCTATCTTGCTGTTCAAAACACTGCACTATTTACTTCCACAATGTTGGGAAAAGTTCAGAAGAACTTATCACACATTGTTTTGGCAAAATCCAAAATGAATATTATCTTTATACTGTATACCATCTACAAGTTGTTTTAGGCGGCAGTCCCACTGCATACACAACCATTGAGCGCCAGTAACTGACATCGACATTCATCGACTAAAATTATGTGGTACGGTCTCACTGGGAAAAGTATTCAAACAAAATTAAAGTTTCGCGCGCAAAACTTTCATTCAACAAAACTGGCAGGACATAAACTATAAACACAAACATAACCTCAGACGTCATAAATAGAATCTTTGTCCTACTTCTTTAATTAAAAATGTCATCTAATTCTTCTTCTTCTGATACTGAAAGTATAACAGCTTACTACTGTAAAAAGCATAGAAAAGTGTGGGCACGTCAAATATTTGCAAACAGAGAGGATTTAGGAGAATTTCACCGTTTAATCCCGCAACTTTTAAATGATACAGAAAAATTCTACAATTATTATAGAATGAATATTCAATGTTATCGTATCTTAATTTCAAAAGTAGAACAATTGTTTCATATTTCTGTTTATATTTAAAAAAAAACAAACCAAAACAAAATCAACAGGCGACGCTTGGGTTAACTGTCAAAACAGCCTTTCTGCGCATGTGCCCAATCGTCGATCATCAACTAAAATTAGAACCTGTCGAAAATTATGAACCGATGCATGCCGGTTGTTGTTGAACGATCGCCGTTAATCGATGCAGTCGGACTGCTGCGGATACTTTACTCATAACCTAATTTTAATCGATGACCGTCGGTGGACATCGCTTTATCAGTGGGACTGCCGCCTTAAACTAAAACATATTTTATTGGAAATTTAAATATAAAATACATTCTTTGTGCTTGATTACAATTTAGTGACAGATATTACGATACATATTCAGCAAAGTACAAATTATAAAAAACACTTCACTATCTTATAAATAAAACATCATTATCACAATCAGTGATGCATCATAGCATAAATTCCAATAACCAGCCCAATCTCTTCTCAAAATACCCAATCTCGGCATATTAATATCTCATATCACATGGGATCTGTGGATTCCGTGGTGGACATGTCAAAATTTTTCAACTTTCTATGAACACATGTATGTTCTATTAGATATATATCAACAAAATTAGAAGGTTGTGGCAAAAAGATTGGTATATGTCTCTTCTAAGAGGTTTAATAGAAGCCTTTTTATTATGAGCAATTCAAATATTTTAATGTGTAACATAATAATATAATTACCTAATTCAAGTAAAATTTACTGTGTTCTTTCTGTACATTGCTCCGATATAGATGAGAGTAATTCTAGAATACAAGAATACCACAATATCTAATTCATTATTATTCTTGTATGTTAAGTTGAATAATTTAGGTGTTGTTATTATATCACAAATTTTTGTACATGACCTATAGAGGTGTTTTCCTTTCTGTTCACGATATCCCATTATAATATATTCAAAGAAACACAGTTGCAATGCAATTGAACTGATTGCGGGTTTTAATTAATTAATTTACAATATTTACGATAACATAACCACAATTCGTACAACTTTTGACAAATATACTGCTTCAATATGATCGTTTGTTTGTCTGTGATTTGCACATGATGGCAGGACGATATTTCTTAATTCATTAAGGGAAATTAAATTATTTTTCCACTTTTGAAAAGGCACAATTATTAATTATAAAGAGGTTTGTCGATTTTTAAACTATTTATACTTGTTTGACGATGTACAAACAATAATTAAATATTTATAGTAATGAATCTATGTGATAAACAAACAGACCTAAATTTGAAAATTTATTTGTAACGCATGCGCAGTTTGGACAATACTCCAATAACACGGCATAGCACCATATGCTTTATTTCACAATGTTGGAGCGAAGTTTTCCTTGTCTACACGCGATATAGTAGTATTATATATATGGCGTACAGTAGAATGCATTAGAAGACATCTTTCAAATCAGTACGTATGGATAAGTGCCGACGAAACTGTCGATATATTAGTACGCTGTGTAGTAAATGTTGTAGCTGGCGACTATTCCGTATAACGCATATATCATAGCATCTGAAGTTATAGGTAAATACAGTTGATGCGGAAACAGTTGCTAAAACCATTGACGAGAATTTGCACAAAATGCTTCATTCGGACGACAGGTACAGGGAAAAAATACTTTTAGTTGTTAGTGACATTGCCGCATATATGTTAAAACATGCACACTATGAAAGGAAACATATCTTTATATGCTGCATATTACTTGTGTAGCACATGCTCTCCACTCTCCACAGAATCTGTGAATATATCAGAGACAGGTATCCGGAAATTGATAGACTTGTATCCGTTTTTAAAAATGTTTTCAGAAAAGTACCATTGAGAGTTCTCTTCACAGGGAAAAACACTCACTGCCTCCCTCGCCAGTAATAACTAGATGGGGTACATGGTTGGAAGCTACTTGTTTTTATGCAGAGAATTTCGATAGTCTACAAAATTTCGTTACATATTTAAATGACGATGCTCGAAGTATGTATTTCTGAGCGCAAAGAACTAACACAAATCCCAAATTTAAAAAATCAATTGTACTTCCTTCAGGAACAAATGTAAATTTGCCTAAATTAATCACATATTTTGAAAATCGAAATCTCAAATTAAAGGATGAATTAACCACATTAGATGTGGCTATTAATAATTTCAAGAGCATTCCAAGTGACTTCGGATGTGACCTTCGGCAAAAGTTAGACGCAGTTTTTATTAGAAATCCAGATTTAATAACATTACGGCAATTGTGTATGGGGACAATGACACAAAATCTAACTACTAAATAGGCTAAAATTAAAGAATATTTCCAGTATGCACCTATGACCAGTTCGATCTAGAAAAGACGTTTTCTGTCTACAAAGATGTACTTCATTCAATGAGAACAAATCTTACGGAAAAGAACCTTGTGAAAGTGTTGCTAGTAAATACTAATACACCTTTACTCGACTTGAACTACAAAATCAAAATGAACAGATAATAACGTATTTTGTAATATATAGATCACCACCCACTTGTTATCCAATTATACAGTGTGTCAATAAAGTAAGGAACACCCTAAATATCAGCTTTAAAACATATCTCTAGCAAAAACGCTCAGAGACGTATTTTTTTATTTTTGAAGGCGCATTTTCTTAGATTAAATTGAAGTATACAGGGTTATCAAAAAAGAAGATATGACGCTATCATGTGTTTTTTTAAATGGAATATCCTGTATATTTTTAAGAAAATCAAAAGAGCTTCTCATGAAGATTTCAACGATATATGAGTTGTTGGGGATATCTTTAATATTTACTTGTAGAAATTGAAAAAACACTTTTGGTGAAACAACGTCAAAAAATAATTACAATATAGTTTAACTTGTTTATTTTTAAATCTAAAACAAAAATTTACTTCAATAAATGTTCAAATTACTGCCCGTTCACAATCTGACAGTAGCCTAGGCGAGAAATAAACTCATTCTGAACATTGCTGATTACATCTGGCGTGATTCTTCGGATCTCTTGGCGTATGCGTTCTTTTAAATCATTAATATTTTGAGGTCTATTTACATAAACTTTCCTTTTTAGGTAACCCCACAGGAAGAAATCTAGTGGTGTTAAGTCAGGGGAGCGAGCTGGCCACTCAACAACCCCACGTCTGCCAATCCATCGGTTATTAAAAATCAAATTTAGGTAGTCACGCACAGGTCGAGAATAATGAGGAGCTGCCCCATCTTGTTGGAACCAGATTTCATTACTAGGACTGTCAGGGGTATTTGGATCAGTATAAAGTTCCACAAGCGCAGGAAGAAGCTCTAACTGTAAAAAATCCAAACAGATATCCCCATTTAAATTTCCATCAAAAAGGAAAGGTCCTAAAATCCTATTTTTTAGTATTCCAGCCCAGACGTTCACCTTCTGAGGGTGTTTACTTCGAGCTTCCTGCATGCAGTGAGGATTATGTTCTGTCCAGTATCTACAATTTTGTCGGTTAACTGTTCCGTTTAAAGAAAAAGTTGCCTCATCTGAAAATAAAATGTTTCTAGCAAACATTTCATCACGTTCACAAAGTATTTGCAAGTTTTCTGAAAACTCCAAACGGCGATCAAAATCATCTTCCGACAATTCATGGACAAGATGCACTTTATAAGGATGATATTTCTGCTTAAGCCAAATTTTTCTAACAGTCTCATGGCTGCAATTAAAGTTTAAAGCTGCTTGACGAGTAGCACAATTCGGATTATCTTGCACTGTCAAAAGAACATTTAACTTAGTTTCATCATCCACTTTTGGTCGCCCAGTTTTAGGTAGATCCCTAACATTTCCGTAATCCTCATACTTTAGAAGTATTTTACTTACAGTTGAGCGAGTTATTGGTTGCCGATTAGGATGCGCTGCATTAAATAGTTCGCAAACTTCCACTGTACTCCTTATTCGGTCACCATAACCAATCATCATAAGAATCTCAATCCGTTCTCTCTCACTTAGACCCATTTTTATCAAAAGAAATGGCAATTATAAAACAAGTAAGGCCAAACAAACTAACGGTGGTTAGTCACTGTCTAATTAGATAACGTTCCATACTGACAATTCTGTCATGACAACGTTCAAAGATTAAAATTACCAAAAATTATCATGTAGTTCCACCAAAAGTGTTTTTTTCAATTTCTACAAGTAAATATTAAAGATATCCCCAACAACTCATATATCGTTGAAATCTTCATGAGAAGCTCTTTTGATTTTCTTAAAAATATACAGGGTATTCCATTTAAAAAAAACACATGATAACGTCATATCTTCTTTTTTGATAACCCTGTATACTTCAATTTAATCTAAGAAAATGCGCCTTCAAAAATAAAAAAATACGTGTCTGAGCGTTTTTGCTAGAGATATGTTTTAAAGCTGATATTTAGGGTGTTCCTTACTTTATTGACACACTGTATAAATAAAATTAAAAAGTGCGCCCGTGGGCGATGAGTCATCGTCCGCTGCTGTCCGGTCTCTATTTATTAGGATAGCTCTTAATTCATCTATAGACACTGCAGTAAATAATCAATAAATCAAACGAGATTAATTTAGTGACTTGGAATTTTAATATCTTTAGTTTGTGTAATAAATTCTGCGGTATTTCCAAACGGGTTTTGGGGAATTAAATTCTATCATTCTGAGAAGTTCTTGATTCAAATATTAACGTAATTTATACGCTGCGCTGATCCATTCATATATGAAACAATTGGCCTCATTGGTATTGCTTCTTTATGTAACTTTGATTGTTCGTATAGAATTGAAGCACTTGGATTCATTATGTGGATGTAATTGTTAAGAAGATCCAATTACAATTAGTAATGTTATATGTAATTTGTTCAATTTTCTACTATATTACTGGTAATTTTGTTTTAATAATCTTTAAGGGATACGTATCGAGATCAAAGGTGCCGCACGAGTACGATGGACAGAAAGCAAACAGATACATGCCGCTAATGAAGATTACTTCCACTCAGTGCATTATCTTCTCCGTGATGCAAATCGTAAGTTTATGAATACATTTTGAACTTGACTACTAAAATCGCAAGAATTTAACATTTAGACTGATAAAGATGAAATTTCATTAGAAATGACGCTTTGATCTGCTAATGTCAAATAATACATAAAAAATAATATCGATACTAGCGATACCCGGCGCACGTTGCTACGCCTAAAAAACAATTTTTATCGACACCAAACTTCACCGGAACACTCTCTGAACCTTAGACAATTTATACATATAGACACGTCCCGCCTTGAATACGAACTGAAGCAAACATAACGCAGGCATGTGACGTCACGGGTGGGCCTGTTTCCGCTGTTGTATTCTAACGTTATAGATACAGTGTTAATATTGATTAAATCGTTCTAATTTTAATTATGTTACAATCCTATAGTGCATATAACTGCAACGAACGACACAAACGTGGGACAGATTTATCATTTCATCGGTAAGTATAATAATGCTGCTATTAAATAAAGGAAAAACTTGTAGCGTCTAGTGTTGTGAGTGTGATAATTATCATGATAATTATTACTTAATAATTAACGTATTAATTTACAACACTATACTCCATTCAGTCTAAGAATAAAGCATTGGGAAAGATAGGGCTTAAAATAAACGTTTGTGATTGGTTGAAATCGAGTGTGCATTTACACCGGCAAAATAATCGCATTTAGCTCGTTCTGTCAAAAATTTGTTTACTGACAGTTTTGTTCAAAGATTTTGTCGATTTCCGTATTTTACATAGTTATTTGTTGTTAATATTCTTAAAAAATAGTTCTTCTTAGAACTCGCAAGTGAAATATTCATTTGTTAAGGTATTTTATCAATTTCGTTATTTCGTAATCGCTAATATTCTATAGTACGGCGGAAGCATTTTACCAGGTCCTTCAAAAAATCGTAAAGGGAAACACATAAGATCTGGACAAAGGCAAATGGCTTATAATGTGTACATTAAGCATAAAGACAATATGTCTAAAACAGCTGCAGTCAATCAAACAGCAGAGGAAGTGGGTCTTAATAGGAATACAATGTACTGCATTATTAAAGAAATGGAATTATATGGAGTTCCAATTTCTCCTCCAAGAAAAAGAAATTATCGTCATACTTACAATAAATTGGATGAAGCACAAAAAAGTACAATTAGACGACATGTGCATTCCTTTTTCTTGAGGAATGAGTTACCAACTTGTATAAAAATGTACGTAAATGTCAAAATATAATGATATCAGATATGTATATCCCTGCTATCCATCTGACAGTAAACATATGTTTTACTTGTTTTCAAAATACAAAGTTCATCGTGTGTAAACTGTGCTCAAATTGTAGCGCCATCTACTTTATTCTTAGACTGAATGGAGTATAGTAGCGGCAAAGTCAGTAGCAAATAAAATTTGAACATTGACTTCTTCGAAATAAGCATCCACTGGATAAAATTAATGTGCTACAGATTTCCTCAAGATGCAATATTGAAGAAGCAATGGATCTCAGCAATGCGTCGTGAGAAGTTCAAGCCATCGAAATATTCTAGAATTTCGAAATTAAATTTAAGAAGAATTTTATTAAAAAAGTGTTTTGAAATTTCTACCGGAAGTAGGTCTTTTACTCTTATCGAAAATTAGTTTTTTGCAAATATTTCGCAATTTATGCTTTTTAGACAGGTACGTTATGAGTATAAAAATATTTAGAACTTAATCTCCAATACCTTTTGTATAAAAATATTTTCAAAATTCGGACCGGAAGTAACACTTTTATCGCATAGCGATTTTTTGCAAAACTGTCGTAAATTATGCATCTATATATATACAGGGTGTAGATAAAGTCTGGAACAAAATTAATATTTCTGTTATCTTCGGTTTGATGGAAAAACCCTGAAACACGTCGATTGTTTTTATCCCGTGCACTTTATAACATCGTGAATTTAATTCTGTCGCCATCTGGTTGCGCGCGGGCGTGACGTCATTAGTTTTTTCAAATGGTAACCCGCCACATTTATTACCCCTTGTCGTTAGGTATTCCATTGTGCATGCAACGGTATAAAAAGTTTGGTACCTTACATAACAATTTTTGGGGGAAAAATGCTTTCGAATTTCAAAAAATTAAAATTTTATTTCTAATGAAAAACTAATCAAAAATTATTTTAAAAAATCAGATAAATTATAATCCGAGGTTTATCTTGGATTATCGTCAAACAAGACACCAAAAAAATGTCAACGGAAGTGTTCAAATTGTCCGCCATTGGCCATTTGACACTGGCCGAGACGGACGTACACGCTTTCTACGACACGTCATATTGACAGTTCATTACTTGGTGTTTGAACTTATCCATTCACAATACTTGCTCCATTGGTAGTGTTGAACGTGCATTACGAAAATGGCGAATTTGAGCGAAAAAGAGCGGATTCAAATTCTCATTATTGTTGGTTGTGGTGATAAAATACGTAGCCATGAAGAAGCCTGTTAGTTTTTCAATGCAGAAAATCCAAACCGCGCACCGATTTCGCGGTCAACGGTGAGCAAAATTGTCGCAAAATTTGCTGAAACTGGTAGTGTAAAAGACAGGGCTCGTCAAGGTCGACCAAGAATTGAGGAAGATAAAAGGGTCAATATTCTCTTGGAACTTCAGGACAACCCCCACACTTCAACAAGGAACATTGCCAGGGATCATGCAGTCGATTTTACCACAGTAGCCAAATTGCTGAAGAAGGAAAAACTTCATCCGTACAAAATCAATCGGGTTCAGGAACTGAATGAAGATGACTTCGACCGCCGACTCGAGTTCTGTGAACAAATCATGCTACGGTGCGATGAGAATCCCGGATTTGTCGACAATGTGGTTTTTAGTGACGAAGCAACTTTTACCTTGAACGGTGAAGTGAATCGCCACAATTGTAGGTACTGGTCGGGCGAAAATCCTCGATGGGTTCGAGAGGAGCACACCCAACACCGGCAAAAAGTTAATGTATGGGCGGGAATAGTGGGAGATCGCATTGTGGGGCCTTTCTTTCTGGACAGAAATTTAAACGCTGAAACATACTTACATTTCCTAAGATTTACGCTAGTGCCAACATTGGTAGAATTATTTCCGGATGAAAACACACCCGACAAGCCTCACCCCAGAATCTGGTTTCAACAAGATGGAGCACCTCCACATTTTGGCTGGTGTGTTCGGAGTTACCTCGACGAAATTTTACCCGGGAGATGGATCGGACGAAGGGGAACAATTGAATGGCCTGCCCGTTCGCCAGATCTCACACCACTTGATTTTTTTCTATGAGGTCATGTGAAATCAAAGGTGTACACCAATAAGCCAAATAACTTGGATGATCTGAAACATCGTATCCGCGAGGAAATACGAAATATTGGTGCAGAGACAATACGACGTGTCGTAGAAAGCGTGTACGTCCGTCTCGGGCAGTGTCAAATGGCCAATGGCGGACAATTTGAACACTTCCGTTGACATTTTTTTGATGTCTTGTTTGACGACAATCCAAGATAAACCTCGGATTATAATTTATCTGATTTTTTAAAATAATTTTTGATTAGTTTTTCATTAGAAATAAAATTTTAATTTTTTGAAATTCGAAAGCATTTTTCTCCCAAAAATTGTTATGTAAGGTACCAAACTTTTTATACCGTTGCATGCACAATGGAATACCTAACGACAAGGGGTAATAAATGTGGCGGGTTACCATTTGAAAAAACTAATGACGTCACGCCCGCGCGCAACCAGATGACGACAGAATTAAATTCACGATGTTATAAAGTGCACGGGATAAAAACAAAATCGACCTGTTTCAGGGTTTTTCCATCAAGCCGAAGATAACAGAAATATTAATTTTGTTCCAGACTTTATCTACACCCTGTATTTATCAAGAGTATAAAAGTATTTGGAGCTGGATTTGGAATATCTTTTGTATAAACAAAATTTCAAAGTTCGGACCGGAAGTAATACCTTTACTCTTAGCGAGTAGCATTTTCTTGCAAATATCTCACAAAGTATGCATTTTGTGAGATTAAGAGACCAGAAGTACTTAGAATAGGATTTTAAATAATTTTTCTATAAAAGAATTTTCAAAATTCGGGCACATTTACTCACAGGCGTATTTTTTTAAGAGGATAAATGTATTTAAAGCTTAATTTAGAACAACTTTGCATAATTTGAAATTCATATATATAAGAAAGTCGTGTGGTGCCCACACCTCATTTTTTCTTAATAATAAATGTATACCACAAATTGCTTTGAGTTTTATTTTTGAATAACCAAAAGTAAATGGAATTGACTGGTCTTTACAAAAATTTATAGTTATTTGAGGTAAGTACGATAGGGTACGATAAACGAAATTTCTGGGTTATATATTCAGATTTTGTTTTACAAATATTCTTCATATAAGAAGACTGGAGTCTTTAATAAATTAAAATGAAGGATTTTCTTTACTTTTGTAGTACAAAGTCTAGGTATGTTATTACTTTACTCCCTTGATACGTAAATATGTATTTCAGGCCTATCATAAATAATATTTATAATTGCCATTCGATTTATGCAATTTTGGCAACTGACACAGACCAAAATATGAAATAAAGACGACGATTCAATACCACTACAAATTCCTATCAACTGGAAAAATTTCAGAACAATAAATTTAAATTAATTAATAATTCGGTACGTATAGCTTTCGCTAATAAAATACTATTGCATAAGAGCCAATTACAAACTGAATATTATAAATGAAGTTATTAAATATTACTTTTTTATACCTATGTTTTATTATATAGTAGGCAATCATTTTTGACAAATTTATATTGTTTGGAAAAGCAATTATAACGAACGTCTGGTAATAATATACTCACGAAGCTACCAATAAATGGCAAAATACTAAATTACACCATTGAATATAAAATTAATATTTGCTACTACGTTTAGAAAAAAATGAGGTGTGGCCACCACACGACTTTCTTATACGTATGAGCGTTTCAAATCATAAAATTTTAAAAATTATTTTATACAAAAATTATTCAAAATTCTATTCTAATTACTTCCAGTCTCTTAAAATATCTCTACAGGATACATACTTTGTGAGATATTTGCAAAAAAATGCTACTCGCTATGAGTAAAAGTATTACTTCCTGTCCGAATTTTGAATTTTCATTTATACAAAAAATATTCCAAATCCAACTCTAAATACTTTTATGCTCATGACAAATATATATAGAATGCATAATTTACGAAATATTTGCAAATATCGCTATTCGATAAGAGTAAAAGTGTTACTTCCGGTCCGAATTTTGAAATTTCATTTGTACAAAAAATATTTCAAGTTCAACTCTAAATGTTTTTTTACTCTTGTCAAATATACAGGGTGTTCCTAAATATCATGTACATAAGGAAGGGGGTAACTATTTGGTTTATTTTGTGCCTAAAATTTCATATAAACATAGGTCTGCAAACGCTTCGTTACCAATATGCAGGGTGTTGAAATTTCAAGAATTTTTCACTTTTTACTGTATAGCTCCTGCAGTTTTTGAGATATTTTGTTCAAATTTGGAAGGTAGGTTACGCTATAAGGCCTGCATCATTAGCCATGCCAAATGATTATGTAAATCTACAGGGTAATAATTTTTTCGGGGTCATGCCCTCTTTTCTCACCCTAAACTTTTTTGCGATGCGCCACTGCTAGATTCTAAAATACGCAATAAATTTTCTGTCTTGTTTAGAAACTTTTTGATCTCTTATATTTTTTTCTTATCTCTGACCGTTATCGAGAAAAAAAATAGAAAACAATTTTCTGTAATTCGCCAGAGAAAATTAAATTTTTTAAAATGGTCTAGCAGGCTCTGGCTTTATTCAGATAATCACTTGAGTTTATTAATTTGACAATTGACATTAGAAATCGTAAAAAAACTGCAGGAGCTATACAGTAAAAAGTGAAAAATTCTTGAAATTTCAACACCCTGCATATTGGTAACGAAGCGTTTGCAGACCTATGTTTATATGAAATTTTAGGCACAAAATAAACCAAATAGTTACCCCCTTCCTTATGTACATGATATTTAGGAACACCCTGTATATAGAATGCATAATATACGAAATATTTGCAAAAATCGCTATTCCATAAGAGTAAAAGTGTTACTTCTGGTCCGAATTTTGAAATTTTTTTTATACAAAGGGTATTGAAAATTAAGTACCTGTCTAAAAAACATGATATGCAAAATATTCGCAAAAAACTGATTTTCGATAACTGTAAAAGATCTACTTCCAGTTGGAATTTTTTAATAAAATTCGTCTCAAATTTAATTTTGAGTATATATGAATTATTTACAAATTTGTTTAAACTTAGTAGTTGACGAATGATTGGCAAAATTCGATTTTTTCACTGAAGTAAACTGCTACTTCCGGTCTGCCGATTTTACTGAAAATCTGATCAGATCTCAAGAGAAAGATTATATTCGTCAATATAAAATTTGGAATTGATACCTATAGCGGTTTGACCGCTATCGTAGTCACACACAGATAGAGAGACAGAGAGGGAGAGAGGGGGGGGGGGAGAAAAATGCATAGAATTATATTATGAGTTTTTTTTGTATTATCATAATTCTACGTACAATTTAAAAGACATTTTTCTTATTAAGTTGTTCTAATTTTAGATGATACATTCACCTTACCCGCTGGCAATCACGTGTACATGTTTTCCTGTCCCCTCGCTACTAATCTGCCTTCATCGCTGGAAGGCGAATTTGGTCATATTCGATATGAAGCTGATATGGTAGTTGAAAGACCATGGATATGGAATCAAAGAACTAAAGCCGTTTTCACAGTCATTTCCCACTATAATCTTAACATGTTTCCACACTTATTGGTAAGTTTATTTCGTAAATAGAGACTTAGGCACCTTAACACAGTAAGGACAGAACTTTATTTTCGCATGGGATTTATTAGTGCCAAAGCTTGAGAGGCGCTAGGTTGTCGGATAACTTAAAACTCAATAAGTTCGTAGGACTACATATAGATGGCGCTACTATTGACAAATTCAAAGGTCAACTGTATCTCGCTATCGTTGCGGGATATAAGGCAAGCACATCACGAGATTTTTCTGATAACCTCAAAATATCGATCATTATATGGCGCCAGCTATGCAAAGCATTATGACAGTAGAAATATGACTAAAACGATAGATGGATGATGGACAGGATTCTTTGGGATACCGACCCCCCCCCCCTCCCTTCCAACTACTGTGTTATTTTAATACCAAATAAATATAAATACAAAATAAAATCCACAATGTATTTTGTGTACATCTTTATTCGACATTTTGTATATCATCCATCTAGCGTCATCACGTGACTTAGTGTTGCATTATTGCCAACTACAATACATTATTACACATCCCCCCTTCTAACATAAAACTTACAAATTTAATTTAATTGGTTTCTTAACCAACCGTCCATATCTGGATCTAGATGAAGTCACACACACATCATCGGATACATTACTAGTTATTATACTCTATAAAAGCGCACGGCCGTTTCGTGTTAATTTCTTGCGAAAAGACGGCTTAACCGCATCACCATGGTTACCGCTCCGACGGCTCAAAATCGACTTGAAATTGGTGAATTTGGGCGCAGTACTCGTCCCTGGATACGCGGAATTAAAGGCCGTCTTGGCGGGTGGACTTGCGGGTGACATTAAATTGTTCCTCGACGGAGAGATTTTCCCTTTTTTCGGTGCGCGTGCAGAGATATCCGCCGTCCAAGAGAGGAGCGTGCAAAAGTCGGCATTCGGGCGTGGCGAACAAATCTGACAAACGGCGCTGGCGGATGGAAAATTCACGTGAAACACGTTGAAAATCGTTAGAAACGTCAAACTGACAGGCAAACTGAGTGGTATCCGCATATTCACATTTAAGCGTGAAATACGAAATTTTGAAGGTCGCGAGGGTCCAACAAGACCCGGGGATTTAAGGAACCGACTTCTGGGGACCTTTCCCATACTTATTTCGAATCGTCGGTCGCACGCAACCAAGGGCATGAACACTTTGAAGTTCGTTTGCGGGTGGATTTTGGTCAGAAAAATGGCCGATTCAAGATGCACTGATATCAATGCATTCCGGGCGGGCGAAAAATATAATCAAATTCTCACGTGCACTGCCGGTCAATATATTACGGTCCGGCGAATGTTCGGCATGTCCATCTATACAGGTGTTGTCGAGTAATATTTTGAATTAAAATACGTAAATTTCAGAACGCGTATTTCCTCAAAGGGGAAAAGGAGCAGGATTGACATTTATGTGCCTCTACGAAATAATGTTATTGAAACGATTAGGCAAACGTGCACGGTGGGCGGAGTTGGCTGAAATCAATTTCTCTCTATTCTGATTAAAAGTAAAACTGGGAGTTTTTACGGTCGCCCGTCACTAATTCTAAATTGACGTATGAATGTGAAATATTAGATACGGGGGTGTGTGCGGACGCCGATCACAAATACAAAGTCAAAACGTCAAAAAAAAAAAAAATGGCCGAAGATTTTTTGAAAATTGACGTATGAATGTGAAATTTTAGATACGGCGGTGTGTGCGGACGCCGATCACAAATCCAAAGTCAAAATGTCAAAAAAAAACAAAATGGCGCAAGATTTTTTGAAAATTGACGTACGAATGTGAAATTTTAGATACGGGGTTGTCTTAGGTCGCCGATCACGAATCCAAAGTCAAAATGTCAAAAAAAACAAAATGGCGGAAGTTTTTTTGAAAATTGACGTATGAATGTGAAATTTTAGATACGGCGCTGTGTGCGGATGCCGATCACAAATCAAAAGTCAAAATGTCAAAAAAAAAACAAAATGGCGAAGTTTTTTTGAAAATTGACGTATAAATGTGAAATTTCAGATACGGGGGTGTCTTAGGTCGCCGATCACGAATCCAAAGTCAAAATGTCAAAAAAAAACAAAATGGCGGAGTTTTTTTTGAAAATTGGCGTATGAATGTCAAATTTTAGATACGGGGGTGTCTCAGGTCGCCGATTACGAATCCAAAGTCAAAATGTCAAAAAAAACAAAATGGCGGAAGTTTTTTTGAAAATTGACGTATGAATGTGAAATTTTAGATGCGGGGGTGTCTCAGGTAGCCGATCACGAATCCAAAGTCAAAATGTCAAAAAAAAACAAAATGGCGGAAGTTTTTTTGAACATTGACGTATGAATGTGAAATTTTAGATACGGGGGTGTCTCAGGTCGCCGATCACGAATCCAAAGTCAAAATGTCAAAAAAAAAACAAAATGGCGAATGTAATCTGGCGGAAAGGTTCGTCGAAAAGTGCTTGGATCTGAGCACATTCTTCCTAGATAACTTTAACATGATTTATGTTTAACATTAAATTATCCTTCTCGCTCTTCAGTGTAACAGTTTATGTAACGAAGTAAAGAAAAGTTCTAAATAATATATACGATTGGTATCACTAAATTTATGTATATACAGGACTGGTTCAAAGGTTTATAAAATCGGACTTTCTAAAAAACGTCATGACAGTGATCGCGTTCTACGGGAAACGGTAATTGCAGACAAATTTGTGTTGCTTGGATGACAAACTTCAAACGGTTATTATGATTAATGTCAAAATGTGTATTTATAAGTTTCGAAATGGCATGTGTAGGTAGGATACTTGACAGCTAAAATTTTGCAATATCTCGAATTTAATGTCCTCAAAATTATTGGCGCATGTTTCTTTAAAGTTGACATAATATTTGAATGTAACCTTCCACATTAAAACGCCCTAACAACTACAACGGCAAATTTAGACGTATTTTTAGTTATTCATATTATTGCACTGTATTAGTTGATTAAGGTCAATAAAGGGCCGGTTTTCCCAATTCAGATTACAATGCCGATGAGCGTACTCATTAAATAAAATACGGGATAGTACGCTTTTGCAAAAACCGGTTGGCACTAACCATTGATTAAAATACCGGTTAGTGTGTGTTTCCAACACCGGTTAGCGCTAATCATTGATTAAGAATGTTATTAAATGAAGATGTATTAACCGGTGTTTTACCAAACCTGATAAAATGTTAAACAGTAATTGGGATTACTTACACGTGCGCATAACCTAGGAGATTTGGATTTTTATTGGTATTGACTCCGATTATGTTTTCTTATGCATTTGTAATTAATATTATTTTTATTAGTGATTTAGTAATTGTATTGCTTCTTCTATACGTGAAATTAACAGTATACTTAAAAATAAAAACATAATATTGAATATGTGTAACTTTTAGCTTACTACGGAAATATTTGTGTTTTGGAAGCTTTTTAATTCTGTTACATTTCCGGGACTTTATCTCAGTTACTAAAAATTCTAAATATTTGTAAAAATTTATGATTGCGCTTGCTCTTTTCTTCTTTGTAATTGCTTTTAACAGCACTTTATTACTTGACATTTGTTATAATTATTTGTTGACGTTTATTATAATTGTCATCTAAACATTTTAAAACAGTACAGCCAAATGTTATGTAAAATATAGGTGTAGGAAAGTAATATTTAATACCTTTATTTATAATATTTAATTTGTAACTGGCTTTCATGTAATAGTATTTTATTATGGGAAGGTATACATCCAGAAATACTGATTAATTACTTTAAATTTGTCATTTTGAAATTGTTCCGGCCAATCGAAATTTGTAGTGGTATTGAATCGTCGTCTTTAGTTCGTACTTTTGCCGAGTCCGTTGCCAAGACGATTCGAATGTATTTTTATAACTTTTTTTCTTTCTTAACAGGCAACAAAATGTCACTTTATAAGCCGAGAAAAAAGTACTCATTTTTTTCCACATGAAAAAAATTAGTCCTTTTTTTTCCGGGTATGTAAGAACACGGACATTTAATTTTAATATATTTTATTATAGAAAAAGTTGCATTTACTTTTGTATGCCAATAGCACCGTCTCCGAGAAAGAACTGCATTTCTTTTTCACCTTCCAATTAAAATAACTAAAAATCAACTTAAGTTCGCAAATTTTTAAAACCAAACACAAAATTAAATTGACAAATATTTGAATACTTTACAGGTTTCCTTAGCAACGCAGGTGTAATGCTGCTATAAGTACAATAGCCTACCAATTTAAAACTTCAAATGTCACATCGATTGATTTTCTGAGTCTTTTTTATCATTATTAAATCGTCGTTTTTCCTGTCACAGAAAAAAATAGTTTATTATACACGGGAAAAAACATTAGATTTTAGCTCTCGGTATTTTGTCATTATCTCGAGCTAAATCTAATACTTCTTTCCCTTGTATAATAAATAACTTTTTTTACAGGTCATATGTAATAATAGAAATTATAAGGAACGCATATAAATGCAATGTTATGAGACTCAAATTAACTTTTGCCGTTTACACGTCCTTGCTTGAATTTCTTCAGGTTGACATGTTCGAATTTTGGAGTTAGGAGATAGCAATAATTCAGAAAATATAAAAGTAACATGTGTACGAGCATATATCAATATTAAACTAAATATAATGTATATAAAAGACTGTAGATAAAATAACTAAAAATTGATTTTAAAAAAAGGTAAAAAGTACATACATTAAATTTATGGTGAAAAAGAAAATTCATTAGGAGGTGAATGATTGGCACGTAGTCATTAAAAACGCACAATTTCCTTATGTATCATGCAGCCATCCTTGATCACTAATGCTACACGCTCACGTACAATATGTCTTAATTTTAATGTGTCAGTCAGTGACTTGAATTCTAATCACAGCAGAACTAGACACCTTAATATCTCACGTCACGACCACCATAAAAACATTCATATGTCATAGTACGACCACCAATATAAACTCTTTACATGCCATTCAAGCGAGTTCAATCTACCCCTAAGGCACTAAAAAAATGAATACTGTTAAACTGCTTTATTTATTGAATTACAGCCACAACTTAGTTGAGAAACATTTATATCTCACATCAAAAACCCAAAATAATCTTTTGCACGCTGTTCAACAGGGTACAATCTACCCGAAAGCACTAAACATTCGATTGGTACTAAATAAAAATGTTTATCAATTTTTAACTATATATAACATATTAATATTTCACATCACAGTCACCAAAATAATCGCCTACACATTACCAAAAAGGGATGAACTCAACCACCTTATTTCACTACAACTTATATTAGGGGTTAATTAAAATGCTTATCTACTACTAACCAACTATAGCAGAAGTAGAGAAACATTTATGTTTCACATTACAACCACCAAAATAATCGCCTGCACGCCTTTCAAGGGGGTGCAATCTACCCCTAAGCACCACAAAAATTATTATCGATAAACTAATATGTTTATTGCATTTTAACCATAGCTGAAATAGGCATATGGGGGGTTGTTGGGGTCGCTGATCACAAATTTAAAGTCAACATTTCAAAAACAAAATGACCGATCTTTTATGGCGGCAAGGTTCTTCAAAACATCCTCAGATTTGGGTAAAATTTGGTTGGTATAAGGAGGGTTTTGGGGTCGCTGTACGCAAATCCGAAGTCGAAATTACAAAAAGAAATGTTGAGTTAAATTATGGACATCTATTGAAATATAAATTCATTCCGATTGACAACACTAACACTGATCTGTTTACATCTTAATAAAGGGTGACTGTTATGTACACACCAAAATATCTAATAGTAACTATCGTTTGCTAAAAATACTACAAGGCCTAGGAAGTATGCATCCATTAGGTAGTTTAACGGGCATTGCATATAGGTATTTTACTAACTAGAATTACTACTAGCGTATACTACGTCAATTTTATTTTGCTAATCATTACTGCATTTAGAAATCCAAACAAACACTATGAACCACCCGTAGCAAGCAGAGCAACTGGAACTCTTACTTCGCTGACAAGCATAAAGTATATCTGATTAGGTTTGCATGTTAAATTTCATTCAATTTCCAATAAATTATATATTGTAATACCTACCACTGATATTATTGTGTGTATTTCTTTTTATTAATGCAATTAAAAGAGCAAACTACTGTTGGTATTTCACAATCACTTATCTACGACGCTATAATTTAAATAAAATATACAACTGGCTTCACAAAATTTATGTATGTACAGAGGTGTTTCAAAAGTTTATAAAAGTGGACATTCTAAAAAGTGTTATGAGATTGATCGCTTTTTACAGAAAAGGCGCATTAATGGAGCTTACATTTAAAACTTGGGCTTTCTACTTTTATTATTACTTTGTGCTCTTTTATTAACGATAGTGGATTTCGAAAAGGTTGACAGACTTTTACACTTTTGCATCAAAATAGTATTGCAAACTGTCTTGATGAAAAGGTTGCGCTTTTTGTACTCATTGTGTCTTTGGATACTCGCTCTTGACTGTGTACCGGTTTGTCGAAAACAGTCCGAGAAGAATTTTAAATAAAATATTCAATTGGCCTAACAAAATATATGTATATACAGCGGTGCTTCAAAAGTTTATAAATGGCGGAAGAGTTTTTTGAAAATTGATGAATGTTTGATAAATTTTGGATACGGTGGTGTTTGTGGTCACTTATTACGTCTTCAATTTGGCGATTCTTCGAAACGTGATTGAACATGGCTTAAATTTAATACTTCATTTTTTCTTAACGATAGTAGATTCGAAAGCATCGGAATAGTATTGTACACTGTCTCAATGAAAATGTTGCGCTCTTTGAGCTCATTGTTTCTTTCGATACTTTAACATGACTTATGTTAAACATTAAATTATCTTTATCGCTCTTGAGTGTGTACCAGTTTGTGTAAAAAAAACAGGTCGAGAAGAATTTTTAATAAAACGTCCTATTAGCTTAACAAAATATATGTAGGGTGCTTCAAAAGTTTATAAAAGTGGACATTCTAAAAAATGTCATGCCAGTGATCGCCTTTTACAGGAAAGGCGTTTTAATATGGCTTACATTTAAAACTTGGGCTTTCTACTTTTATTATTGTTTTGTGCTTTTTACTTTCTTATACGTAGTATAAGGAAGTATTGTGATGATGAACATTTTCGACCTCGAGATTTTTGCAGATGTCCACGTTTTGAAGTCCCCTGATACAAAAAAAGTGGTTTTTAAAAAATGTCTCTCTCTCTCTCTGTGTGTGTGTGTGTCTGTGTGTGTGTCTGTGTGTCTGTGTGTGTGTGTGTGACCACGATAGCGGTCAAACCGCTGTAGATATCAATTCCAAATTTTGTATTTACGTGTATAATCTCCCTCTTGAGATCTGATTAGTTTTTTAGTAAAATTGGTAGACCGGAAGTATCAGTTTACTTCAGCGAAAAAATCGAATTTTGACAATATTTCGTCAACTATTAAGTTTAAACAAATTTATAAAGAATTCATATATACTTAAAATTGAAATTGAAAATAATTTTATTTAAAAAGTTTTTCGAAATTCCTACCGGAAGTAGGTCTTTTACTCTTATCGAAAATCAGTTTTTTGCGAATATTTCGCAAGTCATGCTTTTTAGACAAGTACGTTACGGGTATAAAGGTATTTAGAACATAATTTTCAATATCTTTTGTATAAAAGAAATTTCGAAATTCAGACCGGAAGTACCACTTTTACTCTTATCCAATAACGATTTTTTGCAAGTATGTCGTAAGTTATGCATTCTATATATATTTATCAAGAGTACAAAAGTATTTAGAACTGAATTTTCAATATTTTTTGTATATATGAAATTTCAAAATTCGGACCGGAAGCAGCACTTTTACTCTTAGCGAGTAGCACTTTTTTGATAATATCTTGCAAAGTATGCATTCTATAGAGATTTATTAAGAGAATAGAAGTACTTAGAATAGGATTTTGAATAATTTTGTACCGGTTTGTGTTAAAAACACTTCGAGAAGAATTTTAAATAAAATATCCTATTGGCTTAACAAAATATATGTATATACAGTGGTGCTTCAAAAGTTTATAAATGGCGGAAGAGTTTTTTGAAAATTGATGATTGTTTGTTAAATTTTGGATACGGGGGCGATTGTGGTCTCTTATCACGTCTTCAATTTGGCGATTCTTCGAAACGTGATTGAACATGGCTTAAATTTAATACTTCATTTTTTCTTAACGATAGTAGATTCGAAAGCATCGGAATAGTATTGTACACTGTCTCAATGAAAATGTTGCGCTCTTTGAGCTCATTGTTTCATTCGATACTTTAACATGACTTATGTTAAACATTAAATTATCTTTATCGCTCTTGAGTGTGTACCAGTTTGTGTAAAAAAACAGGTCGAGAAGAATTTTTAATAAAACGTCCTATTAGCTTAACAAAATATATGTAGGGTGCTTCAAAAGTTTATAAAAGTGGACATTCTAAAAAGCGTCATGCCAGTGATCGCCTTTTACAGGAAAGGCGTTTTAATATGGCTTACATTTAAAACTTGGGCTTTCTACTTTTATTATTGTTTTGTGCCTTTTTTATTAATGATAGTGGATTTCGAAAAGGTTGACAGAGTTTTACACTTTCACATCAAAATAGTATTGTAAACTGTCTTAATGAATATGTTGGACTTTTTGATCTCATTGTCTTTGGATACCTTAACATGGCTTATGTTTAAAATTAAATTACCTTTCTCGCTCTTGAGTGTGTACCGGTTTGTGTTAAAAAACACTTCGAGAAGAATTTTAAATAAAATATCCAATTGGCTTAACAAAATATATGTATATACAGGGGTGCTTCAAAAACTTATAAATGACGGAAGAGTTTTTCGAAAATTGATGAATGTTTGTTAAATTTTGGATACGGGGGTGCTTGTGGTCGCTTATTACGTCTTCAATTTGGCGATTCTTCTAAACCTAATTGAACAGGGCTTTAATTCATTACTTCATTTTTTCTTAACGATATTAGATTCGAAAACATCAGAATAGTGTTGAAAAAGAAAAGTTTGACAGACGTTTAAACTTTCACATCAAAATAGTATTGTAAACTGTCTTGATACAAATGTTGACCTTTTTAATATTATTGTGTCTTTCAATACTTTAACATTAAATTACCTTTCTCGCTCTTGAGTGTGTACCGGTTTGTATCAAAAACAGTTCGAGAAGAATTTTAATATACTATTGGCTTCACAAAATTTATTTATGTACAGGGTTGTTTCAAAAGTTTATAAAAGTGGACATTCTAAAAAGCGTCATGCCAGTGATCGCTTTTTATAGGAAAGTCGTTTCAATAGGGCTTCACTTTAAAACTTGGGCTTTCTACTTCTATTAATGTTTTGTGCTCTTTTATTAACGATAGTGGATTTCGAAAAGATTGACAGACGTTTATACTTTCGCATCAAAATAGTATTGTAAACTGTCTTGATACGAATGTTGACCTTTTTTTATCTTATTGTGTCTTTCAATACTTTGACATTAAATTACCTTTCTCGCTCTTGAGTGTGTACCGGTTTGTGTCAAAAACAGTTCGAGAAGAATTTTAATATACTATTGACTTCACAAAATTTATGTATGTACAGGGGTGTTTCAAAAGTTTATAAAAGTGGACATTCTAAAAAGCGTCATGCCAGTGATCGCATTTTACAGGAAAGGCGCTTCAATTTAAAACTTGGGATTTTTACTTTTATTATTATTTTGTGCTACTTTGTTAATGATTGTGGATTTCAAAAAGGTTGATCGGCTTTTACAATTTCACATCAAAATAAGTATTGTACACTGTCTTAATAAAAATGTTGCGCTTTTTGATCTCATTGTGTCTTTGGATATTTTAAAATGACTTATATTTAACATTAAATTACCTTTCTCGCTCTCGAGTGTGTACCGGTTTATGTTAAAAATAGTTCGAGAAGAATTTTAAATAAAATATCCTATTGGCTTAACAAAAGATGTGTATATACGGGAGTGCTTCAAAAGTTTATAAAGGTGGACATTCTAAAAAGCGTTTTTTACAGGAAAGGCGCTTCAATAGGCCTTAGCATTAAAACTTGGGCTTTTTACTTTTATTATTATTTTGTTCTCCTTTATTAACGATAGTGGATTTCAAAAAGGTTAACAGGCTTTTACACTTTCACCTCAAAATATTATTGTAAACTGCCTTAATAAAAATGTTGCGCTTTTTGATCTCATTGTCTTAGGATATTTTAAAATGACTTATGTTTAACATAAATTACCTTTCTTGCTCTTGAGTGTGTACCGGTTTATGTCAAAAACACTTCGACAAGAATTTTAAATAAAATATCCTATTGGCTTAACAAAACATGTGTATATACGGCGCTGCTTCAAAAGTTTATAAAAGTAGACATTCTAAAAACGTTTTTTTACAGGAAAGGCGCTGCTATAGGGATTAGCATTAAAACTTGGGCTTTTTACTTTTATTATTATTTTGTGCTTTTTTCTTATCGAGAGTAGACTTCAAAAAGGTTGACATGCTTTTCCACTATCACATCAAAATAATAATGCAAACTGTCTCGATGAAAATGTTGTGCTCTTTAAGCTCATTGTTGATACTTTAACATTACTTATGTTTAACATTAATTTACCTTTCTTGCTCTTGAGTATATACCGGTTTGTGTAAAAAACCGTTCGAGAAGAATTTTACATAATATATACTATTGGCTTCACGAAATATATTTATATACAGGGGTGCGTCAAAAGTTAATAAAAGCGGACATTCTAAAAGGCGTTATGACAGTGATTGCTTTTTACACGAAACTATGAAGAAGCTGTAAACGGACGCGATAAAAGCGATTCAAACTAAAAGAGATTGACGGACCCGCTGGAAGCGGAGGACCCGCTGGAAGCGGAGGACCCGCTATAAGCGGAGGACCCGCTGTAAGCGGAGGACCCGCTGTAAGCGGACGTTAGAGCTAGTTATATATACTAAAAGCGAGCGGCCGTTTCGTGTTAATTTCTTGAGAAAAGACGGCTTAACCGAATCACCATGGTTACGGACCGAATCGTCAAAAACGACTTGAAATTGGTGGATTTGGGCGCAGTACTCGTCCCTGGATACGCGGAATTAAAGGCCGTCTTGGCGGGTGGACCTACGGGTGACATTAAATTGTTCCTCGACGGAGAGATTTTCCTTTTTTTCGGTGCGTGTGCAGAGATATCCGGCGTCAAAAGAGGACCGTGCAAAAGTCGGCGTTCGGGCGTGGCGAACAAATTCTGACAAACGGCGTGGCGAATGGAAAATTCACGTGAAACACGTTGAAAATCGCTAGAAATGTCAAACTGACAGGCAAACTGAGTGGTATCCGCATATTCACATTTAAGCGTGAAATACGAAATTTTGAAGGTCGCGAGGGTCCAACAAGACCCGCGGTTTTAACAAACGGGCTTTTCGGCATCTTCTACATGCTTATTTCGAGTCGACAGACGCACGCAACCAAGGGCATGAGCACTTTCAAATTCGTTTGCACGTGGATTTGGTAAGAAAAATGGCCGAAATACGTCACAGATACAATGTGCATGTGATTCAATGTACTACGGTCGGGCGAAAAATATCAGATTAATGTATCCGGCCCGACGAGTTCGGCATCTCAATCTCGACATAATGCACCCGCTTGACTTAGCATTTCTATAGATATACAGGTTGATTGTTCGGTTAATGATTATATACATATTTGAATTATTAAAATGCGTTAATTCCAGAACGCGCACGCACAGTTTCCTTAATAGGGAAAAAGATTGCTTTTAACATTTATGTGCCCTTATGACATAATTCTATTTAAACGATTACGCAAACGTGCACAGTGGGCGGAGCTGGCTGAAATCAATTTCTCTCTCTTTTGATTAAAAGTAAAATTAGGCACTTGGGAGTTTTTACGGTCGCCCATCACTGATTCAAATGTCAGAAGAAAACAAAATGGCCGAAGGATTTTTTGAAAATTGACGTACGAATGTGAAATCTTGGATACGGAGGTGTCTTATGTGGCCGATCACAAATTCAAAGTCAAAAAAATAAGACGGCCGAAAAGTTTTTTGAAAATTGACGTATGCATGTGAAATATTAGATACGGGGGTGTGTGCGGACGCCGATTATAAATCCAAAGTCAAAATGTCAAAAAAAAACAAAAAGGCGGACGGTTTTTTGAAAATTGACGTATGAACGTGAAATTTTAGATACGGGGGTGTGTGCGGACGCCGATTACAGATCCAAAGTCAAAATGTCAAAAAACAAACAAAATGGCGGACGGTTTTTGGAAAATTGACGTATGAATGTGAAATTTTAGATACGTGGGTGTGTGCGGACGCCGATTACAAATCCATAGTCAAAATGTCAAAAAAAAACAAAATGGCGGACGTGTTTTTTGAAAATTGACGTATGAACGTGAAATTTTAGATACGGGCTTGTGTGCGGACGCCGATCATAAATCCAAAGTCAAAATGTCAAAAAAAACAAAATGGCGGACGTGTTTTTTGAAAATTGACGTACGAATGCGAAATTTTAGATACGGGGGTGTGTTAGGTCGCCGATCACGAATCCAAAGTCAAAATGTCAAAAAAAAACAAAATGGCGGACGGTTTTTTGAAAATTGACGTATGAACGTGAAATTTTAGATACGGGGGTGTGTGCGGACGCCGATTACAGATCCAAAGTCAAAATGTCAAAAAAAAAAAAAAATGGCGGACGGTTTTTGGAAAATTGACGTATGAATGTGAAATTTTAGATACGGGGGTGTCTCAGGTCGCCGATCACGAATCCAAAGTCAAAATGTCAAAAAAAAACAAAATGGCGGAAGTTTTTTTGAAAATTGACGTATGAATGTGAAATTTTAGATACGGGGGTGTCTTAGGTCGCCGATCACGAATCCAAAGTCAAAATGTCAAAAAAAAACAAAATGGCGGAAGTTTTTTTGAAAATTGACGTATGAATGTGAAATTTTAGATACGGGGGTGTCTTAGGTCGCCGATCACGAATCCAAAGTCAAAATGTCAATAAAAAAACAAAATGGCGGAAGTTTTTTTGAAAATTGACGTATGAATGTGAAATTTTAGATACGGGGGTGTCTCAGGTCGCCGATCACGAATCCAAAGTCAAAATGTCAAAAAAAAACAAAATGGCGGAAGTTTTTTTGAAAATTGACGTATGAATGTGAAATTTTAGATACGGGGGTGCCTCAGGTCGCCGATTATGAATCCAAAGTCAAAATGTCAAAAAAACAACATGGCAAATGTAATATGGCGGAAAGGTTCGTCGAAAAGTGCTTGGATCTGAGCACATTCTTCCTTGGTAACTTTAACATGATTTATGTTTAACATTAAATTATCCTTCTCGCTCTTCAGTGTTCAGTGTAACGGTTTGTGTAACGAAGTAAAGAAAAGTTCTAAATAATATATACGATTGGCATCACTAAATTTATGTATATACAGGACTGGTTCAAAAGTTTATAAAATCGGACTTTCTAAAAAACGT
Source organism: Amphimallon solstitiale (assembly GCA_963170755.1). NCBI lineage: Eukaryota > Metazoa > Arthropoda > Insecta > Coleoptera > Scarabaeidae > Amphimallon > Amphimallon solstitiale. Next base: position 115,090,943 of record OY720677.1, read on the forward strand.
CATGACAGTGATCGCGTTCTACTGGAAACGGTAATTGCAGACAAATTTGTGTTGCTTGAATGACAAACTTCAAAAGGTTATTATGATTAATGTCAAAAGGTGTATTTATAAGTCTCGAAATGGCATGTGTAGGTAGGATACTTGATAGGTAAAATTTTGCAATATCTCAAATTTAATGTCCTCAAAAGTATTGGCGCATGTTTCTTTAAAGTTGACATAATATTTGAATGTAACCTTCCACATTAAAACGCCCTAACAACTAGAACGGCAAATTTAGACGTATTTTTAATTATTTATATTATTGCACTGTATTAGTTGATTAAGTTCAATTAAGGGCCGGTTTTTCCAATTCCGATTAAAATGCCGATTAGCGTACTCATTAAATAAAATACGGGGTAGTGAAGATATTTTAACCGGTGTTTTACCAAACCTGATAAAATATTAAACAGTAATTGGGATTACTTACACGTGCGCATAACCTAGGAGATTTGGATTTTTATTAGTATTGACTGCGATTATGTTTTCTTGTGCATTTGTAAATAATAATTATTTTTATTAGTGATTTAGTAATTGTATTGCTTCTTCTATACATGAAATTAACAGTATACTTAAAATAAAAACATAATATTGAATATGTGTAACTTTTAGCTCTCTACGGAAATATTTGTGTTTTGGAAGCTTTTTAATGCTGTTACATTTCCGGGACTTTATCTCAGTTGCTAAAAATTCTAAGTATTTGTAAAAATTTATAATTTTAGATGAATATATTTCAGACTCACTCTGATATGCCATTAACATATTAAAACTACACTTACAAGTTACATGTGAAATTGAAAACATTGAAGAAATTCTACAGAAGCTGGCAGGTGCTTATGCAGACACTATATAAAGTACTCTCGATTTAAATTGGTTCGGATGAATAGTGTGTTCGTTAACGTGTAATTAAATTTTAAAATAATAATTATAATTGGCACTACAAAGATCGCACCGATTCCTCCAGAACATAACATTTTGTAAGTCAAAATTATGGAAACACGGTTTTCTCAATCAACCCTTTTTGATTTAGGAAATTTAGACAAAGAACCTGTTAAAACGTATAGTTTTTAGTAAACAGTTGTGATATGATCTTTCAATCAAAGTTTCTGGCCTTATTCATCCTACAGAAATTTGGTGCAAGTTAAATTGTCTGAAATATGGCAGTTGAAATTGCAATATCTGATACTGTTAGAATATAATTGATAATACAGTTTATGACCGCAGATGCAAGTCTTTTCTTTTTCAACAAACTGTTCCTATAGTTCAGTCGCTCTCTCAACCGACATGCGCTACTAAATTAAAATGACGTCAAATATTAGATGTTGCAAAATTTTACCTGTCATGTAATATAACTTACAAAATACATTTCAGGACTATCATAAATAATAATATTTGTACACCTTTTGACATTTGTTATAATTGTCATCTAAACATTTTAAAACAGTACAGCCAAATGTTATGTAAAATATAGGTGTAGGAAAGTAATATTTAATACCTTTATTTATAATATTTAATTTGTAACTGGCTTTCATGTAATAGTATTTTACTCTGGGAAGGTATACATCGTGAAATATTGATTAATTACTTTAAATTTATCATTTTGAAATTGTTCCGGCCAATCGAAATTTGTAGTGGTATTGAATAGTCGTCTTTAGTTCGTACTTTTGCCGAGTCCGTTGCCCAGACGACTCGACTGTATTTTTATAACTTTTTTTCTGTGACTGGAAAAGTTTGACATTTTATCTTTCTTAACAGGTAACAAAATGTTTTTTGTTTATAAGCCGAGAAAAAAAATGAGGTGTGGCCACCACACGACTTTCTTATACGTATGAAAGTGTTACTTCCGGTCCGAATTTTGAAATTTCATTTATACAAAAAATATTCCATATCCAACTCTCAATACTTTTGTACTCTTCATAAATATATATAGAATGCATAATTTACGACATATTTCCAAAAAATCGTTATTCGGTAAGAGTAAAAGTGTTATTTCCGATCCTTATTTTGAAATTTTTTTTATACAAAAGATATTTAAAAGTACGTTCTAAATACTTTTATACTCGTAATGTACGTGCCTAGAAAGCATGACTTGCGAGATATTCGCAAAAAACTGATTCTCGATAAGAGTAAAAGACTTACTTCCGGTAGGAATTTCGAAAAACTTTATTAACACAATTTTTCTCAAATTTAATTTTGAGTATATCTGAATTCTTTATAAATTAGTTTAAACTTAGAAATTGACGAAATATTTGCAAATTTCGATTTTTTCACTGAAGTAAACTACTACTTCCGGTCTGCCGATTTTGCTCAAAATATAATCAGTTCTCAAGAGGAAGGTTATATTCTTAAATACAAAATTTGGAATTGATATCTGTAGCGGTTTGACCGCTATCGTGGTCACACACACACAGAAACAGAGAGAGAGAGAGAGAGAGAGATTTTTTAAAAACCACTTTTTTGGTATCAGGGGACCTCAAAACGTGGACATCTGCATAAATCTCGAGGTCGAAAATTTTCATCATCACAATACTTACCGTATACTACGTATAAGAAAGTAAAAGTACTCATTTTTTCCCCAGGAAAAAAATTAGTACTTTTTTTTCGGATATGTAAGAACACGGACATTTAATTTTAATATATTTTATTATACAAAAAGTTGCATTTACTTATGTATGCCAATAGCACCGTCTCCGGAAAAGAACTGCATTTCTTTTTCACCTTCCAATCAAAATAACTAAAAATCAACCAAAGTCGCAAATTTTTAAAACCAAACACAAAATTAAATTGACAAATATTTGAATACTTTACAGGTTTCCTTAGCAACGCAGGTGTAATGCTGCTATAAGTACAACAGCCTACCAATTTAAAACTTCAAATGTCACATCGATTGATTTTCTGAGTCTTCTTTATCATTATTAATCGTCATTTTTCCTGTCACAGAAAAAAATAGTGTATTATACACGGGAAAAAACATTAGATTTTAGCTCTCGGTATTTTGTCATTATCTCGAGCTAAAATCTAATACTTCTTTCCCTTGTATAATAAATAACTTTTTTTACAGGTCATATGTAATAATAGAAAATATAAGGAACGTATATAAATGCAATGTTATGAGACCCAAAGTAACTTTTGCCGTTTACACGTCCTTACTTGAATTTCTTCAGGTTGACATTTTCAAATTTTGGAGTTAGGAGATACCAATAATTTAAAAAATATTTATTACCTTCCTCGCTCTTGAGTGTGTACCGGTTCGTATAAAAAACAATTCGAGAAGAATTTTAAATAAAATATACAATTGGCTTCACAAAATTTATGTATGTACAGGGGTGCTCCAACGTTTATAAAACTGGACATTCTAAAAAGTGTCATGAGATTGATCGCTTTTTACAGAAAAGGCGCTTTAATAGGGCTTACATTTAAAACTTGGGCTTTCTACTTTTATTATTGTTTTGTGCTCTTTTATTAACGATAGTGGATTTCGAAAAGGTTGACAGGATTTTACACTTTCGGATCAAAATAGTATTGTAAACTGTCTTAATAAAAATGTTGAGCTTTTTGATCTTATTGTGTCTTTGGATACTTTAACATTAAATTACCTCTCTCGCTCTTGAGTGTATACCGGTTTCTGTCAAAAACAGTTCGAGAAGAAATTTAAATAGAATATCCTATTGGCTTCACAAAATTTATGTATGTACAGAAGTGCTTCAAAAGTTTATAAAAATTGGACATTCTAAAAAGCGTCATGAGAGTGATCGCTTTCTACAGCCAAGGCGCTTCAATAGAGTTTACATTTAAAACTTTGGCTTTTTACCAGTGGCGGCTGCTGCAGGGAGGGCAACGGGGCACTGCCCCCCCCCCTTGACAAATTTCTTTTAACAGATAAATTAATTATAAATACCTAATTTGTATGTAATTTTTTTGATTTATTTGATGACAAATAATATGTTTTTGAAAGTAACAGTACGTCATTTCAGCACGTTTGAAAATCGCAGTCTGGCGTAGGCTCCGGGGCATCTCGCGCGACTGCCGCGTCTGTATTAGAAATCGAGCGATGAAACTGGCGCAGGTAGCGCGCGTATAATATATAGGCGGCGGGGCACTACTCTATGGTGCCGGGTCCGGGTGGCGGTCCAGTACGTAATTTACAGCGGTGAGTGTATGTTGTAATTTATATCGGTGCAAATGCAACTATGAATTGTGTTAGTAACATTAAGGCAGAATTAAAAAATCTAGGTCTCCCTAGACGAGATTTATTGATTAAACTAGAAGATCACAATTTGAAATCAACAGAAGCTCTTACAGTTTATCAGACTGGTTGTGTGGGTGTAATGTACAAAATGCTTTTTTCTAATTCGGTGCTATAAAGTTCATTTTACGACATCCGTTTTGGTTGCAAAAGTATTTCTTTATCGCACGCTAATTTTGTTGTTTTGACGTTGGTAACAAAAAAGAAATGGAACCAAATTATATTTAAATGTCAAAATGTAAGCCTTTAATGTAACAAACATGTGCAATAGAAGTTGTACAAAGAATAAAAAGAATGCTAACATTTAATTTACTAATTAACAATATAAATTGTTAAGCAGAGTTGGATGATAAGTTTTCTGATGATACTATTGTAATTTACTTCCAAGGTTGAATAGTACAACTGTTATAAAAGTTTGTTTTTGATAATATGTCGAGACTATGTTGGCGAAAGATTTTGTAAATTGTCTTCTGCTATTTTGCGAATCTCTAGGGGCGTGCAATAAAAACGTTTTATAGAAATACCATGCAGGAAAGCAGACTATGTGCCTTAGCAATGTGTTCCATTGAAAAACAATTACTGACATCAACACCAAATTTCAAAGAATGAGTTATTAATCATTTTGCTGATCGTAAGGAACGGCAGATGGATTTTCTTTTCAAACAAGTTAATTAAATAGCATATTGAGTTTATTTTTTGTCTATACTTAATTTTTGATATTAAACACTCAGACCCCCGGTGCCCTCCCGTCCCAAAAAATCACGGGCCGCCATGCTTTTTACTTTTATTATCATTTTGTGCTCTTTTATTAACGATAGTGGATTTCGAAAAGGTTGACAGACTTTTACACTTTCGCATAAAAATGATATTGTAAACTGTCTTGATGAAAATGTTGCGCTTTTTGTGCTCATTGTGTCTTTGGATACTTTAATATTAAATTACCTTTCTCGCTCTTGAGTGTGTACCGGTTTGTGTCAAAAACAGTTCGAGAAGAATTTTAAGTAAAATATTCTATTGGCTTAACAAAATATATGTGTATGCAGAGGTGTTTCAAAAGTTTATAAAAGTGGACATTCTAAAAAGCGTCATGCCAGTGATCGCCTTTTACAGGAAAGGCGCCTCAATAGGGCTTACATTTAAAACTAAGGCTTTTTACTTTCATTATTATTTTGTGCTCCTTTATTAACGATAGTGGATTTTGAAAAGGTTGACAGGCTTTTATACTTTCACATCAAAATAGTATTGTACACTGTCTTAATGAACATGTTGGGCTTTTTGATCTCATTGTGTCTTTGGATACCTTAACATGACTTATGTTTAAAATTAAATTACTTTTCTCGCTCTTGAGTGTGTACCGGTTTGTGTTAAAAACAGTTCGAGAAGAATTTTAAATAAAACGTCCTATTGGCTTAATAAAATATATGAATATACAAGGGTACTTCAAGGGTGTATAAAAGTGGACATTATAACAAGCGTCATGCCAGTGATCGCTCTTTACAGAACAGGCGCTTCAATTTAATACTTGGGCTTTTTACTTTTATTATTATTTTGTGCTCCTTTATTAACGATAGTGGATTTCAAACAGATTGACAGGCTTTTAGACTTTCACATCAAAATAGTATTGTAAACTATCTTAATAAAAATGTTGCGTTTTTTGAGCTCATTCTGTCTTTGGATACTTTCACATGACTTATGTTTAACATTAAAATACTTTTCTCGCTCTTGAGTGTGTACAGGTTTATGTCAAAAACAGTTCGCGAAGAATTTTAAATAAAATATCCTATTTGCTTAACAAAATATATGTATATACAGGGGTGCTTCAAAAGTTTATAAAAGTGGACATTCTAAAAAGCCTTTTTTTTCAGGAAAGGCGCTTCAACAGGGCTTAAATTTAAAACTTGGGCTTTTTACTTTTATTATTATTTCGTGCTCCTTTATTAACGATAGTGGATTTTGAAAAGGTTGACAGGCTTTACACTGTCACATCAAAATAGTATTGTAAACTGTCTTAATGAACATGTTGTGCTTTTTGATCTCATTGTGCTTTTGGATACCTTAACATGACATGTTTAAAATTAAATTACCTTTCTCGCTCTTGAGTGTGTACCGGTTTGTGTTAAAAACAGTTCGAGAAGAATTTTAAATAAAATATACAATTCGCTTCACAAAATATATGTATATATAGGGGTGCTTCAAAGGTGTATAAAACTGGACATTCTAAAAAGCGTCATCCCAGTGGTCGCTTTTTACTGGAAAGGCGCTTCAATTTAAAACTTGGCCTTTTTACTTTTATTATTATTTTGTGCTCCTTTATTAACGATAGTGGATTTCAAAAAGGTTGACAGGCTTTTAGACTTTCACATCAAAATAGTATTCTACACTGTCTTAATAAAAATGTTGCGCTTTTTGATCTCATTGTGTCTTTGGATACTTTAACATGACTTATGTTTAACATTAAATTACCTTTCTCGCTCTTGAGTGTGTACCGATTTATGTCAAAAACAGTTCGAGAAGAATTTTAAATAAAATATCCTATTGACTTAACAAAATATATGTATATACAGGGGTGCTTCAAAAGTTTATAAAAGTGGACATTCTAAAAATCGTTTTTTACAGGAAAGGCGCTTCAATAGGGCTTAAATTTAAAACTTGGGCTTCTTACTTTTGTTATTATTTGTGCTTTTTTCTTAACGACAGTAGACTTCGAAAAGGTTGACATGCTTTTCCACTATCACATCAAAATAGTATTGTAAACTGTCTCGATAAAAATGTTGTGCTCTTTGAGCGCATTGTTTCTTTGGATACATTAACATGACTTATATTTAACATAAATTTATCTTTCTCGCTCTTGAGTATGTACCGGTTTGTGTAAAAAACCGTTCGAGGAGAATTTTAAAGAAAATATGGTATTGGTTTCACGAAATATATGTAAATACAGGGGTGCGTCAAAAGTTAATAAAATCGGACATTCTAAAAGGCGTCATGACAGTGATTGCTTTTTACAGGAAACTATGAGAAAGCTGTAAGCGGACGCGAAAAAAGCGATTCCAACTAAAAGAGATTGACGGACCCGCTGTAAGCGGAGGACCCGGTGTAAGCGGAGGGCCCGTTGTAAGCGGAGGACCCGCTGTAAGCGGACGTTAGAGCTAGTTATATATACTAAAAGCGGAGTAGCCCATGGCAACCAAACGCCCGAAAAATCGACGAAAATTGGGTACGCGGGGCGCAGAACTCGTCTCTGGATACGCGAAATTGAAAGCTGCCCTTTGGCGTGAAGTTACCGACGACCTTGAATTGTTCCTCGACGGAGAGTTTTTCCTTCTAAGTGGAACGTGTGCAGAGATATGGGCTTTTAAAGAGGAGCGTGCATTCGGTGTTTTAACAGAAAAATGGCTTACGTCATGACGATTCACGTGACAACCGATCAAAATGGTAAAAATGTCAGGTATGACAGGCACGCGCGAAAGAATTGTAAAAGTTTCACATTGACGAAGAAATTTCAGGCCGTCGAGGTTTAGAGTGCGGAAAGAGGGTTGGAAACGAAAATAGTGGACTTTTCCGCGACGATTGAGTGCACTGTCCACGTGCCAAATCTGTCGCTGTCGAAGGTGCGACTCATTTAAAGCTTTTCTGCAGGGTATAAAAATCTCGCAATGACGAGTTTGCGTGTCATTAATTTGACTATATATATATTCACGTTCATCCATCGGTTGTCAAGTTTAAATGTCAGAAGGCCGACAAATAAAGATATTACGAAGAAGTGCATTTTTAATTGAAACGTGGTACCTTTCAGATACGTATTAGTGTTATTATTATCAATCGTTACTATTTCTTTTCTATATGCATATATGAACAAAATGCCGACGGATATGATAAAATAAACTTAAAGTGTATTGTCGCACGTAAGTACAGTAATAAATATAACGATTTTGCTATATTTTATGAAGATATATTAATAAATACAATGACACTCTATTCATTATATGTATATGTCATCAAAATGTAAATTTCATACAACGAAGAACTTGAAGCAAGCTTAAATAAAGAAGAACCGTCTCAGTTTTGCCATTTGGGCCTGTCAAATTACGTTAGATGCACACGAATTATACAAAACCTAAATGTCAACAGAATGTTGGAAATGTATCAGTGTTCAAGTTATAATTATATAAATTTAAGCCATTTTACGAATGGGATCATTTAATAACATTTCTCATCGATCTCTCTACGTACAAATAATAGGGCGACTTTTCTTTATTTGGCAGATGTGTCCGAAGCACTTCGAAATAAAATAAATACATCAAATAAGATTCCCATAAGCATGTATGTCATTTCGTTTACCAATTCAGTTATAAAAGCAAGTATTTAAAGTGTGCGACTGCTGGTTGGCACCAACTAATCAGAAGTACATTTTTGGTTAAATGGTACGACAGTGTCTAGCATCAACCGTATAGGAGCTAGCAAGATTTTCGATTGCGTTTTAGAAAGTATATTACTAAAGCGTAATATGAAAATTAATTAATTCTCTCAATGACCTGTAAGTTTAAAACATGTTTTATTAAGTTAGCCTGACATTTCGTTCTCACAAGTTTATGTGTGAACAAATACAGTTCAACGAACTATTGTCACGATGACAGGTGGAACGACAATTTTGGTTAAACATCTTCATGTCAGCTGTCTGACTTTTCATTGTCATAGGTATGTGTCATCGAAATATCGTTACGATGACAGTCTGTCAGAAAATTTGAATTATACACTATTTCAATCGTAAACTTGACACAAAGCGTAGTACCAATTTTATAGAACTAATAACGTGAAACAACATTCAATTAATTTTTTTTTTTGATCTGTCGGCGTTCACCATGGACTAGATGTACACAACTGATACAAAACCTAAATGTCAATAAAAAAATTTTAAATATCAGCGTTCATTAAATTATATAGGAATATTGTTCGCTTTGTGGGCAAAGTCTTAATAAATAAATTCATTTGCCACCATAATGTATAATCCATTTCTAGAGATATTTCTTTAAATTTAATCTTCATTCATTACAATATCAAAGTTAACTACATAATTATCCTCCACTGTCATTCATTCATATAGAAATTAAAATACCGTAAATAGTATAGGTAATAGTGAATAGGTACAACCTAACCAACTAAAAAGAAGAAGCGTATGCGGTATCATAAAAATTAAATTAACATTATGAATGACATAGGTACTCCGACAATTTTATGTATTATAGTTAGAGTTGTTGCCGATATGCCATACGATTTTTTAACGCTGTAGCTGTAGCAGTGAAATCAACTGTTCACAGGGACAAATATTATACGGATCTAAATTCTAATTAGCTCCCTTATTTTCAGAAATAGCGTACCGAAAATAGTTATACCGTATGTTTTGAGTTGTTTTTTAATGAAATCTGCCTTATGAATACAGGGTCACTAACTACATATGAATATATACCGTATAACATTTACAAATTACAGTTTTAAACGTTTGCAAGTTTTGTCATTAAATACTGGAAAAATCTAAGGCAAGTAAATTTCTAAAACAAACGACCCCTGTCGTAAATTAAGGTGGAAATAATTGACAATACAGGGTCACTAACTACATATGAATATATACCGTATAACATTTACAAATTACAGTTTTAAACGTTTGCAAGTTTTGTCATTAAATACTGGAAAAATCTAAGGCAAGTAAATATCTAGATCGAGGGAATCAAATACGTAAGCACTAAAGAATATACTAAACGGCATTAATTTAATCAAACATGAATTTACCTTTTATTTGAGAATATATACGGGAACTGATCCGAAGGAAATGATACAGAAGTAGTTTCTCGATTTTTTGGTATGGCTGTAAATTAAAGTTGAAAGAATTGAAGCCCACAAGGTCAGTAACTACATATGAATATGTTTATACACTTAGAAATGACAGTCTTAAAAGTTTGCAGGTTTCATTCATTAAATACTGGAAATATCCAAATAGAATTAAAGAATTTGAAGAGTATATATACTAAATTATATTAAATTCATCGATCACTAATTTAGCATCTTTTCTAAGAAAAGTGTATACTTAAAAGCAGGAAATGAAACAGAAGTGATCCGTATTTTTAATTTTTCAGTACGCAATCCTATAATTTGACATGTTGATATGTAATTAAGTTTAAGTGTAAGAATATCCTTTAAAGTAACAGGAAACTTTAACACTTATATACAAAAAATCCATCTAACGTTTGACTTGCGATGAAACTTCAATTCGAGTTATGAACCATCAAGACGATCAATAGGCGATAACACTTACTGGGAAACGTCAGAATTCACTGCAATAATAGTCTCGGTGGTGCAATCGACTTGGTATGTCATCTCAAAAATACTGTGACCTGACCGGACTAAATACTGAAAACACCAAAGATGTGACGATAAAGAGATGTGCTATCGAAAAAATATCGAGGAAGAACAGTCACTATCATCGACGTGTTGTGAAACTTTAAAGCCATAAAGTCGGCAAATGTTGGACAGTTTGGTAATGAAAAGTGAATTTATTTGGCTAATCACCTGAGAACATACGCGAAGCGAAAAGAAGGGAACAATATTTTCTTTCTTTTTTCTTTTTGACGACTGGAGACTCTAAATTTACAAGTTCAATATCTTCTATCAGATATTTACATGGGCGCTATGAGCAGACGCGATGTGAATATGTAATGTTAAGGAAATGAAAAAATGCAAAGTTCAAGAGTGGTTTTTGATTGATGAAATGTGAAACCTATTAGATATGTATTATTATTATTACCAACACATAATAAAATATCTCCATCCTTTCCGCTATATTACTATAAATTGTCAATAAAATTAAAATGTTAATCACAATAAAATTGATCTTTAATGCAGAAAATATTAAATCCAATTGCCACATTTACATATTTCAACAATGATATTCAATTTGACAATTAGGTCTCGCAGATTTGAAGTTTATAGGAGGAACTTATATAAACATCAATTAACCTCTGACGCAGTGACGGTTTTCGAAAAAGTTTAAAGTTAATCCTTAAAGTGGCCAATCAATTTTAAATCACAATTACACTTGCCGGAAAACTCTTATAGGCAGAAAAAGCCAGCTGAACACGAACAACAAAATTCTACTTTACAAACAAGTATTACGTCCAATAAATCAGATGGAAAACCACTCAAATCAAAATCTTAAAAGAGTACTTGCATATGATGGAAATGAAAATTTCAAACACAAAACACCTAAAACGGTTCTACTTTAATTCTTAATCAAAATAAAGATAAACAATAGCTAATCAAATTCAACTCCAACATTCCAAGATTCACCGCTCTCAGATGAAGAGTAAAAGACTAAATAGTCTAACTCAAAGCCACAATAAAGAAGAAGAAGAAATTTATTTCTGTTGCCTATTGTCGTGAAAATCAATGTTAATTGTAACACTTTACTTTTCATAAATGCATAATACATACATATCACATTTAATTTAACGATTTAAAGAGTAAAATAGGCAATTACTATTTTAGTAATGGAACTATTACTACATATAAAGACAATACGATATAGAAACATCATATATGGTAATTTAATAATTATTAGTTACTCTAAGATCGCAAAGTACTTTAATACACAATAACATCACTTCTACAGAAAAAATGAAGTAAGCATTACTATCCAGCTGATTTTTATATGTGCTGATCAGAATTAAGAATAATTGACGGGCACATCTATGTCACCAAGTTCATTTTTCTATTACCGTTTCTAACACCGATAAATTTAACTAGGGTCTACGCAAAATGTCTGTATTAAATATTAAAGTACGTCGGCATAGCTGACAATGACAACTTAACATCCACATTAGGTTGACTTAAATATTATAGGAAACGTCACAATTGACAGGCAAAAATCCGTCTAACATTTATTTAACGTTGGCAGTCGCACGAAAATTCAATTGCAGGCTATCAAACGTCCAAACGATCGATCAATTTCAGTTCGTGATGACATCTGAACTGCTTTCATGATGACAATTATAACGCAAACATGTATGTATATATAGGGGTTCGTCAAAAGTTTATGATAACGGACACTAGAAAAACCATCATGGCAGTGCTCGCGTTTTACAGGAAATTGGAAGAAAGATGTAACCGGATGTTATTTTGTTTAATAATAATTCTGTTATAAAAACAAGCACTTAAGGGATGCGACTGCTGGTTGTCATCAACCGATCAGAGGCACATTTTCTGTTAAATGGTACGCCATAGCAGGATTTTCCATTGCTTGGAAAATTGGATAGATGTGGCTTTTACTTGGTGAAGATCTATTGAAATCAACGTAAAATAAAACAACAAATTTGTTTATATCTTCACTATATCTATTTATTTACAAAAATGTAAATGCTGTAACGCGTTTCGCTAACACTGTAGCTTTCTCAAACAGCGGTGGTATAATAACATTCCATTGCGTTTGAAAAATATAAGAGCGACAGTACCTATTTTTAAATGTTAGCAAATTTAAAAACACATTCTGTTCATCATGTTTTGTTAATTTCATACGACAATTGGAAAGATAATTTGGTTAAGCACTGTCACTGTGACATTTCGTTCTCGCATGTTATTATGAACGAACACACTTCAACGAACTGCTGTCACGATGACAAGTGGAATGACAATAATTTACCTAAGCATCTTAACTTCAGTCTGACTTGACTATGACAGTCTTACGCTAATTGCACACGATTTATACAAAACCTGACTCAACGAAATGTTCTAAATGTCAACTCAACGTTCAGTAAATTATATAGAAATATTATATATTTTATGGGCAAATTCTTAATAAATAAATTCATTTGCCACAAATTATAAATGTCAAATAATGTATAATTCATTATTAGACATATATTGTTTAAATTCAATCTTTATTCATAAACAAAAGCAAAGTGAACTACAGTTGCAATTACTCTCCATTAACAGTACCTCAGATACAGATTCCAATATCATTGTTATATAAAATAAGGCAAAGGAGTCAAAAGCAATTAATAACATTTTACTTACATTAAAAAAATATATAAGTGTTAATATTCATGTACCCTTGCGTCTGGCAGTTATCACATTTCCAAAGAGGCACATTTATAGAACAACTTATAGAGAAGAAGTGGACGCGAAGAAGCAATTCTAATTCGAAGAGTTTAATGAAACACTATAATAACAATAAGAGCGAGTGTTCAATAGAATAATTGTGTCTTAAATTAAAAAAAATAAAAACAAAATGAGTAATCTACATTACTTATACCAATATTGTATGACAAACATTATAGATCACCTATGAGTTATGATGATCGTGTACCAGGTTGGTGTCGCGATCTTATTTCGATCGATTCAATTATTATTTGTAGTTTGGTTTTAATCATGAAATCTCCCCTTTTGTATTATTTTTTATAAAATATTTCATAAGAATCGCAAAATAACCCAACAAATATGAATTATAGAGGACTTTTTTGCAATGTATGTAAGCAAAATGTTAACACAGATATTTCCACGTCAGTCTGTATGAATGTTTTAGTGTCAAGTATTAGCTTTACGCTAAATAAAGCCCAAACTTAAAACTTCAACAATGAACAGTCAAACTGATGTAAATATGCTTAATTATATTGTCGTTCGTCCTGTCATCGTGACAGCAAAAAGTATGCGTCTATACAAGGTGTGTCAAAAGTTTAGAAAATAAGATTTTTTTTTAGCGTTTTACAGGAATCTGTAATAAACTGTAAGCGGACGCGAAAGGCGATTCAAGCTCGAAGAGATTGATGGACAGCTAGTTTCTATACTAGGCGGAGAACATTTAAGGGAGTTCTCCAACTCAGTATGAGTTTTGTTACTTATAACTTTATCATGACAAGTGTCACTCTCAAATGCAAACTTGTCACAACTAATATTATGCTCTACATTAGGCTGATTCAGAGATTCCCTCAAATCCACTCGGTTTCGTCTTATAATATTACCAGACTTATTTAAAACTTTATAAGATCTAGGCGTTCTGTCAAGATTTAAAACCTTTGCGGGTTCCCATACATTTTCAACATGATTATAAACAGTAACATTTTGTTCAGGCTCTAAATGTTTCAGATCTGATGCAGCCTTATTATAGTAATGCTTATATTGACTTTGTCTAAATTTTAACTTTTCTGATACATTTTCACATAACATGGGCTTTAATAGATCTGCACAGATTGGTATTTTGGTCTTACAAATTCGACCCATAAGTAACTGTGCTGGTGAATAACCTATATATTTTAAAGGAGAATTTCGATACTGCAACAATGCCTCAAATATCTCTTTACCCTCCTCTAATGATTTTTTAAGTAAATTTTTAGCAATACCCACAGCTTTTTCAGCTAAACCATTCGATTTTGGATAGTTAGGGCTTCGTGTTGTAATATTGAAATTCCATTCCCTGGCAAATTCTTTAAATGAAAAGCTACTAAAAGGAATATTATCACAAATTAAAGTATCTGGACAGCCATACTTAGAAAAGATAGATTTTAACTTAATAATAATTTCTACAGCTGACTTGTTACGCAAGGAAACAAATTCGAGCCAATTTGAGTATGAATCCATTACCACAAGGTACGAACGAGCTGCATATGTAAATATATCTGCGGCTATTCTTTCCCATGGTCTCTCTGGAATCAAGTATGGTAATAACGTCTCTTTGGGATTCTTTCTAGCGAAACGCTCGCATATACGACACCTCTTAACAAAATCCTCGATATCTTGATTCAGTAATGGCCAATAAAAAATTTGTCTAGCACGGTATTTCATTTTTTCCATACCCATATGACCCTCATGTAACTTGATTAACATATCATTTCTTAGCTCAAGTGGTACAACTAGTTTATTGTTGTAAAACAAGAGGCCATCTGAAATGAAAAGACAATCCTTCAACTTGTAAAAATGACGTGCGAATATTGGAATGTGGTTTTTATTTCTAGGCCATTCAGACTCCACAAAATTAATTATTGTTTGAAGCTCAGGGTCTTTTGCAGTTGCTTCTTTAAATGACGACTTCTTTTCGTCAGACATTGGTAGGTATCTAGCTAGTGAATGTACAGCAAATACTATTTCCGGATCATCATGTACATGTTCATTCACAAACGCACGTGATAAGGTATCTGCAATATACAGATATTTTCCAGGTTTATATGTTACCTTTAAATCATAATGTAATACTTTCAGCAACATTCGTTGTAGTCGCGGAGGTACAGTTGCTAGACTCTTTTTAAAAATGGATTCTAATGGTTTGTGATCTGAGCAAACCTTAACATTCTTCATGCCATATATAAAATAATGAAACTTTTCACAACTAAATACAATAGCGAGGAGCTCTTTTTCTATTTGCGCGAACCTACTATCGCTTTTTGTCAACGTACGAGAAGCAAATGCGACCGGATGACCATTTTGTAAAATACATGCTCCCAGGCCATCTTTAGAAGCATCTGTTTCTATTTCTATGTCTAGTGATGGGTTAAAAAATGATAAAACTGGTGCATTTGTCAGTAAGTGTTTCAACCGTACAAGCGCACTGTCTTGAGACTGATCCCAACTCCACTCAACATCATTACGTGTTAAATGTCTTAAAGGGGCTGTCACCTTGGACATGTTTGGTACAAATTTTCCCAAATACTTAGCCATGCCCAGCAGTCTCAATAAATCACTTTTATTCATTGGTTTTTGCATGTCAACTATAGCCTTAACATAAGATTCATTAGTATTAATTCCTTCTTTAGAAAATACTTGTCCTAAAAATTTGACTTGTTTTGACTTAAATTGAATTTTTTCCTTGTTAAATTTAATATTATATTTTAACGCGCGTTCTAGTACTAATTGCAAATTCTTATCATGTTCTGACTCTGTCTCACCTGTGATGATTAAATCATCAAAATATATTCCCACTCCACCTATATCACCAAATAGTTCAAAATTCTTCCTTTGAAATACTTCAGGAGCCGACGTGATGCCAAATGGAAGCCTCAGAAATTGGTACCTTCCAAAAGGAGTTCCGAAAGTACATAAATCCGCTGATTCATCATCTATTTTTACCTGGAAGTAACCATCTTTCATATCTAAAACAGTAAAAAACTCTTTGTTACATAATCTGCTAGATATTTCTTCTGCTGTCGGAATCAAAAAATGTTCCCGTTGTATAGCCTCATTCAAAAACATAGGATCCAAACACAGCCTTAAATCTCCATTTTTCTTCTCGACTATAACCAAGGGGTTCAACCATTCTGTTGGCTTTTCAACTCTTCGGATTATACCTTCCTGTTCAAGCTCATCTAGCTTGCATTTGACTCTGTTGTTCAACGCTTGCGGAATGCGTCTCAAAGCTGCTACATGTGGTACAGAATTTTCTTTAAGAACAATTCTGTGTTCCTTAGGAAACTGACCTAGACCTTTAAATACATTAGGATATGAAACAATAACATCATCTAAACATTTGAAACTTTTGTTAATAGTATCTACCCGCTTAACTAAATTAAGGCTTAAACAACCTGGCAAGCCTAAAAGAGGCATTTGGTCATTCTGAACAATAACAAATGAAACATCTGCTACATACTGATTAACACAACATCTTAACACTACTTCACCTATGGGCTTAATTCTAAAATTAGAATCACCATATGACATTAATATTATGTTAGAAGCTACTATTTTTCTATAATGTTTAGTCTTATCTAAGAATGAAAGTGGTAATACACTCACTTCAGCTCCAGTGTCCAATTTAAAGTTTATTTTCTTACCTTCTACGTTTATATTTTTTGTCCACATACACTCGTTTCCTTTATTAGTATCACTCACATTCTTTACCACAGAGCTTATGTAGAACTCATCTTCTTTATCACTTTCAGCCAATCCTTCTTCTGTTGACACCTCATTAACTCTTTTCATTCTCCGTTTATTCAACGTGTCAGTTTTCACTTGGTCATTTTTGCTAGACACATTATTCTTTTTTCTGCAAACTGATGCAAAATGATTCTTCGCACTGCACTCGTCACAATTCTTTCCATATGCAGGGCATTTACCTTTTGAATGTTTATAGCCCCAATATCCACATTGACGATGGACTTGATCATCTTTCATTTTCTCTTTACTTCGCCTTTCCCATTTTTTTACTGCATTCACAACTACTTCATTCTGTAATGCTTTCGACTGTAACTTGCTCGCTTCAACTGTTCTGCAGTATTCTACAGCTTTACTTAAGGTTAATCCTGACTCTCGTAACAATCTTTCTTGAGTTCCTTTATCCAAAATACCCATGACAATTCGATCTCGTACCATGTCCTCTTCATCCTTATATTCAGTTGACTTCACAGCTTTTCTTAACTCTGTTAGAAAACTATCAAATCCTTGTCCTTCTTTTTGACTAATTGAATTGAATCTAAACCTTTCAAAAATCATATTTTTCTTCGGGCCACAGTGATCATCAAACTTTTTAATTATGCTATCCGAGTTCTTTTTTTCGTCTGGCGTCAGTGCAAATGAATTGAATAATTCCAAGCCATCTTCTCCAATTAAACTCAATAATATGGCTACCTTCCTTTCTTCTGTTTTCTCATACAGATCATTTGCTGTCATAAACAATTCAAAACGTTGCTTAAACTTCTTCCATTGATCAGCTAAATTGCCGTCTAATATCATAGGCTCCGGAGGTTTAAACACAGCATCCATTTTCTTGATATTTGTATTAATCAAATATTTTCTTTGTTTCACCTGACACCATGTGTTATTTTAATACCAAATAAATATAAATACAAAATAAAATCCACAATGTACTTTGTGTACATCTTTATTCGACATTTTGTATATCATCCATCTAGCGTCATCACGTGACTTAGTGTTGCATTATTGCCAACTACAATACATTATTACACAACTACTACTGCAACGAGTTATGCCTAGAAGCGGCGCCTTGTTAATAAAAAATGTTTTGATATTTTTTATCTCGGGAAACGATTCAAAACATTATTAGGTACAGTTTTAGATGAGAAATGTATTCATTTGTGATGTGGTTCGAATCTTTCATCAAATAATTTCTTTTTTCGTGTACTTGATAGAAATTGATAATATTGTTTAACCCAAAATAATTAAGAAAAGTTCCTTTTCTTGTTAGCAACACTTTTCTTGTTAGCAACACATTAGTCGTTTACTTGTTGTGATGTTTTGTGATTAAGTAAACAAATCCTTGACACGGATTACTTTGATAATAGGAAAATGACAATTTTTATTTTTAAAATTATAATTCTCGTGAAGTACACGAAAAAATTACGTGTTCAACGCGTAAAAAAAGTGAGTTTTCTAGCTCGGTGAAAACTTGATTCACTCGCTACGCTCGTTAATCAATCTGTTTTCACTCGCTAGAAAACCATCACTTTTCTTTTCTTGTTAAACAATCTACTATTTTAATTCCTTTATTTAAACTTACCTGAAAAATTAGAGCAATTTATCTAGTAGAACTGATAAAAAACAATTTTGCCATAAAATGTTAGACAAAACGGTAACTTATGTTAGAAATATTCACGGAATAAACCTATAGCGCATCTTTATGAAAAATCACTGTATAGGAAACCTATAAGTTATGAATTAAACGTTATTTATGTATAACATGTTAACTAACAGAATACTAATGCACTTTAAACATTTCAGTCTCCAACTATGGTAACGGCCGGAAAATATTTCTCTTGTTGTTGCTGTAAAAGTGGACCATTAACTGTTATATTACGTATTTCAAAATCTGGCTACGTCTGTGGCGAGAAAGTACACGCAATAATGGAAATAGATAACA
This sequence comes from Amphimallon solstitiale, assembly GCA_963170755.1. Lineage (NCBI taxonomy): Eukaryota > Metazoa > Arthropoda > Insecta > Coleoptera > Scarabaeidae > Amphimallon > Amphimallon solstitiale. The sequence goes on from OY720677.1 coordinate 115,110,070, forward strand.
CATCCAACGTGAATATTGACAAAATTAATTTAAACGTTCAGCAGGTTAGTTTCATTTGATTATGCAATCATAAATCAGAGAAATACAGAATAGAACCACGTCCAATAATATCACCATTCCATACATGACAATCAATTCACAGTTTTAAAGTTAGGCATAACGGTAAATATCTTGCGATTCTGAAATATATAGATTGCCATTTCCTACATTGTATGCAAATACTAGGTGGCACAAAAGTACCCTATCAGAGAAGCTCTCATTTCTGCAAATAACGTTTTATACCATTGCTACTTCGTCATTTAGTAAAAGTAAATAGAAACACGTAACCAGATCAGAAATTATCTTTTACATGTCCGCGGAATAATTGTGGATATTACATTTACCAACTTACTTACTTACTTATCTGTATCCTCATTTGCCGTTAGGCGTCGAGGCGTTCTGCTTTGCAGAATTTTCTCCATCTTGTCCTATCTTTGGATAAATTTCGAGCATCGTTCTAGGTATTTCTTAGGTCCGCTAGCAGCTGCGCTACCTCCTGATTCCATTCGCTTCATGGTCTACCTCTGTTTCTGCTCTTGTTCCAGCCGGCCTCCCATATTTCTTTTACAGGGTTCCTGTTGCTCATTGGTGTGAGGTGTCCAAACCAACTAAGTTGTTTTTCCAGGATTTTTTCTATTGCTGATATCACACCTAGATTTTCTTGTACCTTGTCATTTCTAATTCTATCCAGTCTGGTTATACCATCTATTCTCCTTAAAATCCTCATTTCAGCTTTACAATTTTTATTCTATTATTCACATCTGCCTCTATATATCCTTTGTGGATGATTATGGTTCCAAGATATTTTAAGTTTTATGTCACTTTTATTGAATTATCATCTATTGTTATATTTATTTCTTCTTTTTCTTTGGAGACTGTCAGTACTTCCGTTTTGCCTGTAGTAGTTGATGACAGTGGATTAGTGCTTTAATCTTGCTGGCGTTTTTCACTTCTTGTGTAGACACAGGTTGTAAATCTACGTCTTTTAATTGCTATATGTAACACTTAAACCTTTTTGCTTAAGGTTTTTTAAGTGTGAGATAACTTGCTTGTTTCTCATATATATATATAAATAAAACACGTATTGTTATATGTATAGAGGCATATAATAGGTCCAGCCCGCGACGGGCCATACATAGGCAACAATATACGTATGGAACGTGCTATGTGGCAACGTGTGTACGATACCACTCCGCGTGCTCCTATTTTGAGTGACTTTCTTAAAATTTGAATTTATTTTGTAGAATTATTGATTTTTTTACTTTTATCTTTTAGAAAACGTTATTGTTTTTTATTACTTTTCCGTAGCAGCTAAGAATACAATAATAATAATAAATTGGACCTTATTATGTCTGAAACAAATGGGCAAATTACGTATACAGAACGAATATGCAAACGACTATATCCTTGCGCGGTTTAAGTCTTACTAAATTCTTAACCAGTGTTGCCAGGTGAAATATTATTTAGTCCCTAGGTTGAACTGGTAAAAATCCCTAGAAATCCCTAGATTTCCCAAACTTTCCCTTTTATGCAACCAAAGGGGTTACGTTGTATTATTGGGTGCATAATAATACCACAAACTTTACAAAAACTGATTTATTTAGTGTTTTAATAACAAAATAAATGAAAACGAACATAGTTTATTAAGAGTTAAGTATATATACAGTACAATTCAAAATAAATGGCATCGCGGTAGGCGTTGGAAATTCAAATTTACGTTGGCAGCAAGACCCTTGCTAACACTTGCTAATAATACCCTAGTTTCGACTCTGTTGGTATCCTTCGCTGTCATCGTTGGTATCGTTTTTCGTTTTAGATTGTTTAGTAATTTTTTTGACATAACATAAAGCCCACTTTAGACAATCCACGCCTACTGCGATGCCACTTATTCTGAATCATTATATAGGTATATAAACTTACATTAATTAAGATTTATGAGTACATTTTGTTGTTTAATTTCTTTAACAAATCAGAATCTATGTTAAAATTAAAACAGTCTTCATTTTTTAACAATGTTTTGGTATGTAGAATGCCACTCAAAGTTTCTATGGATAATTTATTTCGAATCTTGGTCTTATTCAAAGATATTACTGAAAATATTCTTTCCACAGTGGCACTTGAATGTGGCAAACACATTATTTCAAATACAAACTTTGAAAGAGTGAGAAACATCGACGAATCATCAGCTAATTTAACTTGAGACACTTTTGTCCAAAATTCGACCAAGTTAAGATTTTTAAAATCGTTCATGTCGATATTTCGAAGTTGACGCCACTCTCGATCTAAATCATTTAATTTATTCTGTGAAACGAGATTGGGAAAATATATGGCTAAAGAAGCAATTGAATTGTGTCTTTTTGAAATCACTTGTTCAGGGCTGAGAATTAATAGTTCTTTCAAAATTTTTGTAGATATACTCTTTGCATCAAATCGTTTGTAAATTTGACTGCAACTTTCAATTAAAAATTCCAAGCAAGTCTTGCGGAAATTATGCAGTTCCACTTTATTTAATCCATGTGCATTATTAGAAATCGAAGCAGTAACATACGCACCTAAATATAGTTCTTCAATTGGTACAAAATTTTGGGGATTTTTGTACTGAATTTCGTCTACGGTAGTTCTTTCCAAATGGTCTTTTTTGATATAGCAGTCCAACAAAGTTCTAAGGACATTTTCGATTTTATTGTATAATGTATGAATTTGAATATTTTCAGATTGCATTTCTAAATTTATATTATTAAAGAATGGTAGAAGATAATCTAAAAAATAATAGTACAATTTCACTGAAGGATCTCTTAATCTGATCAAAATTGAATTTGCTTTATCAATATTTTGCGTAGTTTGATCTGTAAAATATAATATTAGTGCGTCATATTGCTCTAAAAGCCGTTTTACGACTTGATGCAAAGATAACCATCTTGTCTGAGATGGTTGAAGTAACTTGTGTGGTTTTACATTGGCAAATTGTTGAAATTCACCTAATTCAGTTTGCCTTTTGTAGCTATGTTGAAAATAGCTATAAATATCTCTTGCAAGTTCTTCAATCACCTTCGGCAATTTTTTACAAGCATAATTTGCACATAAATTGAAGGAATGACAGGAACATTTCAAAATGAACAACTGTGGAACATCGATTTTTAATTTAACAGAAAGGGAATTATGAGCACCCATCATTGCACTGGCCCCATCGGCACTAAAACCGATTAATTGATTTTTGTAATCAATATTATATTTAGCAAAAAAATTTATGATTTGTTCATAAAGGGCGTCTGCAGTAGCAGAATACAATAATAATAATAAATTGGACCTTATTATGTCTGAAACAAATGGGCAAATTACGTATACAGAACGAATATGCAAACGACTATATCCTTGCGCGGTTTAAGTCTTACTAAATTCTTAACCAGTGTTGCCAGGTGAAATATTATTTAGTCCCTAGGTTGAACTGGTAAAAATCCCTAGAAATCCCTAGATTTCCCAAACTTTCCCTTTAATTGATTTTTGTAATCAATATTATATTTAGCAAAAAATTTATGATTTGTTCATAAAGGGCGTCTGCAGTAGCGATTGGTACAGGTAGCAAAGCTAAAAATAAATCTTCTATCTTAATATTATGCACCCTAACGACTAATGCCAAACTTTTTATAGAACCTTTGTCAGTAGATTCATCCACTATTAAAGAAAATTTTTGTTTTTTTATAAGATTTAATGTTTTTTCGAAACCATGGCAACCTGTTACTTTATTTACTATTGCAGTAGCTTTAGTTCTATTATTTGTATACTGTTTTGCAATTTCGGAATCTGGAAAACTAGTTCTTATTATTTCTGATAAATGGTCCATTACATTGAATGACAAATTGTGCTCTGCAACGAATGCTGCCATTCTAATCTCGGCCTTTTTAATATTATTTTCTAAAATAATATTTGTTTGAAAAGTTGACATTGTTTTTAAAGTTTGTTGTTTTAAAAGAGATTTTGCTTTATTTTTGTGTGACGTAACTTCCGAATGTCGCAAAAGTTCAGATTTTCCACATACCAAGTCTTTACAACATACTTTGCAAAATGCGTAATTTGGTCGTTTCTTGCTTTTTTGCAGCCAACCTTTGAAAGCGTCTTCTTCTTCCCATTTAGCTTGATATTTTTGGGAATAAGACTTCCTTTTCATTATTTTCTTTTTCAAAGCAGTGGCTTCCTCGGAAGAAGACGGGGATGGAGATCTGCTAGGTTGGTCGAACGTCTTTGAAGTTGAAGGCTTAGGATCCATTTTACTGTTCTAAAACATGGAAAAATATACTTGTAAATACACATAATTTTAAAAGACACAATAAAAATATGTATATTAATTGATTGCATGAACATAATTTATACTTAACTCAGTTGTAACAACCAAGATAAACCTCGGATTATAATTTATCTGATTTTTTAAAATAATTTTTGATTAGTTTTTCATTAGAAATAAAATTTTAATTTTTTGAAATTCGAAAACATTTTTCTCCCAAAAATTGTTATGTAAGGTACCAAACTTTTTATACCGTTGCATGCACAATGGAATACCTAACGACAAGGGGTAATAAATGTGGCGGGTTACCATTTGAAAAAACTAATGACGTCACGCCCGCGCGCAACCAGATGATGACAGAATTAAATTCACGATGTTATAAAGTGCACGGGATAAAAGCAAAATCGACCTGTTTCAGGGTTTTTCCATCAAACCGAAGATAACAGAAATATTAATTTTGTTCCAGACTTTATCTACACCCTGTATATTAAATACATTATACATACTAAAAGCGCACAGGACCCTTTACCGCTCTCACGGATTTAGTAGAGGAGGCAAGATCAGGGCGAAAATGGCAAATTGGGGAGACACTTTTCTGAGAACGTGGCCCGTCCGCGATGCGAACAAAAGTGTCACGCTGCGGGGACGACAGTCCGCCGTCCCTAAGGCTATTTTTCACGTCTCCGATGAGAGAGCAAAGGCCCGAAAGGAATTTTTGAAAATTTTTGGCACGTGCAGAAAATCACGCTGCATCGCGACATTTTCCCCATAAGGAGGACGTGGGAAACAAAAATTACTCTGGAGCCTTTTATACTGATAATCCCGACAAACGTCAAAGTGACAGGAGATTCGAAATGTATCCAAACTTTCACTTTTAGGCCTGAAATTCCAAATTTTGAAGGTTTCGAGAGCACAAGTAAACTCCGAGACAAAAAGTACAGACTTTTCTGGATCCTCTACTTGCTTCTCCCGAGTTTATAGTGGTACAGATACAAAGGCACAAACACTTTAAAGTCCGTCTGCAGACTAATACAATTTAGCGAAATGGATGAAATATCCCGGCAAACGTCAAACTGACAGGCGGTCTCATACGCATTCACATTTTCACTTTTAAGCTTGAAATTCCAAATTTTGAAAGTTTCGAGGACACAACAAGATTCAGAAACGTAAACAAGTGACATTTCGGAAACGTTCACTTGCGCATTCCCAGTTTACAGAGGTACCTAGACGAAGGTACGAGTAATTCCAAGTCCGTTTGCAGAGGTATTTGGTCAGAAAAATTGCCGATTCAATTTGCACCGATATCAATGTATTCCGGACGGGCGAAAAATAAAATCAGATTATCATGTGCACTGCCGGTCAATACATTACGGTCCGTCGAACGTTCGGCATGTCCACATAATACGTAACGGTCCCGCTTGATTTAATATTTTCATCTATACAGGTGTTGTCGATTGATATTTTAATAATGATTTGAATTAAAATACGATAATTTCAGAACGCGTATTTCCTCAAAGGGGAAAAGGAAGGCTTTCGACATTTATGTGCCCCTACGAAATAATTTTACTTAAACGATTACGCAAACGTGCACGGTGGGCGGAGTTGGCTGAAATCAATTTCTATCTATTCTGATTAAAAGTAAAACTGGGAGTTCTTACGGTCGCCCGTCACTAATTCTAAATTGACGTACGAATGTGAAATTTCAGATACGGGGGTGTCTTATGTCGCCGATCACTAATCCAAAGACAAAATGTCAAAAAAAAAAATGGCCGAAGATTTTTTGAAAATTGACGTATGAATGCGAAATTTTAGATACGGGTATGTCTGCGGACGCCGATCACCAATCCATAGTCAAAATGTCAAAAAAAAAACAAAATGGAGGAAGATTTTTTGAAAATTGACGTACGAATGTCAAATTTTAGATACGGGGGTGTCTGCGAACGCCGATCTCGAATCCAAAGTCAAAATGTCAAAAAAAAAACAAAATGGCCGAATTTTTTTGAAAATTGACGTATGAATGTGAAATTTTAGATACTGCGCTGTGTGCGGATGCCGATCACAAATCCAAAGTCAAAATGTCAAAAAAAAAAAAAAATGGCGGAAGTTTTTTTGAAAGTTGACGTATGAATGTGAAATTTTAGATACGGGGGTGTCTTAGGTCGCCGATCACGAATTCAAAGTCAAAATGTCAAAAAAAACAAAATGGCGGAAGTTTTTTTGAAAATTGACGTATGAATGTGAAATTTTAGATACGGGGGTGTCTCAGGTCGCCGATCACGAATCCAAAGTCAAAATGTCAAAAAAAAAAATGGCGGAAGTTTTTTTGAAAGTTGATGTATGAATGTGAAATTTTAGATACGGGGGTGTCTCAGGTCGCCGATCACGAATCCAAAGTCAAAATGTCAAAAAAAAACAAAATGGCGGAAGTTTTTTTGAAAATTGACGTATGAATGTGAAATTTTAGATACGGGGGTGTCTCAGGTCGCCGATCACGAATCCAAAGTCAAAATGTCAAAAAAAAACAAATTGGCGGAAGTTTTTTTTTGAAAATTGACGTATGAATGTGAAGTTTTAGATACGGGGGTGTCTCAGGTCGCCGATCACGAATCTAAAGTCAACATGTCAAAAAAACATGGCAAATGTAATATGGCGCAAAGGTTCGTCGAAAAGTGCTTGGATCTGAGCACATTCTTCCTTGGTAACTTTAACATGATTTATGTTTAACATTAAATTATCCTTCTCGCTCTTCAGTCTTCAGTGTAACGGTTTGTGTAAAGAAGTAAAGAAAAGTTCTAAATAATATATACGATTGGTATCACTAAATTTATGTATATACAGGACTGGTTCAAAAGTTTATAAAATCGGAGTTTCTAAAAAACGTCATGACAGTGATCGCGTTCTACGGGAAACGGTAATTGCAGACAAATTTGTGTTGCTTGGATGACAAACTTCAAAAGGTTATTATGATTAATGTCAAAAGGTGTATTTATAAGTCTCGAAATGGCATGTGTAGGTAGGATACTTGACAGGTAAAATTTTGCAATATCTCAAATTCAATGTCTTCAAAATTATTGGCGCATGTTTCTTTAAAGTTGACATAATATTTGAATGTAACCTTCCACATTAAAACGCCCTAACAACTACAACGGCAAATTTAGACGTATTTTTAATTATTTATATTATTGCACTGTATTAGTTGATTAAGTTCAATTAAGGGCCGGTTTTCCCAATTCCGATTAAAATGCCGATCAGCGTACTCATTAACTAAAATACGGGATAGTACGTTTTTGCAAAAACCGGTTGGCGCTAGTAATTGATTAAGAACGTCAATACATGAAGATATTTTAACCGGTGTTTTACCAAACCTGCTAAAATATTAAACAGTAATTGGGATTACTTACACGTGCGCATAACCTAGGAGATTTGGATTTTTATTAGTATTGACTGCGATTATGTTTTCTTGTGCATTTGTAAATAATAATTATTTTTATTAGTGATTTAGTAATTGTATTGCTTCTTCTATACATGAAATTAACAGTATACTTAAAATAAAAACATAATATTGAATATGTGTAACTTTTAGCTCTCTACGGAAATATTTGTGTTTTGGAAGCTTTTTAATTCTGTTACATTTCCGGGACTTTATCTCAGTTGCTAAAAATTCTAAGTATTTGTAAAAATTTATAATTTTAGATGAATATATTTTAGACTCACTCTGATATGCCATTAACATATTAAAACTACATTTACAAATTACATGTGAAATTGAAAACATTGAAGAAATTCTACAGAAGCTGGCAGGTGCTTATGCAGACACTGTATAAAGTACTCTCGATTTAATTGGGTTCGGATGAATAGTGTGTTCGTTAACGTGTAGTTAAATTTTAAAATAATAATTATAATTGGCACTACAAAGATTGCACCGATTCCTCCAGAACATAACATTTTGTGAGTCAAAATTATGGAAACACGGTTTTCTCAATCAACCCTCTTTGATTTGGGAAATTTAGATAAAGAACCTGTTAAAACGTATAGTTTTTAGTAAACAGTTGGGATATGATCTTTCAATCAAAGTTTCTGGCCTTTTCATCCTACAGAAATTTGGTGCAAGTTAAATTGTCTGAAATATGGCAGTTGAAATTGCAATATCTTATACTGTTAGAATATAATTGATAATACAGTTTATGACCGCAGATGCAAGTCTTTTCTTTTTCAACAAACTCCCCTATAGTTCAGTCTGTCATAAATAATAATATTTGTACACCTTTTGACATTTGTTATAATTGTCATCTAAACATTTTAAAACAGTACAGCCAAATGTTATGTAAAATATAGGTGTAGGAAAATAATATTTAATACCTTTATTTATAATATTTAATTTGTAACTGGCTTTCATGTAATAGTATTTTACCATGGGAAGGTATACATCCTGAAATATTGATTAATTACGTTAAATTTATCATTTTGAAATTGTTCCGGCCAATTGAAATTTGTAGTGGTATTGAATCGTCGTCTTTAGTTCGTACTTTTGCCGAGTCCGTTGCCCAGACGACTCGACTGTATTTTTATAACTTTTTTTCTGTGACTGGAAAAGTTTGACATTTTATCTTTCTTAACAGGTAACAAAATGTCACTTTATAAGCCGAGAAAAAAAGTTCTCATTTTTTTCCCCAGGAAAAAAATTAGTACTTTTTTTTCGGATATGTAAGAACATGGACATTTAATTTTAATATATTTTATTATACAAAAAGTTGCATTTACTTATGTATGCCAATAGCACCGTCTCCGAGAAAGAACTGCATTTCTTTTTCACCTTCCAATCAAAATAACTAAAAATCAACCTAAGTTCGCAAATTTTTTAAAACCAAACACAAAATTAAATTGACAAATATTTGAATACTTTACAGGTTTCCTTAGCAACGCAGGTGTAATGCTGCTATAAGTACAACAGCCTACCAATTTAAAACTTCAAATGTCACATCGATTGATTTTCTGAGTCTTTTTTATCATTATAAAATCGTCGTTTTTCCTGTCACAGAAAAAAATAGTGTATTATACACGAGAAAAAACATTAGATTTTAGCTCTCGGTATTTTGTCATTATCTCGAGCTAAAATCTAATACTTCTTTCCCTTGTATAATAAATAACTTTTTTTACAGGTCATATGTAATAATAGGAACATATATAAATACAATGTTATGAGACCCAAAGTAACTTTTGCCGTTTACACGTCCTGGCTTGAATTTCTTCAGGTTGACATTTTCAAATTTTGGAGTTAGGAGATACCAATAATTTAGAAAATATTTATTACCTTCCTCGCTCTTGAGTGTGTACCGGTTTGTATAAAAAACAATTCGAGAAGAATTTTCAATAAAATATACAATTGGCTTCACAAAATTTATGTATGTACAGGGGTGCTTCAAAAGTTTATAAAACTGGACATTCTAAAAAGTGTCATGAGATTGATCGCTTTTTACAGAAAAGGCGCTTTAATAGGGCTTACATTTAAAACTTGGGCTTTCTACTTTTATTATTGTTTTGTGCTCTTTTATTAACGATAGTGGATTTCGAAAAGGTTGACAGGATTTTACACTTTCGGATCAAAATAGTATTGTAAACTGTCTTAATAAAAATGTTGAGCTTTTTGATCTTATTGCGTCTTTGGATACTTTAACATTAAATTACCTCTCTCGCTCTTCAGTGTGTACCGGTTTGTGTCAAAAACAGTTCGAGAAGAATTTTAAATAGAATATCCTATTGGCTTCACAAAATTTATGTATGTACAGAGGTGCTTCAAAAGTTTATAGAAATTGGACGTTCTAAAAAGCGTCATGAGAGTGATTGCTTTTTACAGCCAAGGCGCTTCAATAGGGTTTACATTTAAAACTTTGGCTTTTTACCAGTGGCGGCTGCTGCAGGGAGGGCAACGGGGCACTGCCCCCCCCCCCCCCCGTGACAAATTTCTTTTAACAGATAAATTAATAATTTGTATGTAATTTTTCTGATTTATTTGATGACAAATAATATGTTTTTGAAAGTAACAGTCCGTCATTTCAGCGCGTTTAAAAATCGCAGTCTGGCGTAGGCTCCGGGGCATCTCGCGCGACTGCCCCGTCTGTATTAGAAATCGTGCGATGAAACTGGCGCAGGTAGCGTGCGTATAATATATAGGCGGCGGGGCACTACTCTATGGTGCCGCGTCCGGGTGGCGGTCCAGTATGTAATTTACAGCGGTGAGTGTATGTTGTAATTTCTATCGGTGCAAATGCAACTATGAATTGCGTTAGTAACATTAAGACAGAATTAAAAAATCTAGGTCCAGATTTATTGATTAAACTAGAAGATCACAATTTGAAATCAACAGAAGCTCTTACAGTTTATCAGACTGGTTGTGTGGGTGTAATGTGCGAAATGCTTTTTTCTAATTCGGTGCTATAAAGTTCACTTTACGACATCCGTTTTGGTTGCAAAAGTATTTCTTTATCGCACGCTAATTTTGTTGTTTTGACGTTGGTAACAAAAAAGAAATGGCGCCAAATTATATTTAAATGTCAAAATGTAAGCCTTTAATGTAACAAACATGTGCAATAGAAGTTGTACAAGGAATAAAAAGCACACATGCTCACATTTTATTTACTAATCAACAATATAAATTGTTAAGCAGAGTTGGATGATAAGTTTTCTGATGATACTATTGTAATTTACTTCCAAGGTTGAATAGTACAATTGTTAAAAAAGTTTGTTTTTTATTATATGTCGAGACTATGTTGGCGAAAGATTTTGTAAATTGTCTTCTGCTTTTTGCGAATCTCTGGGGGCGTGCAAAATAGAAAGAATCAAGTGAACGGTGTTTTTCTACTTTGAAGAGAATAGAAACGTTTTCTAGAAATACCATGCGAGAAAGCAGACTATGTGCCTTAGCAATGTGTTCCATTGAAAAACAATTACTAACATCAACACCAAATTTCAAAGAATGAGTTATTAATCATTTTGCTGATCGTAAGGAACGGCGGATGGATTTTATTTTCAAACAAGTTTATTAAATAGTATATTGAGTTTATTTTTTGTCTATACTTAATTTTTGATATTAAACACTCAGACCCCCGGTGCCCTCCCGTCCCAAAAAATCACGGGCCGCCATTGCTTTTTACTTTTATTATTATTTTGTGCTCTTTTATTAACGATAGTGGATTTCGAAAAGGTTGACAGACTTTTACACTTTCGCATCAAAGTAGTATTGTAAACTGTCTTGATGAAAATGTTGCGCTTTTTGTGCTCATTGTGTCTTTGGATACTTTAACATTAAATTACCTTTCTCGCTCTTGAGTGTGTACCGGTTTGTGTCAAAAACAGTTCGAAAAGAATTTTAAGTAAAATATTCTATTGTCTTAACAAAATATATGTGTATACAGAGGTGTTTCAAAAGTTTATAAAAGTGGACATTCTAAAAAGCGTCATGCCAGTGATCGCCTTTTACAGGAAAGGCGCTTCAATAGGGCATACATTTAAAACTTGGGCTTTATACTTTCATTATTATTTTGTGCTTCTTTATTAACGATAGTGGATTTTGAAAAGGTTGACAGGCTTTTATACTTTCACATCAAAATAGTATAGTAAACTGTCTTAATGAACATGTTGGGCTTTTTGATCTCATTGTGTCTTTGGATACCTTAACATGACTTATGTTTAAAATTAAATTACTTTTCTCGCTCTTGAGTGTGTACCGGTTTGTGTTTAAAACAGTTCGAGAAGAATTTTAAATAAAACGTCCTATTGGCTTAACAAAATATATGAATATACAGGGGTACTTCAAAGGTGTATAAAAGTGGGCATTCTAACAAGCGTCATACCAGTGATCGCTTTTTACAGGACAGGCGCTTCAATTTAATACTTGGGCTTTTTACTTTTATTATTATTTTGTGCTCCATTATTAACGATAGTGGATTTCAAACAGATTGACAGGCTTTTAGACTATCATTTCAAAATGGTATTGTACACTGTCTTAATAAAAATGTTGCGCTTTTTGATCTCATTGTGTCTTTGGATACTTTAAGATGACTTATGTTTAACATTAAATCACTTTCTCGCTCTTGAGTGTGTACCAATTTATGCCAAAAACAGTTCGAGAAGAATTTTAAATAAAATATCCTATTGGCTTAACAAAATATATGTATACACAGGGGTGTTTCAAAAGTTTATAAAAGTGGACATTCTAAAAGGCCTTTTTTTACAGGAAAGGCACTTCAATAGGGCCTAAATTTAAAACTTGGGCTTTTTACTTTTATTATTATTTCGTGCTCCTTTATTAACGATAGTGGATTTTGAAAAGGTTGACAGGCTTTACACTTTCACATCAAGATAGTATTGTAAACTGTCTTAATGAACATGTTGCGCTTTTTGATCTCATTGTGCTTTTGGATACCTTAATATGACTTATGTTTAAAATTAAATTACTTTTCTCGCTCTTGAGTGTGTACCGGTTTGTGTTAAAAACAGTTCGAGAAGAATTTTAAATAAAATATACAATTGGCTTCACAAAATATATGTATATACAGGGGTGCTTCAAAGGTGTATAAAACTGGACATTCTAAAAAGCGTCATGCCAGTGATCGCTTTTTACTGGAAAGGCGCTTCAACTTTAAGCTTGGGCTTTTTACTTTTATTATTCTTTTGTGCTCCTTTATTAACGATAGTGGATTTCAAAAAAGTTGACAGGCTTTTACACTTTCACATCAAAATAGTATAGTACACTGTCTTAATAAAAATGTTCCGCTTTTTAATCTCATTGTGTCCTTGGATACTTTAAGATGACATGTTTAACATTAAATTACCTTTCTCGCTCTTGAGTGTGTACCAATTTATGGCAAAAACAGTTCGAAAAGAATTTTAAATAAAATATCCTATTGGCTTAACAAAATATATGTATACACAAGGGGTGCTTCAAAAGTTTATAAAAGTGGAAATTCTAAAAAGCGTTTTTTACAGGAAAGGCGCTTCAATAGGGTTAAATTTAAAACTTGGGCTTCTTACTTTTATTATTATTTTGTGCTTTTTTCTTAACGACAGTAGACTTCGAAAAGGTTGACAATGCTCTTCCACTATCATATCAAAATAGTATTGTAAACTGTCTCGATGAAAATGTTGTGCTCTTTGAGCTCATTTTTTCTTTGGATACATTAACATGACTTATGTTTAACATAAATTTACGTTTCTCGCTCTTGAGTGTGTTCCGGTTTGTGTTAAAAACAGTTCGAGAAGAATTATATAGAAATATATGTATATACAGGGGTGCGTCAAAAGTTAATAAAACCGGACATTCTAAAAGGCGTCATGACAGTGATTGCTTTTTACAGGAAACTATGAAAAAGCTGTAAGCGGACGCGAAAAAAACGATTCCAACTAAAAGAGATTGACAGACCCGCTGTAAGCGGAGGACCCGCTGTAAGCGGAGGACCCGTTGTAAGCGGAGGACCCGCTGTAAGCGGACGTTAGAGCTAGTTATATATACTAAAAGCCAATTGTCTCGCTCTTTTTAACACGAACGATTAAAACGGCAAAGCTATACCCCAAAATTGACGAATTGGGGAGACAGTTTTCTGAGAACCTGGCGCATCTACGGTGGGAACGAAAGTGTCACGCGACGGGGACCACGGTCCCACGTGCCTTAGGCCATTTTTCACGTCTCCGAAGAGAGAACGAGGGCCCGAAAGGAGTTTTTGAAAATTTTAGAACGTGCAGAAAAAGAGTATGAATCATAGTATTTTGCCATAAGGCCTACGTGTAAAATAAAAAATATGGACTAGGTTCGATTTTAAAATGGCGGTGGATCGATACAGATGACCGTGACACATCAAACTTCGGATAAGGTTAAGTTAAACGCACGAAAAATTCAATTTCAGGTTATAAATTATCAAAACCGTCAAATCAGTTTGAGTTCGCTATATGGCATTTGCCGGGAAACGTCAAAATTGGCGGAAAGCACCAGTCGTGTAATACACAACACATAATGACTATCTATTCACGTTTATCGATCGGTTGTCAAGTTTAAATGTCAGAAGGCCGACAAATAAAGGGATTATGAAGGGAAAGTGGTACCTTTCAGATACGTATTAGTGTTATTATTATCAATTGTTACTATTTCTTTTCTATTTATGAATATATGAACAATGCCGACGGATATGATAAAATAAACTTAAAGTGTATTATCGCACGTAAGTACAGTGACAAATATAACGATCTTTCTATATTTTATTAAGATATATTAAACACAAATTATATATGTCATCGAAATGTCGTCACTTCTCGCGAAAGAAGTACCGAAGCAAGCCTAAATAAAGAATCATCTGAGTTTTCTTTATTTGTCAGATGTGTCCGAAACACTTCGAAATAACATAAATACATCAAATATGTAAAATTCCCATAAGCATTTATGTAATTTCGTTTATCAATTCAGTTATAAAAGAAAGCATTTAAAGTACGCGACTATGCGGGTTGGCACAAACTAATCAGAAGTACATTTTCGGTTAAATGGTATTAGGAGCCAGCAAGATTTTTGATTGGGTTTTACAAAGTACATATATATACAACTATTAAAGCGTAATATGAAAATTAATTAATTCTCTCAATGACCTGTAAGTTTAAAACATGTTTTGTTAAAGTTCATCATGTTATGTTGTTAATTTCATTTGACAATTGGAAAGACAATGTTGTTAAGCACTCTCAGTCTGACATTTCGTTCTCACAAGTTTATGTGTGAACGAATACACAACAACGAAGTATTGTCACGATGACAGGTGGAACGACAATTTGGTTAAACATCAACTTTTTATTGTCGTATAAGTGTCACGATGACAGTCTGTCAAAAAATTTGAAGTATACACTATTTCTATCGTAAACTTGACACAAGGCATGGTACTACCAATTTTATAGAACAAATAACATGAAACAACATTTCATTGCCGAACCGTCTTGGTTTTTTTTTTTTTTTTTTTGGTCTGTCGACGTTCACCTTGGGTTAGATGCACACAATTAGACAATTAGACTTAGCAATCAGTAAAAACATTAACAAAACCATAAAGATAGAAACTGAAAGTGTCATGAGCTCTGATCACATTCCAATTATAATAACTTGGAACGAAGACATAACCGAAAGAACATATCACACCTTCAAGACAGACTGGGCCGGCTACAAAACAGAACTAGAACAAACCATCACTGCAGTTCCTAAAATACAAAACACTGCAGAATTAGAACAGAACATAAAATCACTACAAGATAAAATAACAAACGCTGTTGAAAATAACACCATCAAAATAGAAAGGATATATAAATCAGGTAGTCTACCACATCATATTAAAGAACTAATAAAGGAAAAGAACAGAGCTAGGAGAAGACAAAACTATACTAAACAACCTTCAACATCAAGTACATAAGGAATTACTGGAACCGAAAAATGTAGAATGGCAAAGAACACTCGAAGAAATAGGTGGAGACCCGTCTAAGACATGGAAAATAATCAAGGCAATCAAAAGAGAACAAATACAAATCCCACCACTTCAATTCAATAACTCCACACAAGTCACAGCAGAAGAAAAACCAGAAGCTCTAGCGGAATCACTAGAAGAGCAATTCACTCCGAACTTGGATGAAGTAGACATGCAACACGTAGTGCAGATTCACAAAGTAGTAAGCAGAGAAATACGTGGTGAACCCCACTAGGCCCCCTAGCAACGACCCAGTCACAGCCGAGAACCTAAAAGCAATCCTTAAAGCATGAAATCCCAAAAAAGCTCCTGGTATAGACAACATCACCAACAGATCACTACAAAACCTCCCCCCAAAAGCAATAATGTCAATTCTAGCAATAGCAAACTCCGTTATCAGACTCCAAACATTCCCAAAGATATGGAAACATGCCAAAGTAATAGCAGCTACAGGCCCATAAGCCTGTTACCATCCATTAGCAAAGTGATAGAAAAAATAATCCTACAGAAGATAAAGTACCACTCTGACAATCAAGACATAATACCAGAAGATCAACATGGGTTTTTAGAGAAGAACATTCAACGATAACACAACTTTCAAGAGTCACTGAGATTATCCAAAACGGATTCAACAAAAATCAAGTGACAGCAGCTGTATTTCTCGACATAGCAAAGGTATTTGATAAAGTCTGGAGGCAGGGACTCATATATAAAATGATAATACACAATTACCCAACACACGTCATAAAAATCACGAACAGTTTTCTCTAAGGACGCTGCTTTCAAGTTAGCATCCAGAACACACTTTCCTCTATAAAACATCCAACAGCGGGAGTCCCCCAGGGCTCATGCCTGTCACCTCACCTATATACAATATTTACAGCAGACATACCAGAATCAAATCCTACAAGATACTTAAATACGGCCACCTTTGCAGATGATTCGGCACTGCTCTCAACATCAAGATGTCCGACGAACGCGGTACAGGAACTCCAAACGCACCTAGACAACACGATAAAATGGTTCAAACAATGGAGGACAACAATAAACGAAGACAAATCCCAAGCAATAATCTTTCAAAGGAATCTGAAAACAACAGGCAACGAAATAACCATCAACAACAACACTATACCATGGAGTAGAGAAATTAAATACCTGGGAATATACCTGGATATAAAGCTCAATTATAACACACACATAGCAAAAACGATAACCAAAACCAAACAAACAAGATGTCAACTATGGCCTCTTATAGGCAGAAAAAGCCAGCTGAACACGAACAACAAAATTCTACTTTACAAACAAGTATTAGGTCCAATATTCACATATGCATGGGTGCATATGTGCAAGACCAACATCAAAAAACACCAGTCTTAGAATGATACTAAATGCTCCATGGTATATGAGAAATAATCAAATAATGAATGAAACAAATACCCCAACCATTATTGACTACATCAAGGAAAGAGCGCTCAGTTTCTATAACCAGATGGAAAACCACTCAAATCAAAATCTTAAAAGAGCACTTGCTCATCAATTATCATCAATTATTATTATTATTACTATTGTATCGGTCATTTATCGTATCTTTAATGTCTTGGACACATCTCTGTCATCTTTCTACATACAAATATACTTACTGCGTCTTTAATTTAAATTTAGAGTAGCTTATGATATCAATATTAATTTGGGAATACTGTGCTATAGTAATGTTTTTCATTTTGACTACCTACTGTCATAGTTAAGTCAATTTATTGAAAAGTTCCACAGTGTTTTCAAATTAATATTGAAATCGTAGGTTATTCCAAAAAAAATTAATTGAAGGCACGGTATGTCTACAGTGACATTCAATTTGACAATTCATTCTCGCAATAGATCGAACTGTCACCACCATGACAGTTTGCAAGATAATTTAACGTATGGGCAACGTTTATCATAAAACTTGAGACAAATAAAGTTAGAGTACTACCAAATTTAAAAAACAAAGAAATTTATATATGATACAACAAATCTTGATCATACAACCATCTTAGGTTTACCTGTTCGGCCTACTTACATTCAACTTAGACTAGGTGCACACGCATTATATCAAACTTGAATGTCAACGAAATGTTCCAAGTAATCAGCTTTCAGTAAATTCTATAGAAATGTTAAACATTTTATGGGAATTTTTTTAGTTAATAAATCCATTTGTCTATAATTATAGATGCCACAATAATGTATAATTAATTTCTAGAGATATTTCATTTAATTTGCATCTTCATTCATAAACTAATTAAAAGAAAATTTATAACCGTTAAAATTCAAGTGCCTCTGCGACTGGCAGTAGTCACGTTCCAAAGAAGCAATTCAAACTCGAAGAGTTTCATGGAATAACAAAAAGAGCAAGTATTCTATTAAATTAATGTGTCCTAAATAAAAAAAAGGTGGAAAGAGTAAATTGAATAATCAGCACTTGATGACTTATATCGACATTTTATGACAAACATTATGGAGCACTGATGAGCTTGATTATTTGCAACCAACGTCATATAAATTTATTTCTATTGACTATTGTCCCGGAAGCCCTACGTTAATTGTAATTCAAAGAAACGAATACATCATGCTGATCAAAATTGGTGAACATAGTATATTATTAAACTAAAATTAAGTAACAGTTAAAGGGTGTAGCCATCTTTACTCATCTATTATTATTTTAACACCGATATATTTAACTAGAGCATACGCGAAATGTTGGTCAGCTCAACATTCACGTTAGGTGGCTTAAATGTTACAGGAAACGTCAGAATTGTCAGAAAAAGTCCATCTGACTTTTGATTAATGTTGGCAATTTCACAAAAATTTAATTGCAGGTTATAAAACGTCAAAACGATCAATCGATTTCAGTTCGTGATGAAATCTGAACTGCTTTCATGATTTATTTGAATTATTTCAAAGAAAAAAGGTTAAACACCCTGACATCTGTCTGATATTTCATGGTTCATGTTTTTAAGCTTCATCGATATTTATTTTAGACCTTGACACAAAAAGATATGAAATTACAAATTTTATACAGCGAAATGACTAAAATATTAATGAGAAAAGTGCTATCAGATCCATTTTAGTTTTGCCTATATACCGTGCCTTCAAATACCTACTTTCCGCATTAGAGACGGCCATGCTTTTTTTTTAATGGTTGGTGACAGTGCATAATTTTAATAGTTTGGTTATGTCATATAAATAATAATAGGCGTCTATAGTTTGAATTTAAGTATGACAACTGTCAGAATTTGAAGTTTTCAAAAAATTAGCATGTACACCAACATTGATTAAAAACTTCAAAAACAGCCTACTCTAATGCGAAAAGTATTTGACGGCACGGTATTAGACAATTACCTTAAAATATGATTTATATTATTATTACTAGGTGACAGACGAATCAAATTCCAATGTAATGACAATTGTTTTGTAACTATTCAATTTACTAAAGTAAATATTCCAGTCTAATTCAACAATTACTTCTACTAAATAGTTTGATTGTCAGTAGAAAGTTTGAAGTATGGGCAGCGTTCAATCATTTAATGCGATATGTTTGAAAATACACCATTAAATCAAATTGTTAATCAAACATTCTGATGATGGTTGATGATGATCGTGTCCCAGGCTGGTGGCTCTTATTTCGATGGATTGGTTGTAATCATGAACTACCTTTTTGTGTTATTTTTCCTTAAATACTTAATAAAAATCACAAAATGATCCAACAATTACAAATTATATTCTTTTTACAGTGTGTGTAAGCAAAATGTTTACACAGATATTCCAACGTCGGTCAGTATTATTTTTGGTTATTGTTTTTAGTTCAACTACCAGCGTCACTACTAAATATTTAAATTATAATAGGATCGTCTCAGCAACCGACATAGCCAGAGCACGATCTACAGGCGACGACTCAATGCCACTGCAAACTCACTTTGACAGGAACAATTTCAGAGCAGACAAATGAAACTAATTATTAATATGGAAGCCAGTTATAAATTCACTATTATAAATAAAAGTAATAAGTCATACTTATTCTATACCAACATTTTATTTAAAACTTGATTCTTCTGTGTAATGGGCATGCATTGTTCACAAATTTGCATTATAACAAAAGGTATGTCAAAAGTATGTTTGCGGGCTATGATAATTGGCAGGTTAAATTATGCAAAATTAAAATAAATCTGATATTACATTTTCAATAATGATTTAGTCCTTTCATTGTGTAAAACTAATAAAACTATGAATCTTTTAGTGTCAAGTCTTAGTATTACGCTAAATAGCATCTAAATTTCAAACTCCAACAACAAAAAGTCAGACTGACGTTAAGATGCTTTAAATTGTCGTTCCACCTGTCACCGTGACAGTACTTCGTGGACAAAAATATACGTCTATACAAGGTGTGCCAAAAGTTTAGAAAATCAAAAATGATTTCTTTTGCGTTTTACAGCGAACTATAATAAAACTGTAAGCGGACGCGAAAAGCGATTCAAGCTCGAAGAGATTGATGGACAGCTAGTTATATATACTAAAAGCCAATTGTCTCGCTCTTTTTAACACGAACGATTAAAACGGCAAAGCTATACCCCAAAATTGACGAATTGGGGAGACAGTTTTCTGAGAACCTGGCGCATCTACGGTGGGAACGAAAGTGTCACGCGACGGGGACCACGGTCCCACGTGCCTTAGGCCATTTTTCACGTCTCCGAAGAGAGAACGAGGGCCCGAAAGGAGTTTTTGAAAATTTTAGAACGTGCAGAAAAAGAGTATGAATCATAGTATTTTGCCATAAGGCCTACGTGTAAAATAAAAAATATGGACTAGGTTCGATTTTAAAATGGCGGTGGATCGATACAGATGACCGTGACACATCAAACTTCGGATAAGGTTAAGTTAAACGCACGAAAAATTCAATTTCAGGTTATAAATTATCAAAACCGTCAAATCAGTTTGAGTTCGCGATATGGCATTTGCCGGGAAACGTCAAAATTGGCGGAAAGCACCAGTCGTGTAATACACAACACATAATGACTATCTATTCACGTTTATCGATCGGTTGTCAAGTTTAAATGTCAGAAGGCCGACAAATAAAGGGATTATGAAGAGAAAGTGGTACCTTTCAGATACGTATTAGTATTATTATTATCAATTGTTACTATTTCTTTTCTATTTATGAATATATTAACAATGCCGACGGATATGATAAAATAAACTTAAGTGTATTATCGCACGTAAGTACAGTGACAAATATAACGATCTTTCTATATTTTATTAAGATATATTATACACAAATTATATATGTCATCGAAATGTCGTCACTTCTCGCGAAAGAAGTACCGAAGCAAGCCTAAATAAAGAATCATCTGAGTTTTCTTTATTTGTCAGATGTGTCCGAAACACTTCGAAATAACATAAATACATCAAATATGTAAAATTCCCATAAGCATTTATGTAATTTCGTTTATCAATTCAGTTATAAAAGCAAGCATTTAAAGTATGCGACTATGCGGGTTGGCACAAACTAATCAGAAGTACATTTTCGGTTAAATGGTATTAGGAGCCAGCAAGATTTTTGATTGGGTTTTACAAAGTACATATATATACTATTAAAGCGTAATATGAAAATTAATTAATTCTCTCAATGACCTGTAAGTTTAAAACATGTTTTGTTAAAGTTCATCATGTTATGTTGTTAATTTCATTTGACAATTGGAAAGACAACTTGGTTAAGCACTATCAGTCTGACATTTCGTTCTCACAAGTTTATGTGTGAACGAATACACTACAACGAAGTATTGTCACGATGACAGGTGGAACGACAATTTGGTTAAACATCAACTTTTCATTGTCGTATAAGTGTCTCGATGACAGTCTGTCAAAAAATTTGAAGTATACACTATTTTTATCGTAAGCTTGACACAAGGCATGGTACTACCAATTTTATAGAACAAATAACATGAAACAACATTTAATTGCCGAACTGTCTTGGTTTTTTTTTTTTTTTGGTCTGTCGACGTTCACCTTGGGCTAGATGCACACAATTAGACAATTAGACATAGCAATCAGTAAAAACAGTAACAAAACCATAAACATAGAAACTGAAAGTGTCATGAGCTCTGATCACATTCCAATTATAATAACTTGGAACGAAGACATAACCGAAAGAACATATCACACCTTCAAGACAGACTGGGCCGGCTACAAAACAGAACTAGAACAAACCATCACTGCAGTTCCTAAAATACAAAACACTGCAGAATTAGAACAGAACATAAAATCACTACAAGATAAAATAACAAACGCTGTTGAAAATAACACCATCAAAATAGAAAGGATATATAAATCAGGTAGTCTACCACATCATATTTTTTAAAGAACTAATAAAGGAAAAGAACAGAGCTAGGAGAAGACAAAACTATACTAAACAACCTTCAACATCAAGTACATAAGGAA
The DNA here is from genome assembly GCA_963170755.1 of Amphimallon solstitiale. Taxonomy (NCBI): domain Eukaryota; kingdom Metazoa; phylum Arthropoda; class Insecta; order Coleoptera; family Scarabaeidae; genus Amphimallon; species Amphimallon solstitiale. The sequence continues at coordinate 115,132,339 of OY720677.1, forward strand.
TTACTGGAACTGAAAAATGTAGAATGGCAAAGAACACTCGAAGAAATAGGTGCAGACCCGTCTAAGACATGGAAAATAATCAAGGCAATCAAAAGAGAACAAATACAAATCCCACCACTTCAATTCAATAACTCCACACAAGTCACAGCAGAAGAAAAAGCAGAAGCTCTAGCGGAATCACTAGAAGAGCAATTCACTCCGAACTTGGATAAAGTAGACATGCAACACGTAGTGCAGATTCACAAAGTAGTAAGCAGAGAAATACGTGGTGAACCCCACTAGGCCCCCTAGCAACGACCCAGTCACAGCCGAGAACCTAAAAGCAATCCTTAAAGCATGAAATCCCAAAAAAGCTCCTGGTATAGACAACATCACCAACAGATCACTACAAAACCTCCCCCCAAAAGCAATAATGTCAATTCTAGCAATAGCAAACTCCGTTATCAGACTCCAAACATTCCCAAAGATATGGAAACATGCCAAAGTAATAGCAGCTACAGGCCCATAAGCCTGTTACCATCCATTAGCAAAGTGATAGAAAAAATAATCCTACAGAAGATAAAGTACCACTCTGACAATCAAGACATAATACCAGAAGATCAACATGGGTTTTTAGAGAAAAACATTCAACGATAACACAACTTTCAAGAGTCACTGAGATTATCCAAAACGGATTCAACAAAAATCAAGTGACAGCAGCTGTATTTCTCGACATAGCAAAGGTATTTGATAAAGTCTGGAGGCAGGGACTCATATATAAAATGATAATACACAATTACCCAACACACGTCATAAAAATCACGAACAGTTTTCTCTAAGGACGCTGCTTTCAAGTTAGCATCCAGAACACACTTTCCTCAATAAAACATCCAACAGCGGGAGTCCCCCAGGGCTCATGCCTGTCACCTCACCTATATACAATATTTACAGCAGACATACCAGAATCAAATCCTACAAGATACTTAAATACGGCCACCTTTGCAGATGATTCGGCACTGCTCTCAACATCAAGATGTCCGACGAACGCGGTACAGGAGCTCCAAACGCACCTAGACAACACGATAAAATGGTTCAAACAATGGAGGACAACAATAAACGAAGACAAATCCCAAGCAATAATCTTTCAAAGGAATCTGAAAACAACAGGCAACGAAATAACCATCAACAACAACACTATACCATGGAGTAGAGAAATTAAATACCTGGGAATATACCTGGATATAAAGCTCAATTATAACACACACATAGCAAAAACGATAACCAAAACCAAACAAACAAGATGTCAACTATGGCCTCTTATAGGCAGAAAAAGCCAGCTGAACACGAACAACAAAATTCTACTTTACAAACAAGTATTAGGTCCAATATTCACATATGCATGGGTGCATATGTGCAAGACCAACATCAAAAAACACCAGTCTTAGAATGATACTAAATGCTCCATGGTATATGAGAAATAATCAAATAATGAATGAAACAAATACCCCAACCATTATTGACTACATCAAGGAAAGAGCGCTCAGTTTCTATAACCAGATGGAAAACCACTCAAATCAAAATCTTAAAAGAGCACTTGCTCATCAATTATCATCAATTATTATTATTATTACTATTGTATCGGTCATTTATCGTATCTTTAATGTCTTGGACACATCTCTGTCATCTTTCTACATACAAATATACTTACTGCGTCTTTAATTTAAATTTAGAGTAGCTTATGATATCAATATTAATTTGGGAATACTGTGCTATAGTAATGTTTTTCATTTTGACTACCTACTGTCATAGTTAAGTCAATTTATTGAAAAGTTCCACAGTGTTTTCAAATTAATATTGAAATCGTAGGTTATTCCAAAAAAAATTAATTGAAGGCACGGTATATCTACAGTGACATTCAATTTGACAATTCATTCTCGCAATAGATCGAACTGTCACCACCATGACAGTTTGCAAGATAATTTAACGTATGGGCAACGTTTATCATAAAACTTGAGACAAATAAAGTTAGAGTACTACCAAATTTAAAAAACAAAGAAATTTATATATGATACAACAAATCTTGATCATACAACCATCTTAGGTTTACCTGTTCGGCCTACTTTCATTCAACTTAGACTAGGTGCACACGCATTATATCAAACTTGAATGTCAACGAAATGTTCCAAGTAATCAGCTTTCAGTAAATTCTATAGAAATGTTAAACATTTTATGGGAAATTTTTTAGTTAATAAATCCATTTGTCTATAATTATAGATGCCACAATAATGTATAATTAATTTCTAGAGATATTTCATTTAATTTGCATCTTCATTCATAAACTAATTAAAAGAAAATTTATAACCGTTAAAATTCAAGTGCCTCTGCGACTGGCAGTAGTCACGTTCCAAAGAAGCAATTCAAACTCGAAGAGTTTCATGGAATAACAAAAAGAGCAAGTATTCTATTAAATTAATGTGTCCTAAATAAAAAAAAGGTGGAAAGAGTAAATTGAATAATCAGCACTTGATGACTTATATCGACATTTTATGACAAACATTATGGAGCACTGATGAGCTTGATTATTTGCAACCAACGTCATATAAATTTATTTCTATTGACTATTGTCCCGGAAGCCCTACGTTAATTGTAATTCAAAGAAACGAATACATCATGCTGATCAAAATTGGTGAACATAGTATATTATTAAACTAAAATTAAGTAACAGTTAAAGGGTGTAGCCATCTTTACTCATCTATTATTATTTTAACACCGATATATTTAACTAGAGCATACGCGAAATGTTGGTCAGCTCAACATTCACGTTAGGTGGCTTAAATGTTACAGGAAACGTCAGAATTGTCAGAAAAAGTCCATCTGACTTTTGATTAATGTTGGCAATTTCACAAAAATTTAATTGCAGGTTATAAAACGTCAAAACGATCAATCGATTTCAGTTCGTGATGAAATCTGAACTGCTTTCATGATTTATTTGAATTATTTCAAAAAAAAAAGGTTAAACACCCTGACATCTGTCTGATATTTCATGGTTCATGTTTTTAAGCTTCATCGATATTTATTTTAGACCTTGACACAAAAAGATATGAAATTACAAATTTTATACAGCGAAATGACTAAAATATTAATGAGAAAAGTGCTATCAGATCCATTTTAGTTTTGCCTATATACCGTGCCTTCAAATACCTACTTTCCGCATTAGAGACGGCCATGCTTTTTTTTTAATGGTTGGTGACAGTGCATAATTTTAATAGTTTGGTTATGTCATATAAATAATAATAGGCGTCTATAATTTGAATTTAAGTATGACAACTGTCAGAATTTGAAGTTTTCAAAAAATTAGCATGTACACCAACATTGATTAAAAACTTCAAAAACAGCCTACTCTAATGCGAAAAGTATTTGACGGCACGGTATTAGACAATTACCTTAAAATATGATTTATATTATTATTACTAGGTGACAGACGAATCAAATTCCATTGTAATGACAATTGTTTTGTAACTATTCAATTTACTAAAGTAAATATTCCAGTCTAATTCAACAATTACTTCTACTAAATAGTTTGATTGTCAGTAGAAAGTTTGAAGTATGGGCAGCGTTCAATCATTTAATGCGATATGTTTGAAAATACACCATTAAATCAAATTGTTAATCAAACATTCTGATGATGGTTGATGATGATCGTGTCCCAGGCTGGTGGCTCTTATTTCGATGGATTGGTTGTAATCATGAACTACCTTTTTGTGTTATTTTTCCTTAAATACTTAATAAAAATCACAAAATGATCCAACAATTACAAATTATATTCTTTTTACAGTGTGTGTAAGCAAAATGTTTACACAGATATTCCAACGTCGGTCAGTATTATTTTTGGTTATTGTTTTTAGTTCAACTACCAGCGTCACTACTAAATATTTAAATTATAATAGGATCGTCTCAGCAACCGACATAGCCAGAGCACGATCTACACGCGACGACTCAATGCCACTGCAAACTCACTTTGACAGGAACAATTTCAGAGCAGACAAATGAAACTAATTATTAATATGGAAGCCAGTTATAAATTCACTATTATAAATAAAAGTAATAAGTCATACTTATTCTATACCAACATTTTATTTAAAACTTGATTCTTCTGTGTAATGGGCATGCATTGTTCACAAATTTGCATTATAACAAAAGGTATGTCAAAAGTATGTTTGCGGGCCATGATAATTGGCAGGTTAAATTATGCAAAATTAAAATAAATCTGATATTACATTTTCAATAATGATTTAGTCCTTTCATTGTGTAAAACTAATAAAACTATGAATCTTTTAGTGTCAAGTCTTAGTATTACGCTAAATAGCATCTAAATTTCAAACTCCAACAACGAAAAGTCAGACTGACGTTAAGATGCTTTAAATTGTCGTTCCACCTGTCACCGTGATAGTACTTCGTGGACAAAAATATACGTCTATACAAGGTGTGCCAAAAGTTTAGAAAATCAAAAATGATTTTTTTTTGCGTTTTACAGCGAACTATAATAAAACTGTAAGCGGACGCGAAAGGCGATTCAAGCTCGAAGAGATTGATGGACAGCTAGTTATATATACTAAAAGCCAATTGTCTCGCTCTTTTTAACACGAACGATTAAAACGGCAAAGCTATACCCCAAAATTGACGAATTGGGGAGACAGTTTTCTGAGAACCTGGCGCATCTACGGTGGGAACGAAAGTGTCACGCGACGGGGACCACGGTCCCACGTGCCTTAGGCCATTTTTCACGTCTCCGAAGAGAGAACGAGGGCCCGAAAGGAGTTTTTGAAAATTTTAGAACGTGCAGAAAAAGAGTATGAATCATAGTATTTTGCCATAAGGCCTACGTGTAAAATAAAAAATATGGACTAGGTTCGATTTTAAAATGGCGGTGGATCGATACAGATGACCGTGACACATCAAACTTCGGATAAGGTTAAGTTAGACGCACGAAAAATTCAATTTCAGGTTATAAATTATCAAAACCGTCAAATCAGTTTGAGTTCGCTATATGGCATTTGCCGGGAAACGTCAAAATTGGCGGAAAGCACCAGTCGTGTAATACACAACACATAATGACTATCTATTCACGTTTATCGATCGGTTGTCAAGTTTAAATGTCAGAAGGCCGACAAATAAAGGGATTATGAAGGGAAAGTGGTACCTTTCAGATACGTATTAGTGTTATTATTATCAATTGTTACTATTTCTTTTCTATTTATGAATATATGAACAATGCCGACGGATATGATAAAATAAACTTAAAGTGTATTATCGCACGTAAGTACAGTGACAAATATAACGATCTTTCTATATTTTATTAAGATATATTAAACACAAATTATATATGTCATCGAAATGTCGTCACTTCTCGCGAAAGAAGTACCGAAGCAAGCCTAAATAAAGAATCATCTGAGTTTTCTTTATTTGTCAGATGTGTCCGAAACACTTCGAAATAACATAAATACATCAAATATGTAAAATTCCCATAAGCATTTATGTAATTTCGTTTATCAATTCAGTTATAAAAGAAAGCATTTAAAGTACGCGACTATGCGGGTTGGCACAAACTAATCAGAAGTACATTTTCGGTTAAATGGTATTAGGAGCCAGCAAGATTTTTGATTGGGTTTTACAAAGTACATATATATACAACTATTAAAGCGTAATATGAAAATTAATTAATTCTCTCAATGACCTGTAAGTTTAAAACATGTTTTGTTAAAGTTCATCATGTTATGTTGTTAATTTCATTTGACAATTGGAAAGACAATGTTGTTAAGCACTCTCAGTCTGACATTTCGTTCTCACAAGTTTATGTGTGAACGAATACACAACAACGAAGTATTGTCACGATGACAGGTGGAACGACAATTTGGTTAAACATCAACTTTTTATTGTCGTATAAGTGTCACGATGACAGTCTGTCAAAAAATTTGAAGTTCACCTTGGGCTAGATGCACACAATTAGACAATTAGACTTAGCAATCAGTAAAAACATTAACAAAACCATAAAGATAGAAACTGAAAGTGTCATGAGCTCTGATCACATTCCAATTATAATAACTTGGAACGAAGACATAACCGAAAGAACATATCACACCTTCAAGACAGACTGGGCCGGCTACAAAACAGAACTAGAACAAACCATCACTGCAGTTCCTAAAATACAAAACACTGCAGAATTAGAACAGAACATAAAATCACTACAAGATAAAATAACAAACGCTGTTGAAAATAACACCATCAAAATAGAAAGGATATATAAATCAGGTAGTCTACCACATCATATTAAAGAACTAATAAAGGAAAAGAACAGAGCTAGGAGAAGACAAAACTATACTAAACAACCTTCAACATCAAGTACATAAGGAATTACTGGAACCGAAAAATGTAGAATGGCAAAGAACACTCGAAGAAATAGGTGCAGAGCCCTCTAAGACATGGAAAATAATCAAGGCAATCAAAAGAGAACAAATACAAATCCCACCACTTCAATTCAATAACTCCACACAAGTCACAGCAGAAGAAAAACCAGAAGCTCTAACGGAATCACTAGAAGAGCAATTCACTCCGAACTTGGATGAAGTAGACATGCAACACGTAATGCAGATTCACAAAGTAGTAAGCAGAGAAATACGTGAACCCCACTCCCCTAGCAACGACCCAGTCACAGCCGAGAACCTAAAAGCAATCCTTAAAGCATGAAATCCCAAAAAAGCTCCTGGTATAGACAACATCACCAACAGATCACTACAACCCCCCCCCCCCCAAAGCAATAATGTCAATTCTAGCAATAGCAAACTCCGTTATCAGACTCCAAACATTCCCAAAGATATGGAAACATGCCACACTAATAGTTATACCTAAACCAGGAAAACCAAAAACAATACCAAGCAGCTACAGGCCCATAAGCCTGTTACCATCCATTAGCAAAGTGATAGAAAAAATAATCCTACAGAAGATAAAGTACCACTCTGACAATCAAGACATAATACCAGAAGATCAACATGGGTTTTTAGAGAAGAACATTCAACGATAACACAACTTTCAAGAGTCACTGAGATTATCCAAGACGGATTCAACAAAAATCAAGTGACAGCAGCTGTATTTCTCGACATAGCAAAGGCATTTGATAAAGTCTGGAGGCAGGGACTCATATATAAAATGATAATACACAATTACCCAACACACGTCATAAAAATCACGAACAGTTTTCTCTAAGGACGCTGCTTTCAAGTTAGCATCCAGAACACACTTTCCTCAATAAAACATCCAACAGCGGGAGTCCCTCAGGGCTCATGCCTGTCACCTCACCTATATACAATATTTACAGCAGACATACCAGTATCAAATCCTACAAGATACTTAAATACGGCCACCTTTGCAGATGATTCGGCACTGCTCTCAACATCAAGATGTCCGACGAACGCGGTACAGGAACTCCAAACGCACCTAGACAACACGATAAAATGGTTCAAACAATGGAGGACAACAATAAACGAAGACAAATCCCAAGCAATAATCTTTCAAAGGAATCTGAAAACAACAGGCAACGAAATAACCATCAACAACAACACTATACCATGGAGCAGAGAAATTAAATACCTGGGAATATACCTGGATATAAAGCTCAATTATAACACACACATAGCAAAAACGATAACCAAAACCAAACAAACAAGATGTCAACTATGGCCTCTTATAGGCAGAAAAAGCCAGCTGAACACGAACAACAAAATTCTACTTTACAAACAAGTATTAGGTCCAATATTCACATATGCATGGGTGCATATGTGCAAGACCAACATCAAAAAACACCAGTCTTAGAATGATACTAAATGCTCCATGGTATATGAGAAATAATCAAATAATGAATGAAACAAATACCCCAACCATTATTGACTACATCAAGGAAAGAGCGCTCAGTTTCTATAACCAGATGGAAAACCACTCAAATCAAAATCTTAAAAGAGCACTTGCTCATCAATTATCATCAATTATTATTATTATTACTATTGTATCGGTCATTTATCGTATCTTTAATGTCTTGGACACATCTCTGTCATCTTTCTACATACAAATATACATACAGCGTCTTTAATTTAAATTTAGAGTAGCTTATGATATCAATATTAATTTGGGAATACTGTGCTATAGTAATGTTTTTCATTTTGACTACCTACTGTCATAGTTAAGTCAATTTATTGAAAAGTTCCACAGTGTTTTCAAATTAATATTGAAATCGTAGGTTATTCCAAAAAAAATTAATTGAAGGCACGGTATGTCTACAGTGACATTCAATTTGACAATTCATTCTCGCAATAGATCGAACTGTCACCTCCATGACAGTTTGCAAGATAATTTAACGTATGGGCAACGTTTATCATAAAACTTGAGACAAATAAAGTTAGAGTACTACCAAATTTAAAAAACAAAGAAATTTATATATGATACAACAAATCTTGATCATACAACCATCTTAGGTTTACCTGTTCGGCCTACTTACATTCAACTTAGACTAGGTGCACACGCATTATATCAAACTTGAATGTCAACGAAATGTTCCAAGTAATCAGCTTTCAGTAAATTCTATAGAAATGTTAAACATTTTATGGGAAATTTTTTAGTTAATAAATCCATTTGTCTATAATTATAGATGCCACAATAATGTATAATTAATTTCTAGAGATATTTCATTTAATTTGCATCTTCATTCATAAACTAATTAAAAGAAAATTTATAACCGTTAAAATTCAAGTGCCTCTGCGACTGGCAGTAGTCACGTTCCAAAGAAGCAATTCAAACTCGAAGAGTTTCATGGAATAACAAAAAGAGCAAGTATTCTATTAAATTAATGTGTCCTAAATAAAAAAAAGGTGGAAAGAGTAAATTGAATAATCAGCACTTGATGACTTATATCGACATTTTATGACAAACATTATGGAGCACTGATGAGCTTGATTATTTGCAACCAACGTCATATAAATTTATTTCTATTGACTATTGTCCCGGAAGCCCTACGTTAATTGTAATTCAAAGAAACGAATACATCATGCTGATCAAAATTGGTGAACATAGTATATTATTAAACTAAAATTAAGTAACAGTTAAAGGGTGTAGCCATCTTTACTCATCTATTATTATTTTAACACCGATATATTTAACTAGAGCATACGCGAAATGTTGGTCAGCTCAACATTCACGTTAGGTGGCTTAAATGTTACAGGAAACGTCAGAATTGTCAGAAAAAGTCCATCTGACTTTTGATTAATGTTGGCAATTTCACAAAAATTTAATTGCAGGTTATAAAACGTCAAAACGATCAATCGATTTCAGTTCGTGATGAAATCTGAACTGCTTTCATGATTTATTTGAATTATTTCAAAAAAAAAAGGTTAAACACCCTGACATCTGTCTGATATTTCATGGTTCATGTTTTTAAGCTTCATCGATATTTATTGTAGACCTTGACACAAAAAGATATGAAATTACAAATTTTATACAGCGAAATGACTAAAATATTAATGAGAAAAGTGCTATCAGATCCATTTTAGTTTTGCCTATATACCGTGCCTTCAAATACCTACTTTCCGCATTAGAGACGGCCATGCTTTTTTTTTAATGGTTGGTGACAGTGCATAATTTTAATAGTTTGGTTATGTCATATAAATAATAATAGGCGTCTATAATTTGAATTTAAGTATGACAACTGTCAGAATTTGAAGTTTTCAAAAAATTAGCATGTACACCAACATTGATTAAAAACTTCAAAAACAGCCTACTCTAATGCGAAAAGTATTTGACGGCACGGTATTAGACAATTACCTTAAAATATGATTTATATTATTATTACTAGGTGACAGACGAATCAAATTCCAATGTAATGACAATTGTTTTGTAACTATTCAATTTACTAAAGTAAATATTCCAGTCTAATTCAACAATTACTTCTACTAAATAGTTTGATTGTCAGTAGAAAGTTTGAAGTATGGGCAGCGTTCAATCATTTAATGCGATATGTTTGAAAATACACCATTAAATCAAATTGTTAATCAAACATTCTGATGATGGTTGATGATGATCGCGTCCCAGGCTGGTGGCTCTTATTTCGATGGATTGGTTGTAATCATGAACTACCTTTTTGTGTTATTTTTCCTTAAATACTTAATAAAAATCACAAAATGATCCAACAATTACAAATTATATTCTTTTTACAGTGTGTGTAAGCAAAATGTTTACACAGATATTCCAACGTCGGTCAGTATTATTTTTGGTTATTGTTTTTAGTTCAACTACCAGCGTCACTACTAAATATTTAAATTATAATAGGATCGTCTCAGCAACCGACATAGCCAGAGCACGATCTACAGGCGACGACTCAATGCCACTGCAAACTCACTTTGACAGGAACAATTTCAGAGCAGACAAATGAAACTAATTATTAATATGGAAGCCAGTTATAAATTCACTATTATAAATAAAAGTAATAAGTCATACTTATTCTATACCAACATTTTATTTAAAACTTGATTCTTCTGTGTAATGGGCATGCATTGTTCACAAATTTGCATTATAACAAAAGGTATGTCAAAAGTATGTTTGCGGGCTATGATAATTGGCAGGTTAAATTATGCAAAATTAAAATAAATCTGATATTACATTTTCAATAATGATTTAGTCCTTTCATTGTGTAAAACTAATAAAACTATGAATCTTTTAGTGTCAAGTCTTAGTATTACGCTAAATAGCATCTAAATTTCAAACTCCAACAACGAAAAGTCAGACTGACGTTAAGATGCTTTAAATTGTCGTTCCACCTGTCACCGTGATAGTACTTCGTGGACAAAAATATACGTCTATACAAGGTGTGCCAAAAGTTTAGAAAATCAAAAATGATTTTTTTTGCGTTTTACAGCGAACTATAATAAAACTGTAAGCGGACGCGAAAAGCGATTCAAGCTCGAAGAGATTGATGGACAGCTAGTTGAATTTATAATTACACACCACTTAGCAATCGGAACAGACGATATACATTTTCGCTTCTGCTTTTGCATCGTGCAACACAGCAGCCAGTCATTGTCACAATAAATACAAACGTTTCTTACTATGTATAACACCAATTATAACACATTACATATAAATAAGCGACCAACGAGCGATTTCGTGATTTCGTGTTTTTACAGTAATAATATGACAGCAGACAAACGGTCATTTTGTCTCCAAAATATATCTTTCTCTCTCTTACTCATGGTCCTTACCAATTGCGGTACTTTGTTAGATATAGTGACTTTAGGCACGTGAGATGCACATGCCATCTATAGAGTTTTTCCCCAACTGCAACATAAAGTTGTGTCTGTGTCTGTGGAGTTCCATTAAAGAGAATACCCCCTGGTTATGCACTGATGTAGTATTTGTTTTTGTACGTCCGGTTCTCACACTTCGCACAAACATCTGGAATGGAGTAAATACAAAAACAAATACGCCACTTTATTTTTAGCGGCCATTTACTATTATTTATGGTAATAAGTAACTATACTATGGAATGTAAAATAATGTATAATACATAATGTAAATGCAATTATGTCCAAATAGTACACACGTCACGTTTTATTGTTATATAAATTCTTTGGAGTTTTCGAACAATGCCTTTCTGTTATTTCTGTTATGACGTTTTCCTGCTAACCTGTAACGTTGTTAGTATGAACTAAACTTTATTATTATTATTATTATTTATTAGTAATCATTCCAAAGTTCTTTAAAGTTTCATGCCATATTTCTATATTTATTTGCAGTACATTTTTATTAGGAGCTGCAATTCTCAAGTCGTCGGCATACAAAAATTCCTTGACTAGGTTGGAGATTTCTGGACTAAATAATCCTTTGTTAGATTATTGGCGGCATTTCTTGCAATATCGTCCATAACAGTTATGAAGAGAAGAAGACTCAGAATTCCGTTCTGTCTTACTCCTTTAAGTGTGATATTGCTTCTTGTATATGTGCTTTCACTTCTTATTATATTGCTCGTGTAAGCGCTTTTTCATTTGAAAAGCTGCATTTGGAAACCATTAAACAAGCCCAGTCTACAGCAAATAAATCTAAAAAAAATAGCATAAAAAAGAACTCTCAAAAATGCCTCACGAGGAATAGTAAAAAAATACAACAGCACGTTAAGTAGTGAGGAAAATGATGAGCCTCAGATTTGCATCGATGAGGAGTTAGATAAATTGGAGGAAGGAAATATTGAAGTGTGCTATTTGTGGGAATTCGGTGTGAATAAAGTTTAGTACTGTTGTATGGACCACATGCACATAGACTATGCAGTGGAAAAGATAACTTCAACAACTAACTATATTTGTAATTATTGTGAATAATATTTTTCGTTTTTATTACAGTTAAAATCATAATTAATTTTCTTTCATGTTAAAAAGATCAGTGTTACGTTTGAAATGTAAAGGATTTATTAATAAATACAACTTTTTGTATTTTTCTAACTATATTTTACTAGCCCAAGAGCCTTAAGCTCATATCTTCTTTAGTATTTGAGCAAAATTTATGTGACAAAAAGCAGAATGTAGAGAATAAAATTGAAAATACGATCTTGAGATCTTACCATTTGAAACCAATTACTCAATGAAATAGTGCAGTAGAAGCAAAAACCGCACTTACCCAAAATCGTGGGGCAAGTGCGCACCCATAACATGAAAACTAATAAAAAAAATTTTTGTCTCAACTGTTTGACTTAGGCCAAACATTTTTTAATAAACCCGAACGTGTTGATGTACACTGTAACGGAATGATAACTTTATATACCGACAATCAATTCACCACATATCACATGTACAAGCACATATACTTTTCTAGATAATTATTTTTCGATCTACATACCCTTCAGCGAAAACAAAGAAGGAAAAAATAGTTTTTCTAGGACTCAATATAGGATCTATTCAACAACGCCGATCAAAGACGATGTCGCACATGATCTCCATACCACCACTACCTCCAAGTAGTTTTTATGAATGTGCTATAATAGATACAGAATACCAAGTGTCTGTAAGTATTACTTAAATTTTGTTAATTAGTTAATATTAAAATTTTATGTTGTTTAATCTATAATAAAACCACTAACACTTTGAGACATCTTTGGTCTAAATTAAAGTCAAAAACAGCCAAAGAATTACAAACGCATATTATTTATAAAATTCCTTGCTGAGAATGTCCTGGTGTTTACATAGGGTAAACCATGCAACACCGTAAAAACAGAATTAACGGACATAAGTTTAGCTACCTGCACCCTGAAAAACATACCACTATGACATTCGATTTTAAACAGGTGAAAATTCTTGACAAAGTATATAATCATAAAGCTAGGGATGTATTAAAATTGATCCATATTAGAAAACAAAAAATGTCCATTAATGATCGTGGAGACACCGCGAACTTATCAAATTTCTATCATGCAATCATATAATTTTATATATAAAAAAATCTTATGAAACTTATTCATATGTCTGATTGTAGTTAAAAAGTGAAATATAAAAACCTATAGTATAACCTTTTACACTAGTAATTTGATATTTGATACATACTGTCAATTTACACGTTTTGATATCTGTTATAATGATGTTATATTTCTTTTATTATTTTTAATTTATACCAATATACAACACAACCGGCTGTTTTTAGTCTTGGTTTTTTAATTTGTGCTATTGCGGTATGCGTTTAATGCAGTGGCGGCTCGGGGTGGTTCACATAGGGAGTGCATAATTTCAAAATTAAAAAGTATAATACAAGAACCGACATACTGTTCCAGACAGGTACTGTTCATTGTACAGTTTGTTTTGAGGGAATAATAAATATAACACTACAGTTTGATTACATCTGACGATAAACGAAGTCCATTTTGCGTGTCTTTAACTTGCAGAACAGTTCTATCACTTTTTCATTAACATTTGGGAAATCATTTATAAATTCAATTAAAAACCGGTGCTGCTTCGATGTGATCTCTGAGCGATTTATCTAATTCTGCCGTAAAATTTATCAATTCCCGAAAAATGCCCTTGGTATTCGACGTTTGCCGTTCATCATAACCCCGAAGTGCCAGTTCAAACGCGCCACAAAATCTAATGCAATTTATTATTAAATTTAACACATGCCTATTTTTTGTTACCTGTTCATTGTGTTGTTGAACTGCTTTTCTATATGATGATCTAAAACATTCTGAATGTTATTTTTTCCTAACATTCTTAGACTAAATATATTTTTCAAATGCCCTTCGAAATTTTCATGTTTCGTAATTTTAGCGCCAAGATGAATTAAGTCTTTTATTCCGTTCTTTGACCAAGACGGTTCACCACCAAACAAAAGACACGGAAAACAAAACAAAGTATTTTTAATTTCACACCCACAAATCCAGTCATTTTTCTGATAAATATTCATTTTGAATTTTCTTATAACGTCTTTACCTTTAACAGATTGTTTATTTTCTAAACATAATTGAGGCATCGGCCGTTTAAGATTTTTATTGCGATTTTTTCATCATACGTTAACCGCGAAAACGTGTTATTCTGTATCGCAGACACGAAATTCATCTTACAACAGCGTTGAGGAGACGGGAATCTTGCTCACATGCTATGTATTATACGATATGGAACTAGAACAAAATACAGTTCTCCCCACCTTCAATGTAATGTTTAATGGCTTAACGCAGCAACAGTAGCGCTTTGCTCATGGGTATGTTTCTCTCGGTGGAAGGGGTCTTTACATCCGTGCGCTGTTAGTCGTCATTATATCTGTGACGACGATCGGTGCATGTAGGTTGTTTCGCGTGCTGTACACGCCACGTTCCTGTTCAATAACTATGAATACGTAATAAATAAATACTTTCACAGTTAGTCGCCGCTTGGTTTGTTTTGTTTCAAAATTCCAGGGGGTGCAATTGCTCACTTGCTCTCATTAAAGAGCCGCCACTGGTTTAATGTAAGTCCCTTTTATTTTACTTTGATAATTTTTTGTTTTGCAGTTTATATATGTTTTGAGAAAGATGTGAATTAAACATCGAAACGTTACAAACAATCATTCTTTTATTTTAATGTAATTTTTACCACAATACCCAAGAACATATATTTATTATATATACATATATATATATAAAAATGTATTGAAAAATTATATATACACAGGCTGAGTTATTTCCGCGGGTAAGGCAGATTGTGACCTTATGAGAAAAGATATTTTGATACGGTTTTCTACCTAAGATAGCTAGAAAACGCTCATTAGGAGCACGTTTTAAAATTATTTTGTTTTATACAGAGTGTTCCATAACTTGGTGGCTGACCATAGTTATAGTTTTTTAAACGGAACATCCTATATATTATTACATTTTTGTGTTCCCCGTATAATTCTTAGTGAAAAATTTATGGGATAGTATAGGTCTAAAACTTAAGGTTTTCGACTTATTACCTTTTTTCTAAAAAATTCAATGTTTTATAAAATTATATTCCTCGAAACGACTTATTGGATGGACACAATATTTGGTAGCATTTTTCGTAATAAAAGGTCCTAATACAAACATATACTCCATTTTTTTGCAATTACTAATTGAAATTGAATAAACTGGATTAATGTTACATAACATATTTTTTCATAAAAGTGAATTTTTTCAAATGGAATGAATTGATTACCAAATTTCCCACCAAAACGATGTAGGATGTTATTATTTTAAAAGTGGCCATTACTGAGCTATTGTCATTTTTTGATATAATTTTGCCAACATTATGTTTTTTATTTGAACATGGTATAGTGAGCCATGATATTTGCCGCGAAATTGACAATTGAATGGATGACATTTAATAACTTGTTTTTCAGTTGTCAAACCTGATTTTATGACGACTTTTTCTAAACTCGAGCTTAGAGATACGATTTTTATATGTATTGGTAATGACAAAAAATGGATATATCTTATGTAGAATATAGCTATTAATTTAAAGAATATGTCGAATATGACACAATAAACACATTTTAAAACAAACAAATAATAACTTGATTTTAGTAGGTGTAGAAACATTAACTGTTACGTGAAAGTAATTACTGGAACAGAAAATATAAAATAAGCTCTCCAGGGTAATTCGTATATGAATAAATGTATGAATGCACATCTACACCAAGCTGGCATTGCAAACAACAACGTACATACAGCTGTTTAGATCTTACATAGATCTCATCAGTGTACGAGCGTGCTGTTCACAATGCCCTACAAACTTGCACTACCTGCACATATAGCCGACTTACGTACCAAATGCATATGAGAGATTGCCAGGGGAATCTCTCATAGGAAGAAAATCGTTTCGAAATATCTTTTCTCATAAGGTCACAATTTGCACTACCCGCGGAGTTGACTCACCTGTATATAAATAAAGACATATATACAATATACTTTTACAATAATACTATGATTGATTATAATCTATGACATGTTTCTTTTCAAAAATGTCAGTTAGAATGTGTCGCTCCTGGTTGCCAAACAAATTTAGAGGCATTCATACCAATAACTATTGGAGCAATACCATTTACTACGGAGACTACGGTGGGAGATTCTTCACCGCCAAGTTATGGGGAAGCTGTTGAAAGTTACGCCAATAACGAAACCATTGGTTGGGAAGGAAATGTAATCCCGAGCGCACCAGGTATATTTTGTAATGACATGAATAGAAGAGCAAAACAGTACATATACATATATTTCTCAATATTTGCAGTTCCAAGTTTCAGCGAATCAGCGTTTTCCAGAACCAAGTCTATTGAAGCTACGGATGATGGCGAACACAAAACCTACAATAATTACTCACCAACATATCCGATATATAAGTTTGAATATCCGACCCAACAATAAAGTCCATGAACATGATAGTGTCCACCGTTGCTGTCGATGCATTGTTGTAGCCGATTTCTGAAGTGCAAGTGGAGTCTCTCCAGCATAGCAACCGGTATGTTGGCTATTTTATGACGAATATTGGTTTTTAATGTTTCCAGAGTTGCAGGACGGTTGTTATAGACTTTAGATTTGAGGTAGCTCCATAAAAAAGTCAAATAGGGCTAAATCTGGCGATCGTGCGGGCCACGAGATGTCACTTCTATTGGAGATAAGTCGTGCTGGAAAATTTTCAGCAGTCGCCCCTTCTTGCTGAAATCACACTTCGCCAATAGCAATATTATGAGGAGCTGGCAGAAAGAAATTTCCAATCATGGCTACATAACGCTCCGAATTTACTGTTGCCGTGCGATTGTCCTCCTTGAAAAAATACGGCCCAGTGATCCCTACTCTTGATATTGCAGCCCCGATTTAACTCCTTTGCGACTATTTCCTATGGGGCCACCTCAAAGCTGAGGTCTACAAACATTGCCTTAACAACCTACAAGCTTTGAAAGACGCACTACACCAGAAAATAGGTCGCATACCGCGAGACTTGCTTGAGAATGTGCTGCGGAACTTCAATATCCGGTTACAACAGTGTATTGATAATGAGGGCCATCATTTGCAGGATATTTTGTTTAAAACCTGATGAAATAAACTTCCAATGTTGCTATTTTGTAACCAAAAAAAAATTTTCAACCTTTCTCTTGGGGATGTTTTCCTGCCCCAGCCTGTACTTAAATCATTTTGATGTGAATTAAAATAAGCAATAGGATAACATATGTACGTTTTTATAAATAAAAGCTCATTAAAATATCTTAAATGTGTAACTTTATTAGTAAAGTAGTAGTAATTGGACCAAACTTTATATAGAAGCGTCAATTTTTACTTTCTTATATATAGTACGTATAAGAAAAAAATTTTCGACTTTGAGATTTTTGCAGATGCCCACATCTTGATGTCCCCTAATACCAAAAAAGTGTTCTTTAAGAAATCTCCCCCCACTCTCTCTCTCTCTCTCTCTCTCTCTCTCTCTCTCTCTCTCTCTCTCTCTCTCTCTCTCTCTCTCTCTCTCTCTCTCTCTCTCTCTCTCTGTGTGTGTGTGTGTGTCAGTCTGTCTAGATCAGGGCTGCCCAACCCGCGGCCCAAGGCAAGTATCAATGTGGCCCGAAAATATTTAAAGTTACTGAAGCTAAAGGTCTTACATTTCAACAAAAGTTTTTTTAGCAACGTTACAACTCAAACAGAATCATTTGTGAAGGCTAGTTATGTAGTCGCAAATTTAATCGCTAAAAAATCGAAACCATTTTCTGATGGCGAATTTATTAAGGAATGCATGGAAAGCGTGGCAGATATAATTTGTTCAGACAAGAAGGTGATATTTCTAAAATCAGTTTGGGAAATCTATAGAAATGGATTTGAAAAGTAGAGCCTGTGGTTTTAAATTTTATTCTTTGGCCATGGATGAAAGTACTGATGCTACTGATACAGCTCAATTTGCCATTTTTATTAGAGGTATTAATGACGAATATAGAGTAACTGAAGAAATGGCTTCTTTAGTGCCATTAAAAGACTCGACAAAATCAATAGATTTATATGAAGCAGTGAAAAAAACGTTAACGCGGTTTTCTTTGTCTCTTTCGAATATATCTGGGGTAGTTACGGATGGCGCCCCAGCTATGATCGGTAAAAAAGAGGGGCTTGTAAATATAATAGAAGACGACGCCATTTCTGTCGAAAACTCTCGTTTGATGAAGTACCATTGTATAATACACCAAGAAAATGTATGCGGAAAAGCTTTAAAAATGGGTCATGTTATGCAAATCGTCGTCAAGACTGTAAATTTTATAAGATCCCGGGGATTGAATCATCGCCGATTCAAGGAATTTCTCAAAAATGTTGATGCTGAGTATGGCGATATCGCATACTTTACAGAAGTAAGGTGGCTCAGTCGAGGACAAATGCCAAAAAGATTTTATGACGTACTTAATGAAATCAAATCTTTTATGACATGGAAAGCTAAATCTGTGCCAGAATTTGACGATGCCGAGTGGCTTACAGATTTAGCATTTTTGGTAGATTTGACTGCTCATTTAAATGACTTAAACATGCGCCTTCAAGGCAAAAACCAACTTATCAGTACGATGTTTCAAACAATAAACGCTTTCCAGGTAAAACTAAAATTATGGCAGGCCCAATTAAATGCAAACAACTTTTTGCATTTCAGCACGTTGTCCACACATATTCCCAAAAATGGGAAAAAATATGCGGGCTTATAAACTAATAAATTTTAAATGACTTAAACATGAAATCTATATATTTTAATAACTTAATTAATTATTCGAAAATAATGTTTCACCAAGAAATAAATATCTGCGAAGTCAACCAATGAAAAAAAAAATATATATACATATTTTAAGTTTTTTTTTTTACTCGTCAGCTATGGTATCATACTTGTGGCCCAAAACACCATGCCCTTTTCCAATGTGTCCCAGGGAAACAAAAAGGTTGGACACCCCTGGTCTAGGTGTAGGCTAAAAGTATCAATACCAAACTTTATATTCACGAGTATAAAGTATCAATACCAAACTTTATATTGTTGCGTTTTCGGGTTCGAAATAAACAACTCGTGCAATTATTTATTTAAAACAGTCTGTATATTTATGTAACTTAAAATTATATAACAATGTAAAATATAAAACTAAAGTATCACACTTAAACTACTATTAATAAATTAAAATTAACACTTGTATTTATTTACTACTACTAATATGTCCGTATTTATCTACATAACAGTTCTATTTATATCACACGGCACTACTATATTTATTTTTACCGAACGACTTATATTTATCTCTTATATTTATTTTTTAGGCGCGTCGGCTATTTCTTACGGACTTTCTTACTCTGGGATTACTCCGCAAAATTACTCTTTCCGCAATTGATCCCTATATATATATCTGCATAAAAAGTTCTCGAAAAGTACTAGTAAATTCCGTAATATGCCAGGGGAAATCTAGACTTTTCTTTGCTTATGCCGTACATTTAAATTAGATGATATATTTACGACTTGTTTACATATCGTTTTTTTTTACGACGTGTCGAGATGATTTATGGTCCCTGTTTTTCTTTAACGTCGCTCGGAAGTCTCCTACATATTTCGTTACAATATTCACGAGTATAATATTCCTTTTGAAATCTGATTAGATTTTCAGTATATTCTTATACGTACTACGTATAAGAAAAACATTTTCGACTTTGAGATTTTTGCAGATGTCCACATCTTGGTGTCCCCTGATACCAAAAAAGTGTTCTTTAAGAAATCTCCCCCCCTCTCTCCCCTCTCCCCCCTCTCCCCTCTCTCCCCTCTCTCCCCTCTCCCCCTCTCTCCCCCTCTCCCTCTCTCTCTCTCCCTCTCTCTCTGTGTGTGTGTGTCAGTCTGTCTAGGTGTAGGCTAAAAGTATCAATACCAAACTTTATATTCACGAGTATAATATTCCTTTTGAAATCTGATTAGATTTTCAGTAAAATCGGTAGACTGGAAGTAGTAGCTTATTTTAGTAAAAAAATGAAAATTTACTAATGTTTCAACTACCAAGTCTAGACAAATTTATGGAGAATAAAAAAGTACGAAAAAATTAATTTTAGAGAGATTGTATAACAAAAGGTTTTTAAAACTCCTACTGGAAGTAGCTCCTTTTGGCTTACTGAAAAGCAGTTTTTTCACACATCTACCAAATTAAGTAATCTATACAGATTTAGAATACAAACAGTATTTAGAGCTAGATTTGGAACAAATTTTGTATAAAAGAAATTTTAAAATGCGAACCGGAAGTAATACTTGTATTTCAAAGAAAAAAACACAACGACCTACTTTTCTACGCAGTCATACCTCCTTCGCCCCCCCCCTTCATATGAGAGTTACAGCAGTCAAACCGATATACTTATCAATTCCAAATTTGGTATTTACGAGTATAATCTCTCTTTTGAGATCTGATTAGATTTTTAGTAAATCAGCAGACCGGAAGTAGTAGTTTTCTTCTGTGAAAAATTGAATTTTTGCCAATATTACGTCAACTACTAAGTTTAAATAAATTTATAAAGAAGGCATATGTACCTACTCAAAATTAAATTTGAGATGAATTTTATTAAAAAGGTTTTTCGAAATTCTTACCGGAAATAGGTCTTTTACTCTTATCGAAAATCAGTTTTTTGCGAATATTTTGCAAGTCATGCTTTTTAGACAGGTACATTACGAGTATAAAAGTATTTAGAACTTAACATTCAATGTCTTTTGTATACAAAATTCAAAAATCTGACCGACAGTAACACTTTTACTCTTATCGAATAGCGATTTTTGCAAATATGTCGTAAATTATGCATTCTATATATATTTATCAAGAGTACAAAGATATTTAGAGCTGGATTTGGAATATTTGTTGTATAAATGAAATTTCAAAATTCTGACCGGAAGTAACACTTTTAGCGAGTAGCACTTTCTTTCGAATATCTCGCAAAGTATGCATTCTACTTATTAAGATAATAGAAGCATTATAGGATTTTGAATAATTTTTATATAAGAAAACTCTTGAAATGTGGACTTGAAGTAACACACTTACTCACATTTTTCTAAGAAGATAAAAGTATTTACAACAATTTTGTAATATTTGAAACGCTCATACGTATAATAAAGTCGTGTGGTGGCCACACCTCATTATTTACATATAATATTTATATTACAGTTATGGGATAGTGATAACTTGATACACTGTTCTTTTAATTACTGCCATGCATAAATATTGTTCTGTATGAATGAATTTACTCGAACAACTGAGAAGTTATGAATGTTATTTGAATATATTTGTCAATAATAATTTAATTTACGAACATTGATGTGACTTGCAAAAAGATATTTGCCTAATCTTGATGTTTGAAAAACTAAAATTGATCTGCTAAAGGTGTGAAATTTTATGTGTGTTGGTTGTTGCGTTTATCAATTAAATATGTGAAATTCATATTGTCCGAGCATCATATAAACCCAGCATAATGTATTGGGAAATTCGGCTGGAATGCAACTACAGACACGTGTTTCGGTGCAGTATAGCCGAGGAATAACACAGGAAAACCTTGGATATGAACAGGCAGCAGTCAGAAACCATCAGGCGACAGACTACCAATTATGGTTTTAATTGGAGTCTCCTGGACACCCCGAGGATTCATCCAACGTTGCTACCAGGCAGGCATTATCTACTTGCATGCCATCCGAAACCAATAATATAGTAAATTAAAGAAAGTTAATGCGAATGAATATAAACAGTAAAACAAAGATATCGGGCAATTCTGTTGAAATGCAACCGCAGCTACGTGTTTCCGACTCTCTAATCTTCGTCAGTACGGTGTAGACAATAAATGAGGCAAAAGAAACTTGGATATGAACAGGCAGGAGTAGGAAACCATCAGGCAACAGACTACCAATTGTTTCTTTAGTCGGAGTCTCCTGGATACTCTTCCGACCTTTGCACTGAGGCTTAATCTCGACAGAAATCTATGGCTGAAAATATAATTGGTTATTCTTTCTCCTTTCTATCCTAATTAATTTAAAACGTATAGTAACATGCACTAATTCAGATATCATTTAAATATGTACATACGTGTTTATGTAATAGGTACTTATACGTTATACAAACACGTCCATCTAAGTTATGTTGCCTAACTTTCCGATACTCGTATATTAATATCTAACATATATAAAATGACCTTGAATGTTATAAATATTATGTAGTTGTGGTTTTCGCCTATCGATGTATTCTAGCGTTGTATAATCTTAAAATCACTCGGAATGAGTCTTCTGTGTCTAATACATGAGAAGGAATTAATGGAATATATTTTGATCAAGTGGAGATCATGAAAACGTGTTCCCTTAAGCAAAGGCAATCCCATACTCATTTACATTGTACCGACTCGACGCGTATGTAATATTTGCGTATACTCGTTGAGTTTCGACATACGAATTATATTGAACATCCCGCATTAATATACTGGGAATTTTTAATGCGTATGCATACGAATGAATGGATCACCGTAAAAAAGTAAAAAACAGATTACATTTTATCAGCAATAAACAGATTTATATATCAATACTACGGTAAATTTTCATTTATGTTTTAACGTAGAAATATCGCTGAAAGTGTTTTAATAAAAAAATAAAACATGTCAGAAGAATACTGCCGCATTATTTTCGACAATCCTCAAAATACGTATTTTGCCGGACAAACTGTCTCTGGTAAAGTTGAGATCGGACTACAAGAGCCAAAACAAATCAAAGGTATGTTGACAATTTTTTATATTTTCTTCCCCAGTTATGTTTACTTAAAATAGGAACGAAGTTTCCCAAGTAACGCCTCACACTTTTTAAGCTGACCAACAATTAGAAATATCAGGAATACTGCATTGTCTCTTACAAAAAGATCGACAGGGATGAAATATTTTCTTTGATTTTCTTTGCCTCCCATACCAATAGAAATGTTCCGTAATTTGGAATGAATTGGGTTAAATTTTTTAGATATTAGAATAATTTACCCATTTGATCAATTTGCATGTGTATTTTACCCGGATAAATTGAACGTTCAAGTGTGTTACTTTGTGAAAAAGTAATTCAGCGATGTCTGTTAAACGTGCTCTAAAAAAGGCTTACTTCGTTTAATTAATTGGACACTTATATACTCCCCAAGTTGCCTTTCATGAGGCAAGTATTACTAGTATTACTTAATAAGATGCCTGAAGTCAAGCTTAGTTTACATGAAAGTGCTTCATTTAACTATTAAAGAAACGAGGAAGAGCAAGAGGTAAAAAAGCGGAAGTGAGTTCATGATGCACAGATGAAAAGGGAAAGTAATGGAGAATTTGCAACCTTATATTATAAAGAGTTGATAGAAGAAAATTCTTTAAGTATTTTAGAATATCTGAATATTGTTTTAACATATTGCTTAGTCAACCAAAAATACATTTATAGAAACAAGATACACCTACGAGGAAAGAATAGAACAGGAGAGATGATAAACTGGTGGGAAAATAGGTATTATTTAGACGGAAGTTACTAGCTCTAAGGTAGGTCAGTTATGACAATATTGACCAAACATAATTTATAAAATGAGTATTTTGAATAACTTGTCATATATCCGGTATGTTTGATTATGTGTTCAGTGGCGTAACATACATATTCTAGGAATGTTCTTTTAATGTTTTCTTTAATACAGTTAGAATAAATGTTACTATATTAAAAAGATACAAGGATTGAAAAAATAATGCACTCATGATATTACTTTAATTATTATTGGACTAAGAACCTATTTTAAATTATTTTCGAGAAAATATGAAGTGTACATATGCCCTCTACAAAATATTTATGCACGCCTATGTATGCGGCGGCCATATTGAGTTACCACTTTGGACAAATATTATTATTAAGGAGTCTCTCTCCTGTTCTATTCTTTCCTCTTAGAGATACACACTTTAACGACGAGAGAGAGGTTGGCAGTTTGTTTGAGGTAAGTGAAAAATAAAACAAATACATTTGATGTAAATATTATGAAGCGAATGTTGTTCTTGCAGCATTTTCATTTCATACTTTTGTACTGTATTAAAAATTTCTGATTTTTACCTTATATTTCGTAAGATAAATAAAGTGAGTTTCGTTTTACTTTCTTATACGTAGTATATTACTTTCTTATACGTAGTATAAGGAAGTATTGTGATGATGAAAATTTTCGACCTCGAGATTTTTGCAGATGTCCACGTTTTGAAGTCCCCTGATACAAAAAAAAGTGGTTTTTAAAAAATGTCTCTCTCTCTCTCTGTGTGTGTGTGTGTGCGTGTGTCTTTGTGTGTGTGTGTGTGACCACGATAGCGGTCAAACCGCTGTAGATATCAATTCCAAATTTTGTATTTACGTGTATAATCTCCCTCTTGAGATCTGATTAGTTTTTCAGTAAAATCGGTAGACCGGAAGTAGCAGTTTACTTCAGCGAAAAAATCGAATTTTGACAATATTTCGTCAACTATTAAGTTTAAACAAATTTATAAAGAATTCATATATACTTAAAATTGAAATTGAAAATAATTTTGCTTAAAAAGTTTTTCGAAATTCCTACCGGAAGTAGGTCCTTTACTCTTATCGAAAATCAGTTTTTTGCGAATATTTCGCAAGTCATGCTTATAGACAAGTACGTTACGGGTATAAAAGTATTTAAAACATAATTTTTAATATCTTTTGTTTAAAAGAAATTTCAAAATTCAGACCGGAAGTACCACTTTTACTCTTATCGGATAACGATTTTTTGCAAATATGTCGTAAGTTATGCATTCTATCTATATTTATCAAGAGTACAAAAGTATTTAGAACTGAATTTACAATATTTTTTGTATATATGAAATTTCAAAATTCAGACCGGAAGTACCACTTTTACTCTTATGGGATAAGGATTTTTTGCAAATATGTCGTAAGTTATGCATTCTATCTATATGTATCAAGCGTACAAAAGTATTTAGAACTGAATTTACAATATTTTTTGTATATATGAAATTTCAAAATTCGGACCGGAAGTAGCACTTTTACTCTTAGCGAGTAGCACTTTTTTGATAATATCTTGCAAAGTATGCATTCTGTAGGGATTTATTAAGAGAATAGAAGTACTTAAAATAGGATTTTGAATAATTTTTGTATAAAAAAATTCTAAAAATTCTATTATTTGAAACGCTCATACGTATAAGAAAGTCGTGTGGTGGCCACACCTCATTTTTTTCATTGTTTTGATTGTTAATTACATACTTCGTAATTTTTGTAATAGTTACTGTTTAATACCGTTCCATTGAATCTACTTCTCCCAATTATCTTGACGTAAGTGTACATTGGATTTTGTTAAGTTTCCATAACATACGCGTACATTTTTAGCTATCATTTATTTAGATCTAGAACATTGTTTATGTTACTTATGTTACTCAGGTATGATATGGAAGAAGGTCGAGAATGGCATCGTGAAACAATGACGAATTGGATTGTCAGTGATTCCGAAATTAACTGGAAAGTCAGTAAAATATCGTTACAGAATGCCAAAAAATTGCACGTACCACGTCACTTAGCATCGCTAAAACATACACAGACATTGGACCCGTTGGAAGCTGCCAATTTTAACGACGAACTCTGTGAAACTTTAATGTCATCTTTCAAATCAGTACCTATGGATAAGTGTCGACGAAATTGTCGATATATTAGGACTCTGTTGGTAAATGTTATAGCTGGTGTACTACATCCAACTATTCCGTATAACGCATATACCGGTCGTGTCAAGTAGCATTAGCCATACGGACTCTCATGCATACGTATGTACGATGTATACGTATGTATATGTATGCCAACCCGGTACGTACTGCCGGCGACGTATATATCATATATACGTACACATTGATTTTCTATGGCTAATGCTACTTGACACAACCGGTATAATAGCATCTCAAGTTATAAACACAGTTGATGAGGAAACATTTGCTAAAATCATTGACGAGAATTTGCACAAAATGCTTCATTCGGACGACTGGTACAAGGAAAAAATACCTTTATTTGTTGGTGACAGTGCCATATATATGTTGAAAACAGACAGACTATTAAAGGAAACATATCCTTATATGCTGCATATTACTTGTATAGCACATGCTCTCCACAGAATCTGATGGGGAATATGGTTGGAAGCTTACTAGTTTTTATGCAGAGAATTACGATTGTTCACAAAATTTCGTGCCATGTTTAATTGACGATGCTCTAAGTATTTCTGAGGGCAAGGAACTAACACAAATCCCAAATTTAAAAAATCAGTTGTACTTCCTTCAGGAACACTTTGGATATTTGCCTAAACTAATCACATATTTTGAAAATCGAAATCTCAAGTTACAAGATGGATTAACCTACAGCCGTCTCTACTTATAAGCCATGAAGCTGGAGATCTGGCAACTGCGCGTGTGGTTCTCATTCTATGTAATTTTCACGTGACCATGTGGATATGATGTGCATGTCACGTTTATTAGCTAAACTTTACGTGAGTTTGAATCAAAAACATTTAAGAAGAAGTATTTACAAAGTTAAAATCAATCTCGCGAAGTACCTATGGGTAAACAATTCATACTTTCGTAAATGTGGCAGATAACATTATTAAACATAACCTCAAAGTGTCAACACGTTCTTTGTAATCATTTGTTTGCCGTTTATAAGTTTGATTACTAGTTTTGTTCAATTTTTTACAACTGTGTGATGTTTTAGATGCCATGATTGTGCTGTCTCTCATTGTGTAAATCGAACTACAACATACACTTGAACAGGAAGATCTACAAACAACCTTTTCATTTTCAAAGGAAAATTAATAACGTAAAAAGTGGTACGAGCAATTAATAGAGAAAATTTCGTCGGCACAGGGAATTCAGTGGTTTGCTGTAAACATTTTGATGAAGGTGAAATACAACGGTTTGAGTCATATAAAGACAAGGAAGGTGAAAGTGTAAAAATGGTTTCAAGTATCGTTATTAATAAATAGTGTATAGTTACAGTTTGCGTTAATAATATCGAATTAGCATCAAATAATCTTATGTCTATAATCTTATCAAATTTGTTAGAAAGATATATCTAGGTAGTTTTTGCAGTGAAAATGATATTAAAAATGTTGAGTATTAATTATGTGTTTTATACTGCTCAAGTCCACGAGTAGACCCACTTGAAGGCAACTAGGCGGTGTTGCCAATTTTAACTTCACGGCTTTTAAATTAACCACATTAGATGTGGCTATCAATAATATCAAAAGTATTCCAAGTGACTTCGGATGTAGCCTTCGGCAAAAGTTAGATGCAGTTTTTAATAGAAATCCAGATTTAATAACATTGCGGCAATTGTGTATAGGAACAATGACACACAATCTAACTACTAAATACGATGAAATAAAAGAATATTTCTAGAGTGCACCTATAACCAGTTGGATGTAGAAAAAACGTTTTCTATCTACAAGGATGTACTTCATTCAAACAGAACAAATCTTACAGAAGAGAACCTTGAGAAAGTATTACTAGTAAATATTGTAAC
The DNA here is from genome assembly GCA_963170755.1 of Amphimallon solstitiale. Taxonomy (NCBI): domain Eukaryota; kingdom Metazoa; phylum Arthropoda; class Insecta; order Coleoptera; family Scarabaeidae; genus Amphimallon; species Amphimallon solstitiale. The sequence goes on from OY720677.1 coordinate 115,160,382, forward strand.
GAAATGAGTTTACATTAAATGAAAGAATCAGATCTCTCGGCGCGATAAAAACGAAATTGTCACACGCACAAAAAAGAGACCATAAATTATCTCTCTCGGCTGGTAAATATCGTAAATGCAGTGAGTCATCTCACAGATGTGCGACGTAAGCAACGAAGGGTCTAGATTACCTCCAGTATATTGCCGAATTTACTAGTACTGTTCGAGAACATTTCATGCATGGTATATAAGGCGACTGAGTCACCGGGATTCAATTCATTACGGGATTCATTGCGGAGAAGTAATCGCGGAGTAATTCGGTAGTCTCGAGTGGTGGAAACGAATAGTGGTAGCCGAATAAATAAATATAGTAGTGTAGTAGTAGTCTTATATAAATAGAACTGTATTTAATATAAATAAATACGGACAGAGATATAAATAATAGTAGTAGTAAATAAATACCTGTGATAATTAAATTGTAGTAGTTTAAGTGTGTTAAGTTAGTTTTATGTTTTTATATTGTTAAATAATTTTGAGTATATAAATATACAGACTGTTTTAAATAAATAATTGCACGAGTTGTTTATTGAAACCCGAAAACGTTACAATTGGTGTCAGTGTGGGATAAACAATATAAAAGTGTAAAATAAATAAATAAATAAATAAATGGCTACCAAACGTTTGGAAGAATTAAAGGTCTCCGAGTTGAGGGCAGAATTGGAAGAAAGGGACGCAGATGCGTCTGGAAAAAAAACAATTCTCCAGGACCGGCTTCGTGACATTTTAATTAATGAAAGTGAGGATCCCGAGAAATATTTGTTTCAAGTACAGCCTGATTTAAGAGTAATAGTGGAAGAAATTAAAAATGAAATTGCAAAACAATTCAAGACTATAGGAGATGCAGTTGAAAAACAATTCAAGACTATAGGAGATGCAGTTGCAAAACAATTCGAGACTGATATGAAGACTATAAAAGAACATTTCAAGACTCTAAATGATGAAATTGCAAATAATTCAAAAGCTTCAAGAAATGAAATTGCAAGTAATTCAAAACAACTCGAGACTACTTTTAAGGAAGACATTCAAGAGAATTCATCGAATGGGAGGCAGGAATTTTCTGAGGCCATCGAGGCCGTGGAACAGAAAGTTGAGGAGCGCGTGTTCGGAATGGGGGACGAGTTTGGGGTTCAGCTTCAGTTGCCAGCGATGAACAACTGCGGTCCCCATGATATCTCAAGCGGAAGCCTGGAGATTGCCCGAACAGCGAAGGTAAAGGTAAAACCTCCCACCTTCGATGGAAAGACGTCATGGATGTCGTACCGGAATCAATTCGAAGCCGCTGCAGGAGCAAATGGGTGGACGTCCCCGAAGAAAGATACTGGTCTGATTGTGTCATTAAGAGGACAGGCCAGTGATGTTCTGCAGACCTTACTTCCAGAAGAGTGTCAAGACTATCCTCAACTAATCAAGCGTCTTGAGATGAAGTATGAGCATGCACACCTGGAACAGGTAGTCGGACGACTGGTGAATCAGGTGCAACCTAAGAGAAGAACGCTCCGATGCTGGAATTGGAAATGGAGTTGGAAATGGAAATGGAGATGTAAATGGGCCATGCGCATAGTAAATGCGCGAAGAAGCCCAAGAAAACCATAGCGGAGCAGCGAAAAATGAAACGGGTCGATGAGAAGAGGCAATCGTCGACTCAGTATCGTAGAGCCTCAAAATCAATAGCGCGAATTGCATCTGTGCAACACCAAATCGCTGATGCTGTTGCAAGAAGACCACGTCCAGGAGACTGCAGGCATAGCAACCGCCTAGAAGAAAAATCGGCCAACACATTCGGAACAATCGTGGTAGACGATCAGTGGCATCCTGACAATTTGCGGATTGGCCAAGAAGCTGATGAAGACCTTGGTTCATTGATGGTTTGGAAGGGAATTGGTCGCGGACCGGCTTGGCAAGAAGTGGCTCCTCATTCACAGGGACTGGAATCCTACTGGGCTCAATGGGACTCTCTGAAGGTAGAGGATCATCTACTCAAGTGTGTTGTGGAGAACCCAAATGGGGAAGACTGCGCCAGTGGATCCTGGCGAAGGTTGAAGGATGTCCACGAGCGAGTACGCCATCACACTCAGGATGCCAGCGACAGGACGAAAAATCGTTACCACGTGCAAGCCGAGAGAGATGGTTACCGAGAAAAGAACCTTGTTTGGTTGTAAAATACTCAACGTCGCCGAGGCCTGTCTCCAAAGCTCCAACAATACTGGGAGGGACCTTGCGAAATACTAGAGCAAATAGTTGACGTCGTTTATCGCATGAGACTAACACCTCATAGTGAGCCAGGGATGGTGTGTTTCAACCAGTTGCCCCATACCATGGACGTGACGGCGGTGAAGTGGCGGATGTGCGACAAATTGCTGGAAAACCTAGAGAGCCAGCTTATGGGAATCCCTTGTCGATTTACGAGGACGTGCACTCGAGCAGGATGTGGGGAGGCTGGCAATTCCGAAACTGGGCTGCGGATTAGACCGTTTGGAATGGAGAACCGTAAGAAACATGCTGGAGGTGGTGTTTCGGCATACTGGTATGGAAATGGTCGTGTGCGGCTGTCGGCCCAATCAGCCCGTTGTGCAGCCTGGGACGGTGGATTGCCATTGCCACAAGACGGCTGGGTGCACCCGTGGGTCCCGGTGTGGATTTCGTCATCCGCCAGCGACAAGAACATGGAATAGTGTGTTTCGGGACGAAACGCAGTTTTTAAGAAGGGGGCAATGTAACGAAATGTGTTTACATTAAATAAAAGAATCAGATCTCTCGGCGCGATAAAAACGAAATTGTCACACGCACAAAAAAGAGACCATAAATTATCTCTCTCGGCTGGCAAATATCGTAAATGCAGTGAGTCATCTCACTGCATGTGCGACGTAAGCAACGAAGGGTCTAGATTACCTCCAGTATATTGCCGAATTTACTAGTACTGTTGGAGAACACTTTATGCATGGTATATAAGGCGACTGAGTCACCGGGATTCAATTCATTATGGGATTCATTGCGGAAAAGTAATCGCGGAGTAATTCGGTAGTCTCGAGTGGTGGAAACGAATAGTGGTAGCCGAATAAATAAATATAGTAGTGCCGTCTTATATAAATAGAACTGTTATATAAATAAATACGGACAGAGATATAAATAATAGTAGTAGTAAATAAATACCTGTGATAATTAAATTGTAGTAGTTTAAGTGTGTTACGTTAGTTTTTATATTTTACATTGTTATATAATATTAAGTATATAAATATACAGACTGTTTTAAATAAATAATTGCACGAGTTGTTTATTGGAACCCGAAAACGTTACAGTATTTTGTAATTCATAGATCACCACACACTTGTTATCCAATTATATAAATAAAATTAAAACCTCTTTAAAAATACAAAATTTCAATAGTGCGCCCGTGAGCGATGAGTCATCAGCCGCTGGTGTCCGGTCTCTACTTATTAGAATAGTTCTTAATTCATCTATAGACAATGCAGTAGACTTTTAACATCAAACGAGATTAATTTAGAGTTACTTGGAATTTTAATATCTTTAGTTTGTGTAATAAATTCTGCGGTATTTCTAACGGGTTTTAGGAAATTAAATTTTATCATTCTGAGAAGTTCTTGATTCAAATATTAAATAAATAATATGATGATGCATTCATATATGAAGCAATCGGCCTAATCAGTATTACTTCTTTATGTAACTTTGATTGTTCGTATAGAATTGAAGCACCTGGATTCATTATGTGGACGTAGTTATTATGAACATTCAATTACTATTAGTAATATTATTGTAATTTGTTCAATTTTCGACTAATATTACTTTTAATTTTATTTTAATAATCTTTAAGGGATACGTATCGAGATCAAAGGTGCCGCACGAGTACGATGGACAGAAAGTGAATCTGATTCAAATAGTGTTGGTGGTTCCCGTGATACTACATATACCGCTAGTGAAGATTACTTCCACTCAGAGAATTATCTTTTCCGTGATGCAAATCGTAAGTTTATGGATACATTTTGAACTCGACTACCCAAATCCTTAGAATTTAACATTTATACCAATAAAGGTGAAATTTCATTAGAAATGACGCTTTGATCAAATAATAGATTTTGCAATTATTTAAAATGTTGTACGCAACACAGGAGCAAAGTAGTATTAAAAAGGGTGCACAATATTGCAATTTCTTGCAGCGATTTATCGCATGTGAACAGTTGCATGAACGTTGCAATTTTTAAGAGTTGCACGGCTGGTTAACACTGATCAGGAAGTACAAGCAATTTTTTAAAAATGCAATTTTTTTTGTGGTGCTCCCAACATGAAATAATTACAAATATGTCATCATTACTTTTAATGTATAGTGATAAATAATAATACATGTGCCTTGGTACATTTCATAAGACAGGTTGGCAGCATAGAAGTAACTAAAAAATCGTATGCAATTTCTTCAGAAAATAGAACACGCTCTAATAAGTGCAACTTTTCACATGCGATAAATTGCTGCAACAAATTGCATAGTGTGAACGGGAATATTCGTGCAACTTTTCATAAAACTTGAATTGCTGCTCCTTCTTTACAGTCTCGACATGAAATGCATGGACATGCAATATCCATGTCTCGACTGCAAAATATTACTTTACTCCCTTGATACATAAACGACTATTTCAGACCTTTCACAAATAATAATATTCATAATTACCATTTGATTTATGCCCAGGACCGTTTTTCCACTAGGTGTTCGGGAATTTATGGGAGTCATTTCATGCCGCACCGTTAATTCTTTAGACCGATTCATACTTGCATCGTTTTGGCAACTGACACAGGCCAAAATATGAAAGAAATACGGCGATTCAATACCGTTACAAATTCCTAACAACCGGAAAACTTTTAGAAAAATAAATTTAAATTCTGTGACTTACATATATACATTTATACATAAAACGTATATGCATATATGCATGTGTTTGGGATACACACATACATTAAGTGCCATTGCCGACAATTAAACGCACAGACACCGGTGTTTCGGCCTTTGAGGCCTCATCAGTGCACGTGGAGACTGTCGACAATGGCTTTAAAACTTAAAACGCTACTTATGTCACTTTTGCGTGGTAGATGCAGTGAGAGTGTCACAGCGATATCTAACACCCAAAAGATGACACAGAAGAAGAGATGGCTTCTGACGGCATATTCTGCTATACAGAGGCCTGTAAGTTAATAGTGTATCCCGTGTAATAGAGCCTTATGTGGCGTCACCAATGAAAACGAAAATGAAAAGTGTACACACATGGATGTTAAAACTAACATCAAGCAGTAAATAAGTACTATACACTGCATCTACCACGCAAAACTGACATAAGTAGCGTTTTAAGTTTTAAAGCCATTGTCGACAGTCTCCACGTGCACTGATGAGGCCTCAAAGGCCGAAACACCGGTGTCTGTGCGTTCGATTGTCGGCAATGGCACTTAATGTACCTATGTGTGTATCCCAAACACATGCATATACGTTTTACGTATAAATGTAAATGTATATATGTAAGTCACAGTATTTAGTTACTGCTTGATGTTAGTTTTAACATCCATGTGTTTACACTTTTCATTTTCGTTTTAAATTTAAATTAATTAATATTTCTGGACCTATAGCTTTTGCTAGTTAAATAGTATTGCATAAGAACCAGTTACAAACTAAATATTATAAATGAAGTTATTAAATATTACTTTTCAATATCCATGTTATATTTAATACTTGGCTATTCTCTATAGTAGGCAATTATTTTAGACAAATTTATGTTGTTTAGAAAAAATTATAACGAACATCTGGTAATTATATGCTAACGAAGCTATCAATAAATGGCAAAATACTAAATTACACCACTGAATATAAAACTAATATCTGCTACTATTACGTTTAAAAAAAATGCATAGAATTATATGATGAGTTTTTTTTTGTATTATCATAATTCTACGTACAATTTAAAAGAAATTTTTCTTAGCAAATTTTGCTAATTTTAGAAGATACATTCACCTTACCCGCTGGCAATCACGTGTACATGTTTTCCTGTCCCCTCGCTACTACTCTGCCTTCATCGCTGGAAGGCTTATATGGGCATATTCGATATGAAGCTGAAGTGGTAGTTGAAAGACCATGGATATGGAATCAAAGAACTAAAGCCGTTTTCACAGTAATTTCGCACTATAATCTTAATATGTTTCCACACTTATTGGTAAGTTTATTTCGTAAATACAGACTTAGTCACCTTAACATCGCTGCGCGATATAAGGCCGTCCACATAACGAGATTTTTCTGATTCTGATAACCTCAAAATATCGATCATTAAATGGCGCCATCTATGCAAAGCATTATAATAGTAGAAATATGACTAAAACCGTAGATCTTCCGCAAAAACTATAGACCTGCCAGGTCTGTTCGACAGGATTTTTGGGGGAGATACCGGCACCCCTCCCCCCACTACTACTGCAGCGACCCACGCCCTGGGAGCCAAGACTTGTTAATAAAAAAATGTTTTGATATTTTTAATCCCGAAAAATGATTCAAAACATTATTAGGTACAGTTTTAGATAAGATAGTGGTTTGAATTTTACATCAAATAATTTCTTTTTTATTTCTTTATTTAAACTTACCTGAAAAACTAGAGCATTTTATCTATTAGAACTGATAAAAGATATCTTTGCCATAAAATGTTAGAAAAAAAGGTAACCTATAGCGCATCATTATGAAAAATCACTGCATAGGAAAACTATAAGTTATGAATTAAACGTTATTTATGTATAACATGTTAACTAACAGAATACTAATGCACTTTAAACATTTTAGTCTCCAGCTATGGTAACTGCTGAAAAATATTTCTGTTGTTGTTGCTGTAAAAGTGGACCATTAACTGCTATATTACGTATTTCAAAATCTGGCTACGTCTGTGGCGAGAAAGTACTCGCAATAATGGAAATAGATAACACATCTAACGTGAATATTGACAAAGTTAATTTAAACGTTCAGCAGGTTAGTTTCATTTGATTATGCAATCATAAATCAGAGAAATACAGAATAGGACCATGTCCTATAATATCACCATTCCATACATGACAATCAATTCACAGTTTTAAAGTTAGGTATAACGGCAAATATCTTGCGATTCTGAAATATATAGATTGCCATTTCCTACATTGTATGCAAATACTAGGTGGTACAAAAATACCCTATCAAAGAAACTCTCATTGCTGGTAATAACGTCTTATGCCATCGCTACTTCGTCATTTAGTAAAAGTAAATAGAAACACGTAAACAGATCATAAATTGTCTTTTAGATGGCCGCGGAATAATTGTGGATATTACATTTACTAACTTACTTACTTACTTATCCGTATGCTCATTTGTCGTTAGGCGTCGAGGCGTTCTGCTTTGCAGAATTTTCTCCATCTTGTCCTATCTTTGGATAATTTTCGAGCATCATTCTAGGTACGTCTTAGGTCTGCCAGCAGCTGCGCTCTGTTTCTCCTCTTGTTCCAGCCAGCCTCCCCTGTTGCTCATTCGTGTGATGTGTCAAAACTAAGTTGTTTTTCTTGGATTTTTACTATTGCTGATATCACACCTAGATTTTGTTGTACCTTGTCATTTCTAATTCTATTCAGTCTGGTTTACCATATATTCTCCTTAAAATCCTCATTTCAGCTTTACAATTTTTATTCTATTATTCACATCTGCCTCTATATCTAATTTGTGGCTGATTATGGGTCCAAGATATTTTAAGTTTTCTGTCACTTTTATTGAATTATGTTATATTTATTTCTTCTTTTTCCTTGGAGACTGTCAATACTTCCGTTCTTCCTCTATTAATATTCATTCCAAAGTTCTTTAAAGTTTCATGCCATATTTCTATATTTCTTTGCAGGTCATTTTTATTAGGAGCTGCAATTATCAAGTCGTCGGCGTACAAAAATTTCTTGGCTATTATAGGTAGGAGATTTATGGCCCCTATATGAATAACCCTTTGTTAGGTTATTGGCGGCTTGTCTTGCAATATCGTCCATAACAGTTATGAAGAGAAGACGACGCAGAATTCCGTCCTGTCTTACTCCTTCCTTTAATTGTGATAATGCTTCTTGTATATGCGCTTTCAGTTTTTATTATATTGCTCGTGTTGGCGCTTTTTCATTTGAAAAGCTGCTTTTGGAAACCATTAAACAGGCCCAGTCTACAACATTTAAATCTAAAAGAAAGAGCATAAAAAATAATTCTCAAAAATGCATCACGAGGAATAGTAAAAAAATACAACAGCACGTTAAGTAGTGAGGAAATTAATGAGTCTCAGATTTGCATCGATGAGGAGTTAGATAAATTGGAGGAAGGAAATATTGAAGTGTGCTATTTGTGGGAATACGGTATAAACGAAGTTTAGTACTGTTGTATGGACCACATGCACATAGACTATGCCGTGGAAAAGATAACTCCAACTATGTACTATATTTGTAATTATTGTGAATAATATTTTTCGTTTTTATTGCAATCAAAATCATAATTAATTTTCTTTCATGTTAAAAAGATCAGAGTTACATTTGAAATGTAAAGGATTTATTAATAAATACAACTTTTTGTATTTCTCTGACTATATTTTACTAGCCCAAGAACCTTAAGCTCATATCTTCTTTAGTATTTGAGCAATATTTATGTGACGAAAAGCAGAATGTAGAGAATAAAATTGAACATACGATCTTGAGATCTTGCCCTTTGAAACCAATTACCCAATGAAATAGTGAAATACAAGCAAAAATCGCACTTACCAAAAATCATGGGAGAAGTGCGCACCCATGACATGAAAACTAATAAAAAAATGTCTTTACCAAACTGTTTGACTTTGGCCAATTTTTTTTAATAAATCCGACCACAGAACCTGTTGATGTAATCACATTGGAACGGTGATATTCGAAATTTTAGTGGATTTTTTTTTTGCAACTAAGTGTACATATATAAGTTTTGTAAGTGCCCACTTAGTTGCAAAAAAAATCCTCTAAAATTTCGAATATCACCGCTCAAATGTGGTTATTAAACACTTTTTGTTGCAACTAAGTGTACCTCGCTAATTAATATTGTTTTTTGTTGAACATATGTGGTAACAATGATACTATAAAACTGAATTTTTGAAAAACGAAGCTGCACTTGCCCCACCTTACCTTGCATGGTCAAATGCAATAAAGTTATTAAAAACTGAACCAACTTTTTGCACCTAACGATAAAAATCAATAGGAATTTAGTAAATAACTAAAATTATAAAACGTTTTTCTTTGAGACACAACCACAATAGATGTTTGCTCAGTTTGAATTGATTGCAATTCATGTGTATGGAATGATAACTTCATATCCCGACAATTGATTTACCACATACGTATCACATGTACAAGCACATGTACTTTTCTAGTTAATTAATTTTCGATCTACATACCCATCAACGAAAACAAAGAAGGAAAAAATAGTTTTTCTTGAAGTCAATGTAGGATCTATTCAACAACGCGGATCAAAGACGATGTCGTACATGATCTCCATACCACCACTACCTCCAAGTAGCTTTAATGAATGTGCTATAATAGATACAGAATACCAAGTGTCTGTAAGTATTACTTAATTTTGTTAATTAATTAATATTAAAATTTTACGTAGTTTTGTCTATAGAAGAAGACACATGTTTCAGACTAGTTAGTCATCGACAGTACGGAGTCGCCAAGGGAAAATCTTTTTGAAGATTATCATGACGGCAGACCGGCATTGCTTTACTTTTCCAAAGTTATTCCACCTTATTACTTGACTACACTGTACTGATGATGACCAACAAGTTTGAAACCCGTATCCACCTTTAGCTAGAAAATTATTCAACAAATAATTTATTTTTTGTTACCTACACCTACACCATTATAGAAACATTTACTTATTACTAATTACAGAAAGCATTGCACTACTAGTTGACTTACTGGCAGCACAAAATTGTGCAGGTGTTTTTACGCAGTGTCAAATAACTACTATTTTAATGAAAGTAGAATTTTGGGCTGGGTAGGTAATTAAAACATAATTATGGGCTAATAACGTTTCGGAATATGTTCATTCCTTCATCAGATGTAAAACAAAATTGACTATTAATTAACTTACAATTGCCACACTAGGAGACAAGATACAGGTTCGACTATATATCTACAATTGTGTTTTAGTTACCTATCCAGCCCAAACGTTTACTTTTATTAAAGTAGTAATTATTTGATACTATATATATAGTATAAGAAAACTTTAGTGACTGTTATAAATTGTAGTACATTCAGCATTAGTTGGGATAGCAGTCAGGGGCAATATAACAAAAGTCCGCTCTTTTGAATTGATTCCTAGCTTTCGGCAGAAGATTTCAAATTGACAAAATAACAATTTTTTTTCTAAAAACAACAACAGTACTTACAAAATTCAGTGAGTAGGAAAACTTGAATCTTATGATAACAGAAATGGAACACTGTTTACACTGATATCATTAATCTTAAAAACCAATAAACGGTAATAATATAATAATTTAAAAACAAAAGGCAAGTGCACCGGCATTTGAATGTCAACGGGGTCAACTCTCTCTTTGCATCGGAATATTTCAAATGCCGTGTGTATATACCGTATGTGTCAATTTTCATTAGGTATAGGGATTCAATGTTTACGTGCGATTTATACGTATACAAATAATACGTGGCAACGTGTCACCCCTACTGTCAGTCACCAATCCCGGCAACAATCGACATCACAACGATTTTCTCCGATCTCCCCACCAGATTTTACATTCAATCTTTAGCTGCGAACACGTTGCGATCTAGTCTGCAATAAAAGCCGTCTTATTACTGGAACGGGAAACATCAAATGGTCGCCGCGAGCTCCTGATCTAGTAGTTTATTATTATTTTCAGAATCCTTTTTTATTTACCTTATTTTTAATTTTATTAGAATTACGCTTTTGTTTGTGTCATGCAGCGTGAACGCAGCTTAATAATTCTATGCATTTACTGAAAGGAAAAAGAAAAACAAATCCTTGCAACTCGAAAATATTATTTCTGAACGCATTACAAACACCCAAGTCAGTGGTCCAACAGTTACTGCTAACTTGAGCTTGTATCGGTAGCGCTGGCATTGGAGAGGAAAGTAGGGGTGCCATGTTGTCACGTATTGCATGAATTAATCGCCTATGGCTAATGAAAATTGACACATGCTATATAGTCAGCCAGTCATGCATGCGTTTCTTATTTGTTATAACATAAATCTGAATTAATTAAGTAGGTATAAATATTACTAAGGTTTGACAGATCTGTTCTTTTGTTCATATTGTGAGGTTCGCTTTGAATGTGAAACATTTCCAAGAACGTGCGTTTGTGGTAATTTCTTTCAATGTCTAAAATTTTTGTTTTCTCGTAATCCATTTCATGTCCGGTCGTACTGACGTGTTGCGTCAGTGCCACAAACGCACGTTCTTGAAAATGTTTCACATTCAAAGCGAAGCTCACAAAATGAACAAAAAAACAGATCTGTCAAACCTTAGTAATATTATTATATATAATTCAAAGAATATGTCGAATATGGCACGATAAACACATTTTAAACCCAAACTATTAATACCTTGATTTTAGTAGGAAACAGAAACATGAACTGTTACGTGAAAGTAATTACTGGAACAGAAATTATAAAATAACCACTCAAGGTATACACACACGAATTAATTCGTATATGAATAAATGTATGAATGTACATCTACACCAAGCTGGCATTGCAAACAACAACATACAGACAGTTGTTTCGATCTTACATAGATCTCATCAGTGTACGAGTGTGCTGTTCACAATGCCGTACAAGCTTGGACTACCTGCATATATAGTCGAATTACGTACCAAATGCCTATGCGAGATTCCCAGGGGAATATCTAATAGCAAGAATAGCACTATTCGCCGTTTCGAAATATCTCATAAAGTCACAATCTACCTTAGCCGTGGAGTTGACTCACCCTATATATAATATACTCTTACAATAATACTATGATTGATTATAATCTATGACATGTTTTTCTTTTCAAAAATGTCAGTTAGAATGTGTCGCCCCTGGTTGCCACACAAATTTAGAGGCATCGATACCAATAACTATTGGAACAATACCATTTACTACGGCGGGAGATTCTTCACCGCCAAGTTATGCGGAAGCTGTTGGAAGTTACGCCAATAACGAAACAATTGGTTGGGCAGGAAATGTAATCCCGAGCGGACCAGGTATATTTTGTAATGACATGAATAAAAGAGCAAAACAGTACATACATATATTTTTCAACATTTGCAGTTCCAAGTTTCAGCGAATCTGCGTTTTCCAGAACCAAGTCCATTGAAGCTACGGAAGATGGCGAACACAAAACCTATAATAATTACTCACCAACATATCCGATATATAAGTTTGAATATCCGACCCAACAATAAAGCCAATGAACATGATATTTTTACGACATGAATAATATGAATTGCCCGACTACCATAGTTAATATTTTTGTATACGAGGCTTAGAGTGGCCCAAAATTTTGAAAAGTTCGAAATCTATAACACATACCCTCTATTTTTTTCATTAGGACCTAAAAACATCCCACCATAAATTTCAGCCAAATTCAAGTACATTGACCCATGCCGATGTGGACTTAAACATTTACCATTCCAAATAACACCCAATTTCACGTGTTTTTGCGTACGAATTTACGCACCCATTTTTATCGAATTATTTTTTTAGTAATATTATATGTTGGGTGAAGTAATGCGCACCTAATTTGATTATATTTATTATATTACCCTTTAGCTTATAAAAATTAAGCGGTCAACATATTTAAGAAACTAAATTGTTTGTATAAACCTTAACATATGTGCTATACTAATGAATAATTTAGAAAGAGTAAATAGTTTAAAATATTTAGGGATAATTATAGATCAGCATTTAAATTTTAAAGAAAATACAAAGCATATTCTAAATAAAATGTCTAAAATAGTATATTAAAATACAAGTTTCATAAGACACGATTTTTGCGCACGCGTTCAAGTTTAGAAAACGAGCCGCTAGGCGAGTTTTCTAAAGAACAAGTGCGCAAAATGTCTTATGAAACGTGTATTTTATACTATTTTTTTCTATTTCGGTTATTAAAAGTTCAAAAAAGCTTAAAATAAGAGACATGTTTTGTTCGAATATTTTAGAAATTTTGCTATTTTGAAGTTGGTTACTCTGATTTTTAAGTAGAACGTTTTAAATATTTGAATATCGGTGGTGCTATATGTAATTGTGTTTAAAATTCAGACTGATTTATACAATAAATTATTTCAAATTATCAACAAAAAGGACGAAATAAATAACTGCACGCCCCCAGAGTTTCGCAAAATAGCAGAAGACAATTTACAAAATCTTTCGTCCACAAACTCTCTACATATTTATCAAAACAAAGTTTTATAACAGTTGTACTATTCAACATGGTAAGTAAATGTCAATAGTAGCATCCGAAAACTTATCATCCAACTCTGCTTAACAATTTATATTGCGAATTAGTAAGTGAAATGTTAGCATGTGTGCTTTTTATTCTTTGTACAATTTTATTGCACATTTTTGTTACTTTAAAGGCTTATATTTTGACATTTAAATACGTTTTGGTTCCATTTTTTTTGTTACCAACTTCAAAAAAATAAAATTAGCGTGCGATAAAGTAATACTTTATGCAACCAAAACGGGTGTCGTAAAGTGAACTTTATAGCACCGGAATAGAAAAAAAGTAGATTATTTAACTAGAATAGGTCAAAGTATGTCAAAATATATATTTAACTGACTATATAAATCGCTAATTGCGGTACAGATGGAATACTGCACAACTCTTCTATTTAAGTGAAGTAATTACGAAACTCAGCAATTGCAAAAAATACAAAATAGTGCAATGAGAGCAATTTTAAAGTGTAGCAAATATACACCAGTTGCATTAATGCTGTGTACATTGAAATTAATGAACGTGCGACAAAGAATAATATACAAAACAATGTTGCTCATTTACATCAGTAAACAAGGTATTACGCCATCGTATATTAGTCAGAAATTGATTTATGTGCATGAAACTCATAAATATATTACAAGAATCATTAATGATTTTTTATGGAAAAAGTAAATAGATCATCAACGGCTAATAATGTTTTTGTTAATGGTCTAAAAATGTTTAACAGCCTACTGTTATTTTCTATTACTATCTGGCTATATCTGACTATATTTTTAACTATTTCTATTATAAAAACTATTAAGCTGTCAATATGTCACTCTATATTTTTTGACAATATCAAAACTAAAACTGACATTCGAAAAGGTCTTTCAACAACAATAACAATTAAATAACAACTAAATAAATGTTCCATTCTTGTCCATTCCAAGGTACGTTCATTTATTAACATTTCTCCCCCTTGAAATCACAAAACATTTTCACCTTCAATTAGGCCAATTGGACAAATCTTTGATACTGATCTTCTGTAGGTCCCTGTATTTGTTTTAATGTCTACCACACGCACTTTCTGGTCTTTTCCTGGATAAACAGCAGTTATTCTTCCTAATGGCCAATTGTTTCTTGGTAACTGATTATCCATCAGTACGACTACTTCACCTACTTCTATATTTCTTGTTTCTTGCAACCATTTGGACCTAGCAGTTAGAGTAGGCAAATATTCCCTTACCCATCTGTGCCAAAATCTGTCTACCAACTGTTGGGCAAATCTCCATTGCTTTCTCAAATCAAATTTTTGTTCAAATATTCCTGGTGGTTTAACAATGCTCGATGTTCCGATCAAAAAATGATTTGGAGTTATACTTTCAAAATCATTTTCATTTGACGACACATAAGTCAGAGGTCTGCTGTTAACTATGTTCTCTGCTTCTACTAAAACTGTCTGTAAAACTTCTAATTTTGGAATTCTTTCCCTTAAAATAATCTTTAGTGTTTGTTTTACTGTTCGTACCATCCTCTCCCAAGCACCTCCCATGTGAGGACTTGCTGGAGCTATAAATTTCCAATCGATATTTTGTGCCAAACAATTTTTCTTAATTTCTTCATCATCTACTTCATTTAAAGCTTTACGCAGTTCTCTGTCTGCTGAACAAAGGTTAGTTCCATTGTCACTCCATATACAAACTGGTTGTCCTCTTCTTGCGATAAATCTTCTTATAGCTAAGATAGCCGAACCTGTATTAAGAGATTCCGCAAGTTCTAAGTGGACAGCTCTGACAGATAAACAAGTGAACAGTACACCATATCTTTTTTCATGTCTTCGGCCTATTACAACATCTATTGGCCCAAAATAATCAATTCCCACAAAAAAGAAAGCTCTTGGGGGTTGTTGTAATCTTTCTAATGGAAGCTGACCCATTTCCGGCATTATAGGCTTTGCTTTCTTAATTTTGCAAAAATTACAGCTATTTATTACTGAGGCTATAAGTTTCCTTGCTTGGGTTATCCAATATTCTTGTCTTATTTCATTAAGAACTAATTGTGTCCCTGCATGTCCATTTCTTTCGTGATATTCCCGTACAAGGAGCCGTGTAAAAGGGTGACTGTGACTTAAAATAATGGGTCGTTTTGTCTCCATCTTTAATTCGGGGCAGTTATCTATTCTTCCTTTTAAGCATATTAGATTATCATTTAAACATGGTGAAAGTGGGAAAAGCTTGCTATCTTTATTAACTGATTTTCCTTTTACTAGTGTCCTATATTCTTGACAAAAGGAGTCTTTTTGTGACTGAAGACACCAAAGTTTTTTCGCATTCTGAATTTCTGAACATGTTAAATATTTTTCTTTATCTGAAAAATATGGTTTCTTTTGGACTTGTCTTATGAATCGGAATACATAGGCTGTGGAATTCAATAGTTTTCTTAAAGATGAAAATTTTGATATGTCAGGTAGGTACGAATTTTTAATATTTTCTTCTGCATGACTTAAAAGGAGTATTTGCGATTCTTCAATGTAATTTTTGCTTAGATGATGCTCAATATTTTCTTCTGGCCAAAAACATGGTGACTGATACAAGAACTCAGGACCTTTTAACCATGGGCTTCCACTTCTAAGATCAGCTTCTTTATCGTCTCTTGTCGCTTCGTCAACTATATTTAATTTCGAAGGTACCCATTTCCATTGTGAAACGTCAGTGTTTTCTAAAATTTCTCCTACTCTGTTACTAACAAAAGACGGTAATTTCTTTGAGTCCGTTCGTAACCAATTTAGAACAGTCGTGGAGTCTGACCAAAATACAATTCTATTTATTTTAAGTGTATGTTGGTGTTGGATTGTTTTTGCCAAACGGCTTGCAAGTACTGCTGCTTGTAGCTCTAAACGGGGTATCGTCAGGGTTTTTAGTGGACATACTTGATTGCGAGACATAACTAATGAAATTTCAATTTTTTCTCCTACTTCAAATCTGAAATAAGCGACTGCTGCAAAGGCTTGTTTACTTGCATCACAAAACAAGTGTAGCTGTATATTTTTTACTTGAAAATAATTGGAAACATAGCATCTTTGAACTGTGAAGGATTTTATTTTCTCCAAACCATTAAGCCAAAGTTTCCATTTTTTATTTTGTGCATCTGAAATCTGATCATCCCATTTTATTCCACTTTTCCAAATATCTTGCATTAAGATTTTCGCTTTCACAATATAATTTCCAAGGATTCCTAATGGGTCAAACAAAGACATGATAACGCTTAACATTTCTCTTTTTGTAGGTATTTTTTTTCCATCTAAAATATTTTGATCTACTTTATGTAAGCTAATGCAAAAGCTTAACACATCTTCTTTTGGTAGCCATCTTAGTCCTAATATTCTTTGGGGTGCAGAATCTTCAAATATTTTTTCTGCCGTACGTAATTCTTCGGGTATATTTTGAAAAACTTCCTCCGAGTTAGAAATCCATCCTCTTAGCTCAAAACCGCCCATCTTATGGATAGCTATTACTTCATTTATTAATTTTGATGCTTTTTCTGGAGATTCTGAACTATCAATGTAGTCATCCATGTAGTGTTGATTAATAATGGCGTCAACAGCTTCAGGGTACACCTTTTCATATTCTAGGGCATTAATATTCTTGATATATTGGGCGCTGTATGGTGATGACACCGCTCCAAAAATCATCACCTGAACAACGTATGTCTCAAAATCGTTTGCCGGGGAATCTCTCCATATAATTCGTTGAGCATGCTGGTCTTCATCATTTATTTCAACCATATGAAACATCTCTCGTATGTCAGCTGAGAAGGCTATGGGCTTTTCTCTAAACTTTGCAATTACGCTGATAAGTGAATTAAGCAAATCTGGACCTTTGTATAAAAAATCATTTAGACATTTTCCTTCGACTTTTGAAGCAGCATCCATAACTAAACGAATTTTACCAGGCTTATTTGGGTTTACTACACCAAAATGAGGTAAGTACCATATTTTTTTGTGAGATTCTTCTTCTTCTTCAATAGATAGTTTTCTAATGTATCCTTTCTCTTTATATTCTTTTATTTTCTGAGAATAAGCTTGTCCGAAATCTTGATCTAAACTCATTTTTCTTTCTATAAACCTAAAGCGTTGAAGTGCTACATTTTTACTGTCGGGAAGTGTTTCTTCTGTATCTTTCCATAACAATCCTGTTTCCCATCTACCATTTTTTCTTCTTGAAATATTTTTTATTAAGTTTTCGGCTTCCTCATCTTCTTTTATTGATTTTGTGTCTTGATATTTTACCCCTAAAGATTCAATTGTAAAAAAATATTTTACCATATCGTGGAGATCTTCACTGTGAGCTTCGTCGTCTCGAACAAGGAAATTTACATAATGGTCTAATCTTCCTTTAAATTGGGCTACATTTCCGTGGACTATCCATCCGAGCTTAGTACGTGACAAGGCTGGGGAATTTTTGGGGCCTTCTATAAGTTCTCTGGTTGTTATCAGTTCCCAATAGTCCTGGCCAATTAGCAGTTTTGGTTTAATACTCTCAATGTTTGGAAAATTAATATGTTCTAAATGTTTCCAGTTGCTTTTAATGCGCCTTGAATCAACATTTTGTATGGGCAAATCTAAATCTTTTGAGGTATATATATTTTCCATTGGGTAAAATTTATCTCTGTCAATATTCGAAATGCTGAAGGACACTTTTCTTGATCTTGACTGTTTTGTTGTATGCTGGTCAGTCCATTTTAAGCGCAGAATAGTTTCTTCTCCGACCAGATTAAGTTCATTTGCCAAACTTTCATCAAGTAGACTGACAGTGGCACCATCATCTAATAGAGCATAAATTTCAATTTCAATTGTTTCTGTTCTTAAAATTACTGGAACAATTTTCAGTAACACTTCTTTTCTATAATTTTGTAATGTATGTCCCACTATATGATTTCCTGTTTCAAAAATATTTTCATTCTGTAAATTTCTTGCATCAGCTCTTGCTCTAGGTTCCGTTTTATTTGTTTTGAAGTGTAGAAGTTTATGGTGAATTTTTTGACAGTCATCAATAGTACACTTTCTTTTATTTCGGCAATTACTAATTCTATGGTAGCTTTTTAGACAACAAAAGCATACCTTATTTTCTTTGACTATTTTCCATTTATCTTCTATTGATTTTTCTATAAATCTTTTGCACATGTCTAAGTTATGATTTTCTTTGCATAAAAGGCATTTATTTTCTTGTTTATTTCCTGCTACAACTAAAGTCCTTTTAAAATTCGGATTTAGCTGTCTTTGTGATGACATGCTTTGAACGTAGCTAGCAGCATTGGCTTTTTCGTTTACCCATTTCTTAAAATCACGAAGTGAGTATTTACCTTTATTGTTCGCAACTTTCTCACCCCATGATAGCTGCATACCAAATGGTAGTTTCTGCATTAAGTCGTCCATTAACTGGGGGCATGACAGGTAGTTTTCCATACTGAGTGATTCAAAAGTCAGGACAAGATTTGATACAGTTTCCGAAAATTGGGTAAGTGCAACAAAATCATTGTTTTTTACGATAGGTAAGTTTTTAGCTTCACTTACCATGTTTCTGACAATAATATCAGGTCTGCCATATTTATTTCGTAGAATATCTATTATATCTGTGGCAGGAACCGACATGGAAATTAACAGACCTTGTACAGATCTAAGGGCATCACCCTTTAGGCTTTTTCTTAGCCTACAAATATTTTCTTCGTCTGATAGTCCTAGAGCTTTTGTTGTGTAGGTGTAATTACTATAAAAGCTTGGCCACTCCTTACCATTTCCCGAAAAAATTGGCAGTTCTTTATCTATTGTCTGTCTAAGGAGAATTTTTTCTAATCTGTCATCTTGACAAAATGTCTCCATTTCTAAATCATTTTTACTAGAATCTACTACATCTCTATGGCTGCTATTACAACTTTCTGTTTTTAAATCATTTTTGTTAGTTTCAAGCCAAGTTTTTACTTTCTGCAAACTACCTTGTTCCTCTTTTTCAAATATATTATTCCTACCTTCAGAGACTTCTTTCAGTCTTCCTCTATTTTCAACAAATTCATTTATTATCGAGTTTCCTTTGCTTAACTGTATTTGTAGTTCTAAATCTAAAAATTCTTTTTCTTTCCGAAGTCTTGCTTCTTCTAATTCTCGCTCAAATTTAAGTCGCCTTTCTTCTAATTGTCGTTGTCTTTCTTCTAAGTCTCGTTTATATTTAAGCTGTTTTTCTTGTAGTTCTATATTAGCTAACTTTTTCTGATGTTCTAACTGTAAACATAGTATTTGACTAGGTAACAATGAAGATTTTTTCGTACCTTTACTGCTTGAGGTAATTGTGCTATTAGGTTTATTTTTACTACTGGTACCTTTGTCATCATTACTTTTCATCATATTTTGCATTAAATGTTTTGAATGGAGTATAGAGGCATTACTGAACCCAAAAAAATCTTCGGTACTCTCTTTCTCATTCCTATTTTGTAAAGTTTCTCCTAAATTTGACGAATTTTTTCTGCTGTCGGACATGACATCATCTGACTTTCTCGATCTATTATCCATAATTCTTCTATCTGTACATCTATAAGGCTGAATAAAGTTCGTCGAAGGACCACAATGTTATTTTCTATTACTATCTGGCTATATCTGACTATATTTTTAACTATTTCTATTATAAAAACTATTAAGCTGTCAATATGTCACTCTATATTTTTTGACAATATCAAAACTAAAACTGACATTCGAAAAGGTCTTTCAACAACAATAACAATTAAATAACAACTAAATAAATGTTCCATTCTTGTCCATTCCAAGGTACGTTCATTTATTAACACCTACCATACGACATAAAACATTGTAATTATATAAATAGGTTTAAGACACAACTGTCATTATATATTTTAGAGAATTGGATATAAATAACTTAAGTGTATGTAAATAGCGTATTGCTAATAAAGATATATTATTATTATACATTATTCGGGGTATTTTCTTCACAATGCCTTTTTAATGCAATCGGGAAACAGTATCCTGTGGTCCATTACGCATTGTAAAATAAATTAATAAATTGTTTTTGTTTGTCATTTTTAATAAGTAGTCCATTATACTCTCCCATCAATTTATCTGCTCTCTCAGCAGTGTCATTAACACAAACCAACTTTCCCAAGGTTTTTTTTGGTTTTGATGAATTCTTGATTTTCATCTCATTTTTAGGGATCTACTAAAAGGCACCCTGTATCAATTCCCAAACGCTTCAATAAATTGATTCCTTCTGGACCCACGATATCGTGTATTGTTTTATCTGCAAGAAGAGTAAAAGACAAAGAAATTATTACTGTTTGCAACTAAATGAATGCAAGATAAAATAGTAGAATAAAATCTTACCCAGAAGTTGATCAACTTGAGAGTCATATATTTAATTTTTTTTCGGCACGTATATCCTCGCCATCGCGTTCTTGTGTTAGACTAGCAACAATCTCGTCGTTTTTCATTTGTCGTGACTTCTCTGATTTTTTGATCAACATCATATCTGTTCCAGCTAAGCACCCAACACAACCTGGTTTTCTTTGATTAATTAAAAACGTCTTATCTTCTTCGATATTGATCATTTTCATTGCGTCTGCATGTTCCATGTCAAAAAGGTTTAACAATTTCAGATCAAAATCTCTCTCCCGTTACGATACCTTTCTCCGTCCTTTGTCGAATTTATTTGAAGTTATTTCCATTCTGGATGCAAGTCATTAATTTCATTACGCAATCGGAACAGCTCTAGTGCGAATTCGAGCTTCTCCCAAAAAATTAAGCATTTCCAAATTGCTAAGTTGGCGCATTCACTAATTTTCAGCTTTACTTGACGCATATTACAAAAGACAACAGAATTGGACGAGCGAACACTGGGTGGTGAGCAGCTGCGGATAAGGTATGTCCGCGGCATACCGAAGACTGTTCCGTTAAACTAGCAGTGCCCAACAGTAACACTATCACCATCTACTACCAGAATGTCCGGGGCTTGCGCACTAAAGTCGATGAGTTTTATATATCTGCTTGTTCAACTGTGTACGACATTATTTGCTTGACTGAGACTTGGTTATCCGAAGAGGTTAGGAGTACTGAATACTTCCCTGCTACTTACTCTGTCTGTAGATCTGAC
Source organism: Amphimallon solstitiale (assembly GCA_963170755.1). NCBI lineage: Eukaryota > Metazoa > Arthropoda > Insecta > Coleoptera > Scarabaeidae > Amphimallon > Amphimallon solstitiale. The sequence goes on from OY720677.1 coordinate 115,182,045, forward strand.
AGAAAGTTTGAAGTTATCGGACGATCGCATGGGGGAGGGGTTCTCTTGGCTGCCAGAAGCTGTTTAGTTGGATCGGGACTGGATCTGTCGGGAATCCATGGGGAATTTCCTTCCATCGACATCGTTGCTTACAAGTTTGCATCTCGTTCTGGGAGTGTTACTATATTCGTATTATATATGTTACTGTGAAAGACCGAAATCTGGTGAATGTCGAGATTCACCGGTGAATGTCAACATTCTCAACGTTGCTTGACGTATGTCCGAAATATTGGTGAAATTTCATTATTTCTAACTTACACCGGCGATTGTCGACATTCAGCATGCACTCATGGTGTATGTTAAAAACATTTTTTTTTTAAATAAAAAAAAACCCCATAGGTCTTTATTTATTAAAATAATATGGGAAAAAGACTTTGTTGAACTCAAAACAAACAGTAGAACATAAAAATATAAAATGAAATATAAAAAATAATAACAATATCTTATTTATTGCAACAACATAAACTACCATGACACTTCGAATTGCACAAAAGTTCCTTGCTTTTACAGCTGCATTTAGTCGTGGAACACTTTCTTTTGCAGTTACAACGTGTGTAGCCTTGCCCTCCACTTTTTGAATTAGCAGAAGCTGCTTCTCTTAGCGACATTTCTTTTGTTGAAACTTCGTCCATGGAAACTAACTTTTCTTTACAAATTACGAACTGATTACGGGTGAAAAGCTGCTTCAAGGTACCATTTTTGTTAGCTAGTCTATAAAAGGCTGAATCCTCTATTCCAACAACAACCGCTAACACATTTCGAGGGTCTGTACGACCACGGTCGACATCAGGGACTTGAATTCTTACGGTATCACCAATTTGGGCAGGAGGAAACTTTTTTTTTGAGGTTCGCAACATTTTTGTTGCTTGAAGTAGAAGACTCTCTTTTGCAGCTACTCTTTTTGAAGAAATTAGCTCGTGTTGTTCAGTCAGTACTTGAGATGAAGATGTGCTAGGTGGCGGATCAGTCAGTGCTTGAGATGAAGACGTGTTAGGTTGCGGGTCAGTCAGTGCTTGAGATGAAGACGTGTTAGGTTGCGAGTCAGTCAGTGCTTGAGATGAAGACGTGTTAGGTTGCGAGTCAGTCAGTGCTTGAGATGAAGACGTGCCAGGTTGCGGATCAGCTCCAATGGTATTTTCATTATCCATGCCTCTTTCAATATGGTCACTACCCAAATTTTCTTCAACATAAGCTTCTAGCTGTTCTTCGGTCTCAATGTTTGCAATTTGCCCGCGGGGGAGTGATGACGATGTTATACCCCTTTTTGGTTTAACGCCAAACAGGGCTTCATAAGGACTCTGGCGTATTCCTTCGTGATAAGTTGTGTTTTTGGCGAATTGGACAAACGGCAAACCTTCTGACCACTTGTTTGAATCATTGTCTTGCATCCATGCAGTTAACATATTTTGTATGTCCTGATTGGCTCTTTCAACTGAGCCTTGTGTTTGACTGTGACGAGGCTTTCCGTGCACTATTTTAACATCTTTCCACATAGCGCATAGTTCAGATATGACTCGATTACTGAACTCTCTACCATTATCCGAATGCAATATAGCGGGAGCACCAAATGTTAAAAAAATTTGGAGAAGGTGATAAGCTACTTCTTCCGCTCTCTTGCTTTTTAAAGGTCGTAACTGGACAAATTTGGTTAAATGATCTTGATATACCAATATAAACTTGTAATCGCCATCCCTGTGTGATTGCAAGTCTATCAAGTCGACTTGACATCTAGAGTTCAATTCGGAACTGACCATTGGTTTCACAACAATACCTTTTTTAGGCGCACTGTGTTTCATTTGACATTGTTTACACAAATTTAAATACAACATTACAACTTCATAAGTAATATTTTTGTATCTAACTTGCAATTCTTTAAGCATTCGTGTTCTTCCTCCATGGCCTGTTCTTATGTGAGTTTCAGAAAGTATTGTAAACAACTCATCATTAGTAACATAATACTGGATATTCGTTTCTCCTGGTTTTAATGGCACAATTAACTTTTCTTCATCACTAACTTTTAAAATGTCAAAACGTTTTAAACGTCTGTAGTCCAAAGGTGTACTACACTTACTTTTAGCAGAAATTACTTCAGAAACGATTTTAGAGTACTTTTCTTGTGAAAAATAAAAACAATTGTCTTCTCGTTTACTTCCAATTAAGGCATGTAACTTTTCAAAAAACTTATCACGATTCACTGTAGTAGCCATTGAATACAAATTATAATTTCTAATAAGAAAATTAAATTAGGTTAGGGAGCGTGCCCGCAGGCTGTCAAACGTTGCGTTAGACTGACGAAGGCAAAGCTAACTGAAACAAGATGCTGGAACCGTCTAAAAACTTGTTGCGACCTGCCGTTTCCGACATTCACCGGACCTCATTTGTGTTTGTCGACATATACCGGTAAAAGTCCGAATCTATAATACAATTAAGAAATGTTCGGACTTTCACCAAGGCATTTGGTATTTGTCGACATCCACCGGCGGATGTTGACATTCACTACTTTCGGTCTTTCACGGTAACATATATACCGCCAGACATTCAACTAATCAATTTTGAATCCTTTTTTGACAGGTTTGAACACCTTGTTAGTAACTTTTCCAATGTGGTCGTGATTGGCGACTTCAATTGTACTCTTTTTGCATCTGGCTCTGTAAATGATTTCAAATCTCAAGTACTTAACAACTTTCTCAATTTTACTAATTTTAAGCAATTCAATTATGTGTGTAATGCCAACGATCGTCTGCTAGATCTTGTTGTGTCTGACATTCGGTGCGTAGTTATGCGAGATGATTCTGCATTTGTTGCGGAGGATGATCACCATCCTGCCCTTTTAATACAACTTGATGCTGGAAGTAGCGGCTGCGCTGGTTTGCCTGGAATTGACTCTAGATGTTACAATTTCAGGAAATGTGATTTCAATGAACTTTACTTGTATCTCTTGAATGTGGATTGGACGATGTTGGATGGGTGTAATGATGTTAATGGGGCTTGTGAAATATTTTATAATACGCTTTATGCGGCACTTGACTTATATGTGCCAAGTTGTACTCGTCACTCGAGAAGCTATCCGAGGTGGTATTCATCTGATTTAATAGCCAATATTAAGTTGAAGTATTACTTTTTCAAGAAATTTAAACGTTACAACTGCCTCTCTTCGTTGGCCAATTTCAAAAATATTCGTCTATTGGTAAAGAGACAATCTCGCGAGGCTTACAGTGCTTACTTGAGTCGGGTTCAGCGCAATGTCTCTCGGAACCCAAAGGAATTTTGGTCATTCCTGAAGGATAAGAGGAAGCACAGCCGTATACCTGGTCGCATGTCTTATAACGGGAACAATTGCGATACGCCACAGGACATACTTAATGGATTTGCGACCTACTTCAGCAGTGTTTTTGGTACCCCCTCTTCTGTTGTTGATCTTCCCATTCTGCAGAATTGCAACTGCAATATTCATTTTGATTGCTTCTCGGAAGATACTATAATCAATGCTATTAATAGCTTGAAAAATGATTTCACTTGTGGACATGACTGTATTCCTGCTTTCTTAGTTAAGGACTGCAAGTTTGTCTTCGTGAGGCCGCTACTCAGAATATTTCAACTCTCTTTGAGTTCTTCTACTTTTCCTGACGTCTGGAAGATTGCCAGAATTACGCCCGTCTTCAAGACTGGTGATCAGACAATTATCACAAACTATAGACCCATTGCAATCCTTTCAAATTTTTCTAAAATTTTTGAACTTTGTATTCATGCAGGTCTTTATCCATTTGTTAGGCAGAATCTGTCGCCGCATCAGCATGGTTTTCTGGATGCTAGATCCACCATTACCAATCTCTGCCACATCACACAATTCATTTCGGATAGCCTGGATGGCAGGGGGCAAGTTGATGTGGTGTATACTGATTTTGCCAAGGCCTTTGATCGTTTGGACCACACTATTCTTGCTACGAAGCTCAGAGCCTTCGGCATCAGTAATGCTCTTGTTAGTCTTCTGATGTCCTATGCTAGTAAACGTTCTCAGTAGGTTTTTTTCAATGGATTATCTTCTTTCACGTATACCGCTACGTCTGGGATCCCGCAGGGTTCTAATCTGGGTCCCTTGATATTCAATATGTTTATTAATGATGTCACTTCAGTGATCAGTTGTGATAAGCTACTCTTCGCGGATGATTTAAAGATTTTTTGTAGTATCTCTTCGATCTCAGACTGTATTCGCATTCAGGCTGACTTGGATAACATCTTCCGTTGGTGTACTACGAATAACTTACCGCTAAATGTAGCGAAGTGTAAATCTATGTCTTTCTCGCGCTGTGCGGAGCCGTGTGCTTTCATCTATAGTTTAAATGGCGCGAATTTGGAACGGGTTCAGACGATGCGGGACTTGGGTGTGATTTTTGACGCGAGACTCACGTTTGTTGACCACATAAACAATGTAACTTCTACTGCTTTGAGAATGCTGAGATTCATCGTCCGCAATTGCAGGTCTTTTACTAATCCTGAATCATTAAAGGCGTTATACTTCTCGTTGGTTAGGTCACGTCTTGAGTATGCTTGTGTGATATGGTATCCACTCTATCACTGTCATATGCGGCAGCTTGAATTGGTTCAGCGCAAGTTTGTTAAATTTCTATGGAGTCGAGTTGACGGAGTTTATCCGTGTAGGAATGCTGACCACTGTCTGTTGTTGGCCCGTTTCGAATTAACTTCTCTCCATTTCAGGAGTATCACCTCGGGTATATGCTTTTTGTTTAAGTTGCTTCACAATGTAGTTGATTCTCCTGCGTTACTCCAGCAAATAAGGTTTGCTGTGCCCCGTCCTGCGTCGCGCTATGCCCCTACATTCAATTTGCCTTTCCCGAAAACTAATGTCGCGGTTAGATCACCTCTTTATTCTATGTGTTCTAATTTTAATGAAATCAGCGCACACTGCGATGTCAATTGCTCCAGCGTCGGGTTTGTGAGGGCGGTAATCGCGGAACACTTCAACAAATATTATTGACGTTCGTTGTCATTACATGCTCTATAACATTTAATATTTAATTCTCCTTTCTTTTTTCTTTGTCTATTGTATAACTTGTATGTACATACTTCATTATTGTAATGTTCCAATAAATTGTCCTGTAATTGGTAGTAACTGTTGGGCAATAAAGCTTATTATTATTATTATTATTATTATTAAAATAACACACTTAAACTTGTCCATTTGATGTCAACCTTGCACCTAGAATTTGATGAGTACTCTTTCCCACAAGAAAAATAATCTCATCACTTTTAAACTTTCGAAACATAAAGCACGTATGTACCTCTAAAGCCGGCTTTACATTTACGAGTAAATCGTCTACGAGCGTACGATTCGTAGACAAAATCGTAGGTGTAAATGTACACTCGGCACTCGTATACGGTTGTCAAAATGAATAGAGTTGAATCCGATTTTTTTACGAGTTGGAAGAAATAAAAAATAGCGGAAAATAAACTGTTCGATTGACACCGATGAGTTTATCGAAATTTATAAAACTATAGAGTGTTTATAACACAAAAACTAAAGAATATCGAGATATTATCGCCAGGTATAAGGCTTATGAAGCAATTGCTAATATAATGAACATTAGTATCCATGCAGTTAAAAAAATTAATAAAATGCGGTCTACTTATATAATAAAGAGAATAAAAGGATTAATGCAGAAAATGTGTTGTAGTTCATTCTCACGAAATTTTTATTGTCACACGCTTCCAACAAACCTTCCTCAATTCCAAAAATTTGTCTTTCTTCTAGTGTTTGTTTTACCAAAATTCGTCTCTTTTTATATCGCAGGTGACTATTATGATTTTTCATAATTTTTAGCAGGAGAATAGCTACACCTACATGCTTTCTTTTACTTGGAGCCATATTTAAAGTACTTTATTCAATTAATTCAATATACGATAAACACGAGATAATGTAAATGTAGTATGGTACTCGTATACGAGATCTCGTATACGAGTAAGGTAATCGTAAATGTAAGGTCGGCTTAACAGTTAAACTTGCTTAAACATACTATAATAGTATACTATGCAATGAGCATTTAATGATAGCTATTAAGACACGAGTAAGAAAATTACAATACGAGGCGAAGCCGAGTATTGTAATGAATGCGAGTGTCTTAATAGCCATTAACCCTCGGATAGTCGCGTCAAAAAACTTTCAGGATTGGTCGCCCATGTATCTGATAGATACGTACCATTTTTGTGTTAGAAACAAATACAAAAAAGTCGAGAATTGTTTTATTTTGCTTTTTTTATACTTTTGCTTTACAAAACAAAAAATAGGACAAACATATACTTAAAAATATTAAATTAAACATAAATATTTACATTATTTACTCAGGAACACAATCTTGACAAATATTTTGCAGTGTTCAAGACACAAAGGTTTTAAGCATTTTATACAGGAAAATTTTGTGAGACGGGATTTTTTTATTTGTGAGTAGCACGTACTACATCTTTTTCTTTTCCTGGGTATGTTCTCATTCTCGGATAGCACAGGAGCCAAATCATTTGCAGTTGCGGAATCCAGTGGAACTTCTACGTTTGTCACTCGTCGCCTTTGTATCTCTGGTTCCGTTAATTTCTTAGCCAGTTCATGTAAATAACTTTTTCTACTTTTCACTTCATTTTGGTTTCCAACAAAAAGTATTTGGGAATTAATTCCACCAACGTTCAACAAAGAAAAAAACACCACCATGGGCCACCGTTTTGTGTTCCGAGCAACGTTATAACTTGCACACATTCTGTCAAGAGTGTCTACTCCACCTTTAGTTCCGTTATAGAACGTTACTATTTCCGGTTTCTGTTGCTCATTTGTTGCTAAATCTATGTTATTATCAAAATGCATACTTGATAATAAAAGGACAATTTTTTTCGGTTTTGCTACATATGAGACTAGAGTACAGGTTTTCTGAAAACCGAACATACTAGATGGAACATTTCGACCTTTGATATCTTTGAATGCACTAGGTATTTGAGGCTTATTCTTTTTCAAGGTGCCTACAAGAGAGAGTTTTTTTCTTTCTAAGATCTTCTACTAAATCGTAGCTTGTGAACCAGTTATCAATCGTTATGTTGCGGCCAGAATTATGAATAGGAGTAACAAGTCTGTTCACAACATCAACTGGTTTATTGCTTATGGCATATGGTCCTTCGGGTTGTTCTCCCGCATATATCTCCATATTGTAGGTATAACAAACTTTTGCATCTACAAGGGCAAAGATTTTAATGCCATACTTAGCCGGCTTAGAAGGTATATACTGGCGAAACCGACACCGTCCTCTGAACGCTTCTAGTTTCTCATCTATCGTCACGTTCTGGCCCAAAGAGTATGATTTTTGGCAATTAGTTACAAATGCATCGAAAATATTCCTTATTGCTGCCAAACGATCGATTTGTTTCCTCTCGTCTCGAGTTTCTATGTCATCAAACCTCATACAGCGCATTATGAAACGAAATCTTCTCAAAGTCATGGTCTTCCTAAATCTTTGTACGCCGTCCTCAGACCACAGTTCATCTAAACTTAACCGATTTGCATGGTAAACGCCAGCTAAATACAACAAGCCAATAACTGCTTTAATTTCAATAATATCTGTTATTTTTGCATCTCTAGACCGACTGAATTGTGCTTGAATACTTTGAATGTATTTATTGGTACATTCAACAATTTCTTGTATCATTGTATCCGTAATCAATAAGTTCCAACTTTCGTATATCCCATTAGCTTGTTTAGCGTCTCCAATTACCCCAGGTAGTTGCATAACAATATTTTGAGCTGGCGTTCGTGTTCTTTGAGAAGGGGGATGCTTCTGCCATTTCCATTCACTTACTACAACGTTTGCTCTCTTTTGAACAGCCATAAAATATGTTACATTGTCTTCCTCCTCTTCTTCACTTGCACAAGAATCACTTTGTTCGCTCTCAGCATTTTCTTTCCTCTCCTCAAAACAAACAGACGCGTCTGTTTCGCTGTTTTCGTCTTCTATATCTACTCTTTCATCTTCAGCATTACTATCATGTTGTAATAATATATTTCTCAGCTCCTCACAGTGCTGTTCATTATTCAAATCGTACTTTTCACGTCCAAATTCCATTTTGTTTTCTAAAAACCTTAGAAATTGCATTAATAGTCGCGTGTATCTCCTAGATACATATCATCCTTTTTATTAGCAGCTAATGAAATTGAGCGGCGTTATTTCATACAGCTAATAACTGTTCAATGTACTTTTGAATCTAGTAAAATCATCCAAGGAAAAAAAATATTCATAAAACTTACCGCAAAAGTCGCGTGTATCTGTGAGATACAAAACGTGAATATTTCAAAGGCACTTCTCTGTACAAACTTGATTAGCGCACTGTTCGAACGAATCTCGTGAGTCAGGAAGGTACTGGGATGATGGGAGTGGTCAGCGCCTAAATTAGTGGGTGGCGCGAAATACAAACTCTTCCTGTATATGTCAGATACACGCGACTATCGGAGGGTTAAATGCGAGTTGCATACACTATTTTTTCTACGACCACATAATAAAACATTATTTTTGGAACATTCCATTTCATAAATTTAGGTTAAAATTTTCCATGCACCTTTGCGAATTTAGCTGGTAATAAATTGTTCGTGTTTACTAAGGCTTGTTCCATAATTTCTGGTGGACTCAAATTTTACATTTCACTGTCATTATCCCTCATTTTTACCGTTTATATTTTCAAAAAAGCACAAATTTTAAGTACTTACTTGTAAATTCCAGAGAACTGTCACATTTATTTAATTTGTATATCTGTCAGATATGCGGTGGCCATATTGAATATTGTTTGAATATTGGAATGTCGCATTCCTATTGAATATAAACTTATATCGTAATGAAAAATCTGTATTCCTATTGGATATAAACTTGTATCTTAATGAAAATCTGTATCGTAATGGACATCGTTAAAGTACAGGTTCGGTATATCTAATAATACAATTAAAGTATGGGAGTAGAAAATAGTTATTTGTATCACTAGTCCAGAAAATGATATTTTGCGAGTGTGAGTGATATTGCGTAGCCGAGGCGAAGCAACACGAGTAGTCGCAAAACATTTTCTGGACGTGTAATCCACAAAATTTTTCATGCCAACAAATTGAAATCATTTTTAAAAAGTAAAAAATTACCTAAGTAAAAAATTAACCAAAGTAACTGGGGATTTAATTTTTGTGGTTGGTACCTGTCACTGATGCACATTTGATTTTCAAATTTAAAATTAAATTGACATTTACCTAGTTTTCTTTTGAAAATAGTAAAGTAATAACTAAACGAATTATGGAAACGCCAGCTCATATAATGGAAGCAGCTGAAACAGCCATACAGAATTTATTACCTGCAAAATCTGCACCTCGATATTGGAAGGCTTATGACGGTTTTGTAAAATGGTGTGCTGACAATAATATGAAAAATGTGTACAATGAGTATGTTCTCCTTGCATATTTTGATGAGAAATCGAAAAAAAACAATTCTGCAACTTTATGGTCCATATTTTCCATGTTGAAGTCAACGCTTCTAGAAAATTTTTAACAAATGTCACTTTTGTAAGTACTAGGCCGGGAATTTAATGTTCCCGGCGGATTTTGAATCCTGGAAAACCGTCGATAATGGCTGGCGGCATGAAAAATTATTAACGACATGAATTTCCATGCTATTCGAAAGTAACCTTGTCGTCGACGGAAAAGGTATATCGGTGGATATTGCGAAGTTCTGTCGACACGCGCGCGTCTCAAAATGACATGTTTGAACGTGTTAACGACAAACGGAGTTCTCGTTGCAAGGGTAACATCCGACTTTATAGTAAGATGCTCCACAGATTAAAAAATTTTAGATTTTTTAAAATTCACGTATAGCATTGTTTTTAGCGCAAAACCGCAAAAACACATGAAATTGAATATTATTCGGAATGGTAAATATTTAAGTCTATATCGGCATGGGTTAATGTCCTCGAATTTGGCTGAAATATTTTGAACGATGTTTTTAAGTTCTAATGAAAAAAATTAGGGGGTATGCGCTTCAAATTTCAAATGTTTCAAAATTTTGGGCCACCCTAACGAGGGTGGTTCGGAAACTACGTGGCCTAACAAAGAAAACGCATTTGTTTTTAACAAATACATTTTATTTTTCAATATAGCTCCTGTTCGCTGAACACATTTATTCCAACGATATTCCAAATTAGTAATGCCGTCATTGTAGGTCGATGAATCCAAGTCCTCGCAATAGCTATTTACAGCAGCGATTACTTATGAATTAGACGAAAATCTCCTACCGCCGAGCCATTTTTTCAGGCTTGGAAAGAGATGATAATCGCTGGGAGCCAAATCTGGGAAGATGGCGAATGATGCACTAATTCAAATCCCAATTCATGAATTTTTGTCATTGCAATTGCAGACTTGTTATGAAGTGCGTTATTTTGATGGAAAACTTATTTTCTTTGCCAAATGAGGGCGTTGCTCTTTGATTTTGTCGCTTAATTGTTGCAAGAAATTGGCATAATACTCCCTATTCATTTTCACTACTACGGGGTTCATTATTTGTGCTCAAACGACCACGCTTAAATTTGGCAACCCAGCTTTTAACCATTGAAAACGAAGGAACGGATTCTAGTAGTGTTGGATCTAGCTGATTTCGGTTGGTGTTAGGCCTTTCAAATACTAGCACTAAGTACTTTATCACTACTGTCGACTCAGTTTTTTTCCATTATTACAAAATCACACGATACGTTCATTTTGGCGTATTGTCAAAAACAGACAAATTGACAGATCGCACGGTACTGTAATATTTAACCTATTAAAGGATGACTCTACAGAATCCTGCTCCACCCTGTACTTAAATCATTTTTATGTGAAATAAAATAAGCATTAGGATAACATTTGTACGTTTTTGTAAATAAAAACTCATTAAAATATCTGAAATATGGAATTTTATTAGTAAAGTAGTGATAATTGCACCAAACTTGATACAGAAGCGTAAATTTTTACTTTCTTATACGTAGTATAAGGAACTACTAGATGTCAAAACATTAGTAAACTCTGGACTAACATTTTGTCAACTACTAAGTGTAGACAAATTTATAGAGCATACAAAAGTACTACAAAACACATTTTAGGGAGATTGTATAAAGCTTTTCGAAATTCCTGCCGGAAGTAGGTCTTTTTGTCTTACCAAGAAATATTTTTTTCAAATATCTAGCAAATTACGCAATTTATAAACTTGAATTTTTTGGAAAATTATAGAATTTCTAATTCAGCTTGAGAATTGCACCCCTTTGCTATATTGACAAATCGAAAAATTAGAGGGAACACATGCCATTGTCGAACTGATGAGCGGTGGCGAAACTAACGGTTAGTCTTCGATAATGGTATTACTCTTTCCCCTAAGTTCATTAATTAATATAAAGCAAGTAATTTTTAATTTCATATAAGCCGCTAATTCTGACCGTTTACCATTAGACGATAATTTTGCTTTACTAGTTTAGAATATTTTGACGGCAGAAAGTTAGTCTATCTGGGTACAATGTGCGAATGTTTACTCTAGGTAATTAATTCACGCATAGTCATAAATATTTTAGTTTTTTTTTTTAAAAAACAATTAAATTGTTTTATTATATTGAACTATCAAGTCGGAATATTTTTGACGGCAAAAAGCTAATTCATCTGGATACAATATGCGAATGTTTGCTTTAGCGGATTAGTTGATGCATAGTCATCAATATTTTGATTTTCTTTTATAAAAGTAATAATAATAAATAAAGTCTGATGAACTTACATGGTAAAGTTGTTTCAAGAATCATAAGAGAAGAAAAACAGTATTTTGTAGAAACAATTTTACTGAGAATAATTTCAAAATTATATATTTTTTTTTAAATAAATGAACATTAAAGGTTTTTTTTTGATTTATAAATAAATAAAAGTAGGCGTAAGTATTATACAGTAATGTCCGGTTATTACGAACCCGGTTATAGCAAACTTTCGGTTATAACGAACCAGTTTGAAAAGTACGAACCAAGGTTCCATAAGAAACGTGTTAATTGTTTTCGCATATAACGAACCCGCTTATAACAAACTTTCGGATATAACGAACCTTATTTTCCATTTTGTATGTAAAAAGTTTTCGGTTATAACGAACTTATATTTAGAAAACAAGGGACTTCCCCGAGTATCTCGCCAAAAATGCAGTAGTCGATTCTAGCAGTTTGTGCAAGCAGTCGACGTCGAGTCATCAATCTGTGCTTACGCTGATTCTCAAACGTGATTTTAAGACCATGAGTGACGCAGTTGCGAAGAAAAAACGTAAATCTTTTACATTGAAAAGTAAACATGATATTGTGAAACGATTGCAACGAGGTGTCAAACTAAGCGAAATTTGTACTGAAATGGGACTAAGTAAATCAACGGTAATAAAAAACTAAATTCAGGATAATGCATGTATGTATTAAACAAAAACTTCATTGTAGGTTGCTACAATTTGGAAGCAAAGGCAAACCATATTGAAGAGTTTCGAACAAGTACGAAACTGAAATGTGAAAAAAATCAAAAAACCTACTAAGCACGAAGTTGATCGATCAAGGACTTTTGAAATGGTTTTCTCAGCAAAGAAGTAAAAATGTAACTATAAGCGGTGCCGTGTTGCAATATAAAGCTGAAGATCTTGGGAGTAAATTGTTGGAAGATCCTGAATTAAAATTTAGTAGAAGTTGGATCGAAAGGTTTAAACGAAGACACAACATCAGCAGCGGAAAAATTGTTGGAGAGGCAGCCTCAGTTAATATGGATGTTGTGAATGACTGGTTGGAAAATAAGTGGCCAATAATTAGAGAAAACTTTGGAGATGAGGACATTTTTAACGGCGATGAAACGGGGTTGTTTTATAAGCTCACACCAGACAAGACATTAAGATTCAAAGGGGAGACCTGTACAGGCGGAAAGTTATCTAGAGAAAGAATTACCGTCTTGGTTGTTGCAAATTTATTGGGGACAGAGAAAAGAAAATTATTGGTGATCGGAAAGGCCAAAAACCCCCGATGTTTCAAAAATGTGGTACGATTACCAGTCAATTATAAATGTAACAGAAGAGCTTGGATGACCTCCGAAATTTTTACAAACGAACTACGAGAATGGGATGATGAATTACGTCGTAAGAAACGAAAAATCTTATTACTAGTGGACAATTGCCCGGCTCATCCGGATGTAAAAAATTTGGAGTGCATTAAGTTGGTGTTTATGCCTGCGAATACAAGTTCGAAATTGCAGCCCATGGACCAGGGTGTTATCCATAGCTTAAAAAGCAATTACCGACGGTTCCTACTCTCGAAAACTATAAATTCTATTGATAATGATCAAACTAACTTCACTGTGAGTCTCTTGGATGCAATTAACTTCATCCATATGGCATGGCAAAAAGTGTCAAAGCAGACAATCGCTAATTGTTTTCGACACGGCGGATTTATCAGGCGTGAGGATGAATTTGACTCAGATGACAATCTACCATTAGTCGAATGGCTCACAAAAAATCAAGAAGAGAGTGTTAACGATGTTCAAGATGAACTCACTCTTGGTGAATATGATTTTAATGAATACGTTCACGTTGATGACAACCTTGTAAATGTGGAATTTTTGGATGATGATGCCATTGTAGCTTCTGTGTCTTCTGCAGCTAATCAGACTGACGATGAGAACGAAGAAGATGAGAACGAAGAGGAGGAAACCAAAAATAACGAAGTACCACTAGTTCCAACCACTTCAAATGCAATCCAAAATATTGAAGTCGTTCGTCATTTTCTTCAAACGCGGAATACTCCGCAACATATTCTTAATAAGCTAAGCGAAGTGGAAGTGCACATCAGAGAGATTAATCTTGCCAAAAAAAAACAAACTAAAATAAATACGTTTTTTTAGTACATAATTAATATTTTCAAGTTGTTTCAGACATGTAATGTTTGTAATGTATTTTGTTATATGAAAAAAGAATAAAAATTGACTCCCTCAAAATAGTGGTGTTTTTTCAAAATCATCACTTATAATGAACTTCGGTTATAACGAACCTTTTTTGCCGGTCCCTTGGAGTTCGCTATAACCGGACATTACTGTATGTTTAGTTAACACGAAAATAAATAATATTTGTCATAATTACCACAAAATTATATCCTATGTTTAATTTAAACCCTATCCCATAGAAGTATAGACAAGGGAAAGGCAGGTAAGAAAAGGAGTAAACCAGTATAGAACCCACAAGATTTATAAGTATAATATCATGTTAAGTTAATAACACACTTTAGATATCGAATTTTATTAGATAAATTTAAGAGAATCTATATAGCATTATATTTTTCTTTACTAGTCCTAATAAAAGGAGCATTTTCTGTTGATATAAATTGTAAAAAAATGAGGTGTGGCCACCAAACGACTTTCTTATACGTGTATGCGTTTCAAATAATACAAAAGTTATTCTAAACTAAGATTTAAATACTTTTATCTTCTGGAAAAATAAACGAAATTCTACTGTACTACTTCTATTCTCTTAATAAATCTCTACAGGATGCATACTTCTCGAGATATTCGAAAGAAGGTGCTCCTCGCTAAGGGTAGCACTTTCTTATACAAAAATTATTCCAAATGTAGCTCTAAGTACATTTGTACTCTTGATAAATATATACCGTAGTCGACATACATATTTTAATTTCTGGTACGAAAGCAGAAAGAGAAAAAGAGCGCGACGAAATAAACTAAAGATAAACATAAGCGAGGCTGCCAAGACAGTACACTCGACAAATGTTTCCTATGAAATGTAAGGCGTGAGGGTCCCCCGACACTGCGTTGCTCTCCCACCACTGTTAGCAAGCAGGCATCGCTGCATATTATAAGGTCATCTTCTGTATGGGATAGAAGTATAAACCGAAATTAAAATTTGACGACTACGGTATAGGATGCATAATTTACTAGATATATGCAAAAATGGCTATTCGATAAGAGTAAAAGTGTTACTTCCGGTCCGAATTTTGAAAGCTTTTTATACAAAGGTATTGGAAATTAAGTTCTAAATACTTTTATACTCGTAACGTATCTGTCTAAAAAGCATGGCTTGCGAAATATTCGCAAAAACTGATTATCGATAAGAGTAAAAGACCTACTTCCGGTAGGAATTTCGAAATACTTATTTAATAAAATTCTTCTCAAATTTAATTTCGAGTACATATGAATTCTTTACAAATTTGTTTAAATTTAGTAGTTGACGAAATATTGGCAAAATTCAATTTTTTCAATGAAGTAAACTACTTCTTCCGGTTAACCGATTTTACTGAAAAACTAATCAGATCTCAACACGTAATTATATATACCATAAGACCGCGTGCGTCTGCATTATCGCGATACCTGTAGAGTAAGCGAAACAGATAGAGATGTCCGTGTATTAGAACGGTAAACAAGTGGACGCAGTGTTATACTGGATTACAACAGAGCTAGTATTTCGCATTTGCCTATGATGCACTCGCATTTGTCCAAAAAATCAACATTTATACGGTGTAGTCGGGCAGTCGCATTCGCCGTCGCTTCCACATATGGGCGCCAGTTCGAGTTTTATTATTGCTTAAGAATAACATTTTTTTAGCTAATTACAGGTTAATTGCAATGTTGAATTACAATTCTGTTTTAAGAAGTAAATATTTTATGTTTCAGTATTTTATTATAGTTGAGTTTTTAGATTATAATATTTGTTGAAAAATATTATTTTAGTTAAGCAGTTTTTTTTTATTTTAAAGTCTAGGAGTTATTAATTAATTATTTTTGCTCTTTTATGTTGTTTATGAAGCTGTGATGAGTTACTTCACTGACATATTATCAATGATTATCTGATGCTTCAAACAACTACAAATAATTACTTACAACGGGAACGCAATACCTATTACACTGCTTTTCACATGATTTGCCTACGAATACATTTATACGTATAACTTATACGCCCGCTGTCGGTGTGGCAATTCAAGTTGGCACGCCCATTTATAGTCGACCAGTAGTTACTAATACATGCATCGCGCTATGAACGGCGGCCACACGGTATATTAACAGATTATACACGTAAATACAAAATTTGGAATTGATATCTACAGCGGTTTGACCGCTATCGTGGTCACACACAGAGAGACACACACATTTTTTAAAAATCACTTTTTTGGTATCAGGGGACTTCAAAGCCTGGACATCTGCAAAAATCTTGAGGTCAAAAATTTTCGTCATCACAATACTTCCTTATACTACGTATATGAAAGTAAAAGTAGAGGTTGCAGCAATACATACTCCTAATGAATAGCTATCATAGGGAAAAAACCTCTTGGAAATATCTTTTTCCATAAAGTCACAATTTGCCTTCTCCAGGGAGATGACTCACCCTGTATACCATAGTACATTTATCTAGTCCAGTTACACGAGTGTTTTTTTTACATTTACATAACACCAAATATGAAATCTACACTTGTATATGCACTTCCCCTCTGCCCGCAGCCCAATGCGCAGTCGTCCTAAAAAAATAAAACTGACGAACATCAATGGGACCGACGAGGAGTGACCTTTATTGTCAGTGACTATATTGTGTCTATACTGACCTTGTACGCTACAAATTCTTATGTAATTTACGGCTAGTTATGTTACGTAATGCCTTATAACGTTAGATAGTGTAAGAATCATTTAACAACGATCCTGATGATTTATTTTTGTTATAGGAATGAAAAATATATGTATAGTATATAAATAAAAACTATTAATAGAATTAAGAATACATATATGTTAACTGGGCGTGTTTTAAAAACGTGTTGCCTTGATCAATGAGATTGTATAAAAATTTTATACTTCCAAATATTTTCCTTAACATTTCGGTAGTTTGATTGTATGTCTGTGCATGAATCACAGTAAAAACCAGATACGATATTTAAATAAGTTGTATAAGTAAATACAAGTTGGGGTTTATCAATTATCAGCATCGTATCTTGCCACACGATTCTTAATGTAGTTTTAATCCTGTGTATGTGTATTTTCCTATAAAAATTAAATATGTCGGCGGATTATTGTCGTATTATATTCGACAATCCTCATAATACGTATTTTGCGGGAGAAACTATTTCTGGCAGAGTAGAGATATCATTACCAGAGCCTAAGGAAATTAAAGGTATGTTGGTGTTTCTCAATGTTTTCCACCAAGTATGTTTATTTTATTAAAATTTAATTTAAACATTACTCGATATTGTTATAAAAATAATTCTAATATGTGTATGATGATAAGGAAAAGTTGCTACAATATGTTTTTTTTTTACTTCATTTCTTGAATAGTTGTTGCTTTGCTTATAGTTTAATGTTTATATGTGAAACTATGAACAGTTAAACCAAACTTTGATAAAGCAAGGTTGCCAGGTCAGAAAATATAAATCGTTAGATATCACTTGAAAGTATTCATCTCAAAAAAGGCTTATATGAAGATTCAAATTATGTACTATTTCTGGCAGAGTAGAGATATCATTACCAGAGCTTAAGGAAATTAAAGGTATGTTGGTGTTTCTCAATGTTTTCCACCAAGTATGTTTATTTTATTAAAATTTAATTTAAACATTACTCGATATTGTTATAAAAATAATTCTAATATGTGTATGATGATAAGGAAAAGTTGCTACAATATGTTTTTTTTTACTTCATTTCTTGAATAGTTGTTGCTTTGCTTATAGTTTAATGTTTATATGTGAAACTATGAACAGTTAAACCAAACTTTGATAAAGCAAGGTTGCCAGGTCAGAAAATATAAATCGTTAGATATCACTTGAAAGTATTCATCTCAAAAAAGGCTTATATGAAGATTCAAATTATGTACTTGCTAATATCTTCATGAAAAACAAGTTTCTAAACTTATCTACATCAAAGCCTATATAGTCCATACTCTCCTTGAAGAGTATATAAGACTCATCAAAATTTGGAAGTAAAATCTAATGTAGTTGAAAAGCTTTTTTCTATTTGGGTGATATAAAATACACTTTTCGACACCCATTTTGGTTGTACTACGTGATGATTTTGAACTGTCCTGAGTTCAGTGGCGGCTCTTTAATGAGAGCAAGTGAGCAATTGCACCCCCTGGAATTTTGAAACAAAACAAACCAAGCGGCGACTAACTGTGAAAGTATTTATTTATTACGTATTCATAGTTATTGAACAGGAACGTGGCGTGTGCGGCGCTCGAACAACCTATAGTACATGCACCGATCGTCGTCACAGATATAATGACGACTAACAGCGCACGGATGAAAACTATTCGAATGTTTACCCCTTCCACCGAGAGAAACATACCCATGTGCAAAGCCCTACCGTTGCTCAGTTAAGCCATTAACATTACATTGATGGTGGGGAGAACTGTATTTTGTTCTACTTCCATATCGTATAATACATGGCCTGTGAGCAGATCCCCAGTCTGCTCACCGCTGTTGGTTCTGCATCTCCACATAATACGTAACGGTCCCGCTTGATTTAATATTTTTATCTATGTACAGGGGTCGATTAATATTTTAATAATGATTTGAATTAAAATACGATAATTCCAGAACGCGTATGCCCCGTTTCCTTAATGGGGAAAAGGATTGTTTTTAACATTGATGTGCCCTTATGTAATAATTTTATTTAAACGATTACGCATACATGCAGAGTGGGCGGAGCTAGCTGAAATTAATTTCTCTCTTCTGATTAAAGTAAAATTCGGCATTTGGGATTTTTTGTGGTGTCATTGATCACGTATCCAAAGTCGAAATGTCAAAAAAAAAACAAAATGGCCGAAGGATTTTTTGAAAATTGACGTATAAATGTGAAATTTTAGATACGGGGGTGTCTTAGGTCGCCGATCACAAATCCAAAATCAAAATGTCAAAAAAAACAAAATGGCGGAAGATTTTTTTTTGAAATTGACGTATGAATGTGAAATTTTAGATACGGGGGTGTCTTAGGTCACCGATCACGAATCCATAATCAAAATGTCAAAAAAAAAAAAAATGGCGGAAGATTTTTTGAAAATTGACGTATAAATGTGAAATTTTAGATACGGGGGTGTCTTAGGTCGCCGATCACAAATCCAAAATCAAAATGTCAAAAAAAAACAAAATGGCGGAAGATTTTTTTGAAAATTGACGTATGAATGTGAAATTTTAGATACGGGGGTGTCTTAGGTCACCGATCACGAATCCATAATCAAAATGTCAAAAAAACAAAAGGGCGAAAATTTTTTTTGAAAATTGACGTATAAATGTGAAATTTTAGATACGGGCGTGTCTTAGGTCACCGATCACGAATCCATAATCAAAATGTCAAAAAAAACAAAATGGCGGAAGATTTTTTGAAAATTGACGTATAAATGTGAAATTTTAGATGCGAGGGTGTCTTAGGTCGCTGATCACGATTCCAAAGTCAAAATGTCAAAAATAGACAAAATGGCGGACGAGTTTTTTGAAAATTGACGTTTGGATGTGAAATTTTAGATACGGGGGTTTTGGGTGTTAAGCTTTTAAAAATTGTCATTACAATCCCAATGACAACGTCTGAAGCGGAACGCCAGTTTTCACGGCTGAAGAGAATAAAAACTTTCCTGAGAAATACAATGAAAGAAGACAGATTAAATGCCCTTACTATGTTATCTTGTGAAAAAGAATTTATAAATGATTTCCCAAATTTTAATGAAAAAGTGATAGAACTGTTCTGCAAGTCAAAGACACGCAAAATGGACTTCGTTTATCGTCAGATGTAATCAAACTGTAGTGTTATATTTACTATTCCCTCAAAACAAACTGTACAGTGAACAGTACCTGTCTGGAACAGTATGTCGGTGAAACTTATAAAGATTGGGTAAGCGTTCTTGTATTATACTTTTTAATTTTGAAATTATGCACTCCCTATGTGAACCACCCCGAGCCGCTACTGCCTGAGTTGGCCATACTGATTTTAATAGGGGAACACAGTGTAATTGGCAAGCCTTTTTTATTTATTTTTGTCAATGAAATAGGGTTAGTTTAAAGTTAAATTATATGAAAGAATTTTTTAGAAATATAGTAATTGAACATTATTTTTTACATTATGATTTTGACATTTGACATGAAAATTTAGTATGGGCAATTCACGGAAGTAAATATTACGTAGTTTTTGATAATACTGGGACTTTTTTATTGCCAACCCAAGACAGTTCAAAATGATCTCTTTGTATAAAACCTTACTTTATCACACACTAATTTTATTTTTTGTAAGTTGGTAACAGAAACGTATGGAACCAAACCATATTTAAATGTCAATATGAACGTTGTAATGTAAACAAAATGTGCAGCAAAAATTGTCACTGAAGAAAAAAGAGTTTTGCTAAAAATGTTATTTAGATTAATTAACAATATAAATCGCTAAACAGAGTTGGATTGTAAAATTCGTAATATTATAATTGAAATTTACTTGTCAATACCACCGAATCCACCGATATTAAAATTTTTAAAACACTAGTTATAAATCAGTGTAACCAACTTCAAAAAATGTCACTATATATAGGCGTAACAATGTACACATATGGTTTTGACAGATACGATACGATTATGTTATATTTATATCAATAAAGAAAATTAAAAGAAATTATATTTTCAATGTTTATTACAAAAAAAAAAACATGTAAATTACAATGATAGAGAGCGCCATGTTTGAAATAAATAGCAAAAATATGGCGTACGTTGTATTTTTCGCCCACTACTTAAGTCTTTGTATAAAATAATGAAAGCATCTGCAATTGAACTGTGAAGACTTTAAAGACAAGGCGATTTTTCAACCATGAAGAAATATCAATACAAACAATGAAGCTTTAAAAAGATTACATCAGGTAATAATTCGAAAACGTCAGGTAAGCTTTCTCATGGTGTCACTTTGCCTCACTACTATCCTTGACTTCATGTCGCAAACGTACTAAAATAAAATCTGTAGCAAATGAACTGGAAGATTTTGGAACAGCCATCATATAGCCCAGATTTACTAATCTCTGTTGTAATATATCTTGTCTATTATTAAAAGAAGGAAGCAGCAATTGACGTGATTCTATAGAAATTATGTATTTGTAAAATAGGCCCCACGCAGGGCGCCAAATTGTAGTCTATTTTATGGATTTATGAAAAATCATAAATTTATTGAAATCAGAAAATAAGTATACTTTATTATTTCACAAAAATTTAACACTAGTGACAATCGCTACATATGATCGGCACAGTACAATGGTTTAGGGCGCGAATGAAGTCAGGTGTGGACCTACCATATAAAAAGTATAAGTGAAAATACAGATTCTGATTTCATTCGCGGCTAAGTTTTTTTTTTTAACAATTTAGATTAAGTATATAGGTATTATAATGATTATTATTTTCAATTTGATATTTAATTTTTAAGGAATACGTATAGAAATCACAGGCGCAGCACACGTACGCTGGACAGAAACAGAAAGAGTACCGAACAGTCGTCACCGCTCCCATACTACTTCTGTTCATATTGGAAGTTCCTCTATTGGTAGCTCGCATAGTAGCAGCCGTTTTGTTTCATATTATGCTGATGAAGAATACTTTCACTCGAGAAACCATCTTGTTCGTAATAACGATGGTAAGTCAAAAAAACAAGTTTAAATGAATTATTTTATATATTATAATTATCTAAACTTCGTAATAGTTGTTCATTTCGTTGGCTTGAAGATCATTTATAGTGTTAGGCGGTACATGCTGCTAAAACAAATGATATATGTGCCAAAAATAATATCTTGCATGTATATTGAATCTATCAAAAGAATGTGCGTCTATAGTTTATATGGAGAGAATAATTAATTACATTCTAAATTTTTTTTATTATACGCGTAACCCGATAAAATGATTTAATTTAACACTAGCAGACAATTTTAATTTTAAAACTGAACAAAACAATTTCTTACTATCCCATGTCATATACAGGCTATAATTCACAAATAACCATTTATGATCATAAAACGGGTAAACAAAAAAAAAAAGCAAAACTTTCAGTACTTATACTTAGATAAAATGTACAGCGTTCGCTGCGGGATACTCACTCTTCAAAAAATATATAATCGTTAAAGGAATTTATGACATGGCATGACATTTGTAATTTCAATTTTTCAGTTTCAATATTCGGATGTAATGTAAAGGACATACAGAGTATATAAAAAAATTAGGTTAAAGTTTGCGCGGGAGCAAACAATCTTTAACAAACTGAATGCAACTTGACAAATAATGAATATCAAATGAACGTACATTCTTAGATAAGTACGAAATTCCAACCGTACATACTAGAAAAAAATCGCCGAAATTTAAGATTCTCCATAATTGAAGATAATTTGGAAATATGTGGAATATGATTTTAATTATAACTCCCATTTTAAATACTTTTTTTGATAGCTTTCACAATTAAATAAAATATACAAATTAATATTACTAAGAAAATTACTAATTTTAGGTGATACGTTCACTCTACCAGCGGGCAATCATGTTTATATGTTCTCATGTCCATTACTACCTAGTTTACCCTCATCTTTGGAAGGCGAGCATGGGCATATTCGGTATGAAGCTGAAGTGGTAGTTGAAAGGGCATGGATATGGAATCAGAGGACCAAAGCAGTCTTCACTGTTATTTCTCATTACAATCTTAACATGTTTCAACCATTATCGGTAAGTGTTTAATGGAAATAATTTAAGGTTAACATTTCAACTGGACAACCATTCACACAATGGAGAAATATCTTAAACTTTCCATGGTAATGATACATATTATGGGTTTGACATCTTGTCAGTGTCACTTTTAAGTTTCTATTTTCCTAGTTATTTTTATGTTTTAATCTATATTCCTTTAATTTGATTTGATTTTGGTCGATGGTAACCATCTTTACGATGGTCCAAAATGGAGAATATAATGTTGTTCATAATAACCATCGCTTAGAAGACCGTACAAGATCCCCAAGATCCTCACGGTCATATAAGAGGTATAACTTTTCAAGTTTGAATTCATATTGCGTTTCTTTTTGGAATATTGGTCCAGTTGTTAAGATTTTTCAACTTAATATCGAAGGTATATCCAAAGACAAATGTAACTACTTAGAGAGATTGGCGAATAAAATGGAATTTATTCAAGTGGAATGAGATTGCGAGTCCAGCTTGTGACTACGGAGCTGAATTTGAAACAGTTAAATATATTGTTGAAGAATGTCCTCTAGCTAAATTTGAATTTGGATATACAGATGTACATAATTTAACTCCAGAGGCTGTTGCTTGGATCTGAACAACCAAAGACCTTTAGCTTTGTGGCACTGTGATGTAGGTTTTTTATGCTGCAGATTTTTTCCTACATCCCAGACCAAATGGTGCAGTGTTTCAAAGAGCCACTGCAGTTATAGCCCTTTTAAATATATTTCCACTCTTGTAATATAACTTACATGTTTCTTTTGTTGTACCTGTCATGTAGTTTCATACCAATATATATATACTGATTAGTGGAATTTGATTCGAGCAAGTCGATGGATGAAACTGGATGGTGTTTTTTTTAGATACATATTCAAGTATATATTTCAGAAGTAAGGTTTACATTCCAGGACTGGACTTAAATGAATAATGTAATCGAAATTGGGCACATTAATTAAAGCAGTAATACAATAATACATTACAAATTGTACATTACGTATGTAATGTTCTTCATATAATGTTCGTCAACACGACGCAGCTAGATTCTTCCTCCTTGCCATCAATGACGATGTTTACAACTTACGATATGTATGTATGAAAGTAGTTTACAGGGAGGGCGGGCTTTTGCGCCGAAAGTATTTTAGTTAAATCGCAAGCACTGTGTATAACGTGCTGATCTATTATCTAAGTTCTATTAGATGTATATGTTCTATTACGTAATATTTTTTGCCCACATCTGTTGTAAGGTGGATAAGACATTTCCTGCGCCTAGAATTCCACTGTATTCAACTCCAATGCAAAATTTGCAATGAATTACTGTCTTGACAAGTGGAAACCTCCGTAGTAAAACATGTGTTGTCGGATACACATAAAGTACGTATTCTTCTTTATTTTCTTTAAGGATTTTGGAAAAATATAAAGTAGTTATGGTTCAAACAACTGCTGCTTTTGATTTAATTTATGATCACGTGATTGAAGGCAAACGGCAGTGCATCATTTTTATCTGTTTAAAAAATTAATAGATTGTCTCTCTCTCTCTCCCCCTCTCTAGTGTCACCACTACTTCCAGTTTATTTAAAGTGCGTAACTCGGTCCAATAGTATTATTAAGTCAAAGGGAGTGTTAGTACAACTTTTTTCATGGTCTGCAGTTATACGAAAAGTTACCATTCATGCGATTCAAATAATTGACGTAAAAGAAATAATAACACGAAATAGCTGAAGAATAATTCGATATAAAGCCTGATGATCAAATATACAGGGTTGCGATTATGTATGGAACCGGGTTCGTTATGCTACAACGGTTTGAGCTAGAATCCTGAAATTTAAAATAGACGTAGGACTCGATTAAAACTACTTATTAATTTTTTTATTTTTGTTTTGTTTCATAAGTTTTTGAAATACAAAGCCTACTTGTGTTGTTTTTTTTAATGGGAACATGGGTTAAATAGAACATCGTCAAAATGGTTATTTTTCCCCGAATTAATTGGTATAATAGGTTTGGTAATTCGTTTGACAAAACTTTAGAAAAAAATTAAAACATTATTAAAATAAAATAAAACACGCAAATCATGCAGCCTTTGCAAATCCGTCAAACATAAAATTCTTGACAGTTAATTGTCATCAGTTAACGTTGTATTAGCAACTAACTAATAATTATGAATCACTTAACTGAAAGAGAAAGAATAGAAATTCTCGTGATAATTGGGTATGGAGATAGAAAACGAAGTCACCAAGAAACATGTGCAGTGTTTAACGACACCCATCCAGATAGGAATCCAATAAGTAAGTCAACAGTGACAAAAACATTAAGAAGATTTAATCAAACTGGTAGTGTGAAAAACCAATCTAAATTAGGACGGCCAAGAACATGCACCAACGAAGAAAATTCTTTTAATATTTTATTAGATGTCGCGGAGAACCCTAAAACGTCTGTACTACAAGTGGCTTTAAATCATGATATGTCTCGAAGATCTGTTCAAAATATTTTAAAACGAGCAAAGTACCACCCATACAAAATTCATCTAGTACACAAATTCAACGAGGATGATTTTGACAGAAGATTAGAATTCTGTGAAAGAATGATGACGATGATTGGCGCCGATGAAAATTTTGTTAAAAGGATTGTTTTCTCAGACGAAGCAACGTTCCAGTTAAATGGTATTGTAAATAGGCACAATTGTAGATATTGGTCTGATAGTAATCCTCATTGGTTGGCGACGGTACATACCCAATATCCACAAAAAGTCAATGTATGGGCCGGAATTATCGACCATAATATCATAGGCCCGTTTTTCATAGGCGGAAATCTAACTGCTGAAAAGTATTTACAATTATTGCGAGAAAATATTGCTCCTCAAATTATACATCTTTTTCCACACCACAACAATCAAATTTGGTTTCAACAGGACGGCGCTCCACCACACTATGGACGTGAAGTACGTTATTACTTAAATAATGCATTTCCTCAAAGGTGGATAGGGAGGCGAGGAACTATTGAATGGCCGGCTCGATCTCCTGATCTGAATCCCCTAGACTTTTTCTTATGGGGATATTTAAAGTGCCGTGTGTACAACAACAAACCAGAATCTTTGGACGAATTAAAATTACGTATTCAGGCAGAAATAAGAAATATTCCTGAAAATTGGTTAAATAATACATTAGACGGATTTATCCACAGACTTCATTATTGTCAGGAAGTAAATGGAGAACACTTTGAACATCTTTTATAATCTAAATTCTGAAGTGAAATTTTGTTTATAAATTATAAACTTCTTGTTTAAATATTAATTGAACCGCTTTATTAAAGTTTTGTTTTGTTTATTTAGTTTAATTGGAAGCATTTGTTGGGGTTTCAATGGGAAATGATAGAGGCAATAATGACAATGGGACATTCTCTACTGCCATTGTTAAGTTCTTCCAATTTTTGACGAATGGGCACAGGCTGCTTGATTTGCGTGTTTTATTTTAATTTAATTAAGTTTAAATTTTTTTCTAAAATTCCATCAAAAGAATTACCAAACCTATAATACCATTTAATTCGGGGAAAAATAACCTTTTTAACCATGTTACATTTAGCCCATGTATCCATTAAAAAAAAACAAGTAGGCTTTGTATTTCAAAAACTTATGGATTAAAACAAAAAGAAAAACAAGTAATAAGTAGTTCTAATTGAGTAGTCTTATGTCTGTTTAAAATTTCAGTATTCTAGCTCAGACCGTCTTAGCATAACGAACCCGGTTCCATACATAATCGCAACTCTGTATAATTATAGATTACACTTGCCCCTTTGTATAATCACAAATACTCATTAGTGAAGTAAAAATTAAATTCTTTATCAGAGAGGCATTCAAGAAGATCAGAGATGTGTGGGCAAGTTTTTTTCAACGCTATTTAAATGCAGGGAGAGGACTATTAGTTATGCACCAGTTTCATGTGAAATTGCAAACGATGAAAATACAGTAGTACCCCGTTATCCGCTGACTCCGTATCCGCGGTTTCAGTCATCCGCGATTTACCTATGATGAGCAGAAAACGCGTTATATCAATAAATATAAAAGTTATAGGAGCATTTGTCGATATATCGTCGTATATATGAGTCATCCCCTGAATTCGGCGCTCTCTTATGATAAGTTAAACAAGTTGGAACGTGCTTAAGGTGCCACTCGCTTTTACTTGTACATATAAACGCTCCTGTTAACTATGAGTTTAGTACTTAGTACTATTCGAATTGTCGGACAAGACAGTGCTTGCAATAGTTTTTAAATAAAGCAACTAAATTTGAAAATCATATTAATATGGCTTCTAAACCAAAAAGAAAACCTGAAATGCTCACTATTAGTGAAAAAATAAAAATCATTAATATGATTGAAATAGAAAAAAAATCTATTGCAACTGTTGCTGAAATATACAATAAAAACGAATCTTCGATACGAGAAGTGTTAAAAAACAAAGATAAGATTCGAGCTAGTGTTTCTAGTGCACCCCAACCTGCAAAAGTCGCAACCACAATACGTAATAAAGTGTTACTTAAGGTAGAAAATGCCTTAAATTTATGGGTGGAAGATATGACAAGAAAACATATTCCTATCGATGGGAAAGTGCTACAACAAAAGGCGTTGGTTTTATATGAAGATATGCAGACCCAAGATTATACTGAAGAGGAAGGAAAATCATTCACAGCAAGTAGGGGGTGGCTGCATAGATTTAAAACTCGGTTTAATCTAAAAAATATAAAAATGACAGGGGAATCTGCGTCGGCTGATCATGTAGCTGCTGCCCTGTTTCCAGAAAAATTTAAACAAATGATTGCAGAAAAGAATTATCATCCTAAGCAAGTTTTTAACTGCGATGAGACTGGTCTTATGTGGAAAAAAAATGCCTCAACGGACTTATATTCATAAGACTGCAAAGAGTGTACCAGGTTTTAAAGCAATTAAGGATAGACTTACCTTAATATTTTGTACAAATGCAGCTAGTCATATGATTAAACCCGGACTTGTTTACCGATCACAGAATCCACGTGCTCTTAAATACAAAGATAAAGCTTGCCTGCCTCTGTTTTGGCAATCAAATCGAAAGGCGTGGGTTACGACTGTTCTATTTACACAATGGTTTCATCAATGCTTTATTGCGGAAGTGAAAAGATATTTGGAAAAGGAAGAATTACCATTTAAAGTGCTGCTGATACTAGACAATGCTCCTGGGCATCCTGTGTCACTAGGCACAGAAGATAAAAATGTTGAAGTGCTTTTTTTACCACCTAACACGACCTCATTGCTTCAACCCCTTGATCAAGGTGTCATTAGATGCTTTAAAGCCATATATATTCGACAGGTTTTCGAAATGCTGTATACAATGGCTAACGAATGCTCTGATATCGGGCTCATGGAATGCTGGAAGTCATTTACAATTGCTGACGCAATTCTAATTAAAGTCAGAAACGATAATAGCATGTCGGGAAAATCTGTGGAATGACATCGTTCTTAGTTTTTAAGACACACATGATATTAATTCACATCTAACAGCGATATTTAACATAGCGCAGAAAATAGATGGAGATGGATTTAACGATATAACCCAAGAGGAACTCAGTGATTACATAAACGAAGAGGATCAAGTATTCACCAACGAGGAATTGGAAGACCTTGTGAAATCTTCTCCAGAAGCGAGTGACGATGAGGATGAGGGTCAACAAGAACCGCGAGCATGGACGCTTGAAAAATTTTCAGCGATATTTCGAACTGCTCAAACATAAAGAACAAATTGTAGAATATGATCCAATAATGGAACGCAGTATTAAAATTACTCTCACTATAACAGAAGCCTTGAATCCTTTGGAGGATTGGTTTATTGAAATGAAAAGACAAAAACGACAACTACCAATAACAGTGTACTTTGAAAAAGTCGACAAAACTATCGATAATGCACAGCCATCAACATCGTTTGCTTCGGATCTAAGTAAACAATCGACTGCTAACTTGGACTTGGAGGAAGATGAATGAATATGTAGCTCACGATGATAAAGTTTTTCTGTTGTATATTTTCTTGTTATGTACTACATATATGTACATATGTATGAACTTATATATTTATTAAACTTAAATTCTATTTGTGCCACAGCACAAGAATATTTATTTATTTACTGTTTATTTATTTTAAATAAATATTATATAACTTATTTTTTCTTGTTTCATTGTTTTAACTTTGCTTCATATTTCATATTGTACTCGAAAATAAAGCGTTCGCTACTATCCGCGGAAGACCACAGAACCACACCCCCGCGGATATGGGGGTACTACTGTAGTTCAACTAATACAGACACTAATGAATTAAGCTATATTTTATGAATTTTTTTTATTAATATAAAAATAATACACAGATTTGAAAATTCTAGTCTCCAGTTAGTATAACAAATGAAAAATCTTTTGGTTGCCTTTGCTGTTCAAGTGGACTATTAACCGCTATACTGAGGATTCCAAGGTCTGGTTTCGTTGCCGGTGAGCAGATACCAGTAATGGTTGAGGTGGATAACGCTTCCAGTGTGAACATAGAGAAAATTAACATGAAATTTCGACAGGTTAGTTTATGGCAAAGTAAAGGCTTCAATTAATTTCTCACTATCAAATTCTAACCTTAAATATTTTGACTGTTTTTATTTCTTTTCTATTTTGTATTTATGTTTTATTGCTTATGTCCTTTTTAAGCCATACTATAAGCGATTAAAAATATTTTCTTAAGAATTATTAATCTTGTAAATGTAAGTAATAATCAACGAATAGGTAGGGAAAAAATAATTAACTAATAATTTATGTTATGCTTTCTTTCAGTCAATTACATTCAAGGCAACATTTCCAAGAACAAAAACAAAAGATCAAAAAATTGTTTTTGTAGAAGCTAATATAGGATCTGTTCAACAACGCGGATCAAAGACGATATCGTACATGCTCCCTATACCGCCGCTACCTCCAAGTAGCTTTAATGAATGCTCCATAATAGATACAAAATACCAATTATTCGTAAGTATTATTCAAATCTTCTCAATTGCATATTTTAAAAAAATTCATCCATTTCCAAATAACTGAAACGAGATCGTGACCGTGGTAATATCGTAATAGGACTCTTTGGGGATTTCACAAAGGCTTTTAATTGCGTCAATCCTCAACTTCTTTTAAAAAAGTTGCAGAGATATGGCGTTAGGGGTGGGGCCCTAACTGGTTCAATTCTTGCCTCAGTAACAGATGTCAACTTGCCGCTTTATGTAATCAAAAATGAATTATACAGTATATAAGTACAGAAGTTCCTCAAGGATCTATACTGGGTCCCGCACTCTTTACTATTTTCAGTAATGATTTTTTCAATTATACATCAACCTGGTTGTACTATAGTATCTTACGCCGATGAGACGAATATCATTGTTACGTATTCCTCTTTGGCGCAGCTTGCGCAGAGGACCAAGTGCATAATAAATAGACAGCGAACGTGCCCGGTTTAAATTACGACGGAGCAAAGAAATAATGTAAACAACACGCAGTTACTGAATAGCACTCTTCATATGGTGAACTGCAACATCTATTATTGTCCCAAAACGACAGCAAAAAAGTCGTCTTTCCTCATAAAATTCGTTTCTTCATCGGCGTAGGTAGTAGATGAAGGATTTTTTTAAAATTTATTATATTTACCTTATATTTCGCATGATAAATAACGCTATATATGTATATACCTATTCATGCTTACGTTACTTTTGTTTTCTCATTGTTTTGACTGTTAATTACGTACTTCGTAATTTTTGTAATAGTTCCTGTTTTATACCGTTTCATTGAATCTATTTCTCCCAATTATCTCGACGTAAGTGTGCATTGGATTTTAAGTTTCAATAAAATACGCATACATTTTTAGTTATCATTTATTTAGATCTAGAACATTGTTTATGTTACTTTGATATGGAAGAACGTCGAGAATGGCATCGTTAAACAATGGCAAGTTGAATTAAGGGTAATGATTGTATGTCCTATTATATTTTGAAAAGAATGCCACTTATTATATTTAAAAGGGGCCGTATTAGCTAGCTCTAATGGTGAATTACGTAAAAGAAAGAAACACAAAATATATATGTTAAGAAAATAAAACAAATGTAATGTTAATATATTTATTTTCCTGTAAAAGAATTATAATTAGTACATAAAGGAAAAAAATAAGGTAAATAAAACAACAAGAGTGTCCTTAAGTTCTTTAATTAATTATTTAAATAAAACACAATAACACAAATATTGATTCACGTAAGGAGTGGGTGAGATAGAAAGGAAGAGAGTGAGAGGGAACGAGTGGGTCGTTCGAATGATTGTTGGTTAAGGCAGGTATTATCGGTACGAAGTTAAAGGGGTCGATAATCTCAAAGCCGTAAATGATTTTAGGAAATTTAAAAGTGAATTAAGATAAAATTTAATGTGGCGAATGAATAATTAATAAACAAAAATAACAAGTATGGATGAGGGATACTTATACTTTTGTGGTGTCCTCGCTGTTCTCGGGTTCCGTGAGTCTAATCGAAGCTGGATTAACTGGCGAATCAGAATAGGGGCCTGACAAGTACGCGAACTAATTAATCGGACCGGCGAAGGAATCGCGGCACTATAACTTGACTGT
Organism: Amphimallon solstitiale; assembly: GCA_963170755.1. Classification (NCBI taxonomy): domain Eukaryota; kingdom Metazoa; phylum Arthropoda; class Insecta; order Coleoptera; family Scarabaeidae; genus Amphimallon; species Amphimallon solstitiale. The sequence goes on from OY720677.1 coordinate 115,213,472, forward strand.
GTTATGTTGAAGCATAATGGGGCACTAAAACAAACGTGACTTAGAACCGCGAGGGACGCGAACTTGAAACGATGTAAAGCTGTAAGAGGCGTAAGAGTAAAAAGTGTAAGAGAGAGATTTTTCTTCGATTGTGATTTATATAGGCCGTGGTTAGAAGCAGGAGAAACAGCATCGAAAACGGCAGAGTGGGGATGGTAAGGGCGCGAACTGTTTTAAGAGAATCAAGAAAAACGTAATTCGCGGAGCAACAATTCATGATCGGAAAACAAACATCATAATGAGATTCGTTATTAAATATAGAAAAGAATGACACCTGACTCGAGGTAATTTGTTTGAGGATTACGGCATCTACCTTTCAGGTAACAAAGACATTATGAAGGTGAGTCACAATAAGGTGCTTTCTATAGCAGGTTATGCGTATTTAATGCGATTTGAAAGGGGTGATTAAGAAATACGTGACACCATATATTAAGACAGAATTAAATAAGAACAAAATACTGAATAACTCGTAAATCTCCGATCTGAGAGTTTTAGGCTTCGAATGGGAAACAAAACAGCGATTAAGGAACATCATGACGTGGGATCTGTTGTCGTCTGATAATTAGATCGCGCGTAAATTAATAATTAAGAAATTGCAATGCTAAGTATTTCGTGTTCAAAATAGACGCGGAGGCTTCATTTAGGTAAACGGTTAGGGATGACCTTCTGGGAAATGACCGTCGGAACGTGATCTTAACAAAGCAATTTTTATTTTAGAAATCTCTCCTGTCGTAAAGCCAAAGTTGTTGATGTAGGGAAGAAGCGATGAGTAATTCTTTAGGCGCGAAAAATTTATTACATGACTAAAATAGATAAATTAATAATAATAGAAAAAAATCGAATTAAAGAAATTACGCGCTTCTTTCGTACATGAGGTTGTTAACAGTCTCCCATTGTCAGTGATTCCGAAATTTATTGCATAGTCTGTAAAGTATCGTTACAGAATGCCCAAAAGGGCCACGTACAACGTTACTTAGCATCGATAAAACATACACAGAAATGGGACCCGTTGAAAGCTGACAATTTTAAACTCTGAAACTTTAATGGCGGCTAATATCCCATTAAAGAAACTTGACAATCCCATTTTCAAAACATTTCTTCAAAAATATACTGGACGAAATGTTCCTGATGAATCCACCCTACGCAAATATTGTGTTTCTAAGTGCTTCACGAAAACAGTAGAATGCATTAAAAGACATCTTTCAAATCAGTACCTATGGATAAGTGCCGACGAAACTGTCGATATATTAGGACGCTGTGTGGTAAATGTTGTAGCTGGTGTACTACATCCAACTATTCCATATAACGCATATGTAATAGCATCTAAAGTTATAAATACAGTTGATGCGGAAAGAGTTGCTAAAACCATTGACGAGAATTTGCACAAAATGCTTCATTCGGACGACAGGTACAGGGAAAAAAATACTTTTAGTTGTTAGTGACAGTGCCGCATATATGTTAGAAACAGGCAGACTATGAAAGGAAACATATCTTTATATGCTGCATATTACTTGTGTAGCACATGCTCTCCACAGAATCTGTGAATATATCAGAGACAGGTATCCGGAAATTGATAGACTTGTATCCGCTTTTAAAGAAGTTTTCAGAAAAGCACCATCGAGAGTAGCTCTTTACAGGGAAAAACTTCCATCTTTGTCACTGCCTCCCTCGCCAGTAATAACTAGATGGGGAACATGGTTGGAAGCTACTAGTTTTTATGCAGACAATTTCGATAGTTCATAAAATTTCGTTACATGTTTAAATGACGATGCTCGAAGTATTTCTGAATGCAAGGAACTAACACAAATCCCAAATCTAAAAAATCAGTTGTTATTCCTTCAGGAACACTTTGGAAATTTGTCTAAACTAATCACATATTTTGAAAATCGACATCTCAAATTAAAAGATGGATTAACCACATTAGATGTGGGCTATTAATAATTTCAAAAGTATTCCAAGTGACTTCGGGTGTGGCCTTCGGCAAAAATAGAAATCCAGATTTAATAACGTTGCGGCAATTGTGTATGGGGACAATGACACAAAATCTAACTGCCAAATACGCTAAAATAAAAGAATATTTCCAGTATACACCTTTACATGGATGTACTCCATTCAAAGAGAACAAATCTTACAGAAGAGAACTTTGAGAAAGTATTGCTAGTAAATATTAATACTTACTACTTTACTCGACTTGAACTACAAAATGAACAAATAATAAGGTATTTTGTATTTTATAGATCACCAGCCACTTGTTATCCAATTATATAAATAAAATTAAAACCTCTTTAAAAATACAACATTTAAATAGTGCGCCCATGGGAGATGAGTCATCAACCTTTCGTGTCCGCTCCCTAATAATAAATAAGATGAGTTATTGGGCGGAGGTTAATAACATGTGTATAAATATGCACAAGGTTAAGTGCGTTGTTTTTACCTCTAACGTAATTGATTTCTCTCTAACTTTTGACGATGTAAATATCCCGTGTTTGGATTCTACAAGATTATTGGACATATGGGTGGATAATGGTTTGAAATGAAGTAGGTACTCGTACTGCCACGATGTCCTCTAAACTCGCGAAAATGTGTTTATTTTTTGCCATTTTGAATCTGCCCTCGATATTTATCTAGGAAACCTTGTGTTTCGTATATAAGAATATAGCTCGTTTCAACTTCGTAAAAAAGAGCCATGAGCATGGTGTCAGGAACAAGAGTCACTTTTTACCACCTGTGCTCTGCTCTGCTTTTTTCCAAAAACATCTGGAATATGTGGGATGTACACTTTTGATGTATTAGCTCTTCCAAAAACTGTAGGTACTTAGGTCTATTTAAATTTTCCTGGAAGAATATTGGGCCAATTACTTGGTTATTAAGAATTCCAGTTCATATATTATTTATTGGGGGATATTTTGTGTTGCCTTCTTGGAAAATGTGGGGATTTACGTCGCTCCAATATCGACGGTTGTGTCTATTCACAAGACCATTTAAGTAAAAGCAACTTTCATCACTGAAGCAAATACTTCGTAAAACATTACCATTTTGCCGAATCATATCTGTTGTCATTTAACAAAGTACGACTTTTCTGTCTAAATCATCGCCATCAAACTCTTGGTGAAATTGAATTTTATAAATATATATAAATTAATATGCACAAGAACTGGTAGTTTGCGTAATTTCATCTAGTACACCACGATTATTCATATTCCGTTTTTTATTGTTGACGGACCCAGTTTGCAAAAATGTTTCTATTAGCGTTCTTACATAAACAACATAGGGCAAACCACCCAGTGATTGGCCTCCCATTCTAATAATTAGATTTAAAGGCTTATTATATTTCACCAACCTACATAATGAGAACTGCGCCTAACGTTTTTGATAGGTAATAGATTCACATTTTTCAAAAACATGTTACTTTTACTTATGTGTTAGTAAATTTTGCAGAATTAATTAATCTGGTCTGTGAAAACCAAATGCTAGTCATTGGCCGCACTTACTCAACGATTGGCCCCCCAATTGTCCAATTATTGGCCACTGAATGCAAGCAAGTAAGAACAAATAAATTGGTCTCTTTTTTAGTTTAGAATAAACTTTATTTTGCTACAATACAAAAATTCCATATATAGATAGGTATCTTCTATACCGTATGTGTCTATTTTCATTAGCTATAGGGATTCAATCTTTACATGCGATTTATACGTATACAAATAATACGTGGCAACGTGTGTCTCCCGGCAACAATCGACATCACAGCGACTTTCACCGATCTTGCCACTTCTACATTAAATGTTCAGCTGCGAACACGTTCCGAGATATAGTCTGCAATAAAATCCGTCATCATCAAATGGCCGGCGCGATCTACTTGTTTATTATTATTTTCAGAATCCTTTTTTAATTACCTTATTTTTAATTTTATTAGAATTACGCTTTTGTTTGTGTCATGCTTAATAATCTCTGCATTTACTGAAAGGAGAAAGAAAAATCCTTGCAAGGCGTAAATATTATTTCTAAGCGCAGTACAAACATCCAAGTCAATAGTCCAACAGCTACTGCTAACTTGAGCTTGCAGCGGTCGCGCTCGCATTGAAGAGAAAAGTAGGGGGTGCCATGTTGTCACGTATTGCATGAATTAATCGCCTATGGCTAATGAAAATTGACACGTGCTGTATAATATATTAGGACTTCCAAATAAAACGCAACTTAATAAAATTTTCGAAAGTAGTTTCGAAACTAAACGCCTTTTTTTCCATTTATATTATTTGTAGGTACCTAGGTATTTTTGATTGGTTAAACAAGTTTGACATGTAAATATATTAGAGTTCGATTTGTGCAAGTTTAACCGTTCAATGCACAAGTCATGATAAACACGTCTGCATGAATTACATTTTACTCCATGGTTATGATATCCCAAATTTTTAGTGCAAGATTAACACAACCCGCTGAATAATTTCTGGTTTGTGAAAGTGAAAGCAGATTTGACTTCTGAACGACTTTGAGAACAGAGGCGAAATGCTCCTTGGTCAGAGTTTCCAACGGATGGGTTCTTCTCCATTCAACAACCGCTTTTTTCCACCCATTTTTTATCGGCTTGAATACTGCAACGTCCGCGGGCTGCATGATTCGTGTAGCATTCGGGTACAGACACACTAAAATTATTTAAAGTTTTACACATAAAGAACTAAGTTTGTATGAGCAATGTGTACAGTGACCGTCTAGACGGGGAAACTCGTGCCTATATTCTTTAAATAAGGATATAAAATGTTTTCTATGTAGTCACTCATAGAAGAAGCATGCTCCACCTCATAAACATTTCGTGCTCCTTTTGGAGCGAGTACTTTATTGTTCTTAGGGCATAGGTGGAAGCACGTTTCATCGGCGTTCATTACTCTGTTTGGATCGTCCAATATTTCTCTAAATCCTTTTGATATCAAATAGTATTATATTTCCGCAAACCATTTTTTAATATTTGACTCTGATACGTTTGCACTTGCTGCTATCACAGCTTCTGATGTACGCTCCGAAACTTCTGGAGTCCTTCGAAAAAAAGCTCGATACCACGTCTCGCCAGGGCGATTGTTAACAAATGGGTTTTTTCTTGGATTTTGTTCCAGAAATTCTCTCACCGATTCTAGGACATCTTCCTTACGGCGGGGAAATCCACGTGTGATTTTCAAAGATCCAGGTGACCAAAATTTGCTTTTCTTCATTGGAGAGGATTGGGTTAGGGCCAAAAGCTGGTTTTACATAATTATGACTTTTTCTAAACTGCAAAGAAGCTCTCGGAATTTTGTATTGTCTTAAAACCACTCTTAAGCGTTTCCATTTTTAATTTCTTCAAGAGCTTTTTGTACGTCGTTTTATTTGTATTTCTTATAATATTTTTCACCCGGAACATATTTTGGCATTGTCTTCAACAAAGAATACGTAAGTTTTAGTGATTGTCTTGTAATGAAATTTAGTTTTTGGCCTCGGCCAGTAACTAAATGTGATGCAATTATTAACTAGATTATCCTACATTAGGCAAGAGAAACGCAAACCGTACCATTAATTTAGTGCGATCAGTAAAAAAATTCAGAGATTGGCCATGCTTCCAATCACTAAATAAAACGTGCAACATAATGTTCAGTGGTTGGCCTCCAGATTTTATAGAAGATTTTCGGTTATAATGCACCATCATATCAGAATTACATCAAATATATTATTAGAAAGTCACCAAATTAATTTCCTGTTACAATTTTTTTTGTTGTATTTTATCCTTTAATGGATTATTTTAGTTTGTCGTGGAATACGTAATTTATTTTGGATTAAATTTATGTCATCTTCCTACTACTACTGCCATCTGGTGTAGATTTGCTTAAGATTCCTATTGCACGCGTTCTGCCTTATCGCAGGTGTGTGTGGCGTATACATGCATTGACGGGTAGATGGCGTACGTTGTTTTATTTAATAAATTTGTTTTCTTTATTTGTTGCTAATTTAGTTTTAGTGCTTCTTTTGGGCCTAGAGTTATGTAACATATTATTTATAATTATTTTCCATTTTTCTATTGTCATTTGAACCTGCATTTTTGTCGTACGTTTAAAATATCAGATTGGGTCGTTCGGTCTTTTAGAGCAATTGTCGTGTTCCGTTTGATGGTCGGGCTTTGACATGTTAGAGTCTTTCTCTTGCACATTAACGGTCATCGAGGAAGGATTAAACACCACAAGAGCAGAAGCATTTTCCCTAGCCTACTTGAGAATGTTGTAGAGTTTTGAAGTTTTATCGTCTGTAATCGCTTACAAAAGCGGATGTTATAGTACTTCTCAAGTGTTATTATTGGATTTTGGCGTTTTTGATTGAATCTTGCGAGGATATTTTCTTCTTGGCTAGGAATTGTTTAATTGCTCGGTTAGTGTGGTGCATGGCCTAGACCTCATTTGAGCACTTTTGTTGTGGTTAAGATTTAAGAACCACGTGCTATGGTAATCTTACGGTGCCAGGAAATTTATTGCTGGATCTTGCGGTGAAGACATATTTAAGGTACAGATTATTGGAATTCTGTAGCCTTCATACGCTATTTTCTTGAGATGTCGTTAGCCGAAGATAGGCGAGCAGATTTCTTGTAACGTGTGGATCCGTAGAAGGTATCATGTTTGGTAGCTGTGGATGTGACTTTCTTTAAGGTACTGTGTCTGTGTAAATTTCTCTGATATTATCCAGAGTGTAGAGTTTATTGACTAAACATTTTTGATAAAATTTATGTCAATATCGTGTACTTTGAACAGTGAATTTCAATTTTCCGGCCTAGCTAATTAAATAAGTCATCGTAAATTCCTATTTTAACTTCTTGTGGCATGTGAGCCTTTATGATTTGAATTAATTAAATTAACGTAGTTTTAATAATATTAGTGACCCCAATTTGGAGGTTACTTTGGCATTTTTGGAGACGTTACGTAGCCTTTTTATTTTTGGATTCAGAAATTGAACTAAATTTTGGATGTGTATGGGCAGTGTGGCCTCACATCGGTCTTGTGTAAATTCTTAGATGTTATTTAATGCAATTAGTCAACCATTGTAATTTATTTTTGTATAATCTCGTAAGAAATTTTTGAATTTAATCGAATCACATTTCCTTATGTAAAGCATAGTTAACTAGCGCTAATTTTTTAATAGAATTAGATACTTTATAACTTAGAGTCTGCACTCTGATGTCGAATAGATTGTCGGTTGCCTCTGGTATACAGAGTGTTTTATTTTTGGTGTTGACGTGTTGCAAATCACGATCAAACTGTTCGACTTTGGAGGGACTTCCGACAAGTTGCCTTATAACTGTGTGCTTGTAAGAATATTGTTGGTTAATTAATTTTAATTTTAAGATTGTTTCTTGTGTTCACCATTTCGAATTTCTTAAATTATGTAGTTGTACGTCATTGATAATTTTGAGTTGTGGATCACCTTGGGTGACCATTTAAATTTTAATTAATCCTTCAGAATTTAATACTGGCAACTGAGTTGCGCTTGTGATTTACTTTTCACTTTTTTTTTCCTTTGTTCTATATATCTCTTGAAAATCAAAGATTATATAATATAGCCGGATATGTACAGTAATTGGAATACGCTGTTGAGATTTGTGATTGAATTTCAATAAACTGTTTGTTAAGTTTGAATGAGCGTGTGTTGGTCTTATTTTCTTATCACCTGGGGAGTTTTACATTGGATCTGGTCCGGGATCTGAATATCTGTTGGGCTTAGCATATTTTTACGGATAGGCGCCCTGACAACTTAACCTTCGACTTAGTACGGTGTTCGAACTCGCCCTTCTCTGACTGTAGCTGGAGGCAGTGCTGACTCCCATATTTAACATCGACCCTTGGGGAAGTAAGAGGTAAGACTGAGTGTTATAAGTTGGTGATTAATTAATAGACAAGCGTCCTCTTTAAATTTAAATAGAAGGTTAATTACCGTGGTGGTGTCTGACTTACTACCTTCTTGGAATTTGGGTACCGATTTTGTTTAGGGCCTTGGCCATTTGTAATTTAAATACAAGAGGGTAGCATTCCTTAATAATAAACTTGTAAATATTTAGAAAAATAACTTACAAGTGGCAGCACACTCTTGTCGGCACACACTATGTTTCCAGTAAACACAGCTTGTTCGAGTCACTACCTCCTACAACATTAAGTATTTGTGAAAATGGTGGAAGAATTCCTAGACCCCTTGGCACCCGATGTAAGTAGTGTTGCCTGATTGTGCGGATCTTCACAGATACAAGATAAATATGAGAAATTTCTACTTAATTTATGTTTTAGTGAAACGGCCAATAACTGGACGCTAAATAGGAAAAGGTCAAACACTGGATGGTTTACCCTATACGTTTTTGCTTGGATGGTTTTCATTAAATAACGTCGCCGTTATCCAATCCCATATAAAATCACAATTTCATTTCTTTCTTCCAGAGTGTAAAAAAGCCCGAAACTTTAATAACGATTTGACGAGAATTAATATTAATGAAACACAAAAGTCACAATTTTGACAATTCTAATTTAAAACAATTTTCATGACCAACTTATGATTTTTCGGAGTTAATAATTTCTGATATCTGAAACCTTTAATTTTAAATATATCATAAATTTCATCATGTAAGTAACTAGTTTTTTTTACACATGAAATCAAGAAAACTGTGTTCTTTCAAAATCAACAACAAAAAAATACAGGGTGTCATTTATAATCTTGAAGTGGGGGGGTGTTTTCAAAAACACCAGAAATAATTCAATATTAATTTTTCGTGTGTCCACCTTATAAGTTCTTTTATACTCATTTCAGGTAGAATATGTCGCTGCAGGTTGTCACACCAATTTGGAATCGACAATACCAATAACCATTGGAACAATACCATTCACAAGAGCTACTGAATCTCCACCACCGGGATATGACGAAGCTGTTGGAAATGTCAGGCCTAGTGCTCCAGGTATTTTGCAAGTTTATGCAAATAAAAATGGCGAAGCATATATGCATATGTGTACTATATACGAGTATTTTTTGCAGTTCGAACCTTCAGCGAATCCGAGTTTTTCAAACCTAAATCTATACAATCTGATGGAGACGACGAACATACAACTTATAACAACAATTCTGGACAATACGCACCAGTCTATCCATTGTACAAGTACGTTTATCCGAACCTCCCATGAAAGCACGAAGAATATGTACAAAGTTTCTATGAAAACTTCAATACATTGACTCCATTATTTTATAGTGCAGATGTCATATTAGCTTTTATAATATTTTTATATATATATACAGTGGAATCTCTCTTGAGCGGACACCGAAGGGACCATTGAACGGTCCGTACAAAGGGGTTGTCCGGTCAAGAGAAAACTACAAATTTAAATGAATAAAATTTTTCTAAGATGTTAGTTTTTATATAAAAATACTGTTATTAAAAAAATTAAAAAATAAACAATTCAATTGGGTTTAATAACAAAAAATCATTAAAATGTAAATATGTAATAAGTATATACATACTATATTACATATTTCAATAGATATTCCTCCATTCTAGTTTGGCGTGTTTTGGTCTTGGCAATAACATCTTGAAAAGGTATGTCAAGCGATGAAAGTATATTCATAGCTTCTGTATCACCTTGGCATTTCACAAACGCTATAAGATCACGCGCTTTAGCCAAAGCCTCCTTATATGTGAAGATGTTGTTTCTTGCATCTTGAAGATCTGAAGGTTCAAGTTCATCTGTTGAGTCATCAGAAATGTCTTGAACTTTAGAAATTGGTTCTTGTAATGATACGCGTAAATCCAAAGGTGATCTCTCAACTGGTAAATTATCATCGACATGATAAAAATCGTTTAAGCTTTGCTCACTGACCCCAGCAATACATCTTTTCTGAATTTCGGCAAGTAGATTTAATGGCAACTCATCTTCAGCTTCAAAATCAACATCAAATGCTGTTGGATATTCCTGGCTGTTAAACGTAAACCCTGCCTTACGAAAACAGTTCTGAACTGTTTCAGAAGTAACTTGGTCCCATGCATTTTTAGCAAAATAAACTGCATCCAATAAGTTCATACGTTTCACTAAATCATTGGCTGTGTTAGAAATTTCAATGTTTGCTAGTAAGTGCTTCAGTATCAAAGTTCTGCAATTATGCTTAAAATTTTTAATAACACCCTGATCAAGTGGTTGGCTGATTGAAGTACAATTAGGAGGCAAAAAGTGTATTTTAATGTTTTTCAAAATGATGTTTTTTGGATGCGATGCCGCATTGTCCAGAAAAAGTAAAATTTGCCTGATTTATGCTCCCATTTTCCGATCGATATTTTCCATTCACTCATAATTCAGACGTCATCCATGATTTGGTGTTTGATTTCCATGTCACCGGTAAATTATCTTTTATTAAATTTTTAAAAGTTCTTGGTTTAGATGCCTTTCCAATAGCCAGCAACTTTTCCTTGTCTCCAGCCATGTTCGCGCAGTGCAATATTGTTATCCTTTCCTTAGACAATTTTCCTCCAACACATTTTTGATTTTTTAAATTCATGGTCTTGTTTGGTAATGCTCTAAAATAAAGCCCAGTTTCATCTGCATTGTAAATATCTCTTGGTAGGTACTCTTTTATTAGATTAAGTAGTTTCACCATGAATGATCCTACATCCGCCGGATTAACAGAGGCGGCTTCGCCAGATATCGTTTTGAACATAATATTGTGACGAATTTTAAACTTGTTAAGTCAACCGGAAGAGGCATTGAAGGTGTTGTTACCCAAGGATTCAGCTATTTCTTTAGCTTTACTTTGTATCAATGGACCTAAATGGAAAAGTAAAATTATTTAAGTAAAACATATTAGTCAAGCAGAGTCCATTTAGTAAATTAGTGATAAAATGAATCAACCTGCTGTAAATCTTTTGTATAGAATTAAAAAAACCTAATTTATTTACCAGTTAATGGAATTCCTTTATTGCGTGGTGCAACAAACCATTCGTAGGACAACTGATCAATTGTCAGCCCTTCAGCATTAAAAAAACTTCTTTTCTCATTTAAATTTGCATTTGAGTGCCATTTTTGAAGTGTAAACTTCTTTGGTCGCGTTGCGCTGATTGTAGGCACTGAACAAGACTGACCCGTCACGCTCGGATATGTAACGCTCGTTCGGGTAATGTCGGCTCGAGTCGACTAAGGGAACAAGATGATAAATATATCATATAGAGGTATTTAATTTCATTTAAATTGAAATTTAAATGAATAAATATATTCATGTCCCAGAGCAGATGTGAACCGGAGCCGCCTGGGTTAGAAACCGGCACTTAACCATTAGACAAAGTGCGGGGATCGTAAGCGAGTATTCATATCGTCTATTTATATATATACATACGTCCAACCGACCGTTACATGGGAGAGCATGACGCATCAGTCGTATAATACGTTACTGAATATTAAACGCGTGCGTACATCTGTAAATGTAATAAATGTGCGAATACGTTTTATTTAATACGTTACTGAATATTACACGCGTGTATTTCGTATTATTAACCTCGCCTTGATGACGTTTACACTTCTGCTGTGTGGTTTTAAGCACACTAATTTTCTTGTTTAATTATCAATACTCTTTTCTTTATAATGTCAGAAGCTTGAGTTTTACCAATGCTAAATCGCTTCGATAAATTTCTCACAATTAATTTTTCTTTATTGTACACTTCAATAACTTTTATTTTTTGCTTCAGTGTTAATACAGATCTCTTTTTATCCATTTTTAAACCTCACGCCCGCACTAATGTATACAAACGAATGAACACTTCTTTCCAAAGTACAATAAACAAACGTACATCTATGTTATTTGGGGAATCCCCTAAATCGCGTAAGTATGTACAATTGGTTTCTTTAGGAATGGCCGGTGTGAGTTTAAAAACGCTGCGCGTATCTGTCGATAGTCACATTCTAATTGTATGGATGTCTGGTCTTGAAAACACACTAAATAAATATCTCCAAAGAGTATTTATATTTGTTGAATGCTGCTCATTGTATAATTTCTTATTTACATTCCTTTCCTCTACTTCCATAATAATATATTCTGGATTATAAAACGAACCGGTTTAGCTTCCTAAAATAATTTAAATAACAGGTGACCCTGATTTACTAAATTTATTTCTATTTGCTTAGTTCAACAGATAATATACCCAAATACTTTTGAAAAATATCTTTAGTTTTGTTATTATAACTCATACCTTATTTTTAAATTAATTCAAATAAAAAAAATGAGGTGTGGCCACCACACGACTTTCTTATACGTATGAGCGTTTCAAATCATACAATTTTAAAAATTATTTTATACAAAAATTATTCAAAATCCTATTCTAAGAACTTCCAGTCTCTTAGTAAATCTCTACAGGATACATACTTTGTGAGATATTTGCAACTCGTCAAGAGTAAACGTATTATTTCCGGTCGGAATTTTGAATTTTCTTTTATACAAAAAATATTCCAAATCCAACTCTAAATACTTTTATGCTCTTGATAAATATATATAGAATGCATAATTTACGAAATATTTGCAATAATCGCTATTCGATAAGAGTAAAAGTGTTACTTCCGGTCCGAATTTAAAATTTTTTTTTATACAAAAGGTATTGAAAATTAAGTTCTAAATACTTTTATACTAGTAACGTACCTGTCTAAAAAGCATGACTTGCGAAATATTCGCAAAAAACTGATTTTCGGTAAGAGTAAAAGACCTACTTCCGGTAGGAATTTCGAAAAACTTTTTTAATAAAATTCTTCTCAAATTTAATTTTGAGTATATATGAATTCTTTATAAATTTGTTTAAACTTAGTAATTTACAAAATATTGGTAAGAGTGGATTTTTTCACTGAAGTAAACTACTACTTCCGGTCTGCCGATTTTACTGAAAATCTAATCAGATCTCAAGAGGGAGATAATATTGAAATTTTCATCATCACAATACTTCCTTATCCTACGTATAAGAAAATAAAAATAATGAGTTTAACCGTTGATTGAAGGAATACATAAAGATGCGCCACTATAGCACTGAGCGTAGCCAAAACTGGAACCGAGATCTATAAGACTGCATCAGTCGTTTGGATCCGAGATTCGAAACAGCCCGAGACAGCGATGATGTTTCTCGGCAAGGGGTTTGTGGGACGACTTAACGGAAAGACGGCGCTGTTTTACTATAGCGTTGCGCTATAGTAAAACTTTTATATTCCTTCAATCAACGATTTAACACCTTGTCTTGTGGTTTATTAATTAAAGCAATATTTGCCTTTATACTTTCTTATACGTAGTAAGGAATTATGATGCAGATGTCCACGTTTTAAGGTCGCCTGATACCGAAAAAGTGGCTTTTGGCAAACGTCTCTCTCTCGCCCTCCTTCCCTCTCTCTCTCTCTTGCCCTCTCTCCCTCTCTCTCCCTCTCCCCCCTCTCTCCCTCTCTCTCTCTCTCTCTCTGTCTGTCTGTCTGTCTGTCTGTCTGTGTCTCAGTGTCCAAACGGCTACAGCTATCAATACCAAACTTTAATAATCTTCCTCTTGAGATCAGATTAGATTTTGAGTAAAATCGGTAGACCGGAAGCAGTAGTTTACTTCACTAAAAAAATCAAAATTTACTAATACGTCGTCACGTTTAAACTAATTTCTAAAGAATACAAAAGTACTAAGATGTGAATTTTAGAAAGACTTTTTTGGGCATTTCTAGTGGAAGTAGGTCTTTCTACCTACCGCGAAAAGCGGTTTTTAGCAAATTTCTTACAAATTATTCATTTTGTACAGACTTATTTAGAATACAAAAATATTTAGAACCCGAATTGGAACAATTTTTGTATAAAAGAAATTTCAAAATTCGGACCGGAAGTAACACTCTTGCTTTTATCGAATAGCAGTATTTTGCAAATATTTCGCAATTATGCATTCTATAGAGATTTATTAAGAGAATAAAAATATTTTGAGTTGGATTTGCAATAATTTCTGTATAAAAAAATTGTCCAAAATTCGGACCGGAAGATACACTTTTAATCAGAGGTTTATTTTATAAAGAGGCAACTTAAAATTTGATTTGGAACAAATTTTGTATACACATTTCGGATGTCACATACGTATAAAAAAGTCGTATGGTGACTACACCTCATTTTTAGATATAGCTCTCTAAAAAAATTAAAACATATTCTAAAACAGCAAAATTTTGCATTTCGTATTAATTATTACATTATAACATAATTTAATTGGATGTAGTGATATTATAAACTTATTCTTACAAGTTTATAACAAAAAATAATACATATATACATACAAGGTCCCATATTTGAACTTCTGTGCAATTAATGGGTAATCATGTAATAAAATTTAATTAGGATTGTAAAATTAATTTCTCTAACCTTTACCAGAATAAATTAAAACAAAAATTGTAGCAGATATCAAGTTTTTAGTAATTAATATACAGGGTGAGTCATTAGTAGCCGCTTCTTCGATTGCTCTTTTGTGTTTTAAATAAGAGAAAAACAATTAGTGGAAGATCCATGGTTGCTTGTGGCGCATATTGTAAAAATACTTTAAGCTCTGGCGCATTTCCGGTTTTACAGGAAGTGCACGGGGCTTAATTTTTTTTAATGACTCACCCTATATATTTTTGTATTTTCTTGTACTGCTTTAAATTGTCTGTTCGATTGCTTTTTCTTTTTCAAAATTGAGCCAATAGTTCTTGAATTATTAATTTTTTTTGAAAATATTTGACCAAAACACGTGTTCAGAAAAAAATCATTTGCACATTGTTTTTAAAAGTAAAAACATTAACTTTGTTGTTGCTTGTAGCCAAGAAAATTCTGCATCATTTGGTTGCACTCGACAATACCTCACTGAACTTTGTTTTTTCAAAGCCTACTTCCTGAAATTTTCACATACCAAAAATTTATATTTTTTAAATGGAACACCCAGTATTTTATTGAGTCATTTTGTTCCTTTTTTTATTCTCTTTCATTTTTGCTAACAATGTCCTATACTTATCTTTTGTAATTTCTGAGATAATCACTATAGGAGCTATTAGCGATCAATTAAAGAACTACGAGCGCTGTTGTTCTATGCACCAAAATATTCGTTCAACCAATGGAGGGCAGGGATGGCGCCCGACATCCTTAGTCAACTGTCAAACAATATAAATGTTATATCCAACTATCCCAAAAGTAATAATTTTATAGAATTTAATTTTTTTAATTCCGGCAATGTCCAGTTGCATTTTTGACACTGTTGGTTAACATCGAAATAAAATAAAGGTTATGTTTACTAACATATTTGAAGAGGTCTTCAAAAAGTTTTGAAAATCCGTCCGTAGATAGCGAAGATACTCTTCACCATTAACATTTTCATCAAAGAAGTAAGGTCCAATTATGTAACTACCCACTATTCCTCCCCACAGTTTTAATGACCAACGATTTTGAAAGTTTACAGGTGTGATAAAATGGGGGATTTTAAGTGTTATAATAATGGAAATTGTGACGATGAACGTATTCACTTTAATAGAGGGTGGCTTCGTTGGTAGACAACAAAAAGTTGAGAAAGCCAGGATAATTTATCTGCTGCCAATTGACAAAAATGTAAGCGATTCTGAAAATTTCTTTCATCTAACCCTGTGTATAAATATGCTACGGGTGAATTTCATATTTCCTAATTATTCTGGATTCTCAAATTTGACTTACATCTAACTGACGACTAATTTTCGTAGTACTAGTATGGAGGTGTTCGACTACACTCGCAAGTACCATAAACGTCTTATCCTCACCAGTTATTGCTTTTTCTGCACCTTCTTTCATATTCAATGCTTTCTGTTCACTCAAACCGTCCACTTTATATTTTCGAAGGTTTCTGGATTCGGTTGACTTCTACCAGGGATCGCTGTGCATAAAGTCTGGATACTAGCAAAAAGTTTCTTTCAGATTCACCCAAAACGTCAATCATATCTATTAACTCTTCATAAGATTAATTCATTTGGATGATAACTAACAGCGATGCTTTTGTAAGTTTGAAATAAATGTATATCCACTTTCTTCAACAGTTGACTGAGGCAATCAGCCGCATTCCAGCCTTTATTGGACGAAAATTTGGGTGAATAGAACAGCGCCCGTAGTCTTTAATTGACCGCTAATTGCTCCTATAGTGATTATCTCAAAAATTACAAAAGATAGGTATAGGACATTGTTAACAAAAATGAAAAAAACAAAATGACTCAATAAAATACTAGGTGTTCCATTTAAAAATAATAAGTTTTTGGTACGTGAAAATTTCAGGAAGTAGGCTTTGAAAAAACAAAGTTTTTTGAGGTATTGTCGAGTGCAACTTTACCAAATGATGTAGAATTTTCTTCGCTACAAGCACCACCAAAGTTAATGTTTTTACTTTTAAAAACAATGTGAAAATGATTTTTTTCTGAACACGTGTTTTGGTCAAATATTTTCAAAAAAAATTAATAACTCAAAAACTATTGGCCCCGTTTTGAAAAAGAAAAAACAGTCAAACAGACAATTTAAAGCAGTACAAGAAAATCCAAAAATATATAGTGTGAATCATTTAAAAAAATTAAGTTCCGTACATTTCCGTCGAAACCGCAAGTGCGCCAGAGCTTAAAGTATTGTTACAATATGCGCCACAAGCAACCATGGATCTTCCACTAATTGTTTTTTCTTTTATTTAAAACACAAAAGAGCAATCGAAGAAGCGGCTACTAATGACTCACCCTGTATAATAGTAATTAATTAATAAAGAAATTAAAGAAAATGGTTATGTGATTTTGGTCTTATAGTTTGTTTCCTTTTCGCAATAATAAAAACCTTAGTACGACATATAAAATCCATTATCGTCCATATACTCTTGCATTCTTGATTGCATAGAATTTATTAAAGTTACACATAAGTTTCTTCCTCTGAAATGCTCCCATACAGATTGTGCATATTGAGTAATATTTTCTATATTAAGTTGAACTCTATCATTATTAGCATTCCTATTCGGCACCATAGCACTCCACATATTTTCAATGGGATTCGGATATGGAGATTTTGCCGCCCAATCAAATACTTCTACGTTATTTTCGTTAAATAAATAAAAAAAAATAAAAGAAAGTAAGAGTGTTACTTCTGGTCCGAATTTTGATTTTTTTTTATATAAAGATTATTCCAAATGTGGCTCAAACAATTTTGTGTTCTTAATAAATCTGACTAGAATGCAAAATTTGTGAGATTTTACAAAAAAAACAGATATTTGATGAGTAGAAGCATTACTTCCGGTCCAAATTTTAAACTTTCTTTTATAGAAAAATTGTTCCAAATGTAGTTCTAATTACTTTTGCACTTATAATACATGTATATAGATTGTATAAAAAAAACTGCTATTCGATAAGAGTAAAGTCTTACGTCTGGTCCGAATTTTCAAATTTCTTTTTTACAAAAGTTGTTCCAATTCGGGCTCTAAATATTATTGTATTCTAGATAAATCTGTAAAGAATCAATAATTTGTAAGATATTTGCTAAAAACCGGTTTTTGGTAAGATATGAAGGCCTCCTTCCGGTAGAAATTTCAAAAAAAGTCTTTCTAAAATTCACATTTTAATGCTTTTGTATTCTTTAGAAATTTCTCTAAACTTAGTAGTTGACGACGTATTAGTAAATTTCGATTTTTTTAGTGAAGTAAACTAATTCAAAATATCAGTGTTGATCGGGAAAAATATAATTTTTAATAATTTTAAACATTCCCTTATTAGAGAATATAACAATTTTTACTTTTTATAAGAAAAACATGGGTTGTTATAATACTAAATTGTTTAAGTATTATTTTAATTTTCAGTTAAACATTGTTATTTAAAATAAAAAGCTTCAACATCTACAATAAATACAAATCACTTCCAGAAAGAATAGTAACAAGTCCAAAATTCCATAAAACCAAGATTTAATGAAAAATAGTGGATCTCCCTGTAGAAATCAAAATAAAAGACTATAGAATAAAATAAAAGCCAGAAAGATATTGAGGAAGATAAAAATGATTTTTTCTAATAAAGTACCTAGCATGAACGTTATCCCTATCAGACAATAAATTATTATGAATGAACACAAATATTTCAAATATATTGGCTTATAGTATATGGCCGATGTAGTTTCTTTTACAAAGCAATTTAATTCATAACGTAATACAATCTTTTTCTTTTAATTGTATTTAATATTTAATTATATATAATTTTAAAAGCAAGGCATTCAAAATACGTGTTTCATTCGTTACTATACCGTATGTCTGGTTTTAAAGTGTCTATAGAAATCATTGTACATACTCGGACACACACACACACGTGAACGCAATGCGACATGCGTGTGTATATGTGGAGGGATGGCTGAGGGTAGGGATTCTGGTAGGGATCGAGCTACTTACGAAACAGAATATTAGTCTTGGGAGACATGTGATATAGCAGGGAGGTGTACACATGCGTTTTCTTTAAATATTTTGCGTGTTCTTTCTTGAATATTACTAAGATTAATCAATGATTTATACAACATTTCAACCGAAACATCATTCTTCCAAAATTGTAACTAAAAGAAGCTTCAAATGAAATAAATAGTATTACTTTAAATAAAGAAAATAAAAATTAATTCTAAACAAAATAAAAATTAATTCTAAATAAAATAAAAATAAATTATAATAAAATTTTTACAGCAGATGTTCGAACGTTTGTCCTTCCCGTGCCAGGCAGTAGCCTAAGCGGTCGTAAAAACCCCTTCGAACATTCCTAAGCATTTCAGGGCGAATACTTTCTATGGTATCAGAAATTTTGTTTCTTAAACCTTCTAAGTCATTCGCCCTGTTCTCTTCAAAAGTAAAAATTTTTGATTTAATGTATCCCCACAGAAAGAAATCTAGCGGCGTTAAATCAGGAGAGCGAGGGGGCCAAGATGGTTCAGTGCCCCGTCCACAAATTAGTCTTCCCGGGAAAACACCGTTAAGGTACTCCCGAACGGGACCATAATTGTGGGCAGGACAACCATCCTGTTGGAACCAAATATTTTCCATTAGAATATTTGGTAATGCCCGTACTGCAGGTATAATTTGATTTTGTAAAAGGCCGAGGTACTTTTCGCCATTTAGCGCACCGTCTATAAAGAATGGTCCAATGATATAATCTCCTAAAATACCAGCCCATACATTCAGTTTTTGCGGGTATTGCGTATGAGCTCTGTAAGTAGCATGAGGATTTTGCCTAGCCCAACAACGGGCAACAGATGGATTATGTCGACCATGTAATGGAAATGTAGATTCATCAGTGAATAGAATATTACTAATGAATTGTTCATTGTTATTAGCCATTTCCAATACACGTTCACATAACGTCATCCGTCGCAAATAATCCTCAGGGTACAGAGTATTTGACTTCTGCAACTTAAAACTTTTGTACCCATATTTTTTAAGAGTTTTTTGAACCATGTCTTTACTGACATTTAATATAGCAGCAATTTGCCTGCAGCTTAATGATGAATTTTCCTCGACACTTGCACAAATTAAAATTGCCTGCCCTACTCGCTCATCATTCGCATTCCGTCGTATTCTTGTGTGATTTGAATTGATACAACCATGTGTTCGAAAGTGTTGTACGATCTTGCGTACACTTGTTACAGAAGGCGCAGGACGGTTTTCATATGCTGCTGTAAATAAATTTATTACTTCAGCAGCAGAGTTATTTGCTGCATACCAGAAAACAATTTGAACTTTTTCTTGCAAAGTATAACGCGCCATTATTTGCTGGTCTTTTAGTAACCTACTTCGGAGACGGTTTCAGTTGTACTAACGCGAGGAATGAACGTTTAAGCATACTTCCTCTACAATGCAGCTCCCCACCACACATACGCATGTCGCTCTGTATGCACATGTGTGTGTGCGAGTAGGTGAATAGAAACTTTAAAACCAGACAAACGGTATACCGTGTGGCCGCCGTTCATAGCGCGATGCATGTATTAGTAACTACTGGTCGACTATAAATGGGCGTGCCAACTTGAATTGCCACACCGACAGCGGGCGTATAAGTTATACGTATAAATGTATTCCTAGGCAAATCAAGTGAAGAGCAGTGTAATAGGTAATGCGTTCCCGTTGTAAGTAATTATTTGTAGTTGTTTGAAGCATCAGATAATCATTGATAATATGTCAGTGAAGTAACTCATCACAGCTTCATAAACAACATAAAAGAGCAAAAATAAATAATAAATAACTCCTAGACTTTAAAATAAAAAAAACTTCTTAACTAAAATAATATTTTTCAACAAATATTATAATCTAAAAACTCAACTATAATAAAATACTGAAACATAAAATATTTACTTCTTAAAACAGAATTGTAATTCAACATTGCAATTAACCTGCAATTAGCTAAAAAAATGTTATTCTTAAGCAATAATAAAACTCGAACTGACGCCCATATGTGGAAGCGACGGCGACCGACTACACCGTATAAATGTCGATTTTTTGGACAAATACGAGTGCATCATAGGCATATGCGAAATACTACCTCTGTTGTAATCCAGTATAACACTGCGTCTACTTGTTTACCGTTCTAATACACAGGCATCTCTATCTGTTTCGCTTACTCTACAGGTATCGCGATAATGCAGACGCACGCGGTCTTATGGTATATGACATGTGTATATTTCGTGCAGATTGTGGAAAATAAAGTATTTAAAAACTTCAGAAAATATAAACCATACTCATATTAAGTACAATGGCTTATTCATGCTATACATATAAGATTTACGATGCATGTTTTTTGCTTGTCCCGTTCTTAACTCGAACATTAGAATGTTACTATCGTAGAATTTGGGGATCTATTTTCAATTTACACCGGCCATTTGAAAAGAAACCAATTGTACATAAAGCGTAAATTGTAGAAAAAACGTTAGTTTGAAAACATTATGTGAGAGAGAAAATATTTATGTACCATACCCACATTTAACTATGTTATGTGATGTCGTAAATATGACAAACCGAGCCTTGGTAAGGCGAGCAAATTAAAAGAGTCCTGACAAGCTTATTTGTAAATTATGACATGAAAAAAATCGGAAAAAAACCAACGAAATGTCCGTTCAAGAGAATTTTTTTGTCAAGCGAGTGTCCGCATCCGCTCAAGAGAGAGTCCGTTCAAGGAGGAGCAATTGCAACGCTTTTCTTATGGAGCGCTGCCGGGACCTGGCAACAGTGTCCATCTAAAGGGGGTGTCCGCTTATAGGAAGTGTCCGTTAATGATACTCTATTTCACATTGCCTCTTCCTCATCGTAAAAATAATAATTTAAAGGAAAAGATAAATGGCTGAACTTAAAACAGTCAGTACTGGAACTTAACAACAAATACCCAAATCCAAAATCAATTCCGTTCGTTTCTGAAATATGAAGTAATGTTGAAGAAAACGAAGATTCTCGTACTTTGAAGATTAGATATTTTTTAAGAAAACCTCAAATAGAGTCTTTCTCTCATTCCAATAGATACTGTCGACTCATATTATATAAAATAGATTTATAATATGAAAAGATGCATTACATATACAGGCACTCTCGGGGAAAACTAAGTGAAAAAGCTCATTTCAAGTTGGACATAAAATTAAATCTTTTAATAATATATTAAAATACAAGTTTCATAATACATGATGTTTGCAAACGAGCTTGTTTCGAAAATTTAAAACTTTAGTTTTCTTCCGTTGCTTACATTACACTGAACTTTAACTGGAACATTTTGAAGACTTGAATATCGACGTTATGGTAATCATCATGTCATTTTATGTTTAACACTTATACTAATACCGCGCGATCATTTAAATTCTAAATTAGAGCAGGCTGTGAAATTTAAATTAAGTTGGTATATAAGTACTAATTTACAATTTGAATTGTCAAAGTGACGTTTCAAAATGTTAATTAATCAATAATTGACATTCTGGACAACCTAATAAAAAAAATCCCGCCTGCTATAATTTAGAATTCAAATGATCGCGTGGTATAAGTAATAAATTATGTTTAATAGTTATTAAAATGTTTCTTTTTTCCTTCCTACAATTTTTACTTAAAATTTTTATTACCGTCAAATGTTTATATTTAACATTTAATATGAAATAGTTCATTATTATATTTGTTACCAACTTAAAAAAAAAGAATTACAGTTTTATAAGTTAAAACCTTTTAAAACCGAAGTGGGTTTCATAATGTAAGCTTTATAGAAATTCTACAAGCAAACAAATTCGACGCCTTTTCAACAGAAGAATCTTCTTATATTATGAAGTATTACACAGAAATTTTCTAATATATCCACATCAGATTTAAAGGTTTATTATTGTATCTGTGGTTATCTGTCGTTAGTTTTTCTTATTTACCGAGAGAAATTTTTAAAGAAACTTGTATATGCGTGCTAGATGTCATTTCAAATGAATATACAAACTTAGTCTACAAACACATTATTCGAAATAAAAGATTGCAATAATGCAAACTTTTTTTTTTTAATTTGGTGATAATTGAATTGGTTGAGATAGATAGTATTCTTTATATCAATGGATTGAGCCCTCGATGAAACATTTTGTATTTATATTATATTTACCGGACCATTTTTCATATCAAAATATTAATTAGAGGAATTGTTCCGTTTATCTCTAGACCTACAATTTATCGCGATTAAACAATATATTGAACTGTACAGGTTTTATCTAATTGTTGCTGATAACGTTGAAGCAAATTACTCATTTATAGTAATTTTCAATTAAGTAATTTCATTTGTCGATCGTAAAAGTGTGTTCACTTCCAAATGGCACCATCCTGCAAAATAATTTTGGACAGCCCTCATGGGACACTTTTTGCTGGACAGACTGTTTCTGGCAGAGTTGAAGTGACGTTGGATAAACCGAAAAAGATTACAGGTAAGTAGAAGTAGTGATCGCC
Source organism: Amphimallon solstitiale (assembly GCA_963170755.1). NCBI lineage: Eukaryota > Metazoa > Arthropoda > Insecta > Coleoptera > Scarabaeidae > Amphimallon > Amphimallon solstitiale. The sequence continues at coordinate 115,236,444 of OY720677.1, forward strand.
ACTTGCTCAATATACAGTGCATTATTTTTAAACTGTGACCATAAGGATTTACGTGATAAAAGTTGTATCGGTCTCTATTTCTATGCAGATGAAAATAAAAATGTTTTGACAGATTAGAGAACACCTTTCCAGTTCAGGGTATTATCAACACTCGATCAGCAATATTGCGGTTGTACAATTAGAATATTTCACCAATGTACATACGTACAAACATCACATTTTCTCACTCATCTCGTTTTTGAACACTAAAACTAATACTATCAGCGATGTAAAATGTATGTAGAAATTTGATTTAATTTATTTTTTGATTTATGAAGGAGTGCTTTTACGTATTATGGGTGCAGCTAAGGTACGATGGACGGAAAGATCTAACAACCGTGAAGTGACGTATTACAGCGACGAAAAATATTTTGAAACGAATCACTATTGTGTAGGAGGCGAAAATAGTAAGTCTGAATAAAAATAATATCTCCACATTTTATTTTACATAAGAAACATGAAGTTCACAAAGTAAGGGAACAACGATCAACGAGAAGCGACAGTATTGTAGGATCCTTTGTTATTTCGTGTTTCACTTTCGTGTCGCCGTAGTTGACTGATAAACAACCATTTAATTATTTGTTAGAATTATAAAAGGGTTATAATTCTACACTTAAAATGTATCTTTTATATATTTCTTAATATACCGCATGTGTAAAATCATATTGGGGATGGGATATATGTATACTAGGCACACCGGCAACAACGCCCAATCGTGGCCGTAGTCATGGTACAAGGAAACAAGGTATGCTTTTGCGCATCTCTGGATAACGCGCATTCGACCTCTAGTACTACCAGTTCAATAAAGTTGTGAATTCACACTATTTCAATAAAGTCCTTTTTAACAGAAATACAATACAACACAGTAAGAAAATAAAAGCACAATTCTAATTAAACATTAATTCTTAGTAAATTATTATATAAATTTATTAAGAACTGAATTCTAATGAAAATAAAAAATATACTCTAAACAATACTAAAAATAAAATGTTCTTGCATAGGTTCAAAAATGCCTCCTTCAGCAGCAAGGCATTGTTCGAGCCTATCATAAAAATTTTCTCGCACATTACGAATCACATCGACTGTTACGGATTCAAAAGCCTCTACGATTAGCCTTCTCCAAATATCTAAGTTTTCTAGCCTGCCAACTTGTGCACTGTATATTTTATTTTTGATGTATCCCCACAAAAAGAAATCATTTGGCATCAGGAGATCGCGGAGGCCAACGAATGTTTCCTGTTCCACTAATGAGACGATCAGGAAAAGTATTCATTAAAAAATGCTTTACTCTGACCGCATTATGTGCAGGACAACCGTCCTGTTGGAACCAAATAATATCCCGATCTATTCCGGTATTATCAATAGCGGGAAGTATCTGATTCTGTAGCATATCGAGGTATTTGCCCGCATTTAACGTACCATCAATAAAAAATGGACCAAGCAAATGGTCACTCAAAATACCTGCCCAGACATTCACTTTCTGGGGATATTGGGTGTGTTTAACAAAATATCTGTGCTGCTTTTCCCGAGCCCAATATCGAACAACAGAACAGCGTCTGTTCGACATGATCTCCAGATACAATTTTAGTTGTTAAAGGGAGTCTTGGAAAATGCTTTCTGACAGTTACTTCTGTCAGTGAGTTCAGTCAGTGACTTCTGTCAGAGTTGCCAAGTGACATTTTTTTCGATAAATGCGCGTCATCCAGAGATGCGCAAAAGTATGCCTTGCTTGTTTCCTTGTACCATGACTACGGCCACGATTGGGCGTTGTTGCCGGTGTGCCAGAGATCGTCTTAACCTTAGTATTCAGTACAGTCTCTTATGGGATATATACCTATTTTACTACCGTGAGCAATTTGTAATAAACTGTCTTTTTTTTATTTCAAGACAATGTTGTCAGTTCGATTTATTATATTTTTGCAATTAGTACCGTAATCATACCATTTATTTCACTAGTGCTGTAATAGGGTCTATTACAGCACTAGTTGCGTAATAGAAATGGAACATTTAAACAGATTTATTTTAAGTTGGTCACATTCCAACAGAAATGGAGATGTCAATATGACATTTTGTAAGCAAGTTTGAGGTTTTTATATTGAAATTCATTGTAAGATTTGATATTTTTAATTAATCTTTGAAATAGTACAACTATTATAAACATTTATATTAACGTTTGAATTATCTTTCGAAGTGATAGTGATACCGTGTGCAGTAGAAACATTTTGTTGAAAATTATCAAAAATGTGTCAATTTTAAATTAACTTGTCAATTTAAATCTTGTGCCAAACCAAGGTGACAACCGCCACAAAATTTCCCTTGATTATTATCAAATTTTTCTCGTTTTGCTTTTACAAAAAGAGAAATTTTAAAACTAATTGCAAAAAATAGCATAAAAGACACGTTTCATTTGACATTAAAGCACTCATTCAGTTAAGAAACGAGTGGCGTAGCGACTCTGAATTCGTACTTTGAAACGTCAAAATGAAACTTGTCCTTTAATATACTATTATGGTTGATATTATCGCTGTGGTGTAAGTATCACAACATAACCTTCCTGTCAAGTGTCAAATTAATATTATAATATAATAATATAGAATAATATCCTAACCAACAAGTATTTAAAATGTCGTGTCATTATAATGAGTTACCAACCTAACCTGTCATTGTCGACCTGACAACTATGTTGTCTCACTCCATAAGACACATACTGAATACTAAGGGTGAGACAGTCTATAGTATACATACATCCTATCCCCAATATGATTTTACACATTCGGTATACGAAGGATAAAGGAAGATTTGTGATCGTTTTTTAAATTCAAAAAAGGTAGTTGTTTGTATAAAGCAATAAACATCATTTTAAAAAATTAAAAGAAGTGCCCTATTTTATGAAAAATATTAGGTAATATCTTTCATCATGTTATGTGAAGACTTAAAACAAATGTGGCAAAAAATCAAAAACAGCGTTCTAACAGCTGCAAAAGAAGCTTGTGGAACAATAGCAATAAAAAACAAACGAGATGGTGGGCATAAGAGAAGAAAATGTGAAAGAAACACCTATATGAGAAAACAGATGAATGTCACTGTTTATATAAAGAACATAGAATGAAAGTAAAGCAACTGGTAAAGCAATCAAAAAATTAAACGTGGGAAGAATTCGGGAAAAAACTGGAAAAAGACAGCAGAGAAAACCGAAAACTGCTTTATAAAGTACTGAAGAACGCCCGAAAAGAAAAAAATACAACCTAAGACACGTAAACGAGAAAACCAATGAAGTATTAACTGACGATAAAGAAATAATGAAAAAATCGAAGGAATACTTCGACGAATTATTAAATACAGGAAATGGTCAAAAAAAACAATGGAAAATCAGAAGGAGTAATAGAAAGGAGAGAAAGAGGAAAAGGTGAATTGATATCCGTATAACCTAATTATTTCCTGTAAGTTATATAAGAGAGGAAGTCGGCAGGCCATAATAAAATAACCCGAATATGTTAAAACGCTTGGGACAGTAAAGAAATGCTAGTGAAATTATTCAATCAAGCTTGGAAAACAACACAAGTTCCACAGGATTCGAAAACTGGAGCAATAGTCCCTATACATAAGAAAGGAGATAAAAAAAGTCTATGCAAACTGCCGGGGAATAACATTATTAAGTACAATATCCAAAATACATGAAATAGCCCTGCAGAACGGCAACTAGACAAAGCCCAGACTGAGTTCAGGAGAGGTAGAAGTGTACAATACCACATTTTCACAATCAAAGAGTTAATAGATAAAGCTGGGTATATATAAAAACAAATCCGTATGCATGGTATTCACAGATCTTTTTGGTATTCCAATACCAAAAAACATAGTGTGAGACAGTTTAGAAGAAAGAGGCATCCAGGAACATCTAAGAGCACTAATAAAGAATCAGTAGGACGTTAACACTAGTTAAGTAAGAAAAAACAATATGGAGTCCGATGAAATCAAAATTCTGGATGGCTTGAGGCAGGGTGGTGTCCTTAGTCCTTTGCTCTTCATAACGGTGATGGACGACTACAACCAAAGACAACACATGGAACATAGTTGTAGGATACAAACGACTGAGTCCAATTACGCTTTTTAATTGTGCTTCTGCCGAGGATCTGATGATATGTGCACCAAGTGAAAAAGATCTCAAGAAAAACATCGTCACATAGCAGAAAAGTTATCCAAGGAATATCAAAATAAACGAAAATAAAAAGAAAAATACTAGTAATCAGCAAGGACAATAAACAAACCAAAATAGAAATTCAACAGAAAAAGAAGTAGAACAAGTGAGCATAGTTAAATGTGTGGGGTCCAAATAGAAAGATATGGTGACATGGAACATGAAATGAACGAAAGGATATCCAGCGCTGCAAGAGTGTACATCTCATTTTCTGGGTGGTTTTGAAGCACAACAGAGATAAGTCGCAAAGCAAAGATGTCAAAGCAGTGTTCCGACCAATCCTAACATACGGCGACGAGAGCTGGGTCACCTAGAATGAGGAGCAGAATACAGGCAATAGATATGCAATACCAGAGAAAAGTAAAAGATGTAACACGCAGAGACACGAATAAGGAACGATACTATTAGAGAAGAACTTGAATGGAACTAATATTAGACAGAATTGAAGACCAGCAACTTGGTTTGACCACCTGAATAAGATGAACAACAACAGACAAGTGAGGAATATATGGGAAGCAAGCAATAGGAGGAACAAGGAAGGCACAATAAATCCTGAAACAACGACATTGCAGCAATACTGGAAAAAGGAGACAGAACGGGGAAACAATCGCTAGAACTGTCAAGGGATAAAAATCATTGGGCTATGTTTATTTATAAGACACTTCTCGTTGGTCGTTGTTCTCTAGTTATATCAAAACATGACAATAGTTAAAGTATTGGTCACTTTTAAAGTGATGATGTTTTTGGTGTCAAATTTAATAAGCAATTCAAAAATGAAGGAAAAATAAGGAATGTTCCATTTGAAACAATTACTGTTAGACAAACATGTTTAATGTACACTTGATTTTCTGTACCGGGTGGCCAACTAAGAATGGCTGACGGCTATATCTCAGAAACCAGTAGTCATATTGCTTCCGGGTCAAAAAATTTTAAGTAAAAGTGCCCGAAAGAAAATGTTGGCAATTATTTTGGAGTTTGTAAAATGTCCGCAAGGGGGCGTAACAGTCAGGATCAATGTTAAAATTTAGACTTTAGACAAATTAAGAGGTATTGAAAATGTTTAAATTTTATTCCTTACACATTCTTTAATACTTTTAGTCTTGCATATTTTTTACTATCTAGTGAAATAAAGTGGTGGGGGCAGTTCAAATGTTCCTTTAAATAAACTAGGATTACTCCCGTTTGGCTTAATCGATTTGAACAAATTTGGTCTCATTTAAAAGAGCGTTATTTGCTCTATAAACTGAACTTGTGCTTTTGTATCTCGGACTTTTGCCGTCACCGGTAGATGGCGTTATCTGAAATGTAAGCAAATATTAGGCTTCTTTTCAAAAAAGTTATATACAATGATATGTTTCTTTTTACATAGGCTAATAAAGAATTAAAACCTCAACATTTCGGTAAAAAAACCAAATTTGTATGTTTTTAAGAACAGGAGATATTAACAAAAATAGATGAAAATACTTGAATTCTCCTGTTTTACTAGTCTTTTTTTTATGAAGTTCAACAATTTTGAGCTACACTGTTATAATATTATTATTATTATCAAGAAAAATGTTATATCATTTTGAAAGACTTTGTTTAATAAACTAAGATTATTTTTAATCCTTATTTTAATCCAAAAAATATACCATTAAAAATAAAATTAGTAAGCTATGAAAAAATAAAACAATACCTCTCACTGTGTTAAAACGACGAATTGTCAAAATAATAAATATTATTGTCAGTTTTTCATTGATTCCATTTACTTTTTTGTGTTTGGGAAAACTTTTTTTTACTGAGATGCGGTTAGCGAATGAAGAGGCATTCAATATGATTGGCGTGTATTTCGAATGCATGCGAATGGCCTTTGTTAGATTTGCTTTATCTCCTACAGTTTGTTTTATTATTTTTAAGCATTAAGCGTAACGGTTGTTTTTAACGTTCCGTACTCGATTCCCTTAAGTTTTACTCATATCTGCCTATTTATTATCTGTTTACCGGTCACGGCCATTTTTATCCCATAACGTTTTACAAAGACCACAGTAATACTTTATAATAGTAAGTTACCTAAAACAATGTCTGACAAGTTTGGATAAATTTGATCTCACAGTTTTTTTTATTTATGGGGGAGAGTTACGGACATTGTTTTTGAAAACCGGTCTACAATAAGATAAAATATGATCGAGAAAATTATAGCAGCAGTACGAAACATGTCGGAGGCGGAAATCGTAATTTCTGTTTTATCCACGCGGCAAAGGTTGCAGGCCTTGCATTAACAATGATGGGCGGCATTTTCAACAATTAAGACGTAATTAAAAATGTTCTTTATAGTTATGTAATTGTAGTTATTTTAGTGTTTAATATTAGTTTTATTCTGATAGTGTTACTATAGTAAATCATAGCTTATGAAAATTTTAAATATATTTTGTTATATGTTTTATGTTACATATATCTTCTGCCAATAAATTCTATTATTATTATTATTATTTTCGAATGTTTACCATAAAATTACATTAATGTAATTTTGGTTTCTTAAACAGGAACTAACGAAATGGTATACATTTTTTTCATTTAATATATTTATATATTTTGCATCGGTATTACATCTTTATATATTTTTCGCTTTTGTGAAATTTTATTATTTGGTCTGCGTGTTAGAATTTTACTGAAGAAGACAAACAAAAAATAGAATTTATTTTATATATATATATTGAGGTGGTCTTGAGCCTCCTCAATACCACTCAATAAGTATTTAAGTTTGTTATTAGGGACGAACCCTTGTACATGTTGAAATGTTGTAGTTCTTTTGAGTTATGTAAATAAAGGAGAGATATTACTTGGCACACAGATTCAATCCCATCTAATCGTTTGACAAACAATTATATCTTGATCATAAAGTTTAGTTGAAGAAATAAGGTTAAAGAATTTAGCATAAAAACATGACCATAGTAGTGCGAACAAATTTCAAATACAACAGAAACGCACTATACAATCTGGTACTTATTTAGCATACATTATTTTCAATCTTGCGTTATCATTTTACATTTAGTTTTGACAAAGCATCATGTCTAGCACAAACAACACAGGCATTTAGAACTTACAAATATGGCCGATATAAAAACGCAAATTAGGACTAAATCAAAACATAATCATAATTTGTACATACTAGGAGTGACACTCCAAAGCTCGTTGAATGCATATCTCATGATTTTAAAAGCACAAATAGAATTAGTGACCTAGAAATTTTCAATAGCATCATTTAATGTATAGCATGGACGTTCATCTTTCGAACGCCCATTATCAAGTCAATTGCAATTTAACTCTGTGAGGAAACCAATTTTAATGTGAAAACACAAATTAATTACAACCTTTTCAATATTTAGAACAGATTTTAATTAGGGCATGAATATCAATAGGGCTTTAATTTAAGTACAAACAGCATTTGAAGCATCACTAAGAGACCTAGAGCACATGTCATATTAAAGCTAGAATTTCGTGACTAAATTTAGTAATTGCCTGGTATATGAAGTTAAATACTCAAACTGCACATATCACAGCACAGTTATGATTAGCAATTCTCATGAATTACGCCCTTACAAACGCATAATTACCAAAAGCATCTTTTCAAATTTAGGCCGAATAGCTTCTTTAAGAAATGTCAAACATTAATATTTTAAATGCAGAAAAACGCACGAAATATAAGTATGCATGGCAAATTAATAATATGAGTTGTGTGCATAAATGGATGCCCTATTTGAATAAAGCGATTAACAATTAATTACTGTCAAAACTAAAATAGTAGTTGAAATCCAAAAATTAAGTGAGCACTTGGTACAATTAAACGCATTTAGAAATGTTAATATAATTCCTTGAATGGCAAGATATAACTGACTTGATAAAGTTTTGATAGGTTTTAAAGCAATTTAAACCAAAATGACTATATAAAATGAATTTGATGTAAATTTGGAAATTTAATATTCACAGCAGTCATTGTATTATGAATGATCGGATTTTAATCAAGTAAAAAACGGAAATAAATTTATATGTATTTAGATTTTAAGATTATTTGTAAACCAGATCCACAAAATCTATTAATATCCTTATTTTTGGATAAAAATCCAAAAAATTAGAAAATATCATTATTTTCTTGTACATGACTGTACTGAGTTTTCAAAAACCGACGCTAAAGCTGTCAGACGCATTAAAAATACAAATATGAGCATTCAAAAATTTTACGCACTAAAAATATTTTGTATTAATCATAAATATAAAAATAAACTTTTAAACAATATCCAAATCACGTTTGGATACATAAAATAATAACAATTAATAAAATTATATGAAGCAACTGCTTTGGGTTCAAGGCTTTAAACAATCGACTACGGTAACATATAAAATAGGTAGACACTGCTGAAAGCAGGGAGATTAAATTAGATAAGCATCCACTAAGGATGAAACATCAGAGTTCATAAAAACAAACAACATCCGTCATTAGACGAACTTGAATCAAACCGACAAGTAGAAAAAAATCCCAGTGCGGCGAAAACTCTACGCCAACCAGATAGGCGTTCCTTCGATCATCGAACCTGCATCAATAAAATACCACGAGCATAAAGTCCATGACCTAGAAAAAGAGAAAGAGAAAAAAAATATCAACAACGAACATAACCAAGAAAATTAACTCACCTGTAAACACCTCTGCAACACCGAGACCTACGACTGCCGAGACTTGGAGTATAAGATACTGCAATCTACCGAAGCGTATTCTGCTACCTGTATTCCGCCTACGAACGAGTTGCCCACCGGCGTTACCTGTCCATCGGTCCAGGATACGGAAAGAGTCCAGGGAAATCCACCATATGGCTAAAGGACAGTTAACATAATTAGATGAAGGTATCGTGATATGTTTACAAGTACTAATAAACCGAAAGAAAGGTTCAGTTGTCAAATAATAATATTTGCGTCAAATCATTTGTAATTCGTGTTTTACGACGATTAAAATCAATGTCAGTCATTTCAAAGTGGTATAATAGTCATTAGTAATCAAATAGTTAGAACCCACATATCAATAAGTTGTCTTTCGTTAAAATTAACAAACATTTAAGTCATTATTCAACATACAGTCAGTCACATTCAAGGAAATAAAAACCTAACCTATATTGGTAAGCAAGTAGCTTTATACTTTGCGAAGATTTAGATTAAACAATATGAATAGCTAACCTGTTAAAATAGATTTGTTGTCGCCAATCTGAACTAATTTTCTCAGTATGAAACAGATTGTTTTCATTGTATCTTCTCACCTTAATTAAGCTCATATACAGTTCATTTATATTTGCATACTCACATATACGTTCACCCGTAAAGGGAAATTTTGCACGATTGAGTGGATCTGTGTTATATCTCTCCAGGTAATAAATTGTAATGTATAAGGTATATTGTGGTTTTTTTTAATAAACATACTCATAAGTAAATTTAGATGTAACAATTGAAAGTATTTATATAAAGAATTAGAAGTTATACCTACCTTTGTGTTTATTATTTGTATTTTGAATTGGCATCCATCGTAAATTCGGGGAGACACATCATTCATTGTATATAGGTACCGGTAGCAGCCCACAACGAGCACACACAGGAGTCCTGGGACCTCGTAAGAATAACAGGTATTGTGTAAGTCACTCTGAGTAGTAGTTATTCCGCAGAACCCCTACAACGGCCCCGAAGATAAAAGTTAACATAGCGCGCACTGCCGTCATTGCATATTCACATAATTCATTGTAGAATGCCGGAAACAACCCCTTCCCCTATTAGAAATAGAACATTGGTCAAAATATAAGCAATAGGAAGTCAGTGTCAAGCGCGAAATTTAATACAGTTCAAATTTATTATCGCAGAGTTAGTCACCTTTTAATTGAATTGTTAAAGTAAACCCACATATACAGTTAGCAATAATTTTAGATTAACGTGCACTAGCGTACTATTAGCGTTCAAAAATTTAATTTGGTGAACTTTGCTTTCGTAATTTTTAATCTCTTTTATTTTTTTAATTTACTAAGTCTCATTGCTCTTAAGAACTTTAAATGCTAAAGGGTTTATAACGCACATCACCCCCTTATAGCAATATATATATATATATATATATATATATATATATATATATATATATAGGAATAATAGGTTCTTGGTCAAGAACAAAATGTCACACAATGACATTTTGTTCTTGACCGTTCAATCATACACTTTACACTACAGTGTTTTCAAAAAAGAAAAATTATATATTCTTTTAAAATGTAACGAGGTGTTAACCAGAATAATTTTAACGTGTTTTTTTGTTGTGTTCCGTCTAGAGTTTTTTAATGAATTTTAATCTGTGAACATCATTATCATAACCACTGTTAAGACCAATAATGTTAATGAAAATCAATCCAAAAGAAACATGCACTTCTGTATCATGTGATATTGTCCACATAAACAGTTCGCATTTTGATGCCCTGATGAAGTACACGATCGTATGTACGAAATATTGGCAGAAAGAATAAAGAACTAAAGCATAACCAGTTTATGATTGCTAGATTCCCCAAGAACCTATTATTCCTGTGTTCTAACGGCAAAGACTTCTTGCTTTCTCTTATATATATATATATATATATATATATATATATATATCCTACTATCATTAGCGCGTCCGTACATTGTAAATTTCCATTCAATAGAGCGTCCGCCTACATAAAGCGCCCGTATATGGACGCTCTATGCACTTTCCGTGTAAAACTTCGTTGACAGACTTACATGGTGATATAATACTGTTTAACAAAATTTCGGAAGACGCTATTTTGTCGACAATATGCATGTAATATAACCATTTTGCGTATACTATTAGTTCAGGGTATTTCTACGCGAGGCGCTGCATCGCGTGCCGTATATTTTGAAATATACACATGTCTTTTATATTCTCGATGATCGAGCGTCCGGACAATTTGGCAACGCGAACAGAATAATTCGTAAAGGACACTGGTCTTTATGGTAGATATGTATATACGTAAACATGCATGTATCATAAACCAAGGTGTTTTTTTACTTTTTTTTTCGTAGTATAAAGAGGTATTGTGATGACGAAAATGTTCGACCTCGAGATTTTTGCAGATGTCCACGTTTTGAAGTCACCTGATACCGAAAAACTGGTTTATATATAATGAAAGTTATAAAAGCGAAAATTTCTACTTTAATACTTTATAATAATAATTTTTGTAGACATTTAAAAAATATTGTTGGCAAAAATGAAGTAAATTCTTATATACAGACATGACCATAAAAGTCTAATTAACCAGGAAAAAATTTAAAATTAGTGATATAATATTTTCGTTGAATGCAATAAGCCGAATCTGTGAAACGTGAGTGAGAGGTAGCGGAGCATCTGGTGGGTTATCTCGTCAGGCTCTGGTTGAATGTAAATTTAGCAAGTGTCTAGAAAGCAGTTTTGTTCCATTTTTATGTTATAATTATTTCTTTTAAATAATAGAGTGTTCTGTTATAACTAACTAACTGAGTATACTTTGAAAGCCATGTTTTGTACCTATGTGTAACAGTGGTTATAAATCCAAGAAGGAAAAAATTTAATTATTTAAAATTCCCGGGGACAAGCTTAACAAATGGCAAAAAGAATCCTTGTACTGAATAATAACTTACCTAAAAAGACTATGTGTATGGAAATAAGTTTAATGCAAATTATATTATTTGCGAATTAAAAAGTTTACATAGTTAAATAGGTCCTTTATTTGAAAAACTTATAGTTTAGTAATGTTATTAAATATGTTTTACGATGGCGTTTACAGGTGATAAATGTTTAAGCTATAATAAACGATTATTGCAGATTCAACTTCATACAAACAAATTAAGAGTTAGTGCAATAAAAACAATTTATCCAAACTGCCTATCTCAAAGGAAAGTAAAAAACGACAAACAATTGTAGCACACTATTCAATTCCAAAAACATAGAACAAAGGTAGATATGGACGACAAAGTAGATGATCCAGAGCCAGTGACTGGATAGCCCATTATTGTTAAACGTATATCAAGTTTTCAAAGTAAAAAAATGAGGTGTGGCCACCACACGACTTTCTTATACGTATGAAAGTGTTACTTCCGGTCCGAATATTGAAATTTCATTTATACAAAAAATATTCCAAATCCAACTCTAAATATTTTTGTACTCCTCATAAATATATATAGAATGCATAATTTACGACATATTTGCAAAAAATCGTTATTCGGTAAGAGTAAAAGTGTTAGTTCCGGTCCGAATTTTGATTTTTTCTTTTATACAAAAGGTATTGAAAATTAAGTTCTAAATACTTTTATACTCGTAACGTACCTGTCTAAAAAGCATGACTAGCAAAATATTTGCAAAAAAACGATTTTCGATAAGAGTAAAAACCTACTTCCGGTATGAATTTCGAAAAATTCTTCTCAAACTTAATTTTAAGTACATATGAATTCTTTACAAATTTGTCTAAACTTAGTAGTTGACAAAATATTGGCAAAATCCGATTTTTTTACCGAAGTAAACTACTACTTCCGGTCTGCCGATTTTGCTGAAAATCTAATCAGTTCTCAAGAGGGAGATTATACTACTAAATGCAAAATTTGGAATAGATTGCTATAGCGGTTTGACCGCTACCGTGGTCATACACAGACAGACACACAGCAACTCAGACATTTTTTAGAAACCACTTTTTCGGTATCAGGGGAATTCATCATATCGAAATTTTTGCAGATGTACACGTTTTGAAGTCCCCTGATACCGAAAAAGTGTTTTTTAAAAAATATCTGTGTATGCGTGTCTGTCTCTCTCTGTGTGTGACCACGCTATAGGTATCAATTCAAAATTTTGTATTTACAGGTATAATATCTCTCTTGAGATCTGATTGGATTTTCAGGAAAATCGACAGACCTGAAGTAGTAGTTTACTTTAGTGAAAAAATCGAATTTTGCCAATATTTCGTCAACTACTAATTTAAACAAATTTATAAAGAATTCATATGTACTTAAAATTAGAATTGAGAACAATTTTATTTAATACATTTTTCGAAATTCCTACCGGAAGTAGGTCTTTTACTCCTATCAAAAATCACTTTTTTGCGAATATTTCGTAAGTCATGCCTTTTTGACAGGTACATACGTTACGGGTATAAAAGTATTTAAAACATAATTTTCAATACCTTCTGTATAAAAAAAATCAAAATTCAGACCGGAAGTACCACTGTTACTCTTATTAAGTAGGGATTTTTTGCAAATATGTCGTAAATTATGCATTCTAAATATATTTATCAAGAGTACAAAAGTATTTATTGCTAGATTTGCAATATTTTTTGTATAAATGAAATTTCAAAATTCGAACCGGAAGTAACACTTTTACTCTTAGGGAGTAGCACTTTTTTTTCGAACATCTTGCAAAGTATGTATTCTATAGCGATTTATTAAGAGAATAGAAATACTTAGAATAGGAATTTGAATAATTTTTGTGTAAAAAATTCTTAAAATTGTGTAGTTTGAAACGCTCATACGTATAAAAAAGTCATGTGGTGGCCACACCTCATTTTTTTCTTTTACTATTGCATAGGCATAATAAGATTTATTCATACAGCTGGTCGTCAGATAAATTAGTTTAAATCAGAAAATGTGTGTTTCAAATATTAATAAAAAGACTAAATATGTAATTATTAATTGCGAAGAACGCCTATATAAAAATGTTAAATATTTAGAACTGAATATTATATCTATATTTCAAATCTTTCTGAATATAGAATTTTGTGTTTAGCGAGTCTTTATTTTGAAGGAATATCGCATGGTTATTTGGAATTTCCAGACATTAATTTTTCGAGGGAATATTCTTCTCTATGTATGAATCAAAAAAAAAAACAAACAGAAACTACTGTGATCTGTTCTGAACAATATAACCCACTATGTCGCCGAATGTAGATAAATGTGTTCATTGTATTCAATTGCTAAGATATGCAGTACATATATTTTTATAAAGTAAGCATGTAGACACATTGTGACAACATTGCTGGACTCTCTAATATCTACCAAATGTAATGTAATATACCCGATGGAAGTCACAATAGCGAAGAAGTGAAAGTTAAATGGTATATTACAGGCGCTTCATGCACGAGAAAATAAAAGGGCGCTACTTCGTCAATAAAGTGAAATGAAACTAACTTTTTTTTATCTGATATTTAATTTAGTGATAATACTGTACCTGTTTTGATCAAAAACACAAAGTATATCCAAAATATTAACGAACTAATTAACTTTTCGAAGGCGGACGCTACATTCATGAGTTCCGTAAGGACGCTATATTGTTAGTAGGATTTATATATATATATATATATATATATATACATCTTTATATCCATACTGAGCCAAATCAAATTTCATACTATCCTGCTCCAGCTATAAATAAGGTATTTAGAGTCTCATTTTACGCATATATCCGATGAATAGTACCTTTGTTGCTTAGTGTTCAAAAGTATACATTAAAAATGGAAAAAAAGAAACTACATATTTATACAAAATAAATAATACGTTTCTGAACCAATAGCTTTACGTTATCCTGAACCACTTTGTATATATTTTAATAAGATAATGCCATTCTGATCCACATTCAGTTTTGTGATGTGTAAGGTTTTTTTCTTGCGTGAACAGTAAAAGCAGTACAAGTATTGCATTAAAACGTTTAAGAGAAAGATGAAATTTTCAGATTATTGGGGATTGTGAAGTTTTTGTGCAGCATAGTTTTACTGCAGCCAATATATTTTCTTTTCTGTATAAATTAATAGACATATAAGAAAATATTGTACGGATTGTAAGGATAAGGTATACAGGTGAGTCGTCTCCGCGGGGAAGCCAGATTGTGATTTTATGAGAAAAAATATTTCGAACCTGTTTTTCCCTGTGATAGCCACTAATTAGGAGTACCTTTTAAATTTATTTTATAATATATAGAGTGTCCCATAACTTGATGGCTGACCATAGTAATAGTTTTTTAAAAGTATATATAAGTCGAACTTTTAAATTTTAGGCCTACACTATCTTTTTGACTTTTTGACTAAGAATTATACGAAGAATACAAAAATGTAATAATATACAGGATGTTCCATTTAGTAAATTATAGCTATGGTCAATTACCAAATTAACCAAATTATGTGTATAATACAAGATAAACTTAAAAGGTACTCCTAGTGAGTGGCTATCATAGGAAAAAGAGCGCTTCAAAATATCTTTTCTCAGAAAGTCACAGTCTGGCTTCCCCGGGAAGATGACTCACCCTATAGAGGATGCCCATGGGTAACTTTTTTTAATATTGAAGACTCAGGATCGACTATATTAGCGATGTTGTTAAGAAATTTGAGGAGTAGTTGATCGTATTTTCAGATTTAAAATTTATTGTCAACTTTTTAAGATAGAAATAATATAAAAATGGTATCATGTCATACTTTATTATCAAGATATAACATAAACTTGTTTTTTTTTAATGGCATCATAGTTGGCAATGACTTCATAAAAATGTTTATATTTTTTTTGTTTTCCATGGATATAAGGTTTGGTATTGTAATATTTTTAAAAATTTTATAATAGCCAGAGTAATTCAACTATTGTTAATTCAATGTTTTTATAAAATTATATTTCTATAAAACGACGTACTAGACGGGCACAATTTTTGGTAGCGCTGTTCATAATAAAATGTTGTAACACAAACATATTTTATTTTTTCGCAATTACTAATTGAATTTGCAGAAAACTGGATTAAAGTTACATAACATTTTTTTGTCTAGAAGTAATTTTTTCAAATGTAACACCCTGTATATCGGTTCATTTTTGAATTGCTTACTATATTGCGCACCAAAAACATGTAAGACGTTCTTATTTTAAAAGTGATCATTACTAAGCTATTGTCGTTTCTTGATATAAGTTTGCCAACTTTATGTTTTTTATTGTAATAGGGTCTTTCTGTACTGAAGGAATGTCAAAGAAATTATTTATTAGCCCAAAGAGTTTACCAGAAGCGTTACCCTGACAAAAGATGTCCCAAAACAGATACCTTTAGAAGAGTAATGGATGCCTTCATTACTACTGGTAGTATTGCTAATTCAAAAGCAAGGAAACTTAAATATGTGGTTTATGAAAATTAATTAAGCATTCTTATGGCAATAACAGAAAATCAACACGTCAGTATTCAAACCATCGTTGCAAGAACCTAAAATGAAATATCGTCCATAATGACTAAATTTAAATATTGAGTTACGCGCCCATCAGTTTAAAGCTAGAAGAATGTTCTGCCAAAAGGAATTAATTAAAATGAACGCCCGGGCAGTCTATTTGATAGTGTGTTATTTGCGGATGAAGCAGGTTACCATAGTAACGGAATAGTTAACAAAGGTAATTTTAATTACTGTTAAAAGCAAAACCCTTACTTCACTAGTAAAGAGATCATTAACATAAGTGGAGCATAAATGTATGGGGTGGCATTCGTGGTGATTGGATGATAGGCCTGCATTTATTTGAAGGTCGTATTAACGGAGAAGTTTGTGAGTAATTTCCATCAAGCAGTTTAGTGGAATTTTTGGAAGATGTTCCGCTAAATTTACGAAGAAATGTAGATACAATAAGACGGTGAATCCCAACATTCTATGCTACAGACACAAAATAATTTAATGAAATGTTTTCAACGAAATGGCTAGCGCATGGAGGCCGTGAAGATCCAGCTGGGTCATCAGACATCACAAAATTAGTTTCTTTTTATAGGGATCCGTAAAAGAGCGTATATAAAATATACTTGTAACCAAAAAAGAAGTTATGAGGGAACATATTCGACAAATATTTAGAAATATAAGTACTCAATGCCTTATTAAAGTCGAGTTATTATTTTGGAAGCATTTTAATTTCAATTTTTATCTACTATATAATTTCTGTCCCACTAATTACTCATCCATTCACATAATATTTCCTGATTCTACACCTACTAAAATCAAGTTATTAATTTGTTCGGTTTTAAAATTTGTTTACTGTGACATATTCTACATATTCTTTGAATTATATTGCTGTATTGTAAATAAGATATATTCATTTTTTTGTCATTACCCCAATACATAAAAATCTTATCTCTAAGCTCATTTTTAAGAAAAGCCATCATAAAGTCAAACTTGACAACTGAAAAGCAACTTATTAAATGACATTCAATCAATTGTCAATTTCGCAGCGAATATCATGGCTAACTTAAATACGGTATTCAAAAAAAAAACATTATTTCGAAAAACCACAATAGCTCAGTAATGGTCACTTTTAATATTAAAATGATAACGTACCACATGTTTTTTTAGGAAATTTAGTAAGCAATTCAAAAATAAACCAATTTACAGGTTATTCCGTTTGAAAAAATGCACTTTTAGACAAAAATATGTTATGTGACTTTAATCCAGTTTTCTGCAAATTCAATTAGTATGTAATTGCAAAAAAGTAAGCATTTTTTTTTATGAACAACGCTGGACACAAGAATTGTGTCCATCTAATACGTCTTTTTCGAGAAATATAATTTTATAAAAACATTGTATTTTTCAAAAAAATGGTAATATATTCAAAAATCTTAAATTTTACTATCTTATAACTTTTTCGCTAAGAATTATACGGGGAATACAAAAATGTAGTGATATATAGGCTGTTCCATTTCAAAAACTATAACTAAGGTCAAGCACCAAGTTCTGAAACACTGCATAGCAAGAAGGCCGTTTCAAAATATCTTTTCTCATAAAGTCACAATCTGCCTTCCCCGCGGAGATGACTCACCCTGTATATAAGCATTGAAACATGTTAATACTAATTAATTCATAGTAAGAACAGTATTCAGTTGGCTTTATAAGAATTTATTCTTTTAGATGAAAGAGAGAATTTACCGTATTGACGGGCGTGTCTTTTCTAAACTAAAAATTATCTATACTTATTTTGACTGAATTTTGTTGTTGTAAGAGATACCAACAAAATACCTCTACCAATCATTTTGTTCAATATATGAGAAAACACATTTTAACACGAAATTACGCCAGGCACTCTAACACATAAATGTTGCGAAATCAGGGAACACCGCATGCTTCAGGATTGCTGTTATACAGATATACAAACAGCGTCTACAACAGCGCCCTCAAGATATGGCGCGGCAAAGGCTGGAACTTGAAATCGACGATTCATACAAAAATGAACCTTTTTAAAATTTATTCACACACGTTATGAGGTCACTACGAGTGACTTTATAAAGGTCTCCAATCCTGAACCATATATATGGTTCAGTTTTGTCAGGG
Source organism: Amphimallon solstitiale (assembly GCA_963170755.1). Lineage (NCBI taxonomy): Eukaryota > Metazoa > Arthropoda > Insecta > Coleoptera > Scarabaeidae > Amphimallon > Amphimallon solstitiale. The sequence continues at coordinate 115,255,008 of OY720677.1, forward strand.
AGGTTCAGGATAAACTGCTCGTAAACATACGTTTGGTTCAGCTTCATACTAAAGAGCTATATATATATATATTTTTTTTTATTATTATACATATATATATATATATATATATATATATATATGTATAATAATAAAAAAAGACAATTAAAACAAGAGAATTCATGCATTTTCATCTATTTTTGTTAATATCTCCTGTTCTAAAAAACATACAAATATGGTTTTTTTACCGAAATATTAAGGCTTTAATTCTTTATTAGCTAATGTAAAAAGAAATATATCATTGCATTTAACTTGTTTGAAAAGAAGCCTAATATTTGCTTACATTTCAGTTAACGCCATCTACCGGTGACGGCAAAACTCCGAGATACAAAAACATAAGTTCAGTTTGTAGAGCAAATAACGCTCTTTTAAATGAGACCAAACTTGTTCAAATCGGTTAGGCCAAACGGGAGTAATCCTAGTTTATTTAAAGAAACATTTAAACTGCCCACACCACTTTATTTCACTAGATAATAAAAAATGTGTAAGGAATAGAATTTAAACATTTTCAATACTTCTTAATTAGTAAAAATATGAAGAAATTCTAAATTTTTACATTGATCCTGACTGTTACGCCCCCTTGCGGACATTTTACAAACTCCAAAATAATTTCCAGCATTTTCTCTTGGGCACTTTTACTTGACATTTTTTTTACCCCGAAGCAATATGACTACTGGTTTCTGAGATATAGCCGGCGGCCATTCTTAGTTGGCCACCCGGTACATCCTTAGCTTGTTTTACTATAAAAAAAAAACACCAAAAATTATGTCCTAATAATTACTTTTGAGAAATATACATAATTATATAAAAACATTCAATTCTTCAGAAAGTAATAATAAGCCGAAAACATCAGAATTTATTTAAAATCGGTAGTATTTGACAACGTCCAACACTTATGTACCTAAAAAAAACTTTTACTACTTTAGATGCGGAGCTCATACTGCCTATTGGAAAACATATTTACAATTTTTCGTGTCCACTTCCTCCTAGTTTGCCTTCCTCCTTTGAAGGGCTGTTCGGAAATATCCGTTATACAATCGAAGCTATATTGGTCAGGCCATGGAAATGGAACATAAAAAGCAAAATAGTGTTTACGGTTCTGTCTCATTACGATCTCAATATGTTTCCTAATCTATGTGTAAGATATTATTGCAGAATTATCTTTCTTGATAAATACAACAATTTCAGTCCTCAGCCAAAGTACATGCCAGCAAAAATTATTGCTGCTGGTGCTGCAGAAATGGAGAGCTAACAGCAACGATGCAGGTTCCTAAAACTGGCTTCGTTTCGGGAGAAAGAATACCTGTTCTGATCGAAATAGATAATGCATCTAATGTATATGTTGAAAAGGTGAAACTGCAATTCCAACAGGTAATGCATACAGAATGGATAAGACATACATGGGTAACGTGAAAGTAATAGCAGTATTATTTTTTCTTTTGAATAACAAAGTTATCGCAAGTAAGTCAAATATTCAAGAAAATATGAAAATAAGGGCGTTTTCTGCTTGGTGCTTTATTCCAAACGCCATCAAGAGTGTTGTTTATTGTCAAAGAAGCTGCACGATACAACAACTTCGGTCAGCTTCTCCATAAATTATAATTGTTTCTGTAATCTCTTTGAATAGATCCTGCAGGATGCTTGCCAACAGAACCAAAGCATTGCTACATATAATTCTAATCGTCATCTACGTTCTACTAACCAGATTTAGACAGGTTTGAGTTGCATTCTTGCATATCCCTTCTCCACAAGGACTTCAGCTGAGCTTGATCTATCTATAAATCTAAAAAATAACTTTGTATTTGTTTTCACATTGCTCATGTTTACTTATATTGACATATTTTTAACACGTTAAGCGCCAAGGCAGACACCGGTGTCTGTTCGTTGTTTTGATCAGAGGGCCAACGCAGACATCGGTGTCTGCTTCAGTATTTGTTCAAGTGTGCTAATCAGACATATTCGATATGGATTTCCAAGGATAGAATCTGTTCTGACCCGTCCGCAAAACCCCTATATGTGGGCAAACCTGACGGCCTCGTGTTATGATTTTATGATGTGTGTTTGCTCTTGCGTCTGATGCGGCCCACAGATGATATGCTTCTTTAGAGTTCTACGAAACTTTTATAACCAGGCCAGTGCACACACGGGTGTCTTTTTGATATTTTTGAAAAAATTTCAACTAAAGGATTGTATAAGTAAAAATTGGTATAATACGGATTTGGTAGTGGCCCTGTGATAAAAATGTCAGAATTTTCCTTGGCGCTTAACGTGTTAATAATAAATGTATTTTTTTCTGTGACGGGAAAAAAGTTTGGCATTTTATCTTTCTTGACAGGTAACAAAATGTCACTTTTTCGCGGTTAAATTGACAGATATTTGAATACTTTACAGGTTTCCTTAGCAACGCAGGTGTAATGTCGCTTCAAATGTCACATCGATTGATTTTCCGACTTTAATATACTGTGTCCAAAAAGTCTGGAAACACCCAAATAAAATCGAAACGGATAATTTTTGAGAAAAATGCAAAAACAGGTCAATTAGTATTTTCAAAAAACTACTGGCTGATGGTATCTGTTTGGAATTTTTGATGACCTTGAAAAAGTTATGATGTCATCAAAAAAAATTTAAATGGCAACGTCGCATTTTTAATTTTATTTTTATAGATCTTTTAATTGTCTAAATGACTGTAAAAAAATTTTCATTTTACTTAAGAAAATGACCGAGAAAAATTTAATTACTTCTTCGAAAATGGAAAAGTTTGTCTTTAAAAAAAACATAGTTGGCTTAAAAGTCGATTATTTTTCAAACACATTTTGTTTTATTTATGACATTCTGTCAAATACGAATTGTGCGTAAGTTAAAAAAAATCTGTTTAAAAATGGTTTTAAATGAGAGGGAACGTATTCAAATATTGATGATGATTGGTTTTGGGGATAGGGTTCGTTCAGTTAGAGAAGTTTGCGACTTATTTAATACAGAACATCCGGAGCGTGCCCCAATTAGTATTTCTGCAGTGAGTAAGATTCACAAAAAATTTCAAGAAGAAACCCATGTTCGAGATTGCCCTAGAAGTAGTCGTCCAAAGATCGCAGAAGATACGCAACTCGACTTATTATTGTCAGTAGAGGACACTCCAAATTCTAGTACACGGCAGCTTGCTCGGGAGTTTAACGTGTCGAAAAGAACAATTGGTAATATTTTCCGGAAAACTAAGTATCATCCCTACAAAATCTGTTTGGTTCATGAGCTGTCTGAAGACGACTTCGACAGGCGTGTACAGTTTTGCGAACAACTGATGCCTATGTGTGATAATGATCCGTTTTTTTATCAGAAATATCTTATTCTCAGATGAAGCTACGGTCACATTACATGGGACTGTTAATAGACAAAACTGCAGGTACTGGGCACGCCAAAATCCAAGCTGGATGAGAGAGGTGCGAACTCAGTATCCTCAGAAATTAAATGTATGGGCTGGTTTAATTGGTAACAGAATTATAGGGCCTTTTTTCTTCAACGGTAACCTGACGGCGGAAATGTATTTGGATTTTTTACAAAATTATTTAATTCCGTCATTAGCAGAAATATTTCCGAACCATGAAGATCCTAATTTGCCCAGCCAAAGAATTTGGTTTCAACAAGATGGGGCTCCACCCCACTATGCGGGAAATGATCGGCATTATCTCGAGAATACCTTCCCAAACAGATGGATTGGCAGGAGGGGGGGCTATCGAGTGGCCGGCTAGGTCGCCAGATATAACGCCTATTGATTATTTTTTGTGGGGTTACTTAAAAAATAAGGTATACGCAACTAAACCTGAAAATTTGGAAGACTTGCGTCAACGAATTGAGATTGAAGTACGAAGGATCACACCTGAAATGATAGAAAACGTTCAAAATGAATTTTATTATCGTTTAGGGTATTGCCAAGATGCTCAAGGATAACATTTTGAACATTTATTGTAAGAGTTTTTGCTGATTTCTACGATTAAAATTTTCTTTGTTTTCTATAATGATTTTTTTTTCAAAATTTTTCTTAAGTAGAATGAAAAATTTTTTGACTGTCGTTTAGACAATTAAAAGATCTATCAAAAATAAAATTAAAATGCGACGTTGCCATTTAAATTCTTTTTTGATGACATCATAACTTTTTCAAGGTCATCAAAAATTCCAAACAGATACCATCAGCCAGTAGTTTTTTGAAAATACTAATTGACCTGTTTTTGCATTATTCTCAAAAGTCATCCGTTTCGATTTTATTTGGGTGTTTCCAGACTTTTTAGACACACAGTATAGTATTAACGTGTTTTTTTTCAATATGAAATCGTCGCTTTTCCCATCACAGCAAAAAATGGTGTATTATATATGGGAAAAAAATTAGATTTTAGCTCTCGGTATTTTACCTCGAGCTAAAATCTAATACTTTTTTTTCCTTGTATAATAAATAACTATTACAGATTCAATGTATTAATAGATTATAATTTTATGCCTAATAACAAAGCTAAGCATTTTTTAATAATTTTAAATAAATTTTAGATTTTTTCCATAGTTCTGTTAAAAACGAGTTATGTACTATAATGTATAATGGATATTTTTTATTTCCTTACAAAGAGTCACCCTTACTAAAACCTATCGTAGCAGCAGATTATAAAAACCCATATCAATTTACCCGAAGGCATAAGCTAGGTGATCTAAGGCTCTAAGACAGCTGAGCCTGAGGGGAAAAATAGATTTCACACAAGGAAAAGTATCTTCGGGTAATACTATACGTTTACTTGGAATTGACAAGTAACAAGAAGAATGAGTGTGCTTAAAACCACACGGCAGAAGTGAAAACTTCATCAAGGCGAGGTTAATAATACGAAATACACGCGTATAATATTCAGTAACGTATTAAATAAAACGTATTTGCACATTTATTACATTCACACATGTACACACGCGTATAATATTCAGTAACGTATTAAATAAAACGTAAACCTCAACCATCCCCGTATCTAAAATTTCACATTCATACGTCCATTTTCAAAAAATTCTTCCGCCTTTTTGTTTTTTTTGACATTTTAACTTTGGATTCGTGATCGGCGATCTAAGACACCCCCGTATCTAAAATTTCACATTCATACGTCAATGTTCAAAAAACTCGTCCGCCATTTTGTTTTTTTTTTGACATTTTGACTTTAGATTCGTGATCGGCGACGTAAGACACCCCCGTATCTAAAATTTCACATTCATATACGTCAATTTTCAAAAAATTCTTCCGCCATTTTGTTTTTTTGACATTTTAACTTTGGAATTGTGATCGGCGACCCCCAAAACCCCCGTATATAAAATTTCACATCCATACGTCAATTTTCAAAAAACTCGTCAGCCATTTTGTTTTTTTTTGACATTTTGACTTTGGAATCGTGATCGGCGACCTAAGACAGCCCCGTATCAAAAATTTCACATTCATACGTCAATTTTCAAAAAAAATCTTCCGCCATTTTGTTTTTTTTGACATTTTGACTTTGGAATCGTGATCGGCGACCTAAGACACCCCCGTATCTAAAATTTCACATTCATACGTCAATTTTCAAAAAAAATCTTCCGCCATTTTGTTTTTTTTTTGACATTTTGACTTTGGAATCGTGATCGGCGACCCCCAAAACCCCCGTATCTAAAATTTCACATCCATACGTCAATTTTCAAAAAACTCGTCCGCCATTTTTTTTTTGACATTTTGACTTTGGATATGTGATCGGCGACCTAAGACACCCCCATATCTAACATTTCACATTCATACGTCAATTTTCAAAAACGGTAACTTTAGTAATGGTAACCAGACGCTTACATGGAAACGAATGAGGTTTTGGACCGACTAAGCGGAGCTTGTGTGATTCACTTGTATTATCACATTTTCTTTTCTGCAGCGAACTGTATGCTCCGTGCATTACTGTTAATACTATGTCACGCATCCAGAGGGTGCAGAATTCGTGCCTCAGGCTAATATTTGGCATAAGGAAGTATGACCATGTTTCTCACAGGCTCGGTGATGTGGGCTGGTTAACTATGAAGGATCGACTGACTCTGCGGATGGCTTGTCTTTTCATAAGATTATTTTGTACAAGCCGCCTGAGTACCTGTTCAATAAGATATCTTTTCGGACGGATGTTCATACTCTAAACCGAAGGTTGAGGGGTACTTTAACGCCGCCTATACATCGTACCGCTTTGTATGAGTGTGCTTAAAACCACACGGCAGAAGTGAAAACTTCATCAAGGCGAGGTTAATAATACGAAATACACGCGTATAACATTCAGTAACGTATTAAATAAAACGTATTTGCACATTTATTACATTCACACATGTACACACGCGTATAATATTCAGTAACGTATTAAATAAAACGTAAACCTCAACCATCCCCGTATCTAAAATTTCACATTCATACGTCCACTTTCAAAAAATTCTTCCGCCATTTTGTTTTTTTTGACGTTTTGACTTTGAATTCGTGATTGGCGATCTAAGACACCCCCGTATCTAAAATTTCACATTCATACGTCAATATTCAAAAAACTCGTCCGCCATTTTGTTTTTTTTGACATTTTGACTTTAGATTCGTGATCGGCGACGTAAGACATCCCCGTATCTAAAATTTCACATTCATACGTCAATTTTCAAAAAATTCTTCCGCCATTTTGTTTTTTTAACATTTTAACTTTGGAATTGTGATCGGCCACCCCCAAAACCCCCGTATCTAAAATTTCACATCCATACGTCAATTTTCAAAAAACTCGTCAGCCATTTTGTTTTTTTTTGATATTTTGACTTTGGAATCGTGATCGGCGACCTAAGACATCCCCGTATCTAAAATTTCACATTCATACGTCAATTTTCAAAAAATTCTTCCGCCATTTTGTTTTTTTGACATTTTGACTTTGGAATTGTGATCGACGACCCCCAAAACCCCCGTATCTAAAATTTCACATCCATACGTCAATTTTCACAAAACTCGTCAGCCATTTTGTTTTTTTTTGACATTTTGACTTCGGAATCGTGATCGGCGACCTAAGACACCCCCGTATTTAAAATTTCACATTCATACGTCAATTTTCAAAAAAAATCTTCCACCATTTTGTTTTTTTTTGACATTTTGACTTTGGAATCGTGATCGGCGACCTAAGACACCCCCGTATCTAAAATTTCACATTCATACGTCAATTTTCAAAAAAAATCTTCCGCCATTTTGTTTTTTTTTGACATTTTGACTTTATGGAATCGTGATCGGCGACCTAAGACGTATCTAAAATTTCACTTTCATACGTCAATTATCTTTAGTAATGGTAACCAGACGCTTACATGGAAAAGAATGAGGTTTTGGACCGACTAAGCGGAGCTTGTGTCATTCACTTGTATTATCACATTTTCTTTTCTGCAGCGAACTGTATGCTCCGTGCATTACTGTTAATACTATGTCACGCATCCAGAGGGTGCAGAATTCGTGCCTCAGGCTAATATTTGGCATAAGGAAGTATGACCATGTTTCTCACAGGCTCGCACTATGAAGGATCGACTGACTCTGCGGATGGCTTGTCTTTTTCCTAAGATTATTTTGTACAAGCGGCCCGAGTACCTGTTCAATAAGATATCTTTTCGGACGGATGTTCATACTCTAAACCTAAGGTTGAGGGGTACTTTAACACCGTTTATACATCGTACCGCTTTGTATGAGCGTTCCTATTCATACCGAATAACGAAAGTATATAATGCCGTGCCCGACGAGTTGAAACACCTGTCCGCGGGGCGGTTCGCGTTCTTGTACTGGACATTGCTGCCATCAAAATAGACTGTTCGCTCTCTCATATCACATGCAACAACGCTTGTGTTCATGTTTTTCGATATTTAATTTGTTTTGTATGTATTGCATATATGTATATATGTGCTATTTGTGCACATTTCACAGAATTTAGGTTGTTACTTTACACAGTCACTGTTTGTTGTAAACACAAATATATATTGTCTATAAATCTAAAAATACAAGTATTTTTTGTGTTAAACTATAATGAATCGTTAAAATACATTTCAAATATCATATCTAACACTAAAACAACTTTTATAAAAATTACTTTGAAATTGTCTCTTCTTTAACTCCATATACTTTACACGCGATAAAAAGAAGTATCAGGTTTGCTTGGATTGTGAACCCTGACAAAGATAATAGTAGCGTCCACAGAAAATACCTGCATAATGCATCGCCTGAAATGTATAACACACTTGCCTGTAAAAAAACGATTAAAATGTATATACTTTTCACTTACCAGTAATGATAAAAAATTAATTCTGTTTATTAATTATGTGATTTATGTATGCTTCAGTTTATATCATTCTATGCCAAGCACCCGACGTCTAAGATACGTCACGACATTGTAGTTTTTGAAGAAGCAAGATTGGATTCAGTCGAGAAGGGTGGCTCTAAAACGTGGACGCAAATGTTACAGATTCCTCCCTTGCCACCTAGCAGTGTTCATGAATGTTCAATAATTGATACGGAATATCAAATATTTGTAAGTAAATTAAAAGTACTAATCTAATTATAATCAAAGGGATTTGTTGCAAATAATTATTGTTATTAAATAAATAGATATAAAAGAGTGAATGTATTTACTACAGTAGCCCTCAAATTAAGCTATAGTTACCTCCATTTTTTTAAATACACTTCTATTTTTGTTTGCAGCCCTTATATGCAGTATAGATGTATAGTGATTGGGATTGAACTGCACTTTTATCTCGTCAACTATTAATTTTACAGTAAACACACGATAGTGTGAACATCACGTAATGGAAACCCCGCAAGATATGAACAACGTATTAATTACCCACCTTTTACATGAACAAACTGTACCTTCGTTTATGGAAGGGAATTTCATTTTGCAAAATTCACATGTATTTCGCTATTGCGCTCTTACCCTGATATAAGCACTTCTTATCAACAACACATGCAATTTTCTTCACTAGCATCGTCGTTCTTACTTCAACAAAAACACGGCCTGAAGTGTAAATCCCCGATATACATATTATGTGCTCAGTACTTCTTCGGTCGTACAAGTTTAACGTATTTCTTTTCGTATATTCACTCTAAGTCGACAGTTGTTATTTGTGTTTACATAGTAATTTTGGTATTTATTAATAAAATGTCTCTTAAAAACCCAAAGTGCCTTAGTCTTCATAAAAAGTCGCTTCTAGTTCAAGAGTGAATACACAAAGTGTAACGTATTTAGCCAAAAAAATATGACGTCGCAAAATCTAAAATTTGTAAAAAAAAAATGATTACTACATCAGACCAAGCAAGAAACGAACTTTAAAGAGTGTCGAGTTTACCAAAATGGAACAAGATATTGCATAGATTGTTTCTTGACCAAAGAAATGAAATTTTATTGTAACTGGTAAAATAATTAAGCGAAAAAGCAAAACTGATTAATTTACAAATCAGAGAAAATGTTAAACAATTTACAACCACTGAGAGATGGCCGCAATGCTTTAAAAACGGTTTGGAATTTGCTTTTTTTAAATTTATAGAGAAAAATTGTTCTCTCAGCCAAAACTCGTGAATCCATATAAAATTCATTTAAAAAGTGAAATAGAAGAACTTGATATTACATTGAACATCTACTACTGGTAGAAAATCAGAAAAGCATAGAATAACATTTGTAGCATACACTAATGCTACTGAATCTCATACAGTAAAGGCATTGACTGTTAGTAATGCTGCGAACCTAAGATCATTAAAAATTTCAAATGTATTGTGGACTATGAAAATTCAAAATCAGCTTGAATAACTTCTAGCATTTTCTACTTCCTAGATCTTAAACTGGAATCAAATTTGTTACTTAAAGGTTTAGAGCTTTCTAAAGTAAAACGTCACCCAATAAAAGCTTTACTTCTAGTAGATCACGCGCCACCACGCCCTTATAAAAATAAATTAAACAGTGAGGATGCGCAAATTGTAACAATGTTTCTCCCCTTTTATATCATACCACTTATACAGACGATGGGCCAAGATGTAATTGGCGTCACACAGTATTAGTGACGCAATAATCAACCTAGTGACATTTGGAACCAATTTAATCCCGAATTTATAAGAACGTGTTGGTGAAATATTTTAAATGGAGTTTAAAATAAGGATGATGACGCCACTCGCTATTTTCAAACGCCAGTGGGACATTAAGAATTCAATGTCTAAATCTTCTGCGTAAATTGACGCTTCAGGTTAGTCCCATTTTTATGTACAGTGCAGTGTATACTGACCTTAACTTTAAGACTTTACCTAAATCAACTGGTCCTGGTCATGGGATGACTAAAGACCATGTTTCTCTACGGGACACCACAAAATACCTCTTCTAATGATATGCAAATCAAAAACCCACAGAGCTTTAAAAATTATGAAAACACTTCCTCTTTTTTATAAAAATCAAGCCCAGTCTTAGACGACTGATGCTCTCTCTACCAAATCGTATGATTAGATTTTTGTACATAAAATAAAAACCATACAAGGCCTTAGAAAAGAAAACAGTAAGACGTTATAAATGCTTGACACCATCCACCCCACAGATCAACTTTTTGAAAGAGAACATGGACTTTTTAAAACTGTCTTCCTACTCCAAATATGACGGGTTTGTTGCACCTATGGACCAATCGGTTATCGAAACTATGAATGCAGAAAACCACTTTTAACAAAATTTTTGATAGAAGATGAAGATAATGGCTCTTACATGGTAGCGTGAAGTTTGGTGAAGGTAATCACATTAAGAAGAGTTTAGAACAAATTGAAAGTTCTTTCAATAGGGAGGAGGTGCAAGACGAGAAAGAAAAAGAAGAAGAAGAAAGTTGTGAAAAGGAGGAGAAAAAATATGAGGAAAATAATGGGCTGTCACTTGACGAATTAAAAACACTCATTAAAAAAATTCCTTGATGTTACCATACCAGTGCAGATGATGTATGCGACTGGCTGCTTTGGCACTCTTTTCACCCTGGATTCTGAGTGACGATCAACTTACTGAAATCAATGAAGTTGATAGAGTGCCGCCTCAGTGTGATCATTTACAGATGGTCGCTATTAAGACGACGGGAGACTTGCAAACAGCGGCACAAGTGACTTTGACCCAAATGTTCAAAAAAATTATGTAATTATCCGAATAGGGTTCGGTCCCAATTGATTCGGATATAATCGGAGTTCTACTGTACCATATTCCTCTATAATTTGCATTCTATATTTTAGATAGAAGTCGTAGTTAGCGGCTGTCATTTAAATTTGAAGGCGTCCATACCCATAATTGTTGGAACAATACCGTCCCGTAGCTTGCCACCGCAGTATGAAGCAATTGTCACTAGTCAACCTGGCACATCTAGTAGTAATGGAATGCAAAATTCACCTATGCCAAGTACGTATTTAGTTTCGCATCTGTTTACTAAAGAATCATAAAGTTTAAACATTATTTTACTGGAAATTGGGGTACATACCTTTAAGTAAGCTTTTCTTACGCCATTAAATGATTTAAGAATAACATAATATGTAAAGATTTTTTGAAATATGTAATATTCTAACCCATCTTCTTCACGGAAGGAGAATATTTTCGGAAGGAATCCGCTTGTTATTCTATTGAGAAGCGATCAGCAGGTGCTACTAATTTCCTGTTGCAAAAGCAGGAGAAAATACTTATGCATTTGGAAAACATCTCTTAATTTTTTGTTCTTAGTTATAATACTACTAAAGTACCATTTTTTTAAATTTCAGTGCAAACGTTTGCGGAAAATAAATTATTGACTGTAAAATCGGTTCAAGATGAAGATGATGATCACATGACATACAACAACGATTCAGGAAACTTTACGCCCTTATATCCAACATACGATTTTAAATATCAATAGAAGATTGTCACAGAACAAACTGAAGGGATTTATATATCCCGATATACCAAAATAGATGAACATCCTACTCGTAATTCAAATAAATTGTTCGTGAACCAAGAACAAAACTCATTAATTTCAATTGATATTACATTTACTGTCTGTTCTGTTTTCTTTAATACTTCCGTTAAATTATGTAACTATAAAATACGATCATCACTCATCCCATCTTATATAACTTAAATGCAAAAGAAATGGATAAAAACATACAAATTCAAATCATTTGTGTATTTAGAGCATGAAATGAATATCGAAATGATGCGATCTAGATACTCTATAGTGGTTCAAAATAAATAAAAAAATTTAAACAACCGTACCTTGTTTTATTTAACTAAGATATAACTAGGATAATAGTTACAGTATAATTGGGGAGTTATATAACTTTGTTCAGGGGAATTTTCTATTTTTCTTAGACAATGCAATGCAGTATTTCATATAGTCAACAAGTTTCTTTAACCAAGTGTAATGGCATCCGGTATGAGACTTATCTTGTATATCGATTTAAATGTTTTTATCATAAAAATAAGTTGTAAATAAACACACATCGGTACTTTGTTCACAATATTTTGAGGAATTGCTTGAAGAATGCTTTGAGGAAGAACTACTAGATCAACAGCGAGGAGCAGCTCTAATGATATCCTTTGCAAAAGTGTACGAAACATCACAAACCAGACTTAATCTTTTTCAATTTGCATTGTCACCGAGACATACATATTAATCGAATTGTTTACTTAGATGACATTAAATTTAATTTTCAAGTACTTTGATTTAAAATAGAAGTCATAAAATTCTCGGAAAACACTGAATATGTAGTAATAAATTAATTAATATAAGATACATACTTGAAAATTGAATTTAGTTGACACATATTGAGTACTCAGAAACTATTTATATCATTACAGATATATTTACACAAATATTTTAAGAAATAAGTACTTAAAAATAGATGGCAATAGTATGCTTAAATGAACGATTATGATTAATTTTTTACGTGGAATATGTTTTGCCTGTCAATATAATCTACTAAAACTTCAATGCGGTTTTGCCAATAATTCAATACAATCAGTAAAGTGTAATTTCGGAAGTTCTGCAAAATATCCATCCTTGGTCATTTGATGGAAAATGCTTCCCAGCCAAAAATTTTTCATATGTGGAAACAGATAATAGTCCGAGGTAGCCAATTTTGATGAATACGCTGAATGTTCAAGCAATTCGTACTTTAATTCCATGAATTTTGCCATCGATAAAACACTTGTGTGCTTCTTTAGAGCAGGTAGGTCTTTCTTCGCGAATATCCGCATCCAAAAGGTTATAATAATATTTAGAGTTTTTTGTTTTACCTTTCTTAAGATAAATGATCAAAAAAATACCTCTTTAATTAATAAAACTGTTGTCGTAACCTTTATTGCTGATGGAACCGTCGTCTAAGCGTATTCGTTTTAAGCAAAATAAAATGGATTTCAAGGGTGCAACATTACACGCACCCTTGAAATCCATTTTATTTTGCTTAAAACGAATACGCTTGAGAAATACAAAGGTTCGAACGCGTTTTTGGTCAATTGTCAGCAAATGCGGCATGCATCTGGCACAGAGCTTTTCATATATAATTCTCCATGCAAAATATTTCCAATTTCTTCTTCTGATATGCATATGGCGTCAACGATTTCACGCACTTTCACTCGCCGATCACATATCATGGACCCGCTGCAGTCGGGTCATTTTCTAAACATAACCTCATGCGCAAAAATCATGTCTTATCAAACTGGTGTTGTGTATTATGAGTAGGGAGCGGAATCGAGCGAGTCATGACTCATCGCCCATGGGCGCGCTATTGAAATGTTGTATTTTTAAAGAGGTTTTAATTTTATTTATATAATTGAATAACAAGTGGCTGGTGATTATAAAATACAAAATACCCTACTATTTGTTCGTTTTCTCTTCTGTAAGACTTGTTCTCTTTGAATTAAGTACATCCTTGTAGATAGAAAACGTCTTTTCTACATCGCAACTGGTTATATTTACGTAATGGAAATATTCTTTTATTTCAGCGTATTTAGCATACACAATTGCCGCAATGTTATTAAACCTGGATTTCTATTAAAAACTGCGTCTAAGTCACATGGAATTATTAATAGCCACATCTAATGTGGTTAATCCATTTTTACTTTCTTATACGTAGTATAAGGAAGTAATGTGAAATTTTCGACTTCGAGATTTTTGCAGATGTCCACGTTTTGAAGTCTCCTGATACCGAAAAGGATGTTTTTAAAAAATGTCTGTGTGTCTCTATGTGACCACGATAACCGCTGTAGATATCAATTCCAAATTTTGTATTTACGTGTCTAATCTCACTCTTGAGATCTGAGTAGTTTTTCAGTAAAATCGGTAGACTGGAAGTAGCAGTTTACTTCAGTGAAAAAATTAAATTTTGCCAATATTTCGTCAACTACTAAATTTAAACAAATTTATAAAGAATTCATATGTACTTGAAATTAAAATTGAGAACAATTTTATTTAAAAAGTTTTTCGAAGCTGCTACCGGAAGTAGGTCTTTTACTCCTATCGAAAATCAGTTTTTTGCGAATATTTCGCATGTAATGCTTTTTAGACAGGTACGTTACGGGTATAAAAGTATTTAAAACGTAATTTTCAATATCTTTTGCATAAAAACAATTTCAAAATTCAGACCGGAATTACCACTTTTACTCTTATCGAATAGCGATTTTTTGCGAATATGTCGTAAATTATGCATTCTATATGTATTTATCAAGAATACAAAATTATTTAGTGCTAGATTTGCAATATTTTTTGAATATATGAAATTTCAAAATTCGGACCGGAAGTAACACTTTTACTCTTAGGCAGTAGTCCTTTTTTCGAATATCTTGCTAAGTATGCATTCTATAGCGATTTATTAAGAGAACAGAAGTACTTAGAATAGGATTTTGAATAATTTTTGTGTAAAAAAAATATAGTATAGTTTGAAACGCTCATACGTATAAGAAAGTCGTGTGGTGGCCACACCTCATTTTTTAATTTGAGATTCGATTTTCAAAATATGTCATTAGTTTAGACAAATTTCCAAAGTGTTCCTGAAGGAATAACAACTGATTTTTTAAATTTGGGATTTGTGTTAGTTCCTTGCACTCAGAAATACTTCGAGCATCGTCATTTAAACATGTAACGAAATTTTGTAAACTATCGAAATTCTCTGCATGAAAACTATTTCTGTGTATGTTTTAGCAAAGCTAAGTGACGATATTTTACAGACTTTGCAATAAATTTCGTAATCACTGACAATTAATTTTTATCTCAGAAAAAGTAACATAAACAACGTTCTAGATCTAAATAAATGATAACTAAAAATATACGCGTATGTTATTGAAACATACATATTATATTGCGAAATATAAGGTAAATATAATAGATTTTAAAAACTCGTTACCCTTGTACCTACGCCGATGAAGAAAGGATTTTATTCATAAAATTCCTTATTTTATGTCAGTTTTTTCTCTGATTCTCGGGCGTAAACAGATGTTGCAGTTCGCCCTATGAATTAGTGGTATTCAGATATAATGTAAACAACACGCAGTTGTTTACATTATTTCTTTTCACGGTTGTGGCTCCGTGGTAGTTTAGCTCGCTCGATTCCGCTCCCTAATTATGACGGATGTTCTCTTTCCGCTGATCCTATCTAGTCGGCGATGATATTTTGGGACAAATTTTGTGTGACAATTTCAATCAGTTGTTTACAAGTTTAGTTTTAGTGACAGTTGTCAAATATATCGAGATTGTTGGTAAGTTGCATTAGTTTAAAGTACTCCTTTCGCCAATAAATCATAGAATTGAACAAGGAACATTATCGAGCAGTGATTTTTTTACAATTTCAAGCGTGGCTTAAGCCGTAAATATGTTTTGAGAAAATCAATCGAGTGTTTGGTGACAAGTCGTGTTGCTTCACTACCGTCTATGACTACCGTAAAGCGGTGATACAATGAATTTCAGCGCAGAAGACCGACATTCTATTGTCAGAAGCATTCAAGCAACTTTAATGATTAGTGTGTAAGCAATTAACATTATTTTACACAAACATTTGAAGATCCGTAAGCTTTGTTCTCGGTGGATTCTCCATAACTTGACTTCAATTCAAAAAGATGACGATGTGAGGTGGTGCAGATCTACTCTAGATCACTTTAACCCTGGATCATATCATTTGGTGTACAACACAGGTGATGAAACATGGGTATACTGCTATGATCCTAAAAAAAAGGCAACAATCGACAGTTTGGGTCTTTGAGAATGAGTCGGTTCCAACAAAAGTTGTTCGTGAATAAAGTCGAAACAAGATTATGGTCTCCACATTTTTTGGAATTACTGTAGCACTGGAGGATAAGCGTACTGTTAATTCACAATGATACATTACAGTTAGTTTCAGGTTCTCCAAAATGCTCGCGAAAAACGACTAAGAGGAAGGATCATCTTGTATCAAGACAACGCTCGGGCCCACAGTGCTGCTCAAACAACTGAGTATTTGCCCAGAACAAAGAAATAATGGGTCATTCACCGTATAGTCCAGACCTAGCACCTAATGACTTCTTATTATTTCGGCGGGTAAAGGATAAATTACAGGCCGAAGAATAGGTTGATGCCTTTAAAAATAAAATAAACAAACTACGGCCAAAAGATTGGAGAAAATGTGTTCAAGATTGTTTTTCACGGACGCAAAAATGCACTGACTGTGGCGTAGAATACCTTGAAAAATTATAAATAAACGTTTTTTGTAAATAAATTGTGTTTTACTTTACCAGGCCCATCGAAAAGAGAACAGCTTTCGTATATACTTTGTAGTTTATTTGACAAAGAAAGGTATGTCACACAAAAAAAAACAATATTATTCTATTTATTATCAAAAGAAAATTGGTCTGGGCATCACACGTTTTTCATGTAATATGGGAAATTGAATATTTTGATGCAAAAGTTGTTACAAACCGGATTTTAAATACTTCCATACTCTAAATAAATCTGTGTAAAATTCGTAATTTTTGAGATATTTGCAAAGAATTAATTTTCGAAAAGAGTAAGTGTTACACTAACGGTCCGAATTTTTAATTATGCTACTTTGTATAGGTATATATTGAACGAATGTATATATAATCGACTAACAGAGGAACATCTCAAGAAAGGTTTGTGGAACAAATTACAACCAGAAAATGACTAAGACAAGAAAACCCGCTTTAGACTAACCTATTTAATCTGTCCTTTATGGCCAACCAAAATTACATAAAGAAAACAACCCTATATTAGACAAATAGTTTCATACATTAATGCACCCACATACAAACTTTGTAAATATTTCAGCAAAGAACACTACAATTAATTAATTTTAAATCTGAGAAAGCCATTAGAAACAGCATAGAATTAGTCAAACAATTAGAAAATATTGAAATCAATAGCAGTACAAAACTAATTTCTTTTGACATAAAAAGCTTATTCACATCAATTCCAATAAATGAAATAAAAGAAATCTTAGAAAGCCTTATTAATAACAGCCATTTAGAAGATAAAGAAAAAACACACACTGGAAATTCTTAATTTATGCATATAACAAAACTTTACACAAATAAATGGTTTACCGATAGGGAGTCCACTAAACCCTCTTCTAGCTGAAATATTCATGGCAGACTATGAAGAAAAGCTGTTTAAAAGTAATAATAAATACATCAAATAAATAAAACATTGGGTCAGGTATGTAGATGACATTTTCTGTATATGGTCAGGTACTGAAAGACAGACACGCGACTTCCTAACTTATCTAAACACTATTCATGAAAAGATCCAATTCACTATAGCAATAGAAAAAGAAACAAAATTAAACTTTCTAGATTTAACTATCAAAAAAGACAATAAAAAGTTAAAATTCAGTATATACAGGAAACCCACATACACCGATACGATCATACCAGCTAATTCCAAACAATCTTGGCGCACAAAAACAGCAGCTCTACATAGTTTCGCTTACAGACTAATTAACATACCACTAAGTGAAAAAGATTTCAACACAGCATTACGCATAATTAAAACCATAGCTAGAAATAATGGATTTCAAGAGAAAATAGTAGGACGACATTATCAAACATAAACAAAGAGAAAAACTCAAAATACACTTTTATCCTAAAATAATAGAAATAGACAACACGAAATGGCACATTATACAATACATTCCACATATTAATTATAAAATTAACAGAATATTTAAGAAAATAGGAATCAAAACAGTCAACATAAATAAAAACAATTTAGGTGCTATGTTAGTCAATAACAAGGAAAGAACTAAGCTTACCGACAAATCAGGTGTATACAAAATTAGTTGCACAGACTGTAAAGCTATCTATATCGGACAAAGTGGCAGAAAGATCGAGACTAGATTAAAAGAACATAAAAGATCAATATTGTATAATATTAGAAATACAGGCCTTGCCGAACATTGTATAGATAATCTCCATTTTCCCGATATAGATAGTTGTAAACTTATGCATAATGTAAACAAAGGACCGAAATTAAATTTGTTAGAAATATTAAAAATTAAAAAATCAATTCAAAGAAAAGAGAAAGTAGCGAACACACAGAGAGATTTTACAAACACACACACCCATAATAGACACTTATGTACAAAGAGGCAATAAATACAACAACATATTTTGTATAAAATAATTATAGTATTGCCATACGTTAGGCATTGCCAAATAGATTATGCTGTGTGCTGTTTCAGCAACATAATAAAAATAATGATAATTTTTATTATCTGATATATATATTTAGTTATTTTCTTAACAGCACGTACTTTATAAGTATACGTGAATTCTATCAGTGTATCTAAATTTCTTTTCTCCCGTCAAATCTCTTGTTTTTCTTTTATAGGGATAAGGTTATAGCTTATATTAAAGAAAAATCAGAAACCATATAAAACATAATTGTATATTTTATTCAACATTATTTTTAGAATAGATAGCATCGCTATACTATATTCACCAACATTTTATAAAAGAAAACATAATTGAAAGAAAACATTTGTACCGTGTTCTCGGTTGTAATGTTTTATAGAACAAATATATCGATAATGCTTAATCAAAAATAAAATATTATCCTGTTTCAAAACAAAGAAAATTCAATTAATGTTAGTATTCTCTTGATATTATGCTAATTCTATTCCATCAGAAACATTATATTCGCACGTAATGCTCTGATAAACTTAGAACTTCGCAATGGTCAATGTTCGGAGTAAAAGCTTGAATTTGACCACTGGCAACAATCATTTGCACGAATTGCGACCAGCGTTTCAAAATCTGCCATCCAGAAACACTTCCCTTTTGAAATATCTATTTCAAATTTAAAATTTTGAAATCAAAAATTATTTATTGTGAGAATTAATGATGCTTAATAAAATGTCAGAAAATATACATTCGCACGTTATATCCTCTTAACACCCAACACCTAATTCTATTTGTGTTGTAAAAAAAAAAAACTAATGAATGCATATTACTACAGGACAAAATCTATTATCCCTGCTGCACAACGTTATATTGAATATATATTTGCACGTTATATTGCAATATACGCATAGCAACATTGATAAATCTTTGTATCGAAAACTTACTTTGTATCATTGAAAAACTCTTTCTGCCATAGGCATCTCCATTTTTGAAATACAAAAGTTATTAACAAAAGAAAAATTATTATAATGAATGAAATTTAAATACAAATAAAATTAATATGCTAATACAAAAAAATAATGAACGAATATAATCGTGGTGTATCTGACCCTATGATTTAATGTCTTTTCAAGTCGCATTTAATCTCTCTCCAAGTAACTAACTAATAATCTGTTCATTCTTGTTTTTCAATTTATATACCCGGGAAGACAGGTGTACCGCTCGCTACGCTATCCTTGGAACTAATATTTAGGTTGTCACCCTGCGTCTTCAGTGAGATCTCTGCCTTCAAATTGCCTTCTTGACACTAACACACGCACATATATTGTTTTTGACAGTTCATTCGCTAAAACGTCAACACATTGAAATTGTTCGCTTTCTTAAAAGTCTTTGATATTCAGTATCTTCCAAAGTAGGTATATTTTTATTAATACAATTCTTCCTTATATTTGTTTATGAATTTGTTACCTTCTTCATTATTTGCCACAAACTTCCTTTTTCCATTCGCTAACACAATTCTTATTTTTCTTTTATTTTCAGCTTTCGGTAAAATTGGAAATATATTGTAAATAACAGGTATTCTTCTTCCAAGATTACTCGCACTACTACGATCCGTCTGGCCTGCTATTTCATCGCTTGTTTCCACCCAAGATTTTTCTAATGGTGATATATTTATCTGTAAGAAACTACAAACGAAGTTTACATCATATTTTCTTTTTGTAAATCTTCAAACCGTACAAATCTCTCTACAGTCTGTGAAACATAGTGCTACACACACGAATTCATGAATGTATTTTATTTGCTTAGCTGCCGCTTATAAAACACCACCACTGATTGTATAATGTCAGAACATTTTGATTTATATCCCTTTTTTATTTATATATGTATAGTCATAAGTTAAGGTAAATTTTTATCCTTTTAGCATGACTTATTTTAATTTCTTTTATTGAATTTTTTATTACCTTATGCACGTTTTCAAGTTCACATAATTTATTCAATTATATTTATCTCTCGTGCATAGCGGATTTGATCTTCTTCATATACATATATATATATATATATATATATATATATATATATATATAAATGACTAATTCTTTTCACTGTTCCATCCTTAAGCATAACCCTTTGTCGGTTGTTTGCTTTCATTACTCTTTTATTTTTAAACAACGGTCCATTATTCAAAATGTTCAGTGCAATTTTCACGCATTTTAAAAAGTTAGGTTTTTTCATTATACACAAACCATACATCCTGTTTATCTTTTCTATAAAAGAAATATATATATATAGCTTAGATTTATTTCGTCTTTTATTTTGTACCTGTTTAATATTTAAATTGTAAATATAAATTCATTTTTATGTCTGTGTTTTCTATACCTGAATGTATGCAACTTATTATATCCTTATGTTGAAAATTTTTAAACACAATAGAATCTGATTTTTACTGTTTCTATTATATTTTTATACTTAAATTAATTCTTAATGCTATTATTATTATTTTTAATATGCAAGAGATCACGGCAATATGTCGCAAAGACTAAATAAAAATTGTGGAAAGTTTTCAAGAGTTTTATTTTTATTTTTATTTAAAATAGTTATATTTAATCTAGTGCTGGAAGGAAATTATAAGAGAAGGCAAAATCCAAACAAATTATTACGTAATTTTCCACAATAACAAAGTTATTGCGTATGCAGATGATGTGACTATATCATCGTGGTCAAAGAGGGTACTAGAAAAAGTATTTGAACTATTTGTGGAAGGAGCAAATCACAGGTGAACGAGGAGAAGACAAAGTATTTAGCAATGAGAGCGGAAGTGACCGAAGAAAATTCAAATAAGGTCAAAAGAAATATAAGTTCAAAAAAGTGAAACAGCTAAAATATTTGGATATGACAGTAACCAGTAGATGTCAAGAAAAAAAAATTAGATCACGAAGAAGTACTTGGTAGGGACATATATCTCGGATGCCGGAACAGAGAATTGTGAAGAAAGCGTTTTACGCAAAATATGGTGTTAAACGTAAAAGGGGTCGTCCATAGAAAAAGTGGCTACAGGAAGTGGTAAAAGATATACAGGAGGAAGGAATTGATGACTGCAGATAGAAACAGTAAGGGACCAGAAGAAGTGGAAAAGAATAGTACAAAAAATAAAATCTAAAGTCCTGTAGAGCCGACATACACACAAATAAGATATACTAATAGCCGAGTCGCCAATGGTTACCAAACGACCGTCAAAATCGACGAAAATTGGTTACGCGGGGGGAAGAACTCCTCTCTGGATACGCGAAATTGAAAGCTGTCCTTTGGCACGGGTATACGGGCGACATTGAATTTCCGGTCGACGGAGAGATTTTCTTCCCAAGTGGAAGTTCGTTTGTAGGTGGATTGAGTCAGAAAAATGACCATTTAAACGTGCACTGATGTCAATGCATTCCGGACGGGCGAAAAATAAATATCAGAATCTCATGTGCACTGCCGATTAATACATAACAGTCCCGCTTGATTTAATATTTTCATCTATATAGGGGTCGATTAATATTTTAATAATGATTTGAATTAAAATACGATAATACCAGAACGTGTATTTGCTTAAAGGGGAAAAGGAGGATTGCTTTCGACATTTATGTGCCCCTACTACGAAATAATGTTATTTAAACGATTACGCAAACGATTGTGCACGTTTCAATTTCTCTCTCTTCTGATTAAAAGTAAAATTAGGCACTTGGGAGTTTTTACGGTCGACCAACACTAATTCAAATGTCAAAATAAAACAAAATGGCCGAAGAATTTTTTGAAAATTGTATAAATGTGAAATTTTGGATACGGGGGTGTCTTAGATAGCCGATCACTAATCCAACGTCAAAATATCAACAACAAAAAATGGCGGAAGAGTTTTTTGAAAATTGACGTATGAACGTGTAATTTTAGATACGGGAGTGTCTTAGGTCGCCGATCACAAATCCATAGTCAAAATGTCAAAGAAAAACAAAATGGCGGACGAGTTTTTTTGAAAATTGACGTATGGATCTGAAATTTTAAATACGGGTGTTTTGGGGGTCGCCGATCACGATTCCAAAGTCAAAATGTCAAAAAAAAAGAAAAAGGCGGAAGAGTTTCTTGTAAATTTTATAATATATAAAAGCCAATTGTCGCGCTCTTTTTAATACCACCGATTGATACGGCACTGCTATACCCCAAAATTGACGAATTGGGGCGACACTTTTCTGAGGACCTGCCCCATCTACGATGGGAACGAAGTGTCACGTGACGGGGACTACGGTCCTATGTGCCTTAGGATATTTTTCACGTCTCCGAAGAGAGAACGAGGGCCCGAAAGGAGTTTTTGAAAATTTTCGTACGTGCAGAAAAAGACTGTGCATCACAGCATTTTGCCATAAGGCCTACGTTTAGAATATTTTATCGTGGACTAGGTTCGATTTTAAAATAGCGGTACAGATGACCGTGACACCCCAAAGTTCGGATAAGGTTAAGTTAAACGCACGAAAAATTCAATTTCAGGTTATAAATTATCAAAACCGTCAATCAATTTGAGTTCGCGACATGACATTTGCCGGGAAACGTCAAAATTGGCGGAAAGCATATAGCACCAGTCGTGCAATATACACATAATTTTAATTGACTATATATTCACGTTCATCGATCGGTTGTCAAGTTTAAATGTCAGAAGGCCGACAAATAAAGAGATTACGAAGGAAAAGTGCATTTTTAATTGAAATGTGCTACCTTTCAGATACGTATTAGTGTTATTATTATCAATTGTTACCATTTCTTTTCTATATGAATATAT
Source organism: Amphimallon solstitiale (assembly GCA_963170755.1). Classification (NCBI taxonomy): domain Eukaryota; kingdom Metazoa; phylum Arthropoda; class Insecta; order Coleoptera; family Scarabaeidae; genus Amphimallon; species Amphimallon solstitiale. The sequence continues at coordinate 115,278,507 of OY720677.1, forward strand.
GAACAATGCCGACGGATATGATTAAGTAAACTTAAAGTGTATTATCGCACGTAAGTACAGTTTTAAAATTTATTAAAACATACACATAATCTGACATTACCTCAAACCAGTGAACTATGGCAATGAAATCAACCTATTACTATTATTATCTACTATTCTATACCAACATTTTATTTAAAACTTGATTCTTCTGTGTAATGGGCATGCATTGTTCACAAATTTGCATCATAACAAAGCTCAAAAGGTATGTCAAAAGGAGTATGACTATTATTAAATATTACAGCCCAGAAATGACGTTTGTGGGCCATGAAATTTGACAGGTCAAATTATGCAAAACTAAAATAAATCTGATATTACTTTTTTAATAATGATTTAGTCCTTTCATTGTGTAAAACTAATAACACTATGAATCTTTTAGTGTCAAGTCTTAGTATTACGCATCTAAATTTCAAACTTAAACAACGAAAAGTCAGACTGAAGTTAAGATGCTTTAAATTGCCGTTCCACCGGTCACCGTGACAGTAGTTCGTGGACAAAAATATACGCCTATACAAGGTGTGCCAAAAGTTTAGAAAATCAAAATTGTTTTTTTGGCGTTTTACAGGGAACTGTAATAAAACTGTAATCGGACGCGAAAGGCGATTCAAGCTCGAAGAGATTGATGGACAGCTAGTATATATAATATGATAACTCGAAATACATGAAACCTCTAGTCAAGCGAGTCTAGGAGCTTTCGTTGTTTTATGTATTTGATTTTCGCAGTCTGTCGGTCAGTGACATTTGCTCACCAAGCGTCTATTTCCGCTTGGCATTACTGACAGTGAAGGGACATGATCAGTCCCTTCAGTTCGAAAGATTGTGCTGATTAACGTTAATATCACGTGTATGTTGAACTTGTAATTTACCTAGATATGATCGTCAATACAGATAAAAATATTAAACAGACATATGATAAGTCCGTTATATATATATAGGTACATGAATTATGCTTACATATCTGCATACTTGTGAAGTAAAAGTTAAAACAATCATATACTTCTATTTTATGTACCAGATAAGTTTATTTATATTTACACTTATATATAGGAATTCAAAAGATGTATACCGCCTGTCTCCACATTGTTTACCGCGATAACAGCCATGTGATGAATAGCACAGCTGATAATGTGTAAGGAGCCACTAATTGGAATGCAAATTACTCATTCTGGTAATAAATAAATTGAAATGAATTGATTTTTTTTATTTCATTTATTATTTTGTGAAGGTTTACTGACAAATGGCACCTCCTTTTAAAATAATTTTGGACAGTCCCCATGGTACTTATTTTGCCGGACAGACTGTTTCCGGAAGAGTTGAAGTGACATTTGATAAACCGAAAAAAATTAAAGGTAAGTCGATATCACGTAATGATAACCATTTTGTCAAAATAAATAAGCACATCTAATCATTGCTGCTATTTAAAAAAAAATCGTCTAAATTGTAACATAAAAATAATGTATAAAATTAAATTTGTAAACTTAAAATGACATATAACATCGCCTATATTCAAATATTTAAAATGTTCTATTCGAAATAGAACATACCATGCAAATCAGTGAGAAAGGTGAACAGTGACTTAATATATCACACGTATCCGCATCACAGCCGAAAAATTTCAATGAAAATGGCTTTGGATAAGTAAAACTTCAGAAAAGGTGAAACATGTGGGCAACAAATTTGGGTATAGAGAGAGAAAATACAAACTCAATGAAAGTTTGCTCATTGAACTTTAGTGAAGGTAATAATAATAATAATAATATGCGTTTATTTAGCAATTGCTATTATTTTACATTTTCTGACATAATAATACTTTGTTGTTGACATGAAACAACTTAACCTAATAAAAAAAAAATAACACTAAACAGACTTATGGACTAATATACTTACATTACATATATTACACAATGTCAGCATTTGTCTATTAATACATACAATAAACTCAATACAAATACCAATTGTGCAGAGTTTACTAACTAACTAACCTACTTTAAATTATAGATACACAATTCTAATGTCTATAGGTAGGCTTGCCAGATTTCTGAAATGTTCAACCGGGATAGCGGAATGTCCCCCAGGGTCGTGGGTATTCAAGGGTTGTGGTTTTTTTATAGTGTTTTAGAGGGTAGTTTATTCTTAATGCTATGAGGCTAATAATAAATGACACAAGCATATAAATTTAAATATTTTATTTCTTACATGTTAATATTTATTTACTTATTTACTTAATCCTTTGGTTTTAATCTTGTAAAATATTCACAAGCTAATCCGATATTAATTTTACATGTCATCAGGCCTTTAACCGTAGATTCCTTCATCAAACCCCTATCATCAGTCCATGCGTTGTTCATCAAATACAATACACTCTCAACTGGTGCTGATGTCCCAGGTAAGCAGAAGACATACCCAACCATCTTGATCAGATTGGGGGCTGCTATGTGATTCTCCTTGAAGTGACCAAACAGCCTGAGCCATTTTTCGTCACTTGAAATAATCACATCTCTGGTAATCTCTTCTTGCTTCCACTGTTCCCAATTTGACTGCAAATACTCCCTGCAAGCACAACTTTGTCAAACAGCTGATCATTGTTTATTGAAGTGTAAACTTCTATGGGCACTGAACGAGATTGAGCCGTCACGTTCGGTTATGTAACGCTCGGTTATATAACGCTCGAGTCGCCATGGTTACCAAACGAACTGTAAATTCGATAAAAATCGGCAAAACTGTGCAAAGAACTCCTCTCTGATTACGCGAAATTGAAAGCTGCCCTTTGGCATTGGTGTACGGGCGACATTGAATTTCCGGTCGACGGAGAGATTTTCTTCCTAAGTGGAGCGGTTGTAAAGATATGGGCTTTTAAAGAAGAGCGTGCACTCGATGTTTTAACAGCAAAATGGCTTACGTCATGACGATTCACGTGACAATCAAAAAATTCCGAGAAACGTCAAACTGACAGGCGAACTGAATTGCACCACAGATTCACTTTTAAGCGTGAAATACGAAATTTTGAAGGTTGCGAGGTCTCATCAAGACTCGGGGTCTTAAGGAACCGGCTTTTTGGGACCTTTTGTATGCTTATTTCGAGTCGGCAGTCGCACGCAATCGAAGGTACCGGCAATTTAAAGGTCGTTTGCAGAAGGATTTGGTAAGAAAAATGGCACTGATATCAATATATTCCGGACGGGCGAAAAATAAATATCAGATTCTCATGTGCACTGGCGATCAATGTATTACGGTCCGGCGAATTGCATCTCCACACAATACATAACGGTCTCCCACATGACTTGATATTTTTATCTATACAGGGGTCGATTAATATTTTAATAACGATTTGAATTAAAATACGATAATTCCAGAACGTGTGTATTTCCTTAAAGGGGAAAAGGAGGATTGCTTTCGACATTTATGTGCCCCTACTACGAAATAATTTAATTTAAACGATTACGCAAACGTGCACAGTGGGCGGAGCCGGCTGAAATCAATTTCTCTCTCTTCTGATTAAAATTAGGCACTTGGGAGTTTTTACGGTCGCCCATCACTAATTCAAATGTCGAAATAGAACAAAATGGCCGAAGGATTTTTTGCAAATTGACGTATGAAAGTGAAATTTTAGATACGGGGGTGTCTTAGGTCGCCGATCACCAATCCATAGTCAAAATGTCAAAAAAAAACGAAATGGTAGAAGATTTTTTTTGAAAATTGACGTATGAATGTGAAATTTTAGATACGGGGGTGTCTTAGGTCGCCGATCACAAATCCAAAGTCAAAATGTCAAAAAAAACAAAATGGCGGACGAGTTTTTTGAAAATTGACGTATGGATTTGAAATTTTAGATATGGGTGTTTTGGGGGTCGCCGATCACAATTCCAAAGTCAAAATGTCAAAAATACAAAATGGCGGAAGAATTTTTTTGAAAATTGACGTATGAATGTGAAATTTTAGATACGGGGGTGTCTTAGGTCGCCGATCACGAATCTAAAGTCAAAATATCAACAACAAAAAATGGCGGACGAGTTTTTTGAAAATTGACGTATGAATGTGAAATTTTAGATACGGGGGTGGTTGAGGTCGCCGATCACGAATCCAAAGTTAAAATGACAAAAAAAAATGGCGGAAGAGTTTTTTGAAAATTGATGAATGTTTGTGAAATTTTGGATACGGGGATGTTTGTGGTCGCTTATTACGTCTTCAATTTGGCGATCCTTTCGGCGACCATTACATGAAAGCCTTGATGAAGTTTTCACTTCTGCTGTGTGGTTTTAAGCACACTCATTTTTCTTGTTTTGTTATTTTATATATGTTGACCTACGGCAATGATTAATCATTAATTTTGTCCATCGATGAAGTTTACTAATAGTTTCATCATCACAATTTAATGTTTAACAACGTACAATATTTTATTTTCCGACACTGCACTTTTGCGGAGCCCGTAGAAATACATCCTCACTCTACAAATTCCAAACTACTACTAAAGTTAGTTATAGATACTTATAAATGTTCAGATATGATTCTAAAGTATTATTGTTAAGTCATCTAATTTTATAATTATTTGTAATGAATACCTATACCTATGTTCTTTCTAGTAAAAAGATTTTATTTGAGGATGGTCATCAACAAAGCGCTTTAAACTTACAGTTGTACCCAGTCGAAATCTCCTAACACGAAGCACACTGAGTTACAAAAGAAAAGAATAATTGAATTTTTTAATTGGCAAGCGAATCCATAGATTATTTATGCAAATAAAGAATTTTTTTAGATTTATGAAAATTAAATTAGATCTTTCATAATAATATGTCATTTTATCTATTTTATTTTATTGCTTTTTCTCAAACATGTAAAATCTTTTTGAAACTGGGTGATTTTAAAATCAGTAGTAAAATGTGCTTTACAGCTAGAGAGAAAATACTAATGCCAAAATGTTTCAACCAATTTAAAAATTATAATAGCACTTAACAGTATACTAAAGTAGCAGTTCCAAGAGCGAATCTTATTATAAGGGAACAACAACACTAAAATTTCTGATAGGAGTATTCTGAAACATTACATAAACTACCACCACCTTCCTTCTATTAAAACAATAAAAAAAGGACGAGGGATGCTACAGTTCTCAAGATAAACACAATAGTAAGCACACGTGTAGTAAATCTGTCCTGGCCATGGCGTCACAACTACATAGAGATCTATTTACCGACGCCCGCTAAAATTAATTTGAATCCTGATATATGCGTGGTGGCAGCATAATAAAAGCAACTGGAATTTGCTTAACTCGCACTAATAATTAAAGTTAAACATTGCATCATGACAGTCGACACAGATCACTCGTGTTTTGGGATATGTACTTGTAAATTCTAATTATTTGTATCTTCAATATTACGTTTGATTCTAACAACTAACTGAGCCGCTAAGATGATTTTCCATATGTATTGACTTTCACAACTGCGTGTTTTCTCCCAGTATTATGAATGGCAGCTATTAAAACACAGCTTTTGTTGGCCGGAGCATTGTCTTGGTGAAACAGCACTCCTCGTCTCAAGCTTCCTCTTTGTTTCTCTTTGATGGCCTCCCGAACTTTTAAAATTAGGTTTGCGTATAGTCATCCCAAAAAACTGTGGACCTGATTTTTCCAGGAGTTGAACTGACACGAAATTTTCGGGGTGTTGGAAGCCCTTATGCCGCCATTGCATACTTTGAACAGCACGTGAACCCATGTTTCATCTGCTGTAAAGAATTTTTGCAGAAAATCGTTTGGATTTCTGTTAATTATCGCCGAATTCGTCTTAGCGGTAACTTGATGGATGCGCTTTTGATCTGCCGTTAACATTTTTGGTACCTATCGTACAGACACTTTTTTAAATGCCAATTCTTCGTGCTATATTTTCCAACACTTCCAGCTGAAAAGTCAGATGTCTCAGCTATAAACCTAACCCAATACTTCGGTCATATTCATAAAAATTTCTTATGGTGACAACCCTTTTTTTGAGAGATATTTTATCACAGCTCAATTTTATCACTGCTTCAATTTTATGCATTTTTGTTAAATAACGAACACGTCAAGAGAAATATACTAATGTTTGGTATATGCAAAGAGACAGATAAACGATATTTTACATTAACTAACACCAATAAATGATACTTAGTTTTTGGTATATAACTCAATAATTGTTGAACTTCCGTCGTAGATGGGTTACAGTATATTTTGACATGTTGAAATTATTATTTATCAATATCATTATTGCTCAATAAAGTCACCTGTACCAGATTTTATTATTTTTTGATTTCTATAGGAGTACTTTTCCACATCAAGGGTGCAGCTAGGGTACAATGGACTGAACGGACTAGTTCAAGGAGTGGATCACGCAGTATCAGATATTACAACGACGAGCACTATTTCGAAACGAAACACTATGGCGTGGGAGGTGATAATCGTAAGTTCAAATATAGTGGTGGTGAAATGACCGATTCATAAGTTCATGTTCTGTAATACAATTTTAATAAAATTATAAATATATATATATGGCAAGAGTAGAAATGATAAAACTAGTCACTGTAATTTATGGAATTTACATATCTCTGTTTATCATTTCTTCTGAGATGAAATCATATCATTGTCTCTTCGTTTGTTCCCGACGTTTCATCCACTATCTTAAGAAACAACTTCAGGTCTGACGCTTTTTCTGCTGTTATTAACTGTCTGCTTTTCTTCAGTCTTATAAAATGTAGCTATAATATTTACTTGAAATTATTAATCATAATTTATTTTAATAGCTCATTGTAATTCCTATTTTGTCGTTTTTCTGTAGCCATTGTACCGGGTGACCCAAGTTTACCGCCACTACCAAAATGTATCTTATTTATAAAGAAACAAGAAAAATGAGTGTGCCTTAAAACCACACGGCAGAAGTGAAAACTCCATCAAGGCTCTCCCATGTAACCGTCGCCGAAAGAATCGCCAAACTGAAGACGTAATAAGCGACCACAAACACCCCCGTATCCAAAATTTCACAAACATTCATCAATTTTCAAATAACTCTTCCGCCATTTTGTTTTTTTTTTGTCATTTTAACTTTGGATTCGTGATCGGCGACCTCAACCACCCCCATATCTAAAATTTCACATTCATACGTCAATTTTCAAAAAATTCTTCCGTCATTTTGTTCTTTTTGACATTTTGACTTTGGATTCGTGATCGGCGATCTAAGACACCCCCATATCTAAAATTTCACATTCATACGTCAATTTTCAAAAAACTCGTCCGCCATTTTGTTTTTTTGACATTTTGACTTTAGATTCGTGATCGGTGACCTAAGATACCCCCGTATCTAAAATTTCACATCCATACGTCAATTTTCAAAAAACTCGTCCGGCATTTTGTTTTTTTTGACATTTTGACTTTGGATTTGTGATCGGCGACCTAAGACACCCCCGTATCTAAAATTTCACATACATACGTCAATTTTCAAAAAATCTTCCGCCATTTCGTTTTTTTCGACATTTTGACTATGGATTGGTGATCGGCGACCTAAGACATCCCCGTATCTAAAATTTCACTTTCATACGTCAATTTTCAAAAAATCCTTCGGCCATTTTGTTCTATTTCGACATTTGAATTAGTGATGGACGACCGTAAAAACTCCCAATTGCCTAATTTTAATCAGAAGAGAGAGAAATTTATTTCAGCCTGCTCCGCCCACTGTGCACGTTTGCGTAATCGTTTAAATAAAATTATTTCGTAGTAGGGGCACATAAATGTCGAAAGCAATCCTCCTTTTCCCTTTAAGGAAGTACACACGTTCTGGAATTATCATATTTTAATTCAAATCATTATTAAAATATTAATCGACCCCTGTATAGATAAAAAATATAAAGTCATGTGGGAGACCGTTATGTATTGTGTGGAGATGCAATTCGCCGAACCGTAATACATTGATCGCCAGTGCACATGAGAATCTGATATTTTTTTTCAGCCGTCCGGAATACATTGATATCAGTGCACATTTAAACGGCCATTTTTCTTACCAAATCCTTCTGCAAACGACCTTTAAATTGCCGGTACCTTCGATTGCGTGCTACTGCCGACTCGAAATAGGCATACAAAAGGTCCCAAAAAGCCGGTTCCTTAAGACTCCGAGTCTTGATGAGCCCTCGCAACCTTCAAAAATTCGTATTTCACGCTTAAAAGTTAATCTGTGGTGCAACTGAGTTCGCCTGTCAGTTTGACGTTTCTCGGGTTTTTTGATTGTCACGTGAATCGTCATGACGTAAGCCATTTTGCTGTTAACACATCGAGTGCACGCTCTTCTTTAAAAGCCCATATCTTTACAACCGCTCCACTTAGGAAGAAAATCTCTCCGTCGACCGGAAATTCAATGTCGCCCGTACACCAATGACAAAGGGCAGCTTTCAATTTCGCGTATCCAGAGAGGAGTTCTTTGCACAGTTTTGCCGATTTTTGTCGAATTTACGGTTCGTTTGGTAACCATGGCGACTCGAGCGTTACATAGCCGAGCGTGACGGCTCAATCTCGTTCAGTGCCCACAATCAACGCGCTCATAGAAGTTTATACTTCAAAAAGTATCAAACTCTGTATAAAGTTAGATTGTAATGTACTCTGCATTCTTCATAAAAAAACTCGGCAAAATGTGTGCAAATATTTTTTGACACACATTCGGCTGCAACCCAAGTTTTACCGCCACAAAATGACCGTTATTTATAAAATGATTTTTTTATATTTCGTAAATGACTGTATCAATGACTTCAGATATTGGCAGTTACCTCAATCAAATTGAAATTATATCACCTCCAGGAAGTAAAAATTTGATTAACAGTACCTACTCAGACACACATTCCGAATACTAATTTAAGATCTTTAAATACCTAATAATATTTCGAATGGTTTCCTGGGATTGAAAATGTCAAAACATTGTTGATTAAAAAGTTATTTGCATTTTATTTTTTAAACATTAAAGTTTAAGGCGATTGACAAAGTTTCTACTTGGAGTTTATAAATCTGGCGACAATGGTTCTGGAACCTCCACAAGACCTCGACCTTGGCTTCTAGGCCGTGGCTCGCTGGAGTAGTAGTGGGGGTGCTGCTACTCCCCAAAGATCTTGACCATTACATCGAGAGTGTTTGTTAATAAACGGCCATAAATTATTTCTTTCAAATTTACTGTGTCGATTAGTGCAACCAGGTTGTAAATAATTTACATGCTTTCTAAACTTCAAATTTAAGAGGGGGAAAACTAATTTTCCAAATTTCAGTATTCAAATATTTATTTTGATAAATATTTAAATACTCGAATTATTTGTTTTTTTGGTATACAACATTCCAAGAATATATATCGACTTCATTGGCACAATCTACTTGTTCAATGGGGAACAAAATATCTAAAGCGGTTTTTTTTGTTTGATTCATATTACTTTCATCAAAGTGAACTGATGACTCTCCTTCGTTTTCCAAGATCTCTTTTAGATGCCTGTTTCTTTTAAGCAGAGATCCAAAAATCTTTCCTTCTGTTAAACTTGGATCTAGAAATGTACTAATGTTAATCTTCACTGTCTTCTCAAGAATACAGAAATAAAACGGATGTTTTCCTTCTTTGCGGCTTGGACAAGGAAATTTGGGGATGTTATAAAGTATATTAGTATGAATTATAAAGTTTATTACTTGATCGTGTTAAAGTACCAGAATACCCAATTACTATGATCGCAGTTCTCTGACATCGGCCTGCAGATGTTGTTAATAATTAATATCCATGAACTTCGAAAAAGAAATCGGGCTCTAAATACAGTAAATACTTTTGCGCTCTTCATAAATCTGTATATAATGCATAGTTTGCGATATATTTGAAAAAAAGAAATGTTATTAGATAAAACTGAAAGTCCTTACGTCCTGCATAAATTTCGAAAAATGCGTATACAGAAATCTCGTTGTATTAGAATAATGCCGTTTTGAAATTATTCAGACTTGAATATTCTAATATTTATGAATTTAGTTTAGAGTAATTTGTTTTAAAAAATATCTGCATCATAATGACGATAAAAAAAATTTTGGGTGTGCTTAAGACCACACGGCAGAAGTGAAAACTTCATCAAGGCGAGGTTAATAATACGAAATACATTTTTTTTTCGTTCTATATTCATTTACATTTACATTTTCCATTTTCCATTTTCGTTCTATATTACATTTAAAAAATATATACATATTTATTATTATTGTGTATACATTATTCTAGTACATTTCGCTCGGTCTGATCAGTTTTCACTTCAAAAATTCATACGTACGCATGTATATACAAATATTATAATTCGCATACGAGTAGCCGAGAGTGGTCTAATGGTAACGTGCCGGCCTTATACCCGGGTGGCTCGGGTTCACATCTGCACACGGACAAGAATTTTTAAAAAAATACAAATACAATATTTCGCGTATTTATTCTAAATTTCAATTTAATTGAAACTAAATACCGACAGTTAGTGTTATAACCTATAATACAAAGCCGAGCGCGGCTCCGACTTTACCCGAACGAGCGTAACGTTCCGAGCGTGACGGCTCAGTCTCTTTCAGTGCCCAACAAAATCAATGTATCAACGCCCCCATAGAAGTTTCCACTTCAAAAATGAGGTGTGGCCACCACACGACTTTCTTATTATATGTATGAAGGTTTCGAACTATATAATTTTAAGAATTTTTTTATACAAAACTTATTCAAAATCCTATTCGAAGTACTTATTCTCTTAATAAATCGCTATATAATGCATACTTTGCAAGATATTCGAAAAAAAAGTGCTACTCGCTAAGAGTAAAAGTGCTACTTCCGGTCCGAATTTTGAAATTTCATATATACAAAAAATATTGCAAATCCAGTTCTAAGTACTTTTGTACTCTTGATAAATATATATAGAATGCATAAATTACGACATATTTGCAAAAAATCGCTATTCGATAAGAGTAAAAGTGGTACTTCCGGTCTGAATTTTGAAATTTTTTTTATAGAAAAGATATTGAAAATTATGTTTTAAATACTTTTATATTCGTAACGTACTTGTCTAAAAAGCATGACTTGCGAGATATTCGCAAAAGATAAGAGCAAAAGACCTACTCCGGTTGGAATTTCGAAAAACTTTTTTAAGACAATTTGTCTCAAACTTAATTTTAAGTACATATGAATTCTTTATTAATTTGTTTAAACTTAGTAGTTGACGAAATACTGGCAAAATTCGATTTTTTCACTGAAGTAAACTGCTACTTCCGGTCTATCGATTTTACTGGAAAACTAATCAGATCTCAAGAGGGAGATTATACACGTAAATACAAAATTTGGAATTGATAGCTATAGCGGTTTGAATGCTATCGTGGTCACAGACAGACAGACAGACATTTTTTAAAAACCACTTTTTCGGTATCAGGGGACTTCAAAACGTGGACATCTGTAAAAATCTCGAGGTCGAAAATTTTCATCATCACAATACTTCCTTATACTACGTATAAGAAAGTAAAAAATGAGGTGTGGCCACCACACGACTTTCTTATACGTATGAAAGTGTTACTTCCGGTCCGAATTTTGAAATTTCATTTATACAAAAAATATTCCAAATCCAACTCTAAATACTTTTGTACTCTTCATAAATATATATAGAATGCATAATTTACGACATATTTACAAAAAATCGTTATTCGGTAAGAGTAAAAGTGTTACTTCCGGTCCGAATTTTGAAATTTTTTTTATACAAGAGATATTTATAAGTACGTTCTAAATACTTTTGTACTGATAATGTACCTGCCTAGAAAGCATGACTTGCGAGATATTCGCAAAAAACTGATTTTCGATAAGAGTAAAAGACCTACTTCCGGTCGGAATTTCGAAAAACTTTATCAATACAATTTTTCTCAAATTTAATTTTAAGTACATTTGAATTCTTTATAAATTTGTTTAAACTTACTAATTGACGAAATATTTGCAAAATTCGATTTTTTCACTGAAGTAAACTACTACTTCCGGTATACCGATTTTGCTCAAAATCTAATCAGTTCTCAAGAGGGAGATTATATTCATAAATATAAAATTTGGAATTGATATCTATAGCGGTTTGGGCGCTATCGTGGTCACACACAGACAGACAGACAGACAGACAGACACACAGACATTTTTTAAAAACCACTTTTACTTTCTTATACGTAGTATAAGGAAGTATTGTGATGATGAAAATTTTCGACCTCGAGATTTTTGCAGATGTCCACGTTTTGAGGTCCCCTGATACCAAAAAAGTGGTTTTTAAAAAATGTCTGTGTGTGTGTGTGTGTGTGTGTGTGTCTGTCTGTCTGTCTGTCTGTCTGTGTGTGACCACGATAGCGGTCAAACCGCTGGAGATATCAATTCCAAATTTTGTATTTACGTGTGTAATCTCCCTCTTGAGATCTGATTAGTTTTTCAGTAAAATCGGTAGACCGGAAGTAGCAGTTTACTTCAGTGAAAAAATCGAATTTTGCCAATATTTCGTCAAATACTAAGTTTATACAAATTTATAAAGAATTCATATATACTTCAAATTAAAATTGAGAACAATTTTATTTAAAAAGTTTTTCGAAATTCCTACCGGAAGTAGGTCTTTTACTCTTATCGAAAATCGGTTTTTTGCGAATATTTCGCAAGTCAAGCTTTTTAGACAGGTACGTTACGTGTATAAAAGTATTTAAAACATAGTTTTCAATATCTTTTGTATAAAGAAAATTTGAAAATTCGGACCGGAAGTACCACTTTTACTCTTACCGAATATCGATTTTTTGCAGATATGTCGTAAATTATGCATTCTATGTATATTTATGAAGAGTACAAAAGTATTTAGAGTTGGATTTGGAATATTTTTTGTATAAATGAAATTTCAAAATTCGGACCGGAAGTAACACTTTCATACGTATAAGAAAGTCGTGTGGTGGCCACACCTCATTTTTTTGGTATCAGGGGACCTCAAAACGTGGACATCTGCAAAAATCTCGAGGTCGAAAATTTTCATCATCACAATACTTCCTTATACTACGTATAAGAAAGTAAAAGTCGATTTCAAAAATGAAAATTTTTGTTAATGTTGTTTTTTTGGCTGCCACTGACATATTTTGCAGAGTTCTTTTTGTTAAGTTCAATCTAACTTTACACAAAATTTTATTCTTTTGTCTTCATAAATAAGAGCTATTTTGGTGGTGGCGGTAAAACTTGGGTGACCTGGTATTGCTTGACAATAGAAATAGTTTACATTTTTCTTACAACAGAAGCACAAAAGCAACAGCCTTGAAACAGATTATTTTACGTAATAATAAAAGAGGAAACAACCCTGAAATACCTAGTCTTATGTAACAGCAGAAGAAGCAACAGCCGTAAAGATGTTCCATAAGACAGTGGAAACGTCTGCAGTACTAGAAGAGAACACGACATTGTTTCATGTTAAGAGCCAAGAAATGATATAGGTACAGTGAGGACGCGCGGGTTGGAATAAATTCATTTAAAATTTTTGGTTTTGTTTTATGGTAAATTGATGTACAAAGAGTGGTCCAAAAATAAGTTACGACCATCAATTTTTTTTTCAAATGGAAACATATGTTTTTTATTTAATTTGTTAATTCTTCATCGAATTCTAAGTATGTTTCAGAAATTTATAATTGAACATATCAATAACTGCAGTTATTGATATGTTCAATTGTAAATTTCTCGATAACTGTTGAGTTTGGCTATAGACCATGTCCTATAGCCAAACTCAACAGTTATCGAGAAATTTACAATTGAACATATCAATAACTGCAGTTATTGATATGTTCAATTATAAATTTCTGAAACATACTTAGAATTCGATGCAGAATTAACAAATTAAATAAAAAATATGCTTCCATTTGAAAAAAAAAATTGATGGCCCTAACTTATTTTTGGAGAACTCTTTGTATATCAATTTACCATAAAAAAAACCGCGGCTAAAAATAAAAATCATAAACCAAACCAAAAATTTTATTTATTCCAACCCGCGCGTCCTCACTGTATAACAACAAACATAGAAGTATATGACTTACACTATCATCTCGATTTATTTAGATCCAGACTTCACACTACCTGTTGGAACACACATTTACGCTTTTTCTTTTCCACTTCCTCCAAACTTACCTTCATCTTTCGAAGGACAGTTTGGTAATATCCGTTACACAGTTGAAGCTGTAATTGAAAGATCATGGAAACGAAACTTCAGGGCTAAAGTAGTATTTACAGTCGTTTCGCATTATGATCTTAATAAGTTTCCTAATTTATGGGTAAGACTTATTGCATACTCGTACAATTAGCTTCTATGGTAATTCGAGCAATTTTAGACCACAGCCAAGGTAAACGCAGATAAACACTTTTGCTGCTGGTGCTGTAGAAACGGACCTGTAACGGCTATGATTCAGATTCCAAAAACTGGTTATGTCTCTGGAGAAAGAATACCTGTACTCATTGAAGTAGACAACGCATCCAATGTACGCATCGAGAATGTGAAGCTGAAATTTCAACAGGTAACACAATATTTTGGTCTCGGTAAATATAAAGATTAAAATATAAATACATTTATTTAATTAACAAAATTATCAGTAGTGTTTCAAATATAACCAACTACTTATTTTTAGTGCTTGACTAAATCGAAGTTTTTTTGTTAGAAAACTCTGTTTTGTGGAATTTTTACTACTAGGATTTTTATGCGGATTATCACGTTGTAACGTCTAACAGTAGGCTGTGATCATCGATACACTCCAAAGACCTTGGTAACGTCCTTGCATCTCTTTAACATCCTGGTGGAAACGTTCTACCTGCTCCTCACTAACTGCCCCAAGGTTTTTTGGAAATTAGTCTAGATGTGCGAATAGAAAGTGTAACTTCAAACTCATGTTGCAGCCTAACACACAAACATTTTCCAATGTCTGGATTCTTGTTATTTCCTAAAAACTTCTCAATAACTTCTTTAAATGAACCCCAGGGGCTTCCTGCATAAAGTTCTAACCTATAAAAACTCCCTCTTTTATTTTGGCATCAGACAACTTAGGAAATTGTTTGCAAATATATTTAAAACAGTCACCGTTTTTGTCCAGAGCTCTCACAAACTGTTTCATCAAGCCCAATTTATTGTGTAGAGGCGGGAATAGAGTTCTTTTAGAGTCAACTAAGGTATAGTGATCTAGGTTTGTGAAAAATTGACAGGTGATAGTTCAAAGCTAAGGTCAATTTCAGATTTAGAAGGTCAAAATTACTTGAAAACATCAATTTTGTTATAGACCTGTGTAAGTGCATTATACAATATAGAAGTATTTCCAAATTATCCATATTCCTCGTACCTGACAAATGGTACGTTGTTGTGATACTGCCTTTTCGTGGTGTCTAAATGAGGCAAATCATATACCGCAATTGCCTCAAAACGAATTGGGATCAGCCGCTTCGATAAATAGATTAACCATACTGTTTAAATGCTTGCAAAATTTGCCTTAAGAAAGTTAGCTATCGAATATGTAGTTACCTCAGTTAAAATTGATTTTCCATTATGACCAAATTTATTTATTAACTATGTATATTATTTGGATTTCAGTTTACAACATTCATTGCCAAGCATCCAAGTCCAAAAATACGTCATGATGCTGTAATTTTTGAGGAAATTAAATTAGGAGGAGTCGTAAAGCGTGGTTCCAAAACATGGACTGAAATGGTGCCGGTACCACCTTTACCACCTAGCAGTATCTATGAACCTTCTGTAATGAATTCAGAATACCAAATATTTGTAAGTAATCTCTATTGTTAGTTTTAAGGACTATGTTTTGACACAAACGTACTAATAATATTTACTGGTACTATAGGTGTTATAGGCAACATTAATTTTATAACATAAAATATTAATAAAAACAATACGACAGGAATTGGACGTATATCATATACGTATTTTAAAATCGTTAGTTAAAAAACTCTCGAAGGATAGGATAGGATTTGCTAGTCAAGTATCTTCAAATATGAATGTTCGTTGACTTTACACTATAAATAGCAAGTTTGGACGCTATGTCTTCTTGCTCTTAAAACTCTCTTCTCTGACAGTAAAGATTTTTTTAAATATTTTGAATACAATACTACAATTCTAGAAGAACTACTAACTATAATTTGCGTAATAGTACGACACGACGATGTGTTGCTCAGGTGGTTTTATTACATAACCTATGCACCTTAGTGAACATTGAAAAGTCTATCAAATTTGATGTGGTCAGTATTATGTACGCTGGCATAGAGTTTACTGTAAATAAAAATTAACAAAACCATCTATGCCAATAATATATTTCAATATATACCGTGCATTTTTTTTAACGCGGAACATAGCGATTTGCGTGCTAAAAACTCTACCCCATGTTAACTTTTGTTGCGGATCAAATTTGAAAGAAATCTGCATTTCATTTAATAAATCGAACATTTTTCTACCAATTGTACAATGTTTTAATGACATGAAGTTGTTCTTTATAATTATTTTTTCGTTTTTAGTTGTAATTAATTCGCACAAAATTGAATGACAAAATTAACGTAGCGTAAACATTAAATATGCTTGCCGATCAGTTCCAAATTTCAAGAAGCAGTTGCCATAAAGTGCTGAAGACCGAAAAGTACAAATCTTATAAGATTAAAAATGTTCAGAAATTGTTACCAACAGATTTCATCCCAAGAATGGAATTTTGCCAATATTGGATGGAAAGAATAAATAACGATCCAAGTGTTTTAACAAGAATACTGTTTTCTGACGAGTGCACATATGATCTGAATGGGACGGTACACAAGCAAAACCAAAGAATTTAGGCACGACAAAATCCTTATAAGATTCGAGAGGCTAACACGCAGTGGTCTCAGAAAGTTAATGTTTGGGTGGGAATAGTGGGGAATAACATGTTGGGGCCGTTTTTTATAGACGGGAATTTAAATCAACGGAAATATTTAGATCTACTTCAAATGGAAGTAGGTCCCCGTCTGGATGAGTTGCGAGGTAATAGGGAAATAATATTCCAGCAAGGCGGAGCACCAGCTCATAGTGCTACCACAATCACGGAATTCTTGAATCAAAGTTTCCCCAACAGTTGGATTGGACGATATGGACCATTTAGATGGCCTGCCAGAAGCCCAGACCTTACCCTACTCGATTTCTTTTATGGGGTTATGTATCAAGTAAAGTCTACGACAATGTTCGAGGGAAACCTGAGAACTTGGAAGAGCTAAGAGCAAGAATCACAGACTCTTGCAATTCAATTACAGTGCGACAATTGCAAAACACTCGTAGAAATTTCTACGATCGGTTAGGATATTGTGCAACTGCTGAAGGCAAACATTTTGAACAATTCCTTTAAATTATTTTTATGTTCACTAATTCAATAAATTATCTCATAGTGTGTAAAATTACATTTATTTTTATTATTTATACCGCAACAAAAGTTCACATATATTTAAAACTGGCCAGTCAGGATATGCTGCAGCGAAGTTGTCAATAATTTCCAAGCGTTCTGCAACTGTGTACATAGAAAAAAATTTCGAAAATTTACTTGTCACTAGCGAAGTGACAGGCAATGTCATCTAGCATAAAATTATTAATAGTTTACGCTACGTTGATTTTGTCACTCAATTTTGTGCGAATTAATTTCAACTGAAAACGAAAAAATAATTAAAAAGAAGAACTTCATGTCATTAAAACAATGTACAATTGCTAGAAAAATGTTTGATTTATTAAATGATACACAAATTTCTTTCAAATTTGATCCGCAACAAAAGTTAACATGGGGTAGAATTTTTAGCACGCAAATCCCTATGTTCCGCGTTAAAAAGAAATGCACGGTATATAGAATATGTTATAATAAACAAATTTTAAAACCAATCAAATTATTAACTTGATTATAGCAAGGGCAGAAACAGGAAATGCTATGTGTATGGATGAGTAATTAGTGGGACAGAAACTATGACGTAACAATAAATATGAACATTTAAATAGGTGAAAATTATTTCAACAAGTGTTCAAATGAATATTCACTTACTTTTAAACATTTTTGAACACGCTTCCGAAACGATAAGTCGAAGTGAATAAGGAGTTGGCCACATATAATTCTAAATATTTGTCGAATATGTTTCCGTATAGCTTATTTTATGTTTATAAATACATATACTGTATGTTTGCCGTTTTGCGTATCCACATAAAAAATGTAATTTTGTGATATCCAGAGACCTAGCAGGCTATTGAATAGGATCTCCTCACTTCTCTGTAAACATTTCATCTTAAAAAAATATGCTTGCAACGGAGAGTGTGGCGTTTTGACGTCTTGTTGCGTCCATATGTCTCTTCATCCGATCACCAAGGAAACCTCCACATACATTTATACTCCATTCTAGTGATCTATTTATTGTGAAGTAAGGGTTCTGTTCCGCTACAATGGAACATAGCTTCATCCGTAAATAACACTTTGTCCCAAAAAATGCCTAGATATTAATTTTAGTTATTGCCCATTGGCAGAACACTCTTCTAGCTTTAGAATAATGCGTTCGTAATTCAAGTTATAAATGTATTCGACACGGATGACATTCATTTTATTTTAAGGTCCTTGTAATGCTGCTTTGGTTAATATCAAGCAAACGACTTATTCACGGTTACTGAAGTGATGACTTTCTGTTGTTGGGATAAGAATTCGTAATTGAAGTTCATCGTTTATCACATATTTAGGTTTCTGTAGTCTTGAATAAGCAATACTACCAGTAGTAATGAAATTGTTCATTATCCTTCCAAAGGCATATGTCTTGGGACATCTTCTTCGAGGATAACGCTGTATACCGGGTGTCCACACTTAAGTGCGCACTATTGATAACTCTGTTATCTTTGGAGGTGCAGAATCGGTCAAATGGGCAAAGTAGTACCATTTTTTATGGCGGTTACAATTGTGAAAATAGAAAAACAATTGAACGTCGGGTTCTCTAGATATTCGACCAAACAAATTTTTTTTAAATGGAACACCCTGTATATTTTTTGGCGATTGGAAAGAGAATCGCAAACTGAACAAAAGAGTCTTAGTACACTAGTATAAAAAAATGTCAAATAAAGTAGTTACTGAGAAATCTGTATCTTTGCTTTGTTTGCATGAAATCGATATATCTACGGACAATTAAACATTCATTAAAGCCTTTAATTTAATAAACAAATAAAAATAAATACAAAAATAGTAAAGAAAATTATTCAAATTAAATGTTCAAAGACATCTCCTTCCATTTCAATACATTTTCTCAATCTTGTGTGAACATTACGAGTAGCTCCTAAAATGGTCCTACCATCGATGGCGTTAATGATGTTGGAAATTCTTTCCTGAAGCTCATCCACTATTGCATATCTATGTTTGTACACTTGATTTTTTACTGCTCCCCACAAGAAAAAATCTAATGGCGTCATGTCAGGCGAACGTGCGGGCCACTGAATAGGACCATTTGTGCCAATCCATCTATTGCCAAATAATCTTTCTAATAACTCCCTTGTCTCGCGGTGATTATGGGCAGGCGCTCCATCTTGTTGAAAGTAAATAATCTGTCTGTCTACCAAATTTAATTCATCCAGAAAATTTTCTAAAATTTCTGTCAATAATGCCACATATCTTTCTCCTGTTAAAGAACCCCGATAGAAAAATGGCCCAACAATTCGGGATCCGATTATACCACACCAAACATTTAAACTGAATCGGTGTTGTGGATTACAAGGATAAACAACAAATGGGTTTTCACGACTCCAGTAATGATTATTTCTTTTATTGATCATCCCGCGATTAGAAAAGTTGGATTCATCACTCCATAAAATGTGTCTGAAGAAATTGTGATTTTCTTCAAAAGCATTGATAAACCATTGAGCAAAAGTTAATCGTCTTTGATAGTCACCCAAAAGTAGAGTTTGAACAGGCTGATATTTAAAGGGAACATATTTATTTTTTTTCAAAATTTTATGGATCGTACTATGAGAAACACCTGATTCTCTGGACAAATCCCTTACAGAATTATTTGGATGTACCTGAAAATATGCCAATACATGTATTTCTGTCTCTTGTGATAATATAAAATCATTTTTGATCCTCTTCTTTATAAAAACTGTTTCGTTGCTTCTTAATCTTCGATAAAGTTTTAAAAAATAGCGATGAACTGGTACATCACGATCAGGAAATTGCTGAATGTAACATTCGAGCGCTTTATCTGAATTTTTGTTAAACTTCAAGTACAACTCCAACATATTACACTTTTCCAAATGAGTAAATGCCATTGTTACGGTTGAAAAAATTGTAAAACCAGTACTTTTTCCACACAGTAACTTTAACAACAGCAAATACAAATAATTTGACAGCTACTAGACAATGTGACGCTTTAATTTTCCATAGGTATATCGATTTCATGCAAACAAAGCAAAGATACAGATTTCTCAGTAACTACTTTATTTGACATTTTTTTATACTAGTGTACTAAGACTCTTTTGTTCAGTTTGCGATTCTCTTTCCAATCGCCAAAAAATATACAGGGTGTTCCATTTAAAAAAAAATTGTTTGGTCGAATATCTAGAGAACCCGACGTTCAATTGTTTTTCTATTTTCACAATTGTAACCGTCATAAAAAATGGTACTACTTTGCCCATTTGACCGATTCTGCACCTCCAAAGATAACAGAGTTATCAATAGTGCGCACTTAAGTGTGGACATCCGGTATAGGTAAACTCTCTGCGGTAGAAAAATCATAACTGTAAGCTCTTCTTTAAAAAAAAAAACATTACAAAATCACTTAAATTATTTTAGGTTGACTATTTAAAAAACTATAACTATAGTCAACCACCAAGTTATAGAACCATCTGTATAGTACAAAATAAATTTAACGATCGGCTATTATAGGATAAAAACTGCTTCGAAATATATTTACTCATAAAGCCACAATCTACCTTCCCCGGAAATGACTCACCTGTATAAAGTGCTTCAGGATGTTACTTTACCAATATTCCTTTGCTACAATATTTCAAGTATTCGGTTTTTCTATTTTTTCTTTAAAATTTTAGATACCCTAGATATTATAGATTTAAACGACTGTTATCATGTTGTCAAACCACACTTTGTTAATGTTGTGTAGGAGTTCTTTTCGATGTTGTTTTCGTTAATTTGACGAACGTGAAATTAATCCCAGAAATCATTCAACTTGTGATTTACCTCAGTAGTGTATTTTAGGAAGACTTCACCATTTCAAGTTATTATTTCAAAATGCTTTCAATGATGACAATGGTAAAAAATAATGCTACACATTTGCATTTTTAGTCAAGTTGATCAAACACATTTATGTTTTACCTCAATGTTATGTTCCCCCATTCTCGACTGACTTGAATCAATAAATTAACCAAATGAAGTATATATCTCAGCACTTAAAAAAATGTAAATTAGAAGCATCTGCATAAACTTATTGTTTTTTTACGATTTTTTCTTCTTCACAAAACTCCCTACATAATTTGCTTTCTACATTTTAGATTGAAGTCGTAGCTAGTGGTTGCCACACAAATTTGAGGATATCAATACCCATTATTATTGGCACAATACCGTATAATAGTTTACCGCCACAGTATGAAGCAGTTGTGAGCAGTCAAGGTGCTACAACCCACTTTGGTAGCAATGCATCACAAAATTTACTAGTACCAAGTACGTATTTAATTTTATACCTGTTTCGTTAACAATCTTGAAATTTCTACATATTATACATTGAAATTTGGAATGTTAGATAATACGAGAATTGCTTCATAAATAACGTGAATGAATGTTTTGCTGTTTATGTCGCGACACTGCACTAACGTGAGCACATTAAGTTGAGCAATAATATTAATTAATTTCATATTTATAGACAATACAACATTGTGTTTACAACGAACTGTGGCTGTTTTTTCTGAAAGACTTTTTTATACCCACCTACTAAGTAATTTAATCTTTTCACATTCTTCCAAAAAACCATGAAATTATAATTATCAAAGAATTTTATTGAAATTGTATATGTAAAACCTTTATTAAAATAACTTTCTATGCTGGATACAATCTAAATATTGTTTCTTTCCTTGAAGTATATTGCTTTATGTACTTGCAAGTTCATGAAGATTTTCAAGAGAATAATGAAGTAACTAAAATTAATTTATTTTATTTACAGAATAATATTGCTGCGAAATGCGTTAAAATTTATTCTGTTAATAGTGTTTTAATATTCAACCTTACTACCAAAAAAAATCGTTCAGAAATATCAGTCACTGTTTGCTGTAAACACAAAGATATATTGTCTATAAATCTAAAAATACAAGTATTTTATGTGTTAAACTATAATGAATCGTTAGAATACATTTCAAATATCATATCATACATATTTTTTCTGAAAGATTTTATTTATGCTTGTCTAGTAAGGAATTTAATTTTTTCACATTTAGATTCTTCAAAAGAACATGAAATTATAATTATCAAAGAATTTTACTGAACTTGTATATGCAAAACCGTTATTAGAATAACTTTCTATGCTGAAGAAAAAACAGACACTGTTTGTTGTAAACACAAAGATATGTTGCCTATAAATCTAAAAATACAAGTATTTTATGTGTTAAACTATAATGAATCGTTAGAATACATTTCAAAACACCAAAAAAGGTCAATCTATGTACACAACTTTTATGAAAATTACTTACTGAAATAGTCTCTTCTTTATATACTTTTCACACGATAAAATGAAGTATCCGGTTTGTTTGGATTACAAACCTTGACCTAGGATAACAGTGACATGTGCGCGCGCTAATTGCAATTGTTATACAAGATGTAGATAAAAAAAACTGTCCGATATACAAACAGCGTGTATCAAGGTCAATCGCCACACGGCCAAGTCACGCGACATCCCCTCTATCCACTCCTGGCGCCAAATCGACTGGTGACCTCTTATTTGTGCCGTGGCCAGTGGTGCCTGTTCTACCAATTTTTCAGTATATCTACCAATTTTTACTTTGATTTACCGGTCTACCGATTTCAGTTCTTAATCTACCAAAAAGTCAACTTGTCTTATGTGCGCAGAAATAAAATCGATAGACCGGTAAATCAAAGTAAAAATTGGTAGATCTACCAAAAAATCGCTAGAGTTGGTAGCACTGGCCGCGGCCTTCGTTAGTATCTGATATTCTTTCGGCAACTCATCGGAAAAATGTTAAGTGTTTTAAAAGAACAACGCGTTAATGCGAAATTTCTTGTGAAACTCGGAAAATCTGCCACAGAAACTCAGTTTTTGTTAAGAGGGGCATTTACCAACTGTATCGAAACTTATGCAACTTGTATTATTAGCGGGACGATAGACGCAAGGGGGTGCGAGTAGGTGGAGCTAGACGATGTTCGGGTTTCTATCAGAGCGCTTCGGTTTTATTCACAGATTCTGTCGCAATGTAGATTAGGGACAAAGACAGTCCGTTCTGAAGGAAAAAATTAGCGCAGAACCAGTTCAAACCGATGTACACATTTATATAATTCTCTACATGAAGTGGCTATTTACGGCATTTTTGGTCGATACTGAACATTTTTATTGTAAAAAATTGACCAAAATTCTATTCAAACGTGTTCTTAAACAAAAACAACCACCAAACCCGGAAACCACGTTAGATATCTCATGGCTTTTTTTTGTTTGTAAGCAAATTCATAAGCACAGATGACGATATTATTTCCATTTTGTATAATGTAATACATTTTTCGCTGAAAAAAAAACACGTCGTTCGGAGTCATGTCTGCAATAGCCGACCGATTCTGAGAGATTTGCGTCTTCGCTAGGCCCGGTAGATACCGTAAAGTGGAGATAGTCGATGCGATCGCTTCGAAAAACACTTGCATGAAATGTGTGTGAAAATGTTTGCTATTTTAAATTTTTATCTTCAAATATAATTACATAAATTTTATTTCTTTTTTATATCGTTCATCAAATGTGTACAGCTGACGCTTAGAGATCGTTTTTTACTTTCTTATACGTAGTATAAGGAAGTATTGTGATGACAAAAATTAAAAAAAAAAAAATTTAATTGGCAGACCGGAAGTAGTAGTTTACTTCAGTGAAAAAATCGAATTTTGCCAATATTTCGTCAACTACTAAGTTTACGCAAATGTATAAAGAATTCATAAATTTGAGAAAAATTTTATGAAAACAGTTTTTCGATATTCCGACCGGAAATAGGTTTTTTATTCTTATGGAAAATATTTTTTTGCGAGTATTTCGTCATGCTTTTTAGACAGGTACGTTACGAGTATAAAAGTATTTAGAACTAAATTTTCGATACCGTTTGTAGAAAAAAATTTCAAAATTTGGACCGGAAGTAACACTTTTACTCGTATCGAATAGCGATTTTTTGCAAATATGTCGTAAATTATGCATTCTATATATATTTATCAAGAGTACAAAAGTATTTAGAGGCAGATTTGGAATATTGTTTGTATAAATTAATTTTCAAAATTCGGACCGGAAGTAACACTTTCACTCTTAGCGAGTAGTACTTTCTTTCGAATATCTCGCAAAGTATGACAGAGATTTATTAAGAGAATAGAAGTATTACAGAAGGATTTTGTTTATTTTTTCAGAGGATAAAAATATTTAAATCTTAGTTTAGAACAACTTTTGTATAATTTGAAACGCATACACATATAAGAAAGTCGTGTAGTGGCCACACCTCATTTTTTTCTTTTGTGTACCAGCCTTAGTTAGTAGACATTAATCAAATTTATGTATTTTTGTGGTTATTTCTAAAACACATAACTTTTTTAAGAAAATAAATTAATACAAAAACTGAACTTGACATAAATTTGTGCCTTCTGCATCACTAACCCAAATTTGAGATTCTAAAATTACAAAATAAATTTGAAAAACGCAAAACGGCGATGCCTTACGGGGCCACAGTTTTCAATGGGTAAACGCTCTTCTTAATAACACATATTAATATTTGTTGTCTATATGATCGCCTAACTCGAGATATGATCCAAACAATCAAACTACATCCGGGAAAACTAAAAAAATATCATTTCTCGAAAACGTGTATGTACCTAAAAAAAAATTTAATACGATTTCCGACTTTGGACCAAAGTACATATGAAAACCGTAGTCGCATCCGGTTTGCAAAATGGCTGTAAACTAGTGTTATTAAAGACGTGTAGATTTACGCGGAACTTGCTTTGAAGAGAATAACATCCTATTAGAAATAAAATGAATAAACAATTTAAAAACAAACCTTTTTCATTACTTCTTAGATAAACCTCCTATGTTGATGTAATCAACATAGTGATGATTTTTTCTCTAAAATACGGACCATATGTTTGAACGGCTTTGTTGTTTAATCTATTTCAGAAACAAAACATATGTGTATTCCCTTTTGCAACATGCATCGATATTAACACAAGAAAATTTCTTTTTTAGAATGAAACATCGACATCTGTGGAAAATACATACCATTCCATTTCTCTAGTTTGTTGAAAAAATTAATACATATAAGTAGTTTTACTAACGAACTATTTCTATAATTTTAGCGCAAACTTTTGCCGAAAATAAGTTCCTGCAAGGGCAATCGATTGAAGAGGTCGAAGATGATGATCACGCAACTGCAAACAATTCGAGAAATTTTACTCCTGTGTATCCAACATTTGATTTTAAATACTAGAAAAACTTATCCGAAGCGATATAAATCTATGCCGCCAATGCCAAAAAGGAAATTCAACACATCAGTCCACCAAGAAATGCAATCAAACCTACTTTTTTCTGTACGAAACTTGCTTGTGATCACTAGATTTTAATATGTAATTTTCTGTTATTTAAAATTTAGAATATATTTTTTATATGATAACGTTTTAAAATAAATTAAAATATTACTATTATTGTTGTTCTTATTATTATTATTAAGATAAGATAAGATCTTTTATTTGTCACAATGTACAACTGTCAAAATATATACACATATAATTACAACAAATGTAAAACACTAAAAAAAAACATGGAATGTATAAATAAAATCAAAGAATGAAGATATAACGCCCAAAAATTAAACTTTTAAAGTCTAAAAACCCATGTAGTGTATAAAAGTAATTCTCCATCATCGGGGAACTTTCGTCTATGACTGCGGTAAATTCGTCAGAACATCCCACCACATCAATAAGAAATTGATAAGTATTTTCTTTATTGTTTTCGTTTTGTTTGACGTCCTTGCAGTTCCAGTTGGGTCGCTGGAAGCAATTTAGATAGATGATATTATTATCTTTAAAGCCACGCCACTTATTATCTTTAAAACAGGTGGTATTAGCTCTAATGGTGAATTACGTAAAAGAAAGAAACACAAAATATATATGTTAAGAAAATAAAACAAATGTAATGTTAATATATTTAGTTTCCTGTAAAAGAATTGTAATTAGTACATGAAGAAAAAAAATAAGGGAAATAAAACGACAAGAGTGTCCTTAAGTTCTTTAATTAATTATTTAAATAAAACACAATAACACAAATATTGATTCACGTAAGGAGTGGGTGAGATAGAAAGGTAGAGTGTGAGAGGGAACGAGTTGGTCGTTCGAATGATCGTTGGTTAAGGCAGGTATTATCAGTACGAAGTTAAGGGAGGTGATAATCTCAAAGCCGTAAATGATTTTAGGATATTTTAAGAGTGAATAAAAGTAAATTTTTAATGCAGCGGTTGTAAGAAAAATTAAGAATCAAAGTAATAAATAAGGATGAGGAATACTTTACTTTTGTGGCGTCTCGCTATTGAGGTTCCGGAAGTCCAGTCGGTCTGAATTAATCGGCGAATCAGAAGTGGGTCTGACAAGTACGCGAACGATTAATCGAACAGGCGAAGAGAGTCGCGGACTGTAATCGATGTAGACTTTATGTTGATTTAAATACATTGGGGGCACTAAAAAAACACTTGACCCGGAACTGCGAAGAACGCGATATGAAGCGTAAGAGATGTAAGAGATAAGAGAGGTAAGAGATGAGAGAGCGATTTTTTTACAGATCGTCATTTATATAGGCCGTGGAAAGAAGCAGGAGAAACAGCATCGAAAACGGCAGAGTGGGGATGGTAAGGGCGCGAACTGTTTTAAGAGAATCAAGAAAAACGTAATTCGCGAAGCAGCAAATCATGATCGGAAAACAAACATCATAATGAGATTCGTTATTAAATATAGAAAAGAATGACACCTGACACGAGGTAGTTCGTTTGAGGATTACGGGAGGTACGTTGACGCGGCATCTACCTTTCAGGTAACAAAAGACATTATGAAGGTGAGTCATAATAGAGTGTTCCTATAGCCAGTTATGCATATCCTAATGCGAGGAAGGGGTGATTAAGAAATACATTACACCTTATATTAAGAACAGAATTAAATAAGAACAAAATACTGAATAACTCGTAAATCTTTGATCTGAGAGTTATAGGCTTCGAACGGGAAACAAAAGAGCGATTAAGGAACATCATGACGTGGGATCTGTTGTCGTCTGATAATTAGATCGCGCGGGAATTAATAATTAAGAAATTGCAATGCTAAGTATTTCGTGTTCAAAATAGACGCGGGGGCTTCATTTAGGTAAACGGTTAGGGATGACCTTCTGGGAAATGACCGTCGGAACGTGATCTTAACAAAGCAATTTTTATTTTAGAAATCTCTCCTGTCGTAAAACCAAAGTTGTTGATACAGGAAACAAAGCGATGAGTAATTCTTTAGGCGCAAAAACGTATTACATGAATAGATAAATTAATAATAATAGAAAAAAAATCGAATTAAAGAAATTACGCGCTTCTTTCGTACACGAGGTTGTTAACAATATGTATGCCTCACTAACGTCTTCCACAGTCGGGAAGAACAAATATGTGGCTGCAACCCTTTCTTCTCATAAATTTAATTAGAAGTAAGACTGAAAAGTTAATTTTTTCTATACCTCCTACTTAATAAATGACTTCATGTAAAATTTAACAAGAACAAAATAACCAATTTCAATTTTGCCTTCTAGCGAAATATCGATTGGAATACCGGAATTATATTATGAACTCTCGAAACTAGTTTTCTTTGATTTAGTGATTCTGCTGGTTTGTCTTCACGTTTCCTTTATTATCTCCAAAGTGCTTTTTCCATTTTCCCAATTCTAAATTTACTGTGACAATCAGTTTAAGAATGTCAGTGTAAATAGTCGACTTGGACATTCTTTTTCTACTTTTCTTGCAAATAACAGCTTTAGGGTAAGTTTAGGGCAGGTTCTCTTCTTTGGGCTATGTAGAACGTCTGACTTTACTTGCAGTACTTGAAGTTTAGGGCTGTTCAAGATCGACTGGCATTTCAAAAATGTCTTGTCCTGACTCTAAATTATTATTCAACAGAGACAGCTGCTCGCTGCTCTGTAAAATCTTCACCCTGAGACAAATTATCTGTAGTTGAGTGTTTATCAGTGACACCACTTGCCAGAAAATCATTATCAATAGATATGAATCTGTAACGCACTCATCAAAAGCAGTTTCAAGAAAGTTTCAAATGACCCATAAATCCTCACATTTAAAGGTTGCAATCTATGTGTAGTATGGGCCGGAAAAGATACCAATCTATTCCCTTTTGTAAATCAAATGGAATTGATTTACAAAAGGGAATAGATTGCACTCTGATGTGTGATTCATGATTTTCCATCAGCAACAAAATGTTGCTAATGTGTGTGATTTACAATATGCTGATGGACGATTTCTGGGAATAGTTCATTGGTATGAGAAACGAAAATCTTAGATTCAAACAGAAATGGATTTACTAACATCGAAACGCAGCCTTAAGTAGGTATTCATCTGATTTCGTAAGACATCGCAAATATAAACTGCTATTTATTCCATGACCCTATCTTTACATGTTCACTTCAAGTACAAAACGTATCTTATAATCGAATCAAACGAAAACACGGACGTACCTTTACGCTCCATGGGCCTCTCAAGACTGTTACTTGGGATGGGGAAGATTAAAGGATGGGTTGTTATTATTATTATTATATTTTAATACAGAAGACATACATAAAATTATTTGGTTTTTCTAAAAAAAAACGTATGTATCACATCTTTACATCATAGGCATAAAATCAACAGTACTGTATCATAATTATTTTTTTTATAGTACATCAACAGAATACATTTTTAATAACATAAAAGGATAACTCTCACATATCAATTGAAATAATAGGAATTTATCTTTTGTAACGATAACGGGCTACAAAAACATATTTCGCAGATTATATCAGCGAATCACCGATAACGCAATCTGAAAACAACAAATGGGTAGATCATGAAAACGTCATTTGTCTCGTGTACCTTCCAGTGATATTTCAATGTAGACCATATTTTTTTTCAAGAAAAGAAACAAACATAAATTCAAAATGCCCGCAGCACCTTGCGGCATCATATTCGACAATCCTTATAATACCTATTTTGCCGGACAAACCGTTACTGGTAAAGTTGAGTTGGTCTTACACAAACCGAAGAAGTTTAGAGGTATGTATATTTTTAGAATTCTTCTATTTTTCTAGTATAGTTAAACGTTATCTAATCTTGATAGTGTGTGAATGTTAGTTTCGGATGTATTAGATGGTTTACTTTTTAAAGCAAATTATTATGATAACATTTATTTCCGTATTTTTAGTAAAATAAAAATTGGCAATGTATATTAATCATAATAATCATGCCCAGTGGCAAATATGTATGTATATCAGTTTTTAAATAGCTACACTAACGGGGCAGCATCTTAATCGGTGACTAATATTATTAGTATGCTTCAAGGGTAGGTATTTGGACCTTTTTTATTTTTGAAATATGTAAGTGACACTGTATATTTCTATATTCGCTGGATTTACTACTCGGCTGATGACTCTACTATTATAATTATCTCTTAGGCATTTACGTAGTGATATTCAGATTCGATTTTATAATTTTAATTAATACACTTCTTACAATATAATAAATATATTATCATAGTACACTCACTTAATATAAATAAATAAATATTAACAGTAGTTGAGTATTAACAGAAGAATTTTAAAATAAACGGATTAATATTAATTTTTCTTGTTTATTCTTTCCCACTGTTTTGTAAAATCAACACACTTTACGTATTTCAAATGAATCTGTACTTCGAGTTCGAACCTGTTCATTTCAATTTGTGCGTGGTAAGGAAGAAAAGTCGGAAGGTCTTAATTTTTGAGTAGTAATATTCATTTGGGTAATGTACGAACTTCGATAAGATATAAAGCAGTATGTTTATGGGAAAGAATATTTTTGACAAACTGGTCTTGTCAGCTGCTTTTACTGTGTTAATTACTCCTTCTTTAGTTAGTTTATTAACAACTAGCTGGCCCAGCAGACGTTGTTCTGACTGTTCCGGTAGGTGGTGCAATGGTCAATGTATAGGGTGAATCATCTCCGCGGGTAAGGCTGATAGTGAAGATATTTCGAAGCGGTTTTTTGCTTGTGGTAACTATCATTAGGAGCACATTTTAAAAATATTTTGTATTATACAGAGTGGTCGATATCTTGGTGGCTCACCATAGTTATAGTTTTTTAAAACGAATATATTATTATATTTCTGTATTTCCCGTATAATTTTTAGGCAAAAGTAATAAGATAGTATAAACCTAAAATCTAAAGTTTTTGACTTCCCATTTTACTGAAAAATTCAAAGTATATTTCTCGAAAATGACATATTAGATGGACACATTTTTTTGTAATATTGTTCATAATAAGAGGTCTTAACCCTTTAATACATGAATTATCAAAATTTGTAATTATGTTTCTAAAAAATTTGAACAAACAGATAATTGATAATTGAAATAACTTACATTGGGTTTGGAATAATTTTGGTCGGAAAAATTGAAGTTTTTCAAAATTTTATTTTTGGTTAACAAATGGTAACATTATGAACTCATACAACAAGACAAAAAAAAATACTAAAGTTCAGAAAATGTAGTAATTTTATTGATGAATTTGTAAGAAACAATTGTTTTTGGAATTGCAACAATAGTGAACTTGGCATTTTTGACATTTCAAGTGAGAAAGTCCCTTGCAGCCTTGCAGCTTGCATCTTTCGCGTTCAATTGTCCATTCTGGCCAATGGCTAATATGGTCACTCTGGACAAAATTGTTTGGTCTTGGTTCCAGGCATCTTCGCGACTTTTTGGGTGGTTCTGGTGTTCCATTGTTTGACCTGCTTGGCCTTCCTTTTTTGTTAGATGCTCGAATTCCTGTAGAGCAAAGCTGTTCTGCCAAAAGAGTATTGAATCCGAGAAGCGGCATTATTTTGTCCGCGGGTCCTTGTTGCCTTTTCATTCGTCTATACAATAGCCAAGAATTTACCGCCACATCTATCATATGATAAAATATTCGGTGATACCATTTCCGACTTTTTAGTTATATCGGGTAAAGTCCTATTAGCGAATCCTGCAAATCAACACCCCTCATATGGCGGTTGTATTCTGTGATTATATTTGAACAATCTACTTATTTTTTGCCGTTTTCAGATTTGAAAAATCTTTTTACTTTGGTGATAGGTCGGCTTTCACAATACTCAGAAATTAGAATGACAATTTTGTTGTCGTACCATTGCACAGCATGTATATCGATCCCATCAAACTTTGTTGTGCTTTCATTTATTATGGTTATGGTACCTCTTCCTTTTTGCTTCATTTGTTTTTCTGTCTGTCCTTGATAATCAGGCAATCGATTTTGGCGGATTGTGGCCACAGAATGAATTTTCCTTCTCGCTAAGTACGATATTAACGGCAACGAAGAAAAATAATTATCGTAGAAAATTTTGTGGTGTTTGTCATGTGGAATAGGTCTGCTCAATCGAAGTACAACGTTACTTGCGGCCCCCAAATCAGGCTCATTATCATCAATTGTATAGCCTCGCTTTCCCGCAAAGAATTCAAAATTGTAGGAGAAACCGGATACCCCACTAAGAACCCACCTCTTGTAACCCAATTTATGGGGTTTCTTAGGGTTGTACGTTTTTATACTAATCCTTCCTTTAAACGGGATGATCTGTTCATCGCAAGACAGATGCTGTTCACGAGGAATGGCCAAACAGGCTTTTCTGATTGTTTCCAGAACTGGCATAATTTTATCTAAACTGCTTGTACTCTGACTATTGTCTGAAAAATTCAATAAACTTTTGATTACCTCGAATCTATTTACTGGCATAACATTGGCAACTTGCGAAATTCTGGTTTGAGGAGACCAATAGCTTCTGGTATTAGGTAGTTTCATAATCGACATCCAAATTATCATACCCACAATCCGTAGACCAAGCGGGCCACGACCTATCCACTTTCCAGGAAAAATGTTTAGAGGTGAATAGAAACTCATTTGAATACTTGTTATATAATAATATAATATAATAATAATAATTTTTGCTTATTTTAGGATACATATTTATTGTTATTTTGTAGTTTCTTTTTCACTAATTACCGTTGACATAACCTCCAAATTCTTGTTTCTGCACTTACTATAATTAAGGTATTAATTTGTTTTGTTTCAAAATTTGATTATTGTATCATATTCTATATATTTTATGAAATATATTGCTGGCATAGAGTGTATTGTAGGTACAATATATCCAATTTTTGTATAAATATGTAGATATAGAAGTGAGACACTTACCAATATTATAAAGTAAAGGAAAAAAGAAGAGCAATGTTATATTATACATTTTTAGAATGCAGTTTTATAAACAAGCTAGTAAACATTTTGTTTGTCATTCTCCCAATATATATAAAAATCATATCTCTAAACAAATTTTTAGAAAAATTCATTATAAAACCATGCTTGTCATTTGAGTAAAAACTTTTTAAATGGCATCCATTCATTTATAAGTGTTGCAACAAATATACCGTACTATACCGTCACTATACCGTATTAAAAAAAAAAACATTTAAGTTGGCAAAATTATATCAAAGAACGACAATAGCTCTGTAATAGTCACTTTTAAAGTATTAACGTTTTACATATTTTTGATGTGAAATTAAATAAGCAATTCAAAATGAACTAATTTACAGGGTGTTCCATTTGGAAAAAAGGACTTATACAAAAATGTGTCATGTAATTTTATAATTCAGTTTTCTACACATGCCATTAGTAACTGAAAAAAAAAATTATTATTATGAACAATACTACAAAAAATTGTGTCCTTCTATTACGTCGTTTTCGAGAAATATAATTTTATAAAACCATAGAATTTTTCAGAAAAATGGGAATAACTCGAAAACTTTAGACTTTAGGCCTATACTATCTTATTACTTTTGCCTAAATATTATACGGGGAATACAAAAATGTAATAATATATAGGGTGCTCCATTTAAAAAACTATAACTGTGGTCAGCCAAGAAGTTATGAAACACTCAGTATAATACAACATGTTTTTAGAATACGCTCCCAATGAGCAGCTATCACATGAAAAAACCCGCATTGAAATATCTTTACTCGTAAGGGCACAATCGGCCTTACCCACGGAGATGACTCACCATGTATATATAATATATTACAACTCTGTCACAGCGCCACCTATCGGGTCTAGATTTTGTGATTTTCTTTTTTGCCACTGAACCAACATATATTGTAAATATGAGTCATTTTATTTGATAAATTTGGGATTTGACCGCCACCTATCGTATCTTAGCGTAGCTTTGAACCATCGTCTCAACATGGCAAATATATTTTGTGAATATTACATAAATGGGCCAAGTCGTTCAGAAGTTATACGACCACTATTAGACGCACCAACTATTATATACACTGTGTTTGGTCAAAGATCGATAGGATTTTAAGGTGATATACTTCACAATAATTACAAAGTAATGGACAAAAATTTTGTATATCAATGTTTGCTATTAAGGCCGGAAAATAATAGTGAAAAGTGCAGTCAATATTTTTGGGATGGGCTGTATGAATGAACTTGATCCCGCTATGCGTATGTTTGTTTATATTTGGAACGAGAGTTGCACTTCTCATATGCCATAATTTAGTCACAACTACCTCCGCTAGTGCCACGAATCCCTTTAGTACCTATGTTTCCTATTTTTAGAACTGTATTTGAAGTACTTATCATCACAATTTTAGGTCAGTCGGCCAAAGATACGACTGTGTTATTGTCGCTAGCGTTGTGTTTAGTTAAGTGAATAATTTAGTTTTCTGTTGATTATCGTTGTTAATTATTGTTATGGAATTTAATAATAATGAAATGAAGGACGTGCTACTTATTTACGGTGAGAGCGAACAAAATACACTTTCCCGATGGAAGTATGCGCCAGTATGCGGATGTGTACTGTCATGTACGGCCTACAAACGTCGCGCATATTAAAAAAAAAGGAATTTTTTTTTCTTTTTTTATGGAATTCGCAGTAACTAACGTAAGTGTACTTATTTTTCTTATAACTTCTATCAATGACAAAACACTCTGTATATACAGGGTTTTCAAACTGAAGTCGGCACTATCGCTATCTTCGTTATTATTGGAGCTACGAAGTCGCTTAAATAGGCAAACTAGTAGTATTTTTTTCGCTCATTACGATGGTGAAAACGGAATAAAAATTGAACATCGCTTTCGCGAGTTATGTCAAAAAGTTAAATTTTTTCAAGTGGAACACCCAGTATACAATATTTTCAATCGATAGGAAATTGAATTCTGAACAAATGGTGTCCTATGACCTTTTATCCTAATGTCAAAAATGACAAAGCTATTGATGATTTTTCAAATTCGTCAAGGTGGCTGATATTTCATAAACAAAATTCGTTTGTTTCATAAATGTCATCAGAATTATGACGTCAAATTGAAGTTTTGCTAGTGAACACTTTACGTTTGTGTTTTTTGAGGAAACAATGCCTTTCACGCATTCAGAAAAATGTGATATGGTGGAATGTTATATCGTTTGTCAAAAAAATAGCCACCGAGCGCGTGAACGTTATAGTGCGTTGTTTCCTATGCGTAATTTGCCAGATAGAAGGTACTTTTTGCTTTTGTATCGTAAATTTAGATCTAATGAAAATGTGTTCAAGAAAACTAGAACCAAGAAACAATTTATAATAAGTGAAGCAACGGAAATTAATGTGTTAGCTTACTTTGAAGCTCATCCTAATAATTCAATTAACGATTTCATGCAAGAAAGTGAACTATGTTTGGGAACTATTCATAATATTCTCAAAAAGTATAATTTTGTGCCGTACAAGTATCGACCTACACAGACGTTGGTACCAGGAGATCAAGAAAGGCGCATCCAGTTTTGTCAGTGGTTCATTAATAAAATGAGAACCAATGATAATTTTTGGCGCTTAGTTCTTTGGAGTGACGAATCAACTTTCTCCAATAGGGGCATGTTCAACAGAAAGAACAGTCACTACTGGAGTCGCGAAAATCCGATGCTATTCCGTCCTTGTAACCCGCAGAGACGTTTTAGTATTAATGTTTGGTGCGGTCTAATGGGCTCAACAATTGTAGGCCCTATATTTTATCAGGACGCATTAATTGGTGAGCGGTATGCCGAAATGTTAACCGCCACACTTCGCGACTTCTTGGATGATCTGACTTTAATTGATAGACAGCAGATTTACTTCCAACAAGACGGAGCTCCTCCCCATAACGTTCGCCAGGTAGATATCCTATTACACGAATTTTTTAATGACAGATATTTATCAACCAACGGCCCTATCCGTATGCCTCCTCGATCACCATACATTACGCCGATGGATTTTTTCTTTTGGGGATATGTGAAGAGTGTGGTGTACAACAGGCAGTATGATAATCTTGACGATCTTCAGCAGAGTATCGTTCATGCTATCAATAATATTGATGGTAGAATCATTGCCAGAGCCACTAGGAGCGTTTACAAGCGGGCTCAAAAATGCTTGGAGTACGAGGGAGGTGTTTTTGAGCATCTAGTTTAAGTTTTGTTGTATTTTTTAAATATTTATAGGATTTATTATTATTACTATTATGATTACCTAAAATAAACAATACTTCATTGATATTCCCCTTGCTTTTTATTTCATTGCTAATACAAAGTTACAGCTAAGACAGCCACGAATTTGAAAAGTCATCAATAGCTTTGTCATTTTTGACATTAGCATAAAAGGTCATAGAACACATTTTGTTCAGAATTCAATTTCATATCGATTGAGGATATTTTATACTGGGTGTTCCATTTGAAAAAATTTAACTTTTTGACATAAGTCGCGAACGCGATGTTCAATTTTTATTCCGTTTTCACCGTCATAATGAGGGAAAAAATCCTACTAGTTTGCCTATTTAACCGACTTCGTAGCTCCAATAATAACGAAGATAGCAATAGTGCCGACTTAAGTTTGAAAACCCGGTATATATGCATAAAGATTTTTCTCCAGATCTTCTACATTTCTTTTCAATTAAAAGCTTTCAACCGAATTATTTTCATCCCATAAACATAACGAAAAAAAAACAAGAAAAAAATGACGCATATTCATCGTTCGAACCGCGAGTTATGGCCTTCATTTTATACAAAATACTATAGAAAAAAGCAATTTCAATATTTCCCGAATTTTCCAATTTTCTGGACAACTTTTCCAATTTGGCTTTTCCTAAGAACCATATTCCGACTAATACGAAAAATTTTTTAAAAAGAATTAGTGGCGCATTAAAAATTCCATTTCTCTAAAACTATAAGATTTAGCAAGCTGATTCTTTTTTTAAAAACTTTTTGATAGTTTTTTTTTTACATTTCGTTCCGCCACATACTACCAAAATTTTAATAATAAATATAGTTCCCCGCAGGGTTAAATTTTCAGTGCACGGATATGCCAAGGACAACTTTAGGACTAATTTTCTCGAGAGCCATTAGAAACGCTGTGGTTTTCTAAATGAGTAGGCAAAAATTTATAATCATAAGTCAAACTGTTAATGTAATAACGCAATGTATGTTGCAAGATCCACATGTTTCAAATTCATACTCCGGCAAAAATAAAGTCATTTTGTGAAATTCAGCCCTTCTAAAATAAGTTGTGAAACGTCACGTCGGTTGACCAAAATTGTGCTCTACAAGGTGATGAAGGTCTGATTTAGTTTTACTTCAAAAAAAAACGACCAGCTATAAAGCGTAAAGTATAAAGGTTTAATACAATATTTTACTCCGCTAATAGCCATAACAGAAACAGTGGAATTATTGCGTAAATTATTTATCAATAGCATACTACACTTGCAACCATAATCTTCAGATTTAAAAATATTAAATTATCTCACTCAAGTATACATATACGAATTAATTCGTATATGAATAAATGGTATGAATGCACATCTACAGTAAGCTGGTATTGCAAACAACAACGTACAAACAGCTGTTTCAATCGTACATACATCTCATCAGTGTACGAGCGTGCTGTTCACAATGTCTTAAAAACTTGGACTACCTGCATGTATAGTCGTCTTACGTACAAATGCCTATGAAAGATTCCCAGCGGCATCTGTCACACAAGCGCGACAACGCAAGGTACGCTCGTATACTGATGAGATCTATGTAAGATCGAAACAACTATCTGTACGTTGTTGTTCGCAATACCAGCTTGGTGTAGATGTCAGTGGCGGCTCGGGGTGGTTCACATAGGGAGTGCATAATTTCAAAATTAAAAAGTATAATACAAGAACGCTTACCCAATCTTTATAAGTTTCACCGACATACTGTTCCAGACAGGTACTGTTCATTGTACAGTTTGTTTTGAGGGAATAGTAAATATAACACTACAGTTTGATTACATCTGACGATAAACGAAGTCCATTTTGCGTGTCTTTGACTTGCAGAACAGTTCTATCACTTTTTCATTAAAATTTGGGAAATCATTTATAAATTCTTTTTCACAAGATAACATAGTAGGGGCATTTAATCTGTCTTCTTTCAGTGTATTTCTCAGGAAGTTTTTATTCTCTTCAGCCGTGAAAACTGGCGTTCCGCTTCAGACGTTGTCATTGGGATGTAATGACAATTTTTAAAAGCTTAACAACTTCATTAAAGGTGTCGCTTAATCCATCCAGCAGAAGGCCTAGCAGACCAGAATTTTTCCAATAGCGCGTTCAAAATTATCTAAATTATTCTTGATTTTTAATGCATCTGTAATGACATTTTATAATTGATTAAACAATATGTCCACATGTGGCATAATTTTATGAAAGAAAGTTAACCAATAGATAAAATTTTCCTCCTCTAAAATTCGCAAATTGGCACCAGCTTGATGAATGGTAGTTTGTAAACTAGCTTCTCCCTCGATTTGTTCTAGAGCTTCAATTATTTCTTCTCGGTGCTCATATATTGTATTCACTGTCCTAGAATTGAAGTTCCAACTTTTTTTGAAGAACGAAGTAAGCTTTTTCTCTGAAGGAATTCTTCCAATCTTGCAGCTCCTTGTGGTGAAGTGGAGAAAAAAGTACATAATCCCGTCAGATTGGCAAAAAAAATTTTGCAATTACTACTGCTCGATGTAGCATGTGACATAATAAGATTTGTCTGATGTGCGAAACAATGTACAAAATTGGCCCTTGGAGACTGGTCTTGGACATGTCGTTGCACGCCGCCGCCGTTAATAGCACCACTCATGACTGCTGCCCCATCTGTGCAATCAGTTTTTCTGGGTCATCAACAGGCAGACTAATTTCGTTAAGGGTGGAGGCAGATAAAGAATTAGCATCATGTCCACTAGGCAGAAGAAATTTCCAAAATCTTTCGACCGGTCTCGCGTTCACAATATATCTTAAAACAACCACCAACTGAAAATGATTGGACACATCTGTGGTTTCATCAGCTATCACAGATATGAAGTCGGTTGCTTTAATTTCATTGGAAACTTGTTCATGATACACGTTCAACATTGCATCAAGCAGCTCATTCTGTATCGTTTTTGATAATCCCTTAAAAACCGGTGCTGCTTCGATGTGATCTCTGAGCGATTTATCCAATTCTGCCGTAAAATTTATTAATTTCCGAAAAATGCCCTTGGTATTCGACGTTTGCCGTTCATCATGACCCCGAAGTGCCAGTTCTAACGCGCCACAAAATCTAATGCAATTTATTATTAAATTTAACACATGCCTATTTTTCGTTACCTGTTCATTTTGTTGTTGAACTGCTTTTCTATATGATGAATCTAAAACATTCTGAATGTTATTTTTTCCTAACATTCTTAGACTAAATATATTTTTCAAATGCCCTTCGGAATTTTCATGTTTCGTAATTTTAGCACTAAGATGAATTAAGTCTTTTATTCCGTTCTTTGACCACGACGGTTCACCACCAAACAAAAGACACGGAAAACAAAACAAAGTATTTTTAATTTCACACCAAGAAATCCAGTCATTTTTCTGATAAATATTCATTTTGAATTTTCTTATAACGTCTTTACCTTTAACAGATTGTTTATTTTCTAAACATAATTGAGGCATCGGCCGTTTAAGATTTTTTATTGCGATTTTTTCATCATACGTTAACCCCGAAAACGTGTTATTCTGTAACGCAGAGACGAAATTCATCTTACAACAGCGGTGAGCAGACTGGGGATGTTGCTCACACGCTATGTATTATTATACGATATGGAAGTAGAACAAAATACAGTTCTCCCCACCTTCAATGTAATGTTAATGGCTTAACGGAGCAACGGTTGGGCTTTGCTCATGGGTATGTTTCTCTCGGTGGAAGGGGTAAACATTCGAATAGTTTCTCGTGCGCTGTTAGTCGTCATTATATCTGTGACGACTATCGGTGCATGTAGGTTGTTACGCGAGCTGCACACGCCACGTTCCTGTTCTATAAGTATGAATACGTAATAAATAAATACTTTCACAGTTAGTCGCCGCTTGGTTTGTTTTGTTTCAAAATTCCAGGGGGTGCAATTGCTCACTTGCTCTCATTAAAGAGCCGCCACTGGTAGATGTACATTCATATCATTTATTTATATACGAATTAATTCGTGTGTGTATACTTGAGTGATTTAATAGTGTGAGAGCGCTTACTCTCCAAGAATTACTTTGTTGCATTTTATTAAATTATCTATTATGTTTCCTAGGAATTTTATTAAAAATTACGGGAGGTGCACACGTTTCGTGGACCGTTGCACAAAGGACAAGTCAAGGGCAAAATAATGTAACTTATACCGCAGCAGAAGAATATTTTAAAATGGAATATTATTGTGCAGGTGGCACAGAACGTAAGTTTTCTTTTGTCTCCATCTGTCGTCTATTTCATTCCATTTCACTTTCAGGATAACCATTTAAAATTCATTTATCATCAACAAAACATATTTTGCAGACGATGCCATTACATTACCTCCTGGCACCCACAGCTATCCATTTTCTTATGTACTTCCGCCTTCGTTGCCCTCTTCTTTTGAGGGTTCTTTCGGAAGTATACGTTACATAGCGAAAGCAGTGATTGAAAGACCCTGGAAGCGAAATCAAGACTCTAAAGTAGCGTTTACAGTTGTTTCGAAATATGATCTCAACTTATATCCAAAATTAAGTGTAAGTTGAAACAATACTTTGTATAACATTTTCTAATACATAATGGTAAGTAAAAGTGTTTCGTGTGACCTGTAGAAGTTTACAATATACAGGGTGAGTTTTTTATCTTGAGACAACGGAATATCTCTAAAACACCGCATAAAATCAAAAAAAGATCTTAATAAGATTTGTTATAATGTAGGGGGCTTACTCAATGGTGCCGAACTCGATCCCCCCCCCCCAGAGTGAGAGGGGGACAACTTTGAAATCTTAAATGGGAACCCCCATTTTGTATTGCAGATTCGGATTCTATGCCATCAAGTATGTAGTTTTTGTTTGAAACTTTTTTTTCGATTCGTAAGAGATTGCGCTGTAATCCCAAAAAACATGGTTGTAAACGTCTAGAAAAAACTCAAAAAAGAGAAAACATCATTTTGTGTTTTTTTTTATTTTAACATTAAATAACATTTCAAAAAGCCATTCAACAACGAAGAACTTTACTCTATCATACCCATTTCAGAAAATGTGTTCGAAAATGTGCCCTTCCACTTCGATACATTTATTTATTCGCAATTGGAATGATTGCACACAACTGAGAAGTTTTTCCTGCGTAATCCTTGAACAAGCGTTGGTGATTCGCTCAATCATGTTTTCGCTCGTGGTTGGCACTTCTGTATAAACTTCAGACTTTAAGTGACCCCACGAAAAGAAGTCAGATGAAGTAAGATCTGGCGATCTTGCAGGCCAAGACACTGGACCACCTCTTCCGATCCATTGGCTATTGTAGGCTCGAACTAATACTTCTCATGCTATTCTTGAATAATGTGCTGGACAACCGTCATTTTGGAACCACATTGTTTGTCGTACATCCAAGGGAAGGTCTTCAAGTAACACTGGAGGTTCGTTCTGCAAGATGTTTCGATATTTTTCACCATTTAAGTTTCCATCGATAAAATATGGACCAATAAGCATATTGCCAATTATTCCACACCAAACATTTACGTTCCAAAGATGTTGATGTTCAACTTAGCGCAACCAATGGGATTTTCGATACTCCAGTAATGCATGTTGTGCCGATTTACCGTATTGTGATTTGTGAATGTCGCCTCGTCAGAAAATAATACTTGAGCAAAAAAAATGGGATTATCTTGTATCCGTTGGAGCGCCAATTGACAAAATCGCCCTCGATTTTGAAAATCATCGCCATAAAGTTCTTGATGCAAGGAAACTCTATATGGATGATATTTCCTACGCTTCAATATTTGGCAGATAGTGGACTGAGAAATTCCTGATCCGCGAGCTATTTCTCGAGTACTAATGTGCGGATTATTAGCTACTGCAGCTAACACCGCGATTTCATTATTTTTTCCAGCAATTGTTTTTCGCCGATTACATTTTCTTGGCTGTACAGTTCCTTCGCTAGAGAACTGTTGAACGACTCGGTAAAAAGAAGCGCGCAAGCGCAC
The DNA here is from genome assembly GCA_963170755.1 of Amphimallon solstitiale. Taxonomy (NCBI): domain Eukaryota; kingdom Metazoa; phylum Arthropoda; class Insecta; order Coleoptera; family Scarabaeidae; genus Amphimallon; species Amphimallon solstitiale. The sequence continues at coordinate 115,320,567 of OY720677.1, forward strand.
CTTGTCGGCAAAACGTTGTAAATAAGAATTAACAGCATCATCGATATTCCTACCACTTTCTCCATAGATGTAAATCATTTCAATTCTCTCTTGTACAGTTATAGCCTCCATTACTGTTCAAATATTCAACACTAACTAATTTGTATTGGATTAATAATTAATAATCTACATGGGGATCGGACAATGTGTAAGTATTAACAGCTTGTCAAGTACTGAATAAAGTACGGTTTTGTATCGTTGAATAGCAGTCCAGTTGCGAATAAAGAAATGTATCGATGTGGAGGGGCACAGTTTCGAACACATGGCTTTTTGAAATGTTAGTTTATGTTAAAATAAAAAAAACACAAAATCATGTTTGCTTGCTTCTCTTTTTTGTGTATTTTCCCTAGACGTTCACAATCATGTTTTTTGCGATTACAGCGCAATCCGTAACGAATACAAAAAAAAGTTTCAAAGGAAACGTACATACTTAATGGCGTAAAATCCAAATCTGCAATACAAAATGGGGGTTCCAATTTAAGATTTTAAAGTTGTCCCCCCTCCCACTCTAGGGGGGTTAGGTGGGGGATCGAGTTCAGCACCATTCAGTGAGCCCCCTACATTATAATAAATCTTATTAAGATCATTTTTTGATTTGATGCAGCGGTTTAGAGATATTCCGTTGTCTCAAGATAAAAAACTCACCCTGTATATACAGTGGATTAACAAAAATTGTAAATGTATTAGTCAATCAAATTGGGATATTATTGATATACTTATAGATACTATTTGTTAAAAAAAAAGTCGTTAATATTTTAATGTTTTATTTTTTTTATTGATTTTAATTAATTGATAAAGATAATATCTATATTATCGAATTTACTACATATTAGATTACAATGACCTGAGATGGTTTCATTGCTGTCCCTTATCAGAATCGCAAAACGAATTTACATTTGAGGAGGTTGTGTGCAAAAGCGAATATATCCATTTTGTAAAATTTTCCATGAAACGCAGAAAACTATAAAACTTTAGCCCTTCAACGTATCAAACGAGTTAATGCATTAAAATTTGATATATGGACAGGTTTTTATGGCGGCATTTTTTTTTGAAATTTTTTTTTGGGCTTGGAAATATTGCAAAAAGGATTAAAATTATCCGGTTTTGCTTCAAAATTGTTGAAATAAATAAGAGATATTAGAAATGAAACAGTATATTTCGTCTAGAATTAACACTAACGAAACTTAAACAACATTTTATGAAAACAAACAAAATTTAGATGTGAAAAGCTATTTCGTCAGTTAAGCAACCACACACCTCATCGGCATTAGCGTTTTCGGTAACCTCTTCGTTTTCATTGGCCGTAGGTAAAACAAGCAGCTTTCTGTTCCATTGATGATCATCTCTTTTGCCATTCGGCTTCAAAATACTTTTCCACCAAATGGCCCAAACAAATTTATTATATCACATTTGCCGTTTCTTGTAAGTCTTTAGGTAGTTCTCATTATGGAATTAAACTTAAAATTCTAAGCAAGTCACTATAGTATCTACGTTGTTATTTTTACGAAAGATTTTCTTAAACATTATTCTCTTAATCTCTGCTACTTTTTTCACTTTTTGATACACCTCCTCCAAAACCTTAATGTCCAGACTTTCCATTCTTTTCTATGCAATATTTTCACTGCACCCACATCCCTCCGAATTTTGAATTTCCTTTTATACAAAAGGTACTGAAAATTAAGTTCTAAATACTTCTATACTCATAACGTACCTGTCTAAAAAGTATGACTTGCGAAATATTCGCAAAAAACTGAGTTTCGATAAGAGTAAAAGACCTACTTCCGGTAGGAATTTCGAAAATCTTTCTTAATAAAATTCTTCTCAAATTTAATTTTGAGTACATTTGTATTCTTTATAAATTTGTTTAAACTTAGTAATTGAGGAAATATTGATAATTTTTTTTGGGTTAATTGAAACAGCACGACAAAATAGGCGTTTTGCACGACAAAAGTATAACGACAAAATAAATAGTTTGCCCGACAAAATTGGTAAATCACACGACAAAATATTAACGATAAAAAAGGGAAAAAGCACGATCAAAAAAGTAAATCTACGACAAAATAAACACTACAAATGACAAATTTAGTATCCTCAATTTGGCAGTACCTCACGATAAAATATGCAAAAATAAACGTAAACCCTAAAAAAAATAAATGGGACCCACCCAAAATAAATTGCACCATGGGGTTGGTTAGCTCTAAACTGACAATTGCAAAAAAACAATTATTTTCAAAAATATATATGTATTATTATTTAAGAGGTAAGTGGTAACAATAAATGAAAAAAGTACAGGAACACATCTTTAAATTCTAATAAAATCATTCGTAGTCTTAACTCTGCAGTATTACTGAATAATTAAAGCTTTTTTGGCGTGTGCAGGTCGGCCACGTTTTCGCTTTTGGCCTAAAGGAATTTTCTTGGCTTCTGCAGGAGTTTCCACCAAATGTAGTCTAATTTTCATGCCTATGACATGTTTGCATATCATTTTCTTTAAATAATAAGTGCAAGTACATGAACTTTTACTGTGATCTTCAGTAATTATACTGATCACATGCATACCGTATCTATATGTTTTAAATTCTTCAAAAGATTCCCAGCAGTTATCTTTTTTCATATAATTGTCAACAATATCTTTAGTGATACTACCGAATCTAGACTTTGTAGCTAATGTATAATACAAAGAATTACCATCTTGTCCTTCGACTTTTAAAACTTTTTGATTTGAAGCTGCCCATTGGTAACCCGTAACCCAGTCTTTATGTAAAACAGACACTTTTTGAGCAAACTCTTTAAAATTGATGCATTCTGGATCTCGATCTTTAGACCATTTGATTAAGAGATCCAAAACATGATTCAAAAATTGACCAACTGGTAGTCTCTCTCGAATGGTGTGTTCTTTTTTTATTACAGCATTGGTGGCTTCGATTCCATTATTCGTACTAGGATACCCAAGCGCAGCACCTTCATACCAATTTCGATATTTTTGAAGCCACTCTAATTCAAAATATTTCAGAAAGCTTTTAATATTGTTGTCTTGATAGGTGTTCCATTTTTCCAAAAAAAAGACTGGAGGCTTTGGCAAAGCTGGTATCATTTCTACATGTTTGTAGTGCATAGATATCATCTTTTATTGCAGAATAATTTTCAATTTTCCGTAAATATTTATCCATATTCTTCAAAGCATGGAAAAAACACATCAGTCGTACTTTGGATTCACCAAAAGTTTTTACAAAGCCATTTGTTATTGCGTCGCTACCATCGGCAAGCAGGAGTTCAGGAATCCAATTTGCGTCATATTTTTGCAGGGTGGTAAAAATAAAAGTGAAATCATCTGATGTTTCTCCACTACATACTGATATTCCAAATGGATGGAATACTCGATCGTTGTCGCTAGTTCCTACTATCATGAGTGGATATCCTTGCCACATAAGTTTATATGTAGCATCTACCTGGACTAATTTTGAGTATTTCATGGTCTCCAGCAGTCTTGGTGTCGAAATGAAAATTTTGATGTCTTGGTCATCGACATTATATGATTCACATTTAATTATATAATCTAAAACAAAAGGACTATCCTGTGATTCTGCAACTCTGTGATCATCACACCAATTCTTAATTTCTGTTCCACAAATTGTGGGAGATCCATACTTCTTATTCCTTAATTGTCTTAAAAATGAAATAATTTTTGATTTTGGAGGCTCCGGTTCATTTCGTTTCCTAATTGCAGTTAAGATACCATTAGGTTTGGTAATCCCATCATCAAATAAATTTGTTATAGGACGCTTGGTGTTTTCGTTTAATCCTCTCTCTGATTCACGATGGCCATCATGGTCACAGTCAGTGGAATATAGCGACACTTTACTGTCTGATGTATGGTACAACAAATAAATTGCAGCCGGACATTCCTTTTCCCGATATCTACCTTTCGTGCACCGGAATTCAATTTTTTTACCATCTAAATTCTTCTTAGACGATGATTTTTTCCATATTTTTTCAGTTTCAATATATTTATCTGCTTGTGCAGGATTATCGAACTGCATAGTTTTAATCCAAATCCGATTTTGTGGACGTTTACGAGTATTTGTTTTTACAGTCTGGGTCGAAGTTGAAGCTTCCGCAAAATCTTCCACAAATGTCACTTCGGATTCCATTACTCTAAAGTAGATACTCTAAGACATGCTTTTATTTATATCAACTCAAAATACCTACTTACGATTTTTATGGTGACACACAACCTTGTTGAAGTTGAAGTTAAAACCTTAACCATTCTAAAGGTAACTACATGTTCGAATGGAAAGAACCAAATGTGTCGTGGAAACATCATTTTTTGAAGTGCACCGCAATTTTTTGTAGGGCAACACATTATTTTGTCGTGTAAAATATTTTTTTGCCGTGCAATATCTTTTTGGGACGTGCAGTTTCTTATTTGCTCGGGCAGTGTATTATTATGTAGTCCAATATTTTTTCTTATCGTGCAATATAATTTTTTGTCGTGCCATTTTGTATTCTGTCGTGCAATGTTCTTTTCTGTCGTGATTTATACCTATTTTACAGTGGAAAGCACCTTTTTTGTCGGTGTGAAAATTCCCACCCATTTTTTTTTACTGAAGTAAACTACTACTTTCGGTCAGCCGATTTTACTGAAAATCTAATCAGATGTCAAGAGAGAGATTATACTTGTAAATACAAAATTTGGGATTGATCGATATAGTGGTTTGGCCGCTATCGTGGTCAGAGATAGAGAGAGAGAGAGAGAGAGAGAGAGAGATTTTTAAAAACCACTTTTTCGGTATCAGGGGACTTCAAAACGTGTACATCTGCAAAAATCTTGATGTCGAAACTTTTCATCATAACAATACTTCCTTAAACTACGTATAAGAAAGTAAAATATATAAATGTAACAAATTAAAATTTTTATTTTTAGACACCCGATAAAGTGGCTGCCGAGAAGTATTTTTGGTGCTGTTGTTGTAAAAGTGGGCCTCTATCGATTGTTATGATGATACCCAAAACTGGCTTCGTCTCTGGCGAAAGAATACCTATAGTAATAGAAATAGACAACAACTCAAATGTAGAAATTCCCGGTGTTACTTTAAAATTTCAACAGGTTGGTATAGACTAGATAGAAAGGTTTAAATGTGAAATGAAACATTTTTCTCAGCGCAACAGAATTATTTGAACATTTTAATTCTACCAATTGCCATTATCTTTGTCGTCGGTATACTATGTATAAGAAAGTATATAATCCAATAACGGGTTGTTTGTTATTCCAATGTTTATTGCCTGAGAAATTACTTTATCGATTATCGATTATAAAGTAACACGTAAAGAAATTGGCAATCTATAGGCAATGAACATGCAGCGATGCATACTGACTTTAACCCTATATTTCAAACTAATATGCCAACCTAATAACGTTGGCACAAGAGGGACTGACCATGAGCTTGCCACGTATGAAAGGTCAAGAGGCCTGTGATAATAATAATATGGCGCTGGGTAAATTAAAATTACATGTAAAAAATATTTATGAATAATACTTCCAAATGAGTCACAACCTCTCTGTCCACCTACCTGCTATTCTTGTCATTTAGGCTGCCGCTTTACTCAGTGAAGATGGTATGGGTCGAAACGTCGTGAAGTAAGAAAAATCAGGTGGAAATAGGTAAAAGCAACTCAGCAATAAAACGAAACAAATTCAACCACAAGTTCAAAATTTAATTCCCACTATATGAAGGAGAATATTGTAATTGAATATAGTAAGATGAAATGTAAAGAGAAAAATAAACAAAATTTAAATTATGCCTCTAAAGCATACAGCTGCTCTTAATGGTACATCCTGTATATCAAAGACGTTAACGTAATCAACAATCCATAAGGATTTTAAAAATAACAACAAGGGTGCACCTATCAACTCACCCTGTATGGTGGACAAAACTAAGTATACTAAAACTTGAAATGCAATAATAAAAAAAAAGAATAATAGTAAATGAAAACAAAAATAATTAAGTTAGCCGATGCAATAATCTGAGCACTCCTAAATTTAAAGATAACACAATCGATTGTTATGATGATACCCATGTCTCGAAAAATTTGCAAATCATTCGCTTACAAAAAGTTATAATGTAGGTCAAGCGACCACTTAAATAATTAAAAGTATTAATCTAGTACAAATAATCAAAGCTACTGTAAGCTATTCTTGCTTATCTCTTATACAAAACGTATGACAAGTGCGAAGATTATTTAAGTTCACCCTGTATAATGGGTCTTTTGTGCAATAAATTCTCAGAATAAAAATCACAATTACAGAAATTAGGGTGGACTTATATGCAATAAATTTACTAAGTTAAACAAAAGCTTTACAAAAGTCTCCGACCTGAAGGAATCGACAGACTTTATTATACAATTACGAAATAATACCACCTAATGAACTTAACTTAATTGATTATGACACTTAGCTGGGTTGGGTTGGACCTTAGCTGGGTCTAGGAGGTCTTCATTAGCTGGTAACAGCGATAAAAGGTAGGCTCAACCCGTGGCCCAGAAGGGATGGTTGAAATTTCAATAACAGGCATCCAACATCCAAAGGGGGTTAATACACAATTTCGACTCAAGTTTTAACGACTCAAGATTTAAACGTCATCAAAATTTAACGTTACCAAAATCTTAACGTCGAAAGTTTCCCTAATTAGAAAGAATAATTAGTTCTAAATGTCACAAGAAAATCGGACGAACACATATCGAGAAGGCCATTAACAATTTCAAATTAATTGAAAGATAAATAAATACCTGACTATATGTTCATATATTCTTCCAACGTGCAATCGACAATACCAAGCATTCGAAAATTACGACGAAGCCACGTGTAGATTAACCAAAAATTCCGGCAAAGGCCGATATAGGAAATTGCGCTTCCAACCAATCCAGTACTAAATACAAAATCTACAGCATTTCACTGATTAATATCCGTCGATATGACGATGATCATGGATTTACCATATATCCCAAATAATAGAATGAAAAGGCAAATCTAATCACCACGTGGTACCAAGCTTGTTATCAACTGCACGCCGGTAAATAAGACCAACCAACTTAAATAAATCATTAATAAAACGGAATTAATTAAATTGTATTTCAATTTAAAATGCTACCGAATTATCAAGAAGAAAATAACAATCAAATTAAATTAATACCAAAAATTATGTGGTTTAAATGACAGAGACCTACAACACAGTTAGCGGAGCAGATAACCGACTTAAGAGAATCATACATAGATGTCGCTAATATACCGAACACACAAATAATACCATTGCCAATTCTTAAAACAAATCGTACTTGTACTAATTCAATTAAGAATAATAATAATGCTTAATTAAAAATAGAAATAATTAAGCCTACGATTTTTGAACCGTTACAAGCTACATGTATTGCCACTGCTCACAGCGACCGAGACGTGTTTCAAACTTATTGGTTTTATTCGGCTTGACAAATAGATATCAATTTTTTTATTTTACCACAAATTGACGATATTAGGTTAAGTGTGAATATTGCTAAAACACATTACTGTTGAAATTTGAAATTTTATATTCGATGTGATAAATTATAAATGTAACTAATTAAATAAGTGAAAAATTATAATATTCTGACTGGCGCAATCGTGTTGTCCCTTCTTCTAAATTATGTCCCAACTATTCTGAAATTATTGGCATTATTCATTTAAATAACTGATTGATTGGAATGTTACTTGTTGAAGATTCATTTCAATAATTAATAAGTAAAGAACACAAACTTTAGTTTCAAAAATATTTAATGTAGACACAACATATTGCTGTGACCTCCACATTATTGAAATAATAATATTAAGAATTAGTTTAGTTATTGAAAAAGAACACTAATTTTATTTTTAAAATCGTATATTTAAGATTTTAAGCATTAGTCAAAACATGTAATAGTAAGTAGAATAAGTTGCCTACATTTAAGGAGGAACTGCTGTACCAAAAATAAACATGAATTGTTGATACACATTTGACAAATAAATGTCAATTTAAATATAAATAATGGTACCAATTCCTAAGAAAGTGTTTGATAATAATACTTAAGATATAGTAAATACCTGTAACTTATAAATAAATGTGTAAAAAGGATATAAATCAAAATATTTCTGGTGCGAAGTGACAGATCATAAATAAGAATGTTTTATGTAAATAGTAACAGTATGAATTAAAAATACACTTCTTAGTTCTTGTATGTATAACACAAGGGCTTCAAAGACAATGGAAATGATCATGTGTGGTTTAAAAACCTGCAAAAGAAAAATACAGTGTTAATGTTGTTCACAGCATTCTGCTAATCAACGTATTATCTGAAGGGAGAGCATGGATAGAAATTCGCGACAGTGTGACGAAAGCAACCAATCTTTGCAATGCGGGCTCCGCAGGAAAAATTCCTGTTGTATATAACGTCTTTCCCATGCTACCAAATCTAAGAATTTCTAAAGGAAAAATAACATTAGTTAATGGAAAAACGAAATATATAACAAACGATGAAAAAGGCAGTGCATTCATATACAAGTACAATTAAAGACTATACTGAAGAGAAAGAAAAGAAAAATATACTTACTGAAGATGGGATATAACAAGTTGGTGAAAAACAATAATAACAAACAGTTCGAGTCGTCGCCATTAGTGTGTAAGCTGTCAAGACGATATGCGCGTATAGGTGCGAATATGACAACTTGAAGAAAACGAAAAAGAAAGATTTTATCACGAACGTTTTAAAATCAATGCCAACGTAAAATTTAATTATATAACAGAGGCGCTACAAATTGTCGATAGGCTTTTGTTTCAGTATATAAGGCGAAAACAAGAATAGACTTGTCGAAGATGAACTTTATAATTCAAGCAGTAAAGACGTTAATTTTGGAAAAGAATAAAATTTTTGAGATAGCCAAATGGAAAGTAGGGGGTTATATGCACTACTTAACATCTCACGATTTGAGAATCTGTAGTAAGAATTAGATTTTTATTTTATTTAGTTTCCTTTAAAACAAATTCATTCAATTAATTTTCATTTTTATTATTTTAATTTTTAAGATGGAGGACAGCAATAAGAATGAATTTGATAAAATGTACGATGATATGAAGTAAGTTACAAGATAAATAATTCAATTTAGGTATAGTTAATGGTGCTAAACATGCTGAAAGTACTATGTGAAAATATTTGCCTTTAGTAAATCTTTGGGCATCATTAATTAGATGAATATTATCTTGTTTAATAAAATAATTCGTTATTTTAAAATAATAAAAGGATAGTTAATGGTGTTAGACGTGCTGAAGGTACTATGTGAAAATATTTGCCTTTACTAAATCCTTGGGCATCATTAATTATTATATAGTCATTTAATTTAGTAATTCAAATAATATAAATACGAATAAGCGAGGATGTTTTTTTTGATGGGCAGGTGCTAAGCTGCTAGAGGTACAATGTGAGAATGTTTACAGCTAGCAATTAGTATAGGCCAGTTTCAGAGCATTCACGTTGCAAGGTTCTAGTTTACCAAGGCACTATATGAATCTGTATATTTTTGGTGAAATAGAATCGACTTCGTATTAATAAACAAATTATCAAGAATTAATATTTTTTCTTTATTTAAAGGAACAAGATAATTATTCTTTCAACTATTATTATAGATAAATAAGTATTACACAAGCATTATAACTCTAAAAATGAGTATAAATGTGTTTTTTTCCTTTTCTCTTTATTTTGTAAAACAAAAATAAATAGATACAGTGTGGCAATGTTATTTACGATTGGCATTTAAAAAAAAAATTAAATATAATTTTTATATTAGATTTAGATATTTCGTTTAATTTTTGACCTTATCCCAAACAAAACTAAATAAGAGGTGTACCAGAACATAAGAAGTAAATCACTGCAAGAACTCATAAGAACATAAGTAAGAAATTTGTGCTGTTAAGGAACAAGCTTATAATAGACTATTATAAATTTTATCATTCATCGGCATTGTTGCAGCTACAGCAATATGTTTCACCACACTGTGGCTTCATCAGATGATGGAAATATACAAATTCAATTTCTGTTACAATGGATCTTAAAATACAGATAATAGATGACACAATTATTATTGTTAGGAAGGGGTATTCAAATATAGTTTTAAATTTAGTAAGAGGGGCTACTTAGGTCCACCTGATCGTGTAATATTATACCTAATTTACTAAATTTATTTATTTCTAAACTTTCCAACAAGTTCTGTTTTTACTTTTTTCTTGAATCTGTAAAATTTCAAATAGTTTGTTAAATTTATGATTCGATTCCAGGCATTGCTTAGAAAAGGTCAAGTCTGTTTTTTTATCACTTCTTCCATGTTCCATCATTCTGGCTTTAAAAATTCTCCCTATCTGTCAGATGTACACTTTTTCACAATCTTCACAAGATAACTTATAAACTCCTGAGTTCAATTTTTTGTTCGCTTTGGTTTTCTTATTGTAAGAGTTCTTAGTATGCAGTCGTTAGTTTTGAAAGAAGTAGATTCGTTATTTGCTTCTTTAATAATAGTCCCTATTTTATTTAAAATGTTTCCCAAGTATGTGATGAGATTGTTGGTATGGTTTTTGTTCTGGGGTAAGCTAAATATCTCCCCCCTACTAAATTTAAAACTATAATTGAATGCCCCTTCCTAACAACAATAATTGTGTCACCTATTATCTGTATTTATCAGATCCATTGAATTTTATATTTTCATCACCTGATGAAGCCACAGTGTGGTGAAACATATGTAGTGTCTACATTAAATATTTTTGAGACTAAACTTTGTGTTATTATTTACTTATTAATTATTATTCATTTAGCTTACGACATTTTACTCGCACCATCCTGGAAAAGACAAGCGACAGCAAACAATAGTTTTCGAAAAAATGAAATTGGGTGATGTCAGAGCGAAAAACTCCAAAACTTGGACGCAAACACTTCTGATCCCACCCCTACCACCTTCCAATCTAGGCAACTGTTCCATAATAGAACCAGAATATCAACTATTCGTAAGAAATATAGCCTTGCTTACAAGTAAATACTATTATTCAACGTATACCATTATATGTTCTAGCTAGAAGTAACAGGTAAACAGTTTCATGTAAATTTGAACTCATCGATACCAATAATCATTGGAACTGTACCAATTATTGGAGAGATTCCGATGTCCAGGAGTCATAGGGAGATACCTGCAATTAAACCTCACGAATTACCACCAGATTATGAAACAGCAATGGCTAGTGCACCAGGTCCTTCAAGAACAGGGCCTAATACAATCCCATCTGCTCCAGGTAATTATTAATAGTATCAGATAATTTGTTAATGTTAATTTCCCGCTATTTTCTAGTACAAACATTTGGTGAAAATCATCACTTCAATGTAAAATCCATCCTGGATCCTGAAGATAATGATACCACTGTCGATGGGAACTCAAAAGGCTTTACACCGTTTTATCCGACATACAAATTTGATTACGATGGATCATAAAGATTGTGTCTTTAACGTGAATAATTTATATTGGGAACATATTTTATCTTAAGTGTTATTTACTTGTATAAATATAATAAATATAAAAATTAGTGCAAGCGAATTTTATTTAAATTTTAATCCTTAACGTATTTTTAAAGTATTAACAGTTTTGCAAATCTTAGTATAAAGAGGCTCAAAATTTTGAATAACTTTAAATAATAAAAAGAAATATTTTCACATATAATAATACATCAATAAAGTTACACTTACGAATAACATCAGTAGTCCTATCTTTAGATAATAAAAAACTACACTATGCATATACAGGGCGAGTCAACAATCTGACAAAGTAAATTTGCTCTTTAATGCTTAATATACAGTGTGACCAGTGAAGTCCGCATCATATGGGATTTTTTTTATTAATAGATTTATTCTAAATTTGAGTTTGGCATCAATTTCTGCTTCGATCAAGATGGAAATTAACCAAAAAAATAATAGTCACGTGATTCGCATTATCTGTCAAATTTAAATTTTTTTCCAAAAAATATTCAAAAGTGGGGTTATTTCTCAAAATATCGAAAAAAGTTATTAGAAAAAGTTTTTCTAAAAATAATTTTTAGCCCATATGCAAAATTTCAGCTGCATAAGATAATTTAGATTGTTTGCCAATTTTTTTGTAAACTGCACCACTGTTGCGAAATAAGACAACGCAACCTACATAAAACTTCTTAGTTTTAACAATGCTTTATTCCAGACACATTTTCTTTAAGGCAGCGCCATATTCAATGTGTGTTTTTCTACAAAATCCAAATAGGGCTATTAAAATTTGGTCACATGTGATGCAAAGTTTATTTGTTTTTGACTATGTATAAGGTAACTTCATAAAATAACTGTTTTTGAAAATGTAGTTTGTCTAAAAGTAATACACATTAATATTAAGAAAATAGTTTAATTGAAAAGTAAAATTTTCTAATAAAATAATCATAATACATTATAAAAATGAAACGCATTTAAAATTCCACCTTTTCAATTAATAACAATATGTATTTTTGGTATTTGAATATTAAATTAAAAATAATTTGAAAAACCTAAAAATTAAAATTACATTTCTGTGTGCCTCCCATTGCGTTCAATACAAACAATTGTTCTTCTTGATACATCTTTAATGGAGTTTCTGATACTAAGGGGCCTTATTTCTAAAATACAGTTTCGAATCACCGTTTCCAAATGATCAACATTACGGAAAGGTTTTTCTTTGTAAACTTTTTGTTTTAGGTAACCCCACAAGAAAAAATCAAGTGGGGTTAAATCCGGAGACCTAGCCGGCCAGTATTGCTCCATATTACGCCCAATTACTTTGCCCCTAAATATTTCCAAGAGGCGTTCTTGAACCCATCTTGTAGTATGGATGTGAGCACCGTCACACTGGTACCACAAATTATGCCTTATTTCAATAGGCATATTGTCCAAAACTTCAATGACCTCGGTGTTAAGGAAGCGTAGGTATTCTTCAGAATTTAAATTGCCTCTAAAAAAATAAGGCCCAACAACTTGATCGTTTAAAATACCGCACCACACATTAGTTTTAAAGGAATACTGGTCCTTGCATTCTATTATAAAATTTGGATTTTCTTGAGCCTACCATCTACAATTTTGAGAGCTAACAACGCCGTTTGAAGTGAAAGTGGCCTCGTCGGTCCATAAAACGTGAAACGGAAAGGACACATTTTCTTCTTTTTCCCCCTGGTACCAAAAAGAGAATCCCAAACGTATGTCAAAATCTTGTTCCTTAAGAGTATTTATAAATTTAGGTTTATACGGCTTAAATTTATTTTTGTGCAAAATATTCCTTACCCTCTCTCTTTAAACGTCAGTTCTGCGAGAAACATGTCTAATACTAGTTTGACCATGTTCCACAATATCTAGGCAAACATTTAATTGGACTTCTTCACTATGTTTTATAGGATTGTGAGGTTTTTTAAATGAACTTTCTACCGATCCAGTTGATTTAAATTTCACCATAATCCTACTCACAGTAGATTGTTGCACATTTTTGCCTGGATGCCTTTCATTTAAAATGTTGGCCGCTACACGATGACTTGTGTTTTCACCACATATTAATACAATTTCAATTCTTGCCTGTAAAGTTAAATTTTTTTTATTCAATACGCAATATTAATTAAAAGCCACTATGACAAACAGAAAGCGATTTGACTGTCATTAATAAAGCAAGGGCTTGTTGATCTTTTTTATCATTTGTTTTGCGGCCAACTTGTGTTTGGTGCATCATCGTAAGGTACAAAACTAGTTAATTTTTTGGAAACTGAACTTAAATAATAAAAGACTATTTTTACTTTTTATAACATAGCTCCATAACAAATTTTAATAAAGGGGTTTTAAATTAAATCATTGAAACTAGTTAAACTTACGTAAAGTTAAACGAAAATTTATTTTCCACTTAATGCAGACTTTACTTGTGACGCTGTGTACTTGTCTGTATTAATATTAATGTGTATTACTTTTAGACACAAACTACATTTTCAAAAATAGTTATTTTATGAAGTTACCTTATACAGGGTCAAAAACAAATAAACTTTGCATCACATGTGACCAAATTTTAATAGCCCTATTTGGATTTTGTAGAAAAACACACATTGAATACGGCGCTGCCTTAAAGAAAATGTGTCTGGAATAAAGCATTGTTAAAACTAAGAAGTTTTATGTAGGTTGCGTTGTCTTATTTCGCAACAGTGGTGCAATTTACAAAAAATTGGCAAAAAATTTAAATTATCTTATGCAGCTGAAATTTTGCATATGGACTAAAAATTGTTTTTAGAAAAACTTTTTCTAATAACTTTTTTCGATATTTTGAGAAATAACCCCACTTTTGAATTTTTTTTGGAAAAAAATTTAAATTTGACAGATAATGCGAATCACGTGACTATTATTTTTTTGGTTAATTTTCAACTTGATCGAAGCAGAAATTTAAGCGAAACTCAAATTTAGAATAAATCTATTAATAAAAAAAAATCCCATATGATGCGGACTTCACTGGTCACACTGTATTTAAAAATTTGCGTACTTTAGTTAACAGGGCTGACATTGTTTCAAAATTTAAAAATATATACGCTAATACAGGTTGATCCTTACACAACCAAAAAGATTTTTTTTTAATTGAACGTCTTATATACAGGGTAAGTCATCTCCGCTGGTAAGGCCGATTATGCCTTTATGAGTAAAGATATTTCGAAGCGGTTTTTTCTTGTGATAGCTGCTTATTAGGAGCACATTTTAAAAATATTTTGTATTATACAGAGTGTTCCATAACTTGGTGGCTAACCATAGTTATAGTTTTTTAAATGGAACACCCCATATATTATTGCATTTTTGTATTCCCCGTATAATTTTTAGTCAAAAAGTAATAATATCTAAAGTTTTTGACTTATTGCCATTTTTCTGAAAAATTCAATGTTTGTATAAAATTATATTTCTCGAAAATGACGTATTAGATGGACAATTTTTTATTGCAGTATTGTTTACAATAAGAGGACCTAATAGGAGCATATTTTATTTTTTTACAGTTACTAACTGCATGTGCAGAAAACTGAATTAAAATTACATAACACGTTTTTGTATAAAAGTCAATTTTTTTAAATGGACCACCCTGTATATCAGTTCATTTTTTAATTTCTTATTAAATTTCGCATCAAAAACATGTAAGACGTTATTACTTTAAAAGTGACTATTACTGAGCTACTGTCTTTTTTTAATATATCTTTTTTAGCTTTTGTATAAAAATCATTTTTTTCAAATGGAACACCCTATATATTAGTTCATTTTTGAATTTCTTAATCAATTTCACATCAAAAACATTAGAGTCTTGGAGCAACGATATAAAAAAATTAATAATTATAAAATAATAATAAAATCTCATTTCATTATGACCATTGGAAAAGTACGTCAATTAAGTAGAATCACTGGAACATCAAAAACGACATCCAACAATATTACAAGGCGACAACGCCGACCTATGATTTAATGACAAACAAAGAAATATGCAATCGTGAATTGTGTAAAAGAGAAAATTAAAACATTTAAGCATAAAACAGCCGCTACCATCTATGTAGTTTCATTAAAAGATCTAGATTCATCTTGGACAACATTCAATTCCCGGCACAAACAATACCTACCGACGCAAATTGTGTAATTAAAAGAGTAATTGTAAAAATTAGTTGTAGAGCTGTCGCATACTATTCATGTAGGTTGACAAGACGGTCCAGATTTATCTTAGACTAACATCTAATCTCATCACACAAATAATACTGACTATGTCCCAAACAGGTCAGCATTGTTGCCTTGTAATGTTGTTGTGTGCTTTCATATCTTAAACAGTTTTTAATTGATTATATAAGTATCATTTTAAGTTTAACCAATTGAGATAGTTTCACAATGTAGTTTAATGAAGCTTGAAAAGCAAATTATACATACTTTATTATAGGGAGCATAATACTTGCAAAAATCACTTAATTGTCAAGCAAATGTTGATATCTGAGAGATGTTTGACTAATTCTAACTATTACACCAATGTATAATCTGATATCACACAATCTTGTTTGTTTTCGCGGCATTTGAATTTAGAAAATTACAATAATCGTTCCCGTGACGAATTATAATTGCATAGTATAGATTTGTGATTAAATTGACGTATATATTTTTGTAAGTATTTGAAATGATAAACACTAGTCAGCTGTTATCTAAGAATCAATATCTTATCTTAATAACCAATTACTCATCCCAGGAAATCTGTTCCTCATTACACGTTACTTGAACCGTAAGTTTTAGTAATGTGCCGACCTTTAAAATATACGCAAAATAGTCCATATGAAATTCTTAAAATAGCATTCGCAAACATCTAGTTCTGATCTAGCAGAATGTGCTGATAACAGTTATGATATTTAGTTTTATGTGATCAGATGATTGTATTATCGTAATTGATTTGTATTAACATCGGTATACTCAAAAAAAATGGATTTGCAGTCGTACAGAATCGTATTTGATCATCCTTCTGGCACATACTTTGCAGGACAAACAGTTACTGGTAGAATAGATATAGAACTGCATAAACTAAAACAACTCGCAGGTAATCTTTTTGTATTTTATCATGCCATCGAAAAGAATTATAATTGAAGTAGACTGTGAAATTTAAATGCACTTTAGCGACTTTCACATAATGACATATATTATTTGACATTGAAGCTGAACTTTCGTGTTTTTACGTAAATGGACAACATTTTTAATACATTCTGTAGTTTTATGTCAATTTTGATTATGATTTCGATATTAAATGAATTATTTGTTTCATTTTTTATTGCAGTATCATGTCGATGCTATAAACTTTGTTTACAATGAAAATGTCAAATAATAAATGTCATTATGTGGAAGTGGATGAAGTAGATTTAAATTTCACAGTATACTCCAATTATGATTTTTTCGATGGCATGTTACATATTAGCTTACGTCCGTTTACAGTCCGTTTATATCTAAGACGCAATAAGTCTCATTTTGGCTATATTTTTCTTGGGTTTGAATGGCACGCAGGTTGACAATGTCTTCCTCGTGGCGATATTGCTTGTTATTCTCAAGACCGTGGATTTTCTGACAAGAGCTACAAATGAAGGTCTGTCACCTGGTGGTCTTTCATGTATGCTTACATATCCACGATTATCCCACCTTATTCTGCACTGTACTGATGACGACCAATGAGTCAGAAACACGTATCTACGGGTGCTCGACAGCTAAATTTACCTGTATATACAAATTATACAAGTACACAATTTAACGCAATCCCAACACATTTCGAAATAGAAGTAGCAAAAAGTCTACATGATATAACAGACCTATGTGTTCCAATAACAGAGATTTACAAGATTTGCCACTGAAGCCTTTAAGTTCAATGAACATCCTAAACACTAAAAATTTAGCCAAGGACAAGAAGAAGACATAACAGCAATTATGAAGCAATCAACATAACTATTGTTCCATAAATCTAAAGTGTGTCTAATGAAATGAGACATTGGCAATAGACAGCATTCAGGATTTCTAATACCAGAAAAATATTCCTAATAGAAATCCACAGCAGAAGAACTGCATATATTTATTATGCATATTATCCAGTTTGAATGGGAAAAATAGAGAATACGTAAGAGAGATAAAATACTTTTAAATATTAGAGTCAAAGATAGACGCAGATTGACTGGAAAAGAACTTGAAAATCGCCTATTGTTTCCCATATCTAATAGAAACCAAGTGGATGATCTTAGAAAGAAGAACTTTCACAACTGACATAAAAAATAGAAGAGGACTTAAACAAGAAAAATGAGTGTGCTTAAAACAACACGACAGAAGTGAAAACTTCATCAAGGCTCTCCCATGTAACGGTCGCCGAAAGAATCGCCAAATTGACGATGTAATAAGCGACCACAAACACCCCAGTATCCAAAATTTCACAAACATTCATCATATTTTCAAAAAACTCTTCTGTCATTTTGTTTTTTTTGTCATTTTAACTTTGGATTCGTGATCGGCGACCTCAACCGGGTGGTCCGTATCTAAAATTTCACATTCATACGTCAATTTTCAAAAAATTCTTCCGCCATTTTGTTTTTTTTTGACATTCTGACTTTGCATTCGTGATCGGCGATCTAAGACACCCCCGTATCTAAAATTTCACATTCATACGTCAATTTTCAAAAAACTCGTCCGCCATTTTGTTTTTTTTGACATTTTGACTTTAGATTAGTGATCGGCGACCTAAGACACCCCCGTATCTAAAATTTCACATTCATACGTCGATTTTCAAAAAAATTCTTCCGCCAGTTTGTTTCTTTTGATATTTTGACTTTGGAATTGTGATCGGTGCCCCCAAAAACACCCATATCTAAAATTTCACATCCATACGTCAATTTAAAAAAAAAACCGTCCGCCATTTTGTTTTTCTTTTTGACATTTTAACTTTGGAATCGTGATCGGCAACTCCCAAAACCCCCGTATCTAAAATTTCACATTCATACGCCAATTTTGAAAAAAATCTTCCGCCATTTTATTTTTTTTGACATTTTGACTTTGGAATCGTGATCGCCGACCCCCAAAACCCGCGTATCTAAAATTTCACATCCATACGTCAATTTTCAAAAACTCGTCCGCCATTATGTTTTTTTTTGACATTTTGACTTTGGATTTGTGATCGGCGACCTCAACCACCCCGTATCTAAACTTTCACATTCATACGTCAATTTTCAAAAAAATCTTCCGTCATTTCGTTTTTTTTACATTTTGACTATGGATTGGTAATCGGCGACCTAACACACCCCCGTATCTAAAATTTCACTTTCATACGTCAATTTTCAAAAAATCCTTCGGCCATTTTGTTCTATTTCGACATTTGAATTAGTGCTGGGCGACCGTAAAAACTCCCAAGTGCCTAATTTTAATCAGAAGAGAGAGAAATTGATTTCTGCCGGCTCCGCCCACTGTGCACGTTTGCGTAGTCGTTTAAATAAAATTATTTCGTAGTAGGGGCACATAAATGTCGAAAGCAATCCTCCTTTTCCCCTTTAAGGAAATACACCCGTTCTGGAATTATCGTATTTTAATTCAAATCATTATTAAAATATTAATCGACCCCTGTGTAGATCCAAATATCAAGTCATGTGGGAGACCGTTATGTATTGTGTGGAGATGCAATTCGCTGGACCGTAATACATTGATCGCCAGTGCACATGAGAATCTGATATTTATTTTTCGCCCGTCCGGAATACATTGATATCAGTGCACATTTAAACGGCCATTTTTCTTACCAAATCCTTCTGCAAACGACCTTTAAATTGCGGTACCTTCGATTGCGTGCGACTGCCGACTCGAAATAAGCATACAAAAGGTCCCAAAAAGCCGGTTTCTTAAGACCCCCAGTTTTGATAAGCCCTCGCAACCTTCAGAATTTCGTATTTCACGCTTAAAAGTGAACCTGTGGTGCAACTCAGGTCGCCTGTCAGTTTGACGTTTCTCGGAATTTTTCGATTGTCACGTGAATCGTCATGACGTAAGCCATTTTGCTGTTAAAACATCGAGTACACGCTCTTCTTTAAAAGCCCATATCTTTACAACTGCTCCACTTCGGAAGCAAATCTCTCCGTCGACCAGAAATTCAATGTCGCCCGTACACCAATGCCAAAGGGCAGCTTTCAATTTCGCGTATCCAGAGAGGAGTTCTTTGCACAGTTTTGCCGATTTTTGTCGAATTTACGGTTCGTTTGGTAACCATGGCGACTCGAGAGTTACATAGCCGAGCGTGACGGCTCAATCTCGTTCAGTGCCCACAATCAACGCGCCCATAGAAGTTTACACTTCAAAAAACATCATATAACAGGGCAATTGCTAATAATCCTATACGTAGTTTTACGCTTGAAATTAAGATCATTTTGCTACATTATTAGAAATGAGCTTAGTACGATCTACACATATAACAAACATAGGACTAATAATATAAACACTAATGTGCTGAACATAGTAAATAAACATAATGATTTGTAAATAATGTATGACAATTTTTGATATTTGAAATTTGTGTAATAAGACTTGTTTATATCAGGAGGACCCTGAGGATGACAACAGATTTATTAGCGAAACGTCGTTTGCTATTTGTATCACATATATAGTCCTAATAAGAACTTGTATAATTCGTATGCTAAGACTGAAAACATTTAAATACGAGTATCGCTTGATTGCAACGTTTTTATTTGATTTTTCCTATATTTTTAGGGATATATTTGTGTATAAAAGGGGAAGCACAAGTTCACTGGATCGATGGACGTCGAGAATACGGTGGACAAGAACATTATCTTAAATTAAAACTTTATTGCCTTGGCGACGAAAACCGTAAGTTATTGATCTTGCTTAGCTTGCTTCAAGTATATGTTAGTCCAAAGCACCTCCTCATTAGGCATCGGCAGTCGGGTGTACATCGTAGGACTGGAGTGTGATATGAAAAGTACATAATGTCTCCTTTTAATAACTCTAATTTAACACGTAATTTTGTCATTAATAATAATAATAATAATAATAATAATAAATTTAATTCATATCAGATACATTACAGTGTATATGAGCGTCACAAAAATACATATATAAAACAAACAGTTACAAATCAAACATAAATGTGACAAATCACTTTATCCCTGCAAATATTCATTGACACTGTAATAACATTGTCGCAGTAGAAATGTTTTCAATGCCGTTTTAAACTGATGAGCATTATGCGTGCCCTTCACCTCCGATGGCAACTTGTTATATATGACCTTAGCGGCATATGTTGGTGACTTCTCAAAGCAAGCTTATGCCGGTCAGCACGCAACAAATGGGCTTGCCGCGTCGGGTATTCATGACCACCACAGCAATACCTACCCAAGTTATCTCTTGCATACCGTGCACATTGGTAAATATACACACCCGGCACAGTCAAGAAACCCTCCCCCACAAAAACCGGTCTGCAAGAGTCATCAGACTTTAGGTTAAAAATTAAGCGTAATATTCGTTTCTGTTGAATAAAAACACGCCTAGCCCCAGAGGAATTACCCCACAGAACAGTATTATAAGAGAGAGCCGAATATACCAGAGCATAGTACACACTCACTATGGAGTCATGATGGAGGCTAGATTTTAATTTTAAAATGGCATAGTAAGCGCTGTTAATCTTTGCACAGACACAATCGATATGATTACTCCAAGTCAACTGTCCATCAATATGAACCCCCAAGAGTTTTATATTGTCAACCATACGCAACACATCACCATTCGGAAAAACAAACCCGTCTGTCCCCACAACTCTGCGTTTATAAAACTTAACACAGGCCGATTTACTCGTATTCAGTAACAAGTTATTCGCGTAACACCACCCACTGAATGCCGTCAAAATCCGACTCACCTTGGCAAAAAGAGAGTCTTCATCACGAGAGACCACGAGCATAGAAGTGTCGTCAGCGAAGATTACCAGCTCATCAGGACCAACAAATTCAGGCAAATCATTTATAAATATTAAAAACAGCAGTGGTCCGAGCACAGATCCCTGTGGCACACCATGTTGAACTGGATACTCAGTAGATGTTACGCCATTTACTCTAACGGTCATTGTTCTTCCTGCTAGATACGACCGCAACCACTGAAGCATTGCTCCCCTAATGCCCAGGGAATACAACTTTTCCAAAAGAAACCCATGGCGCACAGTATCAAACGCTGATGTCAGATCAAAGAACAGTCCAACCGTATACATCCCATCATCAATGGCCCTATAAATTGCATCAACAAAGCTATAAGTAGCTGTAGCAGTTGAACAACCAGCACGAAAGCCATGTTGGCTCTCATTCAACACGCCACAATCGTTTAGAAATGCAGTCAGTCTGTCGAACACAATTCTTTCTAATATCTTGGAGAATTCATCTAATACAGATATAGGTCTATATTCTTCAACAGATGTGGCATTCTTCCGTTTATGAATGGGCACCACTGATGACTTTTTGAAGACATCCGGAAATGTGGATGAGCTAATGGACAGATTAAACAGATAATGCATGGGTCGCAACAAAAACTCCAGAGAACACTTTATCAGTATTGTAGGAAAACCAGCGCCACCAGAAGCATTCCTATTCTTTAACTTTTTAGTCGCCTCAAGAATCTCCTCATGAGTGATGTCTTGGAAAAACATAGAATTACGCACCGACCCAGAAAGAGTACAAGTCTGTGAGGACACACCCGCAAAACACTGTGTCAACTTGGTTTCGGCATTGCTACTAAAAAAAACTGCCAAAAGCATTAGCCACGCACTCCGCAGACAAAATCCTACCGCTGGAGTCAGTGAGGGTAGCCTCCCTGTGCTTATTTTTGCCTAATTCTCTATTAATAACTTTCCATATTTGACGTGACTTATTTTTGGACTCAACCAATAAATTAGAATTATAATTCTTTTTGGCAGTATCCAACATATACCTGTAGTTGCTTCCTTTTACTGTATAGCCTGATAATTAGGGATATGCAGTCAGGGGTATGGTTCAGAAATGGACTTAAATGAATAATGTAATTCGAAATTGGATACAGAAATAGTGAGTCCCCCAGTCCTGTAATGTACCCCTGAATGCTGATCCCTAAGTCATAAGACGGAATGTAGGGGAAGGGATGGTAGGACCGGGTAGGGAGGTAGAACCGGGTACTCTCATTATTATGACTACTGTGTGAACGGGACACATGCAGTGAGCTCAGGTTTGTTCAGGTAATTACCAGGAGTGTAGACCTTAGACCATTTATACATATAGACACGCCGTTTTCCGTCCCGCCTTGAATACGAACTGAAGCAAACATAACACAGGCATGTGACGTCACGAGTGGGCTTGTTTCGGCTGTTGTTGTATGTCTAACGTCCGTTTTAACGTTATAGATATAGTGTTAATATTCATAAAATCGTTCTAATTTAGTTATGGGATAATCCAAAAATTTAATGGCTAAATTATGTATAAAAGTTCTGAGCAGTGTTCATGGCACAAATAATTAAATGAAGTGATGAAAATCTCTTGGTGAAACATGTCGAAATATAAGCAAGTAATAACAAATAACACACTTGGTATTGTTTCACAAATAAATATAATTAAATACTCGATGTACATTTCGCCTTGCGGCATCGTCAGGAGTTCTCGAGAAACTAAAGTAAAATTTAATATACTGTAACTACCTACTTCAAACAAAAATGTAAATAGAAAAATATACAAAAATAGAAAATTATGAAAAGGTCATGACTTATCTGGAAAGGCCGTTTTTACAATGCTAGAGTTTATTAGCGGTGAATTTATGAGTTCGGTTTGTTCATTAAGAACATTGCCTGGTTGTAAAAGTAAACTTTCTTTTATAAAATAACCTTCTAGAACATGCATTTTTTTTACTTTTATTTAAACTATACAGTACTTCTAAATTGTCTATTGAAAAATAATGTCCCGTGTCTAAAACATGGGTAGCTACACTTGAATTTTCATAATTTAATTTCACGGCTCGCATATGATCTGAGAATCTTAATTTGAAATTTCGCCCCGTTTGACCTATATAAAATTTACTACAATCACTACAATTAATTCTATAAATTCCTGATTTGTTTAGTTTAGGATTCGCTGTTTTATTATTCGTTAATTGACTTTTTAAAGTGTTATTATTATAGAAGGCTATTTTAAAATTCAGCTTCTTTAAAACATTACTAATTTTCATACTTATACTACCTAAATATGGAATTTTAACCCATTGTTTTAATGTCAAGTCCTGGGACGGGGGAAATGCTGATTTTAATGTAATTGATTTATTCATTCTATTGACTAATTTATCGATTAAAGATGAGTTATAACCATTATTTTGTGCAATTATTTTAATAGTTTTTAATTCTTTAGTAAAGTTAAATGTGTTCATCGGTACTTTTAATAGTCTATAAATCATTGAATTAAACGCAGCATGTTTGACGTTAGTCGGATGATTGGAGGTATTTGGTATCAACGTATCGCAAAAGGTGGGTTTTCTAAAAATACTGTAATCTAAGTTGTTGTTACTAATCTGGATTTTTAAATCAAGGAAATTTAAAGATCGATCAGGTGCTTCTTTCTCTATAATGAATTGAATGTTATTATTAATTTTATTTAATTATATATATTTGTGAAACAATATCAAGTGTGTTATTTATTATTACTTGCTTATATTCATGGCACAATTTTCAACAATTACAAAGAACACATGTATGACCACGATGTCGAGAATAATCATATTGTAAATTTAATTAAAATTTTCGTTTTAATTATTGTAAAATTAGGCTATATCATCAAGGTGAATGCATGAACAGATATACTAATAAATTAAGAAATAAATTAAAGAAAACAATTTTGTTTTCTGGACAATAATTGAAAATACAAAATCATTTTTATAAGTATTAAATAAATCAGTTTCTTTTACTTTCTTATACGTAGTATAAGGAAGTATTGTGATGACGAACATTTTTGACTTCCAGATTTTTGCAGATGTCCACGTTTTGAGGTCCCCTGATTCCAAAAAAGTGGGTTTTAAAAAATGTCTATGCGTGTGTCTGTCTCTCTCCCTGTATGTGTGACCACGATAGCGGTTAAACCGCTGTAGATATCAATTATAAATTTTGTATTAACGTGTATAAAATCTCCCTCTTGAGATCTGATTAGCTTTTCAGTAAAATCAGTAGACCGGAAGTAGTAGTTTACTTCAGCGAAAAAATTGAATTTTGCCAATATTTCGTCAACTACTAAGTTTAAACGAATTTATAAAGAATTCATACGTACTCAAAATTAAATTTAAGAAAAATTTTATTATAAAAGTTTTTTGAAATTTCTATCGGATGTAGGTCTTTTACTCTTATCGAAAATCAGTTTTTTGCCGGAAGTAACACTTTTATCGCATAGCGATTTGTTGCAAATATGTTGTAAATTATGCATTCTATATATATCTATCAAGAGTATAAAAGTATTTAGAGCTGGATTTGGAATATCTTTTGTATAAACAAAATTTCGAAATTCGGACCAGAAGTAATACCTTTACTTTTAGCGAGTAGCATTTTCTTGCAAATATCTCACAAAGTATGCATTCTGTGAGATTAAGAGACTAGAAGTACTTAGAATAGGATTTTAAATAATTTTTGTATAAAAGAATTTTCAAAATTCGGACACATTTAGTCACAGGCGTATTTTTTTGAGGATAAATATATTTAATGCTTAATTTAGAACAACTTTGCATAATTTGAAATTCATATATGTATAAGAAAGTTGTGTGGAAATTTATAGTTATATGAGGTAAGTACGATAGGGTACAATAAACGAAATTTCTGGGTTATATATTCAGATTTTGTTTTACAAATATTCTTAAAATATCAAGATTATAATGTTTTTAAACAAATATTTTTCAAATAAGAAGATTGGGGTTTTTAATAAATTAAAATGAAGGATTCTCTTTACTTTTGTTGTACAAAGTCTAGGTATCTAGTTGCATCGTGCCCACCCGTGACGTCACCCGCGTAGCATTATGTTTGCTTCACTGCTTGATAGTTAAGGCGTGCCTATATGTTTAAATAGTCTAAGGTGTGGACCATAAGTTTAAACGTTACGTCACTATAACAACGACAGAAAGTGAGTGAGTGATATTATTTTGCTTTATTTTCAATGATTCAACAATAACCTATAAAATAACATCAGCCGACAATTTAATTTTTTTATAGCTGTTGTAAACAATGGATGTACAGTTCTTACAGTCTTTAACTGAAGACATAACCAAAAACCAAATCTTTCCAGCATGCCTAGTTAAAGAAGGCGTACGCAGAGGTGCCGACTAACTGCCGTAAAGTAGGACGTAAGGTGGTGGCGCCATATACGCTAATGTAAATTCTGAACTTTACAAGGCTTCGTTAAAACAATAGTACCGCTTTTATTTACGAAATATCAAAACGAAATTTAAAACACGCATAAACAAAAGCTCAATGCATGCTCGACTGGAATTAGTTTTTAAAGTAACATTTCTGAAACTGTGTTATGATGTTGTAAATTTTGCCAACTTTGAGAGTGAAATGTAGGAGTAAATAATTTGAATTATAAGAAAGTACTCCCAACGAAGCCTTAATTAATCCTTTGTATTCAATTTAATGCAAAAACATAATAAGAAAAACGAAAATGTCTGCTGTTTGTTTTATTTTAACGAATACCTTGCATCGGCGGAATTTACATTAGCGCATATAGCGCCACCCCCTTACGTCCTACCTCACGGCAGTTAGTCGGCACCTCTGCGTAAGCCCCCTTAATTAGTATCAAGAATACGAAAACACACTGTACACAAAGAAAAATTACTGATATATCAAAGTTTTGCTTTTATGTTGCCTGTTGCTTTCTCTAAAGAGAAACCGGCGAAAGTCGCCCATCATGACGAGATTCCACCTACCTTGATATCGTTTCTCCATTTCTGCAATCTCTTGATGGAACCTCTCCCCCTGTTCATCACTCGTCTTTCCTAAATTAGCAGGAAAGAAATCCAAATGTGAATCCAAAAAATTAACTTTAAGGGACATTCAGCATCCTGAATTTTTATAGTTTTCTAGCAAATTAGCCCCGATATCTTTGTAGTCTCTTTTAATATGTAGGTATAGAGTAATTTTCTACTATTTAATCTCCTGTTATCTTTTTATATTTGCTATTTTACCTAACGAATGAAATTAGATGATATTCCCAACAGAAATAATAGTAATTATTATTAATTTGTGAACTACAGCAATAAATTAATAGATAGGGTAGACAAATTTGTTAGTAAATGCAGTAATAAGAAGGAATAGCTCATTTATCCTCATCAAAAACTAAACTCACTTATTTAAAAGCATCATGTTTATGATTTTCTTCTAATTCAATTTTTAGATGCTCGTGTAAGTCTGCCCATTGGTACTCATGTTTATCCATTTTCCTTTCCGCTTCCCCCCACTTTACCGTCATCATTCGAAAGTCCCTTTGGAAATATTCGTTATACGGTCAAAGTTGTAATAGAAAGGCCTTGGAAATGGAATCATGAAATTAAGAGTGCCTTTACAGTTATCTCGCCATACGATCTCAATATGTCTACAAATCTAATGGTAAGTTTAATATTAAGCACATGCTATAGGTAGAAATATTATCATTAAAAATATGAAGTAGCGGCAAAATATTTAGGGTGTGTTAGTTTTTGGTCAGACATTTCCTTGTTTTCTAATATAAATTAAGCGTTTATTAGGAAAAAGCTGTGGGAAAGTTTTTTTTATGAATTTGTTTCATAATAAACAAATTCATAAAAGCTTTCTCCCTGCTTTTTCCTAATAAGCCGCCAATTTAAATTTGAAAACAAAGAAAAATCTGACCAAAAAGTAACGCACATCTACAACTCCAACAATATTCGTACTACCCCAACTAAACTAAACTCCTCAACTAAAGAACTCATAAAAAATAGTGATATTATTCAGGTCACGAGCAAATCACCCGTTTGAATAATTGCTATTATATGCGAGTAGATTACTATACTTTGTCCACGACTGTTAGGTATTTATAAAAATATTTTTATTGAGGCAAATATTCATGGAACATTATCTTTATTATCTATAGCATGAAAAATAATAATATTAACATTAACTTAATAACTAATTACAATTCATTTATTTTATATTAATAGTTATATTCGAACAATTTATTATGTGAATTGCAGATATAGAATTAAAGTCTAAATTAATATTCTGATTATATGGAGAAATGCTGAGACTTCTGGCATTATTAAAATTATTTATTTGTATGGAGCTTGATATTTTTTTATCGGTGTATATTTTGTTTCTTAAAGAGTCGTGTATGTAGCTCTCAGCCACTGCTGATGATTTCCATCAAGTAAAATTGCAGAAGATCTTCGAAAACTCTGTCCAGAAATTTTTTCTTTATTTGATGTTTTTAAAAATGCATTAATATCTTTCCCCATTTTGCTAAATTTATCAATACCAATTCTTTGGACAGTGCATTTACCGTTCATGATAATATAATTATCATGCAGTCGTTGACAAACGTTTTTCTCCCTGCTTTCTCCTAATGAACCCCAATTTAAATTCCAAGCAAGAAAATCTCTGACATACAACTATAAATAATTATGGAAAACCATATTATTTACAAACTTTTAATATTTTATGGTAAACTTCTTATTGATTTTGTTATTTATGATTCCTTTAAGATTTATTAAGAAAAGATTTTGAGTTAATCAGGATGTCTCTTTTATAGTTACTTTGCTATTTCCGCTGGAGTAAGCAATATCCACCCTTGTATTGAAATAGTTATTCAAAGCCTTTCCTGAGCAGCTGATATCGAGAAAATTAATAAATTATCGTCAGATATGTAAAAATCCATTCCATCTCATTTTACCTACTAAAAGTTTTTAATATGTAAATACTTTCACGATCCTTTCATATTTTAAATTTATATGAGAAGGTTACGCGACGGTTGTATATTCTAATTACATAAATTAACGACAAAATCGCAAAAAAGTTGAACAGACAATGCATGCCTACATGCCTGAACCAATGTTTGAATAAAAGATATACCTAGGCTAATAATCTTTTCTAAGGTATTTGTAAATGTTTCTGCCACTTCGGACCTCCCATTGCTAAAATTCTATTTGTTTATAAAAGTTGAATATATATTACCTATTGCTATTATTAAAATTCAAACGGAACAGACATTTTTCTATTTCTTAAAATGTTTCAGTCGCCAGTGAGGATAGTTGATGAAAAATATCCATGTTGTTGTAAAAGTAATTTGTTAACAATTGTTATGATGGTACAAAAAACTGGATACGTTTGCGGCGAAAAAATACCTGTAATTATCGAAATCGATAACGCTTCTGGTATTGATGTTCCTAGTGCGGACTTAACATTTCAGCAGGTATGAAGTACTGCCCTTATTGATTCATATATCGGGTCTTCCATTAAGACGTTTCATTTTGAATAGCCCGCCATTGTAACAGTTGTTATGACTCAACCGGTAATTACTTGACAGATGAGAAGTAAAAGTCACGCCATTAAAAAAATGGAACGATACACGCTTCAACAACGCATTCAAATTATTAAAATTCACTACAAATATGGTGAAAATTTCGCGGTCACATTTCGTAGAACTAAAGCATTATTCGGTCGTCGTGTAGCACCTTCTCGGCTAGCAATAGTGAAACTGGTGAAAAAATTTGAGCTGTTGGGACAAGTTAGTGATGTGAAGAAGCGAACTCGTGCACGTCGCTCAAGAACAGATGAGAATATTGCTGTTGTAGCCCATAGTGTTGAGGAGAACCCAGATTTGTCCATTTTCCGTCGATCTTTGGAATTGGGCATTCCACGAACGACATTACACCGTATTTTGCATAAAGACTTAGGTCTTAAGGCCTACAAAGTTTAGTTAACACAACAACTCATGCCTACCGACCATCAACAACGTCGTGTCTTTGCTGAATGGGTCATTGAAATGCATCAAGCTAATCAGGAATTTCATCGAAAAATAATCATGAGTGATGAGGCCCATTTTAATCTCGGAGGCCACGTAAACAAGCAGAACTGTCGCATTTGGGGCTCGGAAAACCCATGAAAGATCATTGAAAAGCCTATTCATCCTCAACGTGTGACTGTTTAGTGTGGTTTTTGGTCCGGCGGGGTCATTGCACCTGACTTTTTCGAAAACGAGGCTGGAGAAACTGTTACGGTGAATGGATTGCGCTATCGAACGATGATTGATGATTTTCTATGGCCGGAATTGGACGATATTGATGTCGACGACGTTTATTTTCAACAAGACGGCGCTACGTGTCACACAAGTAACGATACAATCGCTCTTTTGCGTGAAAAGTTTCCCGGCCGTGTGATTTCTCGAAGAGGCGATCGCAATTGGCCACCGAGATCTTGTGATCTAACACCCTTAGACTTTTTTCTTTGGGGCTACATGAAAGATAAGGTCTATGCCAATAACCCACAAACGATTCAAGACCTCAAAGATGGAATTCGTGAAGTTATCGAGGACATACAGCCACAAATGTGCGAATTGGTGATGGAAAATTTCATGAAACGAATATGGTCCTGCCATCGTAGCCGTGGCGGCCATTTGGCTGATATTGTTTTCCATTATTAATGGCATACCCTCCTCTTTACAATTAAATAAACATCCGCTGATTTCGCTAAAAAATACTCGTTTTATTACCATATTAAAATGAAACCTCTTATTGGAAGACCTTTATAACAGGTGTCTCTAAATTGATTTACGCCTTACGATTTAGAAACTTTTATATGATTAAATCGGCAATTTGGAAATGTTTTCCTTCATTTGTTCTAAAGCCACAGTCGTGCCCAAATATTTAATTTACAAAGTAAATGTCATTTTATAATCATATCACCACATTGACAATGTTAGAATGGTATGAACCATTCTAACATTGCCAATGTGGTGAACTAACATTAAGAACCTGTAATTTCAAATCCATATTGTTTACATTATGTCGATAATTTTCAAAATCACACCCATGAAATTGTGCTTAAGGGATTAAATGTCAAATTTGACAATTATGTTGATTTCAAGCACGGACGAAAATTGCAAAACGTAAAAGTCACTAACATACAAATAGCTGACAAGTAAATCAAATAGAGACGCATTATATAATCAAACGTTCATATATTATTCAAACAAGATTCTAAATGTGTCACTTGCATTAAGTTGATATGAATTTTTATCAGGTTACGTTTTATTCCTCGCAACATCCTCAGAGACAAGTAAAAGAAGATGTGGTGATTATAGAGAAGAGAAAATTAGGATCAATCTTGCTAAGTAATTCAAAATCATGGACGCACAATATATCATTACCACCTTTACCGCCATCTAGCGTTGGCAATTCTTCGATAATAAAGACAGATTACCAAATATGTGTAAGTACTTCGCGCCTTCGCAGAAGATTGGTATGCGCCTGACGCCTTTTGTGTATAAGTGAAAACAATAAGCAATAACATGTTTTCCCATTTTTGTAACATGCATTTTTAATATGTTCGAAAATTAATCAGTGCTCGAAATGGACCGGAACGCCGTTCCGATTCGTGAAATTGCCATTCGGGTTCGTGAAAACGCCGTTCCGGTTCGTGAAATCACTGTTCCGTTTCGTAAAAGTTTTCCTCATATATCATATCGGCTTCGGCTTCCTACTAAAAAAAACTGGCTTAAAAATAGGCCACACCAGACTGACGAGACTAGTTTGATCAGCAATAAGAAAACAGTGCTTGAGAAAGGTGGTCAAAATCTTCCCTACGAGGCATTCAAGTAAAACAATGACTGGCTCATCGTCGAAAATAAGACCTTGGACTGTTCAGTTTGCTGCAAAGTGGATTCTTTCACCATTCACAGTGATAAAAATAAAAGAGTTTGAAAACCGTGGCAAGAATGTTCAGTGACAGAAAATGGAAAGACTCAGAAGTCACAGCAATCAAGCCTACGTAAAAAGTTTTTTGAACATACTTTCAGAAGCTTATATATAGGTATATAAGGCCATAAGAGTTATTAGAGCAGTCTAAAAAACGCTATTGAAGGAGGCATTCGCAAAATGAATGAAACATTATTTATTACCACTGAACGAGTTTTCACAACTGTTTACAAAATTGCGAAAAATTAAAGGCCGTTTACTGATTTGCCTGTTAATATAGATCCAAATGGGTAATATTTTACATTGCGACAAAACGTGTCATGACATTGTTGTGGTTGTAGTAATAAGGTCATATTTCGACTCCTATGTCTTTAGCCTTGACTTAATTGAGTTGACTGATGCGACATGGTACTCGTGATGATACAAAACGCCAGATAAGTAAGACTCAAAATGAAAACCAATACACAAATTTACTAGCGAGTGTTAGTGTTCTTAAGCCAAAGAATTGGCCATTTAAATGATGCACAAATATTTCGTAGCTTTAGGTCCTACAAAATGAGCGTAGGAAAAGAGAAAATTCCTGATGATTTGAAACCACTTTTAAACGTCACTGCATCAACTCCACTAGCGAACGAATGTAAAAGAACTTCAGTTCAATGAATGAAGTAATAACACCATTATGTATGTATGCATGTATACTTTATTTTTGTAATTTAACCATTACAGAAAATTGTCATAGTGTTTTTTACAAGTCACAAAGACTATAGTTAATATAATAGATAAAATATGTGTGTGTATATATATATATATATATAAAAATGTATAGGACACTACTACAAATATTAGACAAACAACACCTATATACATATATGAATTAGACTAGTCTATTTAAAATTCCCCTATGGTATAACACTCTCGCTCTAACAGTAACTTTTTTACTTCATTTTTAAATCTTCTGGGTGGTAATTTTCTTATGTCGCTCGGAATACGGTTATATAATTTAGCTCCCCAATAATCCATTGATTTTTGCGTGCATGTTAATCTGTGGTATAGTATTCGAATATCATCCCTGCTGCGTGTTTGATGTTCGTGGAGATGGCCATTATTTGGGAAAATATCTTTCTTGCTGTGCACGTATGTGACGACGGACAAGATGTAAACTGACGGCAGTGTAAGAATTTTTGCTGATGTAAAATGTGACCTGCAACTTTGATTAATTTATAGGGAACCTGATAGCGCGTTTTTGCAGGACAAATATTCTACTTGCCTCCGTCGATATTCCCCAGAAGAGCACTCCATAACTCATAAGAGAGTGAAAGTAGGAGAAATATGCAGTTTTGGCACCCTCGTAGATTGCTACGTGTTTCACCCTCTTTATAGCATATAGTGCTGATGATAACTTGGTTGCTAAGCTATCAATATTCTGTTGCCATTTCATATTAGTGTCCATAGTGATCCCCAAGAATTTGGCTTCAGATGGTATACCAGTTGTTGTGAATGTCAGAATTTGCGTGTTATTAAGGTTGACTTTTAGCTTGTTTGCTGCGCACCAGTTATTGGCTTCTCTTATAACATTTTCTGATGTCTGCTTAAGAGTCTTGCAACCATTCGCTTTTGCAAGTAGAGATGTATCATCTGCATATAGGCAAATTTCAGCTCTGTCAACGTTTGATGGAAGGTCGTTAATGTATAATATAAACAACAGTGGGCCAAGAATTGAACCCTGGTAAACTCCACATTTTCCTAAATTTTGATTGTGAATTGTTCCATTCAGTTAACTGGATTCTATCACTGAGGTAGCACTTTAATAAGTTGAACGGTTCGCCTCTTATTCCGTAGTAGTTTAGTTTACTCAGTAGGATCTCATGATTCACTGAGTCGAAGGCTTTTGTTAAGTCTAGTATATTCATTTCCGCCCACATACCAGAATCAAAAGCTTGGTATATGTGCTTGACCATATGTGCGATTCCACTAGACGTTGAGCGTTCTTTTCTGTAGCCATGTTGTTCAGGTGACAGATATTTATTACTTTCTAAATAATTAATTAACCTTGTGAAAATAGTCCGCTCAAATACTTTCGAGATCGTCGGTAAGATGCTGATGGGGCGATAATTTTCACATTTATTTATGTCGTCTTTTTTAAATATTGGTAAAACTTTTCCTACTTTAAGTATCCTTGGGAACACTCCTTCTTCTAGGCATTTGTTAAAGATATCTGCCTTAATTGTCTCAACAAGTTAGTTGAGATTTCGTATATATCTGTTGTGTGTTTGTCCTTAAGTTGACTTATAATTTTCTGAACTTCCATAGCAGTAACAGGAGAAAAGAAGAGCGATTGTGTGTTATCCAAGTTAAGTAAGGTTTCGTAGGAAATCTTCAGAAGAATACGATGATTGTATAGTATTTGCTGTATATTCGCCTATTTCGCAGAAATAATCATTTAATTCATCGACCAACAAACTGGATTCAGCTACTTGTTTGCCTGAGCCAATGACTCTTGTTTCTCTGTTAATCACCGTCCATATTGCTTTGACTGTGTTACTTGATCTTTCAATATAAGTTGCATTAGACTTTTGTTTCAGTTCTTTTATTTTCAACAAGTACTTTTTCTTCAATTGACGATAGATACTAGATAGATAAGACTCCTCGTTTTTGGATGCTTTCGCATTACGATCGTCTTTGTCAGTGGATACAACTGCTAGACTGTTATTCATGAACTGCGTTGGACCACCACTAACGCAATTTAATCGCGATCGCGGTTAGCAAAAGATAATTAAAATCTATTAGATTGTTTTGCTCCAGGTCAACATACAGTCGACGATGTAGCCAGCTGCAAAAGAGTTCACAAGATGGTCAAAAAACACGAGTTGTGGAAAATTTTGTAACAAAATAGAAGTTGCAAGTTTCACATTTTTTTATCTAATAAAAAAATTTCAGAAGTGTTCCGGTTCGTGAAAAAGTCCATTTCGAGCACTGCTATTAATACATATTAGATTTTTTTAATAACTAAGATTCCTGCTGTGAAGAAGTTTATTGTGAAAACAGACAAAACGTCCCAAATATACAGCAAGAGCGCGCGAGGTATGATCACCCGATGGTATACGTAAATAATTATCACAAATATACATATATCCATTTATACGTAAACGTATATGAATATATGTACGTGTAGAGATACACAGCATACACTTAGGTGTCATTACCAACAGCGAACGCACAGACACCGGTGTTTCGGCCTTTGAGGCCTCTTCAGTGTACGTGGTGCTGCTGGTAATGATCCACAACTAAGACCGTGTCTTATGTCCGTTGAATCGCAGAAGTGCCTATGAGAATATCTCAGCGACATCTGCCATCCAAGCGCGACACCGAACACGACAGTTTCATCTTGCACACTGTGCTAAAGACAAAACCTGTACGCTAAATGTGTATCTCTGTATATAAGGCCAATAGGTGGCACCGCCATATCACAAATAAATAGGATATGAAATACTTGAATGTGTAACGTACATTAACGGATAATAATTATCACAAATATACATATATCCATTTATACGTAAACGTATATGAATATATGTACGTGTAGAGATACACAGCATACACTTAGGTGTCATTACCAACAGCGAACGCACAGACACCGGTGTTTCGGCCTTTGAGGCCTCTTCAGTGTACGTGGTGCTGCTGGTAATGATCCACAACTAAGACCGTGTCTTATGTCCGTTGAATCGCAGAAGTGCCTATGAGAATATCTCAGCGACATCTGCCATCCAAGCGCGACACCGAACACGACAGTTTCATCTTGCACACTATGCTAAAGACAAAACCTGTACGCTAAATGTGTATCTCTGTATATAAGAGATATTCTCATAGGCACTTCTGCGATTCAACGGACATAAGACACGGTCTTAGTTGTGGATCATTACCAGCAGCACCACGTACACTGAAGAGGCCTCAAAGGCCGAAACACCGGTGTCTGTGCGTTCGCTGTTGGTAATGACACCTAAGTGTATGCTGTGTATCTCTACACGTACATATATTCATATACGTTTACGTATAAATGGATATATGTATATTTGTGATAATTATTATCCGTTAATGTACGTTACACATTCAAGTATTTCATATCCTATTTATTTGGTATACGTAAACTCGCATCTAAACGTGGTCCGATAATACATATTAGAGTAACGGCACAACATACTAGCATTGCCTGCTCATATTCGAACTCATAGTGATCTGATTATTTTTTTGCAGATTGACAAAAAGAACAAATTAAATTTTCTCTTTAAGTGATGACGATTGCTTAGATAACTAAGTCGATAATAACGCGAAGATTGTAATACTTATAACGTAATTATGATTATCCTAATGAAATTAAATAATAATGTAGTTGTGTACAAAGTTATAGCAGTACAACTGGGTTTTAGAATGAAATAAAAACAACCCGCCTGAAACATCTGCAGAATAAACTAAGATGTCTAGAGAAAAATAAATAAATAGAAATTTCATGGTAAAAAAAAACTATAAATAAGTATAACAGGAATACCATAAAATAACATAAAAACGACCCTTGAAATAGAAATTAAAATTAGAGATTCTCTCCAGTAAATATAACGAAATAACAACTCTGGAAAAATAAATCTATATATCTATATCTGGCGAACACAGCTAGCGGAGATCATTTGCCGAATATATGTCCGAAGAATATCGACTAGCATCGGGTG
The DNA here is from genome assembly GCA_963170755.1 of Amphimallon solstitiale. Lineage (NCBI taxonomy): Eukaryota > Metazoa > Arthropoda > Insecta > Coleoptera > Scarabaeidae > Amphimallon > Amphimallon solstitiale. The sequence goes on from OY720677.1 coordinate 115,356,863, forward strand.
ATCATACCCCGCGCGCTCAAGCTGTATACAGATTGTTTCTTAATAACATGCTAATATTTAAGGGGGTTATTCTTGCGTCCATTTTATGAAAAAAACTTCATATGAACATATATCCTAAATGTCTTAAGTTTTGAGCTGTCGGATGCTAAAGTTTAAAAAAAATCAATCATGTGCATCTCGCTAGACCACTTATGAGAAAAAACTATTTATGTAACTTTGAACAACAATTTATTGCAAAATAAAATCTGCTTCTTACCTACTAGATCGTTTTTAATCCTTGTTAATACCTAATTTCATAACATCGTGCACATCAATGAATTTTATTTTTTTTAAGCCAAAACCGCGCGTCAAACTAAAAAAAAACAAGGACCACATTTGCCCAGGAACGAATGGGGATTAAAAAAAATACCTACTTTAAGAAAAAGCAATGGCGTAACATATGTTTTTTCAAAAAAATTAAAAAGAAAACGTACAAACACCACAAGTAAAAATTATAAATTTGATTGTAGATCAGAAAATGCATCTTGATGCATAAAAGGCGTGTACAAAATTTCACAAATATATTTAGGGTAATACAAAAGTTTTAAAAAAAGAAAATTTTCTGTTAAACTTTAGCACCCTACAGTTCAAAAGTTAAGACATTTAGGACATATGTTCATAAGAAGTTTTTTCACAAAATGGAGCCAAAAATAACCCTAAATAAATATTAGCATGTTATTAAGAAACATATGATATATGACGAATCGACAAAAATAATTTCCAGGTAGAAGCGATCCAAGGGAATATGTACAAAAAGATAAAGTTATTAATACCAATAACAATAGGAACAATACCTTTTGCCGGTGAAGATGCTTTGGCTTCTGATCCTGAATTACCACCGCCAGATTACAATACATCGGTGACTGAAAAAATTGCACCTCCTTCAGCAGGATGGAATAATAATGCAGCCGCGTTAAATGCATCAAGTAAGTAACCTCGATTGTACCAATTATTTATTCTTTGTCAAAAAGTATGGTGTGCTCACTTGAGCCGTCACTGACACCGTTGCAAAACATGTGAGTTTTGACAACTGCCATCTCGTTTTGACACCCTTTTAAATTACTTCATCGACTTTTTTAAATAATATTCTACTTGATACGATAGGTGCGTGCTTCTCGCAATTACAATGGAAAAAATTAGGTGTGGGCATCACACGACTTTCTTGCAGTCCAAATTTTTGATGCAAAAGCTGTTCAAAATGAAGTTTTAAGTACGTTTACCTTTTTAATAAATTAAATCAGCGAGTAAAAGTGTTACTTCCGGTCTCAATTTTAATTTTTTTTATATAATAATTATTTGCAACAAAAAACTGTTTGTTATTCGTCATTGATTTTGTTTTGGTTGTAGCTATCTTCATACTGTACTTTCCTGCATGGATATTAAAGCCGTGCACTGCACGGCGTGCAGCATTCGTTGCAAGTCCTCGCTTTCTGATATAAGTGTAACATGATCTGCGTAGCATAGGTATAGTCTTTATTCTCTCTTGTCCCATCTGATATCCTGAACCTCTCTGTTCACTTCATCTATGATTTCGTCTATTATTGTGTTAAATAATAGTGGACTGAGGTTGTCCCCTTGTATTATTCCAGCTGTTATTGCAATTTCCGTTGTTAATATGTCGTTGACCTTCACATGTGTTATATATCCGGTATTCAGGTCTTTCGTTACCCTTAAGTATTCTGCAGGAACGTTTATCACAAATAAATATAATAATTATGGTTGTAAATAAAATAGTATACAAACCTCGGTGAAAAGTTTCATTCCTGTCTCGAGATAACTACTTAATCTCTCGACAGTAATGAAACACTTTCCACCTCGGTATGTAATATACCCTATGCTAAAAATTCAGGTAACAGTTTTGACATATTGAGTTGTCAGATTTGTGATGTTGTAGAATAAATGTCAAATATATCTCATAATGTCATCTCATAATCTCATAATGTCTAATAATGTCAGTTTTCTTCGGTGAATAGATTATAAAAGAAATGTTGAGTAGTAAAGCCTTCAAGGACTGCACTCCACTTGAACTGAGGGAAGCTGTCGTCCTGTAACAATCCAGATATCTTGGATCGAATGGACCTTGTCCTTGACAAGAAATCACTATTTCATAATATCAGCAATAGCAGGACGGCCTATCTACATGGATTCTAGCTTCCAATAATTCTAATGTAACAATTAATTTTATCGCCAACCGTCAGTAAAGTGATGCGTTACCATAGCGTTTTGCGGAGGTAAAGAAACACTTTATCGTACTGTACAATAAAGTACTTTACCTGCCGCTAATATCTGTCAGCGTAGCATGACTGATGACTTTTAAAAATAAATCGTTTGTCACTGTTATAAACTGTCAAAAGTTATTATATCTTTATTTCTTAAATTAACAATTTTAACGGTTGGCGATAAAATTTTGTATGCACCACGTCAGTAAAGTACCTTTACCGAACTCGTCTGTTACTCGCCGCGCTCGCTTCACTCGCTTGGCTCGTAAACCAGACTCGTTCGGTAAAGTATCACTTTACTGACTTGTTACATAAATAACTATTATTTACAACCATACAATTAATAATTATTTGTAATAAAAATTCCGATAAGGTTTTGACATATCGAGTTATATATTTTTTAATGTAATATAGAACGAAAATGGAAAATGTAAATGTAAATGAATATAGAACGAAAAAAAAGTGTATTTCGTATTATTAACCTAGTCTTGATGAAGTTTTCACTTCTGCTGTGTGGTCTTAAGCATACCCATTTTTTTTTAATTCACTACATTGTAATGTACTTGATAAAGATTTAATACTTGTACTCTGTTTACTTTTAGGACAAAGGTTTGGTGAATATAGATTTTTTAATACTATATCTATCGCAGATTCCGAAGATAATGAATACACCATGTACAATAATAATTCAAGGAGCTTTTGTCCACACTATTCAACATACAATATTAATATGTAATATTCGAAGGACTGTAAATAACTGAAATATTTTCTATTGAATTAGCAATACTTCTTACCTATGATTAATGAAAATGTAAACAATTAAGTATTTGCGAACATAATTTTTGTTTAAACTGTCATGTTACAGAAGTTAACAGTAATAAGACTTATAACTCAATACTGTCAATTAATCTTTGCTTTAATTTTTGACAGTCACCCGATACAAAGATAATTAACACAACTCAATTACCTCCCTGACAGATGAACCAGGCACATTCTAATTGTATACTTTATTTAATTATAAATCATTGATTATCTAGTTTTTATATCTGTCTATTGTAATACTATACCTATTTCTTTTTATGAATTGTTTTTTAAGTGTTAATAAAAACATAAAAATCCTTTTATAGTTTTGAATACCATTCCAAAAGTGTTCCACATGCTAATCCACTCTTACTAACAATTACGATAAATAGGGTATAAACAGTAGAGTTTCTGTTTGTTACTAAATAGAACAATATGAGGATTCCATACCGCTGGATCATTTATAGAGATAGATCCGATTGATATTCTGTACTTGGTCAACAACATATATTTTGCTATATACAGGGTATATCACGATGAGATTTCGTTAGAACAATATAGAAAACTAATAAGCACTGAGTTTTGAAATTTCGCAAATATTAGTTTCGCCTTAAGCTCTTTCGATTTAAAATAGTTTTGAATTTTTGCTTCTTCCGGTTACACCGGAAATGGATATCAACTTCCTTATTTTAAATGGAATACACCATTTTTTATAATTGATTCGTATTTCCAATTTAATTTTAATAATAGTTTGTCTGATAAACTTTGCCTCTAAAGTTAACCATTTTTGATGTGTTTCAATTTTTGTAAAAAAATTGACATCTGCAGACTCATAACAACATTCCCAATAATTGAATGCATGCACATATTTAAAATTTTAGGTAATCATTTTGAAAAGTATACTGCTTCAAATGCGGTATTATAAACTTTTCAAAATAATACAGGGTGATCAGAAAACTATGTTAAAAATTTCATCCAGAAAATATCAATATCTTGTTATTTTAAATAGCAATTTACATTTTTTTCAACTTTATTGGATTGCACGTTCAAAATTAGGGGCAGTATGTATTTAAGTAAGGTATTTACTAGTGTTGTTCAGTGTTTTCTTTGTCTTCCGTTTATATAAAAACAAAACAAGTCATCGTTTAATAATGTCCTAAAACATTTAAATGAAAACTACACAATATCGAGAAGAAGCAGTCTTAATAATAGTTTCTAATAATCTTAAATAAAGTTTTCAAATACATCACCACCTCTTTCTAAACACTTTCTTACTCTTTTTAAAATGTTCGTACGCGTGGCACGCTGAATCATGGTACCGCCACATTACATAGCTATATACTGTGGTACCGCCTAGATTATTGAACGCGCCTCGCACTCTGGCCATCATATCCTCTTTGGTGGTAGCAAGTATACTGTGTATACTTTATCTTTAACATAGCCCCAAATAAAATAATCTAGGAGCATTAAATCGGGTGTTCGCGGTGGAAACCTATAACGTCCTTTATTTCCGATCCACCTATCATAAAATATGTTATCTAATACTTCTCCAACAGCTCTGATACTATGTGCTGGTGCACCATCCATCTGAAACCATACACTACGAGCTTCTTCTGGGGACAGTGTATTTAAATTTAAATTTATGACGTTTCTTAAGATGTCTATAAATCGCTCAATATTTAGATTTTCTTCATAAAAATGCAAAGCAAATATTTTGTCATGTTTAATAGCACAAAATACATTAAAACTCCAAGACTCTTGGAAACGTCGTTGCCTAACAACACGAGGATTATCTTCGGACCAAAAATGGGTATTGTGTCGATTAGATATTTGTTGGTAATAAAACTCCCTAGTACATAGTATTTCCTTATCTGTGAATATAGTTACAAGTAGTGTAGTTTATGGTAAATAAAGAATGTTAACACAGCCTCAAATTTGTTATTACTTTTATTAATAAGTACTGAAGTAATTAGTCTCTGCTCTTCAATATTCCATCTCTACAAAACTTTGCTTCATCTGTCCATATAAGATTTTTTGTGAAATCGTCGTCTTCTCGTGATATCATTAAAAACCACTCACAGTCTCTGCTCTTCAGGTTATGTGCTCAGCTTGTTTGGAACTATTAATAAGAAGTACCTAGTGATAAATACATTCGTTGTAAAGTTCGGTATAAGTTATCGAATAAATCTCGACAGTTTGAGGTTACGCGTCGGTTAAAAGAAAAAGGCGGGCAAATAATGTGTATTGTGTATACACAAATAAAATTTGTACAAAAGAACAAAAAGTGCGTCGCTTTGTTTTTAAAGTTGTGTGTTAACTGAAAAATGGCTTCAGGAGGTGATGTGTGGTCATCAATAGAGAAACTCCGTGGCAATGAAAATTATCATACTTGGGCGTTTGCAATGAAAAGCTTGTTAGAATTGAATTGTCTAGAGAAATGTATAATTAGTGGTAATGATGCTGAGACAGATACAGAAAAAGTTAAAAGAGCCAAGGCACGAATTGCATGAAGTATCGATTCACGAATATATATACACATACAAAATGCTACTAATGCAGCTGAAATGTGGAACACATTAAAGACTATGTATGAAGACACAGGTCTCACACGAAAGATAGGCTTATTAAGAAAATTGATTACAACTAATTTAGAAAATTGTGAATCAATGACAGATTATGTTAATCAAATAATTGACACAGCCAATAAATTAAATGGCATTGGATTTAATGTAAACGATGAATGGTTAGGTTCAGTTTTATTGGCTGGTTTGAGTGATGAATTTAAACCTATGATTATGGGGCTTGAAAGCAGTGGCACAAAAATCACTGCTGATTCAATAAAATCAAAATTAATGGATGCTGCTTATGAAAAAGGATCTGACACTGCATTTTTTGGTAAAAGCTATCCTAAAGGAAGTGAAAAGAAACAAGAACCTACAAGAAATGTTGGTAAGTTTAAATGTTATATCTGTGGCAAAAGAGGGCACAAGGCAAATGATTGTCGAAATAAAAAGTCCACAAGAGAGACGAAAAGTGCATTTACTGCAGTATATCTCTCTAAAGAGCATACTCAAGACCAAAATGAATGGTATATTGATAGTGGTGCCTCACAGCATATGACACCATATGAGGATTGGCTTGAAAAGCCAAAATGTGCATCGGTTAATGAAATTTTAACTGCGAATAATGAAAAACTAAGTGTTTCAAAAGCAGGAAAATTGACAGTTGAAATAAACAACAGTGAAATAGACATAAATGAAGTTTTGTCTGTACCGGAGTTAGCTGCAAACTTATTATCAGTTTCACAAATAGTTAAAAATGGTAATACAGTGCAATTTGATGCAGATGGTTGTGCAATTTTTGATAAACACGGACTAGAAATAAGTAAGGCTAAACCTGTTAATGGTATATACAGACTTCATGCAGAAAAACCTAAGTGTATGTTAACAGCATTAACAACTAAGAGTGCTTTGACATGGCATCGAAGATTAGGGCACATGAACTATAATGATTTGTGCAAGATGAGAGATGGAGTTGTTAACGGGATAAAATTCACTGGAGGTGCTGATGAAATACGAGCTTGTGAAGTTTGTATGGAAGGTAAACAGACAAGATTATCTTTTGGTCACAGTTCAAGTCATGCTGCAAATGTCCTGGATCTAATCCACTCGGATTTATGTGGTCCAATGGAAACGTTATCAATTGGAGGAGCAAGGTATTTTCTAACATTTATAGATGACTGTTCACGAAAAATGTTTGTATATTTTCTAAAGTCAAAATCAGAAGTATTTACAAAATTTAAAGAATTTAAGCAACATGTTGAAACACAAATGGAAAGAAAGATTAAAGTAATGAGAACAGATAATGGAACAGAATATTGTGGTATTGAGTTTGAGACTTTTTTGCGAAAGTGTGGCATTCTTCATCAAACATCTACGATATACACACCCCAGCAAAATGGAGTAGCCGAAAGAGCTAATCGTACGCTTGTTGAAAAAGCTATGTATGATTTTTGATGCAAAATTAGAAAAATCATATTGGGCTGAAGCAGTAAACATGGCGGCATATGTTGCAAATCGATCAGTGAATTCTGTGTTAAAAAATCAAACTCCACAAGAAATATGGACAGGTAAAAAAGTAGATTTGACGCATCTAAAAATATTTGGTTCGCCAATAATGGTACACGTACCGAAGCAAAACCGAACAAAATGGGACCCAAAATCACAAAGAATGGTATTTGTCGGCTATAGTGATGGAACAAAGGGTTACCGTTGCATTGAACCAAATACCAAAAAGTTCAACATCAGCCGAGATGTTGTGTTTATGGAAAAAGATCATGAACCAAATGTCAACATTATAAAGAATTTGGATTCAGTGAGGGATCAAGAGGGTAGTGTTACACCTGATAGACAGAATGAATATTTAAAAAGTGAAAATATAGAAAAGGAAGATTCAGTCCAATCAGTAACAGAGGAGAATTCAGAAAATATGGAGGATCCTAATTTTAACCCGGGATTTGAATTGATACCAACCGAAGAACCACGTCGATCAACGAGAATCCCGAAGCCGAAGGAACTAAATGATTATGTCACTTACTCGGTCAAGATTTCAAGGCTAGAAGATGATCCAAAGACTTTCGAAGAGGCAGGGAGTGGAGAAGATCGTGATAAGTGGAGAATTGCAATGGATGATGAAATGAAATCATTGGCAGAAAATGACACATGGGAGCTGGTCAACCTTCCACCACAAAAAAGGTCCATTAAATGTAAATGGGTATTTAAAACCAAACGAGACGGAGAAGGGAGAATTGTTCGTCACAAAGCTCGTCTGGTTGCCAAGGGTTGTTCGCAAAGATACGGAATTGACTATAATGAAACATATTCACCCGTTATGAGATACTCATCCATTCGTTTTCTCATAGCGTTAGCTGTGAAATTGGATTTAAAAATAGATCAGATGGATGCAGTGACTGCGTTTCTTCAGGGAGAATTATCTGAAGAAATTTACATGGAGCAGCCTGATGGATACGTGCAAGAAGCTAATAAAGTCTGGAAATTAAAAAGGGCTATCTATGGTTTAAAGCAAAGTAGTCGAGAGTGGAACAAGAAATTGACATCCAAACTAGAGTCATTTGGTTTAACAAAATCACAAGCGGATCCTTGTGTATATTTTGCCAGGGATTCTTCATTGATAGTTGCTGTTTATGTCGATGACCTTCTTATTTTCTGGAAAAATGAAGAAACTAAGAATAGATTAAAAGAATCCTTAAATGATTGTTTCAAAATGAAGCATTTGGGAAGAGCAACAGATTGTGTTGGGATGCACATCACTTATGACGAAGATGCAATTTTTTTGGACCAATCAAGATACATTGCGGAGATATTGGAAAGGTTCAACATAACTGAATGCAAATCAGTGAAAACTCCTAGAGATATGAACCAAAAACTTTCAGTGAGTATGTGTCCTAAAGACAATGACGAAGTTCGCGAAATGGCGACAATTCCATACCAAGAAGCAGTTGGGAGCTTGCTATACCTTGTACAAGGAACAAGACCGGACATTGCATTTGCTGTTAATGACGTAAGCAGATTTAACAATAATTACGGAAAAGCACATTGGGCAGCCGTAAAAAGGATTTTTCGTTACCTCAAGGGTACAGCTGAATATAAGATACGTTACTCAAAAGTTGGTGAAAATAAACTAATCGGGTATTGTGATTCAGACTGGGCTTCAGATATTGACAAACGTCGATCCTGTACGGGATATGTGTTTAATATGTGCGGTGGGGCAGTATCATGGAATAGTAAGCGCCAAGCTACAGTTGCGCTATCTAGTACAGAAGCAGAGTATATGGCGTTATCAGTTGCACTGCAAGAAGTCATATGGTTGAGAAGTTTTTGTGAAAATTTAGACCCTCAATTGTGCGGATCAGTGGAAGTTCGATGCGATAGTCAGAGTGCTATAAATCTGGCTAATAACGATTGCTTTAGAGCAAGGTCCAAACATATTGACGTTCGACACCACTTCCTCAGGGATAAAATCGAAGATGGAACTGTTGAGTTACAATACATTCCAACGGAACAAATGGTGGCCGACAACTTGACAAAAGCGGTTTCATGGAAGAAGAACAACTACTGCGTGGGAAATATGGGCATTGTTGGCATTAAAGAATAAAAAACGATATGAATTTTTATTATTGTCTCATATTTTTAGATTGACTTTATGATATTCGTTTTTTTTATATTTAATGAGTGAGGGTGTTGGTAATAAAACTCCCTAGTACATAGTATTTCCTTATCTGTGAATATAGTTACAAGTAGTGTAGTTTATGGTAAATAAAGAATGTTAACACAGCCTCAAATTTGTTATTACTTTTATTAATAAGTACTGAAGTAATTAGTCTCTGCTCTTCAATATTCCATCTCTACAAAACTTTGCTTCATCTGTCCATATAAGATTTTTTGCGAAATCGTCGTCTTCTCGTGATATCATTAAAAACCACTCACAATACTGCGCTCTTGTTACAAAATCCGCTTCATTAATATGTTGAACAGGTTGAAATTTGTATGCATACCACTTGTTCTTTTTCAAAATTCGATGTATGCTCATTCTGGATTGGCCTACTTCAGCTTCTGCATCCTTTAGAGAATTACTAGGATTTGCTGTAAAGTAAGCAAGTGTTGTTACCTCCACATTTTCACCAACAACAGGTTTTTTTTTGGTTGTTTTCGGCACGAATGATCCGAAGGAAATGCAATTTTTTAAAGATTGCTTATTAGATTTAAAAAATCTTCTTTATTAAATCCAGATCGCGACATTATTATTATTATTCAAGTATTCATAAGCGGAAGACAAAGAAAACACTGAATAGCACTAGTAAATACCTTACTGATGACAGGTAATATGATTGCAACTTGTTTCTATTTATTCACATGAATTTCCATAGCCTAACTGATTATACAAAATAAAACTTTAAAGGAATTGATACATTTTCCAAAATAACTCTGAAACTAATACGTTTAGTTATAAGGAAGAAAATACATACTGTCCCTAATTTTGAACGTGCAATCCAATGAAGTTGAAAAAAATGGCAATAGATTGCTATTTAAAAATAACAAGATATTGATATTTTCTGGATGAAATGTTCAACATGGTTTTCCGATCACCCTGTATTATTTTGAAAAGTTTGTAATACCGCATTTGAAGCAGTATATTTTCCAAAATGATTACCTAAAATCTTAAATATGTGCATGCATTCTATTACTGGGAATATTGTTATGAGTAATAGTCTGCAGATGTCATATTTTCTACAAAAATTGAAATACTGTCACGGTGACGATATTAACGCGCCTTCACCACAATGTCACGGTGGGCTTTAACGTTAATATCTCATGTCTAAACCCGTGACGGGGGTTTTGCTCTGGGGAGAGCACTCGCTTATAATTATAAATTATCAAATGCAAAAGGCACCTACCTTTAATTCTTCGCATGCCTGGCTTTCTCTTACGGAGCCGAGGAGATTGAACTATCTCAATAAAGCACTACTTATAATACACTTGTTTATTAAATACTAATAACCACTAGATGACAACAATAAGCATTACTACGAAGGTGATTCATTTCGAATTCATAAGTGATAGGAAGATCACTTATGAATTCGTATTCTCTTCGGAATATCGTTCTTTTATTACCTTGGTAACACCGAATCCGTCCTTATCTCGCTGAATCGCACAATCGATCAACCTCCGTTGAACTCATCGAACGGGCAGACAGGATGCTAGGTAAGTCAGGATTCAGGTTACCGCGGTAATACTTCTAGTACTATACAGAGTGTTGATTCGCGACAATACTTCAAAAATGGCTAACTTTAGAGGCAAAGTTTATCAGACAAACTATCCTTAAAATTAAGTTGGAAATACGAATCAATCATAAAAAATGGGGTATTCCATTTAAAATAAGGAAGTTGATATCCATTTCCGGTGTACCCAGAAGAAGCAGCAATTCAAAACTATTTTAAATCGAAACAGCTTAAGGCGAAACTAATATTTGCGAAATTTTAAAACTCAACTCTTATTAATTTTCTATATTGTTCTACCAAAATCTCGTCGTGATATACCCTGTATATATTGTAGAATGAGCGACAGATATACAAATTAGATGCAATACGTAGGCGTTGCTAGCTATCATTGTTAGAGGCAAACTGCCGACGAAGATGACAATAGCCGATGCATTGCATCTTTATTTAATACATTCAGACAGAAAATAACGATCAACGAGAAGGGACAATATAGTCGGATCCCTTGATGTTTCGTATCCCACTTTCGCCTCATATTTGAGTTATAAACAACCAGCATGTATAATGAGAAAACAAATTTATATTTATACTGAAAGAATCGCGGGTAATGTTACTCCTGCAATACGTAGGGAAATGCTAAATTACACAAAACAAATTATTGTGAACTTTTTATATAGAAGTTTTTCTAAATTGAAGTTAAAATTTTAGTCTTAATAAATCTGTGTAAAAAGCAAAATTTCCAAGATATTTGTAAAAAAATCCATTTCGATAAGAGTAAGTTTTTTACAAAAACGTTTGTTCTCAAATTTTTTTCTGCGTACTTTTGTATCAATTAGAAATTTCTCTGCACTTACTAGTTGAAGAATGTCAATTTGACTGAAAATCTAATCAGATCTCGGGAGAAATAATATACTCTTAGGTAAATATAAGCATTGGCACTGAGAGCTTTAATTCGGCAACTAACTTGATCACACAGAGAGATACATTAAATTTGCAAAACGCACTTTATTGGTACCAGAGGACTTCAAAACGTGAACATCTGCAAAAATCTCAAGGTCAAACATTTTCATCATGGCAATACTTCCAATAACTACATGTAAGAAAATAAAATGATAAAGAACGCAATGATAAATAAAGTTCCTATGAAGGCGTTGGAATTCTTCATTTTTTGTTATGAAAATTTGAAATATGTCAGTATTAGCAGAGAATAGTAACGACATAACGTTAAAATACCGTTTTAGTTTCATAACTAATTCTTATCTTTGAGAGTCTGGGGCATAGCCAAATATGACAAAAAATGCCAGCTTATAATACCGAAGGAAAACCGGATTAAGTTCTCTTTACCGTTACGTGACTAAAATATGTGTCAAGAATTCAATGCATGAAATCTATTATTCCAACAGATTAACATCACAAGTTGTTTAATATAATTGAATCGTTTTGACAACCGACTTGAACCGACACAGGCAAAGTACGTAAACGACGACGATTCAATGCAACTACAAATTCCCATCGACCTTAACAAGAAAATTAAACTAATTAATTAATATTTCAATATTCAAAGGATATATAGCTTTCGCTATACAGATTGTCGTAGTTAAAAGTTAATATGCATCTTCAAATACACACACATAAACATGTACCTATGTATGTATGTATACAACAGTTCAAGAATGTGGCTCTTGGTTTACCCACACCACCTCCCCGAGGGCGCGAACACCATGCGCACATGGCATTCGTTCCGTATCTTTAGAGTAGGAACTTACATTGTGTCTGAGCAAACTCGCAAATATTAAAATAAAATGCCCTTAGCTGTCGAGGAAAAAATACAGATTGTGTCATGGTATGCGAAGCATAATTCGTACAAAGACGTGCAAAATTTATTTGTATAGTTCATTATAATATTTAGTTTCGTTTTAAATGTGAGAATTTTATTTTAGTTACAATTTTTATAGTTTTGTTTCAGTTCACTGTTAATACATTATACATCAATTACCAAAATAGCGGAGTAATTCCTTAAAGCAAACGTCTGCATACCAGCTTTCAACGTTTTGCACTGAAGCCTCGGTCTCGGTATCCGGTGTCCGCCCGATCTGAAAAGTAATTGACCAGTGGCGGCTCGTGCTAAAAATTTTAAGGTGTTCTGCAAGTTTTACAAAAAAAATTACCTTGCACGGGCAGTAAGAGGTTGTCTCCCATCGATCTTATCGTGCTTTCTTCGTCTTCCGCACTGAAGTAATGGATTTCTGGAACGATTGTCAATTGTCACAGAAAAAAATAAGAGTCACTAAGCACTACTTTACTAACAAATTATTTCTTATAAATTAAATCTATTCTACGTTCTTTTCGATTTGCAAATTTTGTTATCACTTTGTCATTAAAATTGTCTATTTCGGAGATAAACTTTTTTTCGATAGATAGCATGGAAAGACATGTTAAACGATCTTCGGTCATTGAATTTCTGAGAAACGTCTTAATTCGATTTAGTGTTGAAAAGCATCGTTCGGCCTCTGATGTTGTCATGGCAGTTGTTATTACAATTTCTAATAATTTTCTAGTCTCTTTCAACGTATCTCCCAGATTGTTTTTTATTAAAAATTTTAGAAGAGGTAGTGCGCCTTTTAAAGATCTACAATCAGTTCTTGAGTAAATAACAGACAATTCAGGCTTAATAGAGGCGGCTGCACTACAGACTGTGTTGTTGGAGAATTGTTCTTCTATTTCTTCCATACACTCAATGAGAGAGGCCCTATTTTCGTACACAACATTAATGGTCCTGATATTAAAATTCCAACGGGTTGTAGCGCCGTGGGGGATCCTTCTGTTTACAATCTTGTTTAACACTTCTACTCGTTGGGGTGAATTATTAAAAAAGCCGGGAATGTCTTGTAGATTTCCAAAAAATACACGTACTTGCGAATTTGCAGAAGCAGCTTTAGACATAATTAAATTTAATTGATGGGCATAGCAATGTACATAGTGCGCAAAAGGGTACTTTTTTTTAATCAATGCTTGAACGCCTGCGTGTTGTCCGCTCATCACCGCTGCTCCATCGTAACTCTGTGCAATCAGTTTGTTAGGTGAATTTTGAATTAAAGCATCTATAACACTTAAAATTGTTTTGCTAAGTGTTTCTGCATCACATTTTTCAGGAATGACGTAGTTCCAAAAACGTTCAATTGGCTCACCATCACGAACATATCTAAAAATAACTACCATTTGAGTTTTTGCAGCAACATCCGTTGTTTCGTCCGCCATGATCGCCAAAAACGGAGAATTATTAATTTCCTCAATTATTTGTTCTTGACAGACTTCAAGTATGCACTGTAACAGATCATTCTGTATTTCTTTGGAAGTGCCTTTAAATACCGAACAATTTTTTAGGTGCTCACTTAGAGTTGCATCTAATTCAGCCGAAAAATTAATAAGTCCACGAAATATCCCCGGATTCTCGGAAGTATCGCTCTCATCATGTCCCCGAAGGGCCAATTCAAAAGCTCCACAAAATTTTATACAATTAATAATTTTTGATAAAATATACCGACACATTTTCATTATGTCTCTGTATATTTACCCAATAAGCAGAATCTAGTTGAGCCATAATATTAGTTGACCCTAGTAACGCAAATTCCATACAATTATGAAGATGGCTTTTAGAATTCTCATGTCTTTTTATTTTCAAACTCAAGTGCTCTAGATCCGTGACCCCTATTTCAGTCCAAGCTTTATCACCACCAAAAAGTAAACAGGGAAAACAATATAAAGCATTTTTTTGTTGCATCCACAAATCCATTCGTTTTTTGAATAAATATCGCTACTAAATTTACGTGTATAATTTTTCCCTCTACTTACACCAGTTTTTTCAATAGTGATATCTACTAATGGCCTGCCTCTTGCTTTTAATTCTAACTTTTCTTCGTATGAATATTTAAAGAATCTCTTCACATTAATTAAATTAAAGACCACCTCCATAATACACAGAGTTTATATAAATTGTCAACAATACACAAAAACAGAAGCACGCGCACTCTAATATTTGTTTTTATGTTAAACACGCCGCACCGTAACAAAAGTCGCGAAAAAATTAAATAAACCGAATCATATGGCCGTTCTCGCTGCACCACACGCTGCACTCAATGCAGCGAATTTGCCTGGTAAAATCAGGCATTAGTTTTAGACAGCCGCGGTGGTAGCGGGGTGCGCGCGGGTGTTTGTAAGGGCTCTGAGCGCACGTTCGTATAGACCAGATAAGGAACAAGTGAGCGATCGCGCGAATTAGATTGGTTATTCCACTGGTCGCCTATTGAATATTATTAGTATATCAGTATTTGCTTTCATTTTATGTTGGAATTTCCGAAGCGAATATCTCGGCTTCTACTGATTTGATGATTCAGGTGTCAAATTGTAGGGTTTGATGTCCTCTACAGGATGATGTAGAAAAATATGCAAATTTTTTGATATACAGGGGGAGAATTTTCACAACAATATGTTACGCTTTTATAAACATCAGAAATGTCGGAAAAATTATGTAAAAGAAAACTAGCTATAACTAATACAGGTTCGCCCGCCCAATTTTTTGGGAGCTCTGCAGCACTGCAGCGCTTATGCGCCAGCCGCCACTGTAAATTGACATAACTACTGACATTCCTGTCATACAAACAGTTAATAATACTAAAATGGATACATTTAATTTTAACTTTCACTACTTTCTCCTATCAATAATAGGCATTCGTAGTTCAAGTTGTTTACTTGTATACAACAGAAATAACATGCTGTAGCTTGCGCAGCTTTAAATGACGTTTTGGTTTTTCTCTAAATGAACGAGCTCTATTACCGCTGACGATAATTCGATGGTAGTGACAGCTGTTTATAATGATTTTTGTACAAGAATTACAACTATAATTATATTATAAAATAGTTTTGAATCAGTTATGCTTAAGATGGAGTAATAACTCTAAGGACTGCTTCAGCGTTACCTAGCATTTTATAAAATGATAAGCACACTGTACAAATACGAAGTCACCTGGTGCATATCTTTTTTCATCCTAAATAAGATATTTAAATAATGCAATATTAAATACTTACGCCATAAATAACTGCGATGTAGTCATTTTCTCTGGTCCCCTTCGAAGTTGTCGTGGTGACTGAACCAAACAGCCCCTCCCCACGCATTGAATTTATAATGAGTATTGCGAATTGACTCATGTTTATAGTTACGACAATTTTATTAATTTAATATGACTATTCAACTCATGTGTCATTTGTAAAAATATGACCAATAAGAATCAAAGAATCACATTTTTGTGTCCTAGCAACAAAAATACTGCTGCGTATTTACACTAGTGGGTATTTCATTGAAATCACCACTAGTGGTATCGGTGGATATTTTTGACAGATATATGTCTCCAGATATAATCTCTTGTTTTCTTTGTGTTTTCCGGAATAGTTTTATGAATTTCAGCATCAATTTCACTTTCACCTTTTTCACCAAACCTTTTTGAATTGCTTTCCATATCAGAAATCTATTTATTCTTGCAATAACTTATTAAATTCGAATCGTAGAAAATTTTCTACATTGACAGTAGTTTGTTGAAAACATACTACTATGGAAACCAACGCAATAGCTACTTAATTTTAGAAAATTAAAAAACTCAGTTCGTCATTTATGAATGAATCATTCGATGAATAGTCCTTCGAATACAATTCGTAATCAAAGTATGGTAGATCATTTTTGCGGTGTTATCACTCTTGTTTCCTTGCGCTTGTAAATAGGACTCGTGCTGACGCACTCGTCCTATTAATATTCAAGCGCAAGGAAACATTCGTGAACCACCACAAAAATAATCGAGCATACTTTGACTACTCGTTGTATATGATTATTTGTGTGGATGTGAAAGAAGATTTGAACTCACCAAAAAATGGCAGCATTTAATATGTTTGTACTCCATATTTTTTAGTTTGTCTAAAAATACGGAAAGCTAATCAAACTAGAGGAAAATCGGAAAAAGAGACAAATCAAAGGACAACAACTATATAATCGTCCGAAATTCTGAACAGACCCAAGTGAGAGTTATTTCTTATTGACAGCAAGGCGAAATAACACCATACTACATTCGCTTTTTGCTATCAATTGTCAAAAATTTAGACATCTTTGACAGTGTTTGTTTTCTATATAGACAAATTTATTTACTTTCATGTGTTGTGATTACTACATTTACCATTCTGTCGCCTTAACATGTGGAGTTATTTCTCAAGAATCTATATAAAATTTAATTTGATACAGATTTCATATTTCAGACAGATATTTAAATTTAATTTTACCGTTTAAAACTGATTTCACCAATTACATGTTGTAATTTGGACTAGGGGTCTGTTCAGAATTTTGTCTCTCTCTTTTTGGAATAAGGTATAGAGAAAATAAAAGTTAATGTATAGAAGTAGGTGCTTATAGTTAATACTACAGTGAATGATGTTTGCTCATCGCGAATGTTGATACAACTATCAGCACAAATGTTAAACGAAACGACATTACTTATCATACTAAATCTTTTGCTTATCTAATAACGAAATCTAAAGACTCTCAGAACCAAAAGACAAAATTTTCGACATTTTGTTTCTTTTCGAAACTGTATTGTGAGTATAATTTGTCGCCAAAGAAGTTGCGGATATTCTATATAATTTCCTCCTGAGCTGAGCACGGCACTGGTTCTCCTCCATACAAATTGTATTCCTTCCGACACAAAAGTTCCTTGTAACTTTGTGAAAAAACTACTAAAGTGTCATATCCTACATACACTCTTATACTAAATAATAAAACAACATCTAGATTTTGTGTATTGCTTTTTATTAAATAAAATCTGTACATCAATTTTTCCAAAAAATATACTTAGATCATTTATTTGTCAAACATAAATCAGGTCAGAAGACATTTTAGCAAAACGAAAATTTTAAGTAACTCGTCATTGATGCTATAATTCACAAAAATATATATTTTGACAGTTTCGCAATATGTCAAAGTGACAACCGCCATGATGAATGACGTCACAAGTAGTTAAAGAACGAAGACACGAATTAATTTTAAACATACTACATATACAGGGGTTGATCGGTAACTTATTGTATACAGATTGCGGAGGCGAAACTGATAAACTTAGCGCATCAGAAGGTTACATCAAAATTTCAGACAAATGTTTTCGTTACATCATTATTTCAGGGTGCTAAGCAAAGTACTTTTACTTTTCCGTCAAAATGTCAAATACTCGTCCAGACATTAAAATTTGAAAAAAATATAAAAAATAAAACAATGCATTGCTGCGCAAATCAAGTTCTTTCATATTAAGGACCAAAAACGGGATACGTATTATATTCAGAGATGTTAATCACTAACTAGATGCAGATATCTATAATTAAAAATTTATTTAAAAAAATAACAAACACTTTTTTCTAACTTGCGTTGAGTTGAATTTTGTAATTAGCGATTATAAAAACCAAAAGACTTGAATTGTTTTTTGTAATGGGTGTACATTGTTCATGTATCACTAAAGGCTTTCGTTTAGTTTACCAAATAATTAATTAATAGGAATGTTCATTTCAGCTTATAGATATGGTTTATATGTGATGCCTTCTTACTCAAAAGTTTTTGCTTTATGAAGATACAAGGCGAGTTTTGTCGTTAACTAAGTCACATTTGATTATAGAACTGATAAAGTATAGTTACAATTTAAATGGTGGGATTACAGGACGCCAAAGCGCTATTAGTAACATAACCTGAAATATTCCCGTCAAATAGCTATTACCGAGGGATACTGGAAGTAATAATAATATAAAGATAACACAATTTCAAGAATCTTATAATGAAATGGTTGAAGTTGTCGACTTTAAAACATCAACTGAGAACTACTAATAATGCTCACTGTTCTTGTAAATTACTTTCATTTAATGTAAAGTATTTAACATTTGCTGATCGTGAAACTGTAGAAATTTCAGGTTTGTTTTGACACGATAATGTAGATATGCTCAAATCTTTTGTAATACAAACGTTTGTTGTTCATCCATAATTAATTTATTATTAAGTGGTATAAAACAAAAGAGAAACAATCAAAACATCTGATTTTTATATAAGGAATGTCCGATAAAAAGACCTATTGCAGTAGATTGAAGTTATTTTGGCTCACGAAAATTTTATTTATAACTAGGGCGCGGACACGAGCGAGTCATGACTCATCGCCCATGGGCGCACTATTGAGATGTTGTTTTTTTAAAGAGGTTTTAATTTTATTTATATAATTGGATAGCAAGTGGCTGGTGATCTATAAAATACAAAATTCCTTATTATTTGTTCAGTTTCTCTTCTGTAAGACTTGTTCTCTTTGAATTAAGTACATCCTTGTAGATAGAAAACGTGCTTTCTACATCGCAACTGGTTATATGTGCGTACTGGAAATATTCTTTTATTTCAGCGTATTTAGCATACACAATTGCCGCAATGTAATTAAATCTGGATTTCTATTAAAAACTGCGTCTAACTTTTGCCGAAGGCCACATCCGATGTCACTTGAAATACTTTTGAAATTATTAATAGTCACATCTAATGTGGTTAATCCATTTTTTAATTTGAGATTCGATTTTCAAAATATGTGATTAGTTTAGGCAAATTTCCAAAGTGTTCCTGAAGGAATAACAACTGATTTTCTAAATTTGGGATTTGTGTTAGTTCCTTGCACTCAGAACTACTTTGAGCATCGTCATTTAAACATTTAACGAAATTTTGTAAACTATCGAAATTCTCTGCATAAAAACTATTTATGTGTATGTTTTAGCAAAGCTAAGTGACGAACGTCCGATATTTTGGCATTCTGTAACGATATTTTACAGACTTTGTAATAAATTTCGGAATCACTGACAATTCATTTTCATATTAGAAAAAATAACATAAACAACGCTCTTGATCTAAATAAATGATAACTAAAAATGTACGCGTATGTTATTGAAACTAAATAACAGTAAGTATATACATATTTACATTATTTCTCTTGCAAAATATAAGGTAAATATAATAGATTTTAAAAACCCCTCAGGCTATCTACGCCGATGTAGAAAGAATTTTACTCATAAATTCTTTATTTTATGGCCATTTTTTGCTCTCATTCTCGGGCTCATCTCGAGCGTAAACAGATGTTGCAGTTCACCATATGAATTAGTGCTATTCAGTAAATGTGTGTTGCTTACATTATTTCTTTGCTCCATTGTAACTCCGTCGTAGTTTAACTCGGTCATGTCCGCGCCCTATTTATAACAATTCTGATCGAAAAATATTTTTTTTGCAAATAATTTTAAAATTATATATCCCTAAACTTACGTAAAGTATAAAAGTAATTAAATTTGAACAATTTTTTTACAGAAAGAAAAACACATTCACATCGTTCAAATTAGAACAGTTTTATTTTAATAAATTCAGTATCTTAACACTTAAAATTAATTAAGCCAGTAACATTCGCGTTTATAATAGCCCATGTTTTGAGATTTACATTATACTAATTACGTTAGTTTGTAATTCTAAAAATATATAATTTGGTTCTACATATGTGTTGAAAATTATACAATTTGAGAACCACTGCTATTATATTTTAGACAATGATTGTGTGCCAATAACATGATCAATATCGAGAAAAATTCCTAGGAGAAAAAATATCATTTATACATGAAATTTTATGCAAACCTAACAACTTTCAGTATATCAAGACACATTAAGTATTTGATTATTTGACATAAAAAATATTAAGCTCCGAATAGAATTCTACAAACTCGTCAGGAAAAATATTCTTTTCCCGTCTTCCTGTGAAAGTAGCTACTGAATTATGGACATTAAAAGAAAAAACTGACATGAATCTCAAAAGGAACGTAATTCCCTTCGTGCAATATTTTTAAATAATCTTCGTGATTTTTTAATAAAATTAATGAATATTCACTAGAAAGAAAGAACATTTTAACTAACTAACTGCTACTAAATGATTTAAACTGTAAATTACCTTGCGTAAATTTCATAAAGGATTTCTAAAGTAGATAAAGAATGTACAAAACGTTTGAAATTGCAATGTTGCCAATTTTCATTAAAAAAAAAGAAAAACATTACGCTTAAATATAGTTGAATCGTTTTGGCAACCGACACGGCCATAGCACGAACTAAAGATGTCGAATCGATGCCACTACAGATTCCCATACAGCGAAAAAATTTCAGAACAATAAAATTAACCTGATTAATTAATATTTCGGGAAATATTGCTTCCGCCAGTAAAATAATATTACATGAAACCAGTTACAAATTAAATATTATAAATAAAAATATTAAGTATTACTTTTCTATACCTAGAGGTTAACACTTGGCTACTCTATGTAGTAGGCAAACATTGTTGACAAATTTATATAGTCTGGATGACAATTATAACAAGTATCAAAAGGTGTATGAATATTATTATTTATAACAATTCTGGTATGGCTTTTGTAGGTTATATTATTTGACACAACAAATTTTGCAGAATGTCAAATTTGACGCCACTTTAATTTATTCGCGCATGTCGGTTGCCAAAGCGATTCAACCGTATGGTTATGAATCACCACCCATTACAAATCAACCTAATTAACGACAAAACACGTCAATGGTGAAACCATCAAGTTGCCAATTTACTAGTCTGAAAATGTTTACAGATCACCTGTAAATTATTATTATGCACTCATTATTATAACGTCTGTGATTGGTTTACGCCCCCGCCATTTGCATTTAAGCGATTTTTACATTTTACAATGTCCACCTTTGCACGAATACCAATTAATTCTGAAATTTGACATTAGACTCTCATAAGCGCAGTTAAAAGGGGTTTCTTGTAGTGAACATTAACATAATATGAATTTGAAAACATGTTATTAATGCTATTTTATCGTATTAGCAATGTGGGAGTTGTACGTGCATATAAAGTGATGTTTATTTTGGAAATTTACCTAAAGCCTGTTTTACATTTGTCAATACACTGCCTAAGTGGTGGCGTCATTAAATAGCGGTTATTTAAACACCTTTCCAAGCACTCTTGAATTGTGCAGTATTTGCCCATTTCATTTTTTAATTCGAGTTCTTATGAATTAATGCGACAAAGATAGCCGAAATAGATAGTATAATCATTTAGTATATTGTTGAAACAAAGAAAGTGTATATTAGTATACGTGGTATGTATAGTGTAGGTCATTTCTATGCTAATTAACTAAGAGTTTTGAGGTTATGTTACTTTGATATCCCTGATGTATAAGTGATATAATAAATCCATGTCAGTATCTTATTGTTAATTTTGATATTCTTATTTTTTTAGTAGTGAAGATGGTGATATGTTTTGTTTGAAATGAAAACCTGTTAGTTTTTCTGTTTTCCAGCAAATACAATAGAAAAAAAGAAACCTTACAAGTTCAATTGTCGAATGAACATATTAAAAATAATGATGCACATGTGCTAAAATGAAAACATAGCATTCTATACACAAATATACAAAAATTGTAATACAAATTAAGCAGTTGATATGTTTAGTACACCATTAAACCAATTATAAAATCCCAAGTAGTCTATTTTTACTCGATAAAATTATAATATAGTTTCAAATTATTTCTTGACAGATTACATACACTTTTCTAATGTTTGGAAAGGTTTTGTAAGCCCCGCCTCCTTGTGACGTCAGACTTAGGTAGTCCATTAATTCATGATTTTGTTCATGAATATCATGATGACCAACCGTAACAGTAAATTTTAAGTCTAAATTGTCTTAATCGCACTACACGGATGTACCTAAATAAATAGTGAGTGCTGATTGGTTTGTGAGTGTAACCGATTGGTACCTAACATAAAAATGTAAAAATTACTAAAACTTACTAGAAAATTGACGATATTTTAGAGTATGTTCTAATTCATGAATTTGTTCACCAAGTAATTCATGAATTCGAATTGTCAAATGTAAAACAGGCTTTACATTAACGGTAGAACAAATGAAGGAAGACGTTTCTAAGTTGCCGATTTAATAACATCAAAATTTCTAAATCGCAAGGCGTAAGTCAATTACAGACACCCATTAGATTACAATAGGCAAACTTCGAATATAAGATAAGCAAAATTTTCAAATTTGACGCATAAGGATTGGTAGAAAAATTGATAATATGTGTATATTATACCAACCCACATACACATTCCTCAATATGGGATGGATATGGTATACATACAATAAATATATAAATAAATAAAACCGCAAGATAGAAAAAAATACTATTGAAAACAGTACGGTACGCGTCAAATTATATGGCGAGCGGTGGGGGTAAGTCCGTGAAGCATTAGAAGTAGTGGGACGAATATAGTCCAATAGTCAGACTACTACTTCAGTAAGTGGGCGTACGCGTTTTTAAAAACGACTACATCGCATTCCCACCGCTCGCCATCTAATTTGGCGTTTAAAGTACTTATCATAAAAATATATTGACACAAGGTTAAGAAATATTATAGATATCTGTAAATGCGAGACTTAGTAATAAATTCCTGTTGCAGCAGTTCCCTATTGCCGACTATATTAATACGAAGAAATAAATTGAATTCCTATAACTAAACAATAAATAAAATAAACACAATTCATTTATTTAAATCACGATAATTTATTCATCTTAATAATTGTCATATATAGTTATTTATATTGTTTCTGTAAGTCTGTCGTTCAAAAACACCACTTTATTAGTCTTAAAATCATTAATTCATGTCCCAATGTGTGTTTTATTGTATGTAAAAGAAGAAACACATACGATGATACAAACGAACTTAATCGCTTTCGGGTTCCTTTAACTGTGCCAACAGAAGTGCCCTTTGTTTTTCCAACTCGGATTCGCTGAGTTCACTTCCTTTAGGATTGCCGCCATCGGTGTCCGACGGTCTACGATTTGATCTTTTGCCCCCACCGACCAGTGGGGCGGCGTTCGCTGCTGATGAGGACCGGTCAATGGATGGGGTCCTCTGCATAATACCATTTTGAATTACAGTATTTTTGTACAAATCAAGTTAGCTAGAAATAATGAATTTATTCTTAATTACAAGCCCATTCCCCTGAACACCCAATGAAGTATTCATAAAAATTTACCATGAACATAAAACTGTATGGTAGAAATGAATTTTTATACTTAAGGAATTTCTTTTTGTATACACTGATGGTCAAAACAGATCTTATTGTCGTTTCGAGTTTTTAAATTTTCGAATACCTGAATTTTTTAATGACCGACATCGGTTTCATTCAAGTAATAGGAAAAAATGGAAAGTATATTGAATATACGACTTTATTATTTTATACTATACATCTAAAGTATCATTTTAATAACAGGTAACAGTCAGAATATATAGCATATTTGCTCTTCTATTTGACCACCACTATAAGTATATACCATAGAAAATAACGTGTATACCAATAATAAACTATATGCACATTTTACTCCGCAACCTTGATGTCTGACATCTTCCGTTAAACATTCTACGCAATAGTATATTTTGTGTATCGACCAAGGCGCATAGTCAACAGTTCTTAAAGTGGGTACAATTCCTCTACATAGAAATATTGTTTGCAAAAAAGACTATAAACCAACAATGATTTTTATTGATACGCTGCTACTAAATGTCCGCCGGCGGTCTTGCTCGTATAAACTGCGAGTTCCGCCGGCCGGCGGATCCTTTACGATTATAGTAACAAAGCCATTGTTTTATGCAGACACGGCGAAATAGGCGTATATGTTTTGTCAATTTCCGCTGCTTGGCGGCATGATACTATACTTAATCAAAACCCGTTATAATTGACTTGTAAGAAATGTTTATTTATATTTTAACTATTAACTGATTATCAAATTAAGAGTTGGTGTAATTAATAGGAGATATATTTATTAAAATCTATTTGTATAACGATTACTTAATTTGTAGAAATAACGCAATCAATATTTAGGAAGTTAAAAGTAGTATTTATTGTTTGTGAAGTAATAAAACGAGTATTTCTTAATACAAAAGTAAGTAATATAAAAAGTGTGTCACATATAATTATAAAGTAATTCATTCCTTTTTAAAACCATGGATGTAGAATGAGTTGTTAAAGAACTTTCTTATACGTATGTGCGTTTCGATTGTTTCATATATTAAGTTTTAAGTAGATTTGTACACTGATCTATGCAAGTTAGGGAAAACTGAAACATCTTTTACTTTACTTGGTATATGATCCGTGTAATTTTCAAGTTAATGTAATGAATAATAGTTTTTAAAAGAAAGCTTGAAGAAAATCTATAATAAAAGTAATTTAAGTATGTACATACATAAATTATATTGTTTCTATTTCTGTTTACAAGTAGTGTTTGTCTGCATGCAGTCTGTGATGCAGATTCACAGGCACATTAATAAATAAAACTATGTTATGGTTATAAGCGTTACGCCAACGGCGGAAATTATATATAATAAAATAACATGCCGCCGGCCGGCGGAATTCAACAAAACAAATACGCCCATTCCGCCGTCTCTGCAAAAACAATGCCTTTGTCGACCGACACGTTACTACAATCGTAAAGATTCCGAACTTTCAGTTTATACGAGTAAGACCGCCGGTGGACATTTAGCCAAGGCGTTTATAATATGGAAGTCAAAAACTTTTCTTAGATAATTATTTAAAATAGTCAATATAGTAGTTTAATATAATAATTAATACCCAGAATGTATAATTCAACTGCTGATAATGTTTGAATTAAAAGTTCTATAAAAATAGCCAGTTGATATTTGTATGTGTATAATAAGTATGTCAAACATATATTTCCTGATGTGAATGACAAATTTTGGAATCCCATAATATACTTATTTCTAAATAAAGTCTCAAAAATTGACGAGGTCTGTTTTTTTTTTTCATTTTCCTTGCATACATACATATTTTGTATTAATCACTAACAGTAAGATTACGTCGAAGAAGAAAACGTTACGTTTTGTTAATGAAAACGAATCGTTCGAAAAAGACTCCAGCGTGTAATAACCTTACAAAAATGAATAATAATAGTATGAAATGCAACGTTTACAAACATATCTATGAATCAATGTTTGGGTCATAATTAATAATAATCTGAATTATCCTAACGAGTTATCGACAGTATCGAACATTAATTTAAACAAGGGCTCTTACTTTCGCGCGGATATCCGGATATCCGAGTCGTCCATATCCGGATACTTGTTTAACTTAGATTCAAGTATCCGAGTGTCCATATCCGGATATATTAGGGCTTTTACTTTTGCGCGGATATCCGAATATCCGAGTCGTCCATATCCGGATACATGAATCTAAGTTTAACTTAGATACGAGTATCCGAGTATCCATATACGTGTTTTATCTAGACTTGGATATCCGAATACCTTCTTAATTGGCACTTGAAAATGTAGTTATTTCACACTAGCGCCAGTTACAGAGGAACGGCTGTTTTGATACAAAAATTATGCATCGTCCAATTTCTGATATACGTTCTGTAACGACGACTAAATGCTACACACGTGTATAAAAAAAGTGTAATACGTATCTAATAGTATGTTTCTAACTTATTTCCATTTTATTTAAGATTTGCCCTAATGTATCATGCACAAAATACAATATAGGTAAGTACCCAGGTACCACGGTTATACAACCGTGTTAGTCAGAATACAAATAAGGATAGCTTTATATTTGAGACGTCATAATAAAAGATCCGAAACCCGATACTCGTATCCAAGTACGGATATCCGGATACTCGGATTCGGATCTTGATGCGGATTTCGAGTTATAATGAGTAACTCGGATACTCGAATATCCGGATAGTAAGAGCTCTAATTTAAATCAATGATGCTTTTTCCGAAAAATCCCCTGAAACCTTAGCATTACTGTCTGCCCCGTCACCACTGAAGATTACCCTTCTGTAATTAAGCATCATTCAACCAATTTACAAATGATACCAAAATTACCAATCGATATCCGTCCAATAATTCTCTGACTAAGAGCTGCCCAACCTCCAATTTTTGTGGTAGCAATGCGATTTCTACGAAAATGTACGGGCTTATCTGTGTTTAAAGACCTGTAATGTTTGGGCACTGTGATCAGGTTCTCTCCGCAGTTTTTCCTGCATTGTGAAACCAAATGATGTGCTGTGAATGAAAAGAAGACAGCAGACGCAGTTTTTATTCTTTTTCAACAAACAATATTCCTATTTTTAGATCTTGTTACATGTAGAATATTTTTTAAATTTTTGATGTACACCAAGAGAAATAAGTAGCCGTACACTTCGCGGAGATATAAAGTGGTATGGGCATGTTCGCCATATACTACTAATGCATAATAAACACGCTCAATACCACCTTATATCTCCGCGAAGTGTATGGCTACTTATTTCTCTTGGTGTACATACTATTAATTTTTCAAATGAATATACCGCATGTGTCAATTTTCATTAGGTATAGGGATTCAATGTTTACGTGCGATTTATACGTATACAAGTAACACGTGGCAACGTGGCACCCCTACTGTCCGTCACCAATCCCGGCAAGAATCGACAACACAACGATTTTCTCCGATCTTCCCACTTCTCTCCACCAGATTTTACATTCAATGTTTAGCTGCGAACACGTTGCGATCTAGTCTGCAATAAAAGTCGTCTTATTACTGGAACGGGAAACATCAAATGGCCGCGGCGATCTCCTGATCTATTAGTTTATTATTATTTTCAGAATCCTTTTTTATTTAGGTACCTTATTAGGGTTATTTTTTAATTTTATTAGAATTACGCTTTTGTTTGTGTCATGCAGCGTGAACGCAGTTAGTAATTCTCTGCATTTACTGAAAGGAAAAAGAAAAACAAATCCTTGCAACTCGTGAATATTATTTCTGAACGCATTACAAACACCCAAGTCAGTGGTCCAATAGTTACTGCTAAGCTAACTTGTATTTTCGAGCATATATCGGTCGCGCTGGCATTGGATAGGAAAGTAGGGGTGCCACGTTGTCACGTACCTATTGCATGAATTGGTCGCCTATGGCAAATGAAAATTGACACATGCTGTATATAAATATATAGTACAAAAAACCTTTAACATTGAAAAACACAAGGGCGTAAATAATCAATATTTTTTATACAAGTTCTTAATACTGATACATTAGTAAAAAGAAACGAATTATAAAATATGCGCTTTTTACAAATAATAAAATTGCATGCATATTTTAATGTTAAATTTAAGGAGAAAAAATCATTTCATCGCTAACAAAATAGTTAAAACATTGTCTTATTTACTTAGTATTCTGACTAAGGAGAAAGATTTGGCTAAAGGCGAGACAAAATAAAGTGCTTGAATGAAGGCAACGCCTTTTTTCAATTTAGTCCCTATTAGTATTTATAGTCTTTGGACCAACGGTGCTGGAATATCTTTATACTAGTTTTATTATCATCAGCATCAAGCTCGTCAGAATACTGCTACTAACTTCATCGTTGTCTTGAATTTCTTTCCAATGAGAAAAGCGTGAGCTATTTGATAGGGTTGGGGCACAATCTGGTATAGTAATTCATTCATATTATAATTTATAATGTTCTGCGTTAATACTAATAATTATTTATTTAATTAAGAGGAGCGTTTACCTATCGAAAATTAAGGCATCGCCGTTTTGCGTTTTTTAAACTTATTTTGTAATTTTAGAATCTCAAATTTGGGTTAGTGATGCAAAAAGCATAAATTTATAATTGCGAGGTCAGTTTTTGTACAAATTTATTTTTTTAGGAAAGATATGTGTTTTAGAAATAACCACAAAAATGCATGAATTTGATTAATGTCTACTAACTAAGGCTGGTACACAAAAGAGAAAGAAAGACCTCTACGCGCCAGCTGCACATTTGATGTACGATATAAAGAAAAAATCAAATTTATATAATTATTTTTAAAGATAAAAAACATTAAACAGTAAACATTGTCACACACATTTTACACGACGTTTTTCCAAGCTAATCGCGTCGTCTATCCCCACTTTACGGTATCTCTACCGGTCCTAGCGAAGACGAAAATCTATGGGAATCGGTCGGCTATGGCAGACTTAAATGCGAGTGACAGATTAATTACAAACTGTCACTCGCATTTAAATGTCATATATACCTATAATATTCGAGTGTATAATAATATAACAGTTATGAGCAAGCGAATATTGGCTTATTATAAAACATCAACAACATCAACAGTTCCGTAAGTACTCATTCTTTATACATTATGTTTCCCATCTGTAGTATTCCTTTATCTATGACAGGATCTGTGAATAAAACCGAAGCGCTGTGACAGAACCGAATATCGTCTACCTCCACCTACTCACACCCCCTTGCGTCTACCCGTCCTGCGAGTAATATAAGTTGCATAAGTTTCTATTTGTTGGTAAACGCCCCTCTTAAGTAAATTTTTAACGAACTCTAGTCAGGTGCGCGTACGTCCACGCCATCGCGGGTGTATGAGTTCGAGTTTCTTGAATCATATCAAGTAATAGATGGATATATGTATAGTATGCCGACATTACATATATCTATTGTTACTTCCTATGATTCAGTACGATTTAAAAGACTCGAACTCATACAACCGCGATGGCGCGGAGGTAACCGCACCCGACTAGAGATCGGGAGAACGTGGGTCTAAATCTCAAAATTAAAAATTTATTTAATTAAATAAATAATTATCAGTACTAAAGCAGAAAATTATAATAGATTTTCAACATTGAGAAAATGTAATTTTAAAATTATTTAAAATTTAGTAGTAATCATTCGGTTTTTCTCAAACAATGCAACCGGCACATTGTCATGACGGAATAGCGCTTTCAGTTGAACCATAGTGCGTATTTTTTCGGAAATGTCAATTTTCTCTTTATCCAAAACAACAGCGTAATATGGCCCCGTTGATAGTTTGACCCTTTGCGAGCTAGCCGATAAAAAATATCACATTCGAACCTCAATTTCCATTAAACACATCTTTTTTAAACAGTTGCATCTGTCAAACTAAACGTCAGAGAATAATAAAAAAATATTAAATATCGTCTTGTAAATGCATGGCCTACTCGAAAATAATAGCAATTTTTTCACGGACAAACACCTTTCGTCAAATCATCCTCGTACATATAATGCATTAACTGAAAGTGAAACGTAAGATGACTGACTGCAATTCATAATTAATTTTATATTTGTATTAGTTCCCTCTCATTGTCAATATCTATGGTATATACGCACATGCATAGTGCGGCTGATTGAAAATTAGAATCATTACTATTGAAATTTTTATGAAAATTTCTTGGACGTGTTAATTGTTATTTTTTTAAAAACGCACTGTCTTAATGCTTTTTGACACGTATCTTTTTCCTGGCAGTAATGACATCATCATCGTACGAGCTCTGCATCAAGTCACTTAAGCCAGAAAAAATCTTTTAAACGCCTTTTATTTTCCTTTCAGTAATTTTAAACTTTCAATTGTTAGGCAGTATTCTTAGGTAAATTCTCTTACTTAATATCTTACTGATCTTAAAATACTACAGTTCGTGCTAAAAAATCTATTTTCAATCAGCTGCAACAACTTTACAATCGCTATCTTTTGTTGTTTTGGTTTGTTGTCATTTTATCATTACTGTCCTTCTTGCGTTTTAGTAGCTTAAAACGGTATAATAATAACTTATTTAAACTTTAAAACTTCCCTACGAGAGGTTTACTTTTGCCCAATATTCCTTTCAAAGAGTATGTGCGTTGCAAATATTATAAAAAATGAGGTGTGGCCACCACGCTACTTTCTTATACGTATCAGCGTTTCAAATTATAAAATTTTCAGAATTTTTTTGTACAAAAATTATTCAAAATCCTGTTCTAAGTACTTCTATTCTCTTAATAAATTTCTATAGAATGCATACCTAGCAAGATATTCGAAAAAAAGTGCTACTCGCTAAGAGTAAAAATAATACTTCCGGTCCGAATTTTAAAATTTCATGTATACAAAAAACATTGCAAATCCAGCTATAAATACTTTTGTACTCTTGACAAATATATATAAAATGCATAATTTACGACATATTTGCAAAAATCGTTATTCGATAAGAATAAAAGTGTTACCTCCGGTGCGAATTTTGAATTTTTTTTTTACAAAATGTATTGAAAATTAAGTTCTAAATACTTTTATACTCGTAACGTACCTGTTTGAAAAGCAAAACTTGCGAAATATTCGCAAAAAGCTGATTTTTTAAAAGAGTAAAAGACCTATTTCCGGTAGGAATTTTTAATTTTTTTTTTTAATAAAATTCTTCTCAAATTTTGAGTATATTTGGATTCTTTATAAATTTGTTTAAACTTAGTAATTAACGAAATATTGGCAAAATTCAATTTTTTCACCGAAGTGAACTATTACTTCCGGTCTACCAATTTTACTGAAAAACTAATTATATCTCAAGAGGGAGATTATACACGTAAATACAAAATTTGGAATTGATATCTACAGCGGTTTGACCGCTATCGTGGTCACACACAGCCACACAGACACAGAGACATTTTTTAAAAACCACTTTTTCGGTATCAGGGGACTTCAAAACTTTCGTCATCACAATACGTCCTTATACTACATATAAGAAAGTAAAAACAGGTTTGACCACCATAGTAGTTTTTCTTTTACATAAATACACTTTAATCAAGTACTGTTGTAAATAAAAATGTACACTGGTATGCCGAATCAATGGATATTCTTTTAAGTAAGAAAACTTCCTGAACATACAAATGTGTGTAGATAATTCTGATCACTTAGACTTGTTGGTTCGGTGATTATGGTGATTAAGGTATAGCAATTAACAGGAACGAAATGGTTAGATCAGGATCAGTGATTTTAAAATATAATGTATGTATGAAAATTATTTATTATTATATACTTTCCAAATATAAATTTTATTAATTTAAGATAATGTAAAATGAGTATTTTTCAAAAAAAAAAAAGAATCTTTTTTAAACGACTCTCTAAATGTTTCGCTACTGGGACTCAGTAAAATGTGATTTGCATTCATAATCACAAGTTATAATATAGCCTATATATATATATATTTTTCTATTAAGCATTAAAGTATTTTTTAACATTAACTCAATATACTACCGTTCGTATCAAATGAAGAAATCATTGTAACACTTGAGAATTATAACTTTTATGTAAAATGCAATTTCTAACCATTTTTGAAAATATAATTTGAAAATGAAATAAGTATGGACCGAATTTAAACTAACAGGGCCCGTTATATGCATTTCATATAATTGGTAAAATTCAATTATACATGATTGACATTTATAATTACTTACAAATAAAATAATTAATTATTAATTATACTTTATCTGTACAAAGTCTGGCATTTTCTTTGAATCAACTCAATATCTTGTCTAATTGGTATACATCAAGCCTAAACGAAAGAGATCACACATTACAAATACACCACCGCAAAAAAAAATAAACACGAAAGATTCTCTCTCTCTCTCTCTCTCTCTCTCTCTCTCACTCTCTCTCTCTCACTCTCTCTCTCTTATCTCTCGCTCTCTCTCTTCTCTCTCTCTCTCTCTTATCTCTCTCTCTCCTCTCTCTCTCTCTCTTCTCTCTCTCTCTCTCTCTCTCTCTCTCTCTCTCTCTCTCTTCTCTCTCTCTCTCTCTCTCTTCTCTCTCTCTCTCTCTCTCTCTCTCTCTCTTCTCTCTCTTCTCTCTCTCTCTCCAGAAATGATCGCCTTAGCATTTCAGAGAGAATCAGTTAAATCAAATATTGAAATACTGAAGAACAACTCCTCACATCTTCTTATGAGGATGCTTTAGATTTGTGGGTTTTATAGCATTGGTTTGTAAATGGTTTGGGGAAAAATTGCATTTTACAAAATTGAATTACTAAGCGAGCTGAATAAAGGCAGTGCCTAGTTTAGAAACAAATTAACTTTGAGAGTTACTGATGAATCGGTGTAAAATGTTTATAGTTTATCTGACGAAACATCTTTAGGCTATATACGCATATGAACCGACAAAGCTGTTGGCATTGGGCATCTCCTTGGATGCAAGATGTGTTTATTACAATTTCCTCGAAAGACGAGAACAAACATCGCGGGAGTTAAATTTGCCAAGTGCGGAAGCGAGATCGTATTGTTTCCAGCAAAGAATTCGAATGTAAGATATTGGTCATGTGGTGCGTCATGCGTCCAGTTTTACAAAGGCTACAGATATGACCGACGTCAATATTATGAACTGTTCGCCTACGACCTTGGAACATGACAAAGTTTCAGAATCTGCCTGAGCTTCGCACGTGATGTGAACAACACTGAGAATTATAAGTTGCACAACTACCGACGTACAAAAGATTATGTCTTTTGCCACGCTGACCTATGAAAGTCGGTCATCACTATGGATGTGCAAGTTAGAGTGCTTTTATAATCAGAGTGGTGACAGGGATGAGATTAATTCTGATAGATACGCGCAATTTGTACCCACAAAATGGCGTCTTAAGCAAAAATGTATTTTACAGTTACATTCTTATCTTTATTTATCACATTTTTTTACGCAAAGTATTATATCAATCCATATTTAATAACACTGAATTATTTGTTATTTTACCATTTGACACAGATACCGCAGGGCTATATAAACTTACTTTTTTAGTAGTAGGAATGATGTGTGAAGTGTGTTCTAATGATTTACTATAGTTTAACACATAAAATACTTGTATTTTCAGATTTATAGACAACACAACATTGTGTTTACAACAAACTGTAGCTGTTTTTTCTGAAAGAGTTTATTTATGCCTGTCTAGTAAGTAATTTAATTTTTTCTTTAGATTCTTCAAAAAAACATGAAATTATAATTATCAAAGAATTTTACTGAACTTGTATATGCAAAACCTTTATTAAAATAACTTTCTATGATGAAGGAAAAACAGACACTGTTTGTTGTAAACACAAAGATATATTGCCTATAAATCTAAAAATAAAAGTATTTTATGTTATTTTTTCAAATATCATACCTAACACCAAAAAAGGTCAATCTATGTAGGTACACAACTTTTATAAAAATTACTTACTGAAATAATCTCTTATTTATATAATTTACACGCGATAAAAAGTATCCGGTTTGTCTGCATTGTGAACCTTGACCTAGGATAATAGAGACGTCAACAGAAAATATCCGCATTACTTGCCGTTTGTAAATAACGCTAACAATAATTTGGGAAATCAGTAATGAAAAGCAATTTCTATCTAGTTTATCTGCCACCTAAGGACTCGACAAGATATCATACATTTACCATCAAATCCAAAAATGGTTTGGGTACATAAAACATGTAGAAGACTGGGGCTGGGAATTGGGAAGCAATGGTCTGTAATTCGGCTCACATTAGACTTACAAAAAAAATATTTATACAAAATTTGTCAGAAATTACATCCTCTTCAAGATTGATTATAAATAGTTTTGTAGTACGATCAATTATTAAAGAGTTAATGGGCAAAAAGAGATTTTAATCCAAGATGGCGGCTCGAGCTTGAAAACTTAAATTTTTCATTCGGACCCTGACCCAACCAACATATGTAAAAATCGTTTCTACCCCGCCTTTTGCAGAGCAAAACTCCCTACTGACTGGATTACTTCTGATAACTGAAATATAGTACATTATCACGATTTTCGCTTTTACGAAAAGCAACACAACGCGTAGCTCTTTCGCCAATTAGTACCTTGTACCCCTAATTATCTGCCTGTACAATCAATCTTACTTGCTCAGAGGCATGTAAGGTTTCCGTTGAGACATGATATAGAGACAATTCCGATTATATTTATCGGACATTCGGATTTATACGCGACAAAAATATTGGTTTAATAATTTGACAAAATATTATAATAAATAATAAAGAGTATTATATGTTTGCCGATATAGAATAAAAGTAAAAATTAAAATGACGATTCTCTAATGGCGTGATTTTATCACGTGGTACATGCGCGAAAAGAACGTATTTTGGTATTCTTATCGGCATGCTTATTTTTATTAATTTATTAATATATAATTTTCTTTATGTTGCAATTCAAACAATACATTTTCCTTTTTAAAAAAATAGTCTTCTTTCTATTCTCTTAAAGCTAATCAGCTGCTCATTCTAAAATTTAATTTTAAAAAATGCAGATATTTCTTCTCATTCATATTATATTTCCACGGTGTAGTGTTAACAATTAATAATACTTTGCAATACTACTACTGCAATACTTTGCTTCAAAAAAATCCTAAAAAATACTGAATTAATACAAACTTTCCATCTTAATACACAGCTACATGATACTTATGGTACAAGACTGGTGGATACTGAAGAGGAAGATTTGACACTAAAAATAAATACTAATACGAAAAACTGTAAATGAAACTTGTAAAAAGAATATATAATTTTATATTTCGTCACAAACTTACGTTTATTACAAAATAAAAATAGCGCAAAAAATACCAAACAACGATCAATTTTCCTGTGCACATAATCATCCTTATAATCAATTATAAATATTTCTCATAACAGCAACAGTTAAAAGGAACGAATCATTTAACTAATAGATGTCGCTTTACTCGATTTGATCCTAACATTAAAATCGTCTTTTAATCAGTCTTATGTCAAAACAACAGTACAAAAAATGAAGTCTGAATACTGAGTACATTCAGAGGGATCCATCCGATAAGTTAGCACTTAACATTCGGGTCCATTTGAGCGTACCCATTAATGAAACTTAAACTTTTACGCCAGCGACATCTACCAATTCATACTTGTAACTAGAGTTAAAAAAAAACAGTATTTTAAAAAGGATTCAGAACCTTGAATACTATGTCAAAAAAAGGCGCAAAAGATTTAATAATATTAAATTCGTGGATTATTGCGTGCTTAGTAATATACAAAGTGTCCGAAAATATTTTTAATAGATTGTATGAAAGTTTATTATAAAGAATACAATTTTAGGAGTTTCATAAAATTCATATCAGACACCTAACTGAACAAAACGCATATACCTTTTTGAAAAGTAAAGTCTAATACTGACCATTTGAAACATTCTGTATAATTTTCATTAGAAACATTTTTATAGCTGCAAGAGCATCAGCAATGAAGGATTGTAAATTTGCTTGACATTCAAACTATGTACAAGGTTAGGTAAATTCGACACGTTTCATAAGAAAACTTTTTTATTTGGAGAATGACTAAAAACACTTACTTTTTTACATTTTCTTGGCGCCATGCACATGCTACTCAAGGCTTAACACATCAAAATTATTTTCTTATACATCACAACTTTTTCCATGAAATGAAAACTATCAAAATTTCCCATATGATAAGAACTATCGAGGACTCAATGTATACCATATTTTACTTTACAACCGAAGTTATATTCTAAATTTTAATTAAACTTATTGGATAATTTTTTTAATATTAATGATTTGCCAATTAGCATTGGCATATTAGTAAATTTTACATCGTAGAATTTGTGTCGCTTTCTTGTAATTAAACATATTTGTGAAATAAGATTGAATTGTTGCAATTTTGATATTAAGTTCGAATTTAAGCTGTAGTATAAACTCCAAAAAGTAATATCTGGTAAAATAGGAATGTCTATCGATTTTATCATAGAAATAATAAAATAAACCCGAAATATAGGATAAAAATTAATTGCAATTATATAATATATATACATATTGTCGTATTTAAAAGTTAATATGCATCTTCAAATACACACACATAAACATGTACCTATGTATGTATGTATACAACAGTTCAAGAATGTGGCCCCCACACCACCGGTCTTATGGTGGTGTGGGTAAACCGAGAGCGCGAACACCATACGCACATGGCATTCGTTCCGTATCTTTAGAGCGTGAACTTATGTACTATGGTGGACTCCCCAAGGTGGACACCTAATGTACCCTGTGTAACAAGTACTTAGTACATTACATTGGTATAAGTCAAAGTGACACAACTGACTGAAACGCCACTAATTGAAACCATATTTACAATACATAAAAATAAAAAAAATACTATAGCAACTAAAAGGTGTCCACTTTAAAAAGTCCACCGTTGTACATTGTGTCTGAGCAAACTCGCAAATATTAAAATAAAATGCCCTTAGCTGTCGAGGAAAAAATACAGATTGTGTTATGGTATGCGAAGGATAATTCGTACAAAGACGTGCAAAATTTATTTGTATAGTTCATTATAATATTTTGTTTCGTTTTAAATGTGAGAATTTTATTTTAGTTACAATTTTTATAGTTTTGTTTCAGTTCAATGTTAATACTTTATACATCAATTACCAAAATAGCGGAGCAATTCCTTAAAGCAAACGTCTGCATACTAGCTTTCAACGTTTTGCACTGAAGACTCGGTCTCGGTACCCGGTGTCCCCCCGATATGAACTCATCTGTATTCCCCTATTATCGTACCCCTCCATTTCATGTTTGCATGCGCATGTGTACGTGTCTGTCTTTCCCTATATCTACTTTTATTTCAGTCAAACGGTATATATACACCGTGTCCAGAAATTCGCGGATAAACTTCACGTAGAACAGAAGTCAACAATCCTTATACAAAAAACTTGTATGGTCTTTCAATAAACCACACGAGGCCATCAAAATTGAAAATATACGGCTGGAAATAATTCAACATTATGAAATCTTTTACGAATAACCATTGCTGTTTACAGTAAAATAGATTTATGTAGGACAACGTTGATGTTACTAATCGAGTAATGCCAATACTTCGGATTTTCAACATTTCGTCAATTGCACTTTTTACCTTAAAGTACATATGGCAACCTTGGACAAGAAAAATATTCGATTGCAATATAAAGCTCGTTGTCAAATGTTGATGTTTGTAAAATTCAAGTTTAATTTTTTCGCTTTATGTACCTAGTTATCATTATTGTGCGATTTTATTATGTATACTTTTAATGAATATGCTGATATGTATATGGTATTCGGATTTTGCAACGGCAATGCGAATATGGCAAAACAGGAATACGAAATACGTTATCCATATCGGCGGCACCCATCTACCAACACATTCCGAAGATTAGATCAGCGCCTTCGTGAATATGGTACATTTAGATCTATTATTGGAACGCCGTACGGTTCAGTTAAAAGAACAAATTTTGGATACTATTCACGAAGATGCTACTTAGCAGCACTAGACAAATAGCTCGAGAAATGAATGTCCCAAGTAAGTCAACAGTTCATTCAGTGCTAACACAAAACCTTTTGCGGCCGTTTCATGTAACAAAAGTGCAACCATTGTATAGAAATGACAATGTGAATAGAATAATGTTCTGTAATACAATTTTAAACATAATTCACCTAGAATTATGTTTAAACACTTTTTCAAAATAATCCGTATGGCTTAACGACAGACCCTACAACTTTTTTGTATTAGAATTATTTACTCAGAATTAATTTTAGAATTTTTCTACCTGAAGATTATCCGCGAATTTCTGGACACGGTGTATATACAGGGCCATTCTAAATATACGTGACAAATTTTATGGGCTGATACCTAGGGTTATTTTGATCATAATAGTTCATATGAATGTATGTCTTAAACGGCATAGTTTTAAAGTTATAGGATGTTTAATAGTAAATTTAAAATTTTGTTATATAACTCACAACATTTAATGTCAAACCGCGGAAACATTCGTTCCAGCTCAGGCATGGGGAAGAATTTCACATAATATTATTCAAAATCTCACTGAATTGCATTACGATTTGACTACGCACGAAACAATCAACTTTCGTCATAAATGAAAAATAATGACGTCTGTATTGTCAAACTCTTAACAACGAAAATAATTACGTTATACACTATTAAATTTATAATTTCATTCATGTAGAATATATTATATGTATATAATAATAATTACAGGATTATTTAAATGGTTAATATTAATTAAAAACAAATAATGTTGGCGTTATATCACCAAAACGTAAATTTCATTCGCCTATCACATGCTCACACAGACGTACTCAAACAATTACGTCACTGATTTTGATGACGAAAGAAGATTGTTAAGTGCGTTTTAGTATAATCTTCATTGTTTCTAATATAATAACAATAATTGCTTTATCAATTCGTTGCTTGTTAAGTTACGCCTGACACTGTACATATCTATGTATAGCTTGTCAAAATATATTAATTAAATAAAACACATATGTCCTAAAGTTCAATAAATGCGTAAAAGAAGTGTTTTTTACACCGAATATTGAAAAGAAAAATATGTATTCTTTACAATAAATAATAGAGATTCACAATTCTATTAAACATATTCATGGACACCTGTATAGGTTTTCTAATAACTAATATATCAATAACTCACAGACGGGCTTTTTCTTTTATGTTTCTTCTTCGATTTCTTCTTCTTATACTCTTCAGCGCTGTCCTCCGAGATCTGCGAAGGACTTCTAGATCGATGCTTGTACTTTTTCCTTTCACTTTCAGAATCACTGTTACTGGAGGATTTATACTTTTTGCTTTTCTTCGACTTTTTGGATTTTCTAGATCGCGAATGGTGATGGCTGCATGACTCTTCCATTTCATGTTGGAAATCCTGTGAAAAGACAAAGTAAAGAGAACCATGGTAGCAATAAGATATTTGCAGAAAGAGAGAGTGACTAGTTAGACTTGAAAAGAAAATGTTATTAGATGGAAAACGAAAGAAAAACGATGCTGACGAAACAAAAGAATTCGGTCATAACAGTAAATTAGAATAAAAAAAAATGAGGTGTGGCCACCACACGACTTTCTTATACGTGTGAGCGTTTCAAACTATACAATTTTAAGAATTTCTTTACACAAAAATTATTCAAAATCCTATTCTAAGTACTTCTATCCTCTTAATAAATCGCTATAGAATACATACTTTGCAAGATATTCGAAAGAAAGTGCTACTCCCTAAGAGTAAAAGTGTTACTTCCGGTCCGTATTTTAAAATTTCATATATACAGAAAATATTGCAAATCTAAAATTAAATACTTTGTACTCTTGATAAATATATATAGAATGCATAACTTACGACATATTTGCAAAAAATCGCTATTCGATAAGAGTAAAAGTGGTACTTCCGGTCTGAATTTTGAAATTTTTTTTATACAAAAGGTATTGAAAATTATATTTTAAATATTTTTATACTCGTAACGTACTTGTCTAAAAAGCATGATATGCGAAAAATTCGCAAAAAACTGATTTTCGATAGGAGTAAAAGACCTACTTCCGGTAGGAATTTCGATAAACTTTTTAAATAAAATTGTTCTCAATTTTAATTCTAAGTACATATGAATTCTTTATAAATTTGTTTAAACTTACTAGTTGACGAAATATTGGCAAAATTCGATATTTTCACTGAAGTAAACTGCTACTTCCGGTCTACCGATTTTACTGCAAAACTAATCAGATCTCAAGAGGGATATTATACACGTAAATACAAAATTTGGAATTGATATTTACAGCGGTTTGACCGCGATCGTGGTCACACACAGACAGACAGACACACACACAGACATTTTTTAAAAACCACTTTTTCGGTATCGGAGGACTTCAAAACGTGGACATATGCAAAAATCTCGAGGACGAAAATTTTCATCATCACAATACATACCTACTTCCTTATACTACGTATAAGAAAGTAAAATGCATAGATAAATGAAGATTAATAGAGTAGACAAAATTGGCCTCTTTTAAAGTATCGATGTTTCCGATTAGAGAGTGTAGAAGCAGTTTACATGACATTAAATATACTGACGAAAGAAAAATAGCTTCAATTAAAATTATGATTCTCTGTTTTGCACCGATTGAATTTAATTTAATTATAAAAATTTACCAACATGCGAGATTCGAACCCACGACCTTCAGATTGCTAGTCAAATATCCCTGCCTCCGGGCCACGAGGGTGATGCAAGTTAGATAAATGAAAATTATATAAATTTTCCGATTCTTTATTTTCATAATTATAATGAAAGCATGGTTCCTTTCGTAATACTTTTGGTCAGTCCCAATTTTTGCATTTATGGTGTTCTTTCATGGGATATCCAAATAAAGTAACAAATATAAACTACTGACTGGCAGAAATCATACTAAAGATTTACCTTTTTCTAAAATGTATTCCATTTTTTTATATAAAAGTGATAAATGTACAAATGTGTTATATACGAGGGAAAATCGTAATGTTTCTTGAGCGAAACAGAAGATGGCGCTCTGCGCGCTTGCCGGTCGTGTGTTTCGAGTGTCCCATCTAATGTATAACTACTGTCACATTTTTAGACAGATCATGTATATATATAGTAAAGCCGGTATAGCCAAGCAAAGTAAACAGTGTGTAACGGTACCACTAAATAAAAAGATTTTATGATTTTATATATGTGTTACAAACCGACGATAAATTTCTTTAAACTATTTATTCTAAATGTATATCAATCCATGTATGAGTTAAGCAGTATTTAGATAAGAAAATGTTTGTATCATATTAAAGACTTGTGACGCTGACTTTGTGTATATGTCGCCGGTAGTACGTGAGAATATGCGTGTGAACTATAACTACTATAAAGATGAAAAGGAGAAGAGGGACTGCATGTGCGTCCCCGAGAGCGAAGCCCGATGGATGAAGAAAGTCGACAGGGAACCTTCCAACATAGCGGTTGGCAGCATATTAGACTGTTCTGTCCCGCATAAATAAATAATATAAGGTTCCCTATTTAGAAATAAGTAAGTCGATCGACAGTGTATTAAACGACAGTCGTTTTGAACCTCATAAATAATATAAAAGCTTCTTTATTTATATAAAGAAGCTGACCGACTAGTAAATGTTAAATGTGTAAAATTTGATATATGTCCATATAAGAAGTTGAATAAGTGCAAGGTCATCCATACAAAAAGGGAGAGGTGAGTGATAAGGGGCCTACAGTATTTAAAGAGGCTTCTGGTATCTCTACCGTCGGAGGAGGTCTCTTACGAAGCATACCGACAACGAGATCTTCTGTTTCAGCGAAGAAAGAAGAAAAGAAGACGAAAATATATAAAAAGTATTTAAAAGTTATTAATGTGTGCGTGCTAAATAAACTAAATTATAAATACAAGTAAATATTTGTCTTAATTTAGAGACTTAATCAAATAATATAATAATCTAACATTAACAAGAAAATGGGTGTGCTTAAAACCACACAGCAGAAGTGTAAACTTCATCAAGGCGAGGTTAATAATACGAAATACAACTTTTTTTTTCGTTCTATATTACATTTAAATAATCGTCCACGAAGTTACCAATTCGCGAACGCAACACAGTTCGCGAAATACAATTTCGCGGCCGTTGCTATGGCAGCGGCCGTTAAAGTAAATACACATTTTGACACGTTTAATCACACATTCTACGACTTATTTCGACAACTATCAAGTATTT
Source organism: Amphimallon solstitiale (assembly GCA_963170755.1). Lineage (NCBI taxonomy): Eukaryota > Metazoa > Arthropoda > Insecta > Coleoptera > Scarabaeidae > Amphimallon > Amphimallon solstitiale. Next base: position 115,399,212 of record OY720677.1, read on the forward strand.
GTAGTTTATTATATTCGTCTCATTTCCACGGTAACGCATGTAAAGCAAGTAAACCACTTTAATTTAGCACCTTTAGAACTAAATTAAATTAAATTGTGTCTCAATTTAAATTAAGTCGATTGATTATTATATGCGTTGTATGTATAAATCTGAGCATAATTTGTTTTCTAATCTATGCTATGTTGTTTAGGTACTGAAGGGCACCGGAAAACAAATGATGCATAATGTATTATTTTGTTGAGACAATAATATATGAATAATCACAACTAATCCGTCAACATTACATGACTTCTGAAATTATTTTAAAAATGTGTTTATGTTAACTGAATTATTTTGTATGTATGTTCTTTGTGTTCATATTGATATATGCAAAATGTTGGCTTCTAATACAGATGTTATTTAAATTAGAATACCTTTGTTTTCTTTCATTGTACCAATTAATGTCCTAAGATTAATTTTTAATCTCTATACCTGAATCGTCCTGGGATAAAGACATGAGCTAGCCAGGTTAAACGATTTAGATTTCATTTTATTTAAAAACATTCAAATATAACGGGCAATAATTTGATGGTTTCGGTACCTACTACATATAGTGAAAAATTCAATCATGAGAAATCACATATTTATAATTACTAGCAATCTAATACCTTATAAACTTTACTTCTTTCACTATCGGAGGCGAATGCTAAATACTCATCTTCGTTCTCTAATTTCGATTTCACTTCATCCCAAGGTAAATCAAAATTAATATTCATTTCCCTCAGCAACTTTTTGAAGTCGTTCTCTAATTTCTTCATTCGTTTATTTTCTTCTTTTATCCTTTCCTTTTCCTTAACTTCAGCCTGAAAACTTAAATAATTTAAAGAAAATTAACGCAAATTTGAAAAGACGCACTTTCTCCAGCAGTGAATTGTAGGTGAGTTTTACATTTCCGGCATCCAACGTGGCACTTTTTTTATCCTCGCACACGACCGTGGCGAATTGCTCGAACGTAGTATCGACTTTAACTTCGAAACTTTTATCTTTGAGTATTTCTTTGATGATTCGTTTTTCATCGTGAAAACGAGCTTTCAAATCCTCTACGTAAAATTTGAATAAATCTAAGGGTGTAGAACCAGACTGACCTATAAAAGATTACATAATTGAGTTTTATCTTCGGGGATATTTTGGAAATATACCAACCCAGCATTGCGGAAAATCTAATATCCGCTGAGATTATTGGATATAATTCGACCCAAAGTGACATAGAGGTTAATTTTCCCTCTTCGTGTAACGTATCTAGTAAGGCTAAGAACTGATCCCTGTTTTTCCGACACTGCCGCTTCTGTCTCTTCTTTTCACGTTCTCTTTCTTCCAGTTCTTCCTTTTCTAATTCCCGAATATGTTCCTCGAAAACTATGAGAGCATCCTCTTTGTCCATAGCTGCAAAATAATAATTATGCTACAGATAAGTATAGTAGAACGCACGAACCAATCCACTTTCAAATAATAAAATAAAGTAATTGCCTTATATATAACTAAATTTATAATTTAATTAATCTGGAATATGTATATAATAATTATTACATGATGAATTTAATGATTAATATTAAATAAAAATAATCATGTTGGCGTACATGAAACTTCGTTTATACTTCGCTGCTAGTGAATCATATGACAGGAAATTTACAGCGTTCCGAGGTTGTTTTCGGACATTTCCCCAGGAAAAAACCTGTACGTGATGTTACCACGGCAATAAAAGCACCAATAGCTGATACGATCTGTATAAAAACAGTAAGTTACTTACGCAGATCAATGAATCTACATAAATAGAAATTAAATTCTGTTCGTTGGTAAGGGCATACTTCTTAAGAACGACAGGACCAGTTTGGCTATTCAAAATGTTCGCAATAGTCTGAATAAGATTTTTTGGGAAAGATAAATTGGAAAAGTTACCCGAAAAATTGGAAAGTTCAGAAAAAGTGGAAGTGCTTTTTTCTATAGGATTTTTGTATGAACTCAAGACCATAATTCACGATTCGAACGGTAGATTTGCGTAATTTTTTGTTTGTTTGGTTCGTTATTGTTCTGGGAGGGAAAAAAATTCGGGACAATTACAAAGAAAAATCGGAAAATTCGTAAAAACTACAAAAATCATAATCTTTCTATTTTTCTATTCAGTTTCAGTCATAACTTTTCTTCATTATGCTCTCGGAAGTTAAATAACTCAATTGAATGTTTTCAATTAAAAAAAAATCTGGAATATCTTCTGTCTGTCTTAGAAAAACGCACCACGCTATAACTGGTTGCGCGCTTTTGACGCATCAATAATGTATGATTAATTCAATCTTAGAAATATTAATTCATGTCCCTCTACGTAGATTAGCAATTACTAAATTATCTGAGAATTTCAATTTAATTACAATATCATTCTTTTAGACTCCGAGTGTACGCTATTTAATAGTTTCAAAACGCAAAATATCTTCTAAGTTTAAATACAAATATTCCCATAGCCAGGCTTGTTCATTTTTCTTAGTAAATAAATTCATTATATCACATTTTCCACTACGTAGTTATTGCTTTAAAATAACTCAGTTTGCTGTATTCTTTATTTGCTTTACGGCGAGACAATTTTTTTGCATGTACTCGAGGTACCGTGAGAACGTGGCGTACGTGTATCTTCACATGGTTTGGGGGATCATAAAAATTCCTTCTAGAACGTTCGATGGAACCGGCAAGCGGATATGACGTACTATCATCACAGATCATAACAATAATAATCTTATGTTCTTTGCTATGCTATTGAGCAATACGGTCAACACTTTATTAATATATTAAATAATAATTCTATTTCATTTATTTACATTGCTGTTTAGATCATAGCAATAATAACCATATGTTCTTTGTAGTGCTATTGAGCAATACTGTCAATGCTTTGTTCATGTATTAAATAATAATTATATTTCATTTATTTGTTTGGCTATTCAATTAATACTGTACATGTTCTGTCATTCAATTGTGTGAATTCTCACATTTATTCCATGTAATAAATATTGTTAATATGTTATTTCATATGTATTGTCACTTAATAATCCTCGTCCTTTGTGGTGGCCAATCAACGAAGTAAACTCTTCGTGTTCCTTTTTACTAAAGAAAATTAAACAAGTGTTTGTTACTGTTACTGAGTTAGTCACTGTTATATATATATATAGGAACACGTGGCGCCTACCGGGAAGGTTATCAAACCATCATTACACCTTAAGTAGTAGCTCCCACACAATTAACCCTTTAGCTACTGGAATGTATCCACAAATCTATCTGTCTAAACGCGAAAAAAAAAGAAAAAAAAAGTTGTTCAAATGCTGATAAATTAATTTCTTATCTCTATGTGATGAGTTATGTACATAAGAATGTTAAAATTAGAGGGGGTAAACGGGGAAATTACCCCCATTTTAATATAATTACACTTATATATTATATAAAAAATCCGTTTGCTAAGCAAATTAGTCCCTCTAAGATTGTTGCCCGGAACCCTTCTTAGTACATACATATTTATCTATTACAATACGAGCACCCTTTTTTATAGACAGGGGGTTGTAAAAAATTATAATTTTGAGTATATTCAAACTATACGTATATAGCGAATTATAGCTAATTCATTGAAAAATAACATATATATATATATAGGAAACGTATATTCTAGGTTTCAGCTCTACTGAAGAAGACTCACATGTCAGTCGAAACGTTTAGAGAAGAGACAACACAGTTCGGTACCCCAAAAACAAGTTTTATACATTAGCGCGATTAGAATCATTATTATTTCAGAACTCATATTTCTACTGATGCAAAACTAAAACTTGGTATTTCAAATAACACATGAAGTCCAAAAGCAATTAGGAATATGTTGAACTTTATTATACTTCAAAATGTACACCTACAAAATACTACAAATATATAGAACAAAAGACATGTTTGGCCAAAAACAAACATATAATAAAAAAATGAGGTGTGGCCACCACACGACTTTCTTATATGTATGAGCGTTTCAAACTATACAATCTTAAGAATTTTTTTATACAAAACTTATTCAAAATCCGATTCTAAGTACTTTTATTCTCTTAATAAATCGCTATAGAATGCATACTTTGCAAGATATTCGAAAAAAAGTGCTACTCGCTAAGAGTAAAAGTGCTACTTCCGGTCCGAATCTTGAAATTTCATGTATACAGAAAATATTGCAAATATAACTCTAAATACTTTTGTACTCTTAATAAATATATATAGAATGCATAATTTACGACATATTTGCCAAAAATCGCTATTCGGTAAGAATAAAACTGTTACTTCCGGTCCGAATTTTGAAATCTTTTTTATACAAAAGATATTGAAAACTATGTTTTAAATACTTTTATACACGTAACGTACCTGTCTAAAAAGCTTGACTTGCGAAATATTCGTAAAAAACCGATTTTCGATAAGAGTAAAAGACCTACTTCCGGTAGGAATTTCGAAAAACTTTTTAAATAAAATTGTTCTCAATTTTAATTCTAAGTACATATAAATTCTTTATAAATTTGTATAAACTTAGTATTTGACGAAATATTGGCATAATTCGATTTTTTCACTGAAGTAAACTGCTACTTCCGGTCTACCGATTTTACTGAAAAACTAATCAGATCTCAAGAGGGAGATTATACACGCAAATACAAAATTTGGAATTGATATCTCCAGCGGTTTGACCGCTATCGTGGTCACACACAGACAGACAGACAGACAGACAGACACACACACACACACACAGACATTTTTTAAAAACCACTTTTTTGGTATCAGGGGACCTCAAAACGTGGACATCTGCAAAAATCTCGAGGTCGAAAATTTTCATCATCACAATACTTCCTTATACTACGTATAAGAAAGTAAAAATTCTTTTACATAACATCCATATCAGTAAACAGATTAAGCCTAAATAGACTAATATAACAAAATACCAAATTGAAAGGAAATTATGTAACTTTTTTTCATCAAATGTTTTCTGCATGGTGTGATAAATTTTGTAACATTCGCCTAAACAAAGGACACCAAGATGTAACATTCTTCACGTTTTCTTTCACCTCGGTGAGTATTTGAACATACATGGTAAATTCTTTGCCCCTTTTGTAACTCGCAATAGGTGGAACATTTTCATGCGAAGACTTTCCAGGAAATTCGCTGCAACTAACCGACTTATTCTTCCATACTTTGTCTCCCCAGTCTAGCCAGCAGTTAGAGTTCTATTTTTCTTCAAAATTTGTTGCACAACTTTTCTTATAAATATGTTCAAGCGTATTGAAGTTTTTCCTGTTTTTACAAGAAACACATTATAAGCATTTAGCATGGTAACATCAACCAGGTGAAAATAGTTCTTTACACCACTTGATTTTCAGACACATTCCACTGTAGCTAATTGCATGTCACATTTATCAATCATGCCCATGTTTTGAGTATAATCTAATACACAGTCTGGTTTCCTAATATGCTCGCCAGTTCTATGGTTCAATTTTCTGCTATTGTTCATTACTCGTTATGAATGTTGAAAGCATTAATACATCACGTTTGTCTTTCCGCATAAGAGCCATTACATTTCCGCACTTCCCGCGTCCCATCCGATGTAAAAATTTCGGAAAGTTTTCTATTTTTTTTTCTGTAACACAGAAACCGGTATTTTGCTGGTCCAAGTAAATTGTCAGTTTAGGGTTAGTATAGCAATTATCTGTATATAACAGATGCCCTTTTTGTTCATAGTTCAAAACTAGTTTTTTTTTGCACCGCACCTGAAACACCTAACGGATCATTTTGAAGAATGTTCATTTCAGAACCGGTGTACACTAACAAGTTCAGAACAATTCACATCTCACAATCACACAACACAATAATGTTAATTTCAAATCAATTTTTCTTAGATAGGATAAATTGCTTGAAGTGCAGTCTGCCTTTGAAGAATATCAGGGATTTATCGAACAGCAGCTTTTGAAAAGGATGAAAAAATGTTAAACACTTCTATTCCATTCTTCAAATATGGTTCGTATTTTCGACAATTTATCGACAAAATGAATATAACACAACAGTTGTGTGGACCTGTCTCTTGTCATGTACTTGCTAATAAAATTACTGGCAATAATGGGATCTATTGACCAATAATCCAAATTGCATGTTTTTCATATGTGGCATCAACAAAATTATTGCTAAAAGGCTATACATTTCATTGACATTAGTAATCACCCATGGTCTTCTTTTTCGAGCAAGATCGTTGTCGGCACTGTACTCATGGTATCTATTAGTTTCGTCTACAATTAGGCTCATCAAAATATTTTACTTTGCTATCTTCATTTTATATTTCAAGCGCTCCCGTGATGCAAGAATTTTCATCGTCAAAATTGTACACCGTACGACCGAAAATATCGCAATTTTGCCACTCATTGACCCTTTCACTACCATCACTCGGACTATCCAGGTCACAAAGTGAAAGAATTTTTTCTTCATCACTATATATGTCATCGTCACTCAATTTTATTCTTGCACGCTTAAAAAAATATTTTTTTTATTTGCTGCATAATTATATCGAACATGGATTTACCATCAACATCTCGTGGTATGTACTTACAACTCGTGGTACTCGCGGTTGAAAGCGTCGAAGAACAGAATTGAGTGACAATGACATATATAGTGATGAAGATGATTTCTTTCACTTAGTGGCCTGGATAGTGCAAGTGATGGTAGTGAAAGAGACAATGACTCAAATAGTGACAGTGATGAAGAAACTGTTCCAGGAGATTTACGTTGGCAAAATTGCGATATTTTCAATCCCACGATGTACCACTTTGATGATGAAAATTCTTGCATCTCGGAAGCGTTTGAAATAGAAAATGAAGATAATGAGTACGAGTAACTTGTAAAATATTTTGATGAGCATATGATGACGATAATTGTGGACGAAACTAATAGATACAACGAGTACAGTGCCGACAACGATCCTGCTCCAAAAAGAAAACCATGGGTGATTACAAATGTGAATGAAAGGTACGTATAGCCTTTTAGCAATAATTTTGTTGATTCCACATATAAAAAACATGCAATTTCGGAGTAATGAACAATAGCAGAAAATTGGACGATAGAACTAGCGAGCATATTAGGAAACCAGACTGTGTAATATATTATACTCACAACATGCGCATGAGTGATAAATGTGACATGCAATTATAGCTACAGTGGAATGTGTCCGAAAATCAATCAAGTGGAATAAAGAACCATTTTCTCCCATGGTTACTGTTACTAAAAGCTTATATGTGTTTCTTGTAAAAACAGTAAAAACTTCAATACGTTTGAACAAAAGTCATGAAACAAATTTTGGAGAAAATGAAACTCTGATTGCTGCTAGACCGGGGAGACAAAGTGTGAAAGTAATAAGTCGCTCAGTTGCAGCGAATTTCATGGAAAAACATTCGCATGCAAATGTTCCAAATACTGACCCAGGTAAAAGAAAACGGGAAGTATGTATGTTACAACTTGGGGTCCTGAATGTAAAGTAGAACATTGTTTAGGCAAATGTCACAAAATTTATCATACAAGAAAAAAATTTGATGAAAAAAAGTTACATTATTTCCTTTCAATTTGGTATTTTATTATATAAGTCTATTTAGAGTTTTAGTCTATTTACTGATATGTAAAAGAATTTTTTTATTACATATTTATTTTTGGCCAAGCCTGTCTTTTCTTGTATATATTGTGTTATTTGTAGGTATAAATTTTGAAGTATAATAAAGTTCAACATATTCCTAATTGCTTTTGGACTTCTTGTGTTATTTGAAATACTAAGTTTAATTTTGCATCAGTAGAAATATGATTTCTGAAATAATAATGATTATAATCGTGCTCATGCATAAACCTTGTTTTTGGGGTACCGAACTGTGTTGTCTATTCTCTAAACGTTTCGACTGACATGTGAGTCTTCTTCAGTAGAGCTGAAACCCAGAATATACGTTTCCTATATGTCTAATTATGTTATTTTTGAATGAATTATCTGTAATTTGCTATATACGTATAGTTTGAATGTTCAAATACTGACTGAGGTGAAAGAAAACGGAAGTACAACCTGGTGTCCTGAGCGTAAAGTAGGACTTTGTTTAGGCGAATGTTACAAAATTTCTAACACCAGAAAACAAATTTGATGAAAAAAGTTACTTATTTTCCTTTCAATTTGGTATTTTGTTAGTCTATTTAGGTAGAAATTTTAGTTTGTCTACTGCTAGGGATCTTATGTTTCCCCTTTAATTTTGACATTCTTATGTAGGTACAGCCGTAGTTAAAATATGAAATGCAACTAAACACACCAAAATTACTTCTAAACTGAAATTTCTAATGATAAAATAAATAAAAGTCAATAAGCCAGGCCTGGTCCCTGCATAATTCATCAAATCGCTTATTGACGACAGCCGTATCTCATGAAAGTTTCGTACAGTCGTCTGTTGACGACAGCCGTAGTTAAAGGGTTAAAGGACCCTTGATTAACAATACTAAATAGTCAACGTCAGCTACCTGAGAGGCGAAGGGACTGCTATGTAGAGCATAAGGCTCTATATAGGTGAAGGTACGTAAGTTTTGTTATCCTATTAGATACACGCATCCCCTAATATTTAAAGTGGCCCTGTAAACAATTTGGGAGAAAAGGATGTTTTCTGTCAGTAATAATTATAAAACGGCCCTGAGATAGCTAGCAGTTAATTGTCGGGCAAAACATATATTAACTGCTATTGTGTGCATTAACAACGCAACAAACTCTGTTATTAATAATCCGATTTCAGTAATTCAAAAACCACATAAGACAGGTATATAAATACTACAAACAAAATAGTATAATTTATATATTTTTTTCAAATGCAATTTTTGACAAGCGATAACCCCCCAAGAATGAGCATGTTTTAAGATAGAGAATTATTCATACTTGTCGAGAGATACCTCCTTTTTTAGTGTTGAATGCTACATCTGGGGTAACTAGAAGGTGCAAGCTTTGTATTCAGCAAGGTGGGAGGCATTTTGAGCATTATTTATAATAATTAAGATTTGTTACGATGTTTTTTTTTCGACGTTAATAAAATTTTCTATTGTTTTGTATTCCACGGCACACTTAAACTTTTTTTAAAAACTAAAATTATTTCTCAAGAATATTTTACAAAACCAAATTGAATCAGACCATTGTATTCAGAAAAAATATATGTACCAAACTGTAAAAAAAAATAAAGTGTTGCTATTTAAAAAAAATTGACAATCGCTTGTCAAAAATTAGATATTAAAAAAAATAAAAATCATACTATTTTGTAGTATTTATACACCTGTCTTATGTGGTTTTTGAATTACTGAAATCGGATTATTAATAACATAGTTATAGCGTTTTGCGTTTTTCTTAAGACAGACCGTAAATATAATCGTTGGTGCGTCTGTTAATGATCGTGTAACTTATGAACGACTTCACCAACTTGGGTCATATTTACACAATATATTTGTTTTGTCGACACGATGGTTCATAGCTACGCTAGGATACGATAGGTGGCGCTGTAACCAAGTTATTAACAAATTTTATTTCTTAATACTCATAGAATATACTGTTTTACTTTTAATCAAAATGTACTTAAATCACATTAAGAAAATTTGGTGAATTTAGATATGAACATAACCTCACAAATAGGAAATTTTTCTCGTCGATCACACTGCTCACATAGACGTACTGAATCTGTTACGTCATAGATTTCAATGACGAATGTGGGTTGTACAGAAACTAAAACATTGTCGATGTGACATACCTAAAAGATTGACGTCATTCTTAAATGTATCATTCCCTAGTAACATGACTTGCGCCTCGCTCCACGTAGTATCATAATTTATTTCGGTCATATTATCGAGCACTTCTCCTAGTTTCTTCATATTTCTCTTCTTCAATAATTTACCTTCTTCCTTTTCTCTTTTCGCCAGCGAAAAGACTACGTCTTCATAAATATCCCTGCGATCCGAATCACTGACGCACGTCCAAACTTCCTGATTGGAAAACATTTCATCACATTTATAGTATTTTGTGGTGGAAGATATCTTATCTGTAGTCAACAGAAATTGTTCTAAGTGTTCTTTCGATTTTTTCGCCTTCAAACGACTTTCCTCCTTTTCGTCTTTCTGTTTCTGCGTTTTGTACGCGTTAAAAACTTGTTTTCGTTCGTTGAGTCTTTTCAAAGAGGTATATCTGGGATCGCTCTGTATAAGTTTTATACATTGTTCCCAGGTGGCGTTTGAAGGGACGTTATTGTCCCTGAGTAATTCTTTAAAAGCCTCCATAGCTTCTTTTTTATCTTTGAATACTTTCGGTTCAGGTGTTGAGTTTCTAGTTTCCTTCGGTGGCGGTTCACTGTGAGTTGATATATTTGAATCTTCATCTGAAATGTAAATAAATATGTTATAATTACTGTAATTAAACAATCTAACATAAACACATTTTGCTACCATTCATCTCATTTATATGTCTTCATGAACCAGATGGTGGTAGGTATTTCCATTTAAGTACATGCATTATACAAGTATACGAGGGCTGTTCGAAATATATCTGGAGTCTAATAATATACTTTATCGCCAACCGTCAGTAAAGTGATGCGTTACCATAGCGTTTTACGGAGGTAAAGAAACACTTTATCGTACTGTACAATAAAGTACTTTACCTGCCGCTAATATCTGTCAGCGTAGCCATGACTGATGACTTTAAAATTAAATCGTTTGTCACTGTCATAAACTGTCATAAGTTATTATATCTTTATTTCTTAAATTAACAATTTTCACGGTTGGCGATAAAATTTTGTATGCACCACGTCAGTAAAGTACCTTTATCGAACTCGTCTTTTACTCGCCGCGCTCGCTTCACTCGCTTGGCTCGTAAATCAGACTCGTTCGATAAAGTATCACTTTACTGACTTGTTGCATAAATAACTATTTTTCTGTGACGGGAAAAAAGTTGACATTTTATCCTTCTTGACAGGTAATAAAATGTCACTTTTTGCCCGCTTAAATTGATAGATATTTGATTATTTTACAGGTTTCCATAGCAACGCAGGTGTAACGTCACTTGAAATGTCACATCGATTGATTTTCTGACTTTAATATACAGGGTGTAGATAAAGTCTGGAACAAAATTAATATTTCTGTTATCTTCGGTTAGATGGAAAACCCCTGAAACAGGTCGATTTTGTTTTTATCCCGTGCACTTTATAACATCGTGAATTTAATTCTGTCGTCATCTGGTTGCGCGCGGGCGTGACGTCATTAGTTTTTTCAAATGGTAACCCGCCACATTTATTACCCCTTGTCGTTAGGTATTCCATTGTGTGCATGCAACGGTATAAAAAGTTTGGTACCTTACATAACAATTTTTGGGAGAAAAATGCTTTCGAATTTCAAAAAATTAAAATTTTATTTCTAATGAAAAACTAATCAAAATTTTTTTAAAAAATCAGATAAATTATAATCCAAGATAAACCTCGGATTATAATTTATCTGATTTTTTAAAATAATTTTTGATTAGTTTTTCATTAGAAATAAAATTTTAATTTTTTGAAATTCGAAGGCATTTTTCTCCCAAAAATTGTTATGTAAGGTACCAAACTTTTTATACCGTTGCATGCACAATGGAATACCTAACGACAAGGGGTAATAAATGTGGCGGGTTACCATTTGAAAAAACTAATGACGTCACGCCCGCGCGCAACCAGATGACGACAGAATTAAATTCACGATGTTATAAAGTGCACGGGATAAAAACAAAATCGACCTGTTTCAGGGTTTTTCCATCAAACCGAAGATAACAGAAATATTAATTTTGTTCCAGACTTTATCTACACCCTGTATAGTATTTACGTGTTTTTTTCAATATTAAATCGGCGTTTTTCCCATCACAGAAAAAAATTGTGTATTATACACAGGAAAAAAATTAGATTTTAGCTCACGGTAATTTATCTCCCTCCGCTTCGCGTCGGGAGATAAACCTTACCTCGAGCTAAAATCTAATACTTTTTTCCCTTGTATAATAAATAACTATTTTAAATTCCGGTGCTATAAAGTTCACTTTACAACACCCGTTACTTTATCGCACGCTAATTTTATTTTTTTGAAGTTTGTAACAAAAAAAATGGAACCAAATCGTATTTAAAAGTCAAAATATAAGCCTTTAAAGTAAGAAACATGTGCAATAGAATTGTACAAAGAACAATAAGCACACATGCTAACATTTTATTTACTAATTAACAATATAAATTGTTAAGCAGAGTTGGATGATAAGTTTTCTGAAGCTACTATTGACATTTACTTCCCATGTTGAATAGTACAACTGTTATAAAAGTTTGTTTTTGATAAATATGTAAAGAGTTTTGTTGGCGAAAGATTGTGTAAATTGTCTTCTGCTATTTTGCGAATCTCAGGGGGCGTGCAATTATTTATTTCGGCCTTTTTGTTGATAATTTGAAATAATTTATTGCGTAAATCAGTCTGAATTTTAAACAAAATTTTACATATAACACCGCCTATATTCAAATATTTTAAATGTTCTACTTAAAAATCACAGTAACCAACTTCAAAAAAAAAACAAAATTTCTAAAATGTTCGATCAAAACATGTCTCTCATTTTAAGCTTTTTTGAACTTTTAATAACCAAAATAGTAAAAATAGTATAAAATACACGTTTCATAAAACATTTTGCGCACGCATTAAAGTTTAGAAAACAAGCCGCTAGGCGAGTTTTCTAAAGTACAAGTGCGCAAAAATCATGTCTTATGAAACTTGTATTTTAATATACTATTATCGCCAACTGTCAATAAAGCGATACATTATCATAGCGTTTTACGGAGATAAAGAAACACTTGATCGTACTGTAAAATAAAATACTTTACCTGCCGCTAATATCTGTCAACGTAGCCATGACCGATGACTTTAAACATAAATCGTTTGTCGATGTCATAAACTGTCATAAGTTATTATATCTTTATTATTTAAAATAACAATTATTACAGTTGGCGATAAAATTTTGTATGCACCATGTCAGTAAAGTGCCTGTATCGAACTCGCCTGTTACTCGCATCGCTCGCTTGGCTCATAAATCGGACTCGTTCGATAAAGGATAACTTTAATGAAATATAAGAATATGTGAAACAGTTGAGTGTTGGCTGGACGGGACCCTTCCTCAGTCATCTCGTACTTTTCATTGTTGCCAAATGTAATAAACAATAATAATAAATTGTTTTTCTGCATTATATTTCGGTAATGTTTTTAGTGTACCTAAGTCTAATATTATAATAAATTTATTTCTGCACATTATCGTGGAACACAACAATTATCATTACCATATAACCGGAGAGATATATACCTTAAACTTTCGACCTCTCATTAATTTTTTCTTCTATGGATACTATCTTTTCCCCAGCAATGATTATTCAAAGATCTTTTTAATCATCAATAAATTTATGTTAAATATGTAAGCAAACTTATTGTCTTAAAAAATTAATTTAATTTTTGTATTAAAATTGAAAAAGTTTTGAGAAAATGTTGGACGCCATGTGTGGGAGACCCGCGACCAGTACCATTTAGTTTGTTTTACTTTCCTAGTAACTTTCTCAAATTTTTGTGTTACGTTGGTGTTGGAAAGCGTTAATGCGCATGTGGATCAGAATATGTTCACTTACTGAGCGTAGAATTTTTCCGCTCACTGAAATGGCGACCGGTCCACAAATGTTCACTGAACAGTTGTACAACTATTGTGTCTGTTGAATGCGACCAATATCAGTTTCTGGTATTAGGCAATAAAAGAAATATTTTCTTGTTCAGCAAGGTCAGTGCCAGTAAACGCCAAATAAGATGGCGAGATGTGGGAATGCGCTGATGTCGTTTTTAAATACGCGTACGCCCACTTACTGAAGACTGTTCCGCCACTGCTGCAAAGCTTCAGCCAACATAGTAGCAGCAAATTATGTATCTGCAGTTAACTCCTGCGCACATTATATATAATTTAAATAAGAATCATCTGGTTCAGGATGACACACTGATATAATGCATAATAGCGAATGCATATGTAGAAGATGGACTTATTAATTAAGTTATTATTAATTATTGGCAATAAATACTGTAAGCCATATTCCACTACCACCAAGAAATTCAATATTTTATTTTGTCTTGATTTGGAATTTTAAAAAGTAGCAATGCGGAAATTTTCTCTGACGTCATATTCAAACAAATGAAACATATAGAATTTTAAATACGTAAATACTTCTTGTTAATGTTCTAAAAACAATGAAAATATAACACTTTTCTACATTGTTCATATACACTTTCATAAGAATTTTATGAATTCGATATTGCAGTTTGTTTGTATCCTGCAATAATATTTGACGTCACTGGAAAATGTATATGACGTTATGTTAATTGAGTTCATTTTCTGTTAAATTCTCATTCTAACAAAGTTCCTTGTTTTTAGTATATAAATATAAGAAACTCAAGTATACATACACGAAAAACTTCGTTTATGAATAAATGTATGAATGCACAACTACACCAAGCTGGCATTACGAACAACAACATATAGGCAGCTGTTTTGATCTTACATAGATCTCATCAGTGCACGAGCGTGCTGTTCACAATGCCTTACAAACTTAGATTACCTGCATATACAATCGATTTACACACCAAATATATGAAATACTGTAACTTACCTGGTTTGGGTGGTGGAACTGGTAATGATATTGCCGCCAATGTTGCTGCCATAGATGCTTCCAATGCACTCTTCCCACTTCCTGGACTGGCATCTAACAAAAAAAAAATGATTGGTTGATTCGTTTTGGTTCTAATTGTATCATGAAATATTACACCAAAGGTATAAGGACGCAATTTTCAAGAAGCAGTAACACATTAGCAATAATGGTGGTTTACGTCCGCCATTGCTTGGCCATTTCTCACTTATTGGAGACAGAGAAGAGTGGAGTTATAACCACCAGTAGGTAGGTACGTACATCTATAATTTGATGAATATATATCTTTTATCTTAACATTAAATTGGTTGATTCTAGGTTTCCGAAAAACCATTAGAAGGAATCTGTGAATAAAAACAATACATATGCCAAATTGAGTACCCAAATGAGGAAGATTGCCATTATAAATATATATCACTATACAGCATAGGGAATGTGCTATACAAACATGTAACTTATGAATCAAATCTATCTTCTAATACCTCGTTTGATTGCAATGGAGTGAATAACACTTTTTTCGAGTGGTTCTTTGGCATATATTACTATATTGTAAATAATATCAATAAATAACTTATAAAATAAATAATTATGACAAACTTCGAGTAGTAGGTAAGTAACTCCTTTTAGAAATGTGAATCTCCATACAACAATTGAGGAGCTTTGGAGCAAAACCAGATAAATCCACTTTTAAGTGAAATTGAGTTAGCCCCGGGAAAATATTCTATAGCGTCGTTTCTATGGTATGGGCCTACTTTGATCAAGCTAAAACGAATAAAATATAAATTGGTACTGAAATCACCGTTTTTGAGCAAAACCAGATAAATCCACTTTTTGTTCAAAACCATATAAATCCTTACTGCAGATTTCTTATTACCGACTTTGCTAACTTAGCAAGTTGGGATGTAGATGTCGCAGGCGGTACTGTCATTGTGTGTTTTCTCATGTGGCAGGTATATAAACATGTGTTTATTGTGTTCTGCTCTGTTTAATCAGTTGATTATATCGCTTAAAGAATGAACGACGAAGTAGGTGAAAGTACAGTCACTGTTAGTGAAGGGGGAGTCAGGGCAGCAGAATAAGAGAAAAGACAATCAAGAGGAGGCAAGTACTCAAATGTAGAAGGTAAATTTTATTCTTGACTATTAGTATTAATTTATTCCTTGTTTTCATAATATTATATTATTATAGGTATAACGACCCAGACCCAGATTTAAAGCATTTTGTACGATTATGCAAACATGATGGTAGCTACCAGTGCCAGAGAGTGAAGAAATCAGACATTAAAAATATCAGATCAAAACTTTACGAAGTGCCAGAGAAAATCATCCAAGATACCAAATTGTGCCATATGATTAGCGCAGTGGATACTAAGAGAAAAAGTCTCTTAAGGCAAGTCCTCGTAAAAGGCAGGTAGCAGCTTCTTATTTCTTAAAGATTAAAACATCAAAAGGTTTAAAAGCAGTAAAAGTATGTAGAGCGTTTTTTATGGCTGCTGTGGGGATTCGCAACCATAGGCTACAATCCATTTGCAAAATAGTGTACTCTGGAGAATGCCCTAAGGAAGCAAGGGGAGGTGACCATATCTCAAGCAAAAATGTAGATAAAAGAGAAAAGGTATGTGAGTTTATTAAGAAATTACGAGGCACCGAGAGCCACTATGGTAGAGCAAAGTCAAAGAGAATCTATCTCCCAGCAAATTTAAATATTCAAAAATTGAAATGTATCTATAACGAGCAAGCAGAAGATAGATATAAAGTTACTTATTCTATGTTCAGGAAGACATTTTGACTAAATTCAATATTGGCTTTTGCTCGCCTGCTTCTGATGTCTGTTCTCAATGTACTAGACTGGGTCACCAAATACGCTCAGAGCAAAATAAAGAAAAAAAGAATCAGCTGATGTTGGAGCGCAGAGTTCACAAACGAAGAGCTAAGGCGTTTTATGATCTTTGCAAAGAACAGCCACAAAATGGGTTGGTCTTATGTTTCGATCTTCAGCAGGTACAACCGTTGCCCCGGACTCCCATATCTGATGCGTTTTACTCATATCAAATAAGTCTATATTGTTTCTGCTGTGTGGGTATGGATTCAAAAAATCCCAACTTTTATATTTGGACAGAAGACCAGGCAGGACGAGGCTCTATAGAAATTGGGTCCGCCGTTTATCATCATCTAAATTCTCTCCAACTGGACGGCATAGAAACCATAAGATTGTTTTGTGATGGGTGTGGGGGGCAGAACAAAAACTCCCACATCATTCACATGTTAATGTATTGGCTGTTAAACTACTCTCCTCGAGCTGTGAAAGAAATTACCATAACATACCCTGTAAGAGGGCACAGTTTTATGCCTGCGGACCGTGTATTTGGCAGGATGGAAAAAATCTTTAGAAAAAACCCTACCGTTCTTTCCAAAGAAGAATACATAAAGTATTATTCAGAAGCTGGTGTAGTCAGAGTATTGGGCGATGATTGGAAAGTGCATGACATAAAGACTTTGCAAAATTACTTCAATAAAATAATCGGAATATCCGATTTAAAAAGGATTCGACTAACAAAAACAGTAAACCAAAGAAATGATGAAAATAAAGTTTCACTATCGTGCTTTCAACATTACCGATTTGAAGCCGAGTGCGAAGTACCCGACACAGTGTTCAAACGAGGGAAAAATGTAAAAGAGTTACAACTTCCTGAAGTCGACCTTAAAAATGCTATTCCACAAAAGAAGAAACGAAGTATCAAACAACTGATGAACAAACAATTTGGAAATACATGGGAAACAGATGAAAAGTTAGTATGGTACAGAAATCTGCTAAATGAAGATATTAATGTTTTCGAAGAAACTCACGAAGATCAAGATCAAGAATGCAACTGCTTGGACGAAGAGGTATCATTACACATTTAGCTCATACGTTATAATAATTATTAACCTTATAGTCTTTGGAATATATTTTAGTTTTTGCTTTAAAGTTGATTTATTTTAGATTTTAGCCAAATTACACAAAATAGATAATAATAATAATTCAAGTTGTTTTCGAGCAAAATTGGATAAAACCACTTTATCTTTGACCAAAAGCATATAAATCTACTTGTTCCGACCAAAACCAAATAAATCCATTTTAATTTCTTGGATTTCTCGAAAGTTGATGTTTATTTCTGTATCATTTTATCTGTATGATTTTTTCACTCTAATAGTTAAACTATGACACAATTTGATCGTGTTAAATGTCAATGCCTTTGGCGCCACAGCTAAAAGTCGTTTTCCCGAAAATAAGTTGAGATGGATTTATCTGGTTCTGCTCCAAAGCTCCTCAATTATAAACATATAAATTTACGTTGGGTGATGTAGCTTATACTATCTGCAAAGCTAATTTATATATGCACATTACTAATTATTATATTTGTCATTTATGTACTCTGTAAATATTGAGAACATGTTTTTATTAAATATTTGACATGATTCTGATAAAGTACAACTAATTTTTACTTCGATTATGTATTCAAAGTTAACAATAAGTTTGTGTTCTGATCATGTTAGAAAAATTAAATAAATTACGTATTTAATAATGTTACGTAACTAGAAAATGTAAGGCAATTCTTTTCAAAAAAAAATTACAATCTGTTTTTCTGAAGCATTATTATAAAGAGGTAAGTTTAATTTAAAAACAGTTAAAAAAATAATATGCAAATTTATATAATTTAATAAATTTTATTACCATATGAACACTTAACTTAGCACGCAACCCGTCAAATGTACAATATTTTCACCATCCCTCACTTCAATTTATTTGTCACCAAATTGTCATTATCCTTTCACTATATATCATACTTACTCCAACTTACTCTAAGCTCTTGCCGAATGGCAATTGCAATTCCTTAATAGATTGTAATACCCTGCCACCTAGTTGTTTTACTTTATCAATTTCATGTCATGTATTGCCCAAGAAGTTGATCAATCGAAAGTTTAATTGTGAATTTGAAACACGTTTCTATATTTCGCTTCAACTTCATCAACTTGCTAGTAGTTTCGAGAAACATTTGTGTTAAACTATTCTGACAACAGTGTAAAATGTCGCAACAATTTCACGTTACGAGTCCTTGCCTTGCTGTTATAATTCAAAGTTAACATAAACTAAATTAGTGTTCGCGTATTATTTTGTGTACATTTTCTTTACTTTAATTTTACAAATGGAATCTTTGAAATCCTTTTACCCTTTTTTTAGTTATTTTGCCATCACTACTTTGTAGTGTTGGTACTATTAATTCACCAGAAAAACTTGGTCAAGAAAATTATAAATGTAGACCAAGAATAATTTACCAGTGAAACTGATGACAATTTCTTGAGCAATAAGTCGCAGACATTGATAAGTGCAAAACAGCCTATAATCAAGCTTCTTATCAATTCAATCAAGAAATGTAGGCCTTACTGACAATTTGTAAATATATATTAGCAATTATTCTCCTTATACCAAGCAAACCCAATTGAAAATCAAGTTTTGGCAAGGTTGAAACATGTCAAAAAATGGAATATTCAACAGGTTTATTGAATAAACAATAAGAAACAATTGGAATACAACTAAGTATATCAGATGATAGATAATAGTTTTTTATGTGATAACTAATAAATTAATATACATATTTAACTGGAGTAGCTTAAAATTCATATCTAAAAAAAGTGCTTGGTGATTATACTTGTCCATACAATAATTTTTATTGCTACTTTTTCATGATTATATTGTTGTTTTAAAATATTACGTATTTATTTAAATAAATTTCATTTCACAAAATTAAAGATTGATAGTGACCACATATTAAATATAAAATTAGCATATAATATATAAAATTTAAATTTTAGGTTATGCATTTGTTTTATCAATATTAGCTTTTAATATCTTAACCATTACTTATCAAAATAACGATATCTAGGGACTGCTAACATTACAACTGATATATCATCAGCTTATAAAAATAAATTATGACAGCTATACCCTGCAATGATCTCTCTTCATATAATAACCAAAATAGTAACAGATTTAAGAGAAAACAATGAAACATTATAATTATTCTTACTTGGTGCAGATATGTTAGGAGAATTTATAGCACTTGTGGGAGTAGCAGGTATACTAGGCACTGTGCTACCTGATGGCAAAGGGCTTGTAACATCTGTTGGCGTCGCAGGTGTAGCAGATGCTGAATTTGATTTTTTTCTAAAAAAGAATAATAGTATATATTTTATCATAGGCTTGTCGTAAACTTGGTATTACTTACTCTTCATTTACAACCGTACTTTTTATTTCTTCTAATTCCGGCGGCACAACCCATCTAGATTCTTTTGTATTAATATTGTGGTAGTATATCTTTCCATTATCTGCTGTATATTCTTTCCAAGGACATTGCGATAATAACAACTAAATAATATTCAACATATGACATATATTTTATTACAGTTTTATATTATGATTTATACTTTACACACCTCTGTCGGAGTTTTTAGAGCATCTGGTTTCTGCCATGAGCTTTGTTTTGTCACAGAATTGTAGTAATATGTTCTACCATCAGGAGCTTTATGCTCGGTCCACTGTTCTGTCTGATTTGGTGTAGGCGGCGGGAAATTACCAAATCCAGGAGGTGGTACACTAAAAGGCGGTATTATTGGAGGAAAGCTTCCAATAGGTGGTATCGAAACAGGTGGAATTAAAGGTGGTGTTCCTATAGTAGAAGGGGGTGCATACCCAGGCGGTGGAATATTGGGTATACCTGGATCCTAAAATAATACAAATGCGCACGTAAAACTATTAGGAAAGGAATTTACATTCGTGGCATTTTATCAAAAACATAACCTTAAAGTAAACCGGTAAATTAAAGCAAAACATACCATAATCTTTTATTAACGTAAACGTAAATAGAATATATGTTATTCAAGTATCCACACAAACATAAATATTAAATTATTTTGTACGTCTTTTTGTCATAAAACCATATTTCCTTAAAAAGAAAAGTAGCATAAACACACCAAAAATACAAGAGACCCCAAATCTCCATCAAATAACCGAGATTTTTCAAATGACATCTGTCAAAATTTTAAAATACAATATCCCTAAACAATTCTAAGCAAACAACCCCCATAAAGGGAATACCCTACGTTCAAAAAGAATAATGGGATTACTGGGATTGAAAGGAGACGTATGTCTTCACTAATCATAAATTTAATTTTACATAATAATAATCGATATACAAAAAAAAGTTATTACAAAAGGATACTTGACACGTCAAATGTCAGTTTAGGGTTGGTTAAAAGAAACTATAGGAGTGTGTGTCTAGGATGGTTTAATTTTTATGTTTTTATTGTGAGTACACAATTTTTTAAAATCCAAAATGTTTAAAAAACTTAAAGACAAAATTGCTGAAGATCTAAAATTTTCACCGCAAAGATTAACGCAAACAATTACTGAAAAAACTCAGTCCAGTAGTAATGATGATAACTTTTTTTCAATAACTGAAGATGGTAAATAATTTGGTATAACTACTTTTTCTTGATCCATAGATCCTTTTTTTAAGACACTGGCGCCTCAACATCGTCATTAGCTGGTGAATTTACTGATGTATCACTTCATGCATCTACACCGATGGAGTCCAGAAATCGTAAGCTTTCAAATTCATCTATGGCTAGTGATATCTCATTTCTGCCGCGGTATGAACCTTCAGGAAATTTATATCACATGCAAGTAATAATTTAAGCAAAAGTAGTGTAACCTGTGTAATTTTTTGCTTGTTCCATTTCAGTCAGACTTAGATGTATCGGCTAGTGAACTTGAAGATAATGCTTCAACTTCATCTCAGCTTGGTCATATAAGTAAAGAACAAGTGTATTCAGCATTTCAGAAGGCTCAAGTGCGTTACCACAAATACAGGGGTAGATATACAGATTTAGCAAATCATTATAAAATATTAGAAAAAGAAAATTCAAAAATAAAATCAATATTAGTGGATACACAAGATAAAGCTATAAGAAGAGTAAATGAATTAAAAGAACAGTGTACTTTAGAGCAGAAAGCAAAAGCACATCTAGAAAATGCCTTAAGAGTAGAATTGGACGAGAGACAAATTAAAATTGATACATTGCAGACCAAGATTAAATTTCTTCAAAATGGAGATAAATCAGAACATTTAATTGATATAGCTAACAGTCAAACTTCTCATCATTCACAACCAAATTCAGTTGTAGCTGATAAACAAAATGAATATCTAGAGTTAACAAAATATCTAAATGATGCCCGAGCAGAAATTGAGACCCTGAATGAAAAATTGCGTGAAATGAAGGCGAACACTATAATCTTTAGCTCGAAAGAGGCAGACTATAAACAGAAAATACATAATATAGAGAAACTTCTTCAAGAAAAAATCACAGAATTAAATCAATATTCTGAACGTGAAAAAGAGCACAATTTAAAGTTGGCTCAAAGTAAGATGGAATTGCATGCAGAAATTCATAACAAAGATTTGGAAATAGCAAATTTGAAAAAGGATATGGAGAATTTAAAACACGAAATGGAAAGAAATGAGAAGACCAAGAATAATGTCAAACTAGAAAATTTTCAGAGTCAAAATGCTAAGCTAATAGAAAAAGTAGAAACGTTAAATCAAAAATGCTCAAATTATGAAAGTGAATTGATAAAAATGGAACAATATAAAATAGAAATAACAAATTTAAATGAAACTATTTTAAATTTGAAGAAAATAAATGAAGAAATACTACAAAAGAAATTAGAAACAGATCCAGAAGATAAGAATTATCAAAAGCTGAAGCATGAATTTCATGAAAAGATTAAGGAACTAGATAAGACAAATAATATTCTAAATGATTTACAAGCAGAATATAATAACCAAAAATTAAAAATGAACAATTTGACAGAAGAAAATGAAAACTTCAAAATACAGTTTCTTCATTTTGAAGAAATGAGGCAACACAACATTGAATTATCAAAAAGTATTGAAGAACTGGAATGTAAAATTATGAATTTGGATGAAAGTAATAAAGCAACACAGCATTTACAAGAGGAATTAACTGAACAAAAAAAAAGTTATGAAGAGACAATAGAAAACCTAAGAGTAGATGCAAGGAAACGTTTATTAACATTAGAATCAAAAATACGGGGGAAGCTTGAAACAGAATTTAAGACAAAAGAAACGAACTTAAGGCAAGATTATGATGCAAAATTAACAAAACTACTAACAAGTAGTGAGAGTGCAAAGGACATTGAAGTAAAACTAATGGAAACACAAGATTTATTAGAGATGATTGAAAATGAAAATTCAAATTTGAAATCAAAATTAGATATACAAGAAACAAGATACTCTGAATTAGAAAATAATCATTTAGAGTTAATCGAAGAAAGCAGCGAAAAAAGGAAAGAGATATCACTTTTGGAAAAAGAAAACAGTAACTACAAAAATAGGATTACATCTCTCGAATGTGAAGTAGCATCATTACATGAAGAAATAATCAAATATGAAGAGGAAATTCGCATTCTACAGGATGAATCGACTAAGTTACATGAAGATGTTAAGTTATTGAAAAGTGAAAATGAAAGTTTATCAATTGCCAGGTCGGAAGATAAGAATATAAACGAAATCTTATCAAAAACAGCAGAAGAGAACAATAAATTGAGAGAAAACATCAATGCATTGGAGATGAACATCTTGCAAAGAGACCAAGACCTTCAAGAATTGAGAAAAATGCATGAAGAGGAATTATTTATAAAAGTATCCGAATATGGTGTGCTTCAAAATGAATTTGCTTTATTGCAGGAAGTGTCGATTAATTACCAAAATGAGACGCATGCTTTACATGAAGAACTAAAAATTACTAAGAAAAAAATAGATGAATTATCAAAAAATGTAAATGATTTAAACGAAGTTATATCCATGTTACGACAAGAAGTTATGGTTAAAAATACAGAAATTGAAAACAATAAGAAAGAACATGTTAATTTAACAGATGTAAATAATAACTTGCAACTGAATATCAAACAGTTGAATGAAGAGAATACAAAGTTATCAAACAATATGAAGAAATGCATGCAGCAAAATTCTAATTTAGTTGAAGAAGGTTTATTATACTCCCAAGAAATATTGAAATTGAAAGAGGAAATTAAAGCACTCCATTTGGAATTAAATGTTCGCGAAACTGGTTTTGCGAAATTACAAAGTGAAATTCAAAATTTTGAAAAAATCACTTTGGAGCAGAATGAGCTCTTGGAAAAGCTTGAAGATGAAAAATCAATTATTTCAAAAAGGTTAACCCAAAAGGAATCAGAAATTGATGATATTAGGAAGAAGTATGAGGAAGTTAGCCGAGAAAAGGAAGATATATTCACCAGACTGATGAAAATTGAGGCGAATAATGAAAAATTAAAAGATGAGATGTCAAAATCCACAAAGGAAATGGACACGATAACTAAGGAAAAAAGAGAAAAAGAAGAAGAAATCAAAATGTTGAAACAATCTCATGACGTTGAAAGGGATGGACTTAATAAAAGATTACAAGATTTGAACCAGTATGAAATTAAATACAGGAGTATATTGGATGAAAATCATAATTTAAAAGAACAAGTATCGAACATTGAAGAACTTAAAGAAAAGATAAGAAACCTAGAGAATATCAAGGATAATTTTGAGGAGACAGCTAAAGAGAAAGATGCCATATTAAAAGATTTAGAAAATACGGAAAAACAAAAGAACGAAACACTGAATGAAAATAAGAAATTAAAGCAGGACATATTAGATTTGAAAGTGCTAAATGAACACTTGAAAGACGTCGATCAAGAAAACGCTAAATTAATAGAAAATGTAACGAATTTACAATCCCAAATCCACGAAATTATGGGCGACAACCAAAACCTTACCGAAGATTTGGCGAATTACCAACACATTGAACTGAAATATAACGATATAATACGAGAAATCGATACATTAAAACATAAATGTCAACAATTATCCAATGAGAATACGGAGTTATCGGAAAGAAATCAACAATTAACACTGGACTATAAGCAATTATTACATGAAAATGAAAATCATGTCAGTGAATTTGCCGAGTTGAAATTAAAACATGACGAAACAGAATCGCAATATAATAATTTCGATGAAATGAAACAAAAGTTGCTTCGTGATAATGACAACTTAAAGAAGGATTTGGAAAAAATGAAGTCTAAATTAAACAAGAGTGAAAGTGACAAAGTCAGTCTAGAAAAAATGCAATCATCTACTTTAGAAAATACGGAGAATCAAACATCTTCGTTGAAAAACAAAATTAAACAACTACAAGATGCGAAAACAGATTATGAAAGTCTTTTTAACGAATATAAACAAATGAAAACTGACATAAACAATATTACTCAATTGTATGATAAATGTCTGAAGGAGAAGAAAGAAGTGGAGACTCAATTAGAAGAATTAGAACGGCATTATAGCGAGATAATGCATGAAAAACAATTGTTAAAAGATGAAATTCAAGAATTAAAGATTTCCCCTTTAAATTTGTCCCACAAAAATAAACTGGATAATTTAGAAGTATTGAAGGCAGAGAAAAGGTACATGAACGATGAAAATTACGCGAAAGAAATAGAAGGATTGAAAGAAAAATTGGAACAGTATAAATCCATTGACAAAGCGAACAGATCGTCGATAGAATTCTACGAGAACGAATTGCAAAAGTTGAAGGTGAAGAACGAAAAGTTAAGTAGAAAGTTAGACGACACCCTAGTCACCTTACCAGTATTGTCAGGTGTAAATGATTTGGGGGATTCCCAAGCGAAATTGGAGTACTTAAGAAATGTATTATTCAACTACATGACCGGTAAAGAAAACTTAGTGCTGGCGAAAGTTATTGCGGCAGTCTGTAAATTCGATAAAGAACAAACTGATCTCATTTTGCTAAAGGAACAACAAAGGCAAACATTGGTAAGTAAAATATTCAAATAAGTTATGTAATGAATAATAAGTTTAATATTAAAATCAACCATCTAAATACATGACAAATTCTAATTTGAGCAGGGGTTTTTAAATTGTAGATCGCCACATAATGCTCTAGGCGACTCGAGTTTCAACATATATTATTAGCTCTGCAGGCCTAGAAGGCCTTCTCCACTGTCTTCTATCTCTTGCTCTATCTCTCCAGTTGCTTATCTTCGAATACTTCACATTCTTCAGAACCTCGTCTATTCATCTTATTTTGGGTCTGCCTCGTTTTTTCTTTCCTCCTATGTCACCTTCCATCAGTATATATGGTTGGTTGTACAATTTTTGCAATTCTTTGTTAGTTCATCTTTCCCATCTATCATTCACTGTTTTGCCTTTATTCTTTCGCAGGCACTTTCTTTCTCATACTCTCAGCATTTTTTGTCGCTCTTATCCATTGCCCAAGTTTTACTGCCAAGCAATACTATAGACCTCAATATTGACAGATACACTGTCAGTTTGCTGCTCTGGATAGTGTAACGGCACCATCAATTTATTATGACCCCACGTTGGGCGCCATATTGTAACGAAACCCTCTCAATTTTAAGAAATAATTAATATACAGTTTTAGAATTATAAAATATCTCAAATTGGCTGTACCGTTACAATGGTAACTTGAGTACATTGATAAGTTAGTGTATATATTTGTTTCCTTTTAGTAATCTATACTGAATCTCTTTTTTTTATACATGACTCTGTTAAATTCCCTTCCCAAATATGTAAATGACTCCACCTCTTCAAAGCTGTAGACTTTCCCCCTAGCTGTTGTCATGTTAAACTTTTTATCGTTAGTATTTTCTTTTTCAATCCATGTCACATATTTTGTCTTTTTGTCATTTATTTCCAGCCCCATTTCCTATCGTAATAATACTTCTCGCAGCTCATGTTACTTCTTGTTTTTATAACAATGTCGCCCGCAAATGTCAAGCATTGGTGCCGCTAATGATAAAGTGTTTATCTTCGCTCTTTGCATAGCATATTCAAGCACATAAATAAAAATTGTCGAAGATACTGGGTCGCCCTATTTTAGTCCTTTCATCACCTCAAAGTTTTCAGTTACTTACTTTCCTATTCTTACATAACATTCTGTCCCTTCAAGCGTTAACTTGATCATATTTATCAGTTTATTATTAACCTCTAGTTACCTTAATGCTACATTTAATTAACCCCTTCTTACTCTATCGAACCCTGATTTAAATAAACAAGATAATGGGTGTGCTTAAAACCACACGGCAAAAGTGAAAACTTCATCAAGGCGAGGTTAATAATATGAAATCCAACTTTTTTTTTTTCGTTCTATATTACATTAGGCTCATTAGGGTCATCCTGCATCGACGAATTCTGTTGCTGAGATTTAGTGTGCTTCTTTTGACGATATTTCTTCACGCGCGCATTAGACAATTCCCTTTTTCGTTTTAATTTGTCATCGATTTGATTTTCTTCATCCATCCTGTGTAACAGAAAAGAATTAAATGCTTATAAATTCGTATATAATGAGCAATTAAAGCAATGCTCTATTCTCAACGTTTCTGTTTTGCATTGGTATACAAATTATAGTAAATGCGTGTGGACGTTATTTAACACCCGGAATATACTGATCAGTTTCCGAGTCATCCATATCATTTTAATAAAAATGCTAAAACTTACCTGGGCGCGAATATTATATTATATTATTATAGAGATAATGTCTCATACACACACAACAATTTTTTTGGTTAACCGTCCGCGAAGTTACCAATTAGCGAACGCAACACAGTCCGCGAAATACAATTTCACGGGCATTGCTATGGCAGCGGCCGCGAAATATAATCGCGTGGGTGTACGGACAACTTTAAAGGGTTCCTCGACGGAGAGATTTTCCGATACGCTTCTGGGTCGGTTCGGACACATGTATATATATATATATACGACGGTAGCGCAGGTGGTAGAGCAACCGACTAGTAATCGGTATGTCTGAGTTCGAGTCTCAGCCGTGTCGGTAATTTTTAAAAAATTACCTAATTAATTAATAGTCAGTGGTAAAATTAGAAAATTGTAATTTTCAAACACTGCAAATTAGCGAGTTTTAAAATTATTTAAAACTAGTATAACGAGCTAAAAATCGTCCAATAAAATTAATATATATTTACATATATGAATTAAAGGTCAATAAAAATTTAATATCACATATATACAGCACATGGACGTTCAGTGCTTAATATATACATTCTCATTTCTATCTGTTACTTTATATACATATATCAGTACGATTTAGAAATTCGAAGTCAGACACCGACGGTAGCTCAGGTGGTAGAGCAACCGACTAGTAATCGGTATGTCTGAGTTCGAATCTCAGCCGTGTCGGTAATTTTTAAAAAATTACCTAATTAATTAATAGTCAGTGGTAAAATTAGAAAATTGTAATTTTCAAACACTGCAAATTAGCGAGTTTTAAAATTATTTAAAACTAGTATAACGACCTAAAAATCGTCCAATAAAATTAATATATATTTACATATATAATATTAATTTATTTTTTCCTGAAATTAGCGACCTTTATTCTTCTACTTAAACACAAATAAAAACCATTTTTTTTAAACGTTTCGACACCTTTTTAATGTCTTCTTCAGTATTTTACATATATCACAATACAACATGTTAAAAATTATTTATGAATATTAATTCATACATCTGCAAATTAAATTACATAAAATTAGAATTATACTAGTTCTCCCAAGTCTTCAAATCAAAAACTTACTAAAAATGTACACGCACTTCGTCAGAAAACATTTTTATTTTTTTCATGTTTTTTATTTCCCTTTGTTAACCCGAAATTTAACAAAGGGAAATAAAAAACATGAAAAAAATAAAAATGTTTTCTGACGAAGTGCGTGTACATTTTTAGTAAGTTTTTGTTTTGAAGACTTGGGAGAACTAGTATAATTCTAATTTTATGTAATTTAATTTGCAGATGTATGAATTAATATTCATAAATAATTTTTAACATGTTGTATTGTGATATATGTAAAATACTGAAGAAGACATTAAAAAGGTGTCGAAACGTTTAAAAAAAATGGTTTTTATTTGTGTTTAAGTAGAAGAATAAAGGTCGCTAATTCCAGGAAAAAATAAATTAATATTGTAAAAGCACGACCAAGAAAAGATATTATATTTTATACTTTACATATATATATATATATATAAATAGACGATATGAATACTCGCTTACGAGTCCCGCGCTAGTCTGATGCTAACGTGCCGGCTTCTCACCCGTGCGGCTCGGGATCGCATCTGCTCGGGGACATGAATTTATTTATTCATTTAAATTTCAATTTAATTGAAATTAAATACCTCTATATGATATATTTCTCTCGTTCCCTAAGTCGACTCGAGCCGACTTTACCCGAACGAGTGTTACATAGCCGAGCGTGACGGCTCAGTCTTGTTCAATACCCACAATCAATGCAACGCGCCCATAGAAGTTTACACTTCAATAAAGAGCACATATGTATTTTTTTTCAAATTCGTAGCTTTCTGCTTGTATTTCTTTGAGCGTAAATATTTTATCTATCACTGATCTTCCCTCTCTAAATCCAGATTGATATTCAACTAAAGCTTCTTCCATTTTAGCAACCAATCTTTTTATATAGCACTTCCTATATCAATAAGTTTATTTCATATTCAATGGTATCTTAAATTGTTGATCTGTAATTTTCATAAAGTAAATTTATTTTATAGGCATAATTTATCCATAGTTCATTTCCTAAACTTCTATTTAGAATGACTCTCGCTGGAACAGATCAGTTCATGAGAAACATAAATGGCGTAACTCAACTAATCTTATAGTGAGCCAAACTGCTTCCCGCCAAGCTCCATGTGATCTAGCTATTTCAGAGGATCATTTCGTGATCCTGAAGTAATGTGTCAATAGAAACACCCGAATTTATCGGCGGCAGATAGAATATTGACAAACGAAATGTTTCGTTAAGTTGATAACACGTGTATTTAGAGGAAGTTATAATTATATTTTTACATAATTTCTTCGTTGCATTCGTTATAAATTTGCAAAGCTCGCTTTACTTTTTAGTTATAATAAGGATGTCTGTCTCTGTTTGTGGTTGTTATAGGCGAAAAAAACGTTTGATTTCAATATAAACATATAAGACATTTTGCCGTGTCTTAACGTTTACATGGAAATTTGTACTATACTCAAATAATTATTCAATATTTTAATACTGATGTACATAAATATATATTTATTAAAAGAAATATACAATATTCCCTAATAATCCGGGTAAAAAATTAAATATATTTTTTTATTTTTAACAATTTTGAAATTTAAATAATTGTAAATCAATATTTGAATAAAGAAACCTTGAAAAATCATATTTACATATATGTATATGCATTAAATAATTGATTATCTTTGTCACTATCACTTTGTAGTTGAAATTATAAATAATTCTAGGATATTATAAATAAAACCAATCCTTAAACTTATGCTCTCTTCCAATTTTTGTACAAATTCGAAGTGCTAATTCCACTGACATTATCACAATTTGCTAACACATTTCAAGATGGAAGGATATCTGCTTCAACTCTAATCAGTTCTGCGCAACTTGTTGGTACCTTTTCAACTCTACGATAATAATGAAAGAGAAGTTTACAATAATTACAGCATTCTAATAATTAGAACAAGTCTTTATTTGTCTAACAAACAAGTCTAATTACAACACAAAAATGGACAGTGTTGAAATATTCATAATAAACCCACGTTTTCTGGAAATTTTCCTAAAATTGTTTTAAATCA
This sequence comes from Amphimallon solstitiale, assembly GCA_963170755.1. Taxonomy (NCBI): domain Eukaryota; kingdom Metazoa; phylum Arthropoda; class Insecta; order Coleoptera; family Scarabaeidae; genus Amphimallon; species Amphimallon solstitiale. Next base: position 115,429,798 of record OY720677.1, read on the forward strand.
CTTATCAATTACCTTAGCTTATGACTCGTCAGTAATATAAGGCGGCAAAAATGCGCAAATGTGACTTTCCGATTGTCCTTGACTACGTTCTGGATAGTCGTTTTGGAGAAAGGACACGTGCGGTAGAAAATTTGCCAATTTTCCAATTTTAACGTAAAGAAGGCATTAAAATAAGACTATTTTCTCTATTGCACTTTTTCGGGAGAGGCACTGGAAAGTCACAATTTGAAAAAATATGAACATACCAGGATGTCCATCGCTACGACCTTTGGCATAGGCAACTGTTGACCACTTCCATTTATCGCTAAATTCTACAGGATGTCCCAGAAATAAAAAGACGGAGTAGTAGAAATCGTAAGCTAGATTGTGTAAAAACGTACCCTCAAAATATCTAGTCTTTGTTCGTGCGCAGACGGCAGAAAAGAAATAATAAAGAATTCAATTGACCTTACGCCGACCCTGGACGATAAATATCCACCTGCTTTACTTTCACAATCGGTCCTTTTCAGGACCACCACATTACTTGTGTTAAAAAAAGGAGGAGGAATAGATACTTCATAATAAATATCAAACCATTAATTACTTTAATTTTACACCTACTAGAAAAAAATAATTACATTCTTGATATTTGCTGTAATAAATAAAGGCTAGAAAAACTACGATTTATTGAATATTCTAAAATAATAATAATCAACTGTTTCCGACTACAAACACATTAAAGAGCAACAACCTTCCTATTTTAAATATAAAAACAATCTTTTATTGTCTGCAATAAAGTGGGTCGCCCATCTGGGTCAAAAACCGACTACATAGCTGCGTTATGTAGACACATCGGGCAAAAAATATGTTTTATATGAATGAGTACAATTTAACGTTTTTTCCCCGTTTTATACAAATAAAAGCGTATTTTTCTATGAACGCATGTTCGTTTCTATTTACAAATGAGCATTCTTACGTGTATTTATAAACAAACATTATGTGCCAGGTCCGTAATGTAATTTTTTTATCTAAAAAAAAACAGAAAATTAAATTTTTAATTTCTTCGTTATTGCGGTATATTTGGGCCTGTTTCTGTTCGGACTTGACATACCTGCTACTCCGTCTTTTTATTTCTGGGACAGCCTGTATAATAATCTACCTCTTGAGGTTAAGAGCTATTCCATCTCTAGGTTTAGAACATGGTGGCTGGACAGCGATAGGCTTTTGTGTGTTTTCATTGCGTAAATCGTTAATTTTCCGTGATATAGGTACTATATCTAATGGCAAGTGCTATTAATTATATTTATATTTCCTTGGCCGATGCCTATGCTTGTGTATTCTCACAATCAACATTAATTTGTTTCTGTAATTTTAATTATTAGATCTGGACAGAATTTATTTTTTTCTTATTATTATTTGTAAAGGCTCCTCGGGGATAAATTAATTTGAAAACTTAACCCACTGGTCAGAGTCGAACCCGTGACCTCTAGATTTTCCTTATTAAATAATTATTATTAGTGCAAAAGCAGAAAATTATAATTTTCAATACTGAGAAAAACTGAAATTGAAAAAAAAATCATTTAAAATTCAGTACATATTTCGAACTGCCGACATACGTAAAAAATATCCATCTGTCACTTGATACGTTTCAGCACGATTTAAAAGAGTCGAACTCGTCCACCCGCGGTGGTACGGAGGAAAGCGCACCTGACTAGAGATCGGGCGGTCGTGGGTTCCGATCTCATCCATTTACCTAATTATATAATTATCAGTGCAAAAACAGAAAATTACAATTAGAATTTTTAATACTTGAGAAAAACTAATTTAAAAAAAATATTAAAAATTTAGTGTGATTAAAAATATCAGTAGGAAAGGTCTAGAAGAGTAAAAGAGAATAGAAAAACAGATTATCTTATTCGGATATCTCAATTTCATCTTTTAAGTCCTGTAATGTCGTTCAAAAGCGTGATCTGCAAAAATTTGGAAACCACTGACTCAGACAATAGAAAAAAGACACATTTTACCATTCGATTGGTTGAGTAATTTATTGCGAAATGTACGGACAATACTTTTATGCATACATATTTTTTTCACTGTTGCAGCTGGGTCAACTGTTTGGAAGTTAACACTCATCCACAATGGCAATCGATACACAGGTGTTCAAAATATAATCCTAGGGATTGCTAGAAGTTCCTTTAAGAATACAGAAATATACGGTGACTTCGTAGCCTGTAAATTTTATTAATTTCATGTTCATTAATGATACTTTAACAAAAGAAAGACATTTACTTGTAATAGTTAATATTTTGTAATATGTACCATACAAATCTCAACTTATTTATTCACAAAAATGTTGCTAGGAAATAAATGAATTAACTACGTCTAGGTTTATATTTTGTACAACCTATGTGTAATACAGAATTTATTGTACATAAACTTTTAAATATGTATATATATATATATATAAACTTATTTTACATGTTTCTACATAATGTGAGTAATTGTAAAATTAGCTTTAAAACATTCCACACACTTCTAACATGGTCCATGCGTAATCATACTGTCAAATACTTGAATTATGATGATGTGCTTTGATATGATTTTTGGACGGCAGCTTCAAATTTTAAAACTATAAGTTTAAATAAACATTCTCCTCCTTTATACTGTTTTTAGTATTATTATATCTTTATAAATATATATTTCATTTTAGAATTCATATATGCAGATTTACTGATAGTTTATTAGTGGTATATCTGCATATATAACAGGAAACAATTTTAGTAAGATTGGCAGTTTAGCAGATGTACGGCTATACAGTCACAATACTAGTGAGTAACTGCAAAATACAACGAACACTGGATGTGGAGTTTAAATACAGTATCCTTTTATACTATTTCTGTAATGCATATGCAGATATTTTTCTTACTAATTCACTTGGTTTGCCTGTATATGTATATATTTTATTAAATATAGATTTAATTCAAGTATTACCTAATTACTGGATAACGTTTTCAACAACAGCTGCCTGATTTTAAAGTGGTTGTATGATTACTTTTTTTAACTGAGGAGATACTTCCCTGAACATGTATATAAAATAAATTAACAAATTATTATATCTTGTTATTTCTTTAACCTACTTCCCCATTTGTTAGTTAGCAATAACAATTAAATTGAATACGTTAAAAACTTGTCTTTTAACAGAAGAAGCAATTTAGAATGTATTGTACAATTATTAATTTTTGCATGAAAGGATACAACTTATTTAATACATTCAGAGTCAAATATTAGTACTTTTTGATGTGTTCATGTGTTTAAATTTAAACATTTTGTTAATAAAACTTTTGGAATGGAATTATATTTGAATAAATACTTGTATTTTTATTATTGCTTCTAGATTTTTGACTGACATGATTATGAATAGGTACCATGTACCCAGTGCTGCCAATTGCGGGTATTTTACCCGAAATGCGGGTATTTTAATCAGACTGTTGGGTAAAATCGGGTATTTTCACATAAAACAATTAAAATTTCCTTTTCTTAACTCGATTTAGTCAACATCAGATATCAATATGTATTTTATTGTCTATTAAATCTAAACGCTACAGAAAGATTGTTGATGCATTTATGCAGCAATTTTATCAATTTCAGTGACTTGAAAGGGAAAAATGTTTTAGCTGTTGACCACACAAATATTCGCTTGTTTGTTCTACTTCTGTCTGTTAAAAGAACAAAAGCTACTTGTCTTGTTAAGGAAAGTTTAAGATTGTACACTTCGCAAAAATCTGTTTGAAATATTGAAGGAACCTGGATGTTTTTTTCCTTAGTCATGGACGAGACGGCGGACGTGAGTGCAATTACTGTTATATACTATTCAAAAACATATGATGTCATAGTAACTTTTTTGATGTGGTTAAAACTGCATTTGGAAAAGCCAATGATTTGTTCAACTCTTTTAACCTTTACTATATTTCAATCAGAATCGCCACTTATTCATAAATTGAAACCTGAAACACAAAGATTGTTGATGCATTTATACAGCACTTTAATTATCAATGTGAGTGACTTGAAAGGGAAAAATGTTTTTGCTGTTGACCACACAAATATTCGCTTGTTTGTGCCACTTTGCAAAATTTATTTAGGTATATCTGCCACTGAATCTTTTGAAATGTTGAAAAATTATGCATCCCAAACTGAAATTGATCAGTTTCTCAAAAGTTGTTTAAATTTTTATGTAGTCTGTCCCTGACATTAAAACGCGATTTGATTTTTCTGATCCAATTTTTAACATTTTAAGAATTCTTGAACCAAAAACGGTCCAATCCTATGAAATAAAATCGCTGCAAAAAATTTTACAAAGATTTCCAATAAATGAATTTACAAATCTTCTAATTTTGGACATGGAATGGAAGCAGCATGTTTTTTTTAAATCATATGGAGTATGGTTTAGATTGTGAACTAAGTTGTGAAGTTTATTGGAAAATTGTATTTGAATTGAAAAATGCTGCAGATGTTCTTCTTTTCCCCAATATGAAAGTAGTGCTTTCCTTACTTTTTATTCTGCCTTTTTCAAACGCATTTGTTGAAAGAATGTTCAGTGATTTGAAAAATATCAAGACAGACCACAGAAATGCGTTAGGCACCGCAACCCTAACGTCTTTAATGGCGACAAAAAGAGACATTAAAGATATGGGAGGTTGAAGATCTTACTTACATTCGAATTATTTTAGACCACTTTTAAATTTGGCGCTTTCTATTTGAAATGTCGGGTAAAAGCGGGTATTTTTCATTCGCTTATGCGGGTAAGGCAGACGTATGGCTCCGGCAGCACTGCATGTACCATTATTGTAATGATGAACATCAGCAATGCTTGTTTAATTTTATTGCCATGGATATAATATAGCATGGAAGTATATATTCATTGAAGACACTTGGAATATGTAGATTTAAAAATGAATGTCTATATGAAAAGCTATAAGTACCTCTAATTGCACACTTTTGTAATAAAATTCATTATTTCGTACGTATTTTAAAATGTAGCCATATTGTATTCTTCTTTTAAAAAGAGGTATCGCCAACTTAATCCACAAAAGTAACTAATTCTCTTATAAGTGCTTATAAGAATGATGTCTAACCTCAACTCTATTATCCTGTTATATTTTCCTTCCATGTTTAATGTAAACAATGCTTTTTCTTGAAGGAATGTGTTGTATATGTTTAGCAAATTACGACCAACTGAAACATACTGAGGAGGATGCAGAAGACAACGTAAAATATGCAACAAAATTATCTGCCTGTATTCCAGATCTGGTATGTTATAAATGATATTACACCAACAAATTCTTACATTTGTTCTGAAAATAACATCCATTTAAGGATTGGAGCAAAGGGTATTTCCTGTGTAAAAGCTGTGCAGAAAAAGTAAACATCATATATGATTTTAGAAATCAATGCCTTAGGTCTTTTAATCTAATAAGAGATGCAAACAGTGACGTAAAGCCTGTTGTCTACACATCACTTAATAATGTGTCTAATGCAAGTAAAGGAGATGATAATAGGTCCTGTGAAATAATTAGCAATGGAACTGTTGCTGCTGCAACAGGAGAAAATGAAGGAAACATCATAGATATACAAACTAGCTCATGCAATTCATTACTGAATAAGAAATTTAAAACTAATCGATTACGTAATGTAAATAGAAAATTAATAGCTCAAAATGCAAAGGATAAAATAGATATTAAAATACAAGATGCAAAAAATAATACCAGTGATAATGCAGGACAAGTTAAATGTTTTGATTGTGATAATAATTTTTGTGATAAAGATGCTTTAATACTACATATAAATGAAGTACACACAGCCAACAGGAACCGTAAATGTCACAGTAGTAGTACATTAATCAAGCAAGAAACAAACTCTGATTGTGAACAAGAATTGAAAGAATTTAAGTGCTCGCGATGTTCACATTTATTTACTTCTGCAGAACATATGCAAACACATAATTGTGATGAAAGTAATTTAAACGTTAGTGATGATGACTTAAAGGATGACCTCATTGATAATGAAGATGAATTATCAAAACCCAAACCCAAACGTGGTAGAAAACCACTGGAAAAACAAATACATCAGTGTTATATTTGCAAGCATTTCTTTTCAACAAAATATCTTCTAAGTAGACATATAAGAAATGTACATGCTACTGAAAAGATATATAACTGTCATATTTGTGGTCAGAAATTCGCAAGCCCAGTATATTTATCTGCTCATCAGCGTTATCATTCAGGTAAGAAAAATCTATTTAGACTACAGTTATTTATTGTAACTAATTAATAATGCATGTATGTGTGTTGTAAAAATAACATATCATTTTTATAAGATAATAGTAATTTGCTAAACACTAGTATGCTATTGTAGGATCTTTGAATTAGAGTGGTTACACGAGATAGGAAATCAACGAAATCGGCCATTATGTGGGTATCTCTCAAATGCTAAATTAACAAATAATTCAGTATTATTAAATATGGATTGATATAATAATCTTATAATCCCGGATTTTGTATTCAAAAAACGTGATAAAGATGCGGTTTTAAAAGCAAAATACATTTTTGATATAAGCGGCCATTATGTGGGTACAATTAGCGCTAATCAATCAGTACGAATCACATTTGTGTCATCACTCTGATTATATAGGCTCTCTACTTTGAATAACCTGTCATTGCAATTTTTATTTACAATTCTGTCGAATTAGAACTAAGAACTTGATCAGTGGTCACTTGCTTATTTTCTTTTTCTGTGATCTGCAGGCCAACGAGTTCATAATCTGTTTAATTTGTCAAAACATTACCCTAAAAGGATTAAATCATCAGTTCTTCCCTCTAATAACTCAACTACTCAAGCTTGTAAAAATTATTTTCAATTATACAGAGTGTTCCATTTCTTTTACATGTTAGATAACTTAAATATAACTTTTTTATATACTTAAATCGTTTTGGCAATAGACACGGACAAAGTATGAACTACAGACGACGATTCAATGCCACCTCAAATTCCCATCGACAGGAATAATTGCAGAACAATTAAATTACACTAATTAATTAATATCTAAGGGTATATAGCTTTTGCTAGTGAAATACTATTACATGAAAGCCAGTTACAAATTGAATATTATAAGCAAAGTTATCAGCTAAATATTACTCCTCTTTACCTATATATCTTATTAGATACTTGGCTATTCTGTATAGTAGGCAAAGCATTGTTGACAAATTTATATTGCTTGGACGACAATCATAACAAACGTCAAAAGGTAATTATGACAAAATAAATGTCAAATAGTGTATGAATATTATTATTTATGACACTCCTAAAATGGCTTTTGTAGGTTATATTACTTGACAGGTATAATTTTGCAACATCTCAAGTTTGACGCCATTTTAATTATTGGCGCATGTCGGTTGCCAAAGCGACTCAACCATATAACATTTTCAATTATCTCGTCAAAATTAAAGCTGAGTTTACACTATAGAGCAGACGCGTTAAGTTCAATTGCACGTCATTGATGACGTTTACATGTTGTCATAACTGTATTAGAGAAACTAATAAAGTTACTTTGTTAAATTATACTTAAGGGCATTTATTTCATCAGCTTAAATACAGTATTTATAAATTGATCGTAATATACGCATTCATGGCAAAAAAGCACATAATTTCCGTTTCAGTATTAAATTTCTTTGTTACATATTTTTAATAGACTAATAATTCAATTCGGTGTTGGCAGATAAATCATATCTGTCAAGAAAACGTGTATTCTGTATATTTTTCCAGTCAAATTTTTCATATTTATTTTTGCTTTGATATAAATTGTTTAAAAACAATTCTTCTTGGAAGTGTACACCTGTTTATTATTTATTTGCGTCCTTTGAATATAATGCCGAAAGGTTTATGTAAACAGTCGAAGCTTTTTACAAACTTTTCTATAATCATGTGTTGAATTTAATGTGAATAGCGTAAGTATTGGTTATTTTAAACTTTATTATGGATATGTTATGAAACATTTAAGGTTTTTCGACAATCTAAATCAATATAATAAATAAGTGGAGAAAAACTGAAGTCTTAGAGCATTTCAATTACTAAATATATTACGTTATAGTTATTGTATTGTGAATACTTTTTTTCTTTGGTTATATCAAATGTCACTTACAGAAATAAAAATAGATCCGGCAACATATACAAGACGAGTTCGTCATGGATCTAGTATGACGTGCAATTGAATGTAACGCGTTTCTACCATATGTTAATCCTTTCAAAGTTATTTTGCTTTTATTTATAAGTTAATATGCGTGAACCTTCTGCAGGTACCTACATTACCTGAGTAATACAATTTTTTTCCTTGCAAACTTTAAATCATGTGTAAAATTTTATTTTGCTACACTAATTTTTAAATTAACAATTATGGTCCTCCAAAATTAAGAACATGACGTTCCGCTTTAAAAATAACGAATCAAAATTAAAAATCTAACAATTTTCACTCAAATTATTTCTTTAATATATGTGAGAATCTATATAGCAATATTGCTTGTAAATGTGTTTCATTAATTAATAAAATAATAATTTCATTAAAATTTAATATTATAGTACGATTGCGATGCACACACGGGCAGTAAAAGGTCAGTTTACTATCTACATCACGATGTGTAAAACCATTTATTTTATGTTTATCGTTAAATGCCAATGCATTTTGTCGCAATCTACAGCTCCCATGAGCTGTGAAAGTTCAAATTATTTAGCCTTATTCTGAAGAAACCAACATATGTTATAGAGAAAAGCTGGAGGACTTGGAATGTAATCTTGTGATACGTATTTCTTGATATCAGTTATAGTCATTTCAACTACTTCAATGATTTCATCATGAATACCTCCACCTTGACTCATCTTCATCTCATCTGTGACTTCGCAATAGTAATACGTCTGAACGCTACCTGTTGTACCAACACCTGACCGGCATGAAGATACTTTTTCCAAATCAGAAGCTTTTACTTTGTATCCGCATTCTTCGAGTACTTCCTCAGCAGCTATTTCTTCTAACGACATGCTTTTATCAACCACACCGGCACATAATTCTAATGTTATACCCAGTTCTGCAGGGTATTTATTTGTGTCTATCCTGTCTCTTCTATCACATTCCGGTATGCTGCCAAAGTAAACTGCTGGACGAAATTGTTTGACTAGTACCAAGACATTTCTACTCACATTATAAATTATAATTGATACACCATCGAGTACGACCAATAAATCACAAGTCTTTTCCCTTCCGTTTTGTGTATAATGCATAGAGTGTGGTTTCACATACATAGATTCTTGTAATGGTTTTACTGTAGCTCGAGTAAGTTTATTCATGGTGAATTAACTGTCGGTTTTTAATCTATATCAGTCTCGGCTTACCTTAATTTAATTTTGTTACTTCAGTAGCTATTGATTTAACATATGACAGCTTTATTAGCGTGATATATTTATTATCTTATCTATCAGAATGATATCAGATATTCGAATGATAATTTAATGCATTTGTAAAAAACCCGTAAGTCGGGATTGTTTTGTCACTTTAACAGCGAAAAAAGTTTACTTTTACTTTTAAATCGGCAAAAAAGTTGTTTATCTTTGGTTGGCCTGACAACAATTTGTGTTTTTTTCTTATGTCGTCATAACATCAACAAACTCACTGTCAAAATAAAATGTCAAAGTCGACGCAACCGTAAGCTTTGCGTACTGTCTTTGGTTGACCCTACATCAGTTTGTTTACTTTATTAGTGTTGCGATATCTAGGCAAATTTCACTAGATCTAGGGAATTCTATGTTCAGTTAGGGAAAAAGGGAATTTTAATAGAAATATAGGGAAATCTACGTTTTTATTTTAAAATTATTAATCACCGAAAAATATATTACAACCGTCTGTATTTAAGCTCTACCTATACCGTCACAATTCATTGCAATTCATTTTAAAACGTTTTAAACTTAAACCACTAATAACTGATTTTTTTTAAGAGTAGTTTGCCGCCATCTTATGGCAAGTAGAAAATTTGAGGGTTAACAACATCTGCACACATTCCGAATTGGTGCTCTATCGCTTTTTGCAAATCGATCAAACGACTACAGTATAATAAAATAAGGTAAATCCCTTGGAAAAAGTTCCTGCTCTCATGTTAAAACAGATTTTTTTATGTTATTTTTCACATTTGAAATCAAGCTTTCGTGGAGTGAATCGTTGTGAACGTATAATGTGTATATGTAGGACGTAAATATTTAAAGTTTAGATTTATCGGTTCGTTTAATAAGTTGCACCTTTCTATTCTAACTACAGCTTAGTTATATCTATTTAATGTAAGCATATATAGATACAAAATTACTTTTTTTTTAGCTTATCAGATTCTTATGTTCAGTTTTCGGCTGTTTCTTATTTATTAAAGATTTTTTTTGAATGAAAAATAGATGACGAGATTTGAAATGAATTTTGTAATCGTTCAATACTAAAAAAATATCATCTATATTTTGTATTTTGCTGAAGGACATATGTATACTATGTATACCGGCAACAACGCGCAGTCGTGCCAGTAAAGTACGATTAGCATTTCAGTTGTATACAGTCAGCCGATGGATGAACATGTATTTATTTAAGCATGCATCACACGCTTCGTAAATACATATTTACCAAATAAAAATTCAAAATACTTCTGGGAGTTTTATTATATTGCGTATACAACGCAGTAGGAAAATAAAAGCACAATTCTAATTAAACATTAATTCTTAGTAAATTATTCTATAAATTTACTAAGAACGGAATTTTAATGAAAATATAAAATATACTCTAAACAATACTAAAAAATAAAATGTTATCGCATAGGCTCAAAAATGCCTCCTTCAGCAGCAAGTCATTGTCCGAGCCTATCATAAACATTTTCTGGCACATTACGAATAATATTGACTGTTGATATGATTCGTAATGTGTGAGAAAAAAAAAATTTATGATAGACTCGGACAATGCCTTGCTGGTGAAGGAGGCATTTTTGAGCCTATGCGATAACATTTTATTTTTTAGTAATGTTTAGAGTATATTTTTTCTTTTCATTAAAATTCCGTACTTTGTAAATTTTGTTGCTGAATAATTGCTATACTGAATTGTTTCATATGATAACTAGGTAAAGGATTGGATTAATTAAACGTTTAGCAATTAGCAACAGTACTGGATGCAAGAACAGAGTAATTCGCCCGGTAGCACAGTCTGCATCCAGTGATCCCAGGGTCGTTCAATATTTATTATTGTAATTGAATTTATACCACTAATAATTGAATTAACAAAGAGTGAATAAATGCGTATATTTAATTTAATGACAAAACTCACCTACCTTAATCTTAAGTCTTACAATTCCTCAATCAGAAGTTCCTCAGGTAACCGGTGTTGATTCTTTTAGATGGCTAATTGTTTACATGAATGATCTTGTGATTATGCTTGAAATTATTATTGGACGCCACCTATTTTGACTTGAATCGTTATTTTGTTTTATTTTATTTATTATCACTAGAATTAGCACATCGTGGCTCCAGGTATATTAGTGAATTAAAATAGGAAACAGTCACTGAGCTTTCGAGTCGCCTCAAGGAACGAGGATTAATTAATTTAAAACACAAGTGTCGTAAACTTAACAATATTTATTACCTAAGACAATTTAAAGCAAAGTACAATAAACATTTAACACCAATACATTGATGTTTCACTTCCACATTTTACATTAGATTAAACAATCCCTAATTTAATACTCTGGCCAGATAAAATAAATTGTGGTTACACAAAGATGAACACAAATAACATATGACAATATCTTGGTTGCAAATACAAATGGTAAATTAAAATCGGATATTAATTCTTGAACAAAATGCAACAACTGATGTATGGATGAATTTGACAAAATGAATAATTCGTACTGGAACTTTTAAAAGATTAACTTAAAGTTACGATAACATAGGCAATAGTACAAAGATTCTAACAATGAACTCGAAATTTCATATTAATACTATTGTTTACAGTAGTGTAATGATTCAAACAACAATGTGAATAGAAAAATACAGATTAATCCTATTATAACTGTTATCCGACGGACTAAATATTAGTTTTATGGTTACCAAACCCGAAGGAATGGCCTTAGGTTTTATTCTACCGACGGTAAAATAATCTTTAAGCGCTCTGAGACATAATTGATGCTTAATTACCTTGAAGTGTGCGGAGACGCTAATAATCGTTGGTAAATGTGCGACGGGTCGATGACTTTCCCCCGAGAACGTGATGGATTTCTTCGGTAGTTTGACGGGAAAGAGAATCCAATGGGTCAGTATCCAGATTGCTTTAAATTCCCCTAAGGTGAATTATCGTGATCTGCCGAATCTTCTTTCAGACGGGACTAATGATCGTTGATAATTTTAAACTCACTATGCACGTTAAATCGTCACTTGACTAGCTTTAACACTGCTGTAATACGTACACTGTGATAGCAATTCTGAAGTTACTACTGGATTATGCGTCAAACATCTGGTGGTAGTCACCGACCGTTAATGGTCTATATTTAAAATTACTTCGAGATGTCGACTGTCACTTGGCGGATAACAAAAATTAATCATAATTTTTAAGCGATCTTGCCTTTTTATGCGTACTGTTGGAGAGGGGTGAAACACGCCTATTTCCGGATTCTAGAAGGTTCTCGACTTCTTCAAGAAGGAATTTTTGCACACGACGCATACGATGTAATAGATTTAATGGCTTGGTTCCCAGGGTATTGTTGAATAATGGGCTATTGATAACCCGGGTACACGCGCGGCGCCAATATTTAGTTGTCGTCATGTCATACAAAAGGGTATTTAAGAAAACTTGTTGTACGTGACTCTAATATTTGCTTTATAAGAAGAATTTTACTTTAGATTATAAATGTTGTAATTCAGATGTTATTTTTAAGAAATGTTAGATGTAGAAGTTATTTTAACAGAAATTGATACGTAGTTGAAAAAATATAAAGAACTGTTTATTCAAGAAGGTTAAACAAGCTTAGCTGTAGAATTGCAATACATATTTAAGTTTTGAATATATTTTGCGTATAGAAAATAATAAATAGTATACAGTATGAGCCAAAAGAATAATATTATAATTAATTTGGAATTCTTAAGTAATTAAATAATTGCTCCTTTAAGTAAACAGATATTATTTAATATTTTGAAATGAAATTAGTCAGAAGTGCCAAAAGCACGCAACAAATCCCCCCTTAAGTGCCTTAGGAAAGTTACTTCAGTAACTTTCCGATTAAGTAAAAGAAAGCACCAGGGTATTATGATATGAACAAAATTTTTCAAGCATAAGTTAGACTGAAGGTCCCAATAAATTCGTAGGTAGACACGACGAGTAAACACATAATTTCCAACGGTACACAAAAGAGCAGATGGTAATCCATAACTGAAGGTTAAGTGAAGTTAAACAAGAGGTTAGGTGAATTTTGAAAAATGACGAAAAGGAGAAAAAAGTTTCTTACAACTACTGACACAGGCTGACCTGAACAGAAACTATCAATGTAGACAATGCTACAATGAGAGTTACTAAAAATATCCAAACGGCGTTACATAAATTTTGATACAGGGTACATATTAAAAATGCAACCGAAGTTACAGAGAAAACTGAAAATATCCTAAAGGCGTTATACTAATTTAGATACAAGGTTATATTAAAATGTAGGCAATGCACTACAATAAAAGTTAATAAGTTAGGCCGAAAAAGGTTCAATAAATTTTGACAAAAGATAACAAATAAACCAACTCCCACGTGAAATTCCTTAAAACTAAGTAAAGTTGTATTATCGACCATAAACAAAATGAGTTCCCTATAAAAGTTGAACAAAAGTAAAGATGAAATTTACAAAAGTATCGTGCACGAGGGTCATCACAAACCAAAACCAGTAGCTAAACTACAACACTAAGTAACAAGTGAGTGGCACAAAGTAGCTAAACTACAACACAATAGAGGGGAAGGGGACTTTATACCCCGACAACACCTCACCAAAAAGTCATCTTAAATGACAAATCAAAACGTCATGCATACATGACAAAACCAAACACTTGCACACAAATTTTTAACAACTACAAGATGACACTCGCACACAGAGTTACATTCAGGGACAAAATTGAGAAAAGTCAAACATTAAAGGTCATAAGCAATTCACTCCACCAAATAAATTTAATCAAAACTAATGGGTATATCAAGCAACAAATTCAACTAAATATTAAAAGGAAAACGTGGAATGAACAGCAGGTCAAAAATATCCAAAGATGGAAAGATTGCATTATGGAAGAGAGAGAGAAAAAAAAGAATAGAAAGGATATATTAAAGATTGCATTAAGATGGTGGTTGCGCAATATATTGATCCATTTAGGGGACTTTTACCCCACGCTGGTTACACGGCTGTGGAATTCTTATCGACCCCAACAGCAGGTCAAAAAAATTTTCTTAATATGTAAAGATTGCATTAAGATGGTGGTTGCGCAATATATTGATCCATTTAGGGGACTTTTACCCCACGCTGGTTACACGGCTGTGGAATTCTTATCGACCCCAACAGCAGGTCAAAAAAAATTTTCTTAATATGAAAAGATTGTACGAAGATGGTGAATGTACAGTGTATTGATCCATTTAGGGGACTTTTACCCCACGCTGGTTACACGGCTGTGGAATTCTTATAGCCCCAACAGCAGGCCCAAAAAAAATCTTTGTCTAGTCTGGCGGGTGTGCCTTTAGGTCTTGGATATGCCAAGTAGAAATTCGACCTTGGTCATCAATAAGTTCATATGTCCAAGGCGACACAATACGAACTATCTCAAAGGGTCCTGAATATTTAGGAGCAAGCTTGGCAGCAAACTGCTTAGTAGCATCCGATAAAACTTTATTCTTCCTCCAAACTTGCTGTCCTACCACAAACTTAATAGGTCGTCGTCTGAGATTGTAATCATGAGCACTGCGCAGATGCGCTTTCTTAATACGGGCCTGTATGTCTTTATACAGCGCGGCAAAAGCTAACTTTTTATTATCAATATTCAAAATAGGTGTTTCAGCTTCATTCGGAACAAAATTCTCATCATTGCCATTTAAAGTGACTTCCCTACCAAAGTTGATGAAATTTGGAGTTACCTTAGTGACTTCGTGTTCAGATGATCTAATGGCATAACCGATTTTTGCTAAATACTGATCCCAGGTTTTGTGATTATTTTTAACATAAGCAGTTAACATTGTTTTAATTGTCCTGTTGACGCGTTCTGTAGGATTGGCTTGTGCATGGTAAAGCGCAGTGTAGGCTATTCGAATATTATAATTCTGGGTCATTTTTTGAAAAACTTTACTTTTAAACTGAACACCGTTGTCAACTATTAAATGAGAAGGGGCTCCAAAAAGAAGTATCACATGATCTTCAATAACTTTAGTGACACTAGCGCCTGTAGCAGTTCGCAGGGGAAACACTAAGGTAGCCTTACTAAAAATATCACAAACAGCTAAAATATATGAATATCCCTTAGTGGAACGGGGCAAGGGTCCCATTAAATCCGCAGAAATTATCTGCCATGGTCTGGTGGCAGTGGGTGCTTTACTACGCAGATGTCCTGCAGGTGGTTTATTTTCCGATTTAATACTGAGACAGGTCCCACATTTCCTGACATATTTGGCAACGCTGGTGGCCATTTTGGGCCAAAAATATTTTTGGGAAATACGGGAGATGGTCTTAGAAATTCCTGGATGTCCACAAGTGGGATCGTCATGGCAAGATTGAATGATTGAGGTGCGGCGTTCTCGGGGAGGAACTAATTTCCACTCCTGACTGGGATGACTAAGTTCGGAGTAACGAGGTTTGATATATTTAAACAATTTATTGTTTTCCACACGCCATAAGGGATAACGATGGGGTTTATCCTGCACTTCTTGAATCATTTTAAGATACCAACGATCGATGGGAGGTAAGGGATCTTCAGCCTGAACTAAATCAACAGTGGTACTGACGGAGCGTGACAAAAAATCAGGGACGGCATTTTCCGAACCTTTTCTATGAATCATTTCAAAATCATAGGGCTGCAGTCGCAATGACCACCTGGCCAGGCGACCATGAGGGTCCTTTAAATTATGCAACCATAATAAAGAGTGGCAATCCGTAATTACCTGAAAGTGATACCCCTCTACGTAGTGACGCACATGCTCAATAGCCCAAATAACACCTAAACATTCACGCTCAGTAGCACTGTACTTACGTTCTTGAGCAGTCAGAGAACGAGACATATAACAAATAACTTTCTCCCCATCGTCATATTGTTGGGTGAGAACGGCCCCAAGGCCATAAGCTGAAGCATCAGTTTGAAGAATAAAGGTCTTAGAGAAATCAGGACAAACCAGTAGTGGAGATGAAACAAGTTTTTCCTTTAGCTGTTTGAATGCCTCTTCGCATTCATTGGTCCAAGACCATGGAGTCTTTTTTCTAGTAAGATTGGTCAAGGGTGCAATGATGGTGGAGAATTGTGGTACGAAACGTCTGTACCAAGAAGCAGTTCCGATAAATCTTCGTACTTCCCTGACATTCTTAGGTGGTGGGATGTCTAAAATGGATTGTACTTTGTCAGGATCTGGGCGCAATCCCAGTTCATCAACTACATAACCCAAGTATTTTAATTGAGGACGGCAAAATTGACTCTTGGCAAAATTCACGGTAAGTCCTGCATTATGAAGACGGTCAAAAACTTCATTTAGAGTGGCCATATGGGATTCAAAAGTTTGCGAAATAATAACGATATCATCAAGATATACAAAAACAGAAGGTTGGAGGTCAGCTCCAAGAACAGAATCCATGAGACGCTGCCATGTGGCAGGCGCTCCTGTAAGACCATACGGCATGCGTACAAAACGGTATAAGCCGCCACGCACACAAAATGCAGTGCAATCACGAGAACTTTCCGCGACAGGAATTTGCCAATATGCACTCTTAATATCTAACGAACTTAAGTATTTAGCATCTCTTAACTGATCCAAAATGGTTGAAATATAGGGCAAGGGATACGAATCTTTTTGAGTGACAGAGTTTAATTTACGATAATCAACACAAAAACGATAGCTATTATCTTTTTTCTGAACTAAACAAACAGGTGAGGCCCAAGGACTGTTACTAGGTTCTATGATTCCTTGCTCTAACATTTTTTTTATCTCCTGGTCAATAGCTTGTTGTTTGATTGGTGACGCAGGATAATATCGTTGTTTAATGGGTTTAGTATTTGGCAATAATTGAATTTCGTGAGATACTAAATGAGTTTTACCTAATGATTTGCTCATGAGTACTGTTTTCTCAGCGACTAATTGATCTAATAGGTTCTTTTGATCAACGCTCAAAGAGGTAGCACTAGCTATACTATTAATATGAATTTCAGGGTCCTGTTTACAAAAGTGCCAAATATTCTGACGTAAGTCAGGCACTATATTCATGGCCATCCAAAAATCTACTCCTAAAATTAATGTGTGTGGCAAGTCAGGCACAACTAAAACATCAATTAAACAAACTTTGCCCTCTAGGCAAAAAGGTACAGTAATAAATCCTGTACTTACACACACCTGTCCGTTCGCAACTGTACACTCAACAGCTTGCGGTTTTAGACAAAAACCCAAATTACTCAAAATCTGATAGCCACGCGAGCCAACCAGTGTTCTAGAGGCTCCGGAATCTAATAAACCTATTACAGGATAACCCTTTACTTGAACTTCTAAATATGGGCGTTGATCTCCAGAAACACGAGAAATGACATAATCGAGAAAAATTTTACCGGTATTTGATAATACAGAGGCTGGGGTCGAGGAAACAGCGACGGGGACGACCTCTCGACCTACGATCGTTTCCCCCTTGCGTTTCCCGAGCATCGAGGACATGTGCCTACGGTCACGTTAGGTTGACCACATTTATAACAAAATTTCTTCCGAGCTTTCTTACAATCATTAAATCCATGCCCTCGGTCTCCGCAATTGTAACACCGAATATCTCTAGACACTTTGTCTGAAGATGTTTTAACTGAATTTACTGCAGGTTTATTCACTGCTTCGCGCTCAACACCAGATGTCGACACGAAAGCAAAATCTGGCTCTACATAGGTGTTACGCCTGCGTGCCGGTGGACGAAAACTATCTGCCCTAAATTTCTTTTTCTCGAGCTTGAGGCATTCATCCTCAAGCTCCGCCAATGTCGTTACTGTTGGCAATTGCATAATATAAAAAGGTGATAAATTTCTAGATATAATTCCCAATTGCACATCCTCCGATGCTTCCCCATAACGTCTAAACATTGATAACATGCATGAAAAATAGTCTATGAATGACTCAGATGGATCTTGAGTTCTTGACAAAATATCTTGAAACAATCTAGATTGATAATCTGGTGGCTCATAATGCTTACACAATAATGCCGATAAAGTCGGCCAACTGTCAAACCTATGTCTATTTGACCTAAACCACAGCAAAGCTTTTCCTTCAAATAAATCAATGGCGGATTCAAACAAATCGCTTTCTGAAATTCCGCGTGCAATTCTTAATTCATTAACTCTTTCTAAAAATTGATGCACCGAAAATTGTCTAGAATCCCCATTAAATTTCAAATTCCATTTTCTAACTGGCGAAAAATTACGCGACGCGCGCGATACTGTAATTGGACTAGATGCCTGTGCTGTTATTCCGCTAGCATTACTTGCTGCTCCCGTACTCCCTAATGTGACACTCTGTAGATCATCAGTGACCTGATCCACTTCAATAGTATCTAAGTGTTGTAACAATTCTAATAAAATTTGAGTACGTTTCTGAGATTGTTCCGCGTTTAACTGTGCAAGAGGTAACCGATTGATTCTATTCATACAATGATGAAGGCGAGTTTGAATAGCCGCAGAACTACCACCCGGTGACAATGCGTATTTTTCCATTGTTGGTTTAAGATCTTTGAGCTTAGCTTCAAGCTCCGTTAATTCCTTGTCAATATCTACCTGATACTCTGGATATGACAAAGATTCTTTATGTTTTTCTAGTTTTAACAATGGTCTCAAAGCCTTTCGCAATTGTTCTACCGTATCATCGTTCGTTGTAGGTAACCCTCTTAAGCTTAGTTCGTAGACTAATTCGTCTTTACGTAAGTAGCTTACATTAATAGTTAATGATGCCATATTTACAAAATTAACAACCACTGTACAATCAGACTACAATATTTACAAAATCAAAACTGAATTAATTCAATTAATATTAACTGAATATCAAAATTAAATGTCAAAATAGTTCCACAAAATTATTAAAATTGAAAGAAAAGCAAAGCGTACCTTCCCCAACCAATCTAAAATAAAATAAAAATTTTTAAGAAATTTTTATTTTCAAATAATGTTTAATGAAAGAATTCTAAAATTGAAAGAAATGACAAAACAAGTAAAATAATTTAATTTGATTATAAGTAAGTGTTGTCACCAAACACACGCATCACTCTGTATATATAAAAATTAAAAAAAGAAAAATCTTTTAAATAATCAGAAAAAATTTATTTTTTAAAAAAAAGTGGGTGGTAATTTCACAACACCCTGTATACGTATATTAATATTAATATTTAAACAATTCACGTTGGGCGCCAAATTGTTGCTGAATAATTGCTATACTGAATTGTTTCATATGATAACTAGGTAAAGGATTGGATTAATTAAACGTTTAGCAATTAGCAACAGTACTGGATGCAAGAACAGAGTAATTCGCCCGGTAGCACAGTCTGCATCCAGTGATCCCAGGGTCGTTCAATATTTATTATTGTAATTGAATTTATACCACTAATAATTGAATTAACAAAGAGTGAATAAATGCGTATATTTAATTTAATGACAAAACTCACCTACCTTAATCTTAAGTCTTACAATTCCTCAATCAGAAGTTCCTCAGGTAACCGGTGTTGATTCTTTTAGATGGCTAATTGTTTACATGAATGATCTTGTGATTATGCTTGAAATTATTATTGGACGCCACCTATTTTGACTTGAATCGTTATTTTGTTTTATTTTATTTATTATCACTAGAATTAGCACATCGTGGCTCCAGGTATATTAGTGAATTAAAATAGGAAACAGTCACTGAGCTTTCGAGTCGCCTCAAGGAACGAGGATTAATTAATTTAAAACACAAGTGTCGTAAACTTAACAATATTTATTACCTAAGACAATTTAAAGCAAAGTACAATAAACATTTAACACCAATACATTGATGTTTCACTTCCACATTTTACATTAGATTAAACAATCCCTAATTTAATACTCTGGCCAGATAAAATAAATTGTGGTTACACAAAGATGAACACAAATAACATATGACAATATCTTGGTTGCAAATACAAATGGTAAATTAAAATCGGATATTAATTCTTGAACAAAATGCAACAACTGATGTATGGATGAATTTGACAAAATGAATAATTCGTACTGGAACTTTTAAAAGATTAACTTAAAGTTACGATAACATAGGCAATAGTACAAAGATTCTAACAATGAACTCGAAATTTCATATTAATACTATTGTTTACAGTAGTGTAATGATTCAAACAACAATGTGAATAGAAAAATACAGATTAATCCTATTATAACTGTTATCCGACGGACTAAATATTAGTTTTATGGTTACCAAACCCGAAGGAATGGCCTTAGGTTTTATTCTACCGACGGTAAAATAATCTTTAAGCGCTCTGAGACATAATTGATGCTTAATTACCTTGAAGTGTGCGGAGACGCTAATAATCGTTGGTAAATGTGCGACGGGTCGATGACTTTCCCCCGAGAACGTGATGGATTTCTTCGGTAGTTTGACGGGAAAGAGAATCCAATGGGTCAGTATCCAGATTGCTTTAAATTCCCCTAAGGTGAATTATCGTGATCTGCCGAATCTTCTTTCAGACGGGACTAATGATCGTTGATAATTTTAAACTCACTATGCACGTTAAATCGTCACTTGACTAGCTTTAACACTGCTGTAATACGTACACTGTGATAGCAATTCTGAAGTTACTACTGGATTATGCGTCAAACATCTGGTGGTAGTCACCGACCGTTAATGGTCTATATTTAAAATTACTTCGAGATGTCGACTGTCACTTGGCGGATAACAAAAATTAATCATAATTTTTAAGCGATCTTGCCTTTTTATGCGTACTGTTGGAGAGGGGTGAAACACGCCTATTTCCGGATTCTAGAAGGTTCTCGACTTCTTCAAGAAGGAATTTTTGCACACGACGCATACGATGTAATAGATTTAATGGCTTGGTTCCCAGGGTATTGTTGAATAATGGGCTATTGATAACCCGGGTACACGCGCGGCGCCAATATTTAGTTGTCGTCATGTCATACAAAAGGGTATTTAAGAAAACTTGTTGTACGTGACTC
Organism: Amphimallon solstitiale; assembly: GCA_963170755.1. Taxonomy (NCBI): domain Eukaryota; kingdom Metazoa; phylum Arthropoda; class Insecta; order Coleoptera; family Scarabaeidae; genus Amphimallon; species Amphimallon solstitiale. The sequence continues at coordinate 115,451,257 of OY720677.1, forward strand.
TAATATTTGCTTTATAAGAAGAATTTTACTTTAGATTATAAATGTTGTAATTCAGATGTTATTTTTAAGAAATGTTAGATGTAGAAGTTATTTTAACAGAAATTGATACGTAGTTGAAAAAATATAAAGAACTGTTTATTCAAGAAGGTTAAACAAGCTTAGCTGTAGAATTGCAATACATATTTAAGTTTTGAATATATTTTGCGTATAGAAAATAATAAATAGTATACAGTATGAGCCAAAAGAATAATATTATAATTAATTTGGAATTCTTAAGTAATTAAATAATTGCTCCTTTAAGTAAACAGATATTATTTAATATTTTGAAATGAAATTAGTCAGAAGTGCCAAAAGCACGCAACAATTTATAGAATAATTTACTAAGAATTAATGTTTAATTAGAATTTTGCTTTTATTTTCCAACTACGTTGTATACGCAATATAATAAAACTCCCAGAAGTATTTTGAATTCTTATTTGGTAAATATCTATTTACGAAGCGTGTGATGCATGCTTAGATAAATACATGTTCATCCATCGACTGACTGTATGCAACTGAAATGCTAATCGTACTTTACTGGCACGACCTGCGCGTTGTTGCCGGTATGCATACTATACATATGTCCTATCCCCAATATGATTTGACACATGCTGTATAATTCAATAAATACAAATCTAAAATATAGTGCACGCAAGTTCATGCAGAACAGAGAAAACATAACCCATAATTCGTTCCTTTCAGTTTCTGTATTTTTATTTTTCAGTTAATAATTAATGTTTTTGAATAAAAAAAAAATGATTAGGAGAGTCGAATTAGTTTTTTTCAATTTCCATATTTTTAAAATTATGCAGTTGAAGGTAATTTAGGGAAATCTAGGGAAATAAAAAAAAATCATCTCGCACCCCTGTACTTTATTATCATAGTGTTCGTTGTAAAGTGTTGTTATGAGCAGTGATGGTAACCCTACCGATTTTTCGGTAGATCTACCGAATATTGCCGACCTTTTTACCCATCTATAGTAGAATTACCGAACAGATGCAGTAGCAACATTGCATTTTTGTAATAGCTTAAACGGGCAAATGCGCTGTTGCTACTGCATCTGTTCGGTAATTCTACAATAGTAAGAGTCAGGGTTCATCACTGTGTGTATTAAAGATAGGATCAGTGATGGTAACCCTGACCACAGTATAAACATATCCAGTAGTTGCAGTCGCTGTCGGCACCTTTGATCTTTAGAAACCAAGTTGTATGTTCGCGCATTGTAACGCGCAATGTCGCATAGCGAAGAGATCGGAAAGTTATTTAATAAGCAGGTCCGGATCTAGTCCTATCTTAAAATAATCGGGGCCGGATTAACTAAATTTCTTAATAAATGAAAGTATTGAAATTAGTAATATTTAAACAATAATTATGTACGTCATGCATATCAGATTTGTACCTATGGCCAATTTAACAAATCTACTAAATGGAATAAAATGATTTGGAAGAAAATTATACATTTTAATGTTGGTTTGAATATATGAGTTACATTTAAATGTTACAATATATGATATATTTTGTAAATGTTGCAAAATACCTTAAAATTAAAAACTGTCTTGGAAAAAAAAGCCTAATAGATGGAATAAAATTATTTATTTTAATGCTATATAGTTACATTTAAATTTTACAATATTTCACATATTTTATAAGTGTTGCAAAATAACTTAAAATTAAAAACCATTTTGGAAAAAAGTCTCATAGATGGAATAAAATTATATATTTTAATGCTAGTTACATTTAAATTTTACAATATTTGACATGTATTATAAATGTTGCAAAATAAGAATTTTCTTACTTTTTATTTTGTGTTTTAAAGTTCCTATTTGCAAATTTAAGTGTATAGTAAATGCGAACTCTTATGTATAAGCAAAGTAAGTAATCGTGTGTAAATCTAAATTTTGATAATCAGTGGTATCCACTGCTAATACATTAATAAAAACTGTTTCTTCAGGAAAAAGTACATCTAACTTTTGAAAAGATGCAGTCTGCAAGTTTAGTAAAACTGAATCTAAATCATCAACACAATTGGATCCCCCTGATAAATGAAAATAATTCAAAGTAAATAACTTTTTGAATGCTCGAGAAAACTATACATGTCGGATTAGTAGAGTTTCCTCCCTGTTGTCGAACAGTCCCTAAGAAATTTTCAATTGCATCTTGATTGAGTCTTCTGGTACACAAATATTTTATACCTTTATTTTTAGTAATATCCCATATTGCCATAAAAGAAGAAATTGAAATTATCCAACCATTAATAAAATTTAAGGTCTGTGTAACATCATCATTATTCACATTTAACACGATTTAATTCTTGAAAAGGTCCAACATGTCATTTAGAACATTAAGCTGGCTTTCAGTTCCGGAAAAAGGTCTATTTAATACCTTGCTGCTCTTAAATGATTGTGAATTCAGTACATCAAATAAATCATCCATTTTGGATATAAAAGTTGCAGTTGCCATTGCTGTTTGTGGGAAAAAATTAAGAGCTATATAAGTATTTAAACCACTGCACTTAAAACTTGTGCAGCCAGCTTTACTTTCATTTTTTGGAAGTTATTAGGTTCTAGATGCATATCTGATAAACGAGGGGCTTGCCGAAAAGATTGTTGCTTGTCTTTGTTATAAAATTCACTAATATAACACTTATTTGTTATTCCTTCTTTTATTACAAATTTATATGTAAATATGTTATTTCTTGTAGACTTTAAAAAATGTGGTATATCAAATATATAGAATTTTTTTTTATTATTAACTTGGAAATAAGGTGTTGTAGCAGATACCCCAATTTCTTTGGAAAGTTTTAAAAAATTTGTTCCTTGATCAGATATGCATGCTAGTACATTTAAATTAATTAGAAATAATCTTTCAATCGTATTAAAGATTATAGCATTTAAATCGTTTACCTTACAAGAATTATTTATAAAAAAGTAAGCCAGTGGCTTTTTCTAATTTGAATAAGCACCTCTGGCCATCAAAACCAATGCATTATTAGCTGGACTATATGTTTTTGTAGTAGTTTCATGAAAGCCTATTATTTCATCTTTAGATCTATTATAAAAAAGAAATGTCTTTAATGACATTTCGTCAATACACAGCACACAATGCCTCGCTTCTTCACTCATCATTTCAACTTTTCTTCCTATTACCATAAAAAGAAAGTCATTCAACCCCACTGTTATGTTCCATTTACTGGTTAATCTGCATAAAGTTGCTTTTGATGGCAAAAGGAGAATATCAGATAAAAATCTATAAACTTTAGGGCTGAGAAAATATATAGTTAACGCAAACTGTTTAAATTCATTTGTATATCTGAAACCATGAGCCCTTTTACTTGATAATTTCAGCTGCATTTTAAACAGATTAACCGTGGCCTCATTAAAATGGCTTTCACAAAATGTAATAAAATCAGCGTCAGAAATCGGATTTTCTTTCTCTGTCAGAGTAGAAACCTTCCTTCCGCTCTCTTTAGAATACCTTTCAAATACCAAATCTCAGTTTTTAATAAACATAAGAAATATAATTTAATGATATCAAATAAAACATCAAAAACTGTTATTACCTGTATGAGTTTCAGTATGTTGATCGGTAATCACATTAACATCTTTACTTGTGCCTAGTAGTGGATCATCTTTTAACACAGGTGTAAGTAACATCTGTACATTCTGTAAAATAGAATTATCATATATAAAAAAAGGTGTATGTAATCTTGGTTGTTAGAAAAATCACAGAGGCATCAAAATCAAATAAATATAGCAAAGCTAGTTGCAATCAATATATTTGTGATTAATTTGATATAATCATCATTTAAAAGAATTTTTATTAAGAAAAGATTAATTTCAAAAAATAAACAGTTGATTTTATAAGTTTATCTATCCTAGGGCTTACCTGTAAGAAATAAAGTGGGCACTGCAGTAATTTCTAGCCTGTTTTTCATTACATTTTTGAAGTAAGAGTTTTCAAAATGAATGCTACAGACTTTGGCATTTTTCTTTACAGAACTTGTTTCTCCAATTCGAGCAATCCACTCCTTACGCCTAGTGCAGAAAAAATTATTAATCATATGCAACTATTATTATGTACAAGTATGCTTGAATGATGTAGCAATTTTAATCATTAATAATTTACGTCAATATTTTTTTATATTTTACAATAACTTTTTATAAATTCTATAATCCTTTATGTCGTACTTATGTGCATGTATATCTGAATATTTATTTGAATTTTACGCTTACCTTATTTCCTCAGATGGAATATTAAAAAAACTGTAGCAATTTTAACAATTAATAATTTACGTCAATATTTTTTTATATTTTACAATAACTTTTTATAAATTCTATAATCCTTTATGTCGTACTTATGTGCATTTATATCTGAATATTTATTTGAATTTTACGCTTACTTTATTTCCTCAGATGGAATATTAAAAAAACTGATGTCTTTTATGTCCTTTGAATACACACTTTTACACTGCGGTACACAACACTTTATACTCATTGTACTCGATTAATTTAACACACTAAATCAAATAAATCTTTTGCAATTATCCACAAAAACCTAATTTACTTTAAAAACGATTGGTTATTTTCAAAAGCACGTACTAAGATTTGTTGACAAACAAACTATAAACAAGTCTAATTCTGTTTCTTACCGTCATTGCGACACTGCGCATTACAATGCGCAAGAAACAACTTGGTCTCAATAAATTTTGAGTGTGCAACTACTGGGAAGGTTTATACTGTGCCCTGACTCTTACTAGATCGGTAGAAAGGTCGGCAAAATTCGGTAGATCTACGGAAAAATCGGTAGAAGTTACCATCACTGGTTATGAGTTATGACATAAAATCTGCAAATTTATTATAAGTAATCTTCACAACGTGTTAATAACTGTATTTTTAAATAATATAATTAGGTACTGTTTAATAAATTTTTCAGTAATTGTTTACACATTTAGTAAATTATCTTACCGAATTACATTCGAGCTTCCTTTTTTATTTCCGAATAAATTTTCCATTCTCAAACTCAAATTTAGTTGCAAAATGGTAACTGAACACAACAAATTGCCTTTTCGATAAACTGACTCGTCCTTTGGATTCATCGTTTTATCAGTCAATTTGTTTCGTACAGTTACCCAGCAACAAAAATTTTCGTTGAAAACTGAAAATTTATCCGGAAGAAAGAAAGCTCTGGTGCAATTATAAGTGAAAGTATTTGTTATATTTTGTTCAATTAATATTTTAATTGAGTTTAATTTGGTACTTATATCAGCCAAGAGTAGTACGTTTTACTTTGTTACAAATTTGTTAAATTTATGTAATTTGATTACTAAAATTGCTGATATTCGTTACCCCCTCGAAGATCTAGTATTGTCCCAAATTTTAAAATGCGGTTAACTCTTCAGTCTGCTTGAAGAATGGAAAACTAAAGTAGTAATTAAGTTCTCGGTATAGTTTGTAACTTCTGCTATGTATTTAAATTTATACATGTATCTAGGGACAATCAAGCTGGTATGCAAAACTCGCTAAATGCTTACTTTTTCCTTTAATTACGAATAAACCAGACATATTTTTTAGAATACATTCTGGAAGCAGTTGGTAGTGAGCAAATTCAAGAGAATTAAAACACTTTTTGGGGCTTTTTCCCAATTTTAATTCAAATATACTTTTTTGCGATTTTCTCAATTTGATGTTTAACGCAATAAGCAAGTTTTGCATCTAGGGCACTCATATACGACTATATTTATTACTCTGTTTTCCTCTTTGGTCTGACTCCAGTAACCCGTCTTTTAGTTTTCTTTAGAACCATAAAACACTTATACCATTACATGGCGATCCTGCAAAGGTGTATTATGTTTATTCGATGTGTAAATAAACAAGACCTTGCTCTGCATGTCACCAAGTTGCTACATCAGCAAATGTTATTAGTTGTACATTCTGTGATCTACACACACATTTGTTAACATCGAATTTATTTACACAACGACACATACTGCTGCAAGCCACCATTATGCAGAAAATATATAAAAGTAATTTTTATCATGCAGGTGAAAGACCGCACATTTGTTCAACCTGTGGAAAGGGATTCATCACAACGAGCGACCTGTATCACCACGAAAAAATCCACGCAAACAAAAGATCCTACAAGTGCGATAAATGTCCAAAAGCCTTCAACACATCGTCGGACCTCCACAAGCACAATATTTGCGTTCACCTGGACAGGAGCCAATGGAAGTACGTCTGTTCTTACTGCGATAAACGATTTCCACTCAAAACAAATCTCGACACGCACGTAAAAATACACACTGGCGAAAAGAATTTCGCCTGTCACATGTGTGACAGACGCTGTATAAACAAATCAGTATTACTGAGGCATATAGAGACTCATTCTAATGTACGTTCCTTCCGTTGCCATGTGTGCAAGCAGGAGTATAAATATCAAAAAACGTTAAATATACATCTTACGAAAGCTCACGGTATCGGCAACGCGAAAGTTCCCGAAAGAACGAAAAAGTACATCTGCCATATTTGTCCCAAATCGTATTATGCCAATAATAAGTTACAAAAACACATAAGAACTCATACAGGAGAAAGGCCGTTTGCTTGTAACGTTTGTGAAAAGAAATTTATTGATAAATCATGTTTAAATCAACATATGAAATCGGCGCACAGTATTTTATTTGGCATTTTAAATAACGAAGGTGTTAATTCAAACTAACATTTTTCATGTTAACTTTTGCTTCACTTTTAAAATTAAACTTTAGAATGATTCCCATACTAACTATCAAATTTTTGTTTTAAAAAATCGCATTTTAAGGTTATGTTTCTTAAATTTTTGTCAATTTGTCAGTATATTTTCAGTTCTATTTTACTTGTATGTATTCAAGATGCGCTTTTTATTTATTTAATACATAGGTAGATAAATAACTGTCTAAAGGCTTTAATTGAATAAAAAGACCGAACTAATTTAGAACTTTATACATTGTCATGTCCAAAATCAATTGATTACCTTATTTAAACATTGCAAATGAAATTACACATCACATTCTATGTCTATTTCAGACGCGCTTATTATTATATTTCTAATCAAATATTGAAAATACGGGCGATTACTTTCATTGCATACCACCTGCCGTGTTCAAGCAATCTGTGGGAGCTTACATTCGCACTATATCAGACTATATATGCGTTGATTTATTTAAAATTGCCGGTTTTATACGGGGCCAAAACAAATTTAAACCAGACTCTCTCGACTAAGGTTGCGTGCACACCAATTTTGTGAATGTTTATATCGTAAATAATTCGAAATAATCAAAATAATTTACAACAAAATAAACGGTGCTATTTCATTCATATTATATTTTAAGAGAACCAAATAAAAACTAAAAACATCATATTTACAAAAACATATTATCCTAATACTAGATACAATACAGATTTTTAAAAAACGAACGCTATTTATACCACATTTCAAAACTATCAATTAATTTAACACAACGTAAAAAACTATTATCTGTTTTAGTAAGATATAGACACGTAAGAAGATTATGAAGTAATAATATGAAGTGTGCAATAGTAAAATTATGTCTGTTTAATAATAAATAAAATTTATTCAGTTTTTGAATACATCAAGAAAAATAAAACACAATACTGTGTTGTTCCCCTGGTTCCATAACAGTGGTCAAGATATTGATGTTTAAATAACTCGTAACTTTTTTCAAAAACAACGCAAATTCCATCACGTACAGGTATGTCAATATGGGTATCCGGCACTAATAAAACGAAAATAAAAAGATTTGTTGAGCTTGTGAGACATAATCAATCTTTTACGCGAGTATAATACGTAGCCAGTTTTTTCTTGCTATATTTAGTAAAAAAAATTACGATAAATAAAAATACACATCGAATCATAAGTGGCAACTGCCCTGAAAAGCGTCGACCACAGCAGCGTTCAAAATCCTATTATAAACACTTCTATTCTCTTCATAAATTCTATAGAATGCATACTTTGCAAGATATTCGAAAAAAAAAAGTGCTACTCGATAGGAGTAAAAATGTTACTTCCGGTCCGAATTTTGAAATTTTTTTTATACAAAATATTTTCAGAAGTATGTTTTAAATACTTTTATACTCGTAACGTACCTGCCTAGAAATCATGACTTGCAAGATATTCGCAAAAAACTGATTTTCATTAAGAGTAAAAGACCTACTTCCGGTAGGAATTTCGAAAAACTTTTTTAATACAATTTTTCTCAAATTTAATTTTGAGTACATTTGAATTATTTATAAATTTGTTTAAACTTAGTAATTGACGAAATATTGGCAACATTCAATTTTTTCACTGAAGTAAGCTACTACTTCCGGTCTGCTGATTTTACTGAAAATCTAATCAGATCTCGAGAGGGAGATTATACACGTAAATACAAAATTTGGAATTGATATCTACAGCGGTTTGACCGCTATCGTGGTCACACACAGAGACACACACACAGAGAGAGAGAGAGAGAGAGAGACATTTTTTAAAAACCACTTTTTTGGTATCAGGGGACAGGTAAAATTGATAGCTAATTAGTAGCATGCTGAAAATAAGACCTGGAAATCAAGAGATCGTGAGCTTTCTATTTACATAGGTATTCGATATTTTTATATTTGTATAATAGGAGTCATTCTAAAGTCTTGCCAATAGTTTACTAACATTATTGCAGTTATCTAATAAAATAATTTTTATGAAGCATTAAGCCTACAGTAACGCAGTTTTCTATTGGGTGAAATGCCTATTTTATAATTGTTTTTTTTTTTTGCTCCACACTCTCGATTTTAATCCAGGACGTCTCACAGCAGCGAGTGCCGGGAGATACCCCGGGGGTTCCTCACGGGAAGTACAAACAACGGTCGCCCCATCAACACGCAAAAAATGCCAATGGAACGACCACCGCCCGCAACCCCACAGTAGTAATTTTTCCACAACAACAGTAATAACAATAACAACAATATGCTTTATTTCAATTCGTCAATACAATAATATAAACAGTAAGTTATTAATTTAGAACTGAAAACCACAGTGATATAGTTCAGCGTCAAATACTAACCCCTTATCTTCCATTGTCACCCTGAAAAACAAAGACAGAAAATGTAAACATGCTTTTACTAATAGTCATCCTATTACGATGTGCAGTATAAAAAATGAATATCAAAAATTGAATGAAATGAATTATTTTTAATGCCCACTGGTACCGAATTACCTGTTATTATAAACACAACTAACGTAATAGTTAACAATGTTTTATAGTTTTCAATAGGTGCAGTGGCGTAGATAAAAAATGTAGGCCCCCCCGCAAAATTTTTAGGGGGCCCTTCCAAAATACTTGTTTCGAGATAGTAGCATAGAATGTGAATATCGGAGTAATTATAATAAATTTATTTTATAATAAAAAAATCTAAATTATATTTAATTATTTATTTTATAATAATACATTTAGAAACACAAAAAATGCTAATTAGAAGACAAAATGCCGAAACGTCTTTTTTTCAATAGTAGGAAATTTTCAACTAACTCTTCCAAATCAACGGACCACTTTGTTCATGTTCAATACTTATAACAGCCAAGGCACTTAACCGAACTTGTTTAATGGTGCTGCGTAAATAGGTTTTAATTAATTTTAATTTCGAAAACGATCTTTCTGCTGTTGCTGATGTTACCGGTAGTGTGAAATATAACTGAAATAGTGTACATAGATCTGGAAGACTAGTTGCTAAACATGCATTTTCCACTATTAATAAATTGGCTAAGTCCTTAATAGAAGATTTTTGTTCAATTTCATTAAACAAAACAGTCTTAAGATTAATTAATTGAATCGGCAAATCTTCTGAAAAATCAATTCCATATTTGCTCAGAATATGTCTTCCGTATTCCACTATTTCTTCATTCGTTAACTTAACATATTTTGAGGGATTAAGAAACGAGAAAAGGTTTACAACTTCATTTATGGAGTAAAATCTTCTAGATAATTGGTTGATAATAATATCAAGTGACGCATTAAAAACTTCTACTTGAAATTTTTTTATCGGGTTAGGCATTACACAGTCGTTTTCACATTCATCAAAAAACTTTTTAATTCTCTTCTGGCGTTTATATTTTATCATAGGCTGAATATTCCAAGATTCTGCTAGATTTTTAGCTTCTTCTTCTAATTTATCAAAACTTTGTCGCAGTTCTGTCAAGTTTTCTTGACCATTATTAAGCAATTTGCACGTCTCTTCTAAATCACATGAAGGGCTCTGAAGTTGCTTTGAAATTAAATTAACAGTTTCGAGGATTTTACTCTGGAAAACTAGCAATAGAATAAACTCATAATTATCCATTTTATTCTGCAGAGACTTTGCTTCATTTCTGTCATTTTGCTTTTTGCACACCAGGATAAAATTTGACAAACATTGCATTACAGACTGATAATTATATTTTATTGACAGTAAGCATTCAAATCTAGAAGACCATCTTGTTACGCACAGCTTTTTCAGTGTGTACTTAATTTTACTTCCATGTGGTGCAGCTTGATGAAGGACATGCCAGCGTGGCAAGCTTTCACTAAAAAACACATAAATGCTTTGCAAAAGATCATAAAAACTCTGTAGTTTAATGATGTTTTTGACAGAATCATTTAAGACTAGGTTCAAATTATGAGCTGAACAATGAATATAATCAGCTGTAGGAACTCGATTCTTAATTCTGGCTTGTAAACCATTATATTTTCCAGACATATTAGCAGCCCCGTCGTATCCTTGCCCTCGACAATTTTCTATTTTAATTTGAAAATTTTCTAAAGTAGTTAGAACAACAGCTTCTCAACTCTGTGAATCTCGTTCGGTTAGCTCTATAAATCCAATAAATGATTCCTTTATTTCTAGAGTGTTTTGTTTATTTGAATTTTTCTTCATACTTGTATACCTTATAACGAGACTTAGTTGGTCCTTCTTGGATATGTCTTGTGTTGTATCAATTATAAGGGAAAAGAAAGGAGCTTTATTAATATTTTTCGTTAATTTTTTTAAAACGGTTTTAGCCAAATGTTCAATTATTTCATTTTGAATATCGGGGCTTAAGTATTTGTTTCGAATATTAGTGCTTGACAAATGAGCTTTTAGAACAGGGTCATAACGTGCTATCAAGTCAATAATATTTAAAAAGTTACCACTAGTTGCTCCAATTTCTTTAACATTTTCTCGATGTCCTCGTAATGGCATATTGCAAATTGATAATGTTCTTATCACATCACATATTCTTATTAAAACTTCTTTAATTTTTTCATGACCACTTATTTGACTATCAATGGTTTTGTTTTTTTCCCAAGTACTATAAACTATGCATGCTTGCAAATGAGCATCACTTCCCTCGTGGATTTTAATTTTTTTACTTAAACCCTTCCAGTCATTAATTGTGCCCTTACACCAATTTACTGATGCTTCATTACTAGAGAACATCCAACACGGTTGACAGTAAACACTATTCAACTTTTGGGAATAACATAACCAAAAGCGATCGATTTTTTGACCAGTTTTAGTTTTAATGGTATAATAATCACTACTGAACGCTCTATTATCGTCTTTATTCCTTGGAAACGGTCCCATAGGCTTATTTGGCCCTGCAGTAATAATTTTTCTTTTTAAGTCGTCGGAAAGTGATTCCGAAAATAAGGCTCTGTCGGTGTTAAAATATGTTGAATCCTCCTGATTGCAATCGATTTCATTTTTTTCCAGAACTATATCTAATTTTTGTTCGATTATAACATTTTCGTATGGTTCAACATTTTCATCTGATGCAGATGTACTAGCTGTTGAAGCACTTTTAAAAAAACTGCTAATCTTCGGTAATTTACGCAATTTTACAACATTTTCTTGTTTCAATTTTCGTTTTTGTGCACCACTCATATATTTTCTTTCGCTCATCTTATTTTGAATACTTCGAACTATACACTTTGGTACACGTTAATTTACTTAGTTAAATTTTGATAAAATTAAATTAGTATACGTACATATGCTAATCACTAATTCGTCACAAAATTAATGCACTAATACAAATAGAATTTATTTTCACAATTCGAACAAACTCGCTGTTAAAATAAAACTGAAGGAATGGAAATAATTTTTCGTATTTATTCAGTAAAATATTTTTTTACAACTAGGTCATTAAACCAAATGTGCAAATGCAGTTTTATGAAATAAACGTGCCTTTTCATAATTTCGTAATTTCAAGTTTTATGTATTAGTTTATGTACCTACAATCTATATGCATAACATAGTCATATAACTTCATAGTACATGTAAAATGCAAAATTATTATCGTTGTCTGTCTCTAATGAATTTGCAATTTTTTTTTAGCTCATGAATTTTATACGGACTATATATTACCTACTTGTTAGAAAGCATTTGTGACATCTGTTGTAAAACTGTAAGAATGTGCAGGTCAAAAGTTAGGTAAAAACATGAACCTTTTTTTTATATGGACCTGTGTTAAGGCAGAAAATGTAGTCATACTGTGGGTTTCTATATAAGTAGAGATATTTCATTTCTTTTAAAGAAAGAGCAAATTGTCAATACCAGATGTGATATTTTCTTGGAACTGAAAGAGAAATACGAACAATAAAAAAATAAAACTGGACGAACGTTATCAGAGTAAGAAATACAAATACACGTACTGTTATAATTTTTAACACTAGAAAACAAGTACATATAAAATAACATACACATTTTTTATACATGAAGGATAAAACAGAAATAGTTTTGTAAATTTCATTACTAGTGCGGGGCCCTGAATTTTTGGGGGCCCCCCCGCATTGCGGGCTCTGCGGGCGCCTTATCTACGCCACTGAATAGGTGGCACCTATTTAGAAATTTTCCCGCCATTCACGACATAATATGACGGGCATTGCCAGATACGAAATTTCAACCATATAAATACGGTTTAGTAGTTTGCATAATTCTGGGATTATGCAAACTGGGCCAATTTTGCGTATTCCGAATATTCGTCGAGTGCCATATATAACAAAGATTTCATACATGTTGATAAGTACCGATGATCTAATACTATTATACTACTAGATCCACTGTACGCTATGTCTTGCTTATTAGGAAGTGACCCACACCATACGAGAAAGAAGGAAAATATACGAGCGTCGAAAGTTTGACGAGGATGAACGAAATTGACCGTGTTAAGTGGGCAAAATTCAAATATGTTGCTATAGCTTGTTATGGCTTATAATGTTTAAAAGCACATTCTTAAAATGTGTCTAATTACAATCACAATTTTATTTAAAAAAATAGTTGATTGAATCATCATGAATGCACCGTAGTTTTTATACTCATATTTCTGTAAACAAATATAAAGTCAGTGGTGTGTGAAATAAAATCAGTACTAGAAGAAACCTATTAATAAAATACATAATCCAACTTACCAAAAGGACAAATAAATATGTATAAATCAACAACATTGAAAAATTTATATACAAAAGCATGTATTGGCGCCTTGTTGTGCCCACAACTAACGGTTTTGTATATCTGTCTCCTTTGTATATAGAGTGCAATTCCTCTCTCTCTCTACAGTACATCTAGTAGTTCTATATTATTAGATTGGTAAGTACTGACTATGTGGGTAAATAAGTTTTATTTATGCTGGTATACGCTTTCTGTATGTAATTTTTTTTATTATTTTGTTATGTGTATATCTGAACGTGCAATACTAGAAGAAATCAATTAATAAAATATATAAACCAACTTACCAAAAAGAGAAATAAATATGTATAAATCAACAAAATTGAGAAAGTTTATCTACAAAACCATGTAGGGTGAAGTGGGGTAAATGCACCCCCAAATTACAATAGTTCACTGCAAGGGTCTTCTAATTTGCTCAAAATAGAAAGCCGGAGCTTCTCTTGTTTTGTATTAGATTCTGTAGTCTACAGACTTACAAAAAATTAATAACAAGGAAAAACAAACGATATTTTTTAAATGGAGAACGTTTTTTTTTAAATTGGTTGGATGGCGCACTTCCCCATACAGTTGGGGGAAATGCACCACTGGCAAGTTAAATCTAAATAAAAAGCCTTCTCCAGGTACTGGGGGTAAGTACATGCTTCTGATATATCTTGCCAAAAAAGAGGTGGAAAAAATTTTGCCGAAACTTTCATATTGTGAATTTTACATTTAGATGTTTATAGGATGGGCTTCCGAGTGGCAGAATGTGGAATTTATAAAGATAGCCCAGCTTACAAAAAACTGTTTTATTACAAAGGAGATACATATGTTGAGAAATACAATCTTAGAAACAACATATAGAAAAGTTAACAAATATTAACATTACTAAAATCGTAGCCAAACAATAATCGTTGTCGCCTATCAAAATGTGGCTTGGGTAATTTCTGAATTATGTTGTTGATGCAAACTGTTGATATATCTTCTTCAGCAGGCCATTTAAATCGACTTCGTTTTTTTCATCACATCTTAAAAATTTGACGTCGTATTGATCAGTAGTCTCGATACCCACAATCTGTCCTACATAGTAGCGGATGCTTTTCTTCATTGGGAACTGTACTTGGACAAAATCCTCTTCTTCTAAATGAAAGTCTTGATGTTCTTGTTCAATATTATCATTTTCTCCTTCATCGTCGAGACAAAGAGAACCATTCGAAGAATTTCAAGAAACATCTTCATCTTCAACGACACTTTTTCTTGCAGAAGGGTTCTAAAATTAAAATTGGTAATGCTTGGTTATCGACACAGAAGTAAGATGTATTACGTACCTGTTTGATATTTGATTTTCGTTGGAATTTAGAAATATCAGTACTGGTAAGGACTTCTGCTGTGTTTGATACTTTGCGTCTTTTAATAGGAACAGACGTTCGAGCAACTGGACGAAATGTATCGAGTATTAAGTCTGCAAAGGATTTTTTTCCAGTTCGTTGAAGTGGACTGTTCGGATTTGTAGTTGTATCGGATGCTTGGGAAACACTTGGACCTGGTTGTTCATTTATTGTTGGAGCTTCCTCATCAACGGTAGTTATACTATTATCACCTTTGAAAGACCTATAAGACTGTAAGTCTGCTTTTGAGAAAAGGTTTGTGGATATAGCATTCCTGTTTACTTTAGTCTCGCTTTGGCTGTCACGGTCATATATTCCACTGCATTTGAAGCCACTTTTTATATTGTTTTTGGTCAAACTCATCCATGCGCCCCCAACAAGTTTAGCAAACTCACTTTTAGGAAGCTTTTACCATGGATTACGCCGCTGCCAGGCAACCAGATCTTTGTCCCATTTAACCTTAAGACTTCTGAAACATGCCACATCCAGTGGTTGTAATAAATGGGTTGTGTGGGCAGGTAACTTCAATATGGTAATATTTTCTTCACGTGCAGCTTTTATAACCTGCGGGCTGACATGACTAACATGTCCGTCGAATATTAGCAGTACAGGTCTTTCTGGGCCGATAGCAGGAATGTACTGTCGTATAAACCAGTTCTCAAATAAGTCGACCGTCATCCACCCCTTTTCAGAGGCACTGTAGGCTGTATTGGGGTAGTCTCCCTCTTTTGGAACCCAAGTGTCCCATAACGATTTGCCTTTGAAAACAACTAGAGGTGGCAATTTCTGACCATCAGCGTTAACACAAGCTAAAACTGTAATATTTTCTCGACCAGTCCCTGCCGTCTTACGATGGCATGTTTCCCCTTTAGCAGATACTACTTTAGTCTTACTAGGGTCAGTACAGAAACTGGTTTCATCGCAGTTCCATATTTGTGCTGGCTTTTGACTTAGGCCTAGGTTATGCACTGTCATTTCCAATAAATCAAAAAACCCATATATGATATACGGATTGCTCTGATTGGCTCGAACATGTTCAAGAGGTTCTGGTTTTTTTAAACAAAGATTATGTGTTTTTTTAAATCTTAGCCACCAGTCTTCTCCTGGGCGCCCATTCTTGAACGGAGTATTCAGCTTATGCGTTTGTACATATAATTGCACAATATCAAATACTTCTGTTCTTGTCAGCCCAAAACCATTACGAGTCATTTCTTTTAGGCACATTGCTAATTCGGCTTCCTTTTCTGCTGATATCGCTGTGGACCTTCCACCGCCTCCAGAACTTTCACCTCTTCTGCCTTTTAAGTGATCGCGTAGAGTTTCTCTGGGTATTTTATAAGCACGTGCACATCCTTTGATAGTCAATCTCCCACTTCGACATTGTATACATGCTTGCTTCAAATCTTCATCGGTGTAGGGCTTTCTTTTAGATTTCCTTATGTACGTTCGAACCATTTCTTTTCCTGATTTGTAATTACATATAATTGAGGTTATTTGTGTAAGAATAATAAAATTGATTTTACCTAAATGTTCAGGTCAGACTTTAAACAGATCAGGGGAAGTGCACCACTAGTAGGGGAAGTGCACCACTAGTGGTGCACTTCCCCAGTAGAAAAGGTGCACTTGCCCCAAGATGACAAAAATTATGGGGCAAGTGCACCCCCCTATGTTATAACTTTCAGATATAAAGTGAGGTTAAGTTCATGAATTATAAGTCATATGCTTTAACTAACAAACATGTTTGTGTACATGAAAGTTTTTCAAATTTAGCTTACGCACATATACACCATCACGTCTATTGCTAATATTAACTTGTGTTTACTTACTTTGTTTAACACAAAATCGACCTTCACACCACACGCTACACTTGATCATATGACAACTGCTGTGATATTAGCTGCTAAACTAATCAGCTGAGGAGCACGGAAGTGTATCTGTTGACGGCGATGGTAGTTTCGCTACCTCATACATTCCCGTTGGTGCACTTGCCCCGATCCCGCACTTATCCCACTTTACCCTATAGGCGCCTTGTGTTGCCCACAACTAACGGTTTTGTATATCTATCTCCTTCGTATATAGATGTCAATTCATCTCTCTCAGTACATCTAGTACCTAGTACTATATTATTAGATCATTGGTAAGTACTGTGGGTAAATAAGTTTTATTTATGCTGGTATAAGCTTTCTGTATGTAATGTTTTTTTTATTATTTTATTATGTGTATGATATCTGAACGTGCTGTCCAAGAACATTGTTTATCTTTGACTAGTATTATCATTGATTATCCGTTTATAATATATTGATCTGATTTTTAACTATGAATGTTATCTAGGTCCTCATTGATATTGTGTATTTATTAAAGTGAAACGAATGGTTCGAAGTAGGTAATAGTTAACGGTCCGTTACTGTAGCGGAAGCTTTTGATAATCATAGTGCGAAAAACTGTCTTCTCTTTATTAAATATATAACATATTTGTGCTATTTATGACTGTGATAATTAAAAATTGCTACCATAAAGGCAATCTTTTTATAGGTTTCCCAAAAATAACGATATATAAGTTGTAATCTATAAATTTTGACAATTAAAAGACGCATTGTAAAAAGTTTATTTACTATGCTATAAATAAGAATTATTTATAATAGGATAACTGCAGGTACTTTTTTAATTTTTTTTTGACACTGCCATTTCCGTTTAATAATATATTATATATTTTTACATGTATTTTTTTCCATTTTTTTTTTTTAGAATAATTAATAAATATCTAGGTGTTAAGTAATAATGAAACTAATTCAGAAATTTGATAATAAAGTATACGAAACTACACAATGTTTTTCTTTATAATATAATTAGTTATCATATAACATGCTTAGTAAATATAGGAGACTGGATGCACCAAACCAAGATGCTACAATATTTTTACTTGTTGAATAGCCACCAAAGTTTATCTTTCGGATAGTATCAATTTGCAATGTTGAAACTTATATCACGTTGGCAACTCTACACAAAGAAGACGGGATGTGATTTATTCATTTGTTAAAGAAAGTACTTTTTTTAAAGTAACTTTTGAACAATGCTTTTATATTGTTTTTCTACTCCCATACTTTAATTGTATTATTAGATATGCCGAACCTGTACTTTAATGATGTCCATTACGATACAGATTTTCATTATGATACAAATTTATATCCAATAGGAATGCGGCATTACAATATTCAATATGGCGACTGCATATCTGACAGATATACAAATTAAATAAATGTGACAGTTCTCTGCAATTTACAAGTAAGTAGGTACTTAAAATTTGTACTTTTTTGAAAATATAAACGGTAAAAATGAGGGATAATGACAGTGAAATGTAAAATTTGAGTCCACCAGAAATTATGGAACAAGCCTTAGTAACCACGAACAATTTATTACCAGCTAAATTCGCAAAGGTGCATGGAAAATTTTACCTCAATTTATGAAATGGAATGTTCAAAAAATAATGTTTTATTATGGGGTCGTAGAAAAAATAGTGTATGCAACTCGCATTTAATGGCTATTAAGACACTCGTATTCATTACAATACTCGGCTTCGCCTCGTATTGTAATTTTCTTACTCGTGTCTTAATAGCTATCATTAAATGCTCATTGCATAATATACTATTTTATTTTTTTTTATATATTATTTTTACACATCGTTACTTGTAATTATCGCTATTTCTATAAAAAATTTCGTGCAGTTGAAACTTGAACTCGTATATAAAACTAAAATAAACAAATCGCAATAATGCAAAAAGTTTCTCGGCACACAGTCGACTGAATAGGCATTAGCCTTTCAAGTCCGGGGTTTTTTGCTTTTTTGAAATGTTTGTTTGGTATGTAATATTAAATTACATTCAATACATATGCCAACGTCGCATTCATTACACATGGTCCTTCCTCCACTCGATGTGCGGCACAACACCGACACTTTTTTTTGGAGTGACTGATCCCGTCAAAGCTTACATCATTTTGTTGCAGGAAACGCTAGTTTTAAGGGTTGATGGACGTCCACAGATCTTTGGTATTACCCCATATTGCTGTAAATACGTTTTTGCTAATTCTCTTCGGAATGAGAGGTCATCCGTGTACCTTCCTATACGCTGTATTAGGTACACGTACCAATTTCTTGATCAAGAAATTGTCGTCAAGTTCTTGGTCAAGTTATTGTTGACCTTGCCTGTTTTACACTTATCAATTTCTTCACCAAGTTTTTAGGTGAATTACTAATACCTACCAATAGTGCAGAAGTACGAAATAAAAAAATTAATAAATTTATGGAAGATTTGTGTTTAATATTGAATGTAAAAATAACTGCATAAGAGATGCAAAAGAAAATAAATAATTTACGAAAACAATTCTTTCAAGAAGTATCCAATTAACATGGTCATTTTTAACGATATTTTAAAATGGAATTTGTGTTTACATTTTACACAGTTGGCAAAAAACTTTATAACATGAATTTTACTAGAAATCACTAAAAACTTGATCAAGTTGAAAAGAAAAATTCAACAAGTTCTTGGTCAAGAAATTGATCAAGTCGACTTAACAAGTGTAATACACGACTTGTCGTTAATTTTAACCTGATCAAGTTCTTGGTCAAGAAATTGATAAGTGTAATACAGCCTTAAGACCTCTCTTTGCAACATCCATGCATGTTTATGGCCACATCTAGGAGCCAAGTGAATATGCACCACTCATTTTTCCCCTCGGACTGAGATCCTGTACCGTCCTCAGTTTCCGTCCATTTGGTCTCTTCCTTCCATATAGTTGTTACATTGACCAAATAGCTTTGGTCTTGGCACATGTACGATTTTCTTTTCTAACTGGGGATAACGATTTACATTGGAGATTGGTTGAACATCGAATGACGTCGAGGCAACAGTTACCACGCTATTATCCACCCACTTTATCAAGATGATTCAAACATTCTTAGCTATACACTGGTCCATAGTGCCTCTTGTTGGTTTTTAAGTGGGCATTCTTTTGTAGTTCTATTTTCTCTTATGGTTCTTGTGGCTGGGTGCCCTTTTTGACATAAGAGTTATAAAACTGAATGCCACAGAACAGATTTATATGGTAATTTTTTATTAGGTAAAGTATGTAGCATTCCTTGCCAAACAGTCGCTCATGATTTTCATCTCTAATAAAACGCTTCCTTGATAAACTTTGAAGTTCATTAGTTACCCTTCTTTCGTGTTCATGCTCCAAACTTTATAACTAAACCTCACTGGTTTACCACGGATAAACTGTCGTAATACTTTATCGGACTTTTGCTGCATTTTATTCGCTACAGGCCTTAGTTTCCACAATTTGTGTGTTGAAGGAATCGCATTATTTGGAATAATCGACCTTGTCTCATCTTGTTGCTCACTGCCAAATGATTCACGTAGACTTCAGAATCCGAGTAAGATCTTTTCCCTAATAATTCGTTGTACCCACTCAGAATAAAGACGTCATATCTGACGTCCGTAAAATGCTTTATTAAGCATTTTACTTCTGCCTTAGTTACTTGTGGATTGGGGATTCAAAAACAAATGACGGGCTATTTTTTCCAAGAGCAAAGTTTACACCGAAGAACGAGTAAGATAAATGCGTTGCTGACTTATCTTTGTATAATGAATAGTCACGTCACAGGGAAAGTTTTTATCGGCATCACATCTCCTGGAGTCCAGTTATGAATATTTGTAATTTCGTTGGAAAAAGTGCTGCATGAATTTCCTTATGATTCTCAACACTAGGTTGAATTTGTTCCACATAGACATCATCGGTTTCAACTTCCCGAGAGTCTTCTGCAGTAACTGGAGTATTTTTCAAACTAATTTCGGTCTTAGATAGTAGTTCCCTACCGGTAAAATGATCCGGAATTAGTTCAGTCTCATCACCAGAATCCTCATCGGTGAGAACGTGAGCTTCAGGTGGTGTAATAAAAATGTCTGTTACATCATTTTCTTTAAAAGAGGTGAATTGTAGGGCCTCTTGTAGAGTAACCCCCTAGAGAAATTTTACTCGAAACGAAAACATCCTTCTGATTACATGCAGTTAAAAAACATGTCCAATCTATTATACGCTAACTTGACTAAATATGTAAGAAATACATTGGCGAATTAGATATTTATGAGAGGTTACGTAAAGTGAATCTCCATTCGTTCTGCAATTCAATCGACACGTCTGTTTATCAGATGATATGGGACACTTTTCAACAATATAAAGTACCAACACGTGTTTAGCTTGGTATACAAAAGAACACCCTCAAGCGGCATTTACCAATAGCTCACGTAAATCCTGACTGGCGGCTTGCAGAACACGGCATTACACGTTACCATATAGCAGCGCGAGGACTTGAAGGGTTGACTCCAAAAAATTTTGCATTAATATCGTGCGGTCCCAGAATATCATAAGCTGACTCTAATTCAATTGCCATAATTGTATGGAATATAAACATAATGCCGTCTTCTCAACGATGCTTCATCACAAATATTTGATCATAATCTTTCGGGGGGGGGGGGGGGGGGGTTAACTATCAAATTGTGTACTCAATTTCACTGGAATTTAATTAAAACACCTTTTTATCTTATCCGAATACAGTAGTAGGAAACTAGAAGTGGGAATGAATGGAACTCGACTTTGAGTTGTAGGGAGTATCTCATCAAATATAATAATAATATTTAGAAAATTCCAAATATTAAGGCTTTAGAGAACGAACCAGTGTTTATCGTGATTATTTTTGTGTCCCTGTGTTTTGTGACACGATTTCTTTGAAGCCGGCGAATCAGCGAAATGGTTAGTTTTAGATGCCTGCGCGATTACCTTAGAATTAATAAATTTCCCTTAGTGATAGATATAATTATGATATTTTTTATTTTAAAACTGATTATTTGCGCTAGGCTTACGTAAGAATAATCATGACAACCATAGTATTGTATTTTTGTTACAACTACTTATTTAAAAATAGTGTAGATAAGGAATCTTAGTCAATAACTCCTATTACTCAGTTATGTTCGAAATACTTACATGAAAGTCTTATTGGGTCTTGTATAATATTTCATGGACATCAGATGAATTAGAAGTTTCCTCATTCATTTTAATTGCTTACATCATTTATTTACATTTCAAAACAAATTATACTTACTTGCATTCCATTCAGTAATTTGGGTAATTACCAATAAATTTGTGTTTTTAATACACATTGGACAGAGGAAATGACAAGAAACGTGAATGTTATTTATTAAGAAGCATAGATTTCTGCAAAAAGTACGTCGTGTACGTAAGTAAACTTTAAACAGTGAACATAACCTATAAAATATGATCATGTTAATGGTGCGACGATTATTTTTAAACAACATTTGGTTGATTTTCGGCATCGTACTAGGAATATTGTTATGTTCTTACCTTTCTGATTACTCTTGTGGACCTATAACTCAGGAAAACACCAATTTGGATTCAATATTTAATTCGATCGAAAATACGGAAGATTTAGCAAAATTAGTGTTAAAAGTTCAAAATGCCACAAGGAAACCGAACAAAGAACAAAAGAAACTGGTCAGACCCAGGTATTATTCCACAGAATTAGGCATAAGAGATAAATTGTTTGTTGGTGTATTATCTTCAGAAGAGAAAATCGATACACAGGCCGTTCATATTAACAAGACCATAGCACATTTGGTGGATAAAGTAAAATTCTTCATTACTGCACAGCAAAATTTAAAAAATAAATACAATTTAAGTATTGTGGGATTTACAGATACGAGACATGTGTACAGACCTTTCCAAGTTGTGAAATACATCGGCGATCCGTTTATAGATGAGTACGATTATTATTTCTTAATGTATGATTATACCTACTTAAATGCAAGAAAATTAATGGCGATAGTGCAAAAAATAAGTGTTAGTTTGAATGTTTATATGGGTACTCCCGTGAAAGAGAGTAGTTATTGTGACCTGGTTGCAGGAATTCTTCTTAGCAATTCAGTGATCAAAGCTATGAAAGAAAATCTGGATTGGTGCGTTAGAAATGCTGTTTCCGAAGATGACAGTGAGAATTTAGGAAGATGTATATATCACAGCACTAAATTAGTGTGTCAAACAGAAGTGCAGAAACAGAAGTTGTCCGGTTTTAAATTGCGAACGTTCGATTTAGAAAACAATCTTAAAAAGTTGACGAATATAAGAAATTTTCAAAATGCCGTCAGTGTATATTCGGTTTTGCAAAAGAATGATTTTTATTTATTGCACACGTATTTCTCTAAAGAAAATTTAAAGCAGGTAAAGCAGCAAATCGACGAATTGTCGAAAGATTTAACGGATGATTGGCCTCCTGGTCATAAATCCAGCGGCAAACCACTTTCTAGATTCGATATACCTCCTACTTTATACTTTAATATGACCCACATGCTCTTCCCAGATGATTTTACCAACTCTCAGGAGCACACTGCTGTGGACGCTACAGATATTCGGACGGTCGTTGACGCGATTGTCGCTAAAGTTTTACAAGAAAAACCAAATGATTTCCAATATATCCGCTTAGTAAACGGTTACCGTACGTTTCGACTGAGTATAGGAGTGGATTATCAGATTGACTTGGCATTTCGTGACCTCCACACAGGTAAAGAGGTAATTAAAAGGTTCGAAGTTTGCAAACAATTAGGTAATATCGAATTCTTAACAAAACCTTACACCACCGAGAACATAAAGGTTACAATTTTACTACCGATTCAGGAACACGAAAAAGACGAAGCTTTGTATTTTCTAAATAATTTTATTCCCACTGTGATGGACGCCAGGGAAAAAGTAGTTTTGATGTTGGTATTCTTGTACCAATATAATACAACGAGTAAAGGTGTCGATGATTATTTTAAAGAATTGAAAGATCTTGCAGTTCAAACAACTAGCAAGTACCGCAGTGAGGATACGAAGTTGGCTTGGGTTTCTATCAGATTGCCCAACAGTAGAATTCCAATAAAAATGGAAGATTATCCAGTATTAAACTTTGCCTTAATCGATTTGGCTCTGAGAAAAATTGGTTTGGAAAGTTTGGTACTGGTATTGGATGTGTATTCGGAAGTTAGCATTGAATTTCTTAACAGGGTAAGTGCAATGTATTTTTTTTTCAAAAATTTCAAATTATTAAATTAAATACAGAAGTAGAACAACATGAGGCCCTCTCTACCAGTTCCAAATTGTAACGTAAACAATTTTTCCACGCGATAATTTAATAAATGTACAGTGAAAACCTTATTTGAAATTATCACTTATTTCTTTAAAGTAAATTCGGCTCTACCATTTTTCCAATACTTTTTCGAAATTGTCAAATGTTGCATTCATTATTATTCATTATAAATTATAAACTCTTTATTGTTGTTGTTATTACAGGCGCCAAAGATGTTATATGAAATATGAAAGTTACAGAGTTGTAACAACTGAACCTCTATAATGCACTATCAGAAACATTTTGGCGTACAGAATCTCAGGTGGAATAAAAACGTTTTTTACTATTTAACCGGATTTAAAGAATATATAACTCCATCTTTAAAAATATATGTGTTTATTTTAAAGAAAAGTGATATTGCGGATACATAATGTATATGAAAAAGAATTAACGGGAGTTGTTGCTATACTGCAACCGTGGACATGTGTTTCAAACTCGTTGGTCATCGTCAGTACAGTGTAGCCAAGGGACGCGGGATATTCTAGATATGATGCATTCGGTTTAACTTCACAAACATATTGTAAAATAAATATATTTTTATTTAAATGTTTTTATTTTTTGTAGGTGATGAAAGTACTTAATGAGAAGAAATATATATTATTATAGCAATTAATATGTCTTATTCAGCCATTTTTGCATACCAAAATATTGTTGTTTACATTATATTGTTAATTACATTGTAAAACGGAACAGCACAGAGTTATTATGCGTTTAATGCACGCATCTCATTATGTGCATGATTTGGAATCCATAGCAGGCAACGTATAATATCTCAAAAATAGTTAAAGATGGATTTATCATACGGTATATTTACTATTTTTAACAAAAATGAAATATGTTTTCCATTTTAAAAAATCTTTAGAGTGTCTTCTGTTTGTCATTGTGTTTTTGATGATATATTAAAACAATTTATATATAGCCATACACATTTTACATTAAACATTCTTTATGTCTGCAGTAATTACGAAGGTAACACATGATGACCAACGCATTTAGATAATTATTGTCCATATTACCTACTTTCTTAAGTACATACCTTCTTTCATTTGATCTGATTGTGGCTAGGTGTTTCCAGTTCCTTATTAATATCAATCATTTTTGTGTCCTATTCGGTCCTGTTCGTCCACCATAGTTTTGGTCTTGACCTTCTTCTCTTTCGATGTATATTTTAACACCTGTTTACAACTCAAGGCGTGTTGTGGTTTTTGACGATAGAGTGTAATTTGAGTTGGTGTTTGGGCTGTTTTCATCGTTTATTGGATTTTGAATCTCCGACGTTACGGCATATATCTTTATACCGTCTTCAGGGTAGCCCTGGGAAGAACAGTTTCTTGTCAAACTCATATCTGAATTTTTAATTTTGCAAGAGTTTCCTCAATTTCTTAGTGTCAGATGTAAGAATCGAACTCGTTTTCAAGCGTACTAACCACTAAGCTTAATGGTGAGTATTCTTGAACAGTGAAAATAAATCTATTTCATATAACACGGGTTCTATTCTCACAGCTGGCACTACGAAAATTCAGGAAAACAAAATCGAATAAACCTGTTTACGAGTTCACACATACAGCATGTGTCAATTTTCATTAGCATGGGCGATCAATTCATGCAATACGTGACAACGTAGTACCCCTACTTTCCTCTTCAATGCCAGCGCGACCGATACATGCTCGAAAATACAAGTTAGTAGTAACTATTGGACCACTGACTTGGGTGTTTGTAATGCGTTCAGACATAATATTTACGAGTTGCAAGGATTTGTTTTTCTTTTTCCTTTCAGTAAATGCAGAGAATTATTAAGCTGCGTTCACGCTGCACGACACAAACAAAAGCGTAATTCTAATAAAATTAAAAATAAGGTAAATAAAAAAGGATTCTGAAAATAATAATAAACTACTAGATCAGGAGATCGCGGCGGCCATTTGATGTTTCCCGTTCCAGTAATAAGACGGCTTTTATTGCAGACTAGATCGCAACGTGTTCGCAGCTAAACATTGAATGTAAAATCTGGTGGGGGGAAGTGGGAAGATCAGAGAAAATCGTTATGATGTCGATTGTTGCCGGGATTGGTGACGGACAGTAGGGGTGCCACGTTGCCACGTATTACTTGTATACGTATAAATCGCACGTAAACATTGAATCCCTATACCTCATGAAAATTGACACGTACGGTATAGGATCAACAGTTAAAAAATTATTTCGACACACGTCCAATTATTTCGATTATAAATATCTGTTGAAAAACACCACATAAGAATCATATTTTCGGCTTTCCTTTAACTCGAGCAGTGGCATGCCTAAAATTTGAATTGTTTGCTGTGACCTCCATAGAATATCCGTCAAAATATGTTTTTAATAAAACACGGACTCTATTTATAATTAACACAATTAACTGAGGCTTGGCAGGACGTAAACTTGTACCGTTCAGTTTAAATTTACAACTTGGTAAAAATAACACTGCAATAATGAAATTGAATGCTCTTTATTTCAGGTAAAAATGAACACGATATTAGATTTTCAAGTATTTAATCCCATACCGTTCCGGCAGTACAATCCAGAAGTTTCACACATCGAAACATTTGAAATTCACAAGGATTGCGGTCATTTTGACAGAGAGGAATACAAATATATATCATTTTACGGCAGGGACTATGTAAAAGGTAAAAAAATTCACACATATGTATATATCAGGAATTCTATGAGTATAGCATGAACAAATAGTCGTGAAAAATAATACACATCCAAAGCAAGCGCAATTGTATACACTTGTGCTTGCATTGAAGCATATACAAGAGTGGTGTTAGTCGTTTATATTAGTAAATAGAAAAAAAAGGAATATTATATGTTCAAATTTAGTAAAAATAGTACTGTTCAAATTCAGCGTTAATTCAAAATTGATATATATTTTATTCAAGATGATTTCACATACTTAATATTAATTAACTCTTTAATACCTACCTAGAATTTCCTAAACAATTTATACCCTGTCTCGGAATCAGGAGTGATTCAAATATCCCGCCAAAACTTGGAACACATTGGTCGCATTCAGCAGAACCAACTGTTGTAGAACTGTTGAAGAAACAACGCTCCGTGAAGTCAAAGTAATCCTTGAAAATTTGAAGTCATATCTGAGATAGAGTAGATTCTGACAATTATTGACAGACAACAATTAACATTTAATATTTAATACAACTCATAGTACTTAGGACATACGATTACAAAAGATGGCCTTCCATTATCGCTACGTATCAGTAACAAGTTGAGTAAGGTTTAATTTTGTAATTGCAATGTATTAGAATCAGATTTTCATTCAGACAAATATAGGATGTTGCTATTAATATAAAGTTATTCTAACTTAAAAATTGATTTCCGAAATTTTAAAATAAGAAAAAAGATTTATGGTCCAAAATGAATTTATGGAATTCTTGTTTCTGGGAACTTCCTGTCTCTCATTCTCCATAACTTTTAGTAGTAGGGCCAATTCAGTGGCTATATTGCCCAAAATAGCTATATTAATGTCATTTTCTAAAAGTTCATTTCGTGCAGTGTTATCAGTGGCGGCTCGGGGTGGTTCACATAGGGAGTGCATAATTTCAAAATTAAAAAGTATAATACAAGAACGCTTACCCAATCTTTATAAGTTTCACCGACATACTGTTCCAGACAGGTGCTGTTCATTGTACAGTTTGTTTTGAGGGAATTGTAAATATACACTACAGTTTGATTACATCTGACGATAAACGAAGTCCATTTTGCGTGTCTTTGACTTGCAGAACAGTTCTATCACTTTTTCATTAAAATTTGGGAAATCATTTATAAATTATTTTTCACAAGATAACATAGTAAGGGCATTTAATCTGTCTTCTTTCATTGTATTTCTCAGGAAAGTTTTTATTCTCTTCAGCCGTGAAAACTGGCGTTCCGCTTCAGACGTTGTCATTGGGATTGTAATATCAATTTTTAAAAGCTTAACAACTTCATTAAAGGTGTCGCTTAATCCATCCAGCAGAAGACCTAGCAGACCTACAGCACTGACTTCTATATTTTGCCTACATGATGAATCTAAAACATTCTGAATGTTATTTTTTCCTAACATTCTTAGACTAAATATATTTTTCAAATGCCCTTCGGAATTTTCATGTTTCGTAATTTTAGCACTAAGATGAATTAAGTCTTTTATTCCGTTCTTTGACCAAGACGGTTCACCACCAAACAAAAGACACGAAAAACAAAACAAAGTATTTTTAATTTCACACCCACAAATCCAGTCATTTTTCTGATAAATATTCATTTTGAATTTTCTT
Organism: Amphimallon solstitiale; assembly: GCA_963170755.1. Lineage (NCBI taxonomy): Eukaryota > Metazoa > Arthropoda > Insecta > Coleoptera > Scarabaeidae > Amphimallon > Amphimallon solstitiale. The sequence goes on from OY720677.1 coordinate 115,479,671, forward strand.
ATAACGTCTTTACCTTTAACAGATTGTTTATTTTCTAAACATAATTGAGGCATCGGCCGTTTAAGATTTTTTATTGCGATTTTTTCATCATACGTTAACCGCGAAAACGTGTTATTCTGTAACGCAGAGACGAAATTCGTCTTACAACAGCGGTGAGCAGACTAGGGATCTTACTCACACGCTAGGTATTATACGATATGGAAGTAGAACAAAATACAGTTCTCCCCACCTTCAGTGTAATGTTAATGGCTTAACGGGGCAACGGTTGGGCTTTGCTCATGGGTATGTTTCTCTCGGTGAAAGTTAGTCGTCATTATATCTGTGACGACGATCGGTGCATGTAGGTTGTTACGCGCGCCGCACACGCCACGTTCCTGTTCAATAACTATGAATACGTAATAAATAAATACCTTCAGAGTTAGTCGCCGCTTGATTTGTTTTGTTTCAAAATTCCAGGGGGTGCAATTGCTCACTTGCTCTTATTAAAGAGCCGCCACTGAGTGTTATAAATCTAATCGTCTTCAGCCAATTTAGACACCAATAATCACAATTAACAGCCAAACCCTCCAAAAAAACAAACAAGAATTGATCAACTGACTTCTATCAAGTTTGTTAGCAAGTAGCACATCCAACCTATGAGAGATACATTCTTTATAATATATGACATTGAAATAATACCTTTACCTTACTTAGTACTTTGGAGATATTCATTGCAATTACTGTTGTTCCCATTTTTGGAGTTTGTAGAGTTAAAATTGTGTACTACATATTTAAAACATTCTCTGTTTAAAAGTATTTTTTGTCGTCTTAAGTGTACCAATCGTTGAGAGTGTTTGGGTAGTGATTTTAACAGTTGCTTGTACCTGGCTGATCACTAATGTTCGTGACGTGCTTAAACGTCCAGATTGTATTTAATAATACAGTAAAATATAATAAACCAAAGCAAAAACGTAAGATAATGTTCACAGGTTATGACTTAGTTATGTTCATTATGTTATAAAATATGGCAGATATTGCATACTATCTTTCAATATTATATTTTCCTATGCAAGAATCAATGAAATCTTTTAAAAATATGTACCATTTTGATGCAATATATGAATCCACACTCCTTATTCTAATACAATGTAGAGTAATTTTTAAGTATTAAACATTTATTCGCTTCATGCTAACAAATTGTAAAATAATAAAAGGAATTTGAAAGTATTTAAATAAATATTTTATTCATTGATTATCTATTAGTAAGTAAATAAGTTAATAAAAATCAAAAACGAACGGATCTGGTTCTTTTTTTTACACTTCTCACGTATGTTTTAGTTTTTGGGTATTTTATACTAAATTACACCATTTGACGCCAATTTTCCATTTATACGCAATCCTACATTATTCTTGTCTAACTAATGTTGTAATTTTGTTGTATTATAGCCCGGAAAAACTATAGTTCTCAACTTCCTATAGTAAAAACAGACGCAGATATCTCCACGGTTCTACAGAATGAATACTGTCAAATAGGAAATGTATTTGAAATGTTTCTGACTCGTCTGCACAATGTTCACGCTATGAGGGCCACAGAAGCTGCCCTTAAAGTGAGATATCATGACGAAACGTATAACGAAAACAGGAAAAATCTGTTTTTCGGAACGAAGGGTCAGCTAGCAAAGATCGTATTGGATCACGAAGGAACCATAGTATCTTGATCTATTAGAAAAATATTACAAATAATTACTAGGTTTAAATGTTCGTGCCTTGTTATAGCTTTAAGTATTTACAATTTACTGTTTTATATAACTTTTACTGTACCTGTTTTTAATGTTTATACTATGTATTTGACAATAAATTATTTAATAATAATCATTATTATTACCCAATCTTGATGCGCGGTATTACCTGTCGGACTATGGCAAATCAAGATTTGCATTTTTCTTTAGTACTACTAGTAATAATTGGATGGCGCCAGGATATCAATTTTAAAGAAAATAACAAGAACGTTAAAACATTTCACGGTTATCGTTATATTACTTGCTTTCCAAATTTGTACCCCTACATACGCAAATGTGTAGATTTGGTCTGTGCAAGCTTTCTTTGCAATTTGATTTTATAGGTATGAATCTAATCGATACTTCTTAGTCAACTTTCAAGTTGAATTAGGAAGAAAGACGCGCGAACTTTAAGCGTTAATTTGAATTTAATTGTAAATTGAAAAACTAAGATATATATAATAACTATATTATATGTCATACTAATGACATGTCCTCAATAAAATCTTGATCGTATTATGCTATTATACTAAAAAAAAATTTAAATTAAATTTTTATACATCTACAATAAGTTACATTTATTTTATTTATAAATTTAGTGTTATATTCTTAAATGCTGGAGATCGTTTTCAAAGTTTTAAAAACTGCTAACAAGTAAAATGTACATACCTATATTTACATTTTAAGTAATTAGCAACAACTTTAAAAAATATTTTACTAAATAGTTGAAGAAAAATATAGAACTGTTTTTCCCCAACTCGACTTGATAACTGTAATCGCAAGTACCTATTTTCGATTAATCAACTTATTGGTCAAGAAATTCGTAAATGTAAAACAGCGATCAGGCTTCTGTCGGCGTAAAAAATCCCAGTTTAATTGATTTCATTAGTAATAGGATAGCAACTTTTAATTAATGATAACAGAAAACTCCATATTTTAAAGATAACAATTAGATTAAACTCTCAAATCAAACTATGTAGTTACATTTTATGGTCTTGTGGTGCCAACCTGTGATGCCAACTACTCCTATGTTAAGAGGGGCGTTTACCAACAAATAGAAACTTATGCAACTTATATTACTAGCGGGCGGGTAGACGCAAGGGGGTGTGGTGTCGGTTTTATTCACAGATTCTGTCGTGGGTTGAACATTTTAATATATACAGGGTGAGTCATCTCCGCGGGTAAGGCCGATTATGCCTTTATGACTAAAGATATTTCGAAGCGGTTTTTTTCTTGCGATAGCTGTTCAATAGGAGCACATTTTAAAAATATTTTGTATTATACAGAGTGTTCCATAAGTTGGTGGCTAACCATAGTTATAGTTTTTTAAATGGAACACCATATTACATATATATATAATATTATTGCATTTTTTATTCCCCGTATAATTTTTAGTCAAAAAGTAATAAGATAGTATAGGCCTAAAATGTAAGGTTTTTGACTTATTCCCAGTTTTCTGAAAAATTCAATGTTTGTATAAAATTATATTTCTCGAAAACGACGTATTACATGGACACAATTTTTTGCAGTCTTGTTTACAATAAGAGGTCCTAATAGAAGCTTGTTTTATTTTTTTACAGTTACTAACTGCATGTGCAGAAAACTGGATTAAAATTACATGACACGTTTTTGAATAAAAGTCATTTTTTTTTCAAATGGAACAACCTGTATATTCGTTCATTTTTGAATTGCTTATTTAATTTCACATCAAAAACATGTAAGACGTTAATATTTTAAAAGTGACTATTACTGAGCTATTGTCGCTTTTTGATATAATTTTGTCAGTTTTGTGGTTTTAATTAATGTAGTATAGTCAGGTGTATACTTTCTGGAAAACAGGGAAAACCTGGAAAAGTCAGGGAATTACATTCTAATTCTGAAAAAGCTATGAAATTGTGAAACAATGTTTAGATGATAAAATGATAGCATGTAAGTTGGCCTTTTTTAAAAGCGTAGCAGAGGATTTGCAACCATTTTTAAGAAAATTTCAAGCAGAGAAACCCTTGTCACCTTTATTGTACGAGCAATTACATGACCTAATGAACACAATTTTAGGAAGATTTATTAAAACAGAAGTTATGGACAAAAATCATAGTGTGAACGATTTGTTGAAAATGAAAGTGGATGATCCATCAAATCATAAAGTTCTAAGAGATGTCAATATAGGATTTGCAACAAAATTGGAACTGAGAAAAATTGACAAGGCAGCTGATATTCTGGTATTTAAAAAAGGATGCCTAAATTACTTGGTACATTTTGCAAAAGAAATGTTGGGCAAGGCACCACTACGTTATAAAATCGTAAGGGAAAAAAATGTGGCCATTAGAAGATTAGATCTGACATTGGAAAGTTTAGTTTTAGTTAGGAGTTCATTCAATTTGCTTCACTTTCACAATCGATTGTTTTCAGGACCACCATATTACTTGTGTTAAAAAAAAGGTGGTGGAATAGATACTTCATAATAAATATCAAACCATTAATTACTTTAATTTTACACCTGCTAAAAAAATAATTACATTCTTTAGGATTTATTAAATATTCTAAAATAATAATAATCAGCTGTTTCCGACTAGAAACACATTAAAGAGCAACAACCTTCCTATTTTAAAAATAAAAACAATCTTTTATTGTCTGCAATTAGGTGCCCACCTGGGTCAACAATCGACTGATGTTATGTAGATGTTTTATACAAATAAAAGCGTACTTTTCTATGAATGCGTGTTCGTTTCTATTTACAAATTAGCATTCTTACGTGTATGTATCAACATACATTCTGTGCCAGGTCGGTAATGTAATTTTTTTTATCTAAAAAACAACATTGAAAATAAAATTTTTAATTTCTTCGTTTTATTGCGGTATATTTGGGCCTGTTTCTGTTCGGACTTTACATACCTGCTACTCCGTCTTTTTATTTCTGGGACACTCTGTATAATGAAGAGCTGCAAAAAAAGAATTCGCTGCAAGCTGCAGCAGAGGAAAAAGAAAAGAGTAGGAAAAGACAAAGCGTAAAATTGAAACACCTAGAGGCAAAGAAGAGGAGAGTGGATGCAGAACAAGGCAAAGAGAATCTTTAATTGATGAAGAAATTGCAGCGGTCAGAGCCAACATGTAAGCGAACGTTATGTTATATGACAATCAATCTTAAGAATGTATATTCTGTATTATTGTTATAGTTTTTTTTTAATGAAATGTAGTCATTATTTATTTAAAAAGTTACTAGTTGTTCATAATAACAAGTAGTACCCTAGTCCTACTCAAAATACTACAAGTACAAAGATTAGAATTTTGTTTTTAGTTGTTAATTGTTACGTAAGCCGGTAAAGAATTTATTGTTTTCTTTTTAATTATATATTTTCTTAATAAATAAATAATAATGTTTCTGTTAATTTGAAATTATGTTTATACTTTGAAAAGCAACAAAAAATCATTCTGGAATTTTGATTGAAAAACCTTGGAACACCTGGAAAAGTCAGGGAATTTCAAAATTGTGAGTTAGTATACCGCCTGTATTATAGTACTGACAAAATTATATCAAAAAGGGACAATAGCTCAGTAATAGTCACTTTTAAAGTATTAACGTCTTACATGTTTTTGATGTGAAATTAAATAATCAATTCAAAAATAAACGAATATACAGGGTGTTCCATTTGAAAAAATTGACTTTTATACAAAAACTTGTCATGTAATTTTAATCCAGTTTTCTGCACATGCAGTTAGTAACTGTAAAAAAAAACATGCTTCTATTAGGATCTCTTATTGTAAACAATACTGCAAAAGATTATGTCCATCTAAAACGTCGTTTTCGAGAAATATAATTTTATAAAAACATTGAATTTTTCAGAAAAATGGGAATAAGTCAAAAACTTTAGATTTTAGGCCTATACTATCTTGTAACTTTTTGACTAAAAATTATAAGGGAAATACAAAAATGCACTAATATATAGGTAGTTCCATTTAAAAAATTCTAACTATGGTTAGCCACCAAGTTATGGAACACTCTGTATAATACAAAATATTTTTAAAATGTGCTCCTAATGAGCAGCTATCACATGAAAAAAACCGCTTCGAAATATCTTTACTCATAAAGGCATAATCGGCCTTACCCGCGGAGATGACACCCTGTACATAAAATGAATCGTAAAATATTTAAATTCTGAAATCTACTCGCATATTGATATTATGTACTTAGTTAAACTAAATGGAATTAACAAATATCAAAATAATGTAAATAAAATTGTAGACTAAAAATTACTTACCTCGTATTTTGAATTTTCATACGATTTGCATGGTTACTTCTTTGTTTTGTTGATATTTTATAATAAGCCAAGTTTCGCTTGACATTTCTTTTTAATTACAAACTGTCACTCGGATTTAAGTCTGCAATAGCCGACCGATTCCGATAGATATGCGTCTTCGCTAGGACCGGTAGAGATACCGTAAAGTGGGGATAGACAACGCCATAGCTTCGAAAAACATCGTGTGAAATGTGTGTGACAATGTTTACTATTTAATGTGTTTTATCTTCAAATATAATTATATAAGTTTGTTTTTTTTTTTATATCGTTCATCAAATGTGCAGCTGGCGCGTAGGGTTTTTTTTTCTTTTGTGTACCAGCCTTAGCTAGTTAATAGTTAGTCAAATGTATGCATTTTTGTGGTTATTTCTAAAACACATAACTTTTTTAAGAAAATAAATTAATACAAAAACTGGCCTTGACATTATAAATTTATGCCTTTTGCATCCCTAACCCAAATTTGAGATTCTAAAATTACAAAATAAATTTGAAAAACGCAAAACGGCGATGCCTTACGGGACCATAGTTCTCGATAAGTAAACGTTCCTCTTAAGTTTGTCTATTAGGTACTTATAATGACTCGTAACATACTAAATTTTATAATTAGTAACCGCACGAATTACTGTTAATTATAATAAATAATTAAATTATCATATAACATATTTATTAATGTATAAATAATGTCAAGATATTATGGTCATCTATAGTATGTGTTACACTGTAATGTAACGCAAATGTAACAGATGTCGGTAAAAGCATGTAAGCCTACAAACATTTTATAAAATTTATTTCATGCACTATTTAAAAAAATGCACATATATTTAGCTACTGTTCCTATTTTTATCTTCCAAATATTAATACCGAGTGTAATAGCTATATTACATATACATTTATCGTGTAATTTTTAAATTTACATGTTTTAATTTTTAACGCCCGTATAAGAGGAAGTAAAAATGCTATTTTTTGAGCACATTTCTCTCCCTCCAAAACCTTATCAAACACCTTAAAATCAACATTTTGGACGTCACCACTAGGTGTCGCTAGTGTTGCGCTATTAGAAGAGTTCACAACCATTAACCACATAATAAATCCTAAGTTACTGTTTTTAGGAAACAGACTAACTTGATTCAATTTTTATATACTGTCACAATATATATTGGGCGTTAAATTCTCACACGCATTTATTGAGCGATTGACATTGCTTGTTTAGGAGAAATATTAATTACGCACTTCCGGGTGCCTCAATTTTCGACCTCACTCGTGGTGGGAAGATAAAGGTGTGACAGTGCGCATTTCGTTATCTCATTCTAGCTATGTCTCTTTCGGGCGTGACGTCAAGTAAGTAACAGAGCGGTAGCCATACACGAGAAGTATACCATACTACAATCAATTTATTTTACGAATTTTGGAGTCAGGAGTAATTAAATAGTCAAATTACTTTAGGAATAACACTATTTATTACAACTAATATGATTTTTGTCATAAATACATTATTAATTAATGGAAAATATATGCTATAAGTTACCATTGCAATTCATTTGGTAGATAGATATACAACAATACTCACTCTCTTTCGGTTTTATTTTTTATTATTGGTAAACTTTCTCATCTTCCGATTTAATCTCTTCTGGCAAATTTGGAAAATTAATTTTTGGTCTTTCAACATTTCGCATGTCCTGTCGGTTATTATAATATTAAAAATGATTTTTTCTTTTCATAATAAAGCGCCATGCATTGTATTATATTTAAAATTGTTGCCGCATTTATTAATGAACTGTTCGAATGCAAAAGGGAACCCCTTGTGATATGTTGAATCCAATCATGTTATCTTTACTGGCCATATCACAGGGTCTTCGTAAACTATATTTATTTCTAAAACGACATGCCACGTATCCAGCAATATATTTCAAACCTTCTGAGTGCACAGTATCTTTAAAATTGAACAGTTCAAATTGAGTCAAAAGGTCTTGATATTCACATGGAATTTCTACAGATTGTATTGCTGTCGACATATTTATTTTATTCTGGTTCTATGAAAGAGTAGGGTATTTGAAGTTCGTCTGTAGCACAGTATATGTTTATACTGTGTCTGTAGGAACATTTTCATCTGGAATTAATTGAGCAACATTCCGTACCAAACTTCCGAAAAAGCAAGCTTCATTTTCTGATTCCAAATATTTCTCTCTTCGACACCTTCTTCAGTGTTTTTATTTAGGGTGAAAGCAGTTACTGAATGTTTTGATCTAATCAATAGGTAAGTATGTATTCGATTTGGTACATTTCTTATAAGTATTTGTACAGGCTTACTAACGAAGCAATATTAAGTACGCTGGCATTGTAATTGTGGAGCGTTAATTAGACGATTTATTTAATGCTTGTTTATGCGTTTTTTGAAATTAATTGCACCATTTAAAATACAAATCAGTGTATAACTATACGCGCTTGACCGCATTTGTTACTAGCATGACGTAGCTGCGCAAACCGATCGAATTTGAACCTCGGGACCAGCACACCATTATCTTCCCACCACGACCTCACTCGATTATCACCATTAATTTGCACCTCACTATCACCACAGAATAAGAAACAATCAGAAGTTGCACTCACTGTCGGCACCTTTGATCTTTTCAAGCCATATTTCATGACCTTGACGCCATTTTAGGTTTGTTTGTGTTTAATATTAGTGATGGGCAAAATCGAATTATTTCAATAACCGGTTACTCACTACTCGAGTGATCTTGATAATCGAATTATCACTCGAGTAGTTTTCACTCGCATCATCGCCCTGTGTTCAATAATAATAATAATAATATTTATTAAACTGGCCAACATGTATAATGTATACAATGCAAATGATATAACCCGCAGAATGTACTACGACTTTTCCTTGTATAATATTCTGGTATTCCATAAAAAAGTACTAATTTTTATTTAAAAAACGACGTACAAAAACAAAGTGTACTTTCAAAATTATAAATATACATTTTCATATAGTTCTTAATTGTACAAAACACTAAAATACTTTCAAGCTTATTTCGTAGGCAGGTTTTAAGAACACGATAAGCTGGTTGCCGTAAATCGTATATTTAAGTTACGAAGTAGTTCATTAGTCATATTTCATTTATCGCTCACCTTATATGCAACACCGACAATCCGGTTCTTCCTTACTCAGGCTGTCGCATTTCTACTTCATTATCCATAAAAAATATATGTATATATCAATAAATAACAGATATTTACAAAAAACACACAAATTGCAGATTTAAGTTGCGTTTATTACTTATATTTTGTCACCGGTCAATTAACCAACTTAAGAAGAAATTGACTGTTTCCTAAACATACTGATAATTTTTACGTTCTTTATATATTTTTATTTATTTTTGTGCATTTATATAGTTTTTTAAATTACATATTAATTATATTAACTAACGCTATTGTTAGTATTTATATAAATACCTACATGTTGTTTATTAATACTGTATATATTTTTAAATTAAAGATGCACATTTTAGAGTAAAAATATAATCAGTGTCCAAGTAGTAGTGCGACAACGCGAGCGAAAGATAACAACCCGGTACTCGGTGGGCGATATTTCAATGCAGGCGACGACTACTTACCAGGTGAAAAATTACCCGGTAGGCGATTTTTCAAAGCAGGCGACGACTATCAGGTGACGGGTGACGGGCGATGAAGTACGACTATAGCCAGTTCGCATTTCCGATTTGCAGCAACTCGGTTATTGTGTCGGTTCTCCGATCGCCCGTCACTCGGATTCAAAAACCGAATTACACCGGTTATTTGAATAATCGGGTACCCGGTTATTTTTCACTCGAGTTCTCCCATCACTATTTAATATTACGAACGGTTCTAACACAGTTCTGTTACTGCGCAGAACTGATGCGTCATAGGTTCCGAACGTTTCTGTAACGATTCGATGCTTTTAGCCCGAATTAGTTCTACAGTTCTAGAACTGTTCCAGAACTGCCAATCACAAACCAAAACACGATATTTTTTGTTCCAGAACAGTTCCGGAAACCCGAACACTTAACCACAGACTACTCTAGACAGGCAACTCTTTGGAAAAAATTTATCCATAAATAATGACAAGGATAGATATATCTCTTATCTTTACATATTTTGATAAGGCAGCGTAGATGGCAGCACAAGTAAGTTTAGGCGGTAAAATTATATATTCGAATATTAAGAAGTATTTAGGATATTATATCGTACATCCAGTTCAATACCGCCACAACTGTAAATTCTATACTTTGAGAGTAGAATGAAACAAAACAATGGTGTTGATTAATTAGATGCATAATTAATGAACCGTAAAAGGTAGCTGCTTAAGATTGTGATAGAATATACTTACATATGTCTGATACATAACCTTATATAAAAAAATTATGTCCACTGAGTTAATATTTGAATTTTGTAAGATATGGCGTTATTGCACTGAAATGGTAATATTTTTAGGAGCCATATCTGCAACCCCTACGAACTTGTAATAAGAAAATTAGAACACAGTTTTGTAAAAACTATTTTAATAGTGTTTTTATCTGAAAAGTAAAAAACATTGAAAGTGGTACTTATAACAGAGTTTATAACTAAGAACAAATACTGAAATAAAAAGGTTGGTGAACTTTTTCAATTAAGTTTTTCGTGCACAAATCTAGAAGATGTTCTTTATTTTTTTCTTTTAAAGTGGGTGGCGTGTCATAAGCATTGGTTAGGGCAGTGTCTTTCAAACTTTGGGTGCGTCGTGAAGTTAAATCAATTTCTTGGTATTCCTCTTCAAAATGTACTTTGTAAAATATTTTGTTAGGACTTTCCTTCTCAACTTTTAGCACCTGGATTTCATTCCATATTACCTTTTCGTTTTTAGAATTCTTGGTAAATTTTTGTCCAAATTGATTTGCAAGTTCTTTGAAGTTGAAAAATTCTTCGGTAGCCAGCTCTTTAACTTCGTAGGGTTTTCCTTCTTTAATGGCGGTTCTTATCAATGGTGGCCATTGAGAGGGAACAAAAATTGGGCCACTTTTTAATACTCTCTTTTTTTGCCGTTCTATGACAGAATGCATTGAGTCTCCTTCATTTTGGGTATGACCCACAGTAAGGAATTTATGTACAATGCTGTTTACTTTGGTGTTACATACTGCATATAGGTACATTGAAACAACTATTTTATTTTTGTTTTGTCCGACACAATTATCGGAGTAAAAAATTATATCGGTATTAGGTGGTAAACTGGAAATATAACTGAAGAGACACGTTGCTATCTCATTAGCACCTCGGTTGGCAATAGCTTCGTGCCAAAAATAGCACAGACCACGTTTAGTTGCAACTTCAAAAATTGTAAAGTTAAAACAATTTAAGCGGCACTAGTAATAAAAAGCAGAAACGTCACCACACGGTGTTGGTAACACCGCTTGAAGGTCAAAACATGCCACAATAACATTATGTAGTTTATTCTTAGCAACCGCTGTATCTTTAGCTTTCTCTTCACGGCTTTTTATTTTATTGGCAATATGACGATCATAATTTTCTTGGCTTTTTGCTTTTTCTTCCAAGTTCGAGTTTTTATATGTTTCGCAAATAGAACATTGGTCCTTTTTCGGCTGATAGAAAGAGATATTAAACTCTGTGTTAAATATTGTTTCGTAAGTGCATCTTTTAGCAAATGGCAAATTTTTTTCTTGCTGTTCCTGTTTGTAATATCGGTACATTTGAGATAGAGTTAGGGAACCATCTATAAATTTCCTTGTGGTGTTTGCTCTGAGATAATGTGACTCGATGGCCTGAAAACTATTAATATGATCTCTTACAGAATCCTTTATACTGTCTTCTACTGTCTTCCGTCCACTGTGATTGCCCCTCTCATCTTTTCTTACAATACTACCTTCTTTAGCTTTAGCCCAAGATGTTCTTACAAACCTATCCCCTACACCTAAAGTATTCATAAAAAATAATTTACAAACTCTCCTCCTCTCTCCCTTTATAGTAAAAATATATCCGATATTTTCTCCCCTTGTACTTCCTTCGGTTACGCGTCTGTATTTAAGTTTTACTACTTCCATGTGTGAAGCAGCAAACTGTCTCTGAAGATTGTTATCACCTAATCCCCAAAAGTTTTTGAATATAGATTCGCGGATTGTATTCTCAATTGTAAAACATTTAAACCTGCAATTGTCTTTGCACGAAGCTTTCATTTTTTTCTCTGGAATTGGTCTCTTTCCTTCAGATATGTAACTTTTGCCACTATTGACTTTTTTCTTCTTTAGATTTCTTTTCCATGTTTCAGGTTTTCGTAATCGTTTGCGACTGTTGGTTTTAAGCTTTGGCATTTCGGTATCTTCTTGTCTTTGTATTTCTTCTTGCTTCTGAATCTCGTTTTGGATCCCTTGATTATTTTGTATATCTTGCTCGTCGACACTGCTATTGCTGCTACTTGTGGGGATAAAGTCCTTATCAATTACTGAATCATCATCATCAGTAGAATTACTTAAAACTATATCTTTTGCAATTTCAAAATTGTCAGTATAGGGAGGACACAGGGGCTCCTCTAAAATTTTATTCTCAACACCACTGAAGGGATCTTGGCCAACATTTTGTAGTGTCTGCAGATCTTCTGCCTGTAACAAATACCACGTTCTTTTTAGCCTAGATAACTAATCTTAACAATCACGTTTAGGCTCATTATAAAACATACAAGACAAAAAAAGGTGCAAAATTTGCTTAATTTTTAAAGGTCACCTTATCGTAAGCCAGTGATTGTGAGTCTATCCACGATTGCACATAATTTCTATTATCCTCTGGAAGACATGGAGAGCTTAAGATTACCGACTCCACCATAACATGAGAGGTTGGTGATTCTGCTTGTGCCGATATGCTTCTTACTTCAACTGCATGCTAAAAAACAATAGGTAATATGAATAATATTATTTTTGGGGGAATTTGAAATCCTGCAAATTTTTCTAGGATTTCGAATTCACCAAAATTCAATTCCAAGGTTTGAAATACTGACAAAGAATATCACTGAGCCCGCTAAGAGTACTTATATTATTTTGATCTATTTTTAACGGAAAAATCTTAAATTATTATAAAGGTGTAAAACTTTTTTATACTGCTACCTGCTACAAAATAAATAAATAAAGGGTAGCTTGCGTAAATAAGTGGCATTTAATAAATAGTACTAACTAAACTTATTGTTCTAGGGAGTAGACAATGTCGTTAAATATTACATGCAAAAATGAAAACTTTATCAACATTATTAATATAAACTTACCTTAGTAGTTGAAGAATTAACTGCAGAAAATGCTGGATTTTTGTCATTTTCCTTAAGCTGTAATGCTAGCCGAACTATTTCCTTTGATCTTGCACTACTACTTATTGGGAACATAACTGCCGTTTTCTTTTTATTTAACAAAATCCAATCATGTAACACTAAAACCGTGAAAACACAACACAATAACAACAACTTTACACAGAACTATTGTTTTTTAGGTTAGATTTCATGATGAGAACGTGAAAATCCTCGATACAATAGTGCCACAACTGACACTTACGGTAGTTGCACAAAAACAAAATGTAGGGAGTTTGGTGCAATACCGCCGCATGTGTAGTTCAGGTATGTTCTAGCGCAGCTTCCTTATGACGTCAATTGGATGCAATTTCGTCATACCACTGATATTAAGAAAAGAAAGATTACTCTTGAATAACCACAGATGTAATAGTATATAGATAGCTATATAAAGAATAATAAAATAGACATAATATATAGCACAGTTGTTTACGAATGTGTAACTAAATTAAATTTCTTTACAAATTACCTGTTTAAAAACTCATAAAGCAAAATAATAAGATTGTATTATTGAAAAATCTCCCACTGGATATTATGTAGCACTTTGGTTTACGAAACCTGTTTTAGTCGTTTGATAATACAATTTGTAATTACTTTACTGACAAAGTAATTTATCACAAAATAAATTTATGACTTGAAATTGTGCATTTTATGTAGTATATTGCTTTAAATTACTGATACCAATGAATATTGCAAAAGTTGAAAGTATTATAGTAAGAAAACTATTGGTTTAATATTGGATTTTCGTTTATTAATTGTTAATTGACAGGTAATAAATAAAACAACAGATATGGTTACTTTTTTTTATTGGTAAATTTTATTGTTTTTTTTTGTAATTTTCTTTTTTGTTGATAATTATTTTTATTTATCTCTTTTATACGTATGTAAGTTCTTACTCTAATATATGATTCCACAACTTCTTGTGGCAAACTAGTCTTAATATTTTGTACCAAACGCTTTATTATGTTGGTATTTTTGTTAATCGATTTCTTATGGAATTCATTAAACATTTGTTCAGCGTCTTCTGCCATTTTCTTCATAATAGAATTCGGCTGACGTAGACACCGCCTGGAGACTAATCCAATCCAGTTGCTTTCTGGGGATTCAATCTGAGTATCATCATGTAACGAGTATTTGCTTCTGAACTTATGTGCTATATATCCCGCTATATAGTATAAGCCTTGCTTCGCAATATCCCCGGTAGCAGAGGTTGCGGAATGGATTCTTTCGAATTCCGTCAGCAAGTCCATAAATTCCTCATTTATGTCATCCTCAGACACCCTGACAACATTTTCTTCAAAATCTCCAGTTTCTTGCACAAAAGGTTCCAAAACTGTAGTTAAGTTAAGTGTTGCGTCTGTAGTTAGTAACTCTACTACAGACGTATCTTCCTGTGTGTTGACATTTTCTGAAAACACAACAGATGAATGCTTCCCAAAAATGTACCATCTCAATCGATATTTGAATTGTAATGCACTAGGGTGGTCATTGGTGGATCCCATAGCTCGCATATATGAAAAAAAATTTTCTATTATATCTTGATTCAGACGTCTAGTAATTATGTACTCAATATTAAAGTTTGACCTTAAATATTGATATAAGTTTTTTAGAGAGCTGTTATTTTGTAGTATCGCTTTTTGAAAAAACATTAAACTTTTTCTTGTACCGACTCTTATATTTTGTATTAATTTAGTCATTTTTTCTATTTTATCCAGTTGGTTTTCAATATCAACACCATATGCATTGGCAGCAATATCAAATTTGGTTTGAGTATTGAACAAATCAAACCAATCGTTAATGATATTAATTATGTCACTAATTTCAGTGCATGCAATATCTGGCATTAAATTATGTTCACCACACCACCTTATCGCTAGCGCCACTGTACGTGAGAGACATTGCACAGCATATTTTACTTTCTGCCTTTGGTTGCCAATTACATCGATGTGAACCTGTGTAAGCTTATGGGCAAGTTTCAAGTCACCTTCCTGTAGGTCAACCAATTTCTGAAAGGGCTCCTTAGTGATCTTTGTATTATTTATGGTGAACCCATGATCAAAAAGATTATTTCTAATCAATTTGATTAAATGTGGCACATCAGCAAATACAAAAATCTTTTTCCCTTCATCAGATGGATGAGTGAAGGATTCACTTTCATCGACAGCTACACCAACCTTCATATTTTTCCATAATTTTCTGTTTCCAGGTCCTAGATCCGAAACAACAGCTACAACAGTGTACTGTATTACTTCTAATTTACATATAATATTTCGGAGGACTTCTACCTACATACCACAGTCGTAATCATAGTATATTACTTGCTTCCATGCCGAAAACAAGCCACGTACCATAACGGTTTGCACTGTTTTGTGCGGTCCTACAGCCTGTTCCCTTTTGCGATCGAAACATATTTCATTAGAGACGTACATCTCGTCAAAAGAAAGTACACACAATCTGTCGCGCTCGGTATACTCATTTGCCTTATATTTCATAATTAGTAAAACCTCTTCCAGAATACCTGGTTTCAATTCCAAACTTGTCGCCCACTTCCTTAAGGTTGATAAGCCTGGCAGTGGATATTCTCTGGTAGTTCTTAAATATCTGTAGGCTTTAGGACTTACGCTTCGAAGCGAAATTACCGAGGAAATATCTTCAGCAGTCCATTTTGCCTTCATTTTTGTCTTTGATTTTATTAGTCGTATTTGCCCCGGTGTAAAATATTTCTCTAAAATTCTATTGAGGTGACATATTTCTTCAGTGAGGTAGGCCACCTTTTCCTGTAAGGTCTGTATTTTCCCTTGCGATAGAAAATATTGTTCCTTCCAATGTGATAGTGTGTCTTCAGGGTTTTCGGTTGAAGTAGATGGTCTGCATTATAAAATCAAAATTAGAAATGCTCAATACATAAATCATTCGTTATACTATCTTTCACAAACTTGATTTGTTTCATTTTTAAAAAAATGCATATTAAAATATATATTACAGAATTACTGTTTTTAGCATATTCAAATTATTTATTATACACCATAATCTTAATCAATAAAGTCTACAACATTATTACTTACATAACAGCTTATGGCCAAGCATTTCAGTAAAAATGGAACATAGGTATATAGTAATATGTATCAAATAAGAAGTATATAGAATAATTAAATAAGTAAGACTGATTTGTGTACTGTTTGGGCATATGAAAATAGGTATTAATGTGAAGGTAATGATTAAAATCGATAATTTTCTTTCTGTAATTCCTTAATATCATATGTAACAATGATCATTCTCCCTTACAGATTATATTACAGACAATGAATGCTATACTTTTTTAAGTAAAATATCAAAATTTTTACTGACAAAAAGTTTTTATTCAATCAATGAATATTTGAATAATAATTTTATTGATATACAATTTTAATTTGTTTGTCTGTATATTTTGACTTTTCATGTAATGATTTTATTACATTGAATAAATATTATTATTATTATTATTATTATTATTATTATTATTATAAATTACATCATTAATGATATATATATATATATATATTTACTTAAATGAAAAAGCTCCAGGTTTTGTAAATGCTACTTCACAATATTTTTCTGTTTCGCATGTTTGGTTTCTTCTTTCCTCGGGAACAATAGAACAACTAGAACAAATTATTAAAATTAGAATGCTTTGTTTATTAAACATGGTAAGGTAGTATTGCTAACCTTATTTATTTGTTAAAAGTATGAAACAGCAATTTCTTTAAGTATTTTTACATTGCACACCACTTCAACATTACAAGACTATTTAAAACATTTTGAGCTTTTAATTTGACAGCTTATTTGAATACAACTCTTTTCATAATAACTATGCTTTGACAACTCCACTAACGAGTTAAATTTTTCCTTACCTTGTTGAGGAATCTTCTTTTGGCATAGAGAATGTTACTTCTGTATCTTCTACAGTTGGAGGTAACAGGTCGATTTCTTCCGATGGATTGATGGAATAACTGTAATAATTCATTAAATAGGTAATACTTTTTACATTGGCATATAATACATAGGTTATTATTAGGTTCATTGCTTCATACAAACAAATTTATTTGTATTTTTTTAAATACAGTATAAGTAGTGATTATATGAAGGTACGTATTACAGATTAACATTCTTCCTCTGCAACATCCTACTCTGTATACTAAATAATTTAAAAGTAAGTACACTCATGCGTTATTTCATATCTGTTACCTTGATGTTGATGGTTGTAAAGTCGAGTAATTTACAGCAGCTTCACTATGTGTATGTATATACAATGTGGGAACAGCTGTTTTATGAAGTATTTGGTACGATTTTATATATTTCTCTCTCATCTGTCGATTATCTAAATACCACTTCTCATATGCGTCTCTTGCAAAATGAAGTGAACATATATAATCTGTAAATAATAACATCATTAAAAGGTACACAAATACGTCCAAATACAAAACCTACGATTTCTTGTGTTTTTTATCCTTCTACCACAGGCTTGTATCCACTGCTGAGATAAGTTTCGATCTTTAGGAAAACGAAAATATTTAATATTCCTTCCTCGAGTGTTTTCTGACCTGCTTTTGCAGCTCAAGACACAGCAGCTTACCATATTAGATGAGCTAAAGGTAGAGGCAAATGTATTGCTTTATAATACAATATTTAATAAACTCATTACCTTCTATGTTATAACCTCTTCTTAAGTTCTAAATAAATCAAATTAAAAGTCTTTGGCTTAATGAAAATATTCACAAATCTTAATAACTACACTAAACATATAAAATAATAATTATAATGACACAAAATACGATATAATCGGATATAACTCTTCGAAATCTAAATATAAACAAAGCACAAACTCAAAACTACAAACATGTGATGGATGACGCAACACATATGACGAAATTGCATCCAGCGCAGAAATAGACGAATTTGAGTCAAAGTTGTAGCATACCTGAATGCTAGGATGGATTTTATAAAGCCATATCTGCAAATATGGTATGTTTTTAAAACCTCATCACTTGTGGCGGTATTGCATTTCAAAGTCTAATATGTTAGCACTAAAATACCGCCATAACATCAAAAATTGAAATTTTGCACTTATGGCGGTATTGAACTGGATGTACGATAATACTACAAGAAAAATAAATGGTGAAATATTATATCTCACCATTTATTTTTCTGTAATATAACCATAGAATTTTGTATGGACATAAATGTTATCATCAATGTAAGTTGCTCGACAAAATTTAATATCAAATTTATAATTATTATAAGTATATTTTTCATTAATGTTTTGTGTAGTTATTGCAATTTTATTCTAATAAGCTGTATTACAAAAAAGTGCTAATTTAAGTGAATTCTTAAAAATATGAATAATTTCTAGCATCTATTTGAAAAAACTGGTTTTTATTAATTTAAAGAATATCTCATGTGTTCAAACATACTTGAGTAATAATAATATACATTTTGAAGTTATGATTATTTTCACAAATAAAGAAGTTTGCAAAAGAGGGAAGTAAAGCAAAATTGTTTGGGAATAAACAAGTAGACATTTATTTATAACAAAATAATACATTTTAGATTTAGCAAATATGCAATTGGTGTATCTTAAAAGGCATGTTATAAATAATATTTACCTTTATTTAACTGGTCATCCTTCAAATTGGTAGCGAAACAAGGCAAACTTACCTATGTCATTTACATAATAATAAGATAATAATTTTACAACACAATAAGTGGTAGTTTAGTATATTAAAGTAATAATAATACTATTTTATTCATCCGTTCGACCATATACATACATAGTACAGATTGGGTAACATTTCAATATAACATATATACTAATAATATAAAGTATGGGCAATAAAGCAGTTCATAAATATTTAAAATATGTAATAAAATATCAATTTTTATATCTTAAAAACCCCAACTATAACAATGTTATTATAGAAATCCACCAATACAAATACAAAAGTTGTTCTACATTAAGTTTTAAATACAATTACCCTCTTAATAATATGATATTTGCACAAAAAAAAACTGCTTTCAAATAAGAGTTACTTCGAGTCGGAATTTTGAAAATGATGCTATACAAAACTTGTAAATTATGTTCTAAATGCTTTTATACTGCTATTATTAAAATACGTTATATACCTCCCCTTTGAATTATATTATTTTATCCTTTATTCATGCCTTAGTATTTTAAGTTTGCACTGGATACTACGCCAATTTATTTGAAATTGTTTCTGTTGTTCATTTTCTCGTTTGCAATACCATGGGAATCAAATCTGGCATATCGCTTTAACTATTGTGATCTTTAATACTACGTTTGGCACAACGAAGTTGCGATATTAAAAAATGTTTGGCACGAGATGAAATATCATCAAAGAGTTTTTTAACAATCCATATTACATAGATCTTTGATACTTTTAGCTCTTCGCTTGCATTCTCTTTTTATTTTTCTAATTTGGTCCTCTCTTTTCCTTATAACATTTATCAAGGTCCTTTCTCTAAGCATTAACTCACAGGACCTAAATCCCTCCACACCCTTAAAAAGGGGACGCCGCTTCCTTGAATGTGCTGGAGTACTAAAAAAGAAAATAGCATTTTTTTAAAATACAATATAAATAAGACTATGAACTTTAACCATCCCCATATCTATTGCAGTATTATTTGCCAATCTGCATAACTACAGATAATATTCACTTAATATTTTTCAATAATTTAAAAGAACTTGTAAGTGTTGTTGATAAGATGCAATCAAAATTGATTGATATGATTAAAATAGTCAATAATTAATATTTTCACTATTTTGATTTTCACAATATTTGAAGAATATTGATGTTTATTGATATTTAAATAATCACTATACTTTACCTTATTAGTGGTGACTTTTCTATTATTGTGCTTCCCAATGCAGAAGGTACTTGCTCTGATATAAAGACTTCCTCATCATATTTCACAACATCTCCAGACTGTTGGTATCCAGTACTTGAACAATCTGATATCAAGGATGCTTTTTGTTCGATAGCAGCACTAGTACTTGCTACAAGTGATGTGATGGTTGGACAAAATGATGTTGCTGGGTGTAACGTTGGCACTGCATCAAGTTTTAAAATAAACGTACCTATGCTCTTTATATGAAACTGCACTGAAATGCCGACTGTAAATTCTATGATTTTGAAGAGTTTCTCCAGAAAAAAACATTCGCATTGCTTCTTGCCAAATTTTAGACCTAATAGTGACAGGAAAGATCCAGTTCAATCAAGTAAATTGTACATTCTTTTTTAATTATTATACAACTCATTATATTCCGGTTTACTTATTGATACTAACGAAAATATCGATAGACATATTTTAATAATCGCGTAAAAAACCTATTTTACTAAATTTCTGGGGAAGCAATGCAGCTTAACAACTTCATCTTCTCCATAACCGCAAACAATGCATTTATGCACTTTACAATTTTAGAAAAACAGAAATTCGTTATCAACAGGTGTAACCACAACAATAACCAAAATGGAAACACAACAAAAATGGCGAAAAATTTAAGTTAACGCATGCGTGTACTTGTCTACAGCAGCGCCTTTATCTCGCTGCCTTATCAAAATGTGACGAGGATGAGAAGAGTATCTTTTATTGTGTATTAGACAAGACCAGAATATTACCGGATAAATTTGTAAACCTAGTTATCGGTCTGAGTAGTCTGTGACTTAACATAATTCTGCGCATGACGTGAACTGTTCTGGAATCGTTCTGAGCGAAACAAAAACAAACCTATTGTAAAGAGAAAAGACACAGTACCGAAATAAGACAAGTTAGTATGTAATTGATATCAGTATCGTATTCAGCTAATATTGGGCGTTCCATGTGCTTTTTACTTTCTTATACGTAGTATAAGGAAGTATTGTGATGATGAAAATTTTCGACCTCGAGATTTTTGCAGATGTCCACGTTTTGAAGTCCCCTGATACCAAAAAAGTGGTTTTTAAAAAATGTCTGTGTGTCTGTGTCTCTGTGTGTGTGTGTGACCACGATAGCGGTCAAACCGCTGTAGATATCAATTCCAAATTTTGTATTTACGTGTATAATTTCCCTCTTGAGATCTGATTAGTTTTTCAGTAAAATCGGTAGACCGGAAGTAGCAGTTTACTTCAGCGAAAAAATCGAATTTTGACAATATTTCGTCAACTATTAAGTTTAAACAAATTTATCAAGAATTCATATATACTTAAAATTGAAATTGAAAATAATTTTATTTAAAAAGTTTTTCGAAATTCCTACCGGAAGTAGGTCTTTTACTCTTATCGAAAATCAGTTTTTTGCGAATATTTCGCAAGTCATGCTTTTTAGACAAGTACGTTATGGGTATAAAAGTATTTAAAACATAATTTTCAATATCTTTTGTATAAAACAAATTTCAAAATTCAGACCGGAAGTACCACTTTTATTCTTATCGGATAACGATTTTTTGCAAATATGTCGTAAGTTATGCATTCTATATATATTTATCAAGAGTACAAAAGTATTTAGAACTGAATTTGCAATATTTTTTGTATATATGAAATTTCAAAATTCGGACCGGAAGTAGCACTTTTACTCTTAGCGAGTAGCACTTTTTTGATAATATCTTGCAAAGTATGCATTCTATAGAGATTTATTAAGAGAATAGAAGTACTTAGAATAGGATTTTGAATCATTTTTGTATAAAAAAATTTTTAAAATTCTATTATTTGAAACGCTCATACGTATAAGAAAGTCGTGTGGTGGCCACACCTCATTTTTATATACCGACTTAAGATTAAGGCAGAAAAAATTATTTAAATGTAACTTTAAACGTCAAAAGAACAAAAAGGAAAACATGTACAGTTTTGTGCAATAAAATCGCGTACACGTCTTATTGCTAATTTTGAGATTCTTTTGCCATTGTGAAAATGGCTTAAGTTAAGTTGACAAATTGAATTATAGCGTCAATTCAATTTGTCATACATGACAAATATTCAAACAAAAGTCATATTTACATAAGCGTATATTAAGTGTACGCCAATTTATTGCACAGAACTGTACATTACTTGAATTTGTGAAAAATTATCGACACATCTGTTAAAAATTGACTTTTTTCCCTTAAGGGAAACCTAATAATAATGAACTGCATAATGAAATATGAATTAAAGTTTAAATATACAATCGATCAAGTTTTTGTAAATGCTGCATATGTTATCAATACATTATTATATTTGCTTTATAATAAAAAAAGAAAAATAATTTTATTTGTTTTAATGGAAGGATGATTTAAAAGACAACAATGCTTAAATAGTTATTTACGAACCAAGTGCGGGAAGACGGTTTTCCCGCATGAGCGCACATTGTAAGCACGAGCGACCGCAGGAAGCGAGTGCTTTTAATTGCGCGAATGCGTGGAAGATGTCTTCTTCACGCAAGTGGTTTGTACAATATTTTTTGTACGAGCATTAAATTAAAAGTCTTAGTTTTAATACATCAAAATTCAGAGCAAACATAAATGCAACAGGCAATGATTATTGTTTACTATAACATTCAAATATATTCCCTTGATATTGTATATATATATACATACATACCTATTCAGATCTTGACGACTTAATTTTATACTTGCCTACATAGATTAATAGTACTATTTAAAAAGGAATTAATGCATATATATGCATTTGGAATATGACAGTTCTATTGTTACTAGAAACAATTGCAAACGCAACTAAATATGGTGTCAATTCAACAAGTATAGAAGTAATTGTTTCAGTTGACATTTATATTTTTGCAGCAATTTGCCAGTTTCTTTTTCAAGTGCACAATTTTCTACAAAATCTATGTCTGATAATTCATGTACTCCTCCCGAAATTCGGGAAGCTGCAAATGCGGCGGTACAAAATTTGCTGCCAATAAAATCAAAACGACGATATGAAGTTGTCTATAAAAAATTTGTACAATGGTGCAAAGACAAAAATATTAGAAATTATACTGAAAATTGTTTATTGGCATATTTTCAAGGCTTTTCTAGCAAAAAGTCATTGTGGCCAACCTATTCAATGTTGAAGTCCTGTTTAATTATTTACAACAATATCAATATATCAAAATTCGAAAAACTAATCGCCTTTCTCAAAAGAGAAACAGAACACCAGTCTTCGAAGAAATCAAAAATTCTCGAGATTGAACACATTGAAAGATTTATTGCAGAAGCTCCGGATTCCTCATATCTTTTAATGAAGGTTTTATTATACATAATTACTTCAAGTTTATTTATGTATTATTAAATATTACATTTCAATTTAGCTGGTATTAATAATGGGTATTGCTGGAGCATGTCGCCGGGAAGAATTATGTAAAATGTCCATTGATGATATCGAGTTCAAAGCAGATGTGATATGTGTAACTGTACCAGAAACAAAGAATAATATATGCCGTCGCTTTGCAGTGATCAATCCTGCATGGATTAAATTGGTTCTAAAATATAAAGAATTAAGAAACACAGTAAATACTAGGTTTTTTTTAACATACCGTAATAAAAAAATGTGTTAATACTCCAGTGGGTCTAAACACAATTGGAAAAATTCCTTCAAAAATTGCTGAATACCTTCGCTTAGACAATCCTGGTCAATATACAGGTCACTGCTTCCGCAGAAGTTCCGCTACTCTTCTTGCGAACAATGGGGGGGACTTGTTGACCCTTAAAAGACATGGGGGTTGGCGTTCTTCAACAGTGGCCGAGGGTTATGTAGAAAACTCCCTGCATAGCAGGAAAATGATTGCAGATAAAATAATGAAACCAGGACCACTTTCTACTACTACAAGTTATAACATAATGCAACCAGGACCATCATCTGTGACTGCAACTTATACACCTGAATCTGTAAATGTTGCACAAACTTTATCAGTTGCAAACCAAGCCACTCCAGGAACTTCGATTTCTAATTGTCAAAATTTTACTGTAAATGTTAATAATAATATCTGTAATAGTTGTAGATCTTCCCAAAATAAAAATATTGTTGATTAATGTGATTAGTATCACACCTAACCTAAAATAGATTACCTAATTAATTTCAGAATTTCGTGTACGTATCTATTACTCACCTTTCCATAAAATTAAATTATTATATTCTTACACATGGCAAACATGAGGTATTTATTCTGATATTTATAAATTTATAGTACATTATTGTGTTCTTTGATTTAATTACAATTTATTAGAATAGCCAATATGAATATCTTCAGATAGATGGCGCCACAATTTTTTTCGATGAATTTTTAATTATTACTCCTATTTCCCCAACTTTTAGTGAAGAATAGTGGAGGGAAGTAGCATTTTATATACTAAATGTTATTACTATCAAGTTAGATTTTTTTTTAAATGTCCCAAAGTGCCAGTGTTTTTTTCAATTTTTACAGTCGCCTCAACCGGGAAAACGTACTTCCCAGTCGAGCTACACGTGCGCCAATTATGACTTTACAGGCGGCGAGTACAAAAATGTATTTATTTGTTTATTATAAACTTATATTTATCTCCAAATTATTTTGTTTTTAGAAATTTGTTTACAGTTTCTATTAATAACTTTAAGGGTATGGAACAATTTAACCCTACAATATAACTTTATTAGATATTCCATTGGAAAGAAACTAAACGTAAAATAAACTAAACTAAGGATAGTAACTATATACAAAAAAATAAGAATAGTATTATATATGTACAAATACTTCCCAAAACAATTTATTCCAATACATTGCAAATGTTAGGGCCCACAGAATGATTTAGAACTATCCTTTGTATAACACCACTAATTATTATTAAGAAATGGTGTACAAATGCAATGTGTACTTTCAGTACTATAAATATCATTTTCCTATAGTTCTTTATTTAACAAAACAATAATACGTGCCAATACCATCAATTTTATTTCGTATATTTTAAGTTTTTACCGACACGATAAACTGGTTGCGGCAAATCGGAGATTTAAATTTCATCACCTGTCGCCTAGAACTTTCCACTTGCATTGAAACCGAGTGGTAATGGGACACCTCGAGTGAAAAATACCGGGTAGTCGTTTTACTTTCTTATACGCAGTATAAGGAAGTATTGTGATGATGAAAATTTTCGACCTCGAGATTTTTGCAGATGTCCACGTTTTGATGTCCCCTGATACCGAAAAAGTGGTTTTTAAAAAATGTCTGTGTGTCTGTCTGTGTGTGTGACCACGATAGCGGTCAAACCGCTATAGGTATCAATTCCAAATTTTATATTTACGAATATAATCTCCCTCTTGAGATCTGATTAGATTTTCAGTAAAATCGGTAGACCGGAAGAAGTAGTTTACTTCAGTGAAAAAATCGAATTTTGCCAATTATTCGTCAACTACTAAGTTTAAACAAATTTATAAAGAATTCATATGTACTTAAAATTAAGTTTGAGACAAATTGTCTTAAAAAAGTTTTTCGAAATTCCAACCGGAAGTAGGTGTTCTACTCTTATCGAAAATCAGTTTTTTGCGAATATTTCGCAAGTCATGCTTTTTAGAGAAGTACGTTATGGGTATAAAAGTATTTAAAACATAATTTTCAATATCTTTTGTATAAAACAAATTTCAAAATTCAGACCGGAAGTACCACTTTTACTCTTATCGAATAGCGACTTTTTGCAAATATGTCGTAAGTTATGCATTCTATATATATTTATTAAGAGTACAAAAGTATTTAGAGTTGAATTTGCAATATTTTTTGTATACATGAAATTTCAAAATTCGAACCGGAAGTGGCACCTTTACTCTTAGCGAGTAGCACTTTTTTTCGAATATCTTGCAAAGTATGCATATAGCGATTTATTAAGAGAATGAAAGTACTTAGAAGAGGATTTTGAATAAGTTTTGTATAAAAATTTTTTTAAAATTGTATAGTTTGAAACGCTCGTACGTATAAGAAAGTCGTGTGGTGGCCACACCTCATTTTTACTTTCTTATACGTAGTATAAGGAAGTATTGTGATGATGAACATTTTCGACCTCGAGATTTTTGCAGATGTCCACGTTTTGAAGTCCCCTGATACCAAAAAAGTGGTTTTTAAAAAATGTCTGTGTGTCTGTCTGTGTGACCACGATAGCGCTCAAACCGCTGTAGATATCAATTCCAAATTTTGTATTTACGTGTATAATCTCCCTCTTGAGATCTGATTAGTTTTTCAGTAAAATTGGTAGACCAGAAGTAGCAGTTTACTTCAGCGAAAAAATCGAATTTTGACAATATTTCGTCAACTACCAAGTTTAAACAAATTTATAAAGAATTCATATATACTTAAAATTGAAATTCAAAATAATTTTATTTAAAAAGTTTTTCGATATTCCTACCAGAAGTAGGTCTTTTACTCTTATCGAAAATCAGTTTTTTGCGAATATTTCGCAAGTCATGCTTTTTAGACAAGTACGTTACGGGTATAAAAGTATTTAAAACATAATTTTCAATATCTTTTGTATAAAAGAAATTTCAAAATTCAGACCGGAAGTACCACTTTTACTCTTATCGAATAACGATTTTTTGCAAATATGTCGTAAGTTATGCATTCTATATATATTTTTCAAGAGTGCAAAAGTATTTAAAACTGGATTTGCAATATTTTTTGTATATATGAAATTTCAAAATTCGGACCGGAAGTAGCACTTTTACTCTTAGCGAGGAGCACTTTTTTCATAATATCTTGCAAAGTATGCATTCTATAGCGATTTATTAAGAGAATGAAAGTACTTAGAATAGGATTTTGAATAAGTTTTGTATAAAAAAATTCTTAAAATTGTATAGTTTGAAACGCTCATACGTATAAGAAAGTCGTGTGGTGGCCACACCTCATTTTTTACTTTCTTATACGTAGTATAAGGAAGTATTGTGATGATGAAAATTTTCGACCTCGAGATTTTTGCAGATGTCCACGTTTTGAGGTCCACTGATACCGAAAAAGTGGTTTTAAAAAAATGTCTGTGTGTGTGTGTGACCACAATAGCGGTCAAACCGCTGCAGATATCAATTCCAAATTTTGTATTTACGAATATAATCTCCCTCTTGAGAACTGAAATATTTTGCAAATATTTCGTGAATTACTAAGTTTAAACAAATTTATAAAGAATTCATATGTACTTAAAATTGAAATTGTGAACAATCTTATTAAAAAGGTTTTTCGAAATTCCTACCGGAAGTAGGTCTTTTACTCTTATCTAAAATCAGTTTCTTGTAAATATTTTGCAAGTCATGCTTTTTAGACAGGTACGCTACGAATATAAAAGTATTTAGAACTTAATTTCTAATATCTTTTGTATAAAAAAAATTTCAAAATTCGGACCGGAAGTATCACTTTTACTCTTACCGAATAACGATTTTTTGCAAATATGTCGTAAATTATGCATTCTATATATATTTATGAAGAGTACAAAAGTATTTAGAGTTGGATTTGGAATATTTTTTGTATAAATGAAATTTCAAAATTCGGACCAGAAGTAACACTTTCATACGTATAAGAAAGTCGTGTGGTGGCCACACCTCATTTTTTACTTTCTTATACGTAGTATAAGGAAGTATTGTGATGATGAAAATTTTCGACCTCGAGATTTTTGCAGATGTCCACGTTTTGAGGTCCCCTGATACCGAAAAAGTGGTTTTTAAAAAATGTCTGTCTGTCTGTGACTACGATAGCGGTCAAACCGCTGTAGATATCTATTCCAAATTTTGTATTTACGTATATAATCTCCCTTTTGAGATCTGATTAGTTTTTCAGTAAAATCGGCAGACCGGAAGTAGTAGTTTACTTCAGTAAAAAAATCGAATTTTGCAAATATTTCGTCAATTACTAAGTTTAAACAAATTTATAAAGAATTCAAATGTACTCAAAATTAAATTTTAGACAAAATGTCCTAAAAAAGCTTTTTGAAATTCCTACCGGTAGTAGGTCTTTTACTCTTATCGGAAATCAGTTGTTTGCGAATATCTCGCAAGTCATGCTTTCTAGGCAGGTGCATTACGAGTATAAAAGTATTTAAATGATAATTTTAAATATCTTTTGTATAAAAAAAATTTCAAAATTCGGACCGGAAGTACCACTTTTACTCTTACCGAATAGCGATTTTTTGCAAATATGTCGTAAATTATGCTTTCTATATATATTTATTAAGAGTACAAAAGTATTTAGAGTTGGATTTGCAATATTTTTTGTATACATCAAATTTCAAAATTCGGACCGGAAGGAGCACTTTTACTCTTAGCGAGTAGCACTTTTTTTCGAATATCTTGCAAAGTATGCATTCTATAGCGATTTATTAAGAGAATGAAAGTACTTAGAATAGGATTTTGAATAATTTTTGTATACAATAATTCTTAAAACTGTATAGTTTGAAATGCTCATACGTATAAGAAAGTCGTCTGGTGACCACACCTCATTTTTTTCATAGAAGTGACGAGTACCCCATGACTAGTGAAATGTAATGTAATGAACTTGCCAGTTCGCAACTTGAATCTTCGATTTGTGGCAATTAGTTTATCGTGTCGGTAAACCCATGACCAGTCAATCACTCGTATTCGAAAACCGAATTACGTACACAGATTATTTGAATAATCGGGTACCCGGTTATTTTTCACTCGACTATCTTGTACACCTCCTCGCGTATCTGATACCCTGATATTATATACACGAGATTTGAAATGTTGTGCTGATCCAGGGTTGCCGTTGCTGGCAACTTGTTGCCATTTTGGGCAACTTCCAACTAACTCTGGCAACATGGCAACAACTTTGTAAGAAATCAAAAAAAATGGCAACATTTTACTTATACAAAAATTAATTCCATATAAATATTTCTACGAAATTTGTCATAATTAAAAATAATAATAGGAAGATTTAATTTAAAAAAGAATTCTCGTGCTACGTATATATGTATGTATTACTGGTAGAAATACACATAGAGCGCTAAATGGTCAAGGTCAAAAGAATGTATAAACATTTTACTGCCAGGGAAGGCAGGGGAATTCCCGATTTAGTGAGTCTAACGCTTTAAATGCTGCAGTGTAGAGAATATTCACTACAATTAATTTCAATAAATCAAAAATTCATCATTATCTAGCAACTAAGACATTTATTAAAGACAATGAAGGAGAGTGTCACAATTTACAATTTGGAAAAATGGAAAAACAGAAGTAGAGTAATTACATACCTATATGTATATGTAATCTTAAATATTATCCCAACTTTCTCCGTTATCTTTTATTGATGATTTACCTATTAAATATATATAAAATATTTATGTGATACATTTTAATACATATGGGCAAAAAAAATCTTGTAAGTTATTCTTGAATAAATTAGTAAAGTATATACCCTATATATGTACATACATATACATTATTATGGATTATCTTATTTTGTATTTCTAATGGTTCTAGAACTCTCAAAAATCAATTCCATATAGCCAATAATGCAATTATTTTGGTATGGGTACTGGAAAAAGAGTCAATTAATGTTTAAGCTTTAATTATTGATCGTTAAACGATATTACACACAAAATAGTTTGAATTGTGAAATTATGTACAAATATTAATAGTTTTATAATTTTGGCAACATTTGGCAACTTTTGAATGAAAATGTTGGCAACTCCGGCGACTCAACCGCGGCAACGCTGTGCTGATCCCAGACTCTTCCGGTGTGTGTAGTGCGACACATTTTTCTCATAACATTTCTTTATGTTTAAAAATTTGAAATAACAAGTAAATATTTATAACATTACTTAATGTTAATAAACTTCGTGAAGATAAAACATTTTCAACGGTATGACAATTAGATAGTACACAATACCTATATGGATTGCATTTTTAAATGCATGTTGGATAGAAATATTACTTTGGCATTGGCATTCAAAGCCAAGAATAACAAAACAAAAAGGTGTAATGTATTAGCTTAAGACATGTATTTCTAAATCATTTTTATAGATAGCTTTCACAAAAGACTTCACAAAGTAAGTATCTTGAAAATATATTTGATTTGATGGTTCGGCTTCAAGAAAAGGCTAAAGAATTAAGGCATTTTCAGTTCAGGCTTGATTGCTTTTATAATTGAAAATCACTGTAAATACCAGGTTAGAATACCATTTCAATTTAAATACATTTAGTAAGAAATTGTAATTTATGAAGAGTCGTACCAAATGATATAGAATTGGAATAGAAATAACAAAATATACTAATGTCTATAAGAATAATAACAATAATAAACTTTATTACTATATAATTATTACAAAGCAAACATCAAAGTAAATAATAATGTAATGCAAGTAATGGTTACTTCAGAAAGCCTTCGATACTGTACGGTTCCATTTCACATAGTAACATAAATGTTTTATTTTTAAATATGTTTCGCATTTATATTATAAACATCTTACATAGATTGCCACTACCACCCAAGACCACTACCACCTATGACAGGCAGCTGCTGTATATAGTAGGGGACAGGAAGTACATATTCACTGACAATTTCTCTCATTAGACAGATACTGTAGCAGAAACTGCTTTGTTTTCTGCATAAAATATCTATGTGTTGTTTCCATTGGAAATTCATCGACAAAAACTCCCAAGCAAGGGGGGTGCAATCGTCAGTGCTTTATATCAATCCCAGATGTTACCTTATGGTTTAAGTTCTTCTTAACTGATAAAATATAGATAATATGACACCGGTGCTCCATTCAGAAAAATATCCTTACTTGACCAATCTTATTTGGTGCAATTAAATGTCAAGGCACATATAAGACATAAATAAAAATATAAATTCGTCAGTACTTTGTTTAATACTTTAGTCTTATATACATATTGAAAATATATATGTACTATATTCATATATAATTGTGAAACTGATAAAAGCATATTGGTATATTCAATAAAATAAAACTGATACATATAAATACTAATTAAATCAATTGTGTCTTTGTTTACGAACCCTGTATACATGATTATTCATAGTTCTTCTTTGCAATTCTGCAGGATACGTGCAAGTATATGTTATTTTATAAGCAGGATAAAACTCGTTATCTTCATATTTCACAACAACATGCCCATCTTCTTTAATAGATGTATTTGTTCCTCTATATGGCAATATCATGTCACTTTTTCCAATACACTCTTCACCAACTAACACTCGCGCAAGTAACATAACTCTATTATCACATTCTTTATTTCCATAGTGTGTGGCATAATTAGAAATAGGTGTAAAAGAAACACCTTGACCGAACTTACTTCCTTTATTTAAACCATACAATCTATAATCAAAGTTATTCGTACATATTTTCAAAACATTCTCACGTAGAGTACCATGAAAGAGCTCTTCCACATCTTGTTCACCAAATCTCATTTCCATTTCTTCTTGTTTCAGCAAGAAAGCGGCCAACAAAAAAGGATTCTGAATACGCTCAATTTTTGTAATTACAAAACATTTTTTGTTGGTACTTCTAAATAATTGTTGCACAGTCTGGTATTCTGATGAATACACCTCCAATTCTATGAAATGAACAGGTTGTTCTGAATAATTTCTGAAATCCCAATTTAAATCTTGTGCATAATTGTCGATATATTCCAAAATAAATGATATATCTCTTTTCACAACTGATTTAACACTGCATAATTTCGAATTCTTACTTGTTGTATTAGTATGTCCTATTTGTACTGTAGGATTTCTATAATTACTGTTGATGTTATTCGCTCCACTGTAAGTGGGGAATGTTGGAGGGTTCTGGCGTCTTTGGTAGTTTATTTGTGAGCTTGGCTGTTGGGAAGATCTAGGTCTCTCATAAGTTTGCCAAAATCCACTAGTGATGGTCCGTGATTCATAATTAAATGTAGGTGCAGGCTGTTTTTGTACTTCAGGACTTCCAAACCAATTACCCATTATTTCACTGTGAGTAAATTTTAATGAAACTAAAGTGATTTTAACAACTTATTTACCGACCGCACACGACTCTCAACTAACAACAATGAAAATTGGATGAAAAGAATATTTAACGTGTGCCAACAAAGTAGATCACATTAACACCAAAATAGATATGGAGATATTCCGGGGAAGCACCTACAAAACAAAATACAAGTATACATCTGCCATCTAACGGATCTAATTCTATTAATTAAGACAGTTTGTTTCTTCTTTATATTTGTAACTTACTAACGTCTAGCCCCCGAAGTCACAAATGATTCGTCATTTAGACATGAATATATCTTTTGTTATTACATCCAGTGTTGCCAGGTCCATCGTTATTACGATAGATCTGCCGTTTTAGTCATATTTCTGCCGTTTTCGCTTAAAATCTACCGCAAAATTCAATTGATGCAAATTACATATAGAAAATAAATTTTGAAAAGGAAGGAAAACACAATAGCAGTCATATTTCCTAAATGGAAACATTCGATTAGAGCAAAAGTAGAAAATGTATGTGAAGATGTTGCATATTTTTTGAACTCGTTTAGGTTTTATGTAGAGGTGAATTATAAATTAGGAAACGATTTGATTTTAAAAGTGAACTCCTAGAGTTTATGAATTTAATTGAAAATGAAACCGTTGTTCCATTAGCAATTCATTTTCCCAATTTAATAAAAAATTAGACTTTGCAAAAATTAGATAATGAATGGCGACTTCTAAGAAATTCTCATTTGTAATCAAAGCCTTAATTACGATTCTATAGATGAATTCTGGAATAATGTTGAGAAAGGAATGTATGTAGATGGTTCATTTATGTATATATATATATAATTCAATTTGTCATACTTAAGCCATTTTCACAATGGCAAAATAATGTCAAAATTAGCAATAAGACGTGCACGCCATTTTATTGCACAGAACTGTACAAAGAATATTTTCGAAAATAAATATTTTAAAAAATAAACAAAGACATTCATGGTCCACAAGAACAATAATTGGCACACTTCATTCACAACAATACATAGACTTTTGTTTTAAGGCTGCGTTTGATAAGGTTTTGGCGGGAGAGAAATGTACCCAAAAAATACAATTTTTATTTCCATTTTTTCAGGCGTAAAAAATCAAAGCATGTAAATTTTATGCATTAAGCATGAAGATAAAGGTTAAAAGAAGTGAACGGTCGTATTCTTTTTCAAATTAAGTTAATATATAAGCCGTAAATAAAATGGGAAGACAGTGGTTTTGCAAGTACTACAAAAAGTGCCTACATTTAAAAATTACACAGTAAATTTATATGTAATATAGGAAGTACACTCGGTATTTATATTTGGAAGGTAAAATTGGTAACAGTAGCTAAATATATGTGTAATTTTTTAAGTGATCCATGAAATAAAATTTGTTTACATTTTTGGAGGGTCTTTACATACATTACAGATATCTGTTACATTTACGCCGCCTCATAGTGTAGCACATATAGTATAGATGGCGATATTATCTTGCAATTATTTAGAGGTTAGTTGTGTGTTATACGATACTTTAATTATTTATTATAATCTAAAATTATAATTAACAGCAATTTTTGCGGTTACTAATTATAAAATTTAGTATGTTACGAGTTATTTGAAAGTACGTAATACACAATGAGCAGTTGGCATCCCAGGTTGGCACCACAAATCATAAAAAGTAACTACATAATTTAATTTGTCAATGCTTTCATTCAGCAGACACAACAGTTGCGTAACTGTTCAGTGATCATGTGCAGTAACTGAGCGCTCAGTCTGAACATGTTCAGGAGCGGTCGCCATTTTTGTGAGCGGAAAAATTCTATGCTCACTTAGTGAGCGTATTCTGTACGCATGCGCCATTGATGCATTCCAAGACCAACCTAATACATAATTTTGAAAAAAGTTACAAGAAAAGTAAGATACAACATATTAAAGGTATTGTGCAAAAATAAATGTATTATAATATTGGAGTTCACTCAGTATTTTATTGGGGGTTGGAAAAACTAGCCCTTCCAGTAAAAACTACGTCAAACCTTAATGCAGAAAAACAATTTATTATTATTGTTTATTCGGTTTAATCTCTATAATTTTAACATATGGCAGCAATGAAAAGTACCAGATGACAGACGATGACATAAAGGTGAGCGGTCCTGTCCAGCGAACACTCAACTGTTGTGAAGTGAACGGTTGGAGCAGGATCGGTTCCCGATCTGCCTGCTGAATGAAAGCAATTTAATCAAATTGTATCATTTTAAAATATGGAGTTTTCTGTTATCTTTAATTGAAAGATGCCTACGGATTTTTTTACGCCGATAAAAGCCTAGTAGCCGTTTTATATTTACGAAGTGGAGAAGAAATTGTTGACAAGAACCTTCTATATTTTTTTTCCAAATTTTTTTAAAGTTGTTGCTAATTACTTAAAATGTAAATATAGGTACATTTTATTTGATAGCAATTTTCAAAACTTTGAAATGCCGGAGGTCAGTTCGCCGGGTTTTTAGTTTTTAATAATAACAATAATATTATAATAGCCTCATTATTTATAATATATTAATATTAAAGTAATACCTTTACCTTACTTATTGTTTTGAAGATTTTACAACAATTGCTGTTCCCCTAGCACAATGCCCCTAGCAGCATTTTTCGATTTTCGCGGTTGTTTTAAGTTGGCTAGGAAGACAATCGAGTAGAATACAGGTAGGCTAATTCACTTTTTATTGCGAAATTACTAGACACACCGTGTACTCAAACAAAAGATTGGTCAAAAAATAGATGTAGAAACATTTAATGACAAAATTATATTTTTATTAACTAATTTTGTAGTGAAATATAACGAGTACCCCTCTATATGTTATTCAATTGCGCCCAGTGCAAACATAAAACACTGGTGAAATTCGAAAAATGCTGCTAGGCTATTCAATTTTGGTTCTTGTTTTTGAGTTAAAATTTTGTACATATTTAAAACTGTTTTTATCGTTTTTATTGTGCTAATACTTGACGCTGTTTGGTTGGTGAATTTCACGGTGTGGTTGGAAGCGCCTTATAATGTTCGTGACGTACTTACACTTACAGATAGTGTTTAATAACACACTAAAATATAATAAATCAAAACAAAAATGCAAGAGAATGTTCACAGGTTACGGCTTGGTTATGTTATAAAATATAACAGATATCCCATATACTTATATCTCCTTGTTAAATTTGCTTACCCAGGAACCAATACAATCTGTTAAAAATAGTAGCGTTTCGGCGCGATATTTGAATTGAAAAGTTAAAATATGAACTAAATAAAAAGACTGAAAATTCAGACTATATAAATCAAACGAACGGGCAAATTGACATTTAGGATTTGCAAATACTAACTTTACCCGTATTTTTATCGGGTAAGACATATTTAATAGAATGTTGAACTAATGATAGTACGTGAAGACAATATGACTATATTTCTGTTTTGCATATTATTATTCTATATGATCAACAAAGATATGATACCGCACAGATGCAGTAGCCTGTAATAATTACAAATGTATCAAGTAAAAGAAAATGTTGTATATTTATTTATTGTATAATTTTGTATGAAATAAGAAAGTCGAATGGATGAGTATCACGTACCTTCAGCGTTTAAGAATTTGTTAAAAATTAACTAAATCTATAAATAAAATAAATGTAACTAACTGTAAATGTATAAAAAGTAATTTAATTTAAATTATGTATTTAATAATGCAATCAACATTTTATTGAGGATATGGCAAACTATATTATATATATGTATTAAGTTTTTCAATTTACAAATAAATTCAAATGAATGCTTAAAGTTCGCGCCACAGATCACTATACTAGAAGATAGTATAACTCGTTGAATGTAAAATATCTCAGGAAGGAACATGTATAGACGCAAGCGTTGACCGGGACAGTGTTTGCATATGGCGGATAGATGTTTCCGTTGAATGTAAAATATCTTACATTCAAAGGATGTTTCAGGTTGTCAGTGACGTATCGTCCCAAAGCGATACTTGCTGATTTATGAAATGATTTTTAGATAGTTGTAAAATATAACTATGATGGTAGGTGTTAAATATTTACATCAATTTACACTATTAACACCTACAATATCACTCTAATGCCATCCAACTTGTTGTCCATAACACTAAAATGCCCGAACAAAACTTGGGAATTACTTTATTTCAACAAAAATGCAAAAATCACGTATGAATACTCTAAACACCAACAAAGCAATGCGTCACATTTAGTGTTTCAAAATGGCGACTTCCGTTGTACTTGCTGGTATAGCTAGTAGAGGGCAAGAGTCCTTCCTGAGATATTTTACATTCAACGGTATAACTTAATAGTAAAAAGTTTAGACAATGTTTAGCGCCGCCTGCCAACTACAGGCAGTACTAAAATGGATCAAACCGATGAACCGGGAAATTTAAATATATATTTCTATTCCATTTTGTATTTACCTTAATAGTTTTTATTCTTCACTTTAAATGTTCGGAAGTAAAATAGTAGATGTATTTTAAAGAAAAATAAACTACACTTATTGCTATAATAACTTAGTAATAAATTAGAAACATATCTTTTTAGTAACGCTTTATTTTTATATGAAAATTTATTTCTATTTCAAAATATTAAGGAGAAAGCATTCTAAATTATTCTTACATTTGAACTTATTTATTCCTTAAATGGAAATCGTCGATCTTCTCTTATGTCATTGAATAAATTAGGATTTCATGTAGCTTCCTACCACTCATGAAAACGAATTGATGTTGGATGTGGAAAACTTTTACATTATGGTCACAATTTGACACATAACATTTTCTTGTCGGCATAATTACTAGGAAGTCTAGAAAAAAGTGCTAATAAATAAATAAATTACTCGAATTATGCAGAATAAATACTTACGTACATGCAATTTTAAGAAATAACTTAATATTTTATACCTCTGATTAATAATTAGCATAAATATTAATTAAAAACTGTCAACAGAAATATTTGAAAACTATACCACATGTAGTTGCCATAGTTACCAAACACAGTCAACAGCCTACAAGCAGCTAAGTCCTGAAGTATCACATGTGATCCTAAAATTTCGTCAACACATGCGCCACCTATCAACTGCAGGCAGAAGTAAAACGATGTCTACGCAATCTCAATTTAACATTTCCCCCCCTGGTTCGCGCGACTGTCTCCCTAATTCTGCATGAAAGTTGACAAGTGTCGATTTGATTCATACGCATAAAATAAAATTGCAAAGAAAGTCGCACAGACCAAATTTACAAATCGTATGTAGAATTATAGAGGTAGAAATTTAACAGGTAAAATGACCTTGAAATGTTTGGAGGTAATTGCTATTTAATTTTAGATTGCATACCGTGGCGACATCCTAGTATTGCTAGTAGTACTTAAGATACAGGAAAATCTTAGTTCCGAACCGAAATGGATTTGGCATGATTGAAACGCACCCTTAAGGGTGCGTTTCAATCCTGCCAAATCCATTTCGGTTCGTATCTAAGATTAAGATACAAGAAAATCTTAGTTCCGAACCGAAATGGATTTGGCATGATTGAAACGCACCCTTAAGGGTGCGTTTCAATCCTGCCAAATCCATTTCGGTTCGTATCTAAGATTTTAGTGTTTCTTAAGTACTACTAGTAATAATTGGATGGCGCCACAATGTTAATTCTAACAAACTAATTCTGAAGAAAAGATCTAAAAACATTTCAAGGTCATTTTACCTGCTTATTGAATTTCTACCTACAAACGTAGATTTAGTCTGGCAGACTTTCTTTGCAATTTGATTTTATACGTATGAATCTAATCGATACTTGTCAACTTTCATGCTGAAGGGAGAAAGACGCGCGAACTTTAAGCATTCATTTGAATTTATTTGTAAAAATTTAAAATTACGTTTCTTTTATTTATAAATTAAGTTATTCTTAAACATATTCGCTAAAGGTAGGTGATACTTATCCATTCGACTTTCTTATTTTCATATTTCATATATATTTATATTTTGTAATTTATATTAATACAATGTTGTTCTCTTATTTTGGAAATAAACTAATATTATTATTATATAAAACTACACAATAAATAAACAGCAGTGTGTTTGTGTTATGCAAAATAAAACATTTTCTGTTACTTGATGCATTTAGTACGTAGCCCGCATCTTTGTTGATCATGTCTAATAATAATAATGATAATAATATTATGCAAAACTGAAATATAGTCATATTATTGTCTTCATAACGTACCTATTAGTTCAACATTTCTAATAAATATGTTTCACATGCTAAAAATACATGTAAAGTTAGTATTTGCAAATCCTAAGTGCCAGTTTGACAGTTGATCAGTTTTTTTCATGTTTTTATTTTATTTCTATTTTGTAATTTGGCTCCTGGACAGTTTGCAGAATGGATTTTTTAAGTTCGAATAAGAGAAATTCTATATACATATTTTAAGGCAAATTTGGTCATAGGTACGTTGTTACTTTATATTATAAC
Organism: Amphimallon solstitiale; assembly: GCA_963170755.1. Classification (NCBI taxonomy): domain Eukaryota; kingdom Metazoa; phylum Arthropoda; class Insecta; order Coleoptera; family Scarabaeidae; genus Amphimallon; species Amphimallon solstitiale. Next base: position 115,518,542 of record OY720677.1, read on the forward strand.
TTTTCAATTCAAATATCGCGCCAAAACGGTACCATTTTTAACTAAATGTATTGGTTCCTATGTACATAACCTAGCCATAATTTGTGAAGCTGTGAACATTCTCTTATTATATTTTACTGTGTTATTATACACTATCTGTACGTTTAAGTACGTCACGAACATATTAGATAAGGCACTTTCTAACCAAACCGTGAAAATCGCCACCCAAACAGCTTCAAGTACCACGCGTTCATTTAAATTCTAAATATAGCAGTCGGGATTTTTTTATTAGGTTGTCCAGAATGTCAATTATTGATTAATTAACATTTTGAAACGTCACTTTGACAATTCAAATTGTAAATTAGTACTTATATACCAACTTAATTTAAATTTCACAGCCTGCTCTAATTTAGAATTTAAATGATCGCGCGGTATTTTTACAATAAAGATGATAAAAACAGTTTTAAATATGTACAAAGATTTAACTCTACAAACACCAAAAATGAAAAGAACAGTAACTGTAATAAAAATCTTCAAAACTAAGTAAGGTAAAGGTATTATTTTAATGTTAATATATTATAAATAATGAGGCTATTATAAAGATTATGGTTATTAATCGAAACTAGAAAATTAGCGAACTGACCTCCGGAAGAAAGAGTGGGCAGGCATATGTCATTTGAACTAGGGATGCGCACGATATATTGTTTTGTAAATAAGTATCAATGTTTTCTTTTCGATAATCGTGATTGAAATCGATATTTTTTTATTTAATAATATTGACTGTTATCGATTTTTTTATTTGATAATATCGTTTAATCAAAAATGCCATTTTACTTATATCCTGGTAAACAATCTTTGAAATTACAATACATTTATTTCACATTAATATACAAAAGAAACTGTTCATATTATACAGAATACAATAGAATATATTTTTAAGAAAGAAGTTGGAAATTTGAAAAATGCCTACTGGGATGTTTGCTGTTTCGTAGAAATTATAATCGGAAAGCGGCAGCGGAATATTGCATTTCATAGACTTGACATCTCGTATAGTTCGCCGAATCGCATTCATGGGGTGTTATCTTTATCACAATTACTATTTCCTCAAAATTGTAAAGAAGATATGTTTTAAGATGTTTATTTTTTATTTGTATTTATGTATGTGTTTTATACCACTAGAATTATATATTTGAGTTTTGGATTATCTTATACGTTATAGATACAAATTTATATTTTGTTTGTCTTTTTATTGGATTTTTTTTATTTTTTGAGTAAATATATATTTTGAGTTAAAGATTTTATTATTTGTTACTAAATGGGTTGAAAAGCCACAGCAAAGAACTTTTAATATAAACATGATAAAAATGTCGATATCAAGGTATATCGATATTCTTCATTCAATATTTGTTTAAAATCGATTTTGAATTTTTGATACATTATTCGATTCTAATATCGATATTTTTGAAACGTTGCGCATTGGATTTTTTTTATTTGCTAATTTCTATATAGTTTGAACTATAAAATTTGATGAATATGTCAAAAATACTATAGACATGGTGTGCAGTTTCTATTTAAAAAATAAACGATTTCAAAGTTCTGAAAACTGCTAACAAATAAAATGTACCTATATTTACATTTTAAGTAATTAGCAACAACCTTAACAAATTTTGAAGAAAAATGTAAAACGTTCTTAGCCGACAATTTCTTTGCTAACTTCGTAAATATAAAACAGTTATTAGGCTTTTGTCGGCGTAAACAGTCCCAGTTTAATTGATTTACATAATTCATCTCATTAGTAAAAGCATAGGCATCTTTCAATTAAGGATAACAGAAAACTCCATATTTTAAAATATTGCAATTTCATTAAACTCGCAAATTAAACTATGTAGTTACTTTTTGGTTTTGTGGTGCCAACCACTGATGCCAACTGTTGATTGTCTATTACGTACTTTCAAATAACTCGTAACATACTAAATTTTATAATTAGTAACCTCAAAAATTGTTGTTAATTATAATTTTAAATTATAATGAATAATTAAAGTATCGCATACCACACAACTAGCCTCTAAATAATTGCAAGATAATAGCGCAATCTGTATTATATGTGCTACACTGTTAGGTGACGTAAATGTAACAGATATCTGTAATGTATGTAAAGATCCACCAAAAATGTAAACAAATTTTATTTCATGGATCACTTAAAAAATTACACATGTATTTAGCTACTGTTACTATTTTTACCTTCCAAATATAAATACCGAGTGTACTTGCTATATTACATATAAATTTACCGTGTCATTTTTAAATGTAGCCATTTTTTCTAGTACTTGCAAAACCACTAACTTCCCATTTTATTTACGGCTTATATATTAACTTATTTTAAAAAAGAATACGAGCGTTCACTTCGTGTAACCTTTATCTTCATGCTTAATGCATAAAATTTACATGTTTTGATATTTTACGCCCGTAAAAATGGAAATAAAAATGGTATTTTTTGGGTACATTTCTCTCCCGCCAAAACCTTATCAAACGCAGCCTTAATCTACATCTATCAAATAGTTTACTAAGTCGGCATAACTATAGTAAGTACCACGCGATCATTTAAATTCTAAATTATAGCAGCCGGGTTTTTTTTATTAGGTTGTCCAGAATGTCAATTATTGATTAATGCTGCGTTAAGTATACGGTCGGACTAGTTCAGAGATAATACTTATTGTAATACAACTAGTCCAGAGATAATAACTATTGTAATACAATATTGTATTACAATAGTTATTATCTCTGGACTAGTTCCACATTTCGTTAAGTATGAGGGCAGACCAGTCAAATTCCCGATCAGCTGTTTGGGAAAACCGGTCATGTTAACACTAGTCTTGGCAGCCTCGCTTATGTTTATCTTTAGTTTGTTTCGTCGCGCTCTTTTCCTCTTTCGACTTTCCTATCAAAAATTAAAATAATATGACGACTACGGTATAAGCATAACTAATACAGAAATACATATGTCTGTCTTATAATTATTTTAATGCACTTAGCACAAGAGAAATACAATACTAGATATATGTAAACAATATGCTACTGTTATATACTTTATTTTTTATTTAAGTAAACTACAAAATATTTTACAGGCAGTTTTTTTTTGAATATACCTATTATTATGATTACGATCTATGTCTATAACTTGTACAATAACTTCCTGGTCAAGTGTTAGAGGATTGCCCAACACCTCTAACATGCCTTAAGAAATATCTTTATGTGCCATCTAAAGCATGACAAAAATTCAGATAAAAATTTCTAGATATCAAACCTGTGACATATAGATCGATAAAATGGCTTAATAGCCAAGATCTACAGTATTTTCTTTAATGTTGCACAGTACTGTAAATAATACGGGTAAAGTAAAGGTGGAGGGTTAGATCATGGTTGTTAAAAAAAAAGAGGCAATATAAACCCAATCAATGAGGGCTTTATGAAAGACAACAATTTAAAAAATGTTATGAATGAATAGATTTAGAATACTTTTAATTTTAGCACCTAATTATAAAATTGACATTAAAATTTTATATTTCAATTTAAATTGAAAAATGTTTTTGACAATTTATTCTTAATTTAACCAGCTCAACATGCTGGGATACCTTGACGTAATGATTGATAATTTTCACAACCTGAGTGAAATATATTTTTTAGGTTTTGTTTTGCAAAATGCGGCAGTAGTACTTCAATGGCCTAGCTCAACACATAGTCCTAACATATTTATTAGTTGTGCATTTAAAATGGAATGTACAATAATTACATGTTATTAGGTAAGATGTACCCAAGTTTTTATTTGAATGTGTATGTCTAGGAAATAGTGTCTGTAATTTAAGAAGGTACAATCTTCCATCGCTACTAATCCCTGTAGGATTACACCTCAACAATATACTGAGTTCCATATTAGAATTAGCATTATTATAGAAAATACATTCAGTAATGGCTTATGGAATATAATGTGTAATAACAAATGTGCTTGCACGTATAATTGCCACTACGGTGTTACCCAACATTTGCTGAAATATGCAAGATCCTAAACCACCATGTCAAAGAATCCAAGCCAATTAGATTACATTATTCAGCAAGGCTGTATCCAAACATTTTTTGTTGAACAGTAATATTTCTTATAAACACAACTTAAATTAAATGTAATTTTTGTGTTTTGTATCTTACATTGCCTTTTGTATTTCTAGTTACAATAAAGACATTATTATTATTATTATTAACTATCAATTGATAAGATCAACAAGTTTGACTGTAAATAATTGTTATATGTTAATTACATTTCAACGAAAACTACACACAAATACATTTAAAAGTTACTAGAAAATGCAACATTAACAATTAACTTATTAGAAACTCATAAAGCATCAGTCATTTAAGCCTTTAATATGTAGCCCATGTACAATAGGATTTTCTATGTCAAAAAATTAACTACCACTTTATTAAGGACAACTTTTAATGAGATGTGGTGCAATCGGGTATTAAAGACTAAAGTGTACTTTATGTTGAGGTACACCTAAATACAGAAAGATCAAAATGACTTTCTACCCTGCCTCATTAATATATAACACATTTTAAGCATGTGCAGCATTATTAGACTAATATTCTAAATTTATCGGTAGATATGATTATACATTACATTGGATTTCTTCTTGCATGATAACAGCAATTCATACTGCCAGACACGAGACAAATCAGTTTTATTTTATTTGTCTTCAAAAGATGCCGGTTTTGAATGTTACTAATAAAAGAAATGTGCAAGAAAAGTGAAAGCGTTAAGTTGGAGATTCTTACTTATCGACATTTCTCAAACCAATTAGTAGAAAAGGCAGAACATACTTAGTATGTCACATCTTTGAAGCAGGATAAGACAATCTTTTGAATATCTTTGTATAAGCACAGCAAAATGCCACCTTTCTTAAATATCATAGTATGCCTTACTTTTCGTTTACATTCATGATAAAATATCCTATTTTTTAATAACATTTACAATAGTATTAAAGTTTATTTTCTGAGTTATTGGTTTCTTATTTCTTCATATATTAAACTTAGAATCCTTAGTTTTATATTATACACACTTTTGGGTTTTTCACTCGCCATAACTCTGATGATACCATTCTACAAGTACAATTCAACAAACACCATAAATAATATTATTACTAATACATTCTACCTAAAAGCTTGCAAATGGTCAGGTTCTACATTTTTTTCATTGTTAAGAGCAGCTCCTGCACTCACTAATTAATAATTCATTATTGTCCTGCAGCACATGACGTTTCTTACTTTTAGCACTTGTAGATGGGGTTTTTGTAAAAGGAGAAGACACCTCTGATCTAGTTTCCTCTGGGATATTCTACGAATACCAATCTTCTACAGGACCATCATACAGTAATTCCAAATTCTATAAAAAGAAGAACTTCTAGAAAATTTATATCTTCTTGAGCTTCCACTTTTTCTAATAGGTGCAGAATTGCTGAGAAATGCTAACACACTGAAACACCACCAACTTGGAACATATATCGCATCACTTCCGACACTACTTCACTCTTATTTTTTTCATGAAAATATTGCGTTCTTAGCTTATTATTTTTTTTATTCACATCAGTCAGTGTGATAGTAGTACTATTTAATAATCTGTACAACAAACAATTCCATATATAGATAAATAGATATTTCATGAAATAGATTCCTTTCGGCACTATCCTACATTTATTCAACTTACTGAATTTTACCTGTATAATTCATCTGCAATATTTTTAAAAGAGTCTAGTCTTGCATTCTTGTTTCTGTACAATGATGTACTTACCATGTACAAGTTAGTATGTTGCTCATATAAAGATATCAGATCTTTGGTGCATTTCTTTCAAAGATAAATGGCATATTTATTTTTATAAATGTAGTAGTAGTAAAAGAAAATAAATATGTAGATGGATATTCGTCTCAATACAAAAATACAACAAACAGTAATAATTAATAACAATAATATAACCATATATAAATAATAAAAATAATAGAACATTCACAGAGTTCTCTGACATAACCATAAAATCTGCACAGAATGACCAAACACAATAACCTCATTATCAAAATTCTCTACAAAAGTTAAAAGTTACTAAAAAATTGAAGATAAATTGAAGAAAAATAGAACATGTTCTATTTCATCAATTTCAACTTCTTTAAATTGAACTTGGAAATCACATATATAAACGCTATGGGTAGCTCCTTAAAATCGAACTAGACATTGAACTTAAAATTGAACTAGAAATTGACAGATGTAAAACCCAAATTGCCGTTAATTTTGCATGTACTCCGCCAAGTTCTAGAAATTGAACTTAAAATTGATAGATGTAAAACGAGCTTAAGGCAATTAATTGAAGCCAATAAAAAAATATAATTACATTGATAAATATCACTATCAATGTACAATAAAAGTTTACATTTATTTATTTACAGGATAAATATTTATATTTTTGTTTAGCATCATAAATAAATAAATAAAAAATATTTACATACATTACAACCGACATTAGGTATAAATGATATGAGCATTCTAAATTATGTATTTGTTCAGAGCATAAAAGTGTATATAAATATAAAAAAATTATTTGAATCTACAAATTACTAAATAAAAAGGTACCTATATGATTATGTTGTATAGACATTCAGTTCTTCTTTGAACAAAACTATTACCTCTTCCCTATTATGAGTAAGAGAAAGATCACCAGTGAAGGAGAAGGAACCACATACATTGCCAGAACCCACAATAGTTATTAAGTACATGCTTCAACAATATAAAATAAAATACAAAACCAATTATAAGTTTTTGGTGTATAAAGAATAATTTTAAGAGTACAGCATATACAAAAGACTATACCCACAAATATATGTTGTCACAGCAATATGTATGTCAACATACATATATCCTTATTATCTGCATATAGAGATACCTACCTATGTGTAAAATAGTGTTCTTAAAATTAGGGCAATATAAAGGAGAACTTTAAATATTTAAATATAAGTACATCATAATTCGAGCTGAGGGATTTTGCGGGGTGCCAGGATAGTATTCAGGTAAACGCACGAATATAATGACCTTGTTTCGATCGGTGATGCATGCGTGATTTTATTGCTTTACATGCATTCGCTATTTATATCACTTAGGTATGTCAGTTATGTCGTTATAAAGTTTATATTTAGAGAAATACTAAGCAAAAAAAATTAAATTCTTAACATACATAACATAATTTTTTACAAAAAAAAAGACAATTTCTCGGTCGTACGTATATTTTAGTAACTATGTGTACATTTTAAAAAAGAAGTCTATGCCTACATGTTTATACAAAAAATAAATAAAATTTGAGTTTATAATTAAATAATATATTCAGGTGAACGTATTTTCTACATAATTTAAATTGCACTGAAAAATAAAACAATCCTTATATTCAGCAGAAACACCATAAAAAGATCTATCGACAAAGCACAATGTCGCCTATTCATACATTTATACATAAACTCGATGCCGCTCTAGTTCATAATGTATTATGTAAACATAATACATGCCGCTCTAGTACATAATGTATTATGTAAACATAATACATTATGTACTAGAGCCGCATCGAGTTTATGTATAAATGTATGAATAGGCGACATTGTGCTTTGTCAATAGATCTTTTTATGGTGTTTCTGCTTAATATAAGGATTGTTTTATTTTTCAGTGCAATTTAAATTATGTAGAAAATACGTTCACCTGAATATATTATTTAATTATAAACTCAAATTTTATTTATTTTTTGTATAAACATGTAGGCATAGACTTCTTTTTTAAAATGTACACATAGTTACTAAAATATACGTACGACCGAGAAATTGTCTTTTTTGTAGAAAATTATGTTATGTATGTTAAGAATTTAATTTTTTTTGCTTAGTATTTCTCTAAATATAAACTTTATAACGACATAACTGACATACCTAAGTGATATAAATAGCGAATGCATGTAAAGCAATAAAATCACGCATGCATCACCGATCGAAACAAGGTCATTATATTCGTGCGTTTACCTGAATACTATCCTGGCACCCCGCAAAATCCCTCAGCTCTTCATAATTATTAGGGTAATAAATAATGAAAATATTAACGCAAAATTCCAGTTCTGTTATCTCTTTCTAACCTTAAAGAGACAAGGTAGGTATTTCATGGATGTTAAAAATTAGAGGCCCTTAACTGATATATTATGTAAACACACTTATCAATAGCTGTTTCTGTTCTAGCCCATCTGGTTTCAAATATGCTTAGGCTTTTTCCTTGAATTCTGATATGGATGTATCTCTAATACATAATTTCAAATAATTTTATTTCTGGGAATATATCTATTTTGTATTGACAGCAGATTTCGGAATATATTTTATAATTCAAATTAGTAAATAATAGAGTAATAGACAATGAAGAAAATATATGTACTTATATATTTAAAATAAGGACAATTATGGTTATTATTATTGTTAGTGTTATTTCTGTGTCTGTCTAATTTCCGCTGTCTATAAAGGGTAAAATTTCTTCCTGCAGTAAGATGAGTATATTTATTATTAAACCCAAAAGGTAAATATTTGATATTAAATATGAAACTTACCTGAATTTAATATCCATTGCTTTACACGTTCCAAATCTTGCACAGGAAATGAGAACATACTTAGATTCGGAACAGTTCTTCGGTTGTTCTCACATTTAAAATACTGACACTTATTACCAGCCATATTTTTCGTTTGAAAAGAAAATATGCAAATTCAACTACACTGGCTTCGTTGGCGCCCAGAAAATTAAAAAAATATTTTTCTATTATACCTACTTACGATAGTTCTGTCATCTAGCGTTGAAAAGTATAATTATAGGCAGCATTTTACTGGATGTTCTACCTTTTCAATTTGATATACATATATATATTGGGATGTAGGAACACTAGCGACTTTAAGCGGCCTCATCCCGAAACTGAGTTTTAAGCGTAGCCGATTTTCTTATTGCGTTGATATACCGGGCTCTTTTTTTATCATTACACATAGCATTTTCCCTATGTGTAATGATAAAAAAAAAATTGTCAATGCATTAGCGACATAGTCACTGTATAGTAGACAACCAGTTATACACCAATGAAGAATTTACGTATAGCATACCTTAATTTTTAAATCAGATTGCCATGACGGGAAAAACATTTTTTATGTCTAATATTTCTGAATTTTTATTCAAACATAAGTCATAAATTAAATACATTTTATTAAAAAATAGATAATTTATTTATAAATCATGGATAAATACAACAGAAATGAAAAGGTGGCAATAGTAATGTGGTACCAGAAAAATAATAGTTTAAGGCAAGTTAGAGACATGTTTCCCGTCAATTATCCAGACAGGCCTATAGGTACCTTGTGCAAAAACAATTCTGAACTTTTTTAAAAAATTTCAAGAAGATGGTTAAATTGTGTTCTAAATTCTCACAAAAAAAGAAATAGAACCAATCATGTTCGAACAGAAGACATGAAATTAAATAGGTATCCTGTGTTACGTAGAGGAACGGTCTGTAGGATCGCTTTTAGATGTAGCTAAACATTTTGGAGTATCGTACAGTTCGGTATACAAAACTCTGAAAGAATTTAAATATAGGCCATACAAAATATCAAATCATCAAGAGCCTTTCGAAGAGGATAAGATAAAACGAACTGAGTTTTGTGAAATAATGTTTAACATGTTAAATGAAAACCAAGAAATTTTAAATAAAATAATTTTTACTGATGAGGCTACATTTACCGTAAACGGTGAAGTCAACTCTCAGAACTTTCGGTTTGTACCCTACATTTATCCATGAAAAATTATTAAATTTCCTATCCATTAATCCATTAGGTACTGGTCCCGTACAAATCCTCACGCTCAAAACCTGACCCGAACACAGTACCCTCAAAAAGTTAATGTCTGGATTGGAATAATAAGCGATAGACTTATTGGCCCATTTTTTTATTGACGGTAACCTCACTGCAGTGATATATTTGAATTTGTTAAGAGACCATATCATTCCATCAATTGAGATTATGAATGTTGATTAACCCTGGTTCCAAATGGATGGGACCCCGCCACATTCTACTAACGCTATCAGGAATTTTTTAAATAACTTATTTCAAAGACGGTGGAGTGCTAGATTTGGTCCCATACTATGGCCTCCAATATCAGCTCGTTCGTTCAATTGTTTAATTGTTATAATAAACTAATTATTTTGTTCCAAGTGATATTCTGCATTTTCTTTATTAAAAACATAACCTAATTCTTCTAAGCTTTATTTTGCTCTGTATCGCCCAGTGTTACCAGTACAAGTATTATTGCCGAATCAAATACTTTCGCGCTAAATTATAATAGTTTCGTAATAAATGTAAAAGGTTTTATGTACGCTGCAAAGTTTAATTTTTCCGTACAAATAATTTATGGTAGAAGTAAGAGAAACGGATCTCCAGAATATTATTTTATTTGTATCGACGTTACGGGGCCAGTGGGAAATGGCGAGAAATCCTTAATGTAGCAATTATGATGTTGACGACGTGATATTATTTCGAATTTTAAAAATGTAAGAAAGATTGTACAAAAGTAGTTATTTACGATATAATTGTTAAAAGTGCTACCTATTTTATTTTGCGAGTAAGATTTGCGACACGAGGGTGATTAGGAACTGGAGCAATTTAAAATAAGCAAAATAAAATAACATTTTAACACGTGTATCGTACAGTGTTTCTGCTACAAACTCAATTTTTATTTTAAAATTTTAATAAAAAGTTTAACGAAAATTGACTGATAAAAATCATGACAGCTCCTGCTTGTCAAAATACGAGTGTATAACTGGTTGTCTACTATACAGTGACTATATCGCTAATGCATTGACAATTTTTTTTTTATCATTACACATAGGGAAAATGCTATGTGTAATGATAAAAAAAAGAGCCCGGTATATGACATTATTGTAATTTCGCCCGGTTGGCATTATTTATAGACGTAAATATGGCGGTTGAAGTGTTGTGATTTTTAGGCATGAGACTACAAACTCTTCGGCTAACACAGTGAAGAACGTGAGTATTTCTTTTTGTTTTAATGTATCTTAACGTTTATTGAAAATTCTACATTCCCTACACTCATTACTAATCGGTGAAAAGAAAACACGCGCGGAAACTTATTTGAAAAATAAATAGTCTTTATTATCTACTAAAACAATATCAAAATTTATACACATTTATTCATTTATATTTACATTTTACGCACATACACAAAGTCATACAATATGTACACAATTAAATATTAAAACAGATTTGCATCAGTGACCTCTTTAAATCATAACAGAAATTGCATTTATCGTGAATTAAATTAAGATCGAACATGTGCTCAACTCTATCCCCTGAAATGCCACTTATTAATCCCAATACATTTTTATCATCCTTAATAGAAAAAATAAAAATAAACAAGAAACAAGATATGTCTTGGTCAATTTGAAATAAAATACACATTCAGGTTAATTTAAATTATTCTACAAATTATTTCCATGTTACGACATGCTCATTGGAAGAATTTACTAGTTTATCGTGAAATTGAATTTTATTTTGGTACGGACTCGGATATTTGTTCAATAGCTTCGCGGTGAAATACTAATACGTCTATTTTATCACGGATTCGGAAAGCGCGGGTGTTTAGACAATAGTTTATATAAATACGCGGTGCGCGTTCACGCATAATATCGGAAATTAACGGTCGCAAAATATCTGAAATGAACAATTATTATTAAATTCGGGTTTTATGAAGGTCACGACATTTAAAAGTCTGACCTAGACGGGTTGCAGTTTATAAGCGGTAATATATCCCTCTTTCCACGGCGCATGGCCTGAATAAGAGGGAAATATGCGGACGAGATTAAGCGGAGACCTGAATACAGCACGTTTCTAAGGAGTTAACCAAATCTCTTCCACGCCATTTGGAGGCTGAATATAGATAGGTGTAGGGTCTGGACAGGTCGGAGAAGTAAAATGAACGAGGCACGCTCGATGGGGCCTTTTATATGTGAAAACCCCCCACGTATGTAGGTAAAAACCCGTTCAAAACACAAAAATTTGCACACGATACTGACATGAAATAAGCGACTCTGAGCATGACGTAGGCATTCGGTATTTTTCCATTTAAAAATAAGTAAATAACATGAATTATTACAAACAACTGACCATACATACAGGTCGATTCAATTCACTTTATACAATATTAATATTTGAACAAAATAACACACATACATTTAATTTAATATTTACAAATAAATTAATTATGAACTCAAAAATGTTAATTTGTTACAATTAACGAAGGAACTTCGTTACAAGGTATGTGAGTAATCTGGGGTTCCTTCAACAGTTAACTTGTGTTTATACCTAATTGAAGTAATAGTTCCTCTTAAAAAATTATTACTTCAATTAAACTGTATGAATTCGGTTAGTTGCTGCTAAGCTCCGTACTTAATAAGCAGAGAACATTCATTTTAGTGCATTCTTCCTATGCATCTAGATGTATTTATTTAAACTTTAATAATACCATTTTCATAAAGTTTAAAAATAAAAAGGGTATATATTTTGGAGATGGGCTAAGTCATAGTTGAAATTTAAAAAATGTATAATAAGTATATCTAAATTAGGGTTCAACATCTAACTCAATATTTTTTAGCTGCTGTGAAGACAACATTCAAATCTATCACATAGAGAGTTTGAAACATATGTGATGGGCTTCTTTAGACAAGTCAAGCAAAGGCGCATGAGGCAATCTATAAGTTAAAAGAAGATACATAATATGTTTAATGTTGAAATATTTTTATTTCTTGTTTTTATATCATGATATGCATATTTTATTTTAAATAATATATATGTTTAATTTTGAAATATGTGTTTATTCTTAATGCTCCTAAAAATATGTATTGATTGCTCAACAATTTTAGAGAGACGGCGATTTATATTTCTGCAAGTTCTTGTGCCTATCTAACAAAAAATAGAAAAAAATACACACAAAGCAATAGAAGTGTATCAAGACAATCGAGGAACTTTTGTAGAGATAGTGCGCCTGAACAATGTGACTTTGAAATGCACAAGATATTCACATATTCACAAAAATTAACTATAATTGCTCTTTTCGTTTATGATACTGCACAAATTTATTTTCAGATTATACATATAATAAAATGACACGAGATATACGTAGTGGGGGTAATTCAAAATTTGTGGCACGCTCAAGGGATTTTGAAAACGTACATATGCAAAATTTTGCTCTACACGTGCGGCTTTTTCTCTAATAAAAATAAAGACACAATCTTCTTTTGTGAATGCACATACTCATTGTTTATATATGTACCTATATATATATATATAGGTACAAATATTGTGGCTTTATGCTTAGAGAAAAAGCCATACAATGCAAGGGCAAAATTTGGTATATACAGGGTGTACCACTTAAAACTCCCAGGTCAAATATCTCGGAAACGGATAAAGATATTTGAATTTTGTAAAAAGTAGTTACTAAAGAATGTGATCGATTCTAGTTTGCTCTCACAATTGTGTTTTATTATGTGAAGATATAGATGGCGCTGCGATGAAAAGAATTTTTTTGATCGCCACAATCTTCATTTGTTTTATATTTGAAAGAGTATTAAAATTAATGTAAATTTTATTATTTGTGTTAATTTCCAAAATTTAACGGTTTCATAGATATTCGTGTTTAAAGAAAGTAAGAGTAATTTTAAAGTTTTGTCTTTATTTGGTTCAAATAATAAATTTGTAGGGAAAAATAACATATTCACAATTCTTGCTATTATAGTTACTTCACAATTTAAATTTTATAGTTAGTTCCTTTTTATAAATTCCACTTCATAGGCACCTATAGGTATGTAGGCAGAAAAGCATTCATGTCTGTGTTATATGTATGTATGCTTGCTTTGATTACACTGTGCAAGTCTAAAAACTGAACAAGCGGGGCACATATCAGGTAAAGTCAATTCGGGTACGCTGAATTCAGTGGTGCCAATCGTTTTTTTAGGTTAGGTCATTTAATGGAATTATTTCAATAATAAATTTAATTTTTGCTGCAATATTTTCAGTATTTAATTATTTATTTTTTTTCGTTAAAATTGGAATGGATTTTCACTGTTTTAGTAAAATACACTAAATAAAAGCTATTTTACGAAAAGAATGATCGATTTAGCTAAAAAATACAATTTTTCACGTTTGTTCGCAAGAAAATTGTATTTTATTCCTGCTTTCTACTTTTTTGATTCCAAATCATTTCTAAAATAATTTATTTTGCATAAAATATAAGCAAATAAAATAAAATTCAACTACACATTTTAAATTATTAAAATTGTTTCCTTCAATTAATTTTTTTTCTGAATTATCATGTTTAATTTCACTTTCTTCTTGTAAATTCCAACAATATCTCCTATTAGAGCATCAAGCTTCTTTGCGCTGTACCAGTGTTCGAGTCTTGCTGTTATCTGATGAAAGCGTTCACCATGCTCATCAGATTTGGCTGGCAAATTTTCTATTTGTGATCATTGTATTTCACTAGATCGATGATTTTTTTCAATGATAAGTAGTTCTCCTTTGTATTTATGCTCAGTGCAATCGGAACGGAATTTTTTGAGTTCGTAACGTGGAGTAGAAGTGCTTTCAAACTACTTTTGGACGAATCGATAAATAGTCTTCAGTTTTCGGGTTTATATTCATGGTGCAATGTTAAAACCAAACCGTGGATATCGTCGCAATAAGCCAAAGAATTATTCCCAATTGATTTAAAAAAATGAGAAAAATCATGACGACGGCCGATTGATTCATATACACGAGCGTCTGGTGCCAAAATGTTTATTCGTTTCAATTCTTTAGCTAAGAGAAACGACTGTCGCTGAGATAACTTGAGGCGGAGTGTCATAATGTCAAGACGGTTTTATGTAATTTCAATATGGTTGCAATATGGAGTGACGTTTGATGGTACATATTCGGATACGTACACCTGACTCCATCAGTTTCAACAGTTGGCGGCGTGTATTCTTCATTAGGGCTCGCTTTTTTTTTGGGATGGGTAAGTTTTCGGAGTGCGGTAATGGCAACTGTACAAATTTTGTTGCTTTGTATGTCATAGAACGAATCTTATTTCTGTTTGTTCCGAAAATATAATTCACGCGCGCGTAACATTCAGCTAAATTATGTACTTGTTGGTCCGTCCAAATTATAGGAATACCAAAAGGCAATATATTCCATTGATTCAATTTTTTCAAGCATCCCGTACAAATGATAGACGGGGCCCATTCCACATCGTGATAAACTTCTTGATTGAAATATTGGCGATATATTTCAACTATGTTCGGAGTAATTTTACGCCGACTAGGCATGATAGTGTATTTTCCGCAAACATAACAAAAGTTATTGAATTTTATTGTTCCACATATATCCATTTTATACATTTTAAAACGATTAATTTCGCAAACCGATCAAAATACGCACAGAAAAAACCAAACAGAACTTGTAAACGAGGAGGTTGTTTAGACCAAATATCGAATTTATCAAAATATGCAATAATACACAATATGTTTGATAGTTATACCGGTAGGTTTTCTGGTAACGCAACGATTGTATAGCGCATGTATCAGTCCCCACAACTGAACGACTACGTATATGTACTCCCCTCCGTTAACCAGAGCGGTGGTAGTAGTATACTACAGCCGTTCGCGTCGGGGAATACGATAACTGTAGCGAGTGATAGTGGGGACTTGGACACTCCTCTGTCGTTGCTTCACCCGAAAACTTACCGGTATATAAAGTCCCTAGATATATAAAGTACCGCAATTGGTTTGTCGTTGGAGATTTGGCAACTGCCCGTGTGGGTCTCATTCTATGTAAGACCATGTGCATATGATATGCATGTCACGTTTATTAGCTAAAGTTTACGTGAGTTTGAATCAAAAACATTTGAGAAGAAGTATTTACAAAGTTAAAATCAATCTCGGGAAGTACCTATGGGTAAACAATTCATATTTTCGTAAATGTGGCCGATAACAGTATTAAAGATAACCTCAAAGTGTCAACACGTTCTTTGCAATCATTTGTTTGCTGTTTATAAGTTTGATTAACATATACATTTGGAGAAGGTAAGAACAATATACATTTACTAGTTTTGTTCATTTTTTTACAACTGTGTGATGTTTTAGATGCCATGATTGTGCTGTTTCTCATTGTGTAAATCGAACTACAACATACACTTGAACAGGAAGATCTACAAACAACCTTTTCATTTTCAAAGGAAAATTACTTACGTAAAAAGTGGTTACGAGCAATTAATAGAGAAAATTTCGTCACCACAGGGAATTCAGTGGTTTGCTGTAAACATTTTGATGAAGGTGAAATTCAACAGTTTGAGTCATATAAAGACAAGGAAGGTGAAAGTGTAAAAATGGTTTCAAGTATCGTTATTAATAAATAGTGTATAGGTACAGTTTACGTTAATAATACCGAATTAGCATCAAATAATCTTATGTGGGTGTTACCTGAAACCCGTAAGTTGACTCGTTGGTCTCTATTACAAAATTTGTTAGCAAGATATATCTAGGTAGTTTATGCAGTGATTTATATATAAACGCTGAATATTACAAGCATACATAGTGGTTATGTGTTCAATTAAAATTAAAATTACGTGTGTGAATAGTACAAATTTGGCAGTGAAAAGTAATGGTGCTTTGTTTGGTGATGCTTATTGTGGTTATCTGCAGAGAGGAGAACTGATGAAGTAGGTTATTTGTATTTTCACTTATGTGCAATATTTGCTTTTATAACAAAAAATATAAAAATTGAAAAACAATTCTTGTGCAAAAATAATCATCAAAAGATATTAACCTCATTAGCAATTAAAAGTGTATAAAGTCTGATAACTTTTATATTGATTTTAATGTTGTATGTGAATGTGGAACACCAATGAGCAATATAGTGTTAAATAATTATAGCAGAAATAAAAATAGTGTATGTCACCAAAAAAAAGTGGTCAAACGCGAATATTATCACTTTGAACCAGGGATGGGCACGTAAATTACATCATGTAATTTACACCGCAGTTTACGCGTAAACTAAGGCCTTAGTTTACATGTGTTATTGTTTGACTCTTTACAGTAAAAAACGAAATTAATGTAAACTTTATTTATTTAAAAAAAATACAAAAAACTGAATTTAAGAAGCATTTAAAAACAAACTTGATTATTCTTCTTCTATATCTTCGTTTTCTAGAAATTCGATATCCCCAATTCTTAATGAATAATATAAGTGGGTAAGCTTTTTAGATCTTTGAAAATCTAATCGATTTCGATTAGACGAATGTACAAATCCCCAACTTGAAAAAACGCGTTCTATTTGAGCTGATGCTGCAGGTATTCTTAACAGTTTAAGGGCCAGAGCTGATAACTTAGGGCAGTCTGCTTCTGCCAAGTTCCAAAACGTGAGTGGATTTTTGATCTTTTTTGCAAAACAGAGTTGAAATATTCCTGACTTATTTTGAAATTTTTCAAGTTCATCTAAATCTGCACTATCAAGGTGTTTCAGAAAAAATCTGTTAATTCTTTGTTTATGTTCTTGTGTCAGAAATGCTTTTTCATAATTAGGATGCAAGTAATAAGCAACCAGTGCGTACGTATTTAAGGCCATTTTTTGACGTTTTTCCAAACAGTCTAAAACTTGTTTTTTTGT
Organism: Amphimallon solstitiale; assembly: GCA_963170755.1. Lineage (NCBI taxonomy): Eukaryota > Metazoa > Arthropoda > Insecta > Coleoptera > Scarabaeidae > Amphimallon > Amphimallon solstitiale. The sequence continues at coordinate 115,536,317 of OY720677.1, forward strand.
CTCAGGGAGTCGTAATTGAAGCCAAAAATTCGCAGCATCTGCTATAGAAGCTTTTTTGTTTTGACATATTGCTGTGACCTCGCAAATTTGTAAAATAAGAATAGTTTTAGAGATTGATTTAAGAATTAGTTTAAGCTTAGAAATAAAAGTAAAAATAAGAAAAAGTCCTATTTAGATATTATTGAGTAAAATTATGCAACAAGAACTACATGAAGGTATACAAAGTTGCATACTTATAGTCAAATTTTTATTATTACTGTAAATAATGAAATATGCAAAGTAAAGTTTATTAAATAAATATAAAACAAATGATGTAGAATAAAAATTTATTAAATAAAGAAATATATGAAATAAAGACAAAATAAATATAAGTAATATATTTCTTTTGTAGAAAAGATACACAAAAAGTATGGGTTATAAATCATGAAAAGAAATGAAATTTATATGCATAAGGCAATAAAATGTTATGAGAGTTTAAGAATTAGATAGTATTAAAGAATAAAATTTACCTTAGCTTAATACTAGATTAAAAAAAAAAGGATATAAAAATATGTAAAACATAGAAGCAATCAGTAGTGACATATTTTTGTATTCAAAAGCTGACATTATAAGTAAATAAAAGGTATCTGTGTTCATGACTTGTTCGTAACACAATACTTCAGGGACTAGAGGCGGACGTGTTCTACAAGGACAGGCAGTGCGGAATAATGGTTATTTTCAACATGTTTCCCATTTTGTCAAGGCGCACTCCGGCTGAAAGAAAAGTGAAACTAACATAAATAAATGGAAAGAAAAATATGCATCGAACAATGAACAAGGTAATGGGTTCATTGACGAGTACAAGGAAGGATGGTATTAGTAACAAGAATAAACCTACCGTTGGGAATCATGTGCAAAGCAGAGGGAACCTTTGAATTGGAAGGTTATGTTGACGTTTAAGTGAATTGTGAACTGTCAGAACAAAATGTGTATGTGTGCGTGAATCAAGGCGGCAACATATGGGCAGCGATTTCACGGGAAAAGTGTATTCCAGTACCAACCTAAACATGGACTAGAGGGCGCAATGGTCAACATAGTTTATTTTTGCCGCTATAAATACGAAGACAAGATTCGACAAGACGGACTTTCTAATAACACTTCCGAGAGGAAAGACTTTCTGATAACACTTCCGAGAGGAAAGACTTTCTGATAACACTTCCGAGAGGAAAGACTTTCTGATAACACTTCCGAGAGGAAAGACTTTCTGATAACACCTCCGAGAGGTGAACTTCTCAGAACACTTACAAAAGGAAGATATCTTAAAGAATAAGTTTTTTTTTAATTGTTATATTGTAGTTTTTCATTATTTCTTCAACACATATAGTAACAGTAATTTATTTTATTTAATATATTTGAATTCATTTGAAGCGTTCATAATGGACATTCAAAATAGATTTATTGATAACAAGTAAGTTTATTATTTCTTTTGAAAATTAAATTATACGAGTTGTTGGACAGACATTGATTTTTACGTGCGAATGATTAATCAATGTATTGTTGGACAAAAAAAAATAGACAAGTAAATAATTTATCCTGTAAGGTTTATTTTGAATTTATATAGTTGGAATTACAACCAAATAGGATTAATGGTGTTGGTCAGTTGGAGAGATGTTACGTGAAAATGAGCATTTTCTTCATCGTATTGTCTAGACATCATTAATTTCTTTCAAATTAAGCGAATAATAAATTAGAATTTCACAAGGCATAGATTAAGAGCTCGATACAACACGTGCAAATGGTTGTCTAAAGCAATTAATTGAAGCCTATACATAAATATTATAACGTCGATGAGTATATTCATAAACGTACAATAAAAGTTTATTTTTGTTTATTTGCAGGATAAATATTTATTTTGTTTGGTAGAATAAATAAATAAACAAAAGATTTACATACATTACAACCGGCATTAGGTATAAATGATATGAGCATTTTTCAATTATGTATCTTGTTTAGAGCATAAAGGTGTGCATATAAAGGAAACTATATTTTTGAATCCATAAATTACAAAATAAAAAAAATACATGATTATGTTGAATAGACATACAGTTTTTTTTTCTTTGAACAAAACTATTACCTCTTTCCCTATAATGAGCAAGAGAAAAATCATCAGCAAATAAGAAGGAACCACAAACATTGCCAGGACCCACAATAGTTATAAGGTACATGACACAACAATATAAGATAAAACACAAAACCAATTATAAGTTCTTGGTGTGTAAAGAATAATTTAAAGAGTATAATGTGTACAAAAGACTATACCCTACGTGTGGTAATACACACAAAAGTATCTTGTTACAGCATATAAATTATATGGCAATATTGTTATTTAAAATAAATATTTATATGCTACAGCATTAATTTAAATTGGCGATGCCCAACGTATGGCAATATTGTTATTTAAAATAAATATTTATATGTCACAGCATTAATTTAAATGGCGCTCAACGTAGTGGGGCAATGTATTCCTTTTCTTGTTGTTTATTAATCATGTATTTATTTAACGCCCAAAATAGAGAGGCAATGCATTATTTTTCATAATTGTTTAAAAGAAGAAAAAATATATATATATATAATTAATGTTGCTTAACATAGTGGAGCATTGTATTCATTTTCTCGTTTGTCAATAATTATTTACATAACATTTAACGTTGTGAAGCAATGCAATTTTTGTTTTTTTTTTAAATGTTTAAAGAAAAAAATAATAATTTATTTTGTACAAATAATGGGTACAAAGTTTGTTTCATTTTTTTTATTTATTAGTAAATAGAATAATTATTCAGTGTCCAAGTTAGAGACAGATTACCTTAATTTTCATTTACTGGTGAATTATCAATTTCTCTTGTTTAGAAAGGGATAAAAAAAAAAAAAAAAAAAGGAATAGTATTTGATTAGATAAGTTTAGTTATTAATTTATAAGTTAGAAATAAGATAAAAATGGCAGATAAAGATAAAAATGATGGTGAAGGTTCACAGTTCACTAAATACAGGGACAATCGTCCGGTATATTCTGATTCAGATTCAGAAAAACCTGAATCAGAGGATCAAACACTTGATAGCAACGTACAAACAGAAAGCATCAGTAGCATAACTGGTGAACAAAAAATTGAGAATCTTTTTAATAAACTATTCAGCAGAATAGAAGAAAGTGATAAGAATTTAAATCAAAGATTAGTAGAAAATAATTTAAGTATAAATCAAAAACTAGAAGAAAATAATTTGAGTATAAATAAAAAATTTGAAGAGAGCAATCAAAGATTAGAACAAAATAATTTGAGTATGAACAGGAAATTTGAGGAAAACAATCAAAGATTAGAACAAAATAAAATAGAAATAAACTCAAGATTAGACAAGGTTCTCATGGAATTAAGAAAAGAAACTTTAGAGCTAAATGCAAATGTGGAATTAAAGTTAGAACAGTCAGTGTCAACTTTAAATAAACAAATAAACATTAATGAAAAGAAATGTGAAGGTAAAGGCACATTCTTAATAAAAGAAATCAACAAAGAATCTGCCAAAACACAAGCTAGTTTCGATAAGGTAGATGAGAAAATAAATTCTCTTGAAAATAAAGTTAAAGGGAATAATGTGCAATATCAAGAGCAAATACAAGAACTTTCACACCAAGTGGAAGATTGTAAAATAAAATATGGTGTTTGTACGGACACAATGTTGACCCTACAAAACAAAACTTTAAACTTTGAAAACACTATAAAAGGGTTAGAGAACAAAGTACATGGGGTTAGTACACCTAGTGTATCTTTGACACAAATACCTGGTAGCGCAGAGAATATACCAAAATTCTCAGGATTTTACAAAGATAATCCAATGGCGTTTATGAGAACGATAAAAACATACATGAGGGGAATATCTGATGAGATGTCAAAACTACATTTCATAAGAGGTTGTTTGAAGGATTATGCACTTCAGTGGTACGATATGATAATAGATGAAGTAGTGGATTTCAAAGAATTTGAGATTCGTTTTGTGAGACAGTACTGGGGACAGACTCAGCAGAGGAAGATTAGACACGATTTAGTGTTTGGCAAATACAGAGCTGGATCTTCTAGAGAAAACTACATCATAAGAAAATATTCTTTTCTTAAATACATCCAACCAACCATTGAAGAAAGTGATATTGTTTCACAGCTAGCAGCACACTTTGACCACAACGTTACACAGGCGGTGGCACTTCAAGGAATTGATAACATTGAAGCACTCCTGGAACTGGTCAAGAGATTAGACGATGTGGATGAGAAGGGAAACAGCAAGAGTTATGGAAACATCAAATATACAAACGATCCACCCAGAAATGATAATAATAACTACAACAATGGAAATAATCCACATATAAACAAGACACCTCGTTACAATCAAGATAAACAGTACAATAATAATGGGTACAATCAAAATCAGGGTAAAAAGAATTATGGAAACAACCCTTATACATATAATAAGCCAAGCTATGGGAACAATCCATATTCATACAATAAAGCAAGAAACGATGAAAATGAGAGGAAGAAAGAACAGAATTATGGGAAGGAAGAAAGAAACCCTGAGAGGGAAAGAAGAGTGAACAATGTTCAAATAAGTGAAGAAAAAGAAGAAATAAGTACGAAGAAAAAAACAGAATCAAAAGGTGCAATACCCAAGGATTCAAGACAACTACCGACAAATAAAGAATGGGTAAATTCTACCTACTCAAATGCGACTTCGTTGGATTTTTAGAAAGGCCAGTCAAGAAGAAAAAGAAGGTACAAAACGTATATAACTTTGACGATCTAAAGAAAATCACGACGGAATTACCACACATAACAGTAAAAATAGGGAACGAAGAGATAGAAGCATTATTAAACACAGGAGCGCAATTATCTTTATTAGATAGTAGTATTATAAGTAAAGACATAGAAAAATTAGGATATTGTATGCCTATAAGAAAAGTAAATTTAATAAATGCAAATAAGAAACGCATCATTACTGTAGATAAAGTTTTTTGGATAAATGTTAGAATAGGTAGTTTAAATTTATTAACAGAATTCATAATAGTGCCTAATTTGAACAGCAATTGTATTTTGGGGATAGACTTTTTAAGTCAATATGGTACAAAAATAAATATGGAAAACAAAACATTTCATATTAAAAATTCAATAATCTCCTGGTGTAAGGAAACACAGGAAGATGAGATATTAATTAATAATTTATATATAAATAATGCTGAACAAAATCTCACAAATAAAATGGATAGTAGTTTATTAGACAATAAGTGTGCACATCCTGTGAAGCATCGTCAAAGTGAGGACTTCACGCAATATAGGGATGGTACGAATTTAAATTGCGATAAACAATACATAAGCCATGTGAGCAATCTTGTCAGCAAGTATAAAGAGTTATTTGATAATAAACCTGGTTTAGCAAAAGGCTATGAACACAGGCTAAAAGTAGATGAAACACAACCTTTTAAAGTTAAAAATTATCCTGTCCCCAATAAATACAGAGAACAAGTCAAATTAGAAATTAAAGAAATGTTAAAGAACAAAATTATAGAAAAAACGGAATCAACATTTACCAATCCTGTAGTCGAAATAAACAAAAGGGGTATAAGTGATCAAAGGGACACTATACTACCAAAATATTTAAATTCTAGAAACTCACCTTATTTTGAAGCTCAACAGAGCGTTACATTTTCATTAACAATGTGTGTAAATATCGAACAGTTCAAAAGGACCGATCGGAGGCGTACTTTTTGGCTGGCAACAATACGTAATGATTCAATAAATGATTGTTCATTCTTAGTAATGTTATTTGTAATTAGAAAGAAAGGAGTCAAGTTTAAAAAGACTCATGAAAGGAGCAAAGTACAAAAGGATGAAAGGAAATATTTTGCCTTCATGCTTATATTAATTGCAATGATGAAGAAGGGAGTGAAATTTAAATGGACTCCTGAAACTCTCAAAGCATTTGAAGAAGTGAAAGAAAATTTTTGCAAAGCATTAATAGTAAATTTACCCGATATTAATAAAGAATTTATTTTAAGATGCGACGCATCAAATAATGCAATAGCTATAAGAAATTTAGCATTAAGTATCGTTAATCACATATTTATGCTATATGATTATATAGACGTAGAAGATTAATAATCATTTGTGCGAGTTTTCACAATGGTTATTATATGTGTCGTTCACGCTTTAATAATCATTGTTGACGATTCACGACAAAGTATAATAACCAAGGGATATGCTGTGACCTCGCAAATTTGTAAAATAAGAATAGTTTTAGAGATTGATTTAAGAATTAGTTTAAGCTTAGAAATAAAAGTAAAAATAAGAAAAAGTCCTATTTAGATATTATTGAGTAAAATTATGCAACAAGAACTACATGAAGGTATACAAAGTTGCATACTTATAGTCAAATTTTTATTATTACTGTAAATAATGAAATATGCAAAGTAAAGTTTATTAAATAAATATAAAACAAATGATGTAGAATAAAAATTTATTAAATAAAGAAATATATGAAATAAAGACAAAATAAATATAAGTAATATATTTCTTTTGTAGAAAAGATACACAAAAAGTATGGGTTATAAATCATGAAAAGAAATGAAATTTATATGCATAAGGCAATAAAATGTTATGAGAGTTTAAGAATTAGATAGTATTAAAGAATAAAATTTACCTTAGCTTAATACTAGATTAAAAAAAAAAAAGGATATAAAAATATGTAAAACATAGAAGCAATCAGTAGTGACATATTTTTGTATTCAAAAGCTGACATTATAAGTAAATAAAAGGTATCTGTGTTCATGACTTGTTCGTAACACAATACTTCAGGGACTAGAGGCGGACGTGTTCTACAAGGACAGGCAGTGCGGAATAATGGTTATTTTCAACATGTTTCCCATTTTGTCAAGGCGCACTCCGGCTGAAAGAAAAGTGAAACTAACATAAATAAATGGAAAGAAAAATATGCATCGAACAATGAACAAGGTAATGGGTTCATTGACGAGTACAAGGAAGGATGGTATTAGTAACAAGAATAAACCTACCGTTGGGAATCATGTGCAAAGCAGAGGGAACCTTTGAATTGGAAGGTTATGTTGACGTTTAAGTGAATTGTGAACTGTCAGAACAAAATGTGTATGTGTGCGTGAATCAAGGCGGCAACATATGGGCAGCGATTTCACGGGAAAAGTGTATTCCAGTACCAACCTAAACATGGACTAGAGGGCGCAATGGTCAACATAGTTTATTTTTGCCGCTATAAATACGAAGACAAGATTCGACAAGACGGACTTTCTAATAACACTTCCGAGAGGAAAGACTTTCTGATAACACTTCCGAGAGGAAAGACTTTCTGATAACACTTCCGAGAGGAAAGACTTTCTGATAACACTTCCGAGAGGAAAGACTTTCTGATAACACCTCCGAGAGGTGAACTTCTCAGAACACTTACAAAAGGAAGATATCTTAAAGAATAAGTTTTTTTTTAATTGTTATATTGTAGTTTTTCATTATTTCTTCAACACATATAGTAACAGTAATTTATTTTATTTAATATATTTGAATTCATTTGAAGCGTTCATAATGGACATTCAAAATAGATTTATTGATAACAAGTAAGTTTATTATTTCTTTTGAAAATTAAATTATACGAGTTGTTGGACAGACATTGATTTTTACGTGCGAATGATTAATCAATGTATTGTTGGACAAAAAAAAAATAGACAAGTAAATAATTTATCCTGTAAGGTTTATTTTGAATTTATATAGTTGGAATTACAACCAAATAGGATTAATGGTGTTGGTCAGTTGGAGAGATGTTACGTGAAAATGAGCATTTTCTTCATCGTATTGTCTAGACATCATTAATTTCTTTCAAATTAAGCGAATAATAAATTAGAATTTCACAAGGCATAGATTAAGAGCTCGATACAACACGTGCAAATGGTTGTCTAAAGCAATTAATTGAAGCCTATACATAAATATTATAACGTCGATGAGTATATTCATAAACGTACAATAAAAGTTTATTTTTGTTTATTTGCAGGATAAATATTTATTTTGTTTGGTAGAATAAATAAATAAACAAAAGATTTACATACATTACAACCGGCATTAGGTATAAATGATATGAGCATTTTTCAATTATGTATCTTGTTTAGAGCATAAAGGTGTGCATATAAAGGAAACTATATTTTTGAATCCATAAATTACAAAATAAAAAAAATACATGATTATGTTGAATAGACATACAGTTTTTTTTTCTTTGAACAAAACTATTACCTCTTTCCCTATAATGAGCAAGAGAAAAATCATCAGCAAATAAGAAGGAACCACAAACATTGCCAGGACCCACAATAGTTATAAGGTACATGACACAACAATATAAGATAAAACACAAAACCAATTATAAGTTCTTGGTGTGTAAAGAATAATTTAAAGAGTATAATGTGTACAAAAGACTATACCCTACGTGTGGTAATACACACAAAAGTATCTTGTTACAGCATATAAATTATATGGCAATATTGTTATTTAAAATAAATATTTATATGCCACAGCAATATGTTAATAATTTCACAGACAGGATTAAGTAGTTCTAAGTTTTGTTTCACTTGCTCAATAAATTTTGTGTTGTATAAAAGAGTAACTACATTTTCTTTCATTTTTTTTAGTTTTCTCCTCGGCCGCTACAGATTTCATAAAGCTTAAATTTTCGATTAAATTGAGAAGTGAATTTCTATACGAGCACCAACGAACTTCACAAGGCAACTTAATTCTTTTTCCCCCTTTTTGCACTAATAGTGTTTCATAGTTAGAATGTTTAAATTCTTTTAAAATATTTGTAACCATCTCTATAATTTTTTTGTCTAATATATCTTTACACAGAAGATTTGCAGTGTGGCTGCTGCAAGTAGAATGCCATATTAGATGACTGCCCAATTCGCCCATTTTAACCATTGGGCTCGCATTGTCTGACACTACAGCATATACGTTTGTATTAAATAAGTCTTTGCTAAGTTTAATAGATTCTTGAACAATTTCCAGAAGTCTTTCTCCAGTTTCAGATTCCAATGACAAATCCCAAGTATTAAGAAAAGCTTGGGTACCATCAGCACAGTGCAGCATGGTAACCACTGTCTTAACATTACACGCAGTATTTTTCCAACCGTCAATAATTAATACAGAATTTGACTGTATATTAGGTACGGTAAGATCAATGCATTTATTATAACATTGCTCTAACAGCGACGTTGCTAAAGTTTTTCTTGAAGGAATTTTTTCTTTATATGCAGGTCGTAAACGTGAAACAAAATTTTGAAAATATTTCGATTCAATTACTTGAAAAGGAATATTGCACCCAAAAAAAAATATTGCTAACGCTTCATTAATACTAGAGAGATCTTCATTTTCTAAAGTGTCAACATATTTTGTAATTTTATTTTTTGTTTTGTCAATTCGTTGAGATTTTGTGTTCGTTTTTTTTGTAGTCTTCTTCGTTCCGTCAGTGTCAGTATCGTCAGTCGATTGTAGTCGTAAAACAAAACTGTCAAGCTCAGATTTTTTTGTTGAAAAACTTGAGGTACTTGGACTTGGCAGTGGAACTTCAGAAGAAGAATAAATGAAACTTTCAGATACTGTATTTAAAATACCATTTTCATCAGCCTCCAGTTCGGTTATTACAGTTGGAGTAGTTGCTAAGCCTTCCTACAATCAAAACGTACGCTCAAAATTAATTTCAACAAGTAAAACAATTTTTTTTACATAGACATTGCTTGTTTGCGAGGATGATAATAGGCGTTTCTGTTCAGTTTTTCGTAAATATTTTTCTCTCAATGTTCCTAAAGCAATACTATCACTAGAACTGTCGGAAGCTGAACGACTTCTCTGTCTCTGACCTTGTTCTTGCTGTTTTAGGGCACATACGTTTCTAACAACATCACAAAAAAATCAATTTATTTATTTTAAAAGATTAAAAAATGTACTTACCTATGAGATTTTAGTCGACTCTCTGCAGAATTCATCAGAATTTTATCACACTGCAAACACAACACATGATATTTGCCGTTTTCTTTAATCAGTTTGAATCCCAGGCTATCAAAACACTTACTTCTGGGTCGCGGAGGTGTCATTTTCAACATCAACAAACAATTTTTACAATAATTAACACCAGTAAAGACATCAATAGTGCTCGGTATCAAGCATTCATACTTGTTGTTTCTTGTTTGGTTAGAAAACCCAACCTCAAAAATATGTTTACATGTATTTTACATTCTTTACATTCTTTACATTATTTACATGTGTTTACATGTAAACGTAAACTTATGAAATTTACGTGTAAAGTCCCATCCCTGCTTTGAACAATTAGCGAATATTATTAAAAATGTTGAAATATTAATAATGTTTTTTATACGTTTCCCTTTTATACATCCTTTCTTCGTCACATTATACCTACCTACCTACATTTAAAGAAAGAATTACCTACCAAAAAACCTATTTTAGATTAGGTACGCGGTTAATCTATCTCACTTTCAGCACCTGCTAAAGTCCACGAGTAGACCCACTTGATGGCAACTAGGCGGTGTTGCCAAATTTAACTTCATGGCTTGTAAGTAAAGAAGGCTGTGGTTTGTCCCATTATAACGGCGCCAAAATGGCGGTGATTTGGGGACATCTAGTAGTTATTTAGTAATTCGTACGCATATATACAAATAGACGATAAGACGAATCACATTGAAGTACCCGCGGTGGTCTAATGGTAAGATGTTCGCTTCACACGCGGGCGGCTCGGGATCGCATCCGCACGGGACAAGATTTTTCCAGAAAATAAACATACAATTTTCGCTTATTAAATTTGTTAAGTTAAAAAAAACGGACAGATTTTTAAATTTGCCGCTTCTTTGGCGCCAAAATGGAGGTAATTGCGGTACTTTATATATCTAGGGACTTTAGTTATATAAAAACACTGATTCCATCTGTTAGGAAATATCTCAAACTGAATGCATAATTTTTAAATGTGTATAATCATAACTCAATTTTGTTTCTATTCATATCTTATGCAAAAATAAAGTATGTTATAATTTAATTAAATGACCTAACCTAAAAAAACGATTGGCACCACTGAATTCAGCGTACCCGAATTGACTTTACCTGATAGGTGCCCCGGTTGTTCCAAATAAATATTGTCAATTTCGTGCACAGTGTTATTAATTGTCTTTATAATTAGCTTCATTCAAACATTTATTCACTTTGCGTTGAGATTGAATATGGTTTTAATTTATGGAGAATCCCGTAGAAATGCATCTGAAGCAATGCGATTAATTTTTTACGCTTTCCAAACAGGCCTTTACCAGATCACAAATCATTTATAAGTCTGTGTGCAAATCTCAGAAATTAGGTAGCTTCAAAAAACAAAAACAATTAAGGCAGAAAAGAGTAAGAGATGATGAAATTACGGCTGCGGTACTACAAACAGTTAATAATTCACATACATCATTACGGCAATTAAAAGAACAGCATGATCTATATGATATGTAACCTCATCCTTGCCATAGGATTCTAAATGAAAATAAATACTTTCCGTATAGAGTTCATTTAGTGCACCATTTAAGAATAGGAGATAGTCATCGCAGACTCGATTTTCTGGCAGAACTTTCTGTAATGTTAGCGGAAAACAACTTTATGAATCAGATAACGAGAAGTGATGAATGTCGTTTTCACAACAATGGCTCTTAAGCATAATGCTTGATGTTGGTCAGAAGATAATCCTAGGTGGATAAGGCAAACAAGAAACCAAACAGTTTTTGGCGGTAATGTTTGGTGTGGAATTTTAAACGGATATATCTTTGGTCTCCACTTTTATTATGAAACATTAACTGGTGTGCGCTACTTACATTTCCTGCAAAATGAGTTGCCACTTTTGGAAGACGTACCTGTGGAGCTGCGAAATAAATGTGGTTACATCAAGACCATCTGCTCATAATGTCAACATAGTTACTGACTATTTTAATCAAACGTTCCCACGTCGTTGGATTGGTATTAATGGAGTCCTTAGGAGGGCGGCTCGTTCGCCGGATCTAACCCCGTTAGACTTTTTCCTGTGGGATTGCTTGAAAATTTACAAGGAACCCATAACAGATATGGGCGACTTTTATAATAAAATGTATGCAAGTGTTCAAAAAATTAGTAGAAATACATTGTTAAATGCTTGCGGAAGAGAACTAATAAGGCGATATACGTTATGTAGCAATCAAGAAGGCAACAATTTTGAACATCTTTGTTAGTTATATTTGATCCTCTTAAGTATTTAAACAAAACAAAGACAAAACTTTAAAATTACTTTTACTTTCTTTAAACACGAATATCTATGAAACCGTAAAATTTTGGAAACTAACACAAATAATAAAATTTACATTAATTTTAATACTCTTTCAAATAAAAAACAAATGAAGATTGTGGCGATCAAAAAAATTCTTTTCATCGCAGCGCCATCTATATCTTCACATAATAAAACACAACTGTGAGAGCAAACTAGAGTCAATCACATTCTTTAGTGACTACTTTTTACAAAATTCAAATATCTTTATCCGTTTCCGAGATATTTGACCTGGGAGTTTTAAGTGGTACAGCCTGTATATATGTTTTCAAAATCCCTTGAACGTGCCATAAATTTTGAATTACGCCCACTATGTGGTATCTCGTGTCTCTTTATTAATGTTAATATGATGTTATTGAAATCACATCTAACTCACATTATTAACAACATTAATGTGAGGTTACTAAAAGCACATCCAACTCACGTTATTAACAACATTAATGTGAGGTTACTAAAAGCACATCCATCTGACGTTAATAATAACTGCATGCAAGTGACGTTATTTAGAAGTTATCATTGCATTGTTAAATTAACGTTATTAATGTAACGTTAATGTGCTTTTGTTGGGAGGGCGGACATAAGAGGTTAAGTAGATGGTACAGTGATGTTATTTCATACATGCTATTAACGTCGCACGACACACGCTAGCGTTACTGTAACGTTTATGCGATAGTTTTTTGCTTAGTGGGATACAACTTGCAATGTACTCTCCCTCTTACTTTAGAAGACCGATATTCATTCTTATCATTACCCGCGCGATCCAGTTCGTTCTACAATTCAGTAAATAAATCGTTTGCTTTACTTTCGACTTTCGTCTGCATCCCCATAGCAACGAACTAAATATTAATTTTAGTGTAATCCGTACATATAGCGACATCTATATATCATTAGATTTCGAACTCCAGCTAATTTCATACCTATTGAAATTTTTACCGACTATAACCGGGCCTTAATAGGTGGCACCTATTTAGAAATTTTCCCGCCATTCACGACATAATTATGACGTGCATTGCCAGATACGAAATTTCAACCATATAATACGGTTTAGTAGTTTGCATAATTCTGCGATTATGCATACTGGGCCAATTTTGTGTATTCCGAATATTCGTCGAGTGCCTCACATAACAAAGACTTCATACATGTTGGTAAGTACCAATGATCTAATACTATTATTGTCTTGCTTATTAGGAAGTGACCCACACCATAAGAGAAAGAAGGAAAATATATGAGCGTCGAAAGTTTGACAAGGATGAACGAAATTGACCGTTTTATGTGGGCAAAATTCAAATATGTTGCTATATAGCTTGTTATGGCTTATAATGTTTAAAAGCACATTCTTAAAATGTGTCTAATTACAATCACAGTTTTATTAAAGAAAATAGTTGATTGAATCATCATGAATGCACAGTAGTCTTTATACTCATATTTCTGTAAACAAATATAAAGTCAGTGGTGTGTGAAATAAAATCAATACTCGAAGAAACCTATTAATAAAATACATAATCCAACTCACCAAAAGGACAAGTAAATATGTATAAATAAACAACATTGAAAAATTTATATACAAAAGCATGTATTGGCGCCTTGTTTTGCCCACAACTAACGGTTTTGTATACCTGCCTCCTTTGTATGTAGAGTTCAATTCCTCTCTCTCTCTCTCTCTACAGTAAATCTAGTAGTTCTATATTGTTAGATCATTGGTAAGTACTGACTATGTGGGTAAATAAGTTTTATTTATGCTGGTATAAGCTTTCTGTATTTAATTTTTTTTATTATTTTATTATGTGTATATCTGAACGTGCAATACTAGAAGAAATCTATTAATAAAATATATAATCCAACTTACCAAAAAGAGAAATAAATATGTATAAATCAACAAAATTGAGAAAGTTTATATACAAAACCATGTATAGACGCCTTGTTTTGCTCACAACTAACGGTTTTGTATATCTATCTCCTTCGTATGTAGATGTCAATTCCTCTCTCTCAGTAACCTGATGACGAATGATGAACTGGCCAGTTCGCAACTTGAATCTCCGATCCCATGACCAGTCAGTCACTCGTATTCAATTCGAAAACCGAATTACCTACACAGATTATTTTTCCTCGACTATCCTGTACACCTCCTCGCCTATCTGATACCCTGATATTATAAAAACGAGATTTGAAATGTTAGCTGTGCTGATCCCACGACTCCTCCGGTGTTGTGTGTTTATTTGCGACACATTTTTCTTATAACAAACATTTCTTTATGTTTAAAAATTTGAAATAACAAGTAAATATTTATAACATTAATTAATGTTAATAAACTTCGTGAAGATACAACATTTTCAAAGGTATGATAATTATGATAGTACAAAATATATGGATTACATTTTTAAATGCAAGTTGGATAGAAATATTACTTTGGCCACATTGGCATTATGGCATTCAAAGCCAAGAATAACAAAACAAAAAAGGTGTAATGTATTATCATGTATTTCTAAGTCATTTTTATAAACAGCTTTCACAAAAGACTTTACAAAGTATCTAAGCATCTTGAAAATAAATTTGATTTGATGGTTCGGCTTCAAGAAAAGAATAAAGAATTAAGACATTAATCAGTCTTGATTGCTTTTATACTTTAAAATTACCGTAAATACAGGAAAGAATACCATTTCAATATAAATAATTGAAATTGTAATTTATGAAGAGTCATACAAAATTATTTAAAATTGGAATGGAAATAACAAAATATACTAATGTCTATAAGAATAATAATAATAATATACTTTATTAGTATATAATTATTACAAAGGAAACATCAAAGTAAACAATAATGTAATGCAAGTAATGGTTACTTCAGAAAGCCTTCCATACTGTACGTTTCCATTTCACATAATAGCATAAATGTTTTATTTTTAAATACGCTTAGTATGATTCATTTTTGTTTTATGAAGATCTTAGATAGATCGCCATTACCAATCCAGATCACGATGCCAAATCTAATATGAGTGGCAACTGCTGTAGTAGGGGGCACGAAGTACATATTTGCTGACAAGTTCTCTCATTAGACGGATACTGTAGCACAAACTGCATAGTCTTTGGATAATATATATGTGTTGTTACCATTTGAAATTCATCGACAAAAACCCCCAAGCAAGTGGAGTACAATCGTTAGTGCTTTATATCCATCCTAAACATTGCTTGAGTGGCTTAAGCTCTTCTTAGCTGATAAAATATATATAATATAACACCGGTGCTGCATTTGGAAAGATATCTACTTGGCCAATCTTATTTGGTGCAATTAAATGTCCAAGGTACATATAAGACACGAATAAAAATATAAATTCATGAGTACTTTGTTTAATAATGTAGTCTTATATACATATTTAAAAAATATCTACTACATACATATATAATTATGAAACAGATAAAATCATATTGCTAAATTCATTAAAATAAAACTTCACATATAAATACTGATTAAATCAATTGCGTCTTTGTTTACGAACCCTGTTTTCATTCATATTTCTTCTTTGCAATTCTCCAGGATCTGTGCAACTGTATGTTATTTTATATGCAGGATAAAACTCGTTATCTTCATATTTCACAACAACGTGCCTATCTTCTTTAACAGATGTATTTGTTCCTTCATCTGGCAATATCATGTCACGTCTTCCAATACACTCTTCACCAACTAACACTTGCACAAGTAACATAACTCTGTTATCACATTCTTTATTTCCATAGTGTGTGGCATAATTAGAAATAGGAGTAAAAGAAACACCTTGACCGAACTTACTTCCTTTATTTAAACCGTAGAGCCTATAATCAAAGTTATTCGTACATATTTTCATAACATTCTCACGTAGAGTACCATGAAAAAGCTCTTCCACATCTTGTTCACCAAATCTCATTTCCATTTCTTCTAGTTTCAGCAAGAAAGCGGCCAACAAAAAAGGATTCTGAATACGCTCAATTTTTGTAATTACAAAACATTTTTTGTTGGTACTTCTAAATAAATGTTGCACATTTTTGTATTCTGGCGAACACACCTCCAATTCTATAAAATGAACAGTTTGTTCTGAATAATTTCTAAAATCCCAATTTAAATCTTGTGCATAATTGTTGATATATTCCAAAATAAATGATATATCTGTTTTCGCAACTGATTTAACACTGCATAATTTCGAATTCTTACTTGTTGTATTAGTATGTCCTGTTTGTACTGTAGGGTTTCTATAATTACTGTTGATGTTATTCACTCCACTGTAAGTGGGTAATGTCGGAGTGTTTTGGCGGCTTTGGTCGTTTATTTGTGAACTTGACTGTTGGGAAGATCTAGGCCTCTCATAAGTTTGCCAAAGTCCACTAGTGATGGTACGTGATTCATAATTAAATGTAGGTGCACGCTGTTGTTGTACTTCAGGACTTCCAAACCAATTACCCATTACTTCACTGTGAGTAAATTTTAATGAAACTAAAGCGATTTTAATGACTTATTTACCGACCGCACTCGACTCTCAAATAGCAACAATGAAAATTAGATGCACCTACAAAGTATATCACATGACCCACATGACTAAAATAGATATGGAGAATGGAGATATTCCGGGGAAACACCTACAATATAGAAGTTGGACATCTGCCCACTGTTGCCAACCCACTACTGACAAATCTCCCTGAATGCTCTGAATAGTGTCCCAAAACCAAATACGTTATATATATATAACGTATTTGCCCAAAACCCTCTAACAGCCAGCAATTGAATTGTGACATTCATTCATGGAGGCAAACGCATGTCTCCACGACTTAAAAACTGAGGTGTGGGCACCACCCGAGCTTCATATACATTAGCACACATCCGAAATGTGTATACAGAAGTTGTTCCAAATTCCAAATTAAACTTTAGATTATGTATTCCTTAATAAAATATACCTCTGAGTAAAAGTGTTACTTCTAGTCCGAATTTAGAAAATTTTATACAGTATACTACTATCAAGCTCAAAGTACTTTTATACTCTTAGTAAATCTCTACAGAAATATAATTTGAGAAATATTTGCAAAAAACTGCTACTCGGTAAGAGTAAAAATATTATTTCAGGTTCTAATTTTGAAATTTTTTATAAATTAATTTTTAGATAAGATTATTTTGTTTTTAACCCATATTACTTGTCTAAACATTTTCATTATACCAAATTATGCAATACAGACGTAATGCAATCGCTTAGTACACGAATATTAGATCAAAATTAATGATTCAGCGTATTTCTTATAAAGAGGACCTATGTGTAATTAGGAAAAAGTATTGTAATGAAACAAGCCCACAGAGAAAGAAAGGCAAATATTCGGCGTGACTGGTAAACATCGTAAAGCAATAAATCATCCATTTGCGTTGTACTGCAAAGAGACAGAATGTCTATCGAATGTTCTACAAACATCGAGAGGAAGATGGAGTTTACGCGAATGCTTCCAGATGTTTCGTATGTGTATATAAGGCGACTGGGTCACCGATGAATGAGTAATTCCAGAATAAAAAGTAGCCGTCTCGCGGAACAGACCAAAGTAGAAATAAATATAAGAAATAAATAAATAGTTCCTTAAGTGGTAGTCGAAGAGTAGACATAAATATTACCGTGTTATATAAATAGAAGTGATTTAAATATACGGACATAAATATTAGTAATAGAAATAAATACATGTGTTAATTTAAATTAATAGTAGTTTAAGTGTGATACATTAGTTTTACATTTTTATATTGTAATTAATTTTACGTGTGTGAATATACAGACTGTTTTAAATAAATAAATTGCACGAGTTGTTTATTGCGAACCCGAAAACGTTACAGTATGTTTATTGCTCATAATAGTCGTAGTTAGTACAGCTTAGTAAAAATAAACTTAAATATTTATTATTACATAAATATTTGTTAAAATACGGCAATTTGTTCTCCTACAATACGGTAATTCCATGGTTACGGATGAAATTAGAAAAAAAGATAGGTAGATAGTTTATGATACAGTTGCTGTAAAAGGCAACGATAAGTTCAATTCTTCTTTTGTACTTAAAACTGGACGATATCTGTTGTTTTTATTGGAAAATCGAATAAATTACACATCTATACACCTAATCATTAATTTTCTTTGCAAAAACAATATCTAGTATGTATAACACTTTTGAATATTCCTTAAAAAATAAAAAACCCAAATTTCCCCCTTACTTCAAAAGAGCCCCTAAATCAAGATGGGCAACCCGCAAGGTGAAACGCTGCATCTGCCATCTAACGGACTACCTATATTAATTAGGATACTGTCGTCTTTTTTATATATTTAAAGCTAGCTATCGTCTGGCCCCCGAAGATCACATATGATTCAACATTTACATATGAAAATATTCTTTTTTTGTTTATTACCTCTCTCTAATAACATTTCTAGGCAAACAATTGGGGCGCAAGCAATGACCTTGATGCAGAGTTGAGGTTGACAGCGTTGTCAAATGCTAAATATAATTAGCGATCGTGAACAAAGATTAAATAGGCATAACAGTTAAACTTGCTCATTGTTCGTTAGATTTTGCAAAAAATATTGATGTTTGTTTTATTTTAGAATATTATACCTACTTGTTTTTCTTAAAATAAAATACACCGACGTATTGTTTAAATTCTTATGCATACATCACGTATATATATCCAGATCAAGTTTTTATACTTATTATTAGATTATTATAGTTGAACAATTATGACTTTTATCTATATATAATTTAATATATGTATTGCAAATTATACTACCACGCCATCATTTAAATTCTAAATTATAGCAGGCGGGATTTTTTTTATTAGGTTGTCCAGAATGTCAATTATTGATTAAATAACATTTTGAAACGTCACTTTGACACCAACTTAATTTAAATTTCACAGCCTGCTCTAATTTAGAATTTAAATGATCGCGCGGTATTTATGTAGGTAGTGTGCATTAAAATATTTTATAACAGTTTCGAAGTTAATAGGTTAATACATGTAATGTAACTCAAAAGTGAAGGAACCTAAAGACGTCTTTTTGATCATGAAAGAGTTTCGAAAACGTTTTGAAACTGTTGCGATCGCAACCTCATCAATATTATCACAAAAATGCACCAGTTTTAAAACGTTCACGTGACATCTATTTGTAAGGTTATGTTATTTGTGTTTTGAAAACACCAAAACGCCAACAAACAGAGATAGAATGATTGAAACACGTTGGAAAATCGTTTCAAAACTAGTTTAACCGGTGTCGTGTATGACGTCACCGTTGCAACACGAAAATGGCCTCTTTTAAAACAGTTTAAACACATTTCAACAGAAAAAGACGTCTTACTAAGTTGCGAATTTCACAAAAAGCTCTTAAAATCTCGAGGTCGAAAATTTTCATCATCACAAAACTTCCTCATACTACGTATAAGTAAGAAAGTAAAAAAGATTACACAACTATTAAACCATTTTTATCACATAGAATTGTATAATAATTCTTAATTTATACAATGGTTTGACGACTTCTATAGGTATAATTTTTCTCTTTGCGATTTTTTAAAAAGGTAAAAACTAAAGGCCACAGCTAAAGGCTGTATTACACTTATTAATTTCTTGACCTAAAACTTGTTGAATTAGAACATGTTCTATATTTCTTTTCAGCTTGATCAAGTTTTTAGCGATTTCTAGTAAAATTCATGTTATAAAATTCCAATTTAGAATATTGTTAAAAATGGTTACATTCAGCAGACGGCTCCGGAACCGTTCCCGCTCCAACTGTTCACTTCACAACAGCTGAGTGTTCGCTGGACAGGACCGCTCATCTTTATGTGATTGCTTGCATTCAGCAGACACAACAGTTGAGCAACTGTTCAGTGATAATTGGGGAGCGGAATCGACCGAGCGGAGCCACAACCGTGAAAAGAAATAATGTAAACAACTGCGTGTTGTTTACATTATAAGCACTAATTCATAGGGCGAACTGTAACATCTGTTTACTCCAGAGAATCAGAGAAAAAACTGCCATAAAATAAGGAATTTTATGAATAAAATCCTTTCTTCATCGGCGTAGGTACAAGGGTGACGAGTTTTTAAAATTCATTATATTTACCTTATATTTCGCAATATAATATTTATGTTTCAATAACATACGCGTACATTTTTAGTTATCGTTATCATTTATTTAGATCTAGAACGTTGTTTATGTTACTTTTTCTGAGATAAAAATTAATTGTCAGTGATTCCGAAATTTATAATATCGTCACTTAGCTTTGCTAAAACATTCACAGAAATAGTTTTCATGCAGAGAATTTCGATAGTTTACAAAATTTCGTTACATGTTTAAATGACGATGCTCGAAGTATTTCTGAGTGAAAGGAACTAACACCAATCCCAAATTTAAAAAATCAGTTGTTATTCCTTCAGGAACACTTTGGAAATTTGCCTAAACTAATGACATATTTTGTAAATCGAATCTCAAATTAAAAAATGAGGTGTGGCCACCACACGACTTTCTTATACGTATGAGCGTTTCAAACTATACTATATTTTTTTTACACAAAAATTATTCAAAATCCTATTCTAAGTACTTCTGTTCTCTTAATAAATCGCTATAGAATGCATACTTAGCAAGATATTCGAAAAAAGGACTACTCCCTAAGAGTAAAAGTGTTACTTCCGGTCCGAATTTTGAAATTTCATATATTCAAAAAATATTGCAAATCTAGCACTAAATACTTTTGTATTCTTGATAAATACATATAGAATGCATAATTTACGACATATTCGCAAAAAATCGCTATTCGATAAGAGTAAAAGTGGTAATTCCGGTCTGAATTTTGAAATTGTTTTTATGCAAAAGATATTGAAAATTACGTTTTAAATACTTTTATACCCGTAACGTACCTGTCTAAAAAGCATGACATGCGAAATATTCGCAAAAAACTGATTTTCGATAGGAGTAAAAGACCTACTTCCGGTAGCAGCTTCGAAAAACTTTTTAAATAAAATTGTTCTCAATTTTAATTTCAAGTACATATGAATTCTTTATAAATTTGTTTAAATTTAGTAGTTGACGAAATATTGGCAAAATTTAATTTTTTCACTAAAGTAAACTGCTACTTCCGGTCTACCGATTTTACTGAAAAACTACTCAGATCTCAAGAGGGAGATTAGACACGTAAATACAAAATTTGGAATTGATATCTACAGCGGTTATCGTGGTCACATAGAGACACACAGACATTTTTAAAAACATCTTTTTCGGTATCAGGGGACTTCAAAACGTGGACATCTGCAAAAATCTCGAAGTCGAAAATTTCACATTACTTCCTTATACTACGTATAAGAAAGTAAAAATGGATTAACCACATTAGATGTGGCTATTAATAATTCCAAGTGACTTAGACGCAGTTTTTAAAAGAAATCCAGGTTTAATAACATTGCGGCAATTGTGTATGCTAAATACGCTGAAATAAAAGAATATTTCCATTACGTAAATATAACCAGTTGCGATGTAGAAAAGACGTTTTCTATCTACAAGGATGTACTTAATTCAAAGAGAACAAGTCTTACAGAAGAGAAAATGAACAAATAGTAGGGTATCTTGTATTTTATAATCACCAGCCACTTGTTATTCAATTATATAAATAAAATTAAAACCTCCTTAAAAATACAACATTTCAATAGCGCGCCCATGGGCGATGAGTCATGACTCGCTCGATTCCGCTCCCTAGTGATAATGTCCAGTAGACGTCCGCTCACTCTGAACATGTTGAGGAGCGGTCGCCATTTTTCATAACCAGTTGCGATGTAGAAAAGACGTTTTCTATCTACAAGGATGTACTTAATTCAAAGAGAACAAGTCTTACAGAAGAGAAAATGAACAAATAGTAGGGTATCTTGTATTTTATAATCACCAGCCACTTGTTATTCAATTATATAAATAAAATTAAAACCTCCTTAAAAATACAACATTTCAATAGCGCGCCCATGGGCGATGAGTCATGACTCGCTCGATTCCGCTCCCTAGTGATAATGTCCAGTAGACGTCCGCTCACTCTGAACATGTTGAGGAGCGGTCGCCATTTTTACGAGCGGAGAAATTCTACGCTCACTTAGTGAGCGTATTCTGTACGCATGCGCCATTAACGCATTTCAACAACGTGACACATAATTTTGAAGAAAGTTACTAGAAAAGTAAAATAAGCAAATTAAAGGTATAGTGCAGAAATTAATGTATTATAATTAGGGTGCGGAATCGAGCGAGCTAAACTACCACGGAGCTACAACCGAGCAAAGAAATAATGTAAACAACTGTGTGTTGTTTACATTATATCTGAATAGCACTAATTCATAGGGCGAACTGCAACATCTGTTTACGCTCGACAAGAGTCCGAGAATCAAAGCAGAAAATGGCAATAAAATAAGGAATTTATGAGGTAAAATTCTTTCTACATCGGCGTATATAAATGAAAGTAAAACCTCTTTAAAAATACAACATCTCAATAGTGCGCCCATGGGCGATGAGTCATGGCTCGCTCGATTCCGCGCCCTAATTATAATATTGGAGTTAACCGAGTAGGTATTTTAAATCATCAAAATTCCAATATAAAATATAAAGTAGCAGCAAAGAAAGCATGTAGAGTATACTTAGGTCGCCACTTGACATAATCAACTGGCAAAAGTTGGAAGCTTTGGGACTGGACCATCCTTGCATTTACGTACATACTCAAAAGGGATTAACATGCACGTCATCATCCAGTATAGTTTGTGACTATGGGTTTACATTGCAAATGGCATAGCAAGCAGAATATAGCTATGATTAACCTTTAACAAATATCACATCAAGTCGCGGGCCGGACTTCATAAGGGGCAGTTTAAAGAGAAACTCATAGTTTTATTTCAAGGAAATGATATTAAAAACGTTTAAACATTGTGAAGTGTTGTAATAAAAAATACTCTAGATATGTTTGTATATATTAGTCATATTGGCCATAAAGTTTATGAACTAGTTGTTCTTAAGTTTGTAGCATAGAATTCAATTCGTTAAGGCGAGTTGTAATATCAACAAAAAATGCAAGAGCACAGGGCCAATATGTGTTTTTTAGCTCTTATACATTATCCTTTCATGTTCCAACACACTTCACAAATAAAATTTTCATAATCGGATTTAACATCTGGAAATTCAAGGAATTGACGGTGGTTTACAGTTCTTAATAAAATTTATACAAGAAACTACGGTGATCATTACATGCCTAAATTCTTTGATTTTGCGCACAAAGTTTGATTACAGTGGGAATACACCTAAATCTTCAAACACAAAAGGGAGTGGTTAATAGTACTTAAGTATATTATGTATCAAGTTTAAAACTTTTAGTCACAAGTTTTATGATTAACGAGTTTATAAAAAGAGTTGCGTATAATATTGCGCTTTTTCTACGACAGCAAATAATTAAACTAGAATGATTAGATTACCCACGAAGAAGAGTGTTGTTTAATCCCTTAAGAAAGATTTTGGAAAGAAGTAAGTAATTAACCATTTTCAGATAAAGAATATGCTGTCCTTCTTGACGCCATCTTGAAAAAACGTATACATGTTCGTACAGTACACAGACCGAGTGCTGACCGCTAGGAGGAGTCCTCGCTGCGCGACTTATAGGTCAGTGTGAGACAGAGAAAGTATTCGGAAAAAGTAATCATAACATTTGTTCATCATCGCATACATTAGCCGGACGAAGGAGTAAATGCAGATAAGAAATTGTAATATATTGAAAAGAGATACATATATGTGTAACGCTTGACAATTTTTCCAGAGTGCTCGTGCTTATCCTAATATTATAAGAATCCACTGCGCATCTTGTGGGAGGGGCATCTCACCGGTCAGCTCTCAATCTGTGAACTGTACCGACTTCTTGATTTCACCGACAGCAAACTGCCGCTACTTGAGTAATTTGGGGTGTTGTTTAGGTTCATTTATCACAAGAAGGCTTTATGTTTATCTTCATGACTCTTCTGACAAATTTCCGCATTTCTACATCCAGTTATTCTGTCAGATTAATGACAAGTGACAATTAACCTGATTTTGAGTTTCAATTGTCTTAAATAGTTCATACCATGGAGGTAGAATATAACAGGAGGGAGCATGATTTTAAAAAAGCGGATTTAGCGCGTAAATGCGCAGAGCTATAAAGTGGTACTGCAAGTGCGACGCATAACGAGGCTAACCAGTCGCCGCCACTGTTCCTAGATTTCCGACAAAACCAAATGTCACGCGCCGTTTGAAATGGGTCATAAAGTGGTACTGGGAACCGGTCGACTGATACCGCAAATTTAGCATTGGCAGCATAGCGCACGCTCCCTCCTGTTATATTCTACCTCCATGGTTCATACCTATAAAACACAGTTTTATAATCGATATAAAGCTTTTAGTACTGCATAATTAATAATAGCCTTTTTCGGACATCGATCTACAAATAAAATACTTACCCAAAATTTCCTGTGAAATGGATAAAGTCAGACAATTTAACTCGCTAAGAGCAGATTTAACTTATGACATATAATACCCACTAGCAAAGCAATAATATTTGCAAAAAATATATACAAACTTACTTGATTTTAAATTTTCTGTCAACAATGAATTTGTATTCTGCAATCTTATTTACATGTTCATTATTTTTCATTTTCATAAGGGAACAAATGACTTTATTTTTAACTCGTGAAATCAATATGGAACAAGTATCTGTTATATTAATGTATATGTAACATTATTATTTCATAAAATTTGTTAGCCACTGTATATCACCATAAAGATGGCATGACTGGGTAAGAAGTTACTTTCACCACTGGATATATCGTAATACAAATATACTACCAGTTCACAATGATTGTAGAGCACATCTCTTGCATACATGTGATAAGTATATATGTTTTCCTAGTGTTTGTTTGTCACAATTATTTAATAACTTGATTTGATCTCTGTCCATCATATACTAATTATAAAAAAATACAACTATTTCATATGCATTGGTGTATACTTCATAATCATTATACACATATATATATCTTATAACAAATAATATATTTCGATACAATTAAATATCATTCCTTGTCAACATAAAATCTTTGTTGTATTTTTCTTATATCATTTTTACACACACAGCATTTACTTATCTAAAAAAGAAAAGAAGTAGGTATTATAAATAAATATCCATAGAAATATGTAGTACTTACGAATCTGAATCAGTTTCCGAGAGACATAAATCCTCCTTCAGGATATGTGTAGGCATTGATAATTTTGGGGTTGTATTGGATGTTGTCATACCATTCGTGTGTCCATTGGTCCTATTAATTGGTTTACTCACAATAGTTGTATCATTATCTGAATCAGAATCACTACTGCTAGTTGAAGATGAACTATCTGACATTTCTTCTACACCATTTTCTATATCAGACATGTTAAATATAGGTGACTTATCTATCATGTTCTGGACACTATTACTATTATTAATTTGGCTAGTTTGAATACTTGGCACTATAGGAGGATCATCCATACCAATCATGGGCAAGCTAGCTAATGTACTGTGAGAATGATTATCCAAAGACTGATGCATATCTCTTTCCCGTTTTGGTGACTTGTGATGTCCTGGAGAAGGATAATTTGGACTTGCATGCAAAGGGGAATGTTTTGGTATCAAGTGAGTTATTTGCCGGTCAGCTCTGCGACTACCACTAGTAACTTTTGTTTTACTAAAAGTTCGTTGACCCACATTTGGAGGTGTTTGTGATCTTGATACATTTAAAGACCCAGAACTCTTGTCTGTAAGCCTATCTTGATGAACAGAAGGCTTTATTGACTCACTACGTGTTTTCTTCAATTGAATATTACCCGAAAGCTTTTCCAATGTTATTTCACCAGTTATTTTGTCTATAATTAAGACGCATTCTTTGTTAAATGGTCGCTGTGAACCTTTGAATACTGTATGTTGTGTTCCAGCACCATCTAAAAGTTAATCCATAATGAAAAATTTGCAATTATGGAACAAAAATAAGTAGCATTTACCTAAATGTGGTACCGTTACTGTAACCTGATTGTTGTTTCCAACACTAACATTGGAACTTTTATTGACATCCACAGATGCAGGTTTAAAATCATCTATTAACAAAATTTTACATTCATCGACTATTTAATACAGAATTCTATAAGTACAAAAAATATCAAACACTACAAATAAGATTATCTTACATCGTATTGTATGAAAGGCTGCTGACTTAGGATTAGTGAAACTCTGTCCAATTTTCAATTCTCTGACTTCATTTCCCAAACCCAATTTGTCTGCCATATTTTTGATATCAATCCATTTCAGGTTTGGTTAGTTTCAGTTTATATCTGAAGTAATAAAAAGACTCAGTAACACTATATTATTCCTGGTGCAAATAATTAGTACGTAAACGTTGCTATTCTTACTTTTCTAAAAAAATAAATATTAAAGTGATATATTAATAAAACTCAGTACCATATGAGAAACGTATGAAAATGAACATTATTGACGACCTAATTAATAAATTTGACATGTGCGGTAAAGACATAAACTAAGTAATGTCACAGGTACAGATAGCTGTATTTTCAGATATTGCTCTTGTAATTTAGATGACGGTATTTACAATCAAATAAAAATAACAAAAAAAAAAACTTGATTATTTGAGCACACATTAATAAATTTAATGTAATAATTAAAATTACTGTACAGGAAAATTGTCTTAGTTAGTTGGCAGGGCAAGTCCCGGTCCTCTGCAAATTGTTGCCATATTACTTGTATTATTAAAATTCAGAAAAGCCTATGATATTAATACTTGAACATTTGATACAAATTACAATAATAATAATAATAATAATATATTTACTGCCATACAATTCCAAAAAGGACATTGACATTGTCATTACACACTCCACAATAATTGTAAAAAAAAAGTCAACAAAAAACAGTGACAAAAAAAGTTAAAAAAATGATTTAATGGAGAGCGTGTGCTCCATCGTGTCAAAGATCCGCATCCAAATATTCCTGAACGGAGTAGAATTCTCTCTCCATCAGCAGTTTGCGCAGCACTATTTTTGCCTTTGAGAATTGCAAACCGTTGATCTTATGGTGCACTTTATTATAAATTTTAATGGCTGCATAGTTCGTGCTTCCTTGTGCGCATTTTACTCGATGATGTGGCAATGACAAATTGTTTTTGTTTCTGGTGTTGTATGTGTGGAAATCACTGTGCTCACTATAAACACCACGATTCTCCATCACATGCTTTACACAGGTAAGTATATATACGCATGGAAGGGTAAGTATTCCATGCTGCCCAAAAAGTCCCCTGCAACTTGTTTGCTGATCGCCAATTTTACTTAATATTCTTATCGCTCTCTTTTGTTTCAGGAATACTTTACTAGCCGAGACGGATCCACCCCAAAGTAAAATCCCGTAGGTAGCCACGCTGTGGAAATGACTAAAGTAGGTGACACGCGCCGCTTCGTAGGTAGCCACCTGACCTATCCTTCTAAGTGCAAACAAAGCCGATGACAACTTCCCGCACAGCATGTCGACATGGTGGCACCACCTCAGGCCACCGTCCATACAAAAACCGAGTAGGGTTGCAGTTTGGTGCCCATCTCTTGTCGAAAATAGTATTCTCTGAGACTTTTCTTCATTTAATTTGAGTTTCATGCAGTCGAACCAGTCCTTCCCACAATCTAACGAATTACTGGATTTCGTGTTTAAAGTTGATTTGCACTTGTCCCTATTCAATAACGTTGTGTCATCCGCAAACAAGGTTACACTATCTGACGTTATGTTTACTGGAAGGTCATTAACGTATATAACAAACAAAATTGGCCCCATCACTGATCCCTGAGGCACTCCACACGTCACCGTATACTCCCTAGAGTAGTCCCCATTCCAATACACCGTCTGTTTTCTATTCTGCAAGTAACTTTTACACAGTTGGAAAGGTACACCTCTAACTCCGTAATACCATAGTTTATCTAAAAGAATTTGATGATCGACTGTATCGAAGGCTTTACTTAGATCTAACATTGTTATTTCTGTGTATTCCTGTTCATCAAAAGATGTTAGTATGCTCTCGACAATGTCGACAATTGCTGTTGTTGTGGATTTCTTCTGCCTATACCCATGTTGGTTTTCGTTGAAAAATTTGTTCTTCTCGAAGTATTCCACCAAACGCTGTTTTAAGGCTGTTTCCAATACTTTCGAAAACACTGGCAGGATCGAAATGGGTCTGTAATTTTCATATTCATCTCTTTTGCCCTTCTTGAAGATCGGTACAACCTTGGCCAGTTTCAGTGCATCTGGGAAGACCCCCTCCATAAAACACAGATTTATAACATGTGCCAATGGCTCCATTATGTCCACTGCAACCTCCCTCAACAGAGCTGTAGAAAACCCATATATATCCTGAGAGCTTTTACTTTTTAAGGACTTTATAATTGCTAGTATTTCTTGTGGTGTCACCGGGCTCAAATAAAACGAGTTGGTGTTATTTATTTTCATGTTCCTAAGATACACATCAGGCGCTCGCTCAGATCTACCAATGGTCCCAAGTATTTGCTGTCCAACAGAACTAAAATTTCTCTGAAAAGAGTTACAATCAAGTTGTTTTTCGATCATCTCAGTGTTTCCTGATTTTTGAACCTCTCTATTGACAACCTCCCATATCGCTTTCTGTCTATTGCCCGATAATACTACGTGTTTTGTGTTCATTTCTCTTCTACTCATTTGTATCTTTCTTCTATACTCCCTCCTGACAATATTGAATGCATTTTTTGAATCTCTATCGCCTCGCACCATCATCACTACTCTCAGAGCGTCCATTGTGTTTCTTATTTTGCCTATGTCGGTATTTATCCAAACTTTTGTTTTATCTCGTGGCTTCACTGTGATTTCCCTCATGGGAATAGATTCGTCAAGATGACTCATTATAGTGCCATGCAACCATGAGAATGCTTCTAAAGCACTTTTGTTTCGAAGCGCTTCAATGTTCAAATTTTGCAACTTCTTCCTAAAATTAAATATATTTATATCCTTCATTGACCGTTTTTTAATTGTTTTTATTTCAGGTAACCCAGAATTCGGAACTTTAGTTAAAGTAAGCACCTGTGCAAGGTGGTCCGATAGGTGGGGCTCTATCGTTTGTTTTGAATATTTTTCACTCATTATATTAGTGTACATGTTATCAATGCAAGTCGCTGATCTGGAGGTAACTCTCGACGGTTCCTCAAACACATTTTGTAAATTATACGATGCCAATAAATTTATTAGTTGTGACTTGTTGTTCATTTCTGATAATATGTTTACATTAAAATCACCAACTAATATAATATTTGTTGATGTGTATCTGCTAGTTACTTTCGATAACACCCCATCCAACTGTTCCATAAAAATAGCACAACTCGCAGCTGGAGCCCTGTATATACAAAGTACGATTAACTTCAATACCGGAACTTCTATACCGGTTATCTCAAATGTTTTCTCAATTGATTCATTCATACATATCTTTTTAAAGGCGATTGCTTTTTTAATCATTATCAACACACCTCCTCTTATATAAGTACTCCTACAAAAATGGTTACCTATTTTAAAATTATCTATATTTATTCGTTGCACAACATCGTCAGTCAACCACGTTTCGGTTATACAAGCTATATCTATATTATCAGTATTTAAGTACACAGCCAGTTCATCTATTTTATTGACTAGACCCTGTATATTAATGTTCAAGAGCTTTACTTTATTCTGATGCGATTGTACATTACTATAAATTATTTTTTGACTACTCACTTTGTTTAAGTGTTCATCTCTTTCCTCCGGGCTATGTGCCATAAAAAATTTGTCACGCATGTTCCAGCTGGCCATAATTCCGGATTCTTAATGTCGTTTATTTGGTCCATTGGAACTCCTATTTTGAATGAGGAATAAAAGTTAAATCTACTTAAAATTAGTCATTTGAAAACAAAGTAGTTCAGCTTCGGATGCCATAATCAGATCCAAACAAAATGTACACAGCACAAGTTGCGGTGTTTCTCTTTTGAACATAATAAGAACATGATTGTTACAAATTACGAAGTAATGGATACCAAAAAATATGTACTACTTGTACTTGACCAATTAAAGACGTCTTTTTGATCATGAAACAGTTTCGAAAACGTTTTGAAACTGTTGCGATCGCAACGTCATCAATATTTAGTATCACAAAAATGCACCAGTTTTAAAACGTATCACGTGACATCTATTTGTAAGATTATGTTATTTGTGTTCTGAAAACACCAAAACGCCAACAAATAGAGATAGAATGATTGAAATACGTTGGAAAATCGTTTCAAAACTGGTTTAACCTACGAGGAAAGAATAGAACATGAGAGAGTTTTCTTAATAATAATATTTGTCCAAAGTGGTAACTCAATATGGCCGCCGCAATGCATAGGCGTGCATAAATATTTTGTATAGGGTATATGTACCCTTCGTATGTTCTCGAAAATCATTTAAAATAGGTTCCTAGTCCAATAATAATTAAAGTAATGTCGTGAGTGCATTATTTTTGCAATCCTTTTATTCTTTTTAATATAGCAACATTTATTCTAACTGTATTAAAGAAAAAGACATGCCTAGAATATGTATGTTACGCCACTGAACACATAATCAAACATACAGGATATATGACAAGTTATTCAAAATACTCATTTTATAAATTATGATTGGTCAATATTGCTATAACTGACCTGCCTTAAAGTGGTAACTTCAGTCTAAATAATGCCTATTCCCCCACCAGTTTATTATCTCTCCTGTTCTATTTTTTCCTCGTAGGGTTTAACCGGTGTCGTGTATGACGTCACCGTTGCAACACGAAAATGTCCTCTTTTAAAACAGTTTGAACCAGTTTGAACACATTTCAAGGGAAAAGGACTAGCTTAATTTTTCGAAATATGTTAAAAAATTTGCTATGGCAGCGGCCGCGAAATATGATCTCGTGGGTGTACGCACAACTTTAAAGGGTTCCTCGACGGAGAGATTTTCCGATACGCTTCTGGGTCGGTTCGGACGCATGTATATATATAAATAGACGTTATGACTACTCGCTTACGAGTGCCGCGCTGGTCTGATGCTAACGTGCCGGCTTCTCACCCGTGCGGCTCGGGATCGCATCTGCTCGGGGACATGAATTTATTTATTCATTTAAATTTCAATTTAATTGAAATTAAATACTTGTATATGATATATTTCTCTCGTTCCCTTAGTCGACTCGAGCCGACTTTACCCGAACGAGCGTAACATAGCCGAGCGTGACGCTCAGTCTTGCTCAGTGCCCACAATCAACGCAACGCGCCCAATCAAAACACCTTATCTTATAAATAAAGCAATTAATTTAAATTATTTTCTGTGGGTGTAGTTAAATTAAACAAAATAATTACAGTTTACTTTTATCATTTTTATTCACACACTATCAATATTATGTGGCCTGAAATGACCACAAATTTTAAATTGCCTGGCACCACTTATGCCTGTGATGGTTCTAGCATTTTTTGTCGCAGAAATAAGCAAATGGCACAGCCACCTGTTTATTATAGATAATTCGAGTTCTGGTAAATAGCAGATTTCAGTAATTTCAGCTAATGTAACTATTTTCCAAAAGAGAGCAGCTCATACATCATATCATTTTTAAAAAGTGTTATACTACTTATAATTAATAATTTAATGTTTAACAATGTTAGTAGTCTATATAACGCCGGTTTCGGACCACATAATTTTGAACGAACAAATTTAGAGATATTTATCGATTTTACAGTACATTTTACTATAAATTCTACTCATCACTGTCATTATTTTAACACATTTATATCAAAACCCGTTTTTATCAATTTTTTGCTCGTACAAACCAAAAATCAACATAAAAATCCAATTTTATGAGTAACCACTAAATTGTGAATCACTATAAATATCCATATTTTCTAAATTTGGTGTTGTTTATATTTATTTTTAACACATTTACCTCAAAATTACATGAAAAATTCAATTTTTAAATACCACGAAATCGTGAACCCTATTCAGAAATCCAGCCTAGAATACTTACTTTACAAAATAAAAAAGAAGAGCAAAACAAAGGTTACTTTATTGTATACAATATTAAAATGACAAATATTATCTGTATCTTTCCTACTCCACATCCAACCCTTCTATTTCTTCTACTTCCTCTACCTAACCGGCAGTAGCAATTCTTCCGTAATCCGTAATTGCATCTCTTAGTAAAACTACATCTTCCTGACACTATAAATTAAACAATTAAAATAAATGAAAAAGGTAGCCATTGATAACACGTACCTTGTTATAATCTTCTTGGTCTTGCAAACTATCTGCTTCAAGTTCCGCTATAGTCGTTTTGTCTACATCAAGGATTTCTTCTTCATCTTGTAACTCCTGGAATTTTCTTTCTAACTCCTGGAATTTTCTTTCTAACTCCTCTCTTTTTCTTCTTAATTGATTCTCCTTTTGGTTTACGTCTGCTTTATATTGTTGTAGATTATTATCAATTTCCATGATTTTTTGTTCGAGATTTGCAGTGTTAGTTAATACATTTGAAAGATGTTCACGATAATGAGACAATATAGGCTTGTTCGGGTTTAATTTTGAACGGTTCTAGAACGATTCTAGTCATGCGCGTTTATGTTCCCGTCATGCGCATTTACGAAATCTAAAACGATTTTGCAAACGCGCCTGACGGGAACTGTTCTGGAACCGTTCAAAATTAAACCCGAACAATCCTTATCTCCTTTTATTTTGTTTTTACAGTGATTACACGTTTGTTGCTGATCCCTTTGAGTAAAAGAGGTAGAAGCTGTAATAAAAAAAGAACCCAGTATACTTTGAAATAGTGATTGTATCTCCATAGTTTAATAACATTTAATATTATACCACAGACTATACAGTAAAATTTTTTGTTCTCATTTGCATGCATCTGTAAATTATTAGAATGTAACTTACCCTCTGCCTGCATTGCAAAATTGGATAGTTAACAAATCACACAAAGCAATACAAAATGGAGATATGCACGCCAGTACGCCGCACCAGAGATAACATATACAAATACAACACCAATGACTGATGAACGATGAACCAGATACCAGATCAACCAGAGATCTATACTATCTACCGCTGTGTGGTTACGGACTGTCAATAAGATAGTAAGCTATCATAAAATCCTATGAGCTATTACAACTTAGTTTCGCCATTGGTGAAAAGATGGCATAAAATTGGTGTTGTTTATATTTATTTTTAACACATTTTGAAAATTAATTTTTGTGTCGACATTTGTCATTTTGCGACTAGCAATATAATAAATAATGTTTGTTTGTGTAACTTTAAGGGGGCCCCATTTTGTGACTCCCCTATATTATTATAATTTTTAATATCATCTTTATCAACATGAAAATATTTTATCATCCATATCAACATGTCTTTGTGAACGTAAGCTTATATAAAACGTAACGTCAAATGTAAAGGTGAACACTGAACGTAACGTAAACATTGAATGTAATATAAACGTAATAATTCAAGTAACATAATGTCCACTATCAAAATTATAAATGTGTTAATAATTTTTTTGCTAAAAAATTCAACACTAAAAAAATAAATTAGTTACATAATTATTTTAAATATAAATAAATTGGAATGGATTCTGATAAAAGTTATTTGAAGGAAATTAATTCGCTTAATAATGATCCGATGAAGTACATAAAATCATATAACTCTTTACCTAAGCTCCCAATAAATAAAATTCTGCTCATTACAAATATTTCAAAATTCGAGAACATTCTAACAAATTCATTTGACTATATAGTATTTGTAAAAAATAAGAAATATAGAATAAATAAGAATTATATAGATAAAATAAATGTCATGTTTAATTACATAATTAGTTATCAAATTATGAAAAAAGAGAAATTCTTTCCAATAAAAGTTATTGTTAATAAAAATTATAGATTTACACAAATACAATAAAAATATTAATTTGAATGTACCTACATACATTTTTGAACAAATAATTTTCAAAAATAAAATAAAATTTATCAATTTTGAATAAGTATAAATATTTCTAAAATTTATAGCTTGAGGTAATCATAAATTTATTAAAGATACAAAGATAGTTTGTACCACAAATTTTTTGTATAATAAATGAAGTTTGCAGAATTACGAAAATATTGCATTCTAAACAAAATACCATATCAAGGTTTACGAAAACATGAATTAGAGAAAAATATAAAAGATTATTTGTTCAAACAACAGTTTATTAATTAATTTAATTTTGATGATGATATAATTCAGAAACCAAGACAAAGAAAACAAGGAATACAAAATAAAAGGAAAGATTTAGATGAATTACCAAAAATACATGAAAGTGATGAAGATAATGTTAGAGTTGTTAGAGCTCGTGGTTCATGGGGAGAAATGATTGTTGATTATTCATTTTATTGTGATAGTGCACAACATGATTTATATACTTATTTATATAAAATATCAGATTATATTATTGAAAAAATTAAAAATGGATTAAATAGACATGAATCTTTACGTATTCAATTAGTTTTAACTGTTCAATATGAAGAATATGATTTATCTGGTAACGTTATTGATTTATATAAGCGATATTTTTCATCAAATATACATAATATTACAGGGTATAGTATATCAGGACCAGGTACAAAATTTATGATTATTGAAAGACTAGTTTCCAGTTGTAACAGAAATGAAAAACAATTTAATTAGAAAATTTGAGACATTTAATGCAAAAAATACAAAACTTAGATTTGATCGTGTTATAAATGTGGATTTACAATCAAGTAAGTATACTCCTCTTCGTGGTGGCACTTACAAACAATTACCAAGTTTTATAACTACTAAAAGGTGTTGTATTAATGTCAAAAATAACAAAACTAATCAGTTCAAATGTAACAAAGAAGAAAATTTTCGATGTTTTGAATATGCACTAGAAAGTATTCTAAATCCTGCTAAAGATCATAGTGATAGACCATCAAAATATAATATATCTAAATATGAACATCTTGATATGAAATATCCATTAGAATTAACATCAGAAAATGTATCAAAATATGAAGAATTTTTAAATACATCTATTAATATATACAAAGTACGAGATGATAGAGTCGATTTATTTATATTAAGTGATAAAATTGGAAAAACAAAAAAACATGTAAACATTTTGGAATATGATGAACACTGCGTTGGAATTAAAAATTTAAGTGCATTATTAAACGGTCAAATCCATAAAAGAGATAAACACATGAATATATGTTTAAAATGTCATGATAAATTTGAAAATAAGCAAAAGTTTGAAGAACATATTGATATGTGTATAAAAGGAAAAACTAATATTGAAATGCCTGGAATTAATAACATTAGATCATATAAAACTTGTGGAGCTGAATTATATCATCCATATACAATTACACTTGACTTTGAATGTTTATTAAAAAAAATTAAAAAAGAAGTTGGTAAAAAATCTGAATATATTCATGAACATATTCCAAACAGTTTCTGTTTTAATACAATAGACGGAACAAAATTAATAAGAAGTGATAACGTAGAAGAATTAATGAAATTATTTAACGAATCGCTAATTGAATTTGGTAAAAGATACAATGACATTAGGAGAATTAATAAAGAAATAATATGGACACCAGAAATTATGAAAAAATTTACAGAATCTAATAACTGTTATATTTGTAATAAAAAATTTACAAACAATTTATATAAAGTAAGAGATCACAATCATATTACTGGAGAATTTAGAGGTGCCGCTTGTAATTCATGTAATTTAAATTTAAAACTTCCAAAATTCATACCAATAGAAATTCAAAATTTAAAATATGATTCAATGATATTTCTAACTTGGATTCTAAAATTATCTGAACATTATTCAGATATAAATTTCATTCCAAATTCAAAAGAAGATTATATACAATTCTCAAAGAAAGTAATTGTTGATCAATATAAACAATCTTGCGATATATCCAAATGTACAAAATGTAAAAAGAAATATTATAATGAAATAATAGAAAAATGTAAAAAATGTAAAAGTAAAACAAAAATAATTAAGAGAGGTGATATACAAAATGTTGTAATTGAATTTAGATTTATTGATACATTTAGATTTATTAGTACATCACTCGATAAGGCAGTTAAAAATGTAGCACAACTGAATAATTGTTATTGCGCACATTGTAAATCAATAAAAGAAATTAATAATATAGAATATCAACCAATTACAGAAAACAATATTTTAAAAATAATTGCAAATTGTAAAATGTGTAATAACAAGGTAACAAAGCCAGTTGATTATTCAAGGTTTAAAAATATTTTAAAAGAATTTAAAAAAGAAGATTTACATTTAGTATTGCAGAAAGGAGTATATCCATATGAGTGG
The DNA here is from genome assembly GCA_963170755.1 of Amphimallon solstitiale. NCBI lineage: Eukaryota > Metazoa > Arthropoda > Insecta > Coleoptera > Scarabaeidae > Amphimallon > Amphimallon solstitiale. The sequence continues at coordinate 115,573,212 of OY720677.1, forward strand.
GTTGATTCATATGAAAAATTTAGTGAACAATTACCATTAGAGAAGAGAGACTGGTACACCTTATTAGGAGATAAAAATATAAGCGATCATGACCTAATCTTTGCTGTAAAAGTTTATAAACATTTTAATTGTAAAAATTTTGGTGAATATCATGACTTGTATTTAAAATTAGATACAATTCTTTTAAAAGATGTGTTTGATAACTTTAGAAAAACATGTAATAAAAATTATAAATTAGATCCAGTTTATTATATAAGTGCACCAAATTTAGCAGATGCTGTTTCGTTAAAAATAACAGATCAAAAATTGGAATTAATTAAAGACCAAAAATTATATGAAATGTACGAAAATGGAATTAGAGGTGGAATATCAATGATTCCACACCGACATGCAACAGCAAACAATTGTTACTTTTATGACGAAAAGATTGGTAAAACTGTGAAATTAACAAAAGAAAAAGCAGAACAAAAAGGGATATACAATAGTAAGAAACATGTTAGTTATATAATGTACTCAGATTGTAACAATCTATATGGACACGCCTTAAGTCAACCTCTTCCAATAGGCGATTTCAGAGAAGAAGATTCTCAAAATTTTACAAAAGAGAAAATATTAAATTTATCTGACGATGGAGATAGAGGATACACATTTGTAGTTGATTTAGAAATTCCAACTGAATTACATGATAAATTTAAAGATTATCCATTATTACCAGAACACTATTCTCCATCAATTGATGAATTATCAAATTATCAAAAAAAATTAATTGATAAAAAAATTGGAAATATCAATAATGGAACAAAATTAATAAATACACTGAAATCCAAAACAGATTATATTATTGATTACAGAATGTTAAAAGAATGTATTTATCAAGGAATAATATTAAAGAACATTAAAAATGTGATATCATTTCAACAAAGGAAATGGTTAAAGCCATACATTGAATTAAATACAAAATTAAGACAAAAAGCAAATAATGATTTTGAAAAAGATTTTTACAAGTTGATGAATAATTCAGTGTATGGAAAACAAATGAAAATGTAAGAAAAAGATGTGACGTCAAATTAATAAATGCATTTGAAAAATTTAGCAAACATAAAGAATATGAGACGAGAAGGATAATAGATGAAAATAGTGTACTTTTATATAAGAAGAAAACAAAAGTAAAATTAAATAAACCAATTTATGGCGGATTTGCTGTATTAGAATTGTCAAAATTACTAATGTATAAATTTTATTATAACATACTAAAATCAAAATATAATGATAAAATTAAACTATTAGGAACAGATACTGACTCACTTATTATATATGTTGAAACTGATGATATTTATAAAGATATAAAAGAAAATATACAACATTTTGATACAGATGAGTATACAATTGATTGGATGCCTAAAGAAAATAATAAAGTACCTGGCTTATTTAAAGACGAATACAAAGGAATACCGATTAGAGAATTTGTAGGTTTAAGATCAAAAATGTATGCATTCAGATATGACTTTATGAAAGATAATGAAATAGTATCAAAAGAAAAAAAAGTATGTAAGGGAATAAAAAAATGTAATATTGAAAAATTAAAATTTCAAATGTATAAAGATTGCTTATTTAATAATGAAGTAACAACAGAAACAATTTATAATATTGTATCTAAGGATTTAAAACTGTATACACAGAAAACAACTAAGACTGCACTATCACCATATGATGATAAAAGATATTTACTTGATAATATTAATACTATTCCATATGGTTATAATTTCATCGGAGTAAATGATTAATACAAGTTTTGAAAATAATCACAAAGAATTATTTGAATTACTATATAATCAAACAAATAAGAATGATATTATAATTGGAGAAGGAATAATATCTGATTACATATTTCCATTCTTAAAAAATATAAAATTTGATTTATCAAAAATACCCGACTTTATTCAAAAAATAAAAGATTTATTTAAATCAAAAAATTATACCTTTAATCATTTAATTGATATTTATAATTCCATTCCTGAAGAACATGCAGAACTTAAAAAATCAGTATTATCTTTGATTAGTAAATACAAATATCAATGAATAGATCACAAAGATTGTCATTTAATTTTAACAAAAATAATAGTAAATACTCAATTAATTTGAATACTATAGATAATAAACCAATTAAAAATATAATAATTAAACATATTCAGTGGATTGGATTTAACAATCAACATATTCATCTTGATATTGGTTGTAATTTACTATCAGAATATATACGCAATCAAAAGAACTATTTGTGGACATTTAGCTCTCAAGACAGTTCAAAAGAATTAAATTTACCAATATCTAATATAAATTCTAATAATCAAATAATTGAGCTTAGTTTAGAACATAATAATATTTTACATAAATTGAAAGACAATGAAATATGGATCATATATTTAATTATATTATTTTAATAATAAATGTCTCTATTATCAAAAGAAGGATTATTTTCTTCATTAAATGTTTTAAGACAATATACTGATTCATTTGAAATTTCTCTTAAATCATCTGCATCAATCACAAGAGAATTTCATTTTGGAACAAATACCTGTTTACAACTAGATCATGTAAATTTATATTTATCAATCAGTAATCCGACTGATAAAGTAATTAAATTATCAAAAGATTATATTCAAGAAATTATAAATAGAATATCAGTTAAATTAAGAGTATAAAGAAAAAGATCATGCTGATATAATTGAAGAATCAATCGATTATGCTGGTACATTTTTCTTAATTAATTCATTCATTAGAAGAAGAAAGGATGACATAGAAGATCATGAAGATGATTATAAAAACATTGATGAAATTCCAATTCGTGGAATTGATATTAGAATTCCAATGAAATATATATTGGCAAAATTTTCTCAGCCAAATATAGTTCATTGTGAATCAATTGTATTCAGAATTGATTTTTATTCTCAATCACAAATATTAGTTAATGAACTATCTGAAAGTATTAAAGTTAATGGAATATTTGTATGTAATTCTTATCAAATGGATATGCAAGCAATTGAATTATCTAAAAAGGATAAAACATTAATTCTTAATAAAAAATTACATACATTACCAGAAACAATATATTCAACATTAATGGAACAAGTATTATCAAATAAAACAACATTAGCAATAAATATTAACTTATCTTCACCATATGCCTGTAATCTTTATTATGTATTTTATAATGAGAAAACAGGATCATTTAACCCAGATCCTGATGTATATACAACAAATCACGAAATAACAGCCAATGGAAAAACGTATCCATTCTCGAATAACAAAGGTTTCTTAACAAATAAAAACCATATTATTCAACAACATTATGATGATTTCCTAAACAATACAAATGGTTCATATATAACAAAAAATAAATGGGTAAATAATTTTAGAATATATTCAGCTGCAATTTATGGATTAATTCAGACACAGGGATTAATATTGAAAATTACATTGAATAAAGGATTCATTTCTAATGATATCAAGATTCTTGTTATTACACAAGTAAAAGATGTTTAATTAATGGAATAAATGAATGAACTAAAAATAATATTTTATGATATCAATTTTAATGAAAAGTTACTAAATAGTGTTTGTCATGTATTAATATTCAATAATGATAACAATAATCAAATAAAATATTCAAATTATAATAATTTATATTCTAGACTAGATGTTCAAAATTTATATTCATTATTTCATGTTAACAAGCAAATAAATGTTTTTAAGGAGCATGTATATGTATATGGAAATGTTTGTCTTGTTAAGATTAATATAAATAAAAAAATTCTAAATATACTAATTGGAAATGAAGTAAATTATTATTATAATTATCTAGTAAATTTATTTCCAAATGAGTATTATACAATATTTAACAAAAATGGTATTGAAAATAATGGTTATGCTGGTTATGTAAATAAGAATGTAATAATTTATAAAAATATTATAATCAATGAAAATTCAAATTATAATCCCGTTGAATATTTCACTATTGATTTACCATCTGCACCATATGCTTGTGATACATCAAAACCAAATGAAATAATAGATTCTATAAAATTACAAAATTCAAATATTTTGAAAAGAATTTTAGATGATGACATTATTACAGTAGATGAAAATAAAAAATTGATTGAAGAACTAAAATCATATAAATATAATAAGTTTAAACCAATAATAAAGGAATTAAAAAATTATAAAACTGTATTAGAAAATTATTATAAAACAAATATAAAATTATCAGTAGCAAAACAAGAAAAGAAACAAGCGATTAGAGAAGAACTTGAAGGTTATATAAAAGAATTAAAATATTATAGAATGAGATTAAGTAATTAAATTAACAAGTAATATACTAAAAGTAAGATAAAAGAGGATAATTTAAGAATATTAAAAATCAAATAATCAACAATCATACCTAATAATTCTAAAATTATAAAAATTAGTACGCTTGTTATAAATAACCATTTAATTTTTTTATTTTCCATATACAATTGATTAATTTTTAAATCTGCATCGTTCAATAATTCATTTGTAATCATTTATTGGTGATTGAAAGAGTATTTGACAAACGTCTTTTTGCTCTCTGCCTGTCAACATATCTAATTATTGGTTGCTTATTCAGTAAATTATTAATTTTATCTTCGTCATAATGATTTACATCTTTTAATTCTTTTTCTAACACATTAATTTTATTATCTTTATATTCAATTTCTTCGTCCATTTTCTCAATTGTGTCAACTGCAGCAATTCCTAATTCTTTTAAAATTCTGTTTTCAGTATATAATTGTTCTGATGCTTTTGATTTTGAACCAACAGATAATTTATTAAATTCAATGCAATCAGCTTTAATTTTATTTTGTATAATTCTCAATTGATTTTTATCTGTAATATCAATCAATGACATTATTTACTAGATAAAGATTTTACAGACTTATTAAAATTCTCATCAAAATTTTGATCATCTGATGTGCTTTGATCATCTTTTAATCTCTTTGTATTCTTTTGCGTTTTTTTGCGGACAACTGTGGACGAATGCGACCCATCCCCAACGTTATTTAAATGAGGATTAGAACTTGTGGTTGTATCACTAGTAGTAGTGTTATTAGTAATTTTAATTTTTGGATCTTGTTTAATTAATATTAATGCTGAATCTAAAGTTTTTTGTGATATTTTTTTCTCTTTCACAAATTTTCTTTTGGAAATATTTTCTTTAGACAATCTATTTAAATATTCGGTTGCTAAATTTATTTTATAATAATTTTTGGCATCATTTATTGCAGTCCATTGATCTTTTGTATTTATTATATTTTTTAATGACTTTGCTATTGATTTATTTATTGATATATTTGAATTACTCGACTTTGGTAAATGTGTATAATATCGAACACTAACATTACTCATATTTATTATAATAATATTTTTCTATATTTATTTAATTATTAATAAATACTAATTAATACTAATTATGACTAATAGTGGTCGACCAAAGAAAAAGTTATTTAATACTAATGATAATATAAATTTTGGATTGAGATCATTAATTGAAAGAAAAATGGGTGGTGAATTATTATCACAAACAAAAAGAATAATAATTATAGGTCCATCTGGATCTGGTAAATCAACAATTGCTCAAGAAATAATATTTGGTATGGAAAGAAAATCTATTTCAGAAATAAATTATTTTTTACCTAATGGAAATGAATTGGAAAAAGATATTCAAGTAATTAAAGAATTATGTAAAGAAGCTTTTATTTATTTTAATATATATAGATACGAAAAAGATAGTATACCAAATGAATTAAGAACACACAGTCTTAATATATTTGATGATGCACATAAGAAAAATGGTATAACAGATATAGCAGAAAAAATATTCACAGAAGGAAGACACAGGCAGCAACACGTAATATATATTCAACAAACTGGTACATTTATACCAGCTGGAATGAAATCAAGTTATAGTGAAATAATTATTCATAAAAGTATAATAAGTGACTTGGAAAATTATATTAATATTGATGATAAAACAATTAATGACTGTTTGGAAAATTATAGTAAAACTGGATTTTATACAATTAATAAAAATGTTATTTGTTATCCAACGAAATTATGTGATTACAAATCCTTCAGAGAATATAAAAATAGATTAAAAGCAGTTGGTAGAAATACTGAAGATGAATATAAAAATAATATTAGGAATACAGATGTTATTTATAAAGCTTATAAAAATGCAGGAGCAGATGGTGCTAAAAAAACAGATGTTATAAGTGATAATTATATTCAGCAATTATTCAAAGTATTATAAATGAGTAATATTATTTTGAAATATTTAATTGATAAATGTAAAAATGATAATAAGATAGCATTATCAAATATTGACTTGGAAAATATTTTTAAATTAATTACAAACCAGGAAATAAACATAAGTTCAGATAAATTGTTAACATACGGAATAGATCATTTAAATAAGTATTATATTTTTAATTTAGATTGGAATACTGGTGGTACACATTGGATTGCTATGTATATAGACTATGATAATAAATTTATTAATTTCTTTGACTCATTTGGTAATTCATTGCCAGAAAAATTTCTAATTCCTAAAAATTATACAGTAACACATAATAATTATAAATTTCAAAATTCTAATGATGTAAATTGTGGTTGGTGGTGTTTATTATTTTTATATGTATGTTACTTAACGTCAGAGAAAAAATATTTATGATTTTGTTTCAAATAAACGAGGATCTTGTATATTTAATAATTTCTTAATTTCGTCTGTTGGATTAATATTATCAACTTGTTTACTTTTATTAAAACACAGTAATGGTATATCATCTTCACAATCTGAATCTTCTTTGCTAGTTATATTCATAAGAGCTCTAATATTTTTTTCTATTGTGTCTTTATCTTTTTGAGACAATGTTTTCTTTAAAGGAATTGAAGGCTGACCAGGAATTTCTAATGTTAATGACTTACCACTTACTTTGTCAACAACCTTATTTAAAATATTTGCTAAGACTGGTCCAGCTGCAGCGGCTAATATAGGGATTAAAAAGTTTATAAAACCGCCATTTATTTCACCTCCTTCAACTATTTTTGATTTGTCTTGTAGAATTATTGACGTGCCTTTCTTAATTGTAATTGTCATTTATATCGAAAAAATAAAATGTGCGTTTGAAAATCTATTGTAGAGGCTGATATATGTACCCATGGTAGAAGCCAATGTTGATACTAACTTTTTGTTTCACAATACAATAAACATATATGTCTCTATCTTACGTGTAGACTTAATTGTTGGAACAGCATTACAATTTAAAGAATTTTTAAGATGAGTTCGAAATTGTGAATTGTCAAAATGATAGCTGAATAAACCTTTCCGACTTTTAATATTTCTTATGTGCTTCTAAGTTCAACCCCATAAATTCAATCCAAACTTGACATCTGTAATATTAGGCAATCCAATGACCTGTCAGATGTAAAATCCAATATGGCGATGTGGTACAATCACTATAGAAACAATATGTAAACATGCTATGGTATGCCAATAATACCATATTGAATTTAAATGAGAAACCACGTGGTTTGGATTGCCTACTACTTGGTTTATTAATTAAATTAAAATATAAATATGATTAATGAATGTTATGTTTATGAGTTTAAAAGCCTCTCTAATCGTAATCATACAAATTACACTACCCGCTTACTACATACACTACAATGAATCGAATGGAAATTACAAATAAAATGATAATATTTATTACTGACAAGAAAATGAAACATATTATGCACCTATATACGAACATGTAATACAATATTAATGCTTAACATGTGCATGTTAACACATTATATAAAAATGTAATTGATCCATTTTCATTAAGCCTAACATTGTAGCACAGTACATTGTGGGGGGCTTTAATTTGAAACGTTGCAGCATTTAGATTTTCCTTTTGTAATGGTTTATAAGTGTTCACATAATCGACGTGGTATTCACATTTACCATTAATAGATGTAAAATGTCGAACGGACTGGACAACAAACGTGTCTGGTGTAAATTTTCGAAATATTTGTTCAACGTCACTTCTATTGCTCTTTGGAAGACAATTTACTTCTGAAGGTATATCTAGAACAAACAAGCATGCTTTCAATATTTATTCACACGGATTGTTCACAACAGTTAACATACCTTCTCGCCTAATATTTGAATAACCTGGCATACTCATAGTATATTCTCTATTATACACAATTATACAATATACACGTTGATTGTTATCTTGTGTTATTTTTTGTTTGTAACGATCATAGAGCACACGAGGCACGACTGGGCACAACCAATAACAACTGATAACAGTGTTGTCCCAGCGACATGTGAGTTGGTAATAGAATTCTGCGCAAAAACGTAATAGATTTACCTTGTTTCGTAATAGATGGCGCAGCTATTTTCAAGACTATATAAAGTCCCTGAATAGTAGGCTGAATAGTTAAAAAACCGCAATACGGTAACCATTGCTTTCATTCAGCAGACACAACAGTTGCGCAACTGTTCAGTGATCATGTCGAATAGACGACTGCTCACTCTGAACATGTTCAGGAGCGACCGCCATTTTTGTGAACGGAAAAATTATACGCTCACATACTGAGCGTATTCTGTACGCATGCGCCATTGATGCATTCCAAGACCAACCTAATACATAATTTTGAAGAAAGTTACTAGAAAAGTAAGATACAGCAAATTAAAGGTATTGTGCAGAAATAAATGTATTAAAATATTGGAGTTCACCCAATATTTTATTCGCCGTTGGAAAAACCAGCCCTTCCACTAAAAACTACGCCAAAATTTAATGTAGAAAAACAATTTATTATTACTGTTTATTCGGTTTAATCTCTACAATTTTAACATATGGCAGCAATGAAAAGTACCAGATGACAGAGGATGACATAAAGGTGAGCGGTCCTGTCCAGCGAACACTCAACTGTTGTGAAGTGAACGGTTGGAGCGGGATCGGTTCCCGATCCGCCTGCTGAATGAAAGCATTTTTTGTCCAAAATCTGACGGCCAATAATATTTTTCTTGATGTAGGTATTAGTTGGATGTACCCAACCAGCAAAATCACAATTTTAGCGAAGGATCAAAATATATATTTGCTAATGTAGAACAAGTGTACATATAGTGATTTTGCTACAAGAATACTGTTCCAAAAATATAGGACACAGCCAGGGCCGCCGCGTGGGGGTGGCAAAATTGTTCACCGCACAAGGGCGCCTGGGCCAGGGGGGGGGGCGCCAAAATTTATAGATAGTACTTATAGTTTTTTAATTTAATGTTACTTAAATAAAAGTTGTTAATTATTCGCTTGCAATTTTTTATATTTTCTAAGCAATAAAATGAGATTTTATTTTTATTTTAATTTTATATTTTAATTCTATTTTACTTTTGTTTTCGTTTCTGCGGGCTGTTTTCGTTTGTGTAAAACAAAATTTGATTGCCGATGCGAACAATAAAAACACGTTCCGTGTGGAATTCGCGCTACCACACGGAACGTGTTAAAAATCTAAGAATTTGTAACATGTAACAACAGGAATTGGGAATGTTTTGTATAGGCATATATTTATTCTTTATGTGCTGAGAAACTGTTGCGGTTCAACGTCGTTGTTTAGTTTGCCTTATTTTTGCAATGATAATACACATTCATTTTTTAAATGTGACAACCAAAAGTCGAGGAAACGAGGAAACCAATAAAGCCCAAATTGAAGAAATTTTTTTAGGATTTCAATCTGTCGACGACACTACAGGACAGGTTCTGTTTGAATTCATAAATGGACATTTAAAATCGTTGGAACTAAATTTTTCAGATTTACGAGGCCAATCTTACGATAATGGTGCTAATATGAGAGGAAAGCACAAAGGATTGCAACAAATAATTATTGAAAATAATTCGAGGGCACTCTATATCCCCTGCTCTGCGCATTCTCTAAATTTAGTTGTAAATGATGCAGCTATGGGAATGCAGGAATTGGGAATGTTTTGTATCGGCATATATTTATTCTTTATGTGCTGAGAAACTGTTGCGGTTCAACGTCGTTGTTTAGTTTGCCTTATTTTTGCAATGATAATACACATTCATTTTTTAAATGTGACAACCAAAAGTCGAGGAAACGAGGAAACCAATAAAGCCCAAATTGAAGAAATTTTTTTAGGATTTCAATCTGTCGACGACACTACAGGACAGGTTCTGTCTGAATTCATAAATGGACATTTAAAATCGTTGGAACTAAATTTTTCAGATTTACGAGGCCAATCTTACGATAATGGTGCTAATATGAGAGGAAAGCACAAAGGATTGCAACAAATAATTATTGAAAATAATTCGAGGGCACTCTATATCCCCTGCTCTGCGCATTCTCTAAATTTAGTTGTAAATGATGCAGCTAAAATTTCCTTCGAAACAGTTAATTCTTTCGGAGTAGTGCATGAGCTTTACAACTACTTTTCTTCATCCGTTAAACGTTGGTCTATTTGCAACAGTATGTTGAAAATCTAACTTTAAAGCCACTCTCCAACACCAAATGGGAAAGTAGAATTCAAGCTTTAAGACCGTTGAAAAACGATTTGAAGGGAATTTTGAGAGTGTTAATAAATATTCAAGAAGATCAAACAAGAGACATGGAATCAAGAATTCAAGCAAAAAAATTGATTCAGAAGGTTTCCTCGTTTAAATTCTTTTGTTCCATTAACATCTGGCACGATATTTTAAATTTAGTAAATGTGGTAAATGAAATAATGCAAAATTCTAAATGTGATTTACAAATTGTGACTTTACAAAATCTTATATCACAACTAAATAATCGTAGATCAGATGAAACATATGCAAACATGCAATTGCCAATGCAAGTATCGTTGCTAATGATTTGGGGGTGGATACTGATTTTCCACAAAGTCGAAACAGGTTTAAAAAGAAACTATTAAAAGATAAACAAACCGACGAACCAATCAACAATCCAAGACAAAAATTTAAGGTTGAATTTTACGATATAATATTAGACACTGCCATTTCTTCAATTACTGAAAGATTCATGCCCATTTTCTTCATCTTTAGATAAGTTCTTGATAAAGTTATCTGTTAGATATCTATGAGAAATAGGCATAAATAGATTTCTTCACTTCTAAATAGACTTTATCTTGAAGATAAATTTATCAAGCAGTTGAAGTACTCGATAAAAATTATCTTACAGATATTTCGCTGCGCGCGCATTTTGTTGACAAGTTATAAATGGTGGCTGACTTTTATCTCTGCGGTTTTATTATAAGTTATCGTGTCATTTTAAAAAAATTTCTTGTGCACTATGGATTTATTAATGTTGGAAATAGATATTTTATGAAAATGATCAACATATATTAAAGTGTTACAAATTAATCATAATCATAATGTACAGTGATTTCTCCAGTACAGTGTCAAATAAGAAAATTATGTACATATCCAACAGTCCATTATTTTATTTTTATAACTTAAATTCTTACACAAATGACTGCAAGTAGATAATGTCTTAGAATCAAAATAATGAGCACCTTTTTATCACAAAGATAGATTTGTGTTTTATCAGGATACTTCTTGAGAATATAAAATGTATGAGGTTTACGTGAAGGTTAAATCAAAAAGGAAGGACGTCGATTACTAGTGAAATCTCCATAAATGCATTGAGAATACTTCACAGATATTATGTTACAGTGTATTTCTTACGTCTAAAGAAGTCACAGGCCGAAATATCGCTAATAATAAATAATACAAACACACTATAATAAGCGTATGTTTTATGTTTGCAATCGCAATATAACCTACGCGTCAAATAAATCAGAGCGAATGATGCACTTAATGTTAGAAACAGTGACTATTTGCTAGGTTGCCATTTCTCACGTTTCTAGTATCTATGGGATTTCCATCTAAGGGATAAGTAACCAAATGTTGCAGTGAAGAAATTCAAATGCGCATTATCTATCAGATATATTTATCTTGACGATAGTTATTGGTTACTTTATCTGTTAGTGAAGAAAATGGGCCTCAGTCAATTAAAAGAAGATTACAATTACTTCAAGGTGGTACACTATATACCTCATTTAAAAAACTGGAGTGACAACGAAATTCTAAAACATTGTAAAGAATTAGACCAAAAATTAACGGATACTAAAAATGTTAATGAAAATGACATTGATGGATTAAATTTGTTCGAAGAAATAAAATCTTTGCGATGTTTTACCAAAGAGGATATGTCACCTATTGATGTTTTAAATTATATTTATGAAAACAATCTTACCGATACATTTTCAAATATTGCAATAGCTTTACGGATTTCTGTAACCCTGCTAGTTTCGGTAGCTACTGAAGAACGAAGTTTCCCAAAACTTAAAATTATAAAAAACTACATGCGATCTACCATGGCGCTGGAGAGATTATCGGACTTGTCAATTATATCCATAGAGAGCGAAATTTTGGATAAATTAAATATAAAGGAATTGATACGAGCGTTTGTAGCTGCTAAAGCTCAATATTTGAATATATTTTCTATTTTTTATATTTTACTTAAAAAATGTTTTATCATTGTTTTGTTTTTAAAATTTATGAAATAATGTGTTTTAATAATCTAAAGCTTTTCATTTCGAAAGTCAAATTTTGAATACTATAAAAGAGTATATCACATATAATTTGCAGCACTTTATAAGAGTCCAACAGAACCCCATAAAGGGGCGGGGGCGCCAAATTTCAATTTGAACAAGGGAGCCTAATACCCACGCGGCGGCCCTGGACACAGCCGTAGTAGCAAAACCACTATACGCATACTTGTCCTACATTAGCAAATATATATTTTCATCCTTCTCTAAAATTGTGATATTGTTGCTTGGGAAGATTTGAAATTAAAGTAAAAAAAATCGTTGAAAAATCAACGAAAACGTAATAGATTTATATGCTTTCGTAAGGACGTAATAAAACATAGTGAAACGTAACAGATCTGTTACAACTGTAACAGCAATCGCAACACAACACTTTTAACTTCTACAATATCACAATAAATACTGGTTTTACCGACATCTATCAATGGAATGAGCAACTAATAAACTATAAAATCGGTTTCTTCACATTATATTTCTTATTTTTTACAAATACTATATAATCAAATGAATTTGTTATAATGTTCTCAAACTTTGAAAGGTTTGTAATGAATAATATTTTATTTATTGGTAGCTTAGGTAGTGAATTGTATGATTTTATGTACTTCATCGGATCATTATTAAGCGAATTAATTTCCTTCAAATAACTTTTATCAAAGTCCATTCTAATTTATTTATATTTAAAATAATTATGTAACTAATTTATTTTCTATCGTTGAATTTTTTAGCAAAAAGGTTATTAATACACTTATTTTCTTTGACGTTGGATATTATGTTACTAGAACTATTACGTTTACATTACGTTCAATGTTTACGTTTTATGTTACGTTCGCTACAGGATGAGGGCGAAACACCTCTCGATACCTCTCAATCATTCATATGTTTTAACGTTATGTTTTATATTACATACATGCCTACGTTAACAAAGACATGTTGATGATGATAAAGTAAGTTTTGAATATTTGAAGGGGTCTATAGCAGATACCCTCAGGAGTGGACTTGAGAGCTACCCTCAAAAATCGGTAAACAATATTAATCATTTTTCATAAATAAATTAGTGATAGAAATTAGTAAAAACAGCAGTAAAACTAAAAAATATAATTACTTTTAGAGATTCACGATTTCAAAAATTGAATTTTTATGTAATTTTGAGGTTTGAATGAGTGAAAATCAGTGTTTTTAGGTAAATGTGTTAAAAATAAATATAAACACCAAATTTAGAAAACATGGATATTTATAGTGATTCACAATTTAGTGGTTACTCATCAAATTGGATTTTTATGTTGATTTTTGGTTTGTACGAGCAAAAAATTGATAAAAACATGGGTTTTGATCACAGATTAGAACGAGATGGCGCAGTCAAGCCAAAATTTTTATCCGCGGTTTGTATTGCGTGAAGGCCGATATAGCGCCGGCTGGCATCAAAAAATTACAGTTTTCAATAACACTAAGCAAATAGCGGGCGATTCAAAATGTATTTAGTAGCGGGAAATTCAAAATTAAGTTTATTACAAATTAGGGTTTAATACCGCGAGATCAAAAATATATTGATAAAGGTTTGCCATGGAATGTAAAAATCTGTTTTAAGTTATATCATTAAGTGTCATACTATCATTAATATTTGTCATTTTAAGAGAAAATATAATGCAGTGTGACACTTAATGATATAACTTAAGACAGACTTGTACATTCCATAGCAAACCTTTTTCAATATAATTTTTGATCTCGCGGTACATGATCACAACACTGTCATCAAATTGCATACTATTTACTAGTTCCCGTAGTAATGAGGAATCATTGCTAAGGAAAACAGTATGCAGTACGATATTCAATTACAATGCTGTAACCACACAATAACGTTTTAAAGAAAAGAATTACTTAAATAATTACACTTTAATATTGCTACATAGAAAAGGTACAAAGTACATTTATGAATATTAATAACTAACATCTAACACGTATGTTTTAGTTAAATTACCAGTACAAAAATAAAGTAACGAAGAATAGCATAATCTACCAAAAGTAGAATATTCGACTAACAAACATATTTTTAACATTAAGATAGAATTTCTGTTGAAAAAGCACAAGTACCTACTCAAAATACTACAAAGTAGAAAAGGTATACATTTATGATTACTATTGAAAAATTATAACTAACATCCAACATGTGTTTTAGTTAAATTACCAGTACAAAAATAAATTAACGAGCAATAGCATAATCTACCAAAAGTAGAATATTCGACTAACAAACATACTTTTAACATTAAGATAGAATTTCTGTTGAAAAAGCACAAGTACCTACTCAAAATACTACAAAGTAGAAAAGGTATACATTTATGATTACTATTGAAAAATTATAACTAACATCCAACATGTGTTTTAGTTAAATTACCAGTACAAAAATAAATTAACGAGCAATAGCATAATCTACCAAAAGTAGAATATTCGACTATAGTCCGTCTCAACCCTATTATGCAGTACAGGTTTAATAGGGATATTGCATCTCTTATTATCTTTAGTAGTCTCTTAATAACGACATCTTTATATCCGGTTGCCTTGTTGCAATTTCTATTATGCAAAGTATGTACAGGGTGTAGATAAAGTCTGGAACAAAATTAATATTTCTGTTATCTTCGGTTTGATGGTAAAACCCTGAAACAGGTCGATTTTGTTTTTATCCCGTGCACTTTATAACATCGTGAATTTAATTCTGTCGTCATCTGGTTGCGCGCGTGCGTGACGTCATTAGTTTTTTCAAATGGTAACCCGCCACATTTATTACCCCTTCTCGTTAGGTATTCCATTGTGGATGCAACGGTATAAAAAGTTTGGTACCTTACATAACAATTTTTGGGAGAAAAATGCTTTCGAATTTCAAAAAATTAAAATTTTATTTCTAATGAAAAACTAATCAAAAATTATTTTAAAAAATCACATAAATTATAATCCGAGGTTTATCTTGGACTGTCCTCAAACAAGACACTAAAAAAATGTCAACGGAAGTGTTCAAATTGTCCGCAACGTGCGGATTCAAATTCTCATTATTGTTGGTTGTGGTGATAAAATACGTAGCCATGAAGAAGCCTGTCAGTTTTTCAATGCAGAAAATCCAAACCGCGCACCGATTTCGCGGTCAACGGTGAGCAAAATTGTCGCAAAATTTGCTGAAACTGGTAGTGTAAAAGACAGGGCTCGTCAAGGTCGACCAAGAATTGAGGAAGATGGAAGGGTCAATATTCTCTTGGAACTTCAGGACAACCCCCACACTTCAACAAGGAACATTGCCAGGGATCATGCAGTCGATTTTACCACAGTAGCCAAATTGCTGAAGAAGGAAAAACTTCATCCGTACAAAATCAATCGGGTTCAGGAACTGAATGAAGATGACTTCGACCGCCGACTCGAGTTCTGTGAACAAATCATGCTACGGTGCGATGAGAATCCCGGATTTGTCGACAATGTGGTTTTTAGTGACGAAGCAACTTTTACCTTGAACGGTGAAGTGAATCGCCACAATTGTAGGTACTGGTCGGGCGAAAATCCTCGATGGGTTCGAGAGGAGCACACCCAACACCGGCAAAAAGTTAATGTATGGGCGGGAATAGTGGGAGATCGCATTGTGGGGCCTTTCTTTCTGGACAGAAATTTAAACGCTGAAACATACTTACATTTCCTAAGATTTACGCTAGTGCCAACATTGGTAGAATTATTTCCGGATGAAAACACCCCCGACAAGCCTCACCCCAGAATCTGGTTTCAACAAGATGGAGCACCTCCACATTTTGGCTGGCGTGTTCGGAGTTACCTCGACGAAATTTTCCCCGGGAGATGGATCGGACGAAGGGGAACAATTGAATGGCCTGCCCGTTCGCCAGATCTCACACCACTTGATTTTTTTCTATGGGGTCATGTGAAATCAAAGGTGTACACCAATAAGCCAAATAACTTGGATGATCTGAAACATCGTATCCGCGAGGAAATGCGAAATATTGGTGCAGAGGCAATACGACGTGTCGGCCAGTGTCAAATTGCCAATGGCGGACAATCTGAACACTTCCGTTGACATTTTGTTGGTGTCTTGTTTGACGACAATCCAAGATAAACCTCGGATTATAATTTATCTGATTTTTTAAAATAATTTTTGATTAGTTTTTCATTAGAAATAAAATTTTAATTTTTTGAAATTCGAAATCATTTTTCTCCCAAAAATTGTTATGAAAGGTACCAAACTTTTTATAGCGTTGCATGCACAATGGAATACCTAACGACAAGGGGTAATAAATGTGGAGGGTTACCATTTGAAAAAACTAATGACGTCACGCCCGCGCGCAACCAGATGACGACAGAATTAAATTCACGATGTTATAAAGTGCACGGGATAAAAACAAAATCGACCTGTTTCAGGGTTTTTCCATCAAACCGAAGATAACAGAAATATTAATTTTGTTCCAGACTTTATCTACACCCTGTATATGATGGGTATATGAGTAATCGTTGCTGTCAATTGTCAGTTTTTGCCGTAGTGTGTAAACTTTTATAATTGTCTTTAATTTATCTATATATAATTTCTGTTAATCGTTCTTTTTAGCAAGCATATTATCTTTTTCAAGCATTTAAAAGTAAGTATGCATACCTAGATCTATAATTCTAATTAACGTGATAACCTATATACATATGCATATACTTTTTACAGATTGCTACATGATATGAGTTTTGAATTTTAAAAAGTGGGACGAAAGAGTATTCTTATTGAAAGAGATGACATCATTAGGTGGAGACATAAATACTTACGAGACATCAGAAAATTCAGAGACGAAGGTATAGTTTATCATTTAAATTTGTTATACTTTTATGTTCATTACGCAATTTATTATTTGCTTGTGTTTGTTTTATTTTTAGGTAGAACTATAATATATACCGATGAATCATGAGTGAATGCAGGACACTCGGTAAATAAAAAGTGGACTGACGCTACTGTTCAAAACAGTCGACAAGCTTTAACACAAGGACTCAGCACTGGTTTAAAATCACCAAGTGGTCTTGGACCTTGATTTCCATTAATTCATGCTGGAGGCGAGCAAGGTTTTGTTGTTGGTGCTGAATGTACATTTCTTTGCAAGAAAAATACTGCTGATGTTCATAGCGAAATGGATGAAGACACATATGGAGATTGGTTCAATATACCAGAGAACTCGGCTGTTGGTCTCGATAATGCCTCATATCACACGAGAAAATTAGTAAAGTTTCCAGCAGTAGCACGGAGAAGACCAAATTATTGAATGGCTCACTGAGAAGATTATTCCACTTGATAATGACATGTTAAAAAGAGATTTACTGGCTTGTGTGTCAGAGGTTAGGTCTCAGTATGAGAGAAACAAAATTGATGAATTTGCAAAGAATAAAGGGCATTATGTTCTTCGGCTTTCACCTTATCATTGTGAATTAAACCCAATTGAAATGGTGCGGGCACAAGTTAAGCACTACGTTGAAATGCACAATACGACATTCAAACAAAGAGATATTGAACAATTAATTGTGAAGGGTTATCAGAATGTAACAGTGAACAACTGGCGGAATTACATTGGCCACCTTGCCAACTTGCAAGACGATGTTGAAGAATTTATAATTAACGTCACACATTCATCATCAGATCAAGATTCTTTAAGTGATGAAGAAAAATAAAACAATATGTGCACCTACTCCTTTGAATGGTCATGATTAGTTTTTTCATAAATGTTATCATGTATTATTAACTTGTTCTTATAAATGGGAAAATATGTTTTTGCAAAATGAATTTGTGTCTTTAAATGTGTATAACGCAATGTAGGTTAACATATTAATATTCAATAAGACTATATATATAAGTCATGTAACATATTAAAAAATAAAACTACATGTTGTGTGTGGTTATTGTTATTCTTTTCATAAATATGTATTATTTAAGTTGTTTTTATAAATAGAAAAGTTTTTTATGAAAAATAAACTTGTGATTAACTTTGTCTTGGTCTGAATTTATAGTGGATAGTTGATTAAGATGTCAATATTCAGTACCTAGCGAAGAAAATTGTAGACCTTGAAATATTAATTCATTTACTTTGGCTTACTATATTCAGTTAGATTTTAAATAATTTTTTACAGAACAATCCCAAAGGATTATATTATTACAAATATTTTAACTAATCCATCTTCCCATATATTCTTCCCTTTTAGTGTTTCAAATTACTATTAATTTTTTGTATGCAGTATGCATCAATTGAATGACAAACAGTCGTATAGGTTATGTTTTGATTACAAAAAATGTCAGATATTGAACCGGAACTGTAACGACATTATACAATGAGACGATTTGGCAACCATGAAATCAATTCCCATAAGACCTGTACTGCATAATAAGGTTGAGACGGACTATAACAAATATATTTTTATTAATAGAATAAAACACCTTTTTCACAAAAAATAGTTTAATAACTAGATGTCACATTTTGTGTGCACTGCACACATCGTCAGTAATAACAGTTACTATTGACGATGTGTGCAGTGCACACGAAATGTGACACCTAGTTATTAAACTATATTTTGTGAAAAAGGTGTTTTATTGTATTACTATTTCTATATTTCACAAGTGTTCAACATATATTACTACAAAGATAGTTTTAACAATAAGATATAATTGCTGTTGAAAAGTACAAGTACCTACTCAAAATACTACAAAGTAGGTAATTAAACCCGATAGATACACAATGACTTAAGCCCATGTTTACTACTACCATTTACAAAATCTTGTATTACATAAATGATGAACATAAAATAAGGTGACATAAATAAAAATATGGATACATAAGATACCTAACAAATTTAGTAGACGTCTTTTCATCAATATATAATTAAAAGAGTGACAATTAGGGCTTAAAAACTAAATAATAGGCATGGTACAAATATATAAGGTAACAAATATATAAAATCGTACCAAATACTTCATAAAACAGCTGTTCCCACATTGTATATACATACACATAGTGAAGCTGCTGTAAATTACTCGACTTTACAACCATCAACATCAAGGTAACAGATATGAAATAACGCATGAGTGTACTTACTTTTAAATTATTTAGTATACAGAGTAGGATGTTGCAGAGGAAGAATGTTAATCTGTAATACGTACCTTCATATAATCACTACTTATACTGTATTTAAAAAAATACAAATAAATTTGTTTGTATGAAGCAATGAACCTAATAATAACCTATGTATTATATGCCAATGTAAAAAGTATTACCTATTTAATGAATTATTACAGTTATTCCATCAATCCATCGGAAGAAATCGACCTGTTACCTCCAACTGTAGAAGATACAGAAGTAACATTCTCTATGCCAAAAGAAGATTCCTCAACAAGGTAAGGAAAAATTTAACTCGTTAGTGGAGTTGTCAAAGCATAGTTATTATGAAAAGAGTTGTATTCAAATAAGCTGTCAAATTAAAAGCTCAAAATGTTTTAAATAGTCTTGTAATGTTGAAGTGGTGTGCAATGTAAAAATACTTAAAGAAATTGCTGTTTCATACTTTTAACAAATAAATAAGGTTAGCAATACTACCTTACCATGTTTAATAAACAAAGCATTCTAATTTTAATAATTTGTTCTAGTTGTTCTATTGTTCCCGAGGAAAGAAGAAACCAAACATGCGAAACAGAAAAATATTGTGAAGTAGCATTTACAAAACCTGGAGCTTTTTCATTTAAGTAAATATATATATATATATCATTAATGATGTAATTTATAATAATAATAATAATAATAATAATAATATTTATTCAATGTAATAAAATCATTACATGAAAAGTCAAAATATACAGACAAACAAATTAAAATTGTATATCAATAAAATTATTATTCAAATATTCATTGATTGAATAAAAACTTTTTGTGAGTAAAAATTTTGATATTTTACTTAAAAAAGTATAGCATTCATTGTCTGTAATATAATCTGTAAGGGAGAATGATCATTGTTACATATGATATTAAGGAATTACAGAAAGAAAATTATCGATTTTAATCATTACCTTCACATTAATACCTATTTTCATATGCCCGAACAGTACACAAATCAGTCTTACTTATTTAATTATTCTATATAGGTACTTCTTATTTGATACATATTACTATATACCTATGTTCCATTTTTACTGAAATGCTTGGCCATAAGCTGTTATGTAAGTAATAATGTTGTAGACTTTATTGATTAAGATTATGGTGTATAATAAATAATTTGAATATGCTAAAAACAGTAATTCTGTAATATATATTTTAATATGCATTTTTTTAAAAATGAAACAAATCAAGTTTGTGAAAGATAGTATAACGAATGATTTATGTATTGAGCATTTCTAATTTTGATTTTATAATGCAGACCATCTACTTCAACCGAAAACCCTGAAGACACACTATCACATTGGAAGGAACAATATTTTCTATCGCAAGGGAAAATACAGACCTTACAGGAAAAGGTGGCCTACCTCACTGAAGAAATATGTCACCTCAATAGAATTTTAGAGAAATATTTTACACCGGGGCAAATACGACTAATAAAATCAAAGACAAAAATGAAGGCAAAATGGACTGCTGAAGATATTTCCTCGGCAAAAACCATAAATGCTTCTGTACCAAGAAATCTGAAGTTTCTATTAACACTGCTAAACATGGATTGATTGCTTGTGAAAAAACATAATATAGAAACTTAAAAACAAGTAGTAAGTTTTTCGTGTAGTTTAAAGGCTTTCTTATACACCCATTGGGTTAAACTGCAGTTGAGGTGTCGGGCGACTAGTGTACCTTATAGAGAACCTCTAATTGAACACCTTTTTCTTATAAAATTATCAATGCAAACATAGAGAAATGGAGATAAAAAATAAATTAGGTACTGACCAAGTCAATTTTGCAGGTTACATCTCATGTAAGGTGACACCTAGTTATTAAACTATATTTTGTGAAAAAGGTGTTTTATTGTATTACTATTTCTATATTTCACAAGTGTTCAACATATATTACTACAAAGATAGTTTTAACAATAAGATATAATTGCTGTTGAAAAGTACAAGTACCTACTCAAAATACTACAAAGTAGGTAATTAAACCCGATAGATACACAATGACTTAAGCCCATGTTTACTACTACCATTTACAAAATCTTGTATTACATAAATGATGAACATAAAATAAGGTGACATAAATAAAAATATGGATACATAAGATACCTAACAAATTTAGTAGACGTCTTTTCATCAATATATAATTAAAAGAGTGACAATTAGGGCTTAAAAACTAAATAATAGGCATGGTACAAATATATAAGGTATGCTACAACTTTGACTCAAATTCGTCTATTTCTGCGCTGGATGCAATTTCGTCATATGTGTTGCGTCATCCATCACATGTTTGTAGTTTTGAGTTTGTGCTTTGTTTATATTTAGATTTCGAAGAGTTATATCCGATTATATCGTATTTTGTGTCATTATAATTATTATTTTATATGTTTAGTGTAGTTATTAAGATTTGTGAATATTTTCATTAAGCCAAAGACTTTTAATTTGATTTATTTAGAACTTAAGAAGAGGTTATAACATAGAAGGTAATGAGTTTATTAAATATTGTATTATAAAGCAATACATTTGCCTCTACCTTTAGCTCATCTAATATGGTAAGCTGCTGTGTCTTGAGCTGCAAAAGCAGGTCAGAAAACACTCGAGGAAGGAATATTAAATATTTTCGTTTTCCTAAAGATCGAAACTTATCTCAGCAGTGGATACAAGCCTGTGGTAGAAGGATAAAAAACACAAGAAATCGTAGGTTTTGTATTTGGACGTATTTGTGTACCTTTTAATGATGTTATTATTTACAGATTATATATGTTCACTTCATTTTGCAAGAGACGCATATGAGAAGTGGTATTTAGATAATCGACAGATGAGAGAGAAATATATAAAATCGTACCAAATACTTCATAAAACAGCTGTTCCCACATTGTATATACATACACATAGTGAAGCTGCTGTAAATTACTCGACTTTACAACCATCAACATCAAGGTAACAGATATGAAATAACGCATGAGTGTACTTACTTTTAAATTATTTAGTATACAGAGTAGGATGTTGCAGAGGAAGAATGTTAATCTGTAATACGTACCTTCATATAATCACTACTTATACTGTATTTAAAAAAATACAAATAAATTTGTTTGTATGAAGCAATGAACCTAATAATAACCTATGTATTATATGCCAATGTAAAAAGTATTACCTATTTAATGAATTATTACAGTTATTCCATCAATCCATCGGAAGAAATCGACCTGTTACCTCCAACTGTAGAAGATACAGAAGTAACATTCTCTATGCCAAAAGAAGATTCCTCAACAAGGTAAGGAAAAATTTAACTCGTTAGTGGAGTTGTCAAAGCATAGTTATTATGAAAAGAGTTGTATTCAAATAAGCTGTCAAATTAAAAGCTCAAAATGTTTTAAATAGTCTTGTAATGTTGAAGTGGTGTGCAATGTAAAAATACTTAAAGAAATTGCTGTTTCATACTTTTAACAAATAAATAAGGTTAGCAATACTACCTTACCATGTTTAATAAACAAAGCATTCTAATTTTAATAATTTGTTC